>OZ020605.1:17508893-18901188 GCA_963971545.1 Philophylla caesio
AACCCAAGCGAAAGAAAATAACGGATTTTTACCTACCTTCGAATCCAGACAATAATAATCAATAAAATGTAAACAACTAAGTTAAATATACCTGCAGTTATAACAGCAACTTAAGGCTACAATACAAAAACAAAAAAGGGTCCGCTAAGGAGTACCTAACCAAAAGCAACAGACAAGGACAATACTATAAAGACTAACGTACGTACAGAAAATAATCAGAACGAAAAATTACACTGAAGATGGCACAACGCCAAAACCGGTTTGTCTCCAAACCAAACTTGACAAGGGATGACGGAAATTCGTTCCAAAATACAGCGTATAATTACCCTGTCGGAAACCACAACAACCAAAAAGAATATAATAATGCCAGTCAGGCTCATCAACTAAGGACGATTCAACTTTTGACAGCATACCAAAGACGACAACTGAAAATACACAACACCAACGCAAGCATTTGGTTCAATAAGCAATGTTTGACATTGAATATCACACCAAAGTTCGCACAAATAAAACTTAAGTCGAGATCCGAAGAAAGGCAAAAAATCATAAAAAAAGCCGAAAACAGCTTCCTTCGACAAGAAATTAAATACTTACAGGCCAAAAAAGAAAACACCAATAAAGAACTACTTGACATTCACTTAGAACTAGCAGAACTCCTTCCAGTCAACACACTTATGGAAATAACACATGAAATAAAGGAAATTATTAAGAAATAAATGGGTCAAAGATACAATAAATTGAACAAGAAAATCGATGACCTCAATAGGAAAGTAAACGGCACAAAAAACAAACAACAAAATGAAATAGCCTTCCATCCAAGATTCGTCAATTTAACTAAGGTTCACATTAACAAAGAAGAGACGGAAATATTGAAGAAGGGTCTCAAACACAACATTCCAAATTATAATAAAAGGAAGGAAGTAGAACAGACAATTGTGGACACAGAAATGGCGATATCTTTACTACCAAGCGCAGATCAAGATCATGCTAGACATCTATGTAAACACATAATTGAGAAAGACATAAAATCCACAGAGCGAGAGAAAGGGGTAGGCGAAAATAAAACCATAAAAGGACTTAAACAAAAGCTCAAAATAAACAAAATTATCACAACAAAGGCAGACAAGGGCAACACAACGGTACTAATGCACGAACAAGAATACGTAGAAAAGACCGAGAACCTAATTAAAGAAACAAATTGTCGGCTAATGAGAAAAGACCCAACTGAGGAGTACCAAGTGGCAATAAAAGATGCAATTAAACAAGCAAAGACGATTATTAACCAGAAACAGAAATATGCAATGACATTAATGAATCCATCAGCCCCGTCAATGATCTCGCTACCAAAAATACACAAACCAGATACACCAATGAGACCAATAGTCAACCACAAATCGGCCCCAGGATATAAACTATCTAAACATCTGAAATCACTACTGGTGGATCATTTAGAACTACCAAACAAGCATATAATCAAAAACACAACGGAGTTAATTGAAAAGATGATATCGCTGGACGTACCAAACCACGCGAAATTAGTATTATTTGATGTCAAAGATCTCTATCCATCAATACCATTGACAGAAACACTTACCATCCTAACTAAAACATTGAGAGATAAATTGGACAAGAACATAGCAACAGAAATAGTCAATACTTTGAAAATAACGCTCGACCAAAACTATTTCAAGTTCAATAATAAGATATATCGGCAAACTAAAGGACTGGGAATGGGTAATCCCACATCCGCAATCCTAATGGAAGTATTCATGCAACATTTGGAGAAGAAATACATGGAGAAATTGGCAAGCAACCTAGGAGTAAGGTTCTACGCGAGATATGTCGATGATATCATTTGCCTTGTAACGGAAGACAAGGAGGAACAAATACTTAATTATCTTAACGACCAACACACAAACATAAAGTTCACGATGGATGCAGAACAGGAAGGAAAAATTAACTATTTGGACACAACAATTAAAATAAATAAAGACACAAACAAGTTTGAATTCGAAATATATAGGAAGCCCACAGCCACAGACACAATAATACATAACACCTCGAACCACCCGCAGCAACACAAAAATGCCGCATTTAGGCATCTAATAACGAGACTTCAACGAACTCCACTAGAAAAAGAGGCGTACAACAAAGAACTTAAAACAATATATGCTATCGCCGAAAACAACGGATACAAAAAAGAGCTGGTAAACAAAATCATGAAAGGCACTAAAACAAAGAAGTCGAATAAGAAGGAAGATAACGATAAAAATTGGGCAGTCTTAAACTATACAGGAACAACTTCCCACAAATTGGCTAAAGTGTTCCGAAAATACAATATAAAAACAGCCTTTAAAACAAGGAATAATATGGGCAAAATACTACAAAATAGCACCAACGAAGAAGACCCATTAGATAAGCAGGGTGTATACAAGTTGACCTGCGAATGTCAATATAGCTATATAGGACAGACAGGGCGCAAGATAAAAACAAGATATCGTGAACATATTAGAGACTACAACAAGAAAAGGCTAAAACCATCCACTACGCCGGAGTCAAACTTCGCAAACCATATGGCAGAGAACAAATGTACACCATGCAAAATAGGGAAAGCAGCCAAAGTTCTCCACGTACAACATAAAGGACATCGTCTAAACGTTTTAGAAAACATGGAAATATACAAACAAAAAACCTTCGTGGGAAAAATAAGAAACGAACAGATAAACACAGCCTCGGATGTATCATTCGAGCCTCTTAGGCTACTATACCCAAAACAGGTCAGAAGTCCCGTAACTAACACACAAAAGGGTACGCAAATGCAAACCACTGAACCCAAGCGAAAGAAAATAACGGATTTTTACCTACCTTCGAATCCAGACAATAATAATCAATAAAATGTAAACAACTAAGTTATATATACCTGCAGTTATAACAGCAACTTAAGGCTACAATACAAAAACAAAAAAGGGTCCGCTAAGGAGTACCTAACCAAAAGCAACAGACAAGGACAATACTATAAAGACTAACGTACGTACAGAAAATAATCAGAACGAAAAATTACACTGAAGATGGCACAACGCCAAAACCGGTTTGTCTCCAAACCAATCTTGACAAGGGATGACGGAAATTCGTTCCAAAATACAGCGTATAATTACCCTGTCGGAAACCACAACAACCAAAAAGAATATAATAATGCCAGTCAGGCTCATCAACTAAGGACGATTCAACTTTTGACAGCATACCAAAGACGACAACTGAAAATACACAACACCAACGCAAGCATTTGGTTCAATAAGCAATGTTTGACATTGAATATCACACCAAAGTTCGCACAAATAAAACTTAAGTCGAGATCCGAAGAAAGGCAAAAAATCATAAAAAAAGCCGAAAACAGCTTCCTTCGACAAGAAATTAAATACTTACAGGCCAAAAAAGAAAACACCAATAAAGAACTACTTGACATTCACTTAGAACTAGCAGAACTCCTTCCAGTCAACGCACTTATGGAAATAACACATGAAATAAAGGAAATTATTAAGAAATCCATGGGTCAAAGATACAATAAATTGAACAAGAAAATCGATGACCTCAATAGGAAAGTAAACGGCACAAAAAACAAACAACAAAATGAAATAGCCTTCCATCCAAGATTCGTCAATTTAACTAAGGTTCACATTAACAAAGAAGAGACGGAAATATTGAAGAAGGGTCTCAAACACAACATTCCAAATTATAATAAAAGGAAGGAAGTAGAACAGACAATTGTGGACACAGAAATGGCGATATCTTTACTACCAAGCGCAGATCAAGATCATGCTAGACATCTATGTAAACACATAATTGAGAAAGACATAAAATCCACAGAGCGAGAGAAAGGGGTAGGCGAAAATAAAACCATAAAAGGACTTAAACAAAAGCTCAAAATAAACAAAATTATCACAACAAAGGCAGACAAGGGCAACACAACGGTACTAATGCACGAACAAGAATACGTAGAAAAGACCGAGAACCTAATTAAAGAAACAAATTGTCGGCTAATGAGAAAAGACCCAACTGAGGAGTACCAAGTGGCAATAAAAGATGCAATTAAACAAGCAAAGACGATTATTAACCAGAAACAGAAATATGCAATGACATTAATGAATCCATCAGCCCCGTCAATGATCTCGCTACCAAAAATACACAAACCAGATACACCAATGAGGCCAATAGTCAACCACAAATCGGCCCCAGGATATAAACTATCTAAACATCTGAAATCACTACTGGTGGATCATATAGAACTACCAAACAAGCATATAATCAAAAACACAACGGAGTTAATTGAAAAGATGATATCGCTGGACGTACCAAACCACGCGAAATTAGTATTATTTGATGTCAAAGATCTCTATCCATCAATACCATTGACAGAAACACTTACCATCCTAACTAAAACATTGAGAGATAAATTGGACAAGAACATAGCAACAGAAATAGTCAATACTTTGAAAATAACGCTCGACCAAAACTATTTCAAGTTCAATAATAAGATATATCGGCAAACTAAAGGACTGGGAATGGGTAATCCCACATCCGCAATCCTAATGGAAGTATTCATGCAACATTTGGAGAAGAAATACATGGAGAAATTGGCAAGCAACCTAGGAGTAAGGTTCTACGCGAGATATGTCGATGATATCATTTGCCTTGTAACGGAAGACAAGGAGGAACAAATACTTAATTATCTTAACGACCAACACACAAACATAAAGTTCACGATGGATGCAGAACAGGAAGGAAAAATTAACTATTTGGACACAACAATTAAAATAAATAAAGACACAAACAAGTTTGAATTCGAAATATATAGGAAGCCCACAGCCACAGACACAATAATACATAACACCTCGAACCACCCGCAGCAACACAAAAATGCCGCATTTAGGCATCTAATAACGAGACTTCAACGAACTCCACTAGAAAAAGAGGCGTACAACAAAGAACTTAAAACAATATATGCTATCGCCGAAAACAACGGATACAAAAAAGAGCTGGTAAACAAAATCATGAAAGGCACTAAAACAAAGAAGTCGAATAAGAAGGAAGATAACGATAAAAATTGGGCAGTCTTAAACTATACAGGAACAACTTCCCACAAATTGGCTAAAGTGTTCCGAAAATACAATATAAAAACAGCCTTTAAAACAAGGAATAATATGGGCAAAATACTACAAAATAGCACCAACGAAGAAGACCCATTAGATAAGCAGGGTGTATACAAGTTGACCTGCGAATGTCAATATAGCTATATAGGACAGACAGGGCGCAAGATAAAAACAAGATATCGTGAACATATTAGAGACTACAACAAGAAAAGGCTAAAACCATCCACTACGCCGGAGTCAAACTTCGCAAACCATATGGCAGAGAACAAATGTACACCATGCAAAATAGGGAAAGCAGCCAAAGTTCTCCACGTACAACATAAAGGACATCGTCTAAACGTTTTAGAAAACATGGAAATATACAAACAAAAAACCTTCGTGGGAAAAATAATAAACGAACAGATAAACACAGCCTCGGATGTATCATTCGAGCCTCTTAGGCTACTATACCCAAAACAGGTCAGAAGTCCCGTAACTAACACACAAAAGGGTACGCAAATGCAAACCACTGAACCCAAGCGAAATAAAATAACGGATTTTTACCTACCTTCGAATCCAGACAATAATAATCAATAAAATGTAAACAACTAAGTTATATATACCTGCAGGTATAACAGCAACTTAAGGCTACAATACAAACACAAAAAAGGGTCCGCTAAGGAGTACCTAACCAAAAGCAACAGACAAGGACAATACTATAAAGACTAACGTACGTACAGAAAATAATCAGAACGAAAAATTACACTGAAGATGGCACAACGCCGAAACCGGTTTGTCTCCAAACCAAACTTGACAAGGGATGACGGAAATTCGTTCCAAAATACAGCGTATAATTACCCTGTCGGAAACCACAACAACCAAAAAGAATTTAGTATAAACGATGATGACGATGGCTGGCGCAGTAGACACTGTCTTTCAACGAATGACAACGCGAAACCGACCATCAGTTTTAAGAACCCGATATTTCTTTGCCTCTCACCGGTGTATTTCCAATCACAGTGTAGCTTTGGAGCGAACAGCTGTGCATAGCAAACCACCAGCGATTTCCAACCATTGAAGGCTTTTGGCTGCAACATTGCCGCCAGCTTGCAATACTAAAGAATTGCAAAAGCTCGAAAAAAAAAAAAAATTAAATATAAAAAAAAGCATCTTATATGAATGCGATTGGGCTATTATAACATACTTAAGTCTAAGGCATGCGTGCAAAAATAATAAATTGTTGAGCTTTTTCTTCGATTTTGTTTGAAATTTCATTATAATTCATTAAGTAAAAATTCAACTAAATATAATTCAGAAATTTGTTATAATATATTCCATTATACCCAGTAGGGGGTAATTATCTTATTAAATTATAATTATAAAAAATACCCAGGAATGGGTCGTGGAGCCTTAAAGGGCACATGGGTCAGAAAGGACCCAACCAAAAATTGAGTTCTGGGCAGTAGGATACAAAGCATATGATAAAATTTCACTCCTCATAATTTCGTGATATACCTCCCCTTCGAAGATCAAGTCAATGGCGGAGGAGGTGTAGAACCCTGCATCCGCCAGTGTCAAATTCACAAACTTTCCCGCGTCGTCTGACTGAGGTGGTGGGCAGGGGTTCTTAACCCGACCCCCGCAATGACCCTTGCTGGAAAAGCGAATCGAACGTGAGCGTCATTCGAAGAGCTAACGTTCAACTCACACATCTCCAGGCTCGCAACCGGCAAGGCCCGCAAACGAAGCCGCTTGATTAACGTCTCAGAAACCTTGCTCGTCTGCGAACAGGAATCAAGCAGAGCACGGGTCAAAAACTTTCGCTGCCCCACGTGCACGAAGACCGCTACAGTTGGTAGCACGGTGACCGTTCCCGATAGCTGCGTCAAAAGTGGGGTAGGTTGGCGGCGGGAAGCGAGACGTTCGTTGGCGTTGAAAAGGAAGTCATGCTTCTCGTTACAATAAGAGCTCGTTCCATTGCTTCGACATTTTTTGGCATCGTGTGAATGGGCTAAAGAACGCGAAGAATACCTATGTAATAGCACCAGACGTAGTCGGCGCTCGTAGTTCGCGACAAGGAACCGCTTGCAAAAGCGGAGCGGATGCGAGCGATGACAGATTCTACACTTAAATTGGTTTTCCCTTGCTACGCTCTTAGAAGATGCGCCGGTTGGTGTTGTTGTAGCAGAGGCGCTAGGCGAAGAGGACACAGATGCAACGATTGGAATCGATTCCATGGTTTTAATAATATAATAAAGAATAAACAATGAAGATATTGACTTGAGCGTTAGTTTGGAAGGACTACTAACTACACAATGGGGCGCGTTTGTTCGAATGTCGACAACGCGAATTCTCCGATCAGTACCCTGGTAAACTTTAGAAGATTTTCGTGGCGAACTAGTACGAGGTCATCGACGAATTTCATCATTTTGAATTTTCAAGGTTAGCAATTGGATTATTTCTTGCAAATTCTTATTGTTCTCTTCAAGTTTAGCTTCCATTTTTTCGCACTTGCAATTTTCGTCACTAAGCTCACTAACTTCTTCTTCAATTTCGTTTTTGTTTTGTGTCCTCTTTTCTAATACTTTTGACCGTGTGACGTATGGTTGTCCTTTTTTCACCACCGTATTTTTAAATAGAACTGATTTTTTTCACAGTTTTCCCCACATGGTTTTCCCCTTAAAATCATACGACTTACTTGCAAATTTTTTCTATACTATGTCGATCTTTGAACTGTTCGAAGTTTCTCGAATTTTGATACGAAAGCTGTTGTTACTTTCATTAGTTTTCGCACTGTTTTTTTTTTTTTTTTGTAAGCAATGCAACCACTTCGCCACGTAATGTTACAACACTATATTTTTGTGTCAGCTTAATTGTTGGCACGGTTGAGCCCCCATATGTAAGATAAAGCGTATCTTGCTTACGCTGTTTATTATTAAAGGATATTCAGATAATTTTATTATTACAAAGTTATTGAAAAATGTATTAATTAATTGGTTGAATCAGCAGAATTCGGCAACGACGCGAACGCTCCGACGACTTGCCTGCTTCGACCGACTTGACAACTTCGACGTCTTTTTACTCACACCGACTTCACGACTTGAACGACTTCAGCTACCGACTTCGACTGCTCTTTCAACTTAATCCTTCTTACATTTCTCACCTGACCGGGTTGCCAACTATACCTTTTACATATATTATGTTTTGATGGATATAAAAATTATTTCTAATCTTGTTTATGCACACCTTATAACCATATAAAAAACCACAAACTATATCTACCTGTGTTATTCACTCCCTTATCGTTTATGTTGATTAATTAAAATTAATAAATAAATAACAAAATATTACGTAGAGTAAGATTTAAAAAATAATGGTGAAAACCAAGAGTTCAAAAAAAAAAAACGAGTTCACGTCATATTATTTGTTATTGTTTGGCCATATAGAATAGTGTTGTGGATATCAAAAGCAACAGCGTATGTATATTTTTGTATTTAATTTTATGAATTTTCAATTAAAATTCAGTCCATTGTCTAAAATAAACCCTTATATATAATACTCATATATTGGCAGTATGAGCAAGTGCAGTCAGCAAACATTACAGTACAGATATATAAAATTTGAAAAGGAAAACCGAGTAAACATAAGTCAAAAATGGCACTTGAATTCAAAAGAAAATCCAGTGGCGTAGCCAAAAATTAGTTGTCAAAGTCTAAATTGTCTTTATCGTTTAAAAATTTTTCGTTTATTTATTTTTTATTTTCAATTATAGGTAATTTGACAAAAAGCATATGCTTTTAAATTATATACTATGTGCAAAAATTGGAAATTTTTATCAAAAAAATTAACAAACAAATTCCAAATGAACTCCATTGCGAATATTGTAAAAATATCACTTCCGTTTTGAGTTGCGCCAACATAATGTTTTTTCTCTTTTGTTGAATAGTCAGTGATTAAATTTTTACTCACTGAAAATGGAAATTTATGAATATGCATATGAATTAAACATTCACATATAAAAAATTTCTTATCAATGCAAATCAAATCGTTTTTGTTTGATTTCCAAGGAGCTACAAAATAAAATGTTTATTCCTTTATCAGCACACTTTATTTTGTATGAGCAAATTTCGTCAAAAAAGGGTATAAGCCCCCCGAAGTGAAGCAACCCTCTACAAATTTATTTTTTAGCGCAACTGCAGATATGTCAAACACGTTTTTATGTGTTTTACACATGTATTCACAGATACTAATACATGCATGCGCACAACGTACATTTACACTAAAACTATCTCCCTTTGATTGCTGAATTTTTACACATTGCGCAGATAGGTTACTGCCAATATATGAACATTATATACATATATGCATGGACCATAAAAAATAAAGTTTTAAACTTTGTAGAAAACTAAAAAAAATTTAAACAAACTTGTATATAAATTTTCAACTATTTTCTCAGAAGTGTTAGAATTTTTTGAAGTATGCAGTTTAAAGTAGCTAGGGACTACCGGTGATTTTTTAGAATTTGTCAGGGGTGTTGCGACTTTTTTTCCATATAACGAATAAGCAACATTTATTTTTATATGGAAGAAAGTCGCAACACCTGTTTGCTGGGAAACACCAAAGATGTTCGCCGGTACTCACGATATTTGTTTTGTCACAAAGAGGAAACAATAAGCAAAATGAATTAGTATAAATAAGATTTTATTACGATAAGCACATAAAGCAAGTTATGTGTATATAGGTATGTGTATACAGGTATACAAATGTATATATGTATTTGGTTTAGAGATTGCCTTTAGTATAAACGATGATGACGATGGCTGGCGCAGTAGACATTGTCTTTCAACGAATGACAACGCGAAACCGACCATCAGTTTTAAGAACCCGATATTTCTTTGCCTCTCACCGGTGTATTTCCAATCACAGTGTAGCTTTGGAGCGAACAGCTGTGCATAGCAAACCACCAGCGATTTCCAACCATTGAAGGCTGTTGGCTGCAACATTATTATTATTATTATTTATTTCTTACAGCTCTTTAGAGCCTAATTCTTTACAATAGTGGTAGACTGAACCTAAATATTTAATAATATATATCTTAAGTCTAATAAGGTCATTTTATTGATCATTCATTAATGCAATTGGAATTTAAAAATACTGAACGGTAGTCAACGGAAAACAAATATTATAATATAATTAAGGGCATATGTACATTACTTTATAATGGGATGGATTTACAATATTCAAACAATTTTCTTTTAAACTCTGTAATCGTCGTACATTGCTTCACAGTATTTGGTAACTCATTATAACATTTAAGACCTTTATAGTATATATTACATTTATCAGATTCACTTTTTAGCATAGGTAACTTGAAATCATTTTTTTTACGAGTATCTTTATTGTGTATATTAACGCCATACTTTAAGTTAATGTTTAGGTAATCTGGTAAATTATTATCTATAATATTTTTGACAAATTTCATTGTGTAATAAAAGTGCTGTTGTTTAACACTTAGCCAATTAAGGGCTGATAGCATATCTCTGATTGGTGTGTCGTATCGTCTCCGAAGAATAAATCTCATTGCTTGATTTTGCTGTTTTTGCAGTTTATAAATCTGGCTGTCATTCATTATGAAAAAAATCGTGGGACAGTAATTGAGGAGCGGCTCGATGGTGGATCTATAGACCATGATTTTGTATTTTCTTTTCAAGAGTTTGCAAGTACGTCGCATAAAGAACATTTTTTTTGCAATTTTGTTCACGGTATGGTTAATATGTTCATTGAATTGGAGTTTTTCATCAATTTTTACGCCCAAATATGTTATATATTGTACTTTTTCAATTTTTTGATGGTTTATATTAATGTTACTAAGCTCGCCTATATCAAGATTTCTTCTGGATATGACCATATACTTGGTTTTATTAACATTTAATTTAAGCTTGTTTTTACAAAGCCAATTATAAATATCATTTAAATCATGTTGTAGTTTTGACATAATATCGGGAATATTGTCGCCACTGATCATGATTAACGTGTCATCCGCAAAAAGATTAATGTCACTGTACTTTACACAGGTCGAGATGTCATTTATATATATATTAAACAGTATAGGTGCCAGAACTGAACCTTGAGGCAGACCAACCGTTATAATTCTTTTTTCGGATACCGACGATGCAATCATAGTCTTTTGGGTACGATTCGTAATACGACTTTCAAACCACTTTAGCTCTACATCGTGTATTCCTATTTTATTTAACTTCTGTAAAAGTAACTCTTGGTCTATACTCTCAAAGGCTCGTTTGAGATCTAGAAAAACGGCAATTATGTATTTGCTTTTGCTTAGTTCTTCTTTCCAACGAGCTATCACCAAATTTAAAGCAGTCTCACAGGAGTGTTTTTCCCTAAATCCAGACTGTTGTGGTATCAGTATATTGTTCGTTTCTAGGAAATTTACTAGTTGATTCTTTACCACGGTTTCTAGTATTTTTTCATCATTTGGCAGTGTATTAATTGGTCTCATTTCTTCCGCTCTCATTGTATTCATTACCTTCTGAATTGGCACTATAATTGACATTTTCCAGTGATCAGGAACTATACCATTCCTTAAACTTTCATTAATGAGTTGCTTGTAGAAATACCCTGTATATGTTATTGAGTCTTTTATTACTCCTTCTGATAGGAGCTTTTTTCCACCTATTTTATTCTTGAAACCGCTGACAATTTCGATCACTTCGTCGGTTGTGATTTCTTGGAATCTAAATTTATGAGCACAATGCGATGTTAATGGAAATCCATTATTACCAGATTCTATATTTGATCTGATTTCAACAATACTATAAAATAGTTATTTAGGGATTGCGCAATTTCTTTTTCAGTCGTGTAAACAGTATTATGAACAAATACTCTATTATTTGTATTTGTTTCTTTTGACATACTTATACAATTTTTTAAATGCTTCCACATTGATTTACTATCTCCAAGATTTGATGTTATTTTATGTTGCAAATATTTAGCCTTTTTAACTTTTACAAGCTGTTTGTACCTATGTTTAATTTGATTATACTCTGTCCAATCTCTTGTTTCTAGTGCTATATTATAAACACTATATTTTTGTTTATTAAGGTGCGCTAACTCGTGATCGTACCACTTGTTTATTAGCTTAACGGTTATTTCCTTAGTGCATGTTAAAGCGTTCATTGAGATTGTCAAAACTTCAGTTAAGAATTTCGCTTTATTTTCAATACTTAACCTTGAAAAATCACTGTAATCGAATTGTCTTAGGAGATAGATAAGATTTTTATTTGAATAATTTTCCAAGAAGTAATTATTTTCTTTGTTCTCATTTTATATATTTTTTTAAATCAATTTTAAAGTGCAGTGTTTCATGGTCAGAGATCCTATGCATTTCCATCCTTTGGCAAGAGATATTATTGCTATTAGTAAATAGTAAATCTATCATTGTTTCCGTCTGTTCTGTTTTTCTAGTATAAAAGTCTATCTTCTGAATCATTGAGAAGGATTGAAATAAATCTAACAGTTGTTTACTATATGTAGTGTTTTTATATAGGTTTATATTAAAGTCTCCAATAAATATAGTGTTATCATCAAGATTAGTATTGTTTAAAATTTCAGTAAGGTAACTAATAAAGTCAGAATCGCTAGCATTCGGTGAATGATATATTACTCCTATTTGGTATTTTGGAGTAATATTTCCAATTTTTACGAGTAGACACCAAATGTTTTTATCACGAGAATAGTTAACGACAGTTTCGTATTTAATTGAATTATGCACATAAATTAAAACACCTCCTGTGTGTCTACTTTGCGAGTTGCATCTGACTAGGTTATATGTATCTATCTTTACTTCTTGGTTTGTAATGGCTTCTGTCAGACAAGTTTCTGAACATAATAACAATTGGGGTTTACAAGTTTCAACTAATTTCTCTAGTTCACATTTATTAGCTGTAATGCTGTTAATGTTCAGATAAATATTGCTTAATTCATTGACCGTTGGTTGCTAAATTTTGGCTTTATTTTTCGCTTGGACATATTTTTTGTAGGCAGGACAATCCAAACTGATAGCTGAGTGATTAACATTGACATCAATTACTTTCTTCTGAACAAGTTCACAGCAATTTACACACTTCGTTATACCAGAGCTGCATTCTTTGACATCGTGACTTCCAGCACATCTACTACATGCTTTTTTATTTGTGCATTCACTTGCCTTGTGCTTATAACCCAGGCATTTAAAGCATCTCATAATATTAACATGCTCAAATACCATACATGTGTCCCATTTGATGTTAACTTTTTTTCGGTTTAAAATATTTTCATAGGTTAGAGAGTCTGTTTTGACTAGAATGTTGAAGCTTTCTTCCCTTCTCGTTTTATTTTCATAAACCTTAACTATTTTTATCTCCTTACCAATGAGCTCATCGTTTTGTTTTGTTAAACATTCTATGATTCTTTCATTGCTTATTTTTTCTGTTAATCCAATAACTTTAAATATCTTTTTTGTTTCATTCTTTCCTTTAGTTTTTTGAGCTTCAAATTCCGTTCCAATATTCTCTTTAATTTTTTTATGTACTTTTTCACAAGTGTCTTTATTTTTGCATTCTAGAATTATTCCGCCTCTATTAATTTCTTTAACAGTTTTAACGAGCCCATCTGTTGGCTCGAGTACTTTTTTCAAAGCTTCTTTTGTTTCTTTAACCTTTTTTTTTTTGTTTAACGGTTTTATTACTATTTTATTTTCATTTGTCTTCGCAGCCTGGGCATAAGATAATGGAACACTTTTATTTATATATACTGGCTGAATGTTCTTAACCAATACATTACATTCTTTTAGGTCATTAGATATTTCATTTATAATTTCATTTTTCATTTCATTTATTTTGATTCCAATATTATGTTCTAAAAACGTATTGAATTCTGAAACAATACTTGTTTTTATTTGGGTACATTTGTTGCTAATCAGTTGCTCAACTATTTGATTTACGTCAGCTGCATTCAATTTGGTTTGTTCACATTTACTGATTAAGTGTTTAATTTCAATGAATTTTGTATTCGTATCCGATAAAGTACATTGATTACAAAACCATCTCAAATTAATATTTTCCATTATCAATTTGATTTCAGCCCTTTTAATATTGCTGCATTTTAAGCAATAATTATAACCACACCCACCAGAGCATGCTATCATTTCATCTAATTGAAGCAGTTTTGAAGTACATTCCTTACATTCTACTGTCGGCATCTTGCCACTATTAGTGTCTGATAAGGAAATGTGGTGATTTCCGAAATAGTACTATAACTTCAACCATTAAAAACTGTTGTTGTTTTTTCACAAACAAATCTTCCATAAACTGGCCTTGAGCTCAATAAAATTATAAAAATTAATAAAAATACATATAAAAAAGGCATCATGCGTGCAAAAATAATAAATTGTTGAGCTTTTTCTTCGATTTGGTTTGAAATTTCATTATAATTCATTAAGTAAAAATTCAACTAAATATAATTCAGAAATTTGTTATAATATATTCCATTATACCCAGTAGGGGGTAATTATCTTATTAAATTATAATTATAAAAAATACCCAGGAAGGTGTCGTGGTGCCTTAAAGGGCACATGGGCCAGAAAGGACCCAACCAAAAATTGAGTTCTGGGCAGTAAGATACCCAGGATGTGATAAAATTTCACTCCTCATAATTTTGTGATATACCTCCCCTTCGAATTATCTTATTAAATTATAAATATAAATAATACCCAGGAAGGGGTCGTGGTGCCTTAAAGGGCACATGGGCCAGAAAGGACCCAACCAAAAATTGAGTTCTGGGCAGTAGGATACAAAGCATATGATAAAATTTCACTCCTCATAATTTCGTGATATACCTCCCCTTCGAAGGTCAAGTCAATGGCGGAGGAGGTGTAGAACCCTGCATCCGCCAGTGTCAAATTCACAAACTTTCCCGCGTCGTCTGACTGAGGTGGTGGGCAGGGGTTCTTAACCCGACCCCCGCAATGACCCTTGCTGGAAAAGCGAATCGAACGTGAGCGTCATTCGAAGAGCTAACGTTCAACTCACACATCTCCAGGCTCGCAACCGGCAAGGCCCGCAAACGAAGCCGCTTGACTAACGTCTCAGAAACCTTGCTCGTCTGCGAACAGGAATCAAGCAGAGCACGGGTCAAAAACTTTCGCTGCCCCACGTGCACGAAGACCGCTACAGTTGGTAGCACGGTGACCGTTCCCGATAGCTGCGTCAAAAGTGGGGTAGGTTGGCGGCGGGAAGCGAGACGTTCGTTGGCGTTCAAAAGGAAGTCATGCTTCTCGTTACAATAAGAGCTCGTTCCATTGCTTCGACATTTTTTGGCATCGTGTGAATGGGCTAAAGAACGCGAAGAATACCTATGTAATAGCACCAGACGTAGTCGGCGCTCGTAGTTCGCGACAAGGAACCGCTTGCAAAAGCGGAGCGGATGCGAGCGATGACAGATTCTACACTTAAATTGGTTTTCCCTTGCTACGCTCTTAGAAGATGCGCCGGTTGGTGTTGTTGTAGCAGAGGCGCTAGGCGAAGAGGACACAGATGCAACGATTGGAATCGATTCCATGGTTTTAATAATATAATAAAGAATAAACAATGAAGATATTGGCTTGAGCGTTAGTTTGGAAGGACTACTAACTTCACAATGGGGCGCGTTATCAATCCCTTTTGTGTTCGAATGTCGGCAACGCGAATTCTCCGATCAGTATCCTGGTAAACTTTAGTGACCCTGCCCAAGCGCCATTCGTTAGGAGGAAGATTTTGGTGGCAAACTACTACGGGGTCATCGACGGATATATCCTTTTTAGGTGTTTTCCATTTGTATCGCTTATGTAACTCCTTTAAATATTCTTCTTTCCATCGAAGTAAGTGCTGTTGGCTAAGAGCCTTAAGTTTTTGCCACCGATTGATTAAATAGATTGGGTTAGCCTCTATGGGAGGCTCTGGAGGAGAAAGTATTGGCCCGCCTATGAGAAAATGGCCAGGCGTTAGAGCTGCACAATCTGCAGCAGCGGTAGAGTTAGGCGAGATTGGCCTAGAATTAAGACAGGCTTCAATGCGGCAGAGAAGAGTCTGAAATTCCTCAAAGGTAAATTTTTGCGAAGCAGAGATACGACGAAAATAAAAATTTTAAACTTTTCACTCCGGCTTCCCACAAACCACCCATGTGGGGAGCGCCTGCTGGAATAAAGTACCAGGAGACCTCTTGATGGCTGTCAAGGTTGCACAAGGCTTCCTTCGACGTTGTGAGGAACTTCTGGAAATCTTTTTTGAGGCTGGCGGAAGCGCCGACAAAATTCGTTCCATTATCCGTAAAAATTTGTTTCGGACAGCTTCGCCTAGATATAAATCGCGATAATGCACCAAGAAATGTCTCAGTTGATAGATCGCTTGTAGCTTCCAGGTGGATTGCTTTCGTAGAAAAGCAAACGACTAGGCAAACATAACCCTTGGTGATTTTACAGGATCTGCCTGTGAATGTTTTAATGTCGAATGGACCCGCAAAGTCAACGCCTGTATTGTCGACTGGCCTGGAAATGACTGTTCTTTCTTCCGGAAGAGCCGCCATTATTAGGGATTGGCCCTGCTTTTTATGAACAACGCAAGCTTTGCAACTGTGAATAACAGTTTTTATAAGATTCTTTGCTCGTGGAATCCAGTACTGCTGACGAAGTAAACGCAACATCAATTGATTTCCCCCGTGAAGAGAAATGCTATGAATGAAGTTGACCAACAATTTAGAGACGGAACAGCTATAAGGCAGGAGAATAGGGTGTTTTTCGTTATACGACAAAATGAGCGAATTTGCTAATCGACCGTTCACTCGAAGTACACCCTGGCTATCTAAGAACGGATTCAAAGTTAGCATATCGCTCTTTTGCGGAACTGGAAGTTTCGAAGTCAAATTCCTATATTCTGTAGAAAAGTGTTTCATTTGAGATAAGATTATAACGCGAATACGTATTTTGGAGATTTCGTCTCCCGAAATGGCTTTCGTCTGATATGAATGGTATCTTCGAGTGTGAGAATTTGTCATATTGAAGAATCGGAACACATACGATAAAACACGTAGAGCGCGGGGAAATGAGGAAAATCTCTTCAAGACGTCCTTCTGGTTTGACACTGTTGAAGTATGTGCCTTTATACTCCTTGCCTCGATCGTGACGTCATCTATCTCCTCAACCGATGATGGCCAATGTCCTACATCTCTAACTAACCATTGGCGTCCGGACCACCATAGTTCTGTCGAAATCAAGTCCCGTGGGTATACTCCTCTGCTGCCAAGGTCTGCTGGATTATCCTTAAAATCGACGTGTTTCCAATGTCTCCGCGTCGCAAAAGGCATGAATCTGAAAGGAGGACCCAAGAGAGTAATTCATCCAACGTTTTATTCTAATATTCTCAATGTGTTTGTAACATTCTACGAAGGCTTTCCATTTAAACAGGGTTTGTGAAGTAATTGGTTGATCCCAAAGAGTACCATCTAACCAGATTTACTGCGTGGAAGGCCTATCAAGACGTCCTTTGAGTTTGAAGACCATTTTCTCAACAAAATCCCTGCGTATCCTAACAATTCGATAAGCTCATTTCGCGCTTGTAAGGCTGTTGACACGTTATGAAAACCCGCTAAGACGTCATCTAAATACATCGTTTTTTGTAAGATCTGAACAGCTAGTGGATATGAATCTTGATAATCTTGCGCTATTTGAAGTATAGTCCTAATTGCCAAATATGGCGCGCCATTTTTTGCGAAGGTAACGGTTTTTAATTGAAAGTCTTGCACACTACTATCTGGATCACTCCTGAAAAGGATTCTTGATATGGTCTATGAGAAGGATTTACTAAAATCTGACGATACATTTTCTGTATGTCACTGTTAAGTACGAACTTATACATGCGCCACCTCATAAGCAACATAGTCAGCTTGAAGAGCTGGGCCTACATGCAAAATGTCATTAAGACAAACTCCATTTAATGATTTCTTCGATGCGTTGAAAACTACCCTTAATTTTGTTGACGTACTTTGAAGTTTCATTGCTGCATGGTGAGGAAGGTAGAAGTGACTGGGAGAATTTTCAAAGTTTGGAGCATCTTCTTTCTCCATGTGTTGAAGAATCAGGTATTCCTTAATAACATTATCATACTCTTCTTTTAGTGAAATATTTTTGATTAATCTAGCTTCGTTACGAACATATTGCCGAAATGCAATAGGTCGCGAGGACCCTAGCTTAATGCCATCTGGATAAAAGTTTTTAAATGGTAGAGAGACGATGTATCTTCCCTCCTAATTTCGGGTCGTTGTTTTCATATAAAGATCTTCACAAAACGTATCCTCGTCCAATAGAAGGTCCCTTTTTGGGAGCTCTTCTATCTTCCAGAACTTACGAAGTTGACTATCCAAGATACGTCGTCTCCTATTGAGACTTTAGTAGTAAAGCAAGAGATCCGTGCGTTGGAGGACGCCCCAGTGACAATCCACCCAAACACGGTCTTATGGGACAGAAGGTTGCAACTAACACTACGCTTTACCCCATCCAACATAACTTTGGGGTAAAATTCTCCCCAGATCAATACATCGATAGGACCGCTTTGTAAAAATTTCGAATCGGCAAAAGGTACTTTTGGCAATTGATCTAAAATGGATTCATCTATTGAAGCTGAAGGTATGTTACCTGTAATTTGTGGCAAAACAAACGCAGTAACTTCTATGAAAAGATTTGGGTCACGGGGTGAGCCCAAATCAAACAAACAAAGTTTTGAGGAATTGTTACAAACCTTTTGATTCAATCCCGAAATGACAGCATTTGTTCTCGAAAATGGAAGTTTTAAAAGTTTTCTTAGGCGCTCAGAAATAAACGATGCTTCTGAGGTTGAATCAATTAAAGCGCGCGATATAAGTAGAGCCCAAGTGGCAGATGTGAACCATGGCGGTTCCAAGAAGAGCTGAGGTCAAACCTGACGATTTTTGATTTTCATCCGCTAACGACGAACTATTTACAATCGAGGTGGACTGTATATTGGAATGGAATGCTTGTGAAGCTGTTCCACTAGTAGTATATTTCGAAGGTTGAGCGTTAGAAGATACTTTGTGAAGTAGAGTGTGATGTCCACTATTGCACTTGGTGCACGAGAATTGACTTTTACAGTCTTTTATCGAATGTCCTTTCGCAAGACAATTCAGACAACAGTTGTGCTTTTTGACTGCATTAAACCTATCATTAATAAAAAGCGACACAAATTTCGTACACAAACGGAATGAATGTTGTTGTTTCGGACACATTATACAGTGCGATGAAGCAACATTGGTCGTTAGAGAAACCTTCCTTTGACCCGAAGAAGTGTTAGGATGTGGCGATGGCCTCTGGTGTTGGTATTGCGAAGTCGACGGATTTGCACCTGAATCGTTGGGTGAGGAATTTGTCCATCTGCTCCCATTCTGGAATCTCAGCTTTGTTGGAAAGTGTTTGTTCCCATAAACTAAGGGTTACTTCTGGAAGCCGGTTGGAACACAAAAAACTTAGAATGGGATCCCAATTTCCCACGTCGACATCATACATCGCCAAGACTGATAGGCATCCATTAATAGTCCCTTCCAGATCCTTTAAAGCTGATGCACTTTCAGTCCGAATGACTGGCAGTGAAAAAAGCACCTTCAACTGACTGTTGACCAACACTCGTTTATTTTCAGGTTAGACCAGGCCTTATAGAAACCTTGATTTGTCAATGGAGACTTGCTAACTATGTCTCGAGCTTCGCCGCTTGTTTTCTTCAAAAGGTGGTACAATTTTTCAACGTTACTCAGCCGCGCGTTATTAATGTAAATCGCGGTAAAGAGATCGCGAAAGGATGGCCATGATACATAATCCCCATAGAATATTTCCGTATCACATGGTGGAATGGGTAGGGATCATCGCGGAGGCATTGTCAGCGACTGGGCTGCACCTTCGCAAGCACTCGCTAAGGCGTGAGAAGCATGAAATATAAAACTTAAATGTTGCAGATTGTTTTGCTTTTATGGCCTCAATCTCATCTTCGTTAGTAACCGATTGCAAGCATTTTTCGTATGCTTCTTTAGTTTTAGACCAAATTTCCGCCAATTCAGTCTTTAAAATTTCTAAAGATGTCTGCGAATGATCGCTCAAAGTGGCTTCATCGAAACCCGCATTAAATTCGACCACCTGATCCGAGCACCGCGTGTACCAATTAAATTTTGCCATTTTCCGAAATTACCAAAGGTCGGTTAATGTACAAAGTTTAAAAAATAAAAAAAGCACAAAAATATTTAAAAGCACAAAAGGAATGATAAGCACCGCCAACAAATGATTTAAGAAAAACAAAACCAAGAAAATGCCAAACGAACTATTTTTACTGCTGGAAAAACCCAATGTTCCTACTGGGTCAATGTAAAAATTTCCTACTGGATCACTTGCTAATGCCTATGTGCATATGTTTGTACATATGTATGTGTATATGCACACAATAGTAATATGCAATGCCGATATAGGAAAACCAAAATTGGTTTGCAAAAACAATACTTATGCTAATTGCAAGATGCACTTCAGCAGAAAGTGTGAACAAGGTAAAAAAAAACTAAATATAAATTATTTTATGTTGTGCGTGTGTATATATCTATTTGCACGTATGTATGTATGTCTATAAGCTGAATACACTTTTTGTCATTGCATCAATCGATACGATATGCATATTACGCAGAGATCAAACGAATAAAGCTGATAATTAGAAAGCACATAAGCGTGTACGTATGTATGTACATATATATAAATATATAGGTGCGTACATATATTTATATTAATTCCCACCGAGGAAGGTATGTGCAAAAGAGATGACGAAATGAAGGACTTTCAACTCCCGCGAAATTTTATTATTTATGCTCTTCGTATATATGTATGTATGTAAGTACAAGTAAAATCACAATGCCAAACTTATATATTTATTTGAAATTTCGAGAACAAACATAGATATGTTAAAATGTTATGCGTATATTTATGTATATACTATGTATATGTAAATATATTTATGATATTCCAATAATTAAATTACAGATGAAAATGTTCGTATAGTGAAATGCTTAACAAAAAAAATTTATAAGCTCAAGCAATATAACTTTAATGAATACTCAAACGATCGAGAATTTATTCAGGTTGAGTAATTTAGAAAATAAAATCACTTGGCGAACGATCATATACCTCAGGTCATACGTATGTACATATGTATGTATGTAGGCATATACATATAATGCTCTTATATATGTATGTATGTATGTATGTAAGTGCAACGAAGAAAAGTCAGAGAAAAAAAAAGCGAACATGCAAAAACCTTCGTATTGAAAAAAATCAACAAATCAACTTTGCAACTCTTTTAGAAAGCTAGCTTGAATTTTGTTAAGTAATTAATTTTTATTCATTTTTTTTTTCACTCCCCTCACTCAATTTGCACTTAAATCATGATTTAGTAGGCGTATATTAATAAGCCTTAGCATGTACACATTCACGTACCACTTTAAAAATTTTGTTCTTGTTTTTTTTTTTTTTTTTTTTTTAAAAGATCAACAATTTCACTGTTTCCGCACGCACCTGTGGTATGTAAATTCCGATGTTTTCGAAAATTGATTGATTTGCTGATGAAGTTGCTTCCTTCTCTGGACTTTGATTGTAGAAGATTGTGTTGCTGACTGCAAAATTGTGAATGTCCGTGTAAATTTGTCGGTTTCGACGGATCTTTCTTCTTCTTTCATTGGCTCGATAACCGCCTATGCGATTTTGGCCGAGCTTAGCACAGCACGCCAGTTATTTCTCTCTTTCGCTAACTGGCGCCAGTTGGAAATACCAAGCGTACCCAAGTCCTTTACCGCCTGGTCTTTCCAACGCAGAGGAGGCCTCCCTTTTCCTCTGCTTCCACCGGCGGGTACCGCGTCGAATACTTTCAGAGCTGGGGCGCTTTCATCCATTCGAACGACATGACCAAGCCAGCGAAGCCGCTGAATCTTAATTCGCTGCACTATATCTATGTCGTTATAAAGCTCGTACAGCTCATCGTTCCATCTTCTCCGGTATTCGCCATCGCAAAGGCGTAAAGGCCCATAAATCTTTCGGAGAATCTTTCTCTCGAACACTCCCAGAGCCTTCTCATCAGATATCTTCATCGTCCATGCTTCTGCGCCATACATCAGGACGGGCATAATGAGAGACTTATAGAGCGTAATTTTTGTCCGTCGAGAGAGGACTTTACTGCTCAGTTGCCTACTCAGTCCGAAGTAGCACTTGTTGGCAAGAGTGATCCTCCTTTGGATTTCGAGGCTGACATTATTATTGATGTTAATGCTGGTTCCTAAGTAAACGAAGTCTTCTACTTTTTCAAAGTTATAACTGTCAACAGTGATGTTTGATCCCAGTCGTGAATGTGCCGACTGTTTATTTGATGACAGGAGATACTTCGTCTTGCCCTCGTTCACCTCCAGACCCATTCGCTTCGCTTCTCTATCCAGTTTGGAGAAGGCAGAACTAACTGCGCGGTTGTTAAGGCCGATGATGTCAATGTCATCGGCGTACGCCAGCAGCTGCACACTCTTATAAAAGATAGTGCCTGACCGATTTAGTTCTGCGGCTCGAATTATCTTCTCCAGCATAAGGTTAAAAAAGTCACACGACAAAGAGTCACCCTGTCTGAAACCTCGTTTGGTATCAAACGGCTCGGAGAGGCCCTTCCCAATCCTGACGGAGCTGGTGGTGTTGCTCAACGTCATTTTACATAACCGTATAAGTTTTGCGGGGATACCAAATTCAGACATTGCGGCATAAAGGCAACTTCTTTTTGTGCTGTCGAAAGCGGCTTTGAAGTCGACAAAAAGGTGGTGCGTGTCGATTCTTCTTACTTGGGTCTTTTCCAAGATCTGGCGCACTGTGAATATCTGGTCGATAGTAGATTTACCAGGTCTAAAGCCACACTGATAAGGTCCAATCAGTTCATTGACGGTGGGCTTTAGTCTTTCACACAATACACTTGACAGAACCTTATATGCAATGTTAAGAAGGCTGATATCACGATAGTTGGCGCGAATTGCAGTATCACCCTTCTTATGGATTGGACAAAGTACACTTAGATTCCAATCAGTAGGCATGCATTCGTCCGACCATACTCTACAGATAAGCTGGTGCATGCGCTTTACCAACTGTTCTCCACCGTATTTGAATAACTCAGCTGGCAGCCCGTCAACTCCGGGCGCTTTGTTGTTCTTGAGCCGTGCTATTGCTATACGGATTTCATCGCAGTCGGGTAGCGGAACATGAATTCCATCGTCATTGATTGGGGTTTCGGGATCATCATCTTCTCCAAGGTGGTCTCTGTCACTACCACTAAGTAGTGTGGAGAAGTGCTCCCTCCATAAACTAAGTATATTCTGAACGTCAGTTACCAGGTCGCCGTTGTCGTTCTTACAGGAATTCGCCCCGGTCTTAAAACCTTCTGTTAGCCGTCGTACTTTCTGAAAGAATTTTCGGGCGCTTTTCCTGTCGGCCAACATTTCAAGCTCTTCGCGCTCACGCATTTCGGCCTTTCTCTTCTTCTCTCGAAAAATGCGTCTCGCTTCCTTTTTCAACGCACGATATCTCTCCCGCAAGGCTCGCGTTGCGCCCGATCGCAACGTGGCCCTGTAGGCAGCATCTTTCCGTTCCGTGGCAACGCGACATTCCTCATCGTACCAGTCATTTTTCCGGGCTCGCTGGAAACCAATAGATTGTTCAGCGGCGGTACGTAAAGAGCAAGAGATGTGGTTCCATTGCTCTGAAATATCGCTGTGTTGATTAGAGCTCTCAGAGAGCAGGAGTGCGAGTCGAGTAGCGAAGTGCGTGGCTGTCTGTTGTGATTGCAACTTTCCGACGTCGAGCTTTCCTGGTGTGCCTTTCCGCACGCTTTTTGACGTACAGAGGCGCGTGCGTCTCTTGGCTGCGACAAGATAATGGTCCGAGTCGATGTTGGCTCCTCGGATCGTGCGCACATCTAGGACACTGGAAGCGTGCCTTCCGTCTATCACAACATGGTCGATTTGGTTTCGTGTCTTACCATCTGGAGACAGCCACGTAGCCTGATGTATCCTCCTATGCTGGAACCTGGTACTACAAACTACCATGTTTCGGGCCCCGGCGAAGTCGATCAGTCTCAATCCGTTATCAGACGTTTCTTCGTGGAGACTGAATTTTCCGACTGTGGAACCAAAGATGCCCTCCTTACCCACCTTGGCATTAAAATCACCTAGCACGATTTTTATATCGTGTTGGGGGCAGCGTTCGAACGTGCGCTCCAGGAGTTCGTAGAAGCAATCTTTGGTCCCATCGTCCTTCTCTTCCGTCGGGGCATGGGCGCAAATCAGGGAGATGTTGAAGAAGCTCCCCTTTATGCGGATTGTGGCGAGACGTTCGTCCACCGGAGTGAACGACAGTACTTTACGGCGAAGTCTCTCTCCCACCACAAATCCGACACCAAATTTGCGCTCCTTTACATGGCAGCTGTAGTATACGTCGCAAGGGCCTACCGTTTTCCTCCCTTGCCCCGTCCATCGCATTTCTTGGATGGCGGTGATGTCAGCCTTCGCTCTACCGAGGACATCTACCAGCCGGGCAGAGGCACCTTCCCAATTAAGGGTTCGGACATTCCAGGTGCATGCCCTCAAATCATGGTCCTTAAAACGTTTGCCGTGGTCGTCATCTAAAAGGGGGGTCCTGTCCGAGGCTTTGCTTTGCTTTTCATTGGAATTGGTTTTTTACGTGGCGGGTTCCAAGCCCTGCGCACAACCCATTGCTGGGGGTTGAAATTTTAAATTCGTTTATATAGCGAGCCGCTTGCTCCAAGACAGACGCCCGCTTGCAGCCGCACCTCCTGGTGAACAGACGCTGCGGACTTTAGTGGACCCTTAAACCGAATATGTCGGAGTGGCTCCACTAAAGCTCCCTCTCTATTAGCCGTGACCCATGGCTCCACACGGATTGGTTACCATATCTCGCACATGGGTTGCTCACGTTGCCCAGGGTGCACGAACGTGGACGTAAGAGTAGGGATTGAGTACAGCGGACGGATCGTAAGGACCAAAATGTTTGCTGGGAAACATCAAAGATGTTCGCCGGTACTCACGATATTTGTTTTGTCACAAAGAAGAAACAATAAGCAAAATGAATTAGTATAAATAAGATTTTATTACGATAAGCACATAAAGCAAGTTATGTGTACATAGGTATGTGTATACAGGTATACAAATGTATATATGTATTTGGTTTAGAGATTGCCTTTAGTATAAACGATGATGACGATGGCTGGCGCAGTAGACACTGTCTTTCAACGAATGACAACGCGAAACCGACCATCAGTTTTAAGAACCCGATATTTCTTTGCCTCTCACCGGTGTATTTCCAATCACAGTGTAGCTTTGGAGCGAACAGCTGTGCATAGCAAACCACCAGCGATTCCCAACCATTAAAGGCTTTTGGCTTCAACAACACCCTTTTTTCTATCCTTTTTTATTTACAATCTGTCGTATGACAATAAGCAAATGCAATTAAATCTAAAACTTGGCGCTGATGCAAAAGTTGCAATTTGCCCATTAAATACATTAAAGGTATTTTAAAGTTTAAGATTTGTACTCTATGTAACAATCCGCTTAGTTTGGTATTATAATTTACAACTTAATCAGTGTACTTAAACTTTAGATCTAAATGGTAAGTCTAAGAGATGCAGCCTTTGCAGTCGGCGAGTCTGGGCGCTGTTGTCCAATAAGTTTATGGCGTGTATGTTGGGGTGGCAGCTTATCGAGTTAACATATTTAGAAGTGAGTTTCTGAATCTCACATTTAACCATAGTTATTTCCAGATCTTTGTGCAAGTGAGTATTTTTGATATACCACGGAGTGTTGGCAATTAGCCTGAGTGTCTTCGACTGATATCTTTAAATTATCTCAACGTTGGAACTACTTGCGGTTCCCCAAATTTGGATCCCGTATGTCCAAACCGGTTTTAAAATGCATCTATATAAAAGCACCTTATTTTTAAGACTTCAGTTTAGACTAAGGGCCGAGTATCCAGTACATTTTTCTGGTCTTGATTTTAAGCTGCTCTCGCTTCGCTTTTATGTGTTGTTGCCAAGTTAATCTTCTGTCTAAGTGCATCCCGAGGTACTTAGCGCTGATGCATTTTGGGATAGTTGTTTAATTGAGATTGACGCTGGGGCAATCACCTGTTTTCATTGTGAAGGTAACATGTGCTGATTTTGTTGTATTTACCATGATGTTCCAATTTCGAAGCCAAGACTCCATTTCATTAATTTATTCAGCTAATAAATTAACGGTAAGAACTAGCTACTTGAAACTTTCACATTGTAAGACTAAAACTGCATACTCAAAAAATTTCGAAATTCTGAGAAAAAAGTTTAAAACTTTGATTTTTATGGTTAATGTTAGATAATTGACTGAATTTTAATAGAAAATTCTTAAAAATAATTAAATAAATATATGTGGCACGCTATTTCATTTTTAATGCTGTTTCTTTTGATATGCACCCCACGGTAACTATTTATTATAATTATTTAAGAGCTTTAAGGCCGGTTAGTTTATGGGAAAAACGGTTGAAGTTATATAATTTTTCCATTCCGTGCTTAAATCGTTGTTGTTATTTTCAATAAAGGAGAGAACTGTATTCGTATCAGTCAGTCATCCGCACAACTCGAAATCATATACATATTTAGGTAAATATATATGTGAGTCGGTTAGGCGCCCCACTGACCGATTCATATCCCTGGATATACGAGTTGCTTAGGTCTGAGTTTCCTAGAAGATCGCTGTGTAAAAATTCAGCGATGAGTTTTGTATAGGGATCTCTTTTTGACTTTTGCCAACTGCTTTACTAGCTATTAGCTTTTGCTACTGGGTTAATTTGATTAAGTACATATGTGCATAGTGGCCACTGTGGTCGAGTTGGTAGCGGTGCGTGCTATAACTCGCTATGCCGGTGAGTTCGAGGTTCGAATCTCAGTCAGGGCAAGCAAAATATTAATCATAGAAAAAGTTATTTCTAATAGCGGTCACCCCTCGGCAGGCAATGGCAAACCTCCGAGGGTATTTCTGCCATGAAAAAGTTTCTCATTAAATACATCTGCCGTTCGGAGTCGGCACAAAACTGTAGGTCTCTCCCTTTGTGGGTATTTAAGGGTAAAGCCCAATTTGTTTGATATTAAGGCTGTAACTCGTTTACAGCCGATTTTTTTTAATGCACACTATTAAATTTTTGATATTTTGTTACCATTTGAAAATTTTTACCGCTTTTCCAAATGAAAGCATGAAACTTCGCGACCATTAAAATGTTGCTGCTGTCTTGCTCTCATTCAACTTTTAATTGCATATATTTTTGTATAAATTATCAATGCAAAAACCGTGGATATAATTTCTTTATCTTCAAATGTTTCCTATGTTCTCTTTTATGTTTTTCTTTGCAGCTAAATAGCGAATTATGACGGGTTGTAAAGCAGGCCCGTTTCTTCTAGACTCACAAATAATTGCTTGCATGTGCCTCTTATCCTGGTTACCCGTAAGTAGTTACCTGGAATTGGGTGTTGGTGAAAACTTATCTCTAGGAATTTCAAATGGCATAACGAGGGCGATTTCGGTAATTCCGTCAGCCAGCAGTGAACTCATCAGCAACTCGAAGTTGCACTATAAAAGTTGTAATGGCTATAGTTGTGCTGCTGTCATCGCAATGATTTTGGTTAGGTTTTTCCAGCACGATCGAACGACTTTCTTAGCCATGTAAGCTTAAACTCTGGCTCAACAACGGTTTTTAAATGTGCTACCAAAAAAGTTAAACTTATGAGGTAGACAACATCAGCACGAAGCTTTAATGCAGCTAACCAATTAAACCTTCCAACTCACATATACACTTACATATGTATGTTATATACTACATATATGTATGTATGTATGTATATGTAGCTGCAAATGCGGGGCTTAACTTAATTAGGCAACTTACCATTGTTACATACATACATATGTAAATGCACATGTACATACATATACGAGTACACGCAAAATGGCGACTTTGATATCCATTAACCAAACACAGCCACCGGCTTGTCCAGTAGTTGTACATCATTGTGATGCACAATGACATCACAAATATACTTCTTACCTTTGAGGCATTCCACACTCTTTCAATTGGTCAAAAACCAATTTTGGATTTGTTGCAGAGGATATCCTAAAATGTCTGTAAATGCAATACAGAGCAAAAAAATGTTTTTTTTTTTTCAAAAATTATGCAACATTAAAAATATAAGGTGTCTCGGCGTAAGCCATTGTTTACCACTTCATAGATCGCAAAATATTAGTTCTATTAAAAATTTGTAAAGTACTTTCCTATAGACAAAGATTCGGAAATTCATAAAATGTTTTTTTTTTTGTTTTAAGTCAAATTTTTCATTTGTTGTTCATTTGTTAATTAAAAAAATCAATTTGCTGAAAAATTATGTTAGCACAATTTAAAATATTTTTTTAAATATATGTGATAGAATAAATATCAAAGAATAAACTGAGGGTGTCTCCTTATAGGGCCTGAGATATTCGCAGCAAAACACTTGATTTTATTAGACATTGCTTCACGAAAATTTATATATCACGCCTTGTAAATATACACCCTTTAAAATATGGTCAGTTTATACGTGTATCAACGTTCCATTACATACATATAGTTAGGTATTTAAAACAATTTTTTAAAATGGTACAAACATGATTTTTCAGCAAATTGGTTTTTTTCATTAATTATCATAAAAAGTTTACCTTAAAATAAAAAGTTTTTTATAAATCTCCGACTCTTTGTCTATAAAAAAGTTGCATAATAAAAAATTTTTTTTTTAATTTCCGGCCGTTCTGTCATTTATACTCAATTTATACGAAAATCAAAAAAAAACTAGATTTTATATTCAAATAGCATGGAATGCCTCCTTCAGGTAGTGAACATGTGCGTGTGGGATTTAAAAATATGAGTACATGTATACATGTACTATGTATAATTGTTGGCAGATTGCCTTATTGCGCTCTTATTTGGTTAAAAGCTTCCCGCCTCAAGCTCCAACTACAGATCTGGCTATAAATACCAGTCTTTGGGCTTATTTACACTAAATTCAGTACACACTTTCGCCTACAAAGGTTCAGTGTCGCATAAGGTTTAGTTGGTAGTCTTTCGAAAACGATCACTGACTAAGCTGCGTTCGTTACAACTATTTCAGCTACTATTTGTCACCAGTTTACCATAAATTATACGCGAACGCAAACGTATGTAAATATCAACAAAATAGCATAACATACACGATCGCTTACTACAGGGTCAAATAAAAACCAACTAATAACTGCTAAGTTAACTACAATATTGTTAACTAAAAAATGAAAGCATTCTTTGTGATCGTTTTCGCATGGTTTGCGTGCACTACTGCCCTGGATGATAAGAAAGCCAGTGAAAGTAGCAGTGATAGTGAAATAAAAATATATAAGCGCCTAATACCAGCCGATGTGTTGCGAGGTAAGGACATTCATACAATAGCGAAAGATTGGTGAATATTTACTAAAAAGGTGGTTTAAATAATATAACTGCATTCGTTTTAATCGTTTTTTGTTTTTAGAAAAGGGTGAGACTTTAACCCTACTAATCCACCTATCGGCACAACGGTTCACCTCTCAAACTACCGTCAAGTATTTCGTAGAAAGACAGTTTGAGAGCTAAGATCTACGCTCGTTACATTCACGATGCAATCTGTAGAAGTTGCATAAACTATTTCTGTTCATTCTCTTTAGTCATACTAACATCTGCCTACTGAGACTTAGTAATTTCTGTTACTTTCCTATTACGGAGGTATGAAAGCATCAAGAGCCGTGCTGCCTTTATGGTTGGATTTAACTAAATTCCAAATCGTGGCTTCTTTATTTTTGTGTTGACGCTACAAGTACACTTAGCTCTGGTAATACATAGATTCTTGAGCCGCTTTTGTGGAGAATTCAACAGTAGACAGGCGATATTTTTTTACTATTTCTCGCCGTTTGCGTTGTTTTGAAGCATGTTCGTTGAGTCTCTTGAAGTCGGCAAAGGAGGCGTAAAAATTTTAATGGATAATGGTAGACATTGAAAGATATAATTGGAAGAAAATGGGTTAATACCTAATACACCAAAATATGTATGTATGTATGTTCATAGATATAATAAATGATGATCACCTTTTCCATTTCAAAGATATATTTTTTGGGAGTTGTCGACTCATCAGTCCGAGTATCAAGGGGCATTAAAAGTTCTATTTGTAATTGGCAATAGCAAATATCCAAGCGCGTTCCGCTTATACAAAGCATCTTCCAAAAACCTTCTGCCGCTTGAAATCGAAAGTACCTCAATTTGTATAAAAATGTTACCAAAATCGTGAGGTTTTTTGAACACTTTGTCGAATTCATAAATTATACTAAAACTTTACCGGAAGCTTGGTATTGGTTAAATATGATAATTTTTTTTATTATGTTTTGGTGCATGCTCCTTATGGAATGAGGACGCTTTGCAAATAAGTTACAGCAATTTATGAAGGGTATATGAACGCGCGCTGTCAGGTATACAAATTACAAATCCATTTTTTACATAATCATGTAACATATGTATATTCGCCTATGACATTTATATAACAAATTTTGCATTTTAGTTACAAATTATGACTTTGGCGATTACAAACCCCAACCCTTTAAATTTTCATATTTCGAATTAGTACCTATGCAACCCTGTGAATTACGTTCAGTGATGGAGAAGAGCGTGTGTGTATAATAAGAAAACGCAATGTCACCAAAAGAAATTACAGAAAACAAATGTCGGTATTTATCAAATACAGAAAAATTCGATGCAAAATTGTTTCCAGAAAAAGTTCATTTAAATTTTACATGAAATCCGAAAATTGAAAAGATTGCCGATTCTGCAATGAAATAATGCTTTCGAATACAAAAATTAACATACATACGAGTACATATACATCTGTATGTATATTTCTCTTACTATTTTCCACAAAGATATTTGAGTTGCGTTTATTTGTAATGCTTCAAGGAGCTATCCTTCTTTTTTTGCAATCAAAACTCAAATGAGTTGATCGGAAAAATTCAATATATCTGTTATAAACTAATATAATGTGTTTCTAAGTTAAGTCCTTACCCATTTTCCTCACGCCGAAGCTTTCACAAACAATATCAAAACACTTATTAGACAGTTGTCAAAAATAATTGCTTAAGCTAAAATGAGTATGTTTGAACACCAAACACGATGAGTCATATTTGCCTCCGCTAATTGAATTGTTTGAACATAGTACTTTCTATTAAGCGAGCTATTTGCATTACTGGCACAATTTTAGTTATCTACAAAAGGATATCTTGGAACCAGGCGCGGATACAGAGGGAGATTTTGGGGGCCGGACCGCTCCGAAATATCAGAACCTTACACGCAGAAAATTTTAAATGTATGTAACAGTTGATCTATCATGATTTGTCTACAAAAATATTTTTTTGGACCCCCCAAAATTATTTTCTGTACCCGCCCCTGTTTAAAACTATGTATATATGTATGGAGTTATTTTTTAGTAAGCTGCCAAAAAATGTGGAGGACGCAGAGAATCCAACGCTGAATGTGTTGCGGCCATTGTCATACCAAAATAGTTAGCTTGTAATGCAATTAAAAGTGGCGTTTAGTGGATTTCCTGCAGGTTATTTACATATCTAATTGTACATGCTAAGTACATACTCGTTATTTAGATATATACTCGTACATGCACATGTAAATTTATTAACTTGTAGTTGAAGCAGCTGTAACCGCAAAGCTTTTTGGTAATTTGCGCAGTTACGTATGCGCTATTGAGTGTTAGCCCTAAATGGAAAATATACTTTATAAGCAGGGGCGCCGGAACGAAATTTTCTATGCAGGAGCAAGACTAGAATGAAAAATGGTTGATTAAGTTGGTTGAAAAATGGGTTTTGCTGTGTAACATACTTTATTTTGAGTGTAACAAATGCTTTGTTTTCAAATATTCTTCCATTATTGTTACAATTATGAAACATTGAAGTTGTAAATGATTTTTTTTTTCAAAAGCTTCCAAAATTTCGTGTCTGTTGTTCAATACACGCATAATAAAATGACAGCCTATTAATAAACGTTACTGACTCGTGTGCAAAGCGTAGTGGATTTAATAATGGCGACGAGATGAGAAAGTCTTGGATCGAGTCCACGGCATGACATATTTTTTTAATTATTATTTGAACGATGTAAAATAAATACTCGATTAGCCAGATAATTTTTGATTATTTATGTAAATTATTTAAAGTTAATTTTCTACCATTCATTTTCTTTGTTCTTCGACTATTTATACTATTATGAAATACGTATTCAGTGAAACAAAGAAAACTTGTCATTTGACATGACTACCCTCAAATTAAATTCAGCAAAAGTAATAACCTTGCCAATGTTTTAGTAATAGTGAATGTAATAGTAATAGTGAATGTAAAATATTTATAAATTGAGTTGGAATAACAATAATAACTCTCGAATAAAAACCAGTTTTCTGTGGTAACTCATACTATGAATATATGATTTTGGTGACTCATTTCTTTTTTAATTGTTCATTGTATGTTAAGTTATTTATAGCTCATTGAAAGTACACATGTACTTGTATAACTGACACTTTGCCTTAAACCCTGCAAACCATGTCTAAGCAGTTTCCCCTAAAATTCAAAAAATTTACACAAACATTCACCATTTTTACCCATCCCACCTACATATTTACAAATTTGTTTTTCGAGCTGTCGAAAAATTTCCAAATTATAGAGCAGTAATGCCGTACTCCAATCAAAACCGTATGTGTTAGAAGGAGAAAGATATAAACATATAATACAATTTTTTATCAAAGTAGGCTATGAATAAATCGGCATTTCAGCAAATTTTTTTACCAAAAATTTATTTCAAAATTTTTTATTATACTTATAGAAAATTTTTTTTTTTGGAAGAACATTGGGGATGTTCTAGCGTCAACACTGCAAATAAAAGGCGCTGTTAATTTTTATGCAATAGTGATCTAAATTATCTAGTTGGTGTAAGTATGACCAAAGGCAGACTTAATCATGAAAACCAGGGCTTCCCATCTTCTTCAGAGTTAACGACGACTTTTATTTGCAGCGTTGCAGCAGCGGTTGATGCTCGAACATCCCCATTCTTTTACCGATTTGATTATTATTATTTTTTATTTAATAGTTTACAATGTTTGTTCATTTTTCTGTTGGCCTAGTAAAATGTTAATATTTTATAATTTTATTGAGCTCAAGGCCAGTTTATGGAAGATTTGTTTGTGAAAAAACAACAACAGCTTTCAATGGTTGAAGTTATAGTACTATTTCGGAAATCACCACATTTCCTCATCAGACTTCTTTTTGATTATTAAATTAAATTATTTTTAATTTAATTTTCATAACCACTTCTCTCAGGCTTTGAACCCGGGAGCTCGGAGTTGCAGAGCCAATACGGTACCTATTGTGCTACGCTAGCCGAGTTGGCTGTTGTGTTTATTTCATCTTCCTTAAACAAACCAACTACAAACAAGAGCAACTGATCTGCCGCTATTTAACTTGTTTGTGTGGTTGTTGTTTGTGTTTTTTTTTTTTTTTTTTTTTTTTTTTTTATTTTTTTTTTTTGCAAATTCTATATTATATGTATGCATTTTTAAGGCGTGCTCATCCTTGTGTACAATGTTTGTTCAATTTTCTGTTGGCCTAGTAAAATGTTAATATTTTATAATTTTATTGAGCTCAAGGCCAGTTTATGGAAGATTTGTTTGTGAAAAAACAACAACAGCTTTCAATGGTTGAAGTTATAGTACTATTTCGGAAATCACCACATTTCCTCATCAGACTTCTTTTTGATTATTAAATTAAATTATTTTTAATTTAATTTTCATAACCACTTCTCTCAGGCTTTGAACCCGGGAGCTCGGAGTTGCAGAGCCAATACGCTAGCCGAGTTGGCTGTTGTGTTTATTTCATCTTCCTTAAACAAACCAACTACAAACAAGAGCAACTGATCTGCCGCTATTTAACTTGTTTGTGTGGTTGTTGTTTGTGTTTTTTTTTTTTTTTTTTTTTTTTATTTATTTTTTTTTTTTGCAAATTCTATATTATATGTATGCATTTTTAAGGCGTGCTCATCCTTGTGTACAATGTTTGTTCATTTTTCTGTTGGCCTAGTAAAATGTTAATATTTTATAATTTTATTGAGCTCAAGGCCAGTTTATGGAAGACTTGTTTGTGAAAAAACAACAACAGCTTTCAATGGTTGAAGTTATAGTACTATTTCGGAAATCACCACATTTCCTCATCAGACTTCTTTTTGATTATTAAATTAAATTATTTTTAATTTAATTTTCATAACCACTTCTCTCAGGCTTTGAACCCGGGAGCTCGGAGTTGCAGAGCCAATACGCTACCTATTGTGCTACGCTAGCCGAGTTGGCTGTTGTGTTTATTTCATCTTCCTTAAACAAACCAACTACAAACAAGAGCAACTGATCTGCCGCTATTTAACTTGTTTGTGTGGTTGTTGTTTGTGTTTTAGCGTATTGGCTCTGCAACTCCGAGCTCCCGGGTTCAAAGCCTGAGAGAAGTGGTTATGAAAATTACATTAAAAATAATTTCATTTAATAATCAAAAAGAAGTCTGATGAGGAAATGTGGTGATTTCCGAAATAGTACTATAACTTCAACCATTGAAAGCTGTTGTTGTTTTTTCACAAACAAATCTTCCGTAAACTGGCCTTGAGCTCAATAAAATTATAAAATATTAACATTTTACTAGGCCAACAGAAAAATGAACAAACATTGTACACAAGGATGAGCACGCCTTAAAAATGCATACATAATATATAGAATTTGCAAAAATAAAAAATAAATAAAAAAACACAAACAACAACCACACAAACAAGTTAAATAGCGGCAGATCAGTTGCTCTTGTTTGTAGTTGGTTTGTTCAAGGAAGATGAAATAAACACAACAGCCAACTCGGCTAGCGTAGCACAATAGGTAGCGTATTGGCTCTGCAACTCCGAGCTCCCGGGTTCAAAGCCTGAGAGAAGTGGTTATGAAAATTAAATTAAAAATAATTTAATTTAATAATCAAAAAGAAGTCTGATGAGGAAATGTGGTGATTTCCGAAATAGTACTATAACTTCAACCATTGAAAGCTGTTGTTGTTTTTTCACAAACAAATCTTCCATAAACTGGCCTTGAGCTTAATGAAATTATAAAATATTTAATAGTTTATTCAACAGTTTTTATTGTTTTTATTTAATAATTAATTTTATTAAAAAATTATAAGATAAAATATGGATTACAAAAATGAGGTGTTTATTGGTACTGAGGACAAAAATGAGTAGTTTGATTATAATCAAATAATTATTAGTGCTGATGAGTTTATTATTATTATATTATAAGCATAAAAATAATTAGTTGCCTCATCTGTTAAAGCAAATTAGATATATTCTTCACCTATATGAAATTTTTGTAGGTAGGAAAGAGATATAAAACCACACCGACAAGGGGAAACTACTCAGTTTTTTCCCACGCCCTGAATAAAATTGAGTACTTTAATAAGCATTTGTGAAATTATAAAAAATGATTATTTGAGCACTTATTTCATACTCTGCTGTCTTGGAGGGAAGCTTGTTTTATTCAGATATGTATGGTATATGCACATATGTTTTAGTACAATGTGGTAAACGAGCTGTGAGCTAACTAATTTTTTGTGTGGAAACTCTTATATAATGTATTTATTAAATTCATACTAATGCATTCATACTAAAAGCATTAAAAAAAAAAAACAATAGAAAGTATATGTATGTATTTATATGCGAGCTTAACCAAATAGCGTAAGCGACAAAAATGTCGTTTATATTACAGTTAAGTAAGTAAAACTTACCACATCAAAAAGCTACTACCGATATAATAGTAAAGTATTAAATTTCATATTATCATCTGTACTCAAAGGTATCTTTAGTGTTCGTCCTTATCATAATAGTTATTCCATCACTACTTTGAGATAACTTTTACTTATTTATAGTAATTTTCGCAGGCTTTAAAATAAATAGAACTATAATGGGAAAATCTCTGATTAGAAGTTCGGCATTAATTACATCAGGTGACATTATTCTATGTTAAACCAAACTAAAACAAGTTCATTTCATTTGATGCACTTTTCAGATATATTTTTTTACTCATACTCACATTGTCTTTTAAACGAGGATTTTTTTATAAGTTAATTTTTCTTGTTGTTTCCGTGTAGAAGAAAATTAAGAAACGCCTTTATTGATGACAAAGAAAGTAAGTTTAGCTGAAAGCAAAAAAATAATTTACAAAGTTTCTTGGATTATACCTATGTAAATTTAAAAAAAAACGAGATTTCAGACAAACTTTTATGAACCTCATAATAGAAAACTGTACAAGTATTAAAAACTTAACTTTGAAATACGAGCAAGTTGGAGGCTTGACAAGAAGTTTGCTTGAAATACACAAATGTTTTTTTTTTTCAAATTTCACCAATCTATGTTTTTTTCTTAATAAAAATATATACATGCTCACATTCGCACTCATCCACGATACTGCGTTAAAGGGTCCACTGATATGGATCGATACGGGCTAAGAGCACACCTGTACAAGTTAGTGATCTGGACCAATGGCCTACATATGGATGTCAAGTTTATTCCGACAGGATTGAGTCAATTCAAAACCAATTTTTGCTTTTTACTCTTAGAACCTGCCACCATATATTAGTCGCTTATAACTCATAATCTACCTACCCTTGCTAGCCGCTAGCTAGGCATAGTATTTATGGTCAACTTACTGATAGACTTGATTTATAGCCTAACAACTCCTGTCTTTCATGATTCGGCACAGCATATACATATCTATAAACACAAATGTTTAATATATCCGCGCGTCATTCCCCTCGGTCGGCCTGGTATTTAGGGAAAAAATTGGGATTCTAATTATTATTACGGGTATTACTATGTTATTTCTGCGACTTCGCGTAAGATACTCCATTACGCCTACCCCTAGAGTGTTTGACCATTAGAAGACCTATAAAGAACTAAAGATACAATAGACTTATAAGTCGCAGTACACCACCAATTAAGTGAGGTACGGGAGTGCGAAACCGGCGTTTGGTACTACGTCATAGGTTTTAAACGTTCTCACTCGCACGGGGCTCATAAAGACTGATGCGAGTGTATTCCCGAGTTTTTACTAGGTCAAATTTGACGTCAAATTCTGTCAACAGTTGTCAGCTGAATGAAAACGGTTTGTCATATGATGACAACATTTGACACCTTTGTCATCATGTTGGCAACTTTACATTACATGTACAGATGGCAGTATTGCTTCGTAGTTTTGAAAAAAAGAACAGTAAGCAAATTAAAAAGTTCATCCTTTTAACGAAGCCGAATGTAAATACGAGTACAAAGGCGTTTTTTTGCCCACCCCGGCCGGAGAGTGGCAGTAAATATCACATAATCTATTAATTTAATCCGCAATGCTGCCTTCTGTGTGGGTTCAATATTGCATAGTTATTTTTTATACCCGTCTGTCCGTGGTTACAATAAATTGAGTAAAAATTGAGATGTCTCAATGAAGTTTGGTACATAGATTGCTCTTTGGACAGGGTAGGTTGGTATTGAAAATGGCCAAGAGTGGTTAATAACCACGCCTACCTCCCAAATAACGGAAGTTTTTTAAAAATGCTAAAACTCCATTTTTGGAGCGATTTTGAACTAAGAAATTAGGTATTTAGAAAATTTTGAAAAAGGGGCGTTGCCACGCCCACTTATGAAAAAGTTTCCGTATCTCAATGACTATGTTAGGTGTCGTCACACAATTTGATAAACATATTTTCCTTGGTACTGCTATTAATATCGTTGAAAATATTTGAAAACCGATACAACGGAAGTTTTGGAAAATGCAATATCGCTGTTATCATCGCTAAAACTTTTTGAAATCGGACCATAACCTCGCCCGCCTCCCATATAACGGAAATTTTGAAAAATGCAAAAATTTCGTTTTTTCCTTATCTATTGGAACACGCCCACTTATAAAAAACACAGGTATTTCAATAACGATGTAAGGTATCGTCACAAAATTTGCTGAACACATTGTCCTTGATGTCACCAGCATCAACGGCAATAATTTTTAAATCGGACCATAACCACGCCCAAGTTCCATATAACGAAAATTTTGAAAAATTCAAAAAACTTCGTTTTTCAGTATTTTTTGGAAGAAATTGAGTAAAGTTTAATACTAGCAGCGATTAGAAACAAAGAAACGGGGTTTTTACGAAATTATGGGCACCGCCCATACAAAAATACATCGCGAGGGTAAATATAAATCGGTTTCGCCCGAATTTCGCTTTTCTTACTTGTTCTGATTATCATTTGCCAATTTTAGTGCATACTCGCTGACTGAATATACGTACATATACTCGTATACCTGTACGTATACTCGTACGCTGAGGTAAGTGCGAAGGCCGAATAATTTTCACTCACTTGTTTCGCCTATCCCTAAACCATAAAAATAATACTTGTACACTTGTGGGGATTATACATATGTGCTTTTCACACACACGCCAAATCGTGCTATGCTAAAAAGGAGTCGCTGATCAGACTTCGTATGAGCAGCTGCTCCACGCCAATCACAAAGCAGCATACAGTACGCTACAAAATGTGTAACGACTACTGGAAAAATGAGTTTTAATTTATGTATGCAACACAACGTTGGGAAGCTAGTATGTTTGGTATGCAAACTAAATGTTAACCGTAGAGAATATTTTAATATTCATGATGACGAAAGAGCAATTTTAATTGAAAATTTCATTAAAAAAATAATTGTGTAGAAAGTTGTAATATTGAGGAAATGTCCATAGAAAATACTTCGTTTTTAATTTCTCTTGAGTTATCTAAGCGCTGTTGGCCCTTTGATGTTGACATACTTGTTTATACATACATATGTATGTATACATATCTCACTTATGAAGTACCTACAAGTTTTTTCCCTGACCAAGAACGTACTTAAAAAACAGTAAATATTTCGCTGTTTGCTTGGATGAGAGTATCGACATCAATAATCAATATGCCAGTTGCTTGTAGGATGTTTACTAAAAAATAAAACATAAATGTGCCACCAACAAGCACTTATGTCGGCCATAGACCATACAAGTTCACTACACAAGTCTATCACTGCACAGTGCGTTTGTGCTACTTGTGCAGTGAACTGAGCAATATCAAAACGATTTTGATATTTTTACACAAGTCTTAAAACTGCGCAGTGCATTTGTGTAGTGTATGCGAAAATAGTTCAGTTTTGTTGAAGTTTTTGTGAAGTCAACATCAAAATATTGAAAAATAGTACTTAAAAATAAGAAAAGTGTGCCATTTATTTTTAATTACACTAATTACATTAATCTTTACGATTAATTGGCAAAATTACACGCCATCATATACAAAGCGAGAACTCAGTGTTTGGCCCGGCCGAACTTGACGACGTTTTCACCTGCTTTGTATATGTTGGCGTGTAATTTTGCCAATTAATCGTAAAGAGCTTTATTTACAACAATGGTGTCTTTGGTGACCCACACTGAAATTTTCCGCCAAAGATTTTCGTAGAATATTTTAATCCTTAAATGTCCTTTTTTAAAGGATATTTTTTGATTTTCTCGAAAAAAAAGGGTCAAATTGACCCATAAAGAGACCAGTTAGGGTTAAGATCTTCCACAAAAATAATCCTCATACAATTCCACAATACAACTCTGACCATAAGAATTCTCTCAGACATTAACTTACAACATTTTTTTCATATAGTATAATGCTCCCTTCGACCAAAAAATGAAAACTTTGACCCACTTTAAAAAAAAACACTCAGACGTGCTGGACCATAAGTTTGTTCTACAAAAATGATCTACTCAACATACCCTTTCAGAATTACAGGGTCGCTCTTCTGTTCCAAAAATGCTGTTGGACAGTGTTATGAGTGATGACAAAAAAATTTGGACCGAGTTCCTTGAATTATATAAAGAATCGCCTTCATTATGGCGAATAAAAAGCCAAGGATATATAAGAATCTCTTTTTATATACCACTGTTTACTCCACATACTTCTTTTCCTTTTTTCTTTTTTTTTTTCTTTTTATCGCGCAATATTTACACATGTTGTCTGCTTCGCTTTCAACTTTAAAATAAAAACTTGCACAGTTCATTTTGTTGTTTTTTTACTCCGACAAGGTTGAAAGTTGATGTATTTTGAAACGATTTTCCGTCGATCCTTGTCAAATTTGGTTTTGGAACAAACCGGTTTCGGCGTTGTGCCAAACGAAAAATAACACTGAAGATGGCACAACGCCGAAACCGGTTTGTTTCAAAACCAAATTTGACAAGGATCGACGGAAAATCGTTCCAAAATACATGCACAGTTCACTTGTATAGTGCGAGTCGCAGTTTTTTTTTACTCAGTGTTAGACTTGTGCAGTGCACTTGTATGGTCTATGGCCGGCATTACCTAATTAACTGTATAAAATTCATTTTGCAACGTACTGTTTGTCGAGTATGAGCTTTTACGCGTACCGTACACATGCCAAATATGCATACATAGACGTTGGGCATAGCTTAGGTAAACTAAAGTGGCATTTATTATTCCATTTACGAACAATTACGTAATAAGCAACTGCACAAAGCCACGAAAAAAACATAATATGGAAAATGTTGTAATTTACTAATACGAATATTTATATATATGTATGTGTGTGTATGTGCATATCTGGAGAAATTCTCGTATCATATCCGTAATGTGACCCATTTCGTGGTTGCGAAATTACGGTAAGTGCAAGTGAACATAACTTTTTTTTTTTTTAACAACTATAATTTTAAGTCATATTGGTTTTTTACTATGTTAAATCTATCTGAAGTATGCCGAAACAGCTTTCGGAGCTTTTAATATAAACTACTATGTATGTGAATCACCTTTTGCAATTATTTTATCATGGCAGGCACATACATATGTACATATATCGATACAAAGATGACGAGCTCATAACATTTCTAAAGGTTTGAATGGTAATGAAATGTTTAATTTTTAACCCTGAACAGGTCTTTTGTATGTATGCAGAAAAGCATGTACATATTTACGTAGAGTAATGTAGGTAGTGAATGATATATCATTGGCCGAATAGTAGATAACTTACTGCACTGCTACAGACGGAAATTAAAAACACCGCAGTTGTAAATACATACCTCTATTGGCAATTACTTATAGCCGAGCGGTTGCGTTTCTCACCCTAGATTCCCCCACTTTCGGATGCCCTAGTTTTTTATTTTCTCGTTTAGAAGCTTAGTGAAATCCATACATGATAGTTTTTGCTTTAGCAATCGACTACCTACATCAATCAAAACTAAAACCAGTTTTTGAACTGTTAAGTAAAAATATATGCGAGTTTTGGCATACATATGAATATGTATGTACGTACATATATAAGAGGGTGTTTGTATATAAATGTTCAAAAAGTGGGTTAATCGCTTTTTGATAAGCTTCAAAATTTGTGAACTTGCATTGAACCTCCTACATTATACATACTCGCACACTCGTACGATTGCGTATGAATATGCGTATACAAATGTATGCATTGATGTAATATGCAAAAATCAATAAAACTGTACAATTCGTTAGCGTTTTCTAGACTAAACAAATACATTACAATTAGGCTGGAGGCTTTGGGATCTTAGTCCCTTACACCAAACCTTCGTTTTTAGCGTCTTAAAGTTGTTATTATAAACTTAAATAAAACACATAATTTTATTAAAACAGAATATTGTAATATTTAGGTAATAAAATAAAATAAATAATTAAAAAAGTAACAAAATAAAATATAAATCATAATTATAATATTTTTATTTTTATTCGTATTTATTTCATTATTTAGTTTTCAAAATTTTATTTTGATTCCACTATTTAGTTCTTACATACAGTTTTTTTTGTTTTTTACTAAATATAAAATTTTCTGTTTTATTATTAATATTGATTACACAGTGTGACACTAAAAAATACCTGGGAAGTGGTATTATTTTTCATGTAGGTCTTATCGAGTAGAACGAGAATCCAATTTTGGAATTTGTCAAACACCCCCAAAATCCCGACTTAACCTTAAAAAACCGATTTTTCGTGCTTTAGCGCACTTCTTAGCCCATATCTTAGCTAATTTACCGATTTTTATTCTAAGAACGGTTTTAGAAAGAAGAAACTCAGACCTTTTGAAAGATATATAGACGTTTTAATAAAGCTGAAGAAATTTACTTGTTTTTGCACAACAAACTTAAATTTTGCTTCCCTTTTTCTTCTTTTTTGACTTTGGCGATATTTTCACACACTATTTTATAAAAACGCAAAATGAGTTTTGACTAGATTTAAAGAGTACGTTTAATACCGAGTTCAACGAATGTTTCTTTAAAAAAATCGGCCAAAAAGTGACTGAGTTATTTTACTTTTTATTAGAACGAAATTTTTGCAAAATTTGCTTCTGTTGTTCCCATGGAAATTATCACTTAATTTTAGAGTTTTTACTCAATTTTGAAGTGTTTATAAATTTCCGTTATACTGAAGTGCGTGTTGTTTATCTTTTGTGGTGTTTGCTGTTAAATTGGATACAAATCGTGGTAAAGTAAAACAAATGTGCGACAAGCGTAATCAGTTTTGCTACATTTGTGGCTTATTTACGGATACAAGTCATCGGCGTGATTTTAAAAATAATATTGGTGTTGTAAAAATATATAACAAGATTTTCGAAAGGTGCACAACATTAAAAAAATTTAAAGCTCAACAATTAATTACTTTGCCCTTTTCTGTGCCTATGACTTGGCATCATCAGGCATATTAAAAACAAGACGATTGCTATTTTTGCAAAACAAACGTTTCAGGTCACAATTTTAAATCGCGGAAAAACGTTAAGTATGCGAATGTTGTTTCGGTTAAAAAAGCAAAATACTTAAATGCCGAAGTGCCTACAAAAAGTGAGTCAATTGATGCTGGTAAAACATATTTAGTAGAGAAAGAAACGGTCAAAAAAGCACTTTTGATCTATATATTTTCATTTAATAATATTAGTAAATTAAGTTCGTTGTAAATTTTTGCAAAAATTTCGTTCTTATAAAAAGTAAAATAACTTAGTCACCGATTTTTTAAAAGAAACATTCGTTGAAATCGGTATTAAACGTACTCTTTGAACCTAATCAAAACTCATTTTGTGTTTTTATAAAATAGTGTGTGAAAATATCGCCAAAGTCAAAGAAGAAAAAGGGTAGCAAAATTTAAGTTTGTTGTGCAAAAACAAGTAAATTTCTTCAGCTTTATTAAAACGTCTCTATATCTTTTAAAAGGTCTGAGTGTCTTCTTTCTTAAACCGTTAGAATGAAAATCGGTTGTTAATTAGCTAAGATATGGGCTAAGAAGTGCGCAAAAGCACAAAAAATCGGTTTTTTAAGGTTAAGTCGAGATTTTGGGGGTGTTTGACAAATTCCAAAATTGGATTCTCGTTCTACTCGATAAGACCTACATGAAAAATAACATCACTTCCCAGGTATTGCGACTTCATTCTTTTTTGTAGCACTGTGTTATTTATATTCTATTTCATTTTACTATTTATCTACATAAACTTTCTAGTTTCAATACCATTTAAAAAAAAAATCAAAATAATAAAATAATGTAACGAAAAACAAATTATAAAGTCCATGAGCTGTAAAATAAAATAAAAACGTTTTCAATACAATGTTGCTATTACTTTATTTTAATTGGTTTTTTATTTAGTTAAATTTTTTATTTTATTGTGTTGTTCACTCACTCGAGTAAAAAAGACAAAAAAAAAATTAAATTCCATAAAATTGCTCTGAGAGCGAAATGATCCATAGTCCCATGTTTGTTCCATTCCTGAATTCAGAAAGAAAATTTTCATTGTGTCTTGGTGTATGGTATATGCTGAAACCATACAATTGCATAACAAAGATTCTTAAACGAATGAAATATGATAAACATATGTACTTTGCCAAACAACAAGACAGCATCCGCTATTTTCATTAGAAATGTTGTGATAGAGTATTTGTAAAAATTCAGAAGAGAGTCTCTTTGTTTTTCAAACCAAGAATTGTTTTTAGAGTAGAACACTATAATATAAATGTGTAAGTGTCTCTTTGTTTTTTATTTTTTTCATTAAATTCTTCTCTTTTGGTGGCACTTTATGTCATTAAAATTTCTTCAATGGGGGACGTCGAAGTCTAGTGTTGCTTATCATCCTTTCAAAATATATGTTTCGATCCAAGTCTTTGTCCCGTTGAATATTCCCCCAGAGTTAAGACGCGTCCGGTTAAGAAGAGTAAATTTTTAGAGCATTTTTTGGATTGTAAATTGATATGAAAGTTTATATAGGCAATAAATGGTATTGATTTATATGTACAGCAATCTTTCGAACTTATTCTGCGACTATCACTCGTGCCAAGCGGTTCTTTCTCTGTGTGCTCCTGCCTACAGTGTAAATACCATGAAGGTGTTTTTTTCATTTTATTTCACCTTTCGTATTTCGCATTTCTGTTTTAATTATTTATCTTTCTTAGATTATATACAGACAATTGTTTAGTGCTTAATGAATTAAGCAAAGACGACCCAAGCCCCCCTTAGTGGGGTTAAACGGTTTGCAATGATCGTCGAAAATTGCAAAATTAAATTGAAAAAAAACTCCCATCAGAAAAATATAGATAAATTTTCCGAGCTACTTAGTGTCAAAAAAGTAGTCCTTAATTCATATTCCGAGGAGCAGTCGGCAAAGGCAAAACTCTTTCGCAGTACTCGTATTTCGTAGTCCATCAGTCGATTAATATAATAAGAAAAGAAATTTGATCCATGCTACTCCTTCCTCTTTCTATTCTATTCTCATTCAATCCGACAAAAATAATAATATAGCGATAATCGTCCTTCTCACAATACTATTACTGGCCCTCAAATCATGTGAAGAACATTTCTCTCCAAAGCCACCAAAGACTCCTCATTGCCGTTGAACATCGTTTACGTTTCTGCGCCTTATAAAAGGACGGGCATGATGAGTGATTCTTGTTCGTCAAGAAAGGTCTTTGCTTTTCATTTGCTTACATAGTTTAAAGTTCGACCTGTGGGCAAATATTACTCTTCGCTTGAGTTCGAGGCTGACATTGTTGGTGCTGTTTATGCACGATCCTAGGTATGCAAAGTCCTTCACTCCTTCAAAGTTGTAACTGCATACAATGACGTGAGTCCCAATACGCGAGGACTTTTTGTTTGTTGACACAAGGTATATTGTTTTGTTCTCGTTCACTGCAAGACCAACTGCTTTTGCTTTCGTCTTTAGACTGGAAAGTGCTGAACATGTCTAAAACCCCGTTTGGTGTTGAACGACTCGAAGAGGTCCTTCCCAACTCGGACGAAGCTAAACTTTGTTCTCAACACCACTCTACATAGCCTTTACGCAAGTTTACATCTTTGACATGCTGGTAAATCAAAACAACGGTATTTTTATCCGACGAGGAATTTTACCTTAAGATGAATTAAGTTAGGGAAATCATCCTAAACCCAAGTTGGGATCGTATTTGGAAATTTTTAGGGTTTCCTTCATTAATACTACATACATGTGTACTTTTGTACGAGTCTACCGTTGAGTGGGAGCTAGAAATACAATTGAAGTAATTTTGAATACATCGTTAAACAAAACTAGCGTTAAAATGTATCAAAGCGCGGTTTTATACCGATAAAAAAAATTCATGGCGAGTTGAAACGAAGGTTAGGTTAGGTTGAAGTGGTTGCCAGCGTTCACACCGGCACACCTAGGCCATTAATGGGCCCATAGTGGTACCACATGGATCAAATATCCCCTTACTCGACCCATCGTAAAAATTCTGCATATCTCTACTCTGCGAGTCTCTACTCTGGCCAGGTCGTTTAAGAACGCTAAAGAACGCAGATTTTAAGAATTTCATTCTTATCCTCCATAGTGCGGGACATTCGCAAAGAAAGTGCCTTATGGTCTCGGGCTCTCCTTCATTTCTGTAGCTCTACCATACCTTCCGATCAGTACGTGACCTGTTATCAATCCTAAAACCAAGGCTTGCTCTGCTTAGCAAGAGCAGACCCTGTGACCTTTTGACGTTCCACTCTGGCCACATTTGTTTAAACCTAATGCAGGTGTTATCATTTTCCCCTCGGACCCCTGCTTCTTCAAGAGATGATTCCCTTAGAAATGAAACTTGTTTACTAAACTTGACAAAGATTGATTTAGAGATTTCAGAGAAAAGCGTACAATTTTTATAGAGACTTGGACGCAGAAATTTTGTACATGCTTTGATAAATTACACCATATAAAATAGTATTTACATAAAATAATTGATTTTGGTTTTTATTGCCTTTGCAGATTTCCCTGGCATGTGTTTTGCCTCAACACGTTGCGCTACGGTCGAATCTGGCAAGACATGGGAGCTAACTCCATTTTGCGGACGTTCAACTTGTGTTCAAAACGATGAAAACCCTTCCAAGTATTTATCTATTTGAATTTTATATGTAGAAATGATATTTATTTTGTTTTATTGCTAACTTAGGTTGCTGGAATTAGTAGAAGACTGTGGTCCTTTGCCGTTGGCTAACGAGAAATGCAAATTGGACACCGAAAAAACAAACAAGACAGCGGCTTTCCCATATTGCTGCCCCATTTTCACCTGTGAGCCCGGCGTTAAACTTGAATACCCCGAAATTGCAAAGGAAGAACCGAAAAAGGAAAAATTCACAAATAAAAACTACTGATTCCTGGCATTCGTTAATTATTGTCAAATGTGAGTGGGGACCAAAAACCATACCATCTTCAGCCACAGTTCTGATTCGATTTACATACATGTGGTCATTTGTACTTGTACTTTCTGTTGTCTTATGCATTCTATGAAATAGTGTATTGTAATTTAGCACAATTTTTTTTTATCATTGTGCAATTTCAGACCTAGGAACATAGAAAGAAATTATGAACTTCCTTATAATCACAATAATTCAAGAACATAAATGTAAACATTTCGGGCATCATGGGTATCTGTATTTTAAATAAAACATTTATATACATATGAGAAGATAAAATCGGCTGAGTATGTTTGTATGTGTATGGGTAATAATTTCTATAAATATATATTTGTATGTGCGTGTATGGATAAAACGCTGTTCCGTGAGTTGTATCGAATCTTCACAAGTATACTCACGAAAGCGTCGGAATAGAATATGTTTAATTTTCTTCAAGTGGCCACGATAAGGTCCTCAAAGAAACATACAAAACATTTCTATAAATATATATTTGTCTGTGCGTGTATGGATAAATCGCTGTTCCGTGAGTTGTATCGAATCTTCACAAGTATACTCACGAAAGCGTCTATATTATTGAGGAGGCGGCATGGAATAGAATATGTTTAACAGTTTGCTCGAGTGGCCACGGTAAGGTCCTCAAAGAAACATACAAATCAGTTCTAAAAATATATATTTGTCTGTGCGTGTATGGATAAATCGCTGTTCCGTGAGTTGTATCGAATCTTCACAAGTATACTCACGAAAGCGTCTATATTATTGAGGAGGCGGCATGGAATAGAATATGTTTAACATTTTCCTCGAGTGACCACGGTAAGGTCCTCAAAGAAACATATAAAACATAGTTGAGCGCACTATCTCAGGGTCTATGGCATAAACAAATTCCTCAATCCTCTACACAATTTCCAAAATCCGCCTTCAATTATTGTTCAATTATATTTTTGGTTGGTAATTAGAGTTGCTAAAACCCTATATTTAAACAGGACGCTGTTCCAAAATTCCCGCATACAAATACTTTTCATTACTTGAATGTCATTTATAAAATATATTCGTGCCCATACCGGTAACCAACGGATGCCTTTCGCTGGGAATGGGAATCCAATTGAGAAGTTTTGGATATAAAGTAGTTAGCGGATAGAAAACGATTGATAAAACAATTTAAAAATTTTCTGTATTTCAATAACCCCAACCGAAACGCCGTCGCTGCCAATTGTGCTGCGCAGTATTTTTAAACCAACATGGAATTTATTAAAAAATTATTGAGTTTTCGTATTTTTGGATGAAAATTTTCTTACATGTATTATTAAAATATAACCTTAATACTAGTACAAAAATCCTTCTATGAAAAGCTTTTTGCTGACCGTAAGGCTTTTTTGTCGGCCCGCAATAGCTTTTAATATATTTCCCACTCAGACTCCTGACTTAGCCTCTTTGCCCTGTTGAACTGTCCCCGGAAATCCTTACACACTGAGTTTAGCGTCTGGGAACAACACTAGGGTTTACGCTCGGTATGAAGTTTTTGCGAGAGCCCGCAAGCAAATCGCTGTAAAAGAGATTGGCATGTCTTCCCGCTTTAGGTTAGGTTAGGTTGAAGTGGCTGTCAGCGATCACACTGACACACCTAGGCCATTAATAGGCCCATTGTGGTACCACATGGATCAAAGATCCCCTTACTTGAACCATCGTGAGTCTACTGCATATTTTAAAATCCTGCGAGCATCTACACTGGCCAGGTCGCTAAGGTCGTTTAAGAGCGCAGATCCTAAGACTTTCATTCTTATCCTCCATAGTGCGGGACATTCGCAAATAAAATGCCTTATCGTTTTGGGCTCTTCCTCATTCTGCAGCTCCTGCAGAAGTCATTATAGGGGGCACCCAGTCTCTCTGCATGCCTTCTGATCAGTACGTGACCAGTTATAAGTCCTAAATCTAAGGACAGACTTACTCTGCTCAGCAGGAGCAGACCCTGTGACCTTTTGACGTTCCACTCTGGCCACATTCGTTTTGACCTAATGCAGTTGTTATTATTTTCCCATCGGGCCCCTGCTTCATTAAGAGATTAATCTCTTACAAGGAGCTTGCAGGTAGCGAGCGGCATACCTAAACCCTTCCATTGACGAAAGCGGGATGGATGTACCCACTTTTGCAAGCTCGTCCGCCGTTTCATTATGTGGTATGTTGCTGTGCCCAGGCACCCATACGAGGTGAAATACATACTGCTCAGCCATCTCGTTAAGAGATTTGCGGCAGGCTGCCACTGTTTTAGAGTTGCTGTTGACCGAGTCCAGTGCTTTGAGTGCAGCTTGACTGTCGGAAAATATGAAGAAGCATCTTGTCTCTCTTGTTCTTAAATACTCTACCGCCTCCTGTATCGCAGCGACCTCAGCCTGAAAAACGCTGCAGTGATCAGGGAGACGGATAGATTTTTCCAATCCTATTTGGGCTGAGAACACCCCTCCTCCTACTCTGTTCTCTAATTTTGAGCCATCAGTGTAGAAGTTTATGGTTGGCACACAGTAGTCCGTATCATGCGAACATAGTTTGTTTGTGGTTGCTGCATGACTTTCCTTGATAACCTTCTATTGCTTCCCAAATATCAATTGGAAGGATGTTTCATATTGAGTCCAATGCCTCCGAGGGAGTCGTACGTAAGGCCCCGCTAATACAAATCAGCGCCGACCTTTGCACCATTTGGAGTGCTAGTGATGATGTTTTCTTTTCAAGGCATGGCCACCACACCAAGACCCCGTATAACAAGATTGGCCTAACCACCGCAGTGTACATCCAGTGAGTAACTTTTGGGGACAATCCCCATTTCCTACCAATGGTTCCCTTACAGCTGTAGAGGGCTACCGTTGCTTTCCTTATGCGCTCTTGGACGTTCTGTGCCCATGTAAGCTTTTTGTCTAATATCACACCGTGATACTTGGCACTATCCCCAAGCGTTAGCACTATATTCCCTAGAACGGGAAGCCTTAGTTGCGGGGTCGTATATCTCCTTGTGAAGAGAACAAGTACGGTTATGCTGGGGTTCACCCCCAAACCCATTGTTTTGGTCCATTTATCGACCTTGTTAAGTTTTTCCTGCATGATGTCACATAGCGTTTTTGGGAATTTACCCCTTACTACCGCCGCAAGATCGTCGGCATAAGCTATGACCTTAGATCCTCCCTCCTCCTCCAGGCTCCGCAGTAGATCATTGATGGCCACCACCCAGAGGAGGGGGAAAGGACTCCGCCCTGCGGAGTTCCTCAGCTGGTGCAGCGTTCTGATGTTGCTTCCGCCAGCTGGGCCCTCACAACCCTGTTAGTTAACAATTTTTGCCCAAAGGAAACCAGCTTGAGATCGACACCCAGGTTCAACAGAACTTTTGTGATCGCCAGTGGTTCTATATTATTGAAGGCACCCTCAATGTCTAGAAATGATATCAAGGTATACTCCTTGACAAGTAAAGATTGCTCGATATACGACACTATTTGATGCAGCGTGGTTTCAGTTGACTTCCCTTTTAGGTAAGCGGGTTGAGAAGACATGAGATTGTCCGCAATTGATTCCCTGATGTGGCAATCAATTACTCTCTCTAAAGTCTTAAGTTGGAAGGAGGAGAGGCCTATCGGCCTAAAATCCTTGGGGTTAACATGGGATATCTTCCCTGTTTTAGGGATAAATACTACCCGCGATTCTTTCCACATTTTCGGAATATGGTTGAGGCTTAGAACCCTTAAATATATGGCATACAGGCAGTTTGCGCTTAATTCCAGTGAGTTTAAAGGACTCTATAGCCCAAATTATTTGCTGCAAAGTGAGGAAGTCTGCGTTCACCGACTGATCTCTCTCTTTAGCTGGACTTTTTGACAGCATGGCTGCAGCGTAGGGAAAGTGTGTTTACAGGAGAAGGCCCACGGTGTTGTCACCAGACTCCGTCCACGTCCTGTCCGACCTTAACAAGCATCTGGGGGCAACACGAGGTGAACAAAAGAGGACCTTTCTAAGTCTTTATCCCTCAAACACGGCTTCCAGGGAGCCACAGAACTCCCTCCATGAAGACATATTCGAGTGCCTTATTAATTTTTTATATTCTCTTAAGTGCGACCTATAAATTTCTCATAGTGAGTCGCTTTGTTTCTTTTGGCGCAGTTGAAGGTTTTTCGGCAAAGCTTGCCGGCCTTGTCGATGTCAGTATTCCACCATGGTGGTATCTTCTTGCCTCCCAGTAGTAAACTGCCCCACCATACAGTCTAGCTCCCCTGGGCTAACCGGTACTCTTACTCGTATGCCAGAGAGACGCTTTTTTAATTTCAACCTATATCTAGACCAATCGGCATTTTTTAGGTTTCTGAATGGTTCGCGCGTAGACGGAGTTCCGTCTAGGTCAAAACAGATATAGCGGGGGTCCGAAAAGGAGTGCTCGTCGAGCACTTCCCAGTTTGTGATCATAGTCCTAGCTTTTTCCGAGACGAGGGTCACGTCCAGAACTTCCCTTCTGCTACTAGTAACAAATGTGGGTTTGGATCCCCTTTTACCTTCACCTAGGTTAGCTTTTAGTAGAAATTCGAAGAGTAACTCACCTCTTTCAATGCTGTCGCTGCTTTCCATAGAAAGTGGTGCGCATTCGCGTCACCTGCAACTATGAGCATGCCTTTGGTATGCCCCACTACCTGACCGACCATCAGTGTGGGGATTTTCTTGTCGTGAGCCAGATACATGGAGGTGAGCCGGATCACCTCACCATAGACCTCCATGCTCACAGTTGTTGTGTCTTCGTCACTAAATTGGGGAAGAAACAGAAATTGGAATTTTGTGTTAACAAGAATGCAGGCCCTAGGTTTACCCGTAGTTGCTCCACCTACCAGTGTGTACTCAGCAGCCTTTAGTTCACAAATTATATGCCCAATAATCCAAGGCTCCTGTTGCCCTCTTATTCGCTAACTAGAGCAGCAGTGCAGCGGATGCTGCTTTACAGTGGTGCAGGATGACACGGATCATCTGGATCGCATCCCCCATCCTCTTCACCACTGCTGTGTTGGCCTCGTCGCCTTCATCGCTTGACATGCGCTCATCCTTCGTGTATTTGCGGAAGGTGAAACCAACGCCCAGTGACGAAGCCGAGGATGCATAACCCCCGGACGGATCATCCAACGGATTGATGCCGCTCGGCCCTGCGTCCTCTTCATCCCCACTGTCCTGGTCCACCTACCCTTCAATACTACGCGCCGCATTAACGTCGTTCGAGCGGTTTCGAAGCTATATTTTGCCATGCCCTCTGTCTTCTCCAGGAACGGCAGGAACTCCCTGTTTAGAATCAGTAAACTTTGACGCGTCGCTTTAGCTGTGTGCTCGACCTTCAGCACCTTCCAGTTACCAGCAGGCAGAGTTGGGTCAAAAAGCCGGAGATTCGCAAGAACTTTTTCCGGCTCTGCGGGTTTTGCTGGTAGCCATACCCTCGCACTAGGCCTGGATGGGATGTCCTTGAAATCCATTGCCCTGAGCTTCGTTCCCGGATAGACTTCCCCTAAGCTGGCTATTGCCTTCTTGTAAAGATCGATAGATCTGACACCGTCACAAGCCACGACCTTTACATTACTCTGAAACCACCCCGCATCTTTGCAAGAGGTAACTGCGCTGAACAAGCAACTTATAGCCTACTACACCTAAACCCAGACCTCCGAGCTATTCATTCAGAGCTCCTGAATGAGGGCGATGTGTACGTACTCGCCAAGTAGGCGACTTATCGTAGAACTCTCACTTGAGGTTTTTGCTATCTCATCTACCGCTACGACGTCGTTGTGTAGCAGCTCCTATTCCGCCCCCAGCTCAGGCTCCTCACGGCCTTGACTCTTTTCCCGGAGCTTCTGTCCAAAGACAAGACTACCTGCCTTGACAACCCATCTAGTTCCTCTACACGTAGAACCCTCCAGTACCCCGTCTGAGTTGTTGGGTTCATCATCTGAAGCATCTTTAAGATGCTCTCCAGTGCCACCAGACAAATCACGAAGAAATTTCGTTGATTTAGTGCGCATGCCGCTAACAATTTGGTAATAAATGCTATAATTACCAGATTTTGACTGCTAATTATTGGTTTGGAATCAATTCTTCGGTTTCTTGAAAATAGGGAGATGGGCTTACTCTTGCGGCAGCTGTTTATAACTATGCATCAAAGAAAAACCCAATAAATTTCAAATCTCTTTTCCTGATCTACCACCGATTGATTTCTCTAAAACCGATGATCCTAAATTTATAGTCATCAAATCGCAGGATGATAAAAAACCACTTTCTCACTTTTCATGATTCGCTATTCACAAAGCTATTTTAGCTATCAGCAAAGATGTAAGTACAATAACTGAACTTCGAGACGAAAGCCTCCTTGTGCTAGTGAAAAACAAAAAAACTGCTGAAAAATTCATAAACGCAAAAGCCTTTCTTGCATTTGTCCAATTTCTGTAAAATATCACGAGCAACTCAACTGCGTGAAAGGTACGATTTTCGCACCATTTCTTATTCTCAGATAATGAAATAATCGATGGTTTGGAAAAGTACGGAGTTACATCTGTGTATAAATTTCAGAAGAAAGTAGAAGGTGTTTTAAATGCGACAACCCGATGAGCTGCGGAAGCTGTCAAATGCTGGGACATACAACAAACCATTGCAAAGGCCTCCCCACTTGTGTAAATGCAATCTTCCCCCGCACATTGATATCGAATGTTCAAGAACTATGTGCGCGAATTGCTCTTGTGAACACCCTTCCTCCTCAAATACCTGCCCCAAATTCATACAAAGTAAAGATATACTAAAATTTAAAACCACTGAAATGCAGCATGCGTGACGCAACAAATAAATACAGAGCGCAATCCTCTACCAACTCCACTTGTGTTCCCTTTTCAGATATAATCACCTTACAGACACACGAACCAAACACAAATATCAACAACACTCCTTCTCCCATACCAAATACAACAAAACATACTGAAAACGATGTATCTCAAAACTCTCTTTCTAAATCAACCAGCTTAATAGCAGAAAAACCACCTTACCCAATATCACCACAACTTCTCAAAGCAATCAGTAAATTTGACAGCTATTTATGCCACGTCACAGGCAATGTATTTGCATTTGTTTGTTTACAAACATACAATTGTGCTTATATTACATTCGGTGATTTTGTGTGAATTTATTTTAATAAAGCGTTTAAAAATGAAGTGTGCAGTCATTAATTGTAATAGAGACAGCTTTAAGTCCGCAGGCGAATTTTAAAACGTTTTTCTGAGCCGACAATTTTTAACAGCGACAATTTTTACTTTATGTGTGTACATGTGGATGAATTTTAATATATGTATGTATTAGAGGGCTGCATGAGCACATTCATTTCTTCTGTTAGCCGAATGACACGAATGTGAATGCGGTGCTCATTCAACTCAGGCACTCATGCGATCATAAATATGTGTACTTACAGAGAATAAAGAGACCAATATGGGTACTCTCTGCTTATGATTAAAGGGATGTACAAATTTTTGTCTTCGCTACGCTCATTTATAGTCTTCGATCATTCATGCATTCACGGCCTTTCCGGAAATTGCAGGAATGTGACGAATGTGGCGGACGTTGTGCAGGGAGACACCACCAAAGGCACATACATACATACATACATATGTAAGGCGCAGCTAGCGATCGCTGTTATTATGTGTGCACCAGAGAACGGCATTGAGTGCGCTCGAGTGTGCATATTCATCATTCCTAAAATTTGATACAAGCAAGCCCAGCCGTCTGCTGCTGTGCGCTCATTCATGCTCACTCATAAACATAAGGCTGACATGCGCGGGATATATCATTACATTTTCGAGTGTGGTAGTTCACATGATTGGCCGTGCATGTGAAGGCGCAAACTTGCGCATGTACACACTCGAGTGCACTCGGGCATCTACTAATGGCGATTTCTTTTCTACAAAAAATGTTGCCCCGCTCTTGTGTGTACGTGCGCAGAGGGCAATGTTAAGGCAACATTTTCTGTAGAAAAGAAAACGCCATAAGTATATATCCTATTATTTAAAGATAAAAGAAACGACTTAGTTAATTTTAATTAATATGTATTGTATACATTTATTTAACAAAAACATTTCATGAGATCCAACATGTAGGGTTAGTATTTAAAAAAATTTTAAATAGTAGGAGTTAAATTTAAAATAAACATTTCATAAGACTTAATTTAATTTCAAAGTTCTTAATCTGCTAGATATAAAATTAAAGTAATAGGAACAAAAATCACATTTCAAAAACTCTCTTACACTATGTAGACTTAGGTCATAAAAATGCCAAATACTAAACAATGAATGCAAGTTTGAAGTTGTTTATGACCGTAAGTGTATGTATGGATAAATACAATATCTGCAGTATCTGCCATCTCACGTAAAAAAAAACAATACAAAAAATATGATAGAAAACACACTTGAGATCGCTAATCAACTACTGCTTGCAAAGAAAAATATTGTTACGGGTAACCCGAGTGGCTCGCAAACAACACTCGAGTGTCGCGAGCGTTTGTCGCCGGCGAGTGTGTTACATGTTAACCTGGCATACGTTAACAGTGCCAATAAATAAAACTCATTCGTCAGCAATACAGCCCAGACACTGTGTCAGCACACGCGCAGCCGAATTGCACAACTTTTCCCACACCACAGCCCAGACGCTGTGTTAGCACACGCGCAGCCGGAATTGGCGAATTCTCGGAATCCTGTTGCAACCGTCCGGTGCATTTAGCTTAGCTCTTAGGTTAAGAACAATTGTAAATTCAGTTTTAGAAATAAACTCAATTAATAAGGTCGTGTTGACCAAATAAAAAGATTTTTTTTTATGTAAAGTAAACTATAAATCTTTAACTGGCGTCCAACGTGGGGCCTTCGTTGTTGTTAATATCGTGTGTGTGTCGGTAAAAGTCCTTACAGGACTAATAAAAAACGCTAAGACTAAGTGATTTAACAAATTCGCATTTAAAGTCGCAATCGTTAAAAAAAAAAACCGACCATCTACAGCCTTAACGTCCACGCGGTTATTGTACAAGGCGCAAGGAAAAAAGGAAGCAGCAGCTTAGGCCCCAGGATCCGGTGAAACGCATAAGAGCATCACCGCCCAGGAATACCACCCCACGGTAAAGGGAAAAGTGTGCAGGAAAGGGCCCCTCAGTAGCAGTTGCAAACAGGAGACGCGAGACCTCAGCCGCCGCACCATTATGATAAGAATCCTAATGTAAGTTACATATATTAAGTAAATTTGAAATTAAGTGAATAATTTGTGAAAAGTGAAATGTCAAAATTTGAATTTGAAAAATATCAGAGTAGTTGAAACTTACCAAAAGAAAAAATTGAAAATATTCTTAAAAATAAAATCTTTAAATAATATAAAGAGCAAAGAATAAAATTAAGTGAATCAAACATTTTTATACAGAAAAAAAGAGAACATACAGATACATATATTTCATTTAGTTTTAAGAGAACAGTAAAAATTTTAAACTTTAAAGAACGGCTTGTACAGCCAATAACAACAAAAAATACAACCATATAACATTGCTTAATTCTGCGATTCCTACGGGACCCTCCAGGATAGAAAAGCCCTCCTTCCTAGAAGGAGTTACTAAAAACAAATATTAATCATACTTATAACAAACGGCTTGTACAGCCAATAACAACAAGAACCAAACCATATAACATTGCTTAATTCTGCGATTCCTACGGGACCCTCCAGGATAGAAAAGCCCTCCTTCCTAGAAGGAGTTACTTAAAATAAATAAAAATCATACTCATAACTAACGGCTTGTACAGCCAATAACAAAAACAAAAAAATTCTATAACACTGCTTAATCCTGCGAATCCTACGGGACCCTCCAGGGTAGAAAAGCCCTCTTTCCTAGAAGGAGTAACCAACAAAAAAATAATAATAATAAAACAAATTAGATTTAATTAAAATAATAAGACTAACTAATTAACTTAAACTTAATACAAACTTTTTAAACAAATTTCTTATAATGGCAAACCCTTCAAACCTCGTCCGACCTCCCGTGCTAAATACACCTCCTACCCAACCGACTCCTTCCTCCTCTAACGCAAATACTTTCAACATGGCACTATTAACAAACGTTGTAACAGGTGTTGTGAATAACATATTCAGACAAGAAGGGCGAAACCTAGTTCAAGCCGCCCTTAATCCTAATGCGAACTTTTCCAATTTTACTGATATATCCATTGACGCAAACTTTTCAAATAATGTCTCCGAGTTAGACAAAATACCGGACGTTATTCGATGCCTCCGCGAATTTTCAGGAAAACCAGGCGAGTTCAACTCCTGTGTATAAGAAAACACCGTACTTAGCTAGCGAGCGACTGACTCAATGAACTTCCCTTCTTTAACTAACAACTTTATTTTCAAGACAAAGCATCCAGTACATTAAAAGCGGTGCTTATACATATGTATAAATGCATAACAATATGTATGTATGTATTATAAGTATAACTTGTTGAATGTGCATATGTAGGTAAGGTATATTGTAAATATGTATGTACATGTGTAAATTGAAATGTATTACTATGTTAACGTGTGAAAGGAAAAATGCTAGGCAGGCGACAGCATTTACCTACGTACATATGTATACATAACGCTACAATCAGGCGATTGAAGCTGAACATAGGCGCAGTGTCGGTATGTATGCTAGGTAAACGGCGACGATACCTACCTACGTACATATATACATAACGCTACAATCAGGCGATTTAAGCTGCACATAGGCGGAGTCTCGGTATACAAAAAAGGGGGGAATACACCGGGAGAAATTACTCCAGTCTCAAACATCCTGCCCGGCTGAGCCCTCGCGGTTCAGAACTTCGTCTTTTATTCCAGTAAGCCTTACCAATTTTTGTATTGGGCGCTGACATTGGCGTTTGACGTACGTACCTCCTGGAGTTAACTGGTGTCCATTGTATTCAACAGTAACGATGCGGACAAGGCCATCGCTGCCTGGATGGATGTCAGTTATCCGACCCATTTGCCAGCACGCTGGTGGCAAGTTCTCATTTCGGATGAGAACTACATCATCTCGTTGTAGGTTCGGTTCAGGTCTCATCCACTTACTGCGCGCTTGGAGCGAATTCAAATATTCATTCTGCCAACGACGCCAGAAACTTTCGTACATACGTTGTAAGCGTTGCCAGTAATGTAGGCGATTATCTGGAATATCCGGTAGCAGTGGTTCCGGGCGACAATTCAGTGGACGGCCAATTAAGAAGTCACCCGGCGATAGGGCTAGGCCGCCTTCTAGATTGTCGTGTAATGCTAAAAGTGGCCGTGAATTAAGACATGCTTCTATCTTTGTTAATAGCGTGAGGAGCTCGTTGTAGCGCAAAGAATGACGGCCCATAATTCGCAGTAAATGCTTCTTGGCCGAGCGAACAGCAGCCTCCCAAATTCCTCCATGGTGTGGTGCGGAAGGAGCAATGAATTTCCATTGCGTCCCCATTCCAGCAATGTGCTGTTGGGCATATTCAGATACCCATGCCTGCAAATCTTCACGCATTTGCCGGTCAGCTCCTATGAACTGAGTGCCGTTGTCGCTGAAGAGCTTAGCGCAAATACCACGACGACTCACAAAGCGATCGTAGACGTCTAGGAATGACCTGGTACTCAAATCCTCAGCAAGCTCTATATGGACAGCTCGTGACGCCATGCACACGAATATAGCTGCGTAGGTTTTTGTTGTTGCAGTTAATCTCTTGCCACCTATGCGTACATGAAATGGGCCACAATAATCCAGACCGCTATTAGAAAAAGGTGGCGCCACCAGTACCCGCTCACGGGGCAGTGCTGCCATTTGCTGCCTTTGAAGCATTTGTTGATGTCGCCGACACAAGGTGCATTTCCAAATATATGTTTTCACCTGTGAGCGCATATGCATCACCCAAAATCTCTGGCGCAAGTATTGCAAAATTTGCTGGATACCGCCATGAAGGCAGCGGAGGTGGGCATCAGCGATGAGTAAGTTCCCAAAGGCACCCTTGGGAATAATCATAGGATGTTTTTGGTCGTCGCTAATTTCTGCATTATTGAGGCGCCCACCAACTCGAATTATCCCTACAGCATCCACATATGGGTTAAGTGTTAAGAGATGACTTCGACTATCGATCCTAGAATTTGATATAAGAGCATTAATTTCGCTTTTATATTCCTTACCTTGAACCTGCTTAACAGTCACAAGCAGGGCCCATTCGTATTCTTCTGCTGTCATTGCTCTACCTCTCTGACCCTTAAACAACGGAAGAAAGCGTCTTAGTCGCGCAGTTGTATTCAGGACACGACCTAGTGTGCTAAACTTCTCAATAAGAGGTATCCGATGGCCATATGCTGATGTCATGAGCAATTGATGATCACCGCGAATAGCGACTAGTGTACGAGGGGGGTGCCGTTCTACATTATGAGCCTGCTGTTGATCCTGAGTCAGTTCTGGTATGGCTACATTGCCTCCATAGTTCAACTGATAAGAAGGTGGACCTCTCCACCACAATGAATGATTCTGAAGAGCTGCAGGCATATATCCCCTACTCGCACAATCCGCCGGATTGAACTCGGAGCGAATGTGACGCCAATTTCCAACATCTGTATTAGCCTGTATAAAGGCAACACGATTAGCGACGAACTGCTTTAACGAAAATGGCGACTTGCGAATCCAATGTAGTACTATGGTGGAATCGCTCCAGAGTGTGTAAGGTACGTGCTCCAGACGTAGCGCCCGACTAACGTTACGTAGAGTTACTACAAGCAGGTGAGCCGCGTTACAACGGAACAAGATGAGATGCCTAACCAACGAGGTACACGAATTTGTGCCAATTCACGAAGGCTGTTGTGAAATATGAGCCACTGATCCCGCAGATCTGTGGTCAGCGGAGTATCCCAATTTAGGTCTGCTTTCCACAGCGTCTGAATAAAAATCTTTGCCAAGACAACAACTGGCGCCAACAGACCAATCGGGTCATACAACTTGGCTACGTCACTCAAAACGGTGCGCTTTGTTGGAGGCTCATGTGATTCTGAAAATCTCACCTTGAAAAACAAGTCGTCACTTAGAGGGTTCCAATGCAATCCTAAAACGGTAGCATCGGAGGAGTTACACAATCCAATTTCAGTGTTTGAATTCTCTGGGTAATTGCTGCAAGTGTTCTGGAACAGTTCGAGTTCCATTTGTCAAGAATGAAATGACCTTGGCGAAGGATCGCATCGATATCATGCGCACAGTGAACAGCATCATCAGGAGAATCGAAACTTTTCAGGTAGTCGTCAACGTAAAACCCATCGAGGATACTGTTTCTCGCAGTCACTGCCCGGCTGACGTTTCCAATTATTTCATAGTTGTCTACAGCACATTGGCGCAATGAACAAATTGCATTGTACGGCCCGCTTGTCATACCGTACGTTACCGTTGCCAACTCGAAGATACGCAGTGGTTCGATTGGAGACTCTCGCCACAAGATGCGTTGCCACTTGCGGTGTAATGGGTTGATCTCGACCTGCCGAAACATTTTTTTAACATCAGCCGTTATTGCGACCCGATATTGCCGGAATCGATGAAGAATGTCGATCAGATTATCTTGAAGCTGTGGGCCTGAAAACTGTGTGTCGTTTAGAGATACCCCATTTGTAGTTTTGCAGGATGCGTTAAATACTACACGAAATTTCCCCGTAACCGCATGATGGGGAATGTAATAGCACTGTGTTAAGTCTAGGGAGTCATCATCGACTGAGTTCATGTGGCCAAGTGCTATGTATTCTTGCATGAACCCTATGTAGTTATTGCGAAGCTCGGAGTCCCCGGCTAACCTTCGTTCAAGGTGGAAAAAATTACGTCGCGCTGCTTGATACGAATCACCCAAAGCTGGCGCATATGGACGGAAAGGGATTTGGACACTATAGCGGCCGTCTGCTAACCGCCGTACCGTGTCGATGAAAATGCGTTCGCATGGGTCTGTTGAGAGGTCAGTTGTAGGGTTACCCTCCTCGACCTGCCAAAATTTCGATAGTAACTCATCCAGTCGCTGTTCACTGATGCATTTGGTAATAGTTAGAGCGCGTTTTGTATCATTTGATTCGCTGACCGTAGCAGGGCCAAACACAACCCAACCGAGGCGGGTACGGAGCGCGCATGGCTCGTCGAAGGAACCCGCATCAATTCCATCAGCAATCAATGCTGGCCAAATATCCGCGCCTATAAGTAAATCGATTTTGTCAGGTGTGCCAAATGCTGGATCGGCTAACTGAAGAGCTGCGATGTGATTCCAAGCGAGTGTATCAACCTTGCACCCTGGTGTTGGTTCAGTGATCTTCTGCAGGATATGTACTTCAAACTGCAGCAAAAATGTGTCGTCAATACTGGATCGCATTTGAATCGTTGTGGTACCCTTGGTGTACGCAGATGCACTTGAAGTTATCCCTTCCACGCGAATCTCGCCCAAGGTTCTGCGAAGGTTGAGAAGTTTAAACATGGATTCACTGAGAAAGCTCACCTGAGATCCGATGTCGCATAATGCACGGCAATTGTGCAGATCTCCATAACGATCAAAGAGTAGCACTCTGGCCGTCGCAAGCAAGATGGTCCGGTCACCCTGGACAATGAATGACTGGACCTCATTCATCTGTCATTGGTTACGTGAGTATACTTGTGGCCCTACTGAGCCAGAGAGTACCACACTGTGCGCATTCGATGATGATGAAGGACTAGTTACTGTTGCGGATGCTGACTGTGGTGTATATGCATTCCCTTGCCTTATAGTTTCAGTTGTGTCTGCACCGCGACAGAGCAGCGTGTTGTGCTTTTGCTGACAACTGGAACATACACCAGACGAGCACTGACGAACGGTATGCCCCGTTCGGAGGCAGTTAAAGCATACCGCTAGGCGTTTAACAACTTCCCACCGTTCTTGTATCTGCAGGTTGCGAAACTGTTGGCACGGTGGCTGCCGGAGCAGTGTAGGCAAGTAACTGCAGCCGAAGCCGGTGACTTCGCAGAGGCAATATGAGCCTTGACTGTACGCAAGGCTATACGTCGCGAAGAGGGCTGCATGCTAACGGACCATGGGGAAGAGTTTATGTTGTTGGCACGTCGCTCAACAAAGATTAACAAGTCTTCTAACTTCGGTATGTCGACGGTTGCAAGGCTCATACCCCATTCGTTACGTGTTGCTGTCGGTAGTTTCGGCAAAATTACGGGAACTGCTATTGCATCCCAGTGTTGCACTGGAACGCCCATTACGGCAAGTGCACGAAATGAATTGCGCACACAATCAATGATGGTTCGCAGCGCAAGTGGGGTCTCCGCTGGGTTATCTGGTAGGTCAAGGAAGCTCCTTACATGTGTATCCGACAATAGGCGCGGGTTGTCGTAGCGGCGCTTCAACTCAGACCACACCTCTTCGTACCCTCCAGTATACAACCCACCAATCATCGGAACATTCTCTTGGTCGACACACTGGCGCAGCTTACTCAATTTGTAGGTACGATCAAAATCTGAACGGTTATGAACCATGGCCTCGAATAAATCCTTAAAGGCCAACCAATTCGTAGCCTTGCCGTCGAATTTGGGAATTGATACAGGATCCAAGCGCATTTCTGCCATATGGTTGATGGAAGTCGTGGCCTGAACTGGTTTCTGCGAAGCCATATGGCGCTGTAATGTGATGCATATTGTGGTGTATAACGCTTCTGCTGAAGCGAACAACTCGTCATGTGCTGTAACCTCATCTGCCTCCGCCTTGCTGACTAGATCGAAATGATGCTGTACAAACCGATCAAAATGTTGCTTTCCTCGGTTGAGTAAAAACTCACACTCCACCTTATCGGGATCGAACTTTGCGTCCTGGACTTCTTTTCCTAGGCGCACCATTGAAGCATGGGCTGAGGCTCGTAACTTTAATGCAGCCATTGAATTCAGGTGATCGCAAGTTCCTCACAGGAGGCACCAAAATGTATAAGAAAACACCGTACTTAGCTAGCGAGCGACTGACTCAATGAACTTCCCTTCTTTAACTAACAACTTTATTTTCAAGACAAAGCATCCAGTACATTAAAAGCGGTGCTTATACATATGTATAAATGCATAACAATATGTATGTATGTATTATAAGTATAACTTGTTGAATGTGCATATGTAGGTAAGGTATATTGTAAATATGTATGTACATGTGTAAATTGAAATGTATTACTATGTTAACGTGTGAAAGGAAAAATGCTAGGCGACAGCATTTACCTACGTACATATGTATACATAACGCTACAATCAGGCGATTGAAGCTGGACATAGGCGCAGTGTCGGTATGTATGCTAGGTAAACGGCGACGATACCTACCTACGTACATATATACATAACGCTACAATCAGGCGATTTAAGCTGCACATAGGCGGAGTCTCGGTATACAAAAAAAGGGGGAATACACCGGGAGAAATTACTCCAGTCTCAAACATCCTGGAAAAAAAGTGTAGATCGAATCCTTCAGATCTACGAGCCCCAAAGAGGAACCCCCAAGTACTATGGGATCATCAACGTCATACGCAATAAAATTGTTGGCAATGCTGACATTGCTTTGGAGTCATACAATACTCCACTCGATTGGAAAGCTATTTCCAAATGCTTGACCCTTCACTACGCAGACAAGCGCGACTTAGGTACACTCGAGTACCAAATGACCTCGCTTGTGCAAGGAAATTCTACTATCCAAGAATTTTATCAGCGAGTCTACTCTCACCTTTCCCTAATCCTCAATAAGCTAGGATGCATGGAAGTCGGCGTAGAAGCCATGCATCTACTAACGCGCACGTATAGAGACAAAGCCCTTGACACCTTCATTCGAGGACTTAAAGGAGATTTACCCCGACTCCTTGGAATGAGAGAACCAGCAGACCTCCCGCAGGCTCTCCACCTCTGTTTAAAGTTAGAAAACCAAAACTTCAGATCATTTTATGCCTTAAACAACAATAGCCAAGCTAGAAAAGGACAAGATATTCGTCCACCCCTCCCTCCCAGAAGAATGAATAATGAGTTCTACCCCGAATTGGCATACATGCCCCAACAAAGGTTGAACCCAACCACACTCTATAGACCACCGCAACTTAATTATATGTCCCAGCAACAACCAAACCTATATTCGCAACAACCAAATCCATATTCGCAACAACCAAATCCATACTCGCAACAACCGAATAATCCACCACCGCGACCATTCCAAAAACCCTTACCGCGACCAGAACCGATGGACATCGACCAATCGCTACGCACAAGAAATCTAAATTACATGAACAGACCTCGTCCTAATGACCCATCTAACAAAAGACCCCCTACCAGTAACCCACCGGTACCAAACAAGATACAAAGAAATTACCACATAGACTCAGATACCCTTCAAAACACAAACCAGGACGAATACTCTCACACGACAACCGACCAGCAGACTAATAATGACGCAGGATATTACGACGAAGACCGACAAGATGACAGTTATATCGACACCACTGATTTACATTTTTTAGAATGAGTCACTCTTCTCTGCCCTACTTTGAATGCAGACTGAAGAGTGGAGACATAGTAAAATTTCTTATTGATACAGGATCAACAAAAAATTACATACAACCTTATATTGTGCCAAATCCTATTAAAAATGAGTCAAACTTTTTTGCAAAATCAATAGCTGGTGATATTGAAATAAAGGAACACACCTTTATAAACCTTTTTAATACAGACACTAAATTGAAATTTTACCTCCTTCCAACACTAAGCTCATTTCATGGTATCCTTGGAAACGACAGTCTTAAAGATCTCGAAGCTGTTATCCATGTCAAGGATAATTTCATGAAAATTAAAGGCAATTTTAGAGTAAAAATAAATCAGCTTTCTTCCAAGTCAATTAAATCAATTAATACCAAAAAAGACCACATGACATTAGCTAATCCAATTAATTTCAAAGAAGACTACATGACGCCAATTTACTCAATTAATATCGACGAAGACGACATGACACCAAACCAACAAACGAAAATCAATAACTTAGCGGAAAATTTTTCAAAACTGTTTGCAGAACCAAACGATAAACTCACCTATACTACAAAGGTTGTAGGCGAAATCAGAACAAATAATGACACCCCTGTTTATACACGATTTTACCCCTACCCAATGGCTCTAAAAAGCGAAGTAGAATCCCAAATTAATAAAATGTTAGATGATGGTATTATTCGGCCATCAAGATCCCCTTACAACTCACCCGTTTGGGTTGTAGCAAAAAAACCCGACTCCCAAGGTAATAAACAACATAGAATCGTAATCGATTATCGGAAGCTTAACGCTATCACTGTAGCAGATCGCTACCCAATACCCCAAATTAACGAAGTATTGTCTCAACTTGGACAGAATAAATACTTCTCCGTTTTAGACTTAAAAAGCGGATTTCATCAAATTCCACTCAAGGAATCCGATATTGAGAAGACCGCATTCTCAATAAACAATGGTAAGTACGAGTTCACGAGATTACCATTCGGATTGAAAAACGCCCCTTCAATATTCCAAAGGGCCCTAGATGACATCCTTCGCCATCACATTGGCAAGATATGCTACGTGTATATCGACGACATAGTCGTATTCAGCAAATCCGAACAGGAGCATGCGTTCCATCTAGAAGAAATCTTTAAAACACTTGAAGATGCCAACATGAAAATACAGTTGGATAAATGTCACTTTTTCAAGGACTCAGTCGAATTTTTAGGTTTTATCATTTCCGCAAAGGGGATAACAAAAAATTCGGCAAAGGTAGAAGCGATATCCAAGATACCTTACCCCAAAACCATTAAGCAACTCCGCTCATTTCTAGGCCTTTCCGGCTACTACCGCCGCTTCATAAAGGATTACGCCAATTTGGCCAAACCTTTAACGTTACTCTTAAGAGGGGAAGAGGGACGTATTTCCAAAAACAGATCGGCTAAAATAAATATCGAATTAGACAATGAAGCAAAAGATTCCTTCAACAAAATTAAAAAAACCCTTATGTCCGATGATGTTGTACTTTCATATCCTGATTTAAGTAAAGAATTCCATTTAACTACCGATGCTTCCAATAACGCTATCGGTGCAGAAAAAAAACCTATAGCCTTCATTTCAAGAACACTTACCCAAACAGAAGAAGCATACGCTACAAACGAAAAGGAATTATTAGCCATAGTTTGGGCTCTCAATAATTTTAGGAACTACCTCTATGGCTCCGCCAAAGTAAAGATATTTACTGACCACCAACCCTTAACACAAGCGCTTAGTAATAAAAACACTAATGCCAAATTAAAACGTTGGAAATCCAGTTTAGAAGAACTTAACCATGAACTCCACTACAAACCAGGTACAACCAATGTTGTAGCTGACGCTCTGTCAAGAATGCCACCCGAACCAATAAACTCCTTATCCATAACTCAACACAGCGACGAAAGTTCTTCTGACAATTTACTTCCCCTTGTAGAAACCCCAATAAACGTTTTTAAAAGTCAACTATTTTTAAAAACAGGGACAACTTCAACCTACCAGTTTAAAATTATCTTTCCTACGTTCCACAGACATATTTTTGAAGAACCAGAATACAATTCAAATATACTAATAAATCACCTCAAAAGATATCTTAATCCCTCTGTAGTTAACTGTATAAAAACAGATGAACGAACCATGGGCAAAATCCAAGAAATATACCCAATACACTTCAGGAATTACAAAGTCCGCTTCACACAGCTTCAAGTTCAAGGCGTTACAAATGATCAAAAACAAGAAGAGATCATTATCAAGACCCACAAAAGAACACATAGAAATTGTCGAGAAAATAAAATTCAAATTCTCGAGAATTTCTACTTTCCATCAATGACGAAAAAGATCAATAGAATAATCCAAAATTGTTCAGTGTGCAAAGAAAACAAGTATGATCGCCACCCTAGCAAACCAGAATTAGGAGAAACACCTATACCTCAGTACCCAGGACAAATTTTACACATCGATATATACATGACAAACAAAACCATAGTTTTGACTGCAATAGACAAATTTTCGAAATACGCACAAACCAAAATACTGAAATCAAGAGCAATAGAACATGTAAAGGAACCTCTTCGAGAGCTACTTTTCCAATTCGGCGTACCAGAATCTGTCGTATTTGACAACGAAACCTTTAACTCAGCCACCATAAAATTTTTAATGGAAGATACCCTTAACATAAAAATTTTTAAAACACCGCCTTATACAAGTTCCGTTAATGGTCAAGTGGAACGTTTCCACTCAACACTCTCGGAAATAATGCGTTGTTTAAAAGCAGAACGCAATTTCACATCATTCGCCGAACTCCTTGATAATTCCGTATACGAATACAATTTTACGATTCACTCAACCACAAAGAAAAAACCAATAGAGGTATTTTTCGGGAGAAGAGTCTCCACGGACCCAAGTCAATTCCAAAAGGCAAGGGAACAAAATATCTCGGAATTGAGAACTAAACAGCTAAAAGATCTTACATATCATAACAAAAAACGCCATCCTTTAAAAATGTATCATCCCGGAGAAACCATTTACATTAAAATAAACAAGAGACTAGGAACAAAAATATCCCCCAAATTTAAAAAAGAAGTAGTAAAGGAAGACAAAAATTCCACAATTTTAACCGAATCAGGAAAAATAGTACATAAAAGTAACATAAAAAATCAAAACTAATTTTTTTATTTTTCAGATGTCTTTTAATATCCTCTGCCACTGCGACAATAGACATTTACGACTACTCCACGGCACAATTAGTGACTATAAACGACGGACTAGCAAAAATCCAGAACGGAGCCTTCAGGCTAATACATGTAATCGACCTTGGTAAATACGAACAATTTCTTACGGACTTAACCAAATTCGTTTATTCGGACATACCTACTGACAATATCCTCTATCCCACCCTAAAGCACGAATTAACCCAAACCCTCCAAATTTTAGATACAATAAAACCAATTGAAAGAAGATCAAAAAGATCAATAAACATGTTAGGAACGGCTTGGAAATTTATCGCCGGTTCCCCTGATCACGAAGATCTGGAAATAATATACAACAATTTAAATGAAATTAATAACAATAATAATAAGCAAGTACTTATTAATGAAATTTTTAACGAAAAATTAAATAACTTTACTAGGATAGTAAATAAACTTTTTAACAACATACGAAAAGATACATATGTTGAAAATGAAACAATTATTAATTTACAAAATAGAATAAGATTAATAAAGGAAGAATTAATTAACGTTAAGTACGCCATACAATGGGCGAAAAAAGATATTTTGAACACATTGATGTTAAATAAAAATGAAATTGAAATCGCTTTAGAAAAGCTAGAAAATGATGAAATTCCATTCAAAAATGCCGAAGAAGCATTGGAATTTTCAAATATTAATATTGTAAGCAAAAATATGACCATTTTTTACTTGGTAAAGATACCATTAACTTTTAAGGAAACTTTTCAAAAAATTATTATAAGACCCGTTGTCAAATCGGATAAATTCAAATCATAAATTTCAACAACTTACCTTATTTTTAACAACGCTCGAGGACGAACGTTTTTAAGAGGGGAAGTGTTAACCTGGCATACGTTAACAGTGCCAATAAATAAAACTCATTCGTCAGCAATACAGCCCAGACACTGTGTCAGCACACGCGCAGCCGAATTGCACAACGTTTCCCACACCACAGCCCAGACGCTGTGTCAGCACACGCGCAGCCGGAATTGGCGAATTCTCGGAATCCTGTTGCAACCGTCCGGTGCATTTAGCTTAGCTCTTAGGTTAAGAACAATTGTAAATTCAGTTTTAGAAACAAACTCAATTAATAAGGTCGTGTTGACCAAATAAAAAGTAAACTATAAATCTTTAACTTGTATGTATTTTTTTTTTGTGTTTTTTTTTCGGTTACGACCAGGGAGGGGGAATCTTCATAGATACGAGCAGCGCGTGCTGCCCGCATGCCGGATTTGCCTCCTAGCACCTACGGACTAAGCCCAACCTCCTTCGTACGCTGGGCCTGGGCTCCCCTGCGGGACTATCAATTCCGATATTACTTCGCAGGGCAGGCACTGGCCGTTATTCTTCGTCTTCACTCAGCGTGCGTTATAACACTGCGCGATTTTCATTTCGCTCGTCTATTCTAAGACGTTTCATTACTAACGTGATTATGTCTGCACACTTTTTCCATACGTCGTCTTCGGACAACATGGCCTTCAGCAAACCTTCGGGGGACACGGCTTCTCCTATATATTGTTCCAGGTGGTTGCGTTCATTATTAAATCTGTGGCAGTCCATTAGTATGTGCTCTGCGCTTTCAACTTTCCCGTCGCAATGTAGGCAGTAGGGACTATCGGAGTGTTTGTACTTATGTATGTAAGTATTGGCGGAGACAGCTATGCCCCGTGAGGAACTACGTGAGGTAGAAATCAGTCTCTCCGTGTTTCCTTTTTATCCCATCATCTACCTTTGGGATCAGTTTCTTGGTCCATCGTCCTTTCAAGGAGGTGTCCCACCTTTTTTGCCACTCGTCGATACTCTGTTGCAATATTTTTCTGCGATATCTTGGGCTGCGCTTGATTTCTGCTGCCGCCCTGGCAGCTTTGTCTATCGGACATCTTCCAGCTAGCAAATTTGCGGCCTCGTCTGACACTGTCACGAACGCACAACATACCCTTAGTGACGCTAGTCTGTGCTCTCATGTATGAGATTACTGGAGTAGCGAATGCCCATACTGGGCCCGCGTACATCAGGATGGACGAACTGACCGTTGCGAGCAGTTTCCTCCTTTGTTGTTTTGAGCATCTTATGTTTGGCATGAGTCTTGCCAGAGCCGTGCTGACTTTTCTCGCCTTCTCGCTAGCATAATTCAGATGTTCTTTGAATCGCGGCGTTCAACCGTCGACGCGACGGCGGTCGAGTATGACACCAAGGTATTTGATAGTTGGGCTGGATTCTACGGTGTGACCTCCTATTCGTATCTGAACGTTTTCAACTTTTTTCCGGCTGGTCATTAGCAGCGCTTCGGTCTTATGTTCCGCTAACTCTAATCCTGCTGTTTGTAGCCAAGTTTTGGCAGACTCTATGGTTTCAGTGCTCATGCGCGCCACGTCCACTAAGTGTTTTGCGACCACTACGACCGCGATGTCACCAGCGTATCCTATAATCGACACTCCTTCCGCTTTTTCTATTCTCAAGATGCCATCATACATAATGTTCCAAAGGAGTGGTCTAAGGACTGACCCCTGGGGCACACCTCGAGTAACAGTTAGCAGAATTGAAAGCGTTTTTCACGTCCAATGTGATTACGGCACAGTACTGCTTTGTTCCTTCGAACCATCTCTTACCCTCGAGGGCTTTGCGCGCAATCTCACAAACGGCCGATATCGCGTCGACGGTTGAACGCTTCTTCCGAAAGCCATATTGCCACCTTGAGAGGCACTGATCACCTTCCGTGGTCTTTTGAATCCGCGCAGATTATTGCCTGAAGTATTTTTCCTGCACTGTCCAGCATGCATAAGGGCCTATATGATGATGGCTCTTCCGGTGGCTTGCTGCCTTTGGACAGTAGGACTAGCCGAAAATGCCTTCCTGAATACACTTCGTGTATAATCGGCAAAAAAGTTCTGTTTTCTACTTAATTATATATTTTAGGATCCCATTCGGAATGCCGTCCATGCCTGGTGATTTGTTGCTTTTTATTTTGGCTGTAGCGGCGATCAATTCGTCCTTTGTAACTGGAGGGATTTCCATGAATTCTAACGTTAAATCTTGCGGCGTTCGGCATAAATCTTGCTGCGCGAAAAGCCCAATAACGATGCGCTTCATTATTGTAGGACACACTGGTGGTTTGGCTTTGCTCCTGGTTCTCTGTCTTTGGTGTTTACGTCGCAGTTTAAGGCATTCAGAGCGCAGTTTCGCGATATCTTCGTTCCACCAGTAGGCTGGGGTTCTTCTGTTTCCACTTGTTTTCCGAGGCATCGATGCGTCGCAGATATCACTGACCATCTTCATTATTTTGTTAGCGCAGGTATCGGTATTTTCATTTCTTCCGTCTAGCGCCTCTGGCAGCAGCTCTGTCATGTATTCTACCATACTGCTATCCAACAATTTAGTTTTCCATCCGATATTCTGCACTTTCAGAGTATTCTGTTTCCGTGCGCTGCTTCGCAGCGGGAGGATTTCAAAGGGTATCGCAAAGTGATCACTATAGGTGAAGTTCTCTGAGACTTTCCAATTAATTCTATTAAATAACGCCGTACTGCAGAAGGTCAAGTCAATAATTGATCCTGCGGTTCCTTTTTGATATGTATTTTTGCTTCCACTATTTAGCAGCATGATGTCTAGACTGGTGAAGGCTTCGAGTAAGGCCTGGCCCCGGGGGGTTGTTTTTGAGCTGCCCCATTCCACTGCCCATGCGTTGAAATCTCCTGCGATCATGACTGGTGTTTTGCCGGTAGCATCGGATGCCAAACGCCTCAGCATATTCTTATAGCATTCAAGCGGTTCACTTGAGGGCGCGTAGCAGCTATAGAAGTGGATTCCCCCCAATTTTGCATAGATGAATCCCTCCTCTTGGTTGTTGCCTATAGCTTCGAAGGGCAGAGCCCCGCATGCCCAGGCCGCAGCTTTCTTTCTCTTGTCCTGCAGCCAATTTCCTTCTATAGGCGGCGCTCTATATTGCTCGCTGATGAGTGCGACGTCAATGTCTTGTTCGGAGACTGACTGTTTTAGGAGGTCCTGTGCCGCTTCGCAGTTGTTTAGATTAATCTGTAGGCATTTTATCATTTCTTCATTTGTATTACTGCTTTTTTATACGCCGGGCACCTGAAGCTTCCTGTGGGATGGTTCTGTGTGACGCTGGTCCCTGGTTTACAAATGGCGCATTTAGGGGCTGCCGTACACTGCTTGGCAAGGTGGCCTTTCTCTCCGCAGCAAAGACATGAGCCACTACGGTCCTCCGTTGATTTACAATGCCTCGCGATGTGTCCAAAATCAAGGCATCGGAAGCATCTGAGGGGACTGACCTGCTCCCGGATTCGACAGTTGACACAGGTTTCCCGTAATTCACTTCTGGGAATTGTTGCCTTATAGCGTTGGCAATATCCTCTTCCGTTGTGGCAACATCCATATCGCGGATTTCAACATTTACTGTGCTGCTCACGATCTTAACATTTGCGGCATCTTTAAGCAAAGCAGACGCTCGTTCTTTAAACATATTCGCCATCTGGTCAGATTTATCACGGAGTTGAACGAGCAGATCTCCTTTCGCTGTTGTTGCGATTTGATTAAAGTTCTCGCCTTTCATATCAGGTTGCTGCTTCATTTGTCTGATTATATCCGCATAAGTTATTTCACCCGTCTTCGAAATGATTACTGCATCAGGCCTAGACAGTTTCCTTGCGGTTTTGCTAAGATTTCTCGCGTTCTTCACCAGCGTCCATTGTTTGTTGTTAGCCTGTTTTCGGTCTCCTTGGCTTCTTTGCCGGAGCTCGTTGCAACTTCGCTGGTTTCGTTCAAGACCTGCCTTTTCCCTTCTTTTACTGTTTGGACATGCTTGTCTCTTGTGCTTGTATTGCCGGGACTTCGTTTAACAGGCTGGGTTGCTGCCTGGCTATGCAGCTTAGCAATTTCTGCCACCAGGTCTCGCATAGGTTGATGAATAGATCTCCTACCGCCGCCAATCATGCTCAGTAACAAATTCATTTTTATTCCTAGCTCCTTCATGGGGTCTTTTGCTTCCATTGGTCTATTAACGGTGCGTGATTCCACGTGGCTAATGCCGGCGGAGAGGAATGCGAGCGCGCGTTTTCGGCCGTCTAATCGGCGCTCGATGTGGCTTTAAGGCCTCTCGTGGCCCCAATTGGAGAATCATCAGGTTCCTGTACCATTAACCGGGGACGCTTCGCGAAGGGGTTTATTAGAGACCCGCATTCGTTGGTATTAGTGCCCGGTAGCGATGGGCTTTCGGCTTCCCTGATATTTCGCTCTGGGGGGATATTTTTTTTTTATTGATATTGTTTCTGGTTTTATTTGATTTGTTTAATTTAACATATATTATTTATTTGCGTTTACTATTTTATTTTTTATAACTTTTATGATTAATATTACTACTTATTATGTGTTGTGTATTAACTTATTTGTATACGGATATTGTTGTTATTTTATTTAATTCGGTTATTTTAATTTACTTGATAGTTCGCGTTTAGTATTTTATTTTATTATTGGGTTTTTTGTTTTTTAAATTTTATTTTATTAATATTGTTAGCAGTTTTTTTTTTAATATAGTAGTTATTATATGTTATCTGCTGATTTATTTATTTTTTATTTGTATTTTATATTTCAATAAATTTTTATTTCTTTTTTATTTTTATTATATTTATATTTATATTTTTATAATTTAATTGATAGTTCGCGTTTAGTATTTTATTTCATTTATTATTGGGTTTTTGATTTTTAAAATTTTATTTTATTAATATTATTATTAATTTGTTTTTATTTTTTTTTTTATTTTTTATTATATTAGTTATTATAAGTTATCTACTGATTTTTTTATTATTTATTTGTATTTTATATTTAAATAAAAGTGTATTTATTTTTTTAATTTTTTAATTTTTATTATATTTATATTTATATTTTTATAATTTACTTGCTAGTTTGCGTTTAGTATTTTATTTTATTTATTATTGGGTTTTTTGTTTTTTAAAATTTTAGTTTATTGATATTGTTATTACTTTTTTTTTTTGTTTTTTATTATATTAGTTATTATATGTTATCTGCTGATTTATTTATTTTTTATTTGTATTTTATATTTCAATAAATTTTTATTTCTTTTTTATTTTTATTATATTTATATTTATATTTTTATAATTTAATTGATAGTTCGCGTTTAGTATTTTATTTCATTTATTATTGGGTTTTTGATTTTTAAAATTTTATTTTATTAATATTATTATTAATTTGTTTTTATTTTTTTTTTTATTTTTTATTATATTAGTTATTATAAGTTATCTACTGATTTTTTTATTATTTATTTGTATTTTATATTTAAATAAAAGTGTATTTATTTTTTTAATTTTTTAATTTTTATTATATTTATATTTATATTTTTATAATTTACTTGCTAGTTTGCGTTTAGTATTTTATTTTATTTATTATTGGGTTTTTTGTTTTTTTAAATTTTAGTTTATTGATATTGTTATTACGCGATTTTCATTTCGCTCGTCTATTCTAAGACGTTTCATTACTAACGTGATTATGTCTGCACACTTTTTCCATACGTCGTCTTCGGACAACATGGCCTTCAGCAAACCTTCGGGGGACACGGCTTCTCCTATATATTGTTCCAGGTGGTTGCGTTCATTATTAAATCTGTGGCAGTCCATTAGTATGTGCTCTGCGCTTTCAACTTTCCCGTCGCAATGTAGGCAGTAGGGACTATCGGAGTGTTTGTACTTATGTATGTAAGTATTGGCGGAGACAGCTATGCCCCGTGAGGAACTACGTGAGGTAGAAATCAGTCTCTCCGTGTTTCCTTTTTATCCCATCATCTACCTTTGGGATCAGTTTCTTGGTCCATCGTCCTTTCAAGGAGGTGTCCCACCTTTTTTGCCACTCGTCGATACTCTGTTGCAATATTTTTCTGCGATATCTTGGGCTGCGCTTGATTTCTGCTGCCGCTCTGGCAGCTTTGTCTATCGGACATCTTCCAGCTAGCAAATTTGCGGCCTCGTCTGACACTGTCACGAATGCACAACATACCCTTAGTGACGCTAGTCTGTGTACTGAGGCTGGTGCTCTCATGTATGAGATTACTGGAGTAGCGAATGCCCATACTGGGCCCGCGTACATCAGGATGGACGAACTGACCGTTGCGAGCAGTTTCCTCCTTTGTTGTTTTGAGCCTCTTATGTTTGGCATGAGTCTTGCCAGAGCCGTGCTGACTTTTCTCGCCTTCTCGCTAGCATAATTCAGATGTTCTTTGAATCGCGGCGTTCAACCGTCGACGCGACGGCGGTCGAGTATGACACCAAGGTATTTGATAGTTGGGCTGGATTCTACGGTGTGACCTCCTATTCGTATCTGAACGTTCTCAACTTTTTTCCGGCTGGTCATTAGCAGCGCTTCGGTCTTATGTTCCGCTAACTCTAATCCTGCTGTTTGTAGCCAAGTTTTGGCAGACTCTATGGTTTCAGTGCTCATGCGCGCCACGTCCATTAAGTGTTTTGCGACCACTACGACCGCGATGTCACCAGCGTATCCTATAATCGACACTCCTTCCGCTTTTTCTATTCTCAAGATGCCATCATACATAATGTTCCAAAGGAGTGGTCTAAGGACTGACCCCTGGGGCACACCTCGAGTAACAGTTGGCAGAATTGAAAGCGTTTTTCACGTCCAATGAGATTACGGCACAGTACTGCTTTGTTCCTTTGAACCATCTCTTACCCTCGAGGGCTTTGCGCGCAATCTCACAAACGGCCGATATCGCGTCGACGGTTGAACGCTTCTTCCGAAAGCCATATTGCCACCTTGAGAGGCACTGATCACCTTCCGTGGTCTTTTGAATCCGCGCAGATTATTGCCTGAAGTATTTTTCCTGCACTGTCCAGCATGCATAAGGGCCTATATGATGATGGCTCTTCCGGTGGCTTGCTGCCTTTGGACAGTAGGACTAGCCGAAAATGCCTTCCTGAATACACTTCGTGTATAATCGGCAAAAAAGTTCTGTTTTCTACTTAATTATATATTTTAGGATCCCATTCGGAATGCCGTCCATGCCTGGTGATTTATTGCTTTTTATTTTGGCTGTAGCGGCGATCAATTCGTCCTTTGTAACTGGAGGGATTTCCATGAATTCTAACGTTAAATCTTGCGGCGTTCGGCATAAATCTTGCTGCGCGAAAAGCCCAATAACGATGCGCTTCATTATTGTAGGACACACTGGTGGTTTGGCCTTGCTCCTGGTTCTCTGTCTTTGGTGTTTACGTCGCAGTTTAAGGCATTCAGAGCGCAGTTTCGCGATATCTTCGTTCCACCAGTAGGCTGGGGTTCTTCTGTTTCCACTTGTTTTCCGAGGCATCGATGCGTCGCAGATATCACTGACCATCTTCATTATTTTGTTAGCGCAGGTATCGGTATTTTCATTTCTTCCGTCTAGCGCCTCTGGCAGCAGCTCTGTCATGTATTCTACCATACTGCTATCCAACAATTTAGTTTTCCATCCGATATTCTGCACTTTCAGAGTATTCTGTTTCCGTGCGCTGCTTCGCAGCGGGAGGATTTCAAAGGGTATCGCAAAGTGATCACTATAGGTGAAGTTCTCTGAGACTTTCCAATTAATTCTATTAAATAACGCCGTACTGCAGAAGGTCAAGTCAATAATTGATCCTGCGGTTCCTTTTTGATATGTATTTTTGCTTCCACTATTTAGCAGCATGATGTCTAGACTGGCGAAGGCTTCGAGTAAGGCCTGGCCCCGGGGGGTTGTTTTTGAGCTGCCCCATTCCACTGCCCATGCGTTGAAATCTCCTGCGATCATGACTGGTGTTTTGCCGGTAGCATCGGATGTCAAACGCCTCAGCATATTCTTATAGCATTCAAGCGGTTCACTTGGGGGCGCGTAGCAGCTATAGAAGTGGATTCCCCCCAATTTTGCATAGATGAATCCCTCCTCTTGGTTGTTGCCTATAGCTTCGAAGGGCAGAGCCCCGCATGCCCAGGCCGCAGCTTTCTTTCTCTTGTCCTGCAGCCAATTTCCTTCTATAGGCGGCGCTCTATATTGCTCGCTGATGAGTGCGACGTCAATGTCTTGTTCGGAGACTGACTGTTTTAGGAGGTCCTGTGCCGCTTCGCAGTGGTTTAGATTAATCTGTAGGCATTTTATCATTTCTTCATTTGTATTACTGCTTTTTTATACGCCGGGCACCTGAAGCTTCCTGTGGGATGGTTCTGTGTGACGCTGGTCCCTGGTTTACAAATGGCGCATTTAGGGGCTGCCGTACACTGCTTGGCAAGGTGGCCTTTCTCTCCGCAGCAAAGACATGAGCCACTACGGTCCTCCGTTGATTTACAATGCCTCGCGATGTGTCCAAAATCAAGGCATCGGAAGCATCTGAGGGGACTGACCTGCTCCCGGATTCGACAGTTGACACAGGTTTCCCGTAATTCACTTCTGGGAATTGTTGCCTTATAGCGTTGGCAATATCCTCTTCCGTTGTGGCAACATCCACATCGCGGATTTCAACATTTACTGTGCTGCTCACGATCTTAATATTTGCGGCATCTTTAAGCAAAGCAGACGCTCGTTCTTTAAACATATTCGCCATCTGGTCAGATTTATCACGGAGTTGAACGAGCAGATCTCCTTTCGCTGCTGTTGCGATTTGATTAAAGTTCTCGCCTTTCATATCAGGTTGCTGCTTCATTTGTCTGATTATATCCGCATAAGTTATTTCACCCGTCTTCGAAATGATTACTGCATCAGGCCTAGACAGTTTCCTTGCGGTTTTGCTAAGATTTCTCGCGTTCTTCACCAGCGTCCATTGTTTGTTGTTAGCCTGTTTTCGGTCTCCTTGGCTTCTTTGCCGGAGCTCGTTGCAACTTCGCTGGTTTCGTTCAAGACCTGCCTTTTCCCTTCTTTTACTGTTTGGACATGCTTGTCTCTTGTGCTTGTATTGCCGGGACTTCGTTTAACAGGCTGGGTTGCTGCCTGGCTATGCAGCTTAGCAATTTCTGCCACCAGGTCTCGCATAGGTTGATGAATAGATCTCCTACCGCCGCCAATCATGCTCAGTAACAAATTCATTTTTATTCCTAGCTCCTTCATGGGGTCTTTTGCTTCCATTGGTCTATTAACGGTGCGTGATTCCACGTGGCTAATGCCGGCGGAGAGGAATGCGAGCGCGCGTTTTCGGCCGTCTAATCGGCGCTCGATGTGGCTTTAAGGCCTCTCGTGGCCCCAATTGGAGAATCATCAGGTTCCTGTACCATTAACCGGGGACGCTTCGCGAAGGGGTTTATTAGAGACCCGCATTCGTTGGTATTAGTGCCCGGTAGCGATGGGCTTTCGGCTTCCCTGATATTTCGCTCTGGGGGGATATTTTTTTTTATTGATATTGTTTCTGGTTTTATTTGATTTGTTTAATTTAACATATATTATTTATTTGCGTTTACTATTTTATTTTTTATAACTTTTATTATTAATATTACTACTTATTATGTGTTGTGTATTAACTTATTTGTATACGGATATTGTTGTTATTTTATTTAATTCGGTTATTTTAATTTACTTGATAGTTCGCGTTTAGTATTTTATTTTATTATTGGGTTTTTTGTTTTTTAAATTTTATTTTATTAATATTGTTAGCAGTTTTTTTTTTAATATAGTAGTTATTATATGTTATCTGCTGATTTATTTATTTTTTATTTGTATTTTATATTTCAATAAATTTTTATTTCTTTTTTATTTTTATTATATTTATATTTATATTTTTATAATTTAATTGATAGTTCGCGTTTAGTATTTTATTTCATTTATTATTGGGTTTTTGATTTTTAAAATTTTATTTTATTAATATTATTATTAATTTGTTTTTATTTTTTTTTTTATTTTTTATTATATTAGTTATTATAAGTTATCTACTGATTTTTTATTATTTATTTGTATTTTATATTTAAATAAAAGTGTATTTATTTTTTTAATTTTTTAATTTTTATTATATTTATATTTATATTTTTATAATTTACTTGCTAGTTTGCGTTTAGTATTTTATTTTATTTATTATTGGGTTTTTTGTTTTTTAAAATTTTAGTTTATTGATATTGTTATTACTTTTTTTTTTTGTTTTTTATTATATTAGTTATTATATGTTATCTGCTGATTTATTTATTATTTATTTGTATTTTTATATTTAAATAAGATCTATTTAATTTTTTTATATTTTTTTTATATTTATATTTATATTTTTATTAAATACTTCCTTCGAATATTATATTTATGTATTTAAGGCGCGCCCTAGTGTTCCCTTTTATAGTCACTGCACTAGTACAGTGCTTTCGCAGCTGTATGGTTCGTCGCTTTGCTAACAGCTGTTTCTGTTTTTTAGAAGAGAAGCTCAGCTGTATTTGACGTTTGCCTTAAAGCTGTATTATTTGTTTCACTAAATTCTTTTCACAAATTAATTTTCGCGCGTGTTTCTAAAAGTAGGAGTAAAAACCAAAGAAACCTGTCTTTTTTAACTTTATTTTCCGCGTATTTTGTGGTTTTCCGTCGAAAACCAGTATCTCCCGCACACTCGGGGAAAATAAAGGATCACCAGGCACTTCCCGGGTAAGTTGTATGATGAATCCCTCCTTTGGGTCTCCTGTTTTCACTAGAATTTGCTTTACTTTGCAGAGCGGTTCAAAAAACTCGACTTTTCTTAACAACACGTAAGCACTCGCCACATGTATGTATGTATATATGTCTGTGTGTACATAAATACGAAAGCGATAATCACCAAGTTGAGCAAATGGCCTGGCACTCAGTAAGTAGGCTGCATATACATACATACATGTACATACATACATGCAGATTTACGGATGTGAAGAAGCTAGCGAATATTTATAAGAGGGTTTTACTACCATACATTATACCCACACATAATTAGACATACGTATGTAAGTATATAAATACGTATATAGATATGTATGCACTTCAGCGTCAAAAACAGGTTACAGTTGTATGCAATACTTACAATGTTTTTTAACACAAATCATTTCCGTTAATTCTTTATAAAATAATATCGCATTCTTTAACTAGAACAATATCAATTAAAGTTTCAAAACTTGTACCGAGTGCACACATTTTCCAAATATCAAAGTGTTCCATGCAAAATATCTAACGTTTTAATGAGAAATTGAAAAATTGAGAGTCTTAAGAAATTCTGTATATAAAAAGCATTGTGAAAATTTTTTCTAAATCTGTTTTCTTTCCATTTACATTTGCGCCTGCATATGAACATATTTTCATACAAATGTGTATTAATTTTCATAATTCAACGCTTAAAATAAATAACCAAACTTATATCAACTACGACTTAATTCCATTTACCGCAATCCCAGCAGTCCTGCAACCTGCACCAATTGAGAAAAATCGAATTGAGTTACTTTCCCTGGAAGCCTTGAAAGAATTTCACATAAACAACATTCGCAGAATAAATATCCTAAAGGCAGCGACGATATCCAACAGCTCACTTTCGCTTGGAGCCGTTGCAGCTACCTCAATCGCAATAATAATTTTTTGCAAACTTTGGAAAAAATCTCAAAACAAGATAATAATTTCATCAAATCACGATGCTATCCAGATCCCTTCCACAAACCACCGCATAATTCAATTTAAAGATCCATCTAATGATATCCCCACATTCATAAATTTCAACAACTTACCTTATTTTTAACAACGCTCGAGGACGAACGTTTTTAAGAGGGGAAGTGTTAACCTGGCATACGTTAACAGTGCCAATAAATAAAACTCATTCGTCAGCAATACAGCCCAGACACTGTGTCAGCACACGCGCAGCCGAATTGCACAACTTTTCCCACACCACAGCCCAGACGCTGTGTCAGCACACGCGCAGCCGGAATTGGCGAATTCTCGGAATCCTGTTGCAACCGTCCGGTGCATTTAGCTTAGCTCTTAGGTTAAGAACAATTGTAAATTCAGTTTTAGAAACAAACTCAATTAATAAGGTCGTGTTGACCAAATAAAAAGATTTTTTTTATGTAAAGTAAACTATAAATCTTTAACTTGTATGTATTTTTTTTTTGTGTTTTTTTTCGGTTACGACCAGGGAGGGGGAATCTTCATAGATACGAGCAGCGCGTGCTGCCCGCATGCCGGATTTGCCTCCTAGCACCTACGGACTAAGCCCAACCTCCTTCGTACGCTGGGCCTGGGCTCCCCTGCGGGACTATCAATTCCGATATTACTTCGCAGGGCAGGCACTGGACGTTATTCTTCGTCTTCACTCAGCGTGCGTTATAACACTGCGCGATTTTCATTTCGCTCGTCTATTCTAAGACGTTTCATTACTAACGTGATTATGTCTGCACACTTTTTCCATACGTCGTCTTCGGACAACATGGCCTTCAGCAAACCTTCGGGGGACACGGCTTCTCCTATATATTGTTCCAGGTGGTTGCGTTCATTATTAAATCTGTGGCAGTCCATTAGTATGTGCTCTGCGCTTTCAACTTTCCCGTCGCAATGTAGGCAGTAGGGACTATCGGAGTGTTTGTACTTATGTATGTAAGTATTGGCGGAGACAGCTATGCCCCGTGAGGAACTACGTGAGGTAGAAATCAGTCTCTCCGTGTTTCCTTTTTATCCCATCATCTACCTTTGGGATCAGTTTCTTGGTCCATCGTCCTTTCAAGGAGGTGTCCCACCTTTTTTGCCACTCGTCGATACTCTGTTGCAATATTTTTCTGCGATATCTTGGGCTGCGCTTGATTTCTGCTGCCGCCCTGGCAGCTTTGTCTATCGGACATCTTCCAGCTAGCAAATTTGCGGCCTCGTCTGACACTGTCACGAACGCACAACATACCCTTAGTGACGCTAGTCTGTGTACTGAGGCTGGTGCTCTCATGTATGAGATTACTGGAGTAGCGAATGCCCATACTGGGCCCGCGTACATCAGGATGGACGAACTGACCGTTGCGAGCAGTTTCCTCCTTTGTTGTTTTGAGCATCTTATGTTTGGCATGAGTCTTGCCAGAGCCGTGCTGACTTTTCTCGCCTTCTCGCTAGCATAATTCAGATGTTCTTTGAATCGCGGCGTTCAACCGTCGACGCGACGGCGGTCGAGTATGACACCAAGGTATTTGATAGTTGGGCTGGATTCTACGGTGTGACCTCCTATTCGTATCTGAACGTTTTCAACTTTTTTCCGGCTGGTCATTAGCAGCGCTTCGGTCTTATGTTCCGCTAACTCTAATCCTGCTGTTTGTAGCCAAGTTTTGGCAGACTCTATGGTTTCAGTGCTCATGCGCGCCACGTCCACTAAGTGTTTTGCGACCACTACGACCGCGATGTCACCAGCGTATCCTATAATCGACACTCCTTCCGCTTTTTCTATTCTCAAGATGCCATCATACATAATGTTCCAAAGGAGTGGTCCAAGGACTGACCCCTGGGGCACACCTCGAGTAACAGTTGGCAGAATTGAAAGCGTTTTTCACGTCCAATGTGATTACGGCACAGTACTGCTTTGTTCCTTCGAACCATCTCTTACCCTCGAGGGCTTTGCGCGCAATCTCACAAACGGCCGATATCGCGTCGACGGTTGAACGCTTCTTCCGAAAGCCATATTGCCACCTTGAGAGGCACTGATCACCTTCCGTGGTCTTTTGAATCCGCGCAGATTATTGCCTGAAGTATTTTTCCTGCACTGTCCAGCATGCATAAGGGCCTATATGATGATGGCTCTTCCGGTGGCTTGCTGCCTTTGGACAGTAGGACTAGCCGAAAATGCCTTCCTGAATACACTTCGTGTATAATCGGCAAAAAAGTTCTGTTTTCTACTTAATTATATATTTTAGGATCCCATTCGGAATGCCGTCCATGCCTGGTGATTTATTGCTTTTTATTTTGGCTGTAGCGGCGATCAATTCGTCCTTTGTAACTGGAGGGATTTCCATGAATTCTAACGTTAAATCTTGCGGCGTTCGGCATAAATCTTGCTGCGCGAAAAGCCCAATAACGATGCGCTTCATTATTGTAGGACACACTGGTGGTTTGGCTTTGCTCCTGGTTCTCTGTCTTTGGTGTTTACGTCGCAGTTTAAGGCATTCAGAGCGCAGTTTCGCGATATCTTCGTTCCACCAGTAGGCTGGGGTTCTTCTGTTTCCACTTGTTTTCCGAGGCATCGATGCGTCGCAGATATCACTGACCATCTTCATTATTTTGTTAGCGCAGGTATCGGTATTTTCATTTCTTCCGTCTAGCGCCTCTGGCAGCAGCTCTGTCATGTATTCTACCATACTGCTATCCAACAATTTAGTTTTCCATCCGATATTCTGCACTTTCAGAGTATTCTGTTTCCGTGCGCTGCTTCGCAGCGGGAGGATTTGAAAGGGTATCGCAAAGTGATCACTATAGGTGAAGTTCTCTGAGACTTTCCAATTAATTCTATTAAATAACGCCGTACTGCAGAAGGTCAAGTCAATAATTGATCCTGCGGTTCCTTTTTGATATGTATTTTTGCTTCCACTATTTAGCAGCATGATGTCTAGACTGGCGAAGGCTTCGAGTAAGGCCTGGCCCCGGGGGGTTGTTTTTGAGCAGCCCCATTCCACTGCCCATGCGTTGAAATCTCCTGCGATCATGACTGGTGTTTTGCCGGTAGCATCGGATGCCAAACGCCTCAGCATATTCTTATAGCATTCAAGCGGTTCACTTGGGGGCGCGTAGCAGCTATAGAAGTGGATTCCCCCCAATTTTGCATAGATGAATCCCTCCTCTTGGTTGTTGCCTATAGCTTCGAAGGGCAGAGCCCCGCATGCCCAGGCCGCAGCTTTCTTTCTCTTGTCCTGCAGCCAATTTCCTTCTATAGGCGGCGCTCTATATTGCTCGCTGATGAGTGCGACGTCAATGTCTTGTTCGGAGACTGACTGTTTTAGGAGGTCCTGTGCCGCTTCGCAGTGGTTTAGATTAATCTGTAGGCATTTTATCATTTCTTCATTTGTATTACTGCTTTTTTATACGCCGGGCACCTGAAGCTTCCTGTGGGATGGTTCTGTGTGACGCTGGTCCCTGGTTTACAAATGGCGCATTTAGGGGCTGCCGTACACTGCTTGGCAAGGTGGCCTTTCTCTCCGCAGCAAAGACATGAGCCACTACGGTCCTCCGTTGATTTACAATGCCTCGCGATGTGTCCAAAATCAAGGCATCGGAAGCATCTGAGGGGACTGACCTGCTCCCGGATTCGACAGTTGACACAGGTTTCCCGTAATTCACTTCTGGGAATTGTTGTCTTATAGCGTTGGCAATATCCTCTTCCGTTGTGGCAACATCCACATCGCGGATTTCAACATTTACTGTGCTGCTCACGATCTTAACATTTGCGGCATCTTTAAGCACAGCAGACGCTCGTTGTTTAAACATATTCGCCATCTGGCCAGATTTATCACGGAGTTGAACGAGCAGATCTCCTTTCGCTGTTGTTGCGATTTGATTAAAGTTCTCGCCTTTCATATCAGGTTGCTGCTTCATTTGTCTGATTATATCCGCATAAGTTATTTCACCCGTCTTCGAAATGATTACTGCATCAGGCCTAGACAGTTTCCTTGCGGTTTTGCTAAGATTTCTCGCGTTCTTCACCAGCGTCCATTGTTCGTTGTTAGCCTGTTTTTCGGTCTCCTTGGCTTCTTTGCCGGAGCTCGTTGCAACTTCGCTGGTTTCGTTCAAGACCTGCCTTTTCCCTTCTTTTACTGTTTGGACATGCTTGTCTCTTGTGCTTGTATTGCCGGGACTTCGTTTAACAGGCTGGGTTGCTGCCTGGCTATGCAGCTTAGCAATTTCTGCCACCAGGTCTCGCATAGGTTGATGAATAGATCTCCTACCGCCGCCAATCATGCTCAGTAACAAATTCATTTTTATTCCTAGCTCCTTCATGGGGTCTTTTGCTTCCATTGGTCTATTAACGGTGCGTGATTCCACGCGGCTAATGCCGGCGGAGAGGAATGCGAGCGCGCGTTTTCGGCCGTCTAATCGGCGCTCGATGTGGCTTTAAGGACTTTCGTGGCCCCAATTGGAGAATCATCAGGTTCCTGTACCATTAACCGGGGACGCTTCGCGAAGGGGTTTATTAGAGACCCGCATTCGTTGGTATTAGTGCCCGGTAGCGATGGGCTTTCGGCTTCCCTGATATTTCGCTCTGGGGGGATATTTTTTTTTATTGATATTGTTTCTGGTTTTATTTGATTTGTTTAATTTAACATATATTATTTATTTGCGTTTACTATTTTATTTTTTATAACTTTTATTATTAATATTACTACTTATTATGTGTTGTGTATTAACTTATTTGTATACGGATATTGTTGTTATTTTATTTAATTCGGTTATTTTAATTTACTTGATAGTTCGCGTTTAGTATTTTATTTTATTATTGGGTTTTTTGTTTTTTAAATTTTATTTTATTAATATTGTTAGCAGTTTTTTTTTTTAATATAGTAGTTATTATATGTTATCTGCTGATTTATTTATTTTTTATTTGTATTTTATATTTCAATAAATTTTTATTTCTTTTTTATTTTTATTATATTTATATTTATATTTTTATAATTTAATTGATAGTTCGCGTTTAGTATTTTATTTCATTTATTATTGGGTTTTTGATTTTTAAAATTTTATTTTATTAATATTATTATTAATTTGTTTTTATTTTTTTTTTATTTTTTATTATATTAGTTATTATAAGTTATCTACTGATTTTTTTATTATTTATTTGTATTTTATATTTAAATAAAAGTGTATTTATTTTTTTAATTTTTTAATTTTTATTATATTTATATTTATATTTTTATAATTTACTTGCTAGTTTGCGTTTAGTATTTTATTTTATTTATTATTGGGTTTTTTGTTTTTTTAAATTTTAGTTTATTGATATTGTTATTACTTTTTTTTTTTGTTTTTTATTATATTAGTTATTATATGTTATCTGCTGATTTATTTATTATTTATTTGTATTTTTATATTTAAATAAGATCTATTTAATTTTTTTATATTTTTTTTATATTTATATTTATATTTTTATTAAATACTTCCTTCGAATATTATATTTATGTATTTAAGGCCCGCCCTAGTGTTCCCTTTTATAGTCACTGCACTAGTACAGTGCTTTCGCAACTGTATGGTTCGTCGCTTTGCTAACAGCTGTTTCTGTTTTTAGAAGAGAAGCTCAGCTGTATTTGACGTTTGCCTTTAAGCTGTATTATTTGTTTCACTAAATTCTTTTCACAAATTTATTTTCGCGCGTGTTTCTAAAAGTAGGAGTAAAAACCAAAGAAATCTTTCTTTTTTAACTTTATTTTCCGCGTATTTTGTGGTTTTCCGTCGAAAACCAGTATCTCCCGCACACTCGGGGAAAATAAAGGATCACCAGGCACTTCCCGGGTAAGTTGTATGATGAATCCCTCCTTTGGGTCTCCTGTTTTCACTAGAATTTGCTTTACTTTGCAGAGCGGTTCAAAAAACTCGACTTTTCTTAACAACACGTAAGCACTCGCCACATGTATGTATGTATATATGTATGTGTGTACATAAATACGAAAGCGATAATCACCAAGTTGAGCAAATGGCCTGGCACTCAGTAAGTAGGCTGCATATACATACATACATGTACATACATACATGCAGATTTACGGATGTGAAGAAGCTAGCGAATATTTATAAGAGGGTTTTACTACCATACATTATACCCACACATAATTAGACATACGTATGTAAGTATATAAATACGTATATAGATATGTATGCACTTCAGCGTCAAAAACGGGTTACAGTTGTATGCAATACTTACAATGTTTTTTAACACAAATCATTTCCGTTAATTCTTTATAAAATAATATCGCATTCTTTAACTAGAACAATATCAATTAAAGTTTCAAAACTTGTACCGAGTGCACACATTTTCCAAATATCAAAGTGTTCCATGCAAAATATCTAACGTTTTAATGAGAAATTGAAAAATTGAGAGTCTTAAGAAATTCTGTATATAAAAAGCATTGTGAAAATTTTTTCTAAATCTGTTTTCTTTCCATTTACATTTGCGCCTGCATATGAACATATTTTCATACAAATGTGTATTGACTTCATTATAATTGTATGCATTTATTTTAAAGTTACTAATTAATTTCAGTAAAATTCAATGTAGATTATGCATGTACATATGTACATAAATATGAAGAGACATGCAATTATTGAATTATTATTGAATTGAACAGCCGGATGTGGTCTCATACATCCGAATGCGCATGTCTAGTTGTACAATATATTTGGCTCTCTTTGTACAACGAATGCCTCTTTTTCTGAATGCGACTGAGCGCAGTATTCTCATGCAGTCATCACGCTTGCTGTGAGCAGAATGCGTAGAATGTTGCGCTTACGTGTGAATGTGTTAAAACGGCCAATGAGTACATTCATGCAGACGTCTAATATGTATGTACATGTACACATGTGTATTGCTGCATTGAATTCTCCCATTCTCTCTCTATTCTAACCTGTGACGTTCCACGCATTCTGCTTTACATTAAATTTCGTCGGGAAGGCGCAATCTTGTATTCTATCGTTCTTGCTGCCCCCAATATAGCCGCGTGTAGGTGTATGAGTGTGTATTGATTTCTCAGTACACTCCTCTCTTACTTTTTCTCTTTTTATTTTTTCTCAGTATGCTTTCAATCATACAGTGGAACATGAATGGATACATTTATAACTTACCAAGAACTTAATATCATTATAAGCCACTACTCACCTTCTATTCTTTATATAAATGAAACTCATTTACCTCATAACCAAACAACTTACACTCCCACTTCCGCAGATCTCAACCAATAAACAAGGTGTCGCCATACTACATATCAATCACAATCAACAACCTCAGCTATTGCGATAGAAATAACAACAACAATTTAACTTATAGCAGCTTGTTTGTACATACACCCAAAATAAGCTTCTTTGCTTCAGACATCAGACAACTGCTTGGTCAATTCAATTGCCAGTGCATCGTTGGGAGTGACTTGAATGCATGGAGTACTATAAGGGGATCCGAATACACAAACGCAAGAGGGGCAAAAGTCGAAGAAGCTCCGAACTCATCTGATCTGGCATGTCTTAACGATTGTGCACCCACCCACTATTCGACCCACTGCACATTCTCTACAGTAGACATAACCTGTTGCTCCGCATCTTTAGCTCCAAACTGCAAATGGAGAGTCCTAGACTTGCTACACGGACCACATCCCGATTTTAATGCAAATTAACCAATTTCATAACCAGCTCTCGTTCAAGTTTATATCCATATTTAAAACACCTCTAGCCGACTGGAAGAAATTTCGTACGATGTGCGACCACATCTGTTCAGGATATCCTATTGCTACAAACATAAACCAGGAGTCAGCCAAAATTTTGAGAATTATAAGTTCAGCTGCCCACTACACTATTCCGCAAACTTAACCAAATATGTCCAAGAGAAACGTCACATATTGGAACTCAGAACTATCCAAACTCCAAACTAACAAACAGAAACTGTGGCATCAATATAAAACTAATCGCTCTATAGAAAACCTCTTACTTTATAAAAAGGAAAATGTCAATTTAAGCGCTCTGCTAAATTCGAAAAAAGAAAATCCTTTGAAAAACTTACAGCCATCATCATCCCACCCACTAAGCCGAAATAGATTTGCTATCGCATCAAAACTCTGACTGGTTCCCCAAAACAGGCATCCTCACCTCATTTCCTCCAATGAGCCACTCTCGGACCCCGTTGACATAGCGAACTACTTCGCCTCTTACTTATCTGATGCCTCGGCCGTCATTCACAAACTCATTCCGCATCTGAAAAGCTGCATCGCTAAACTAAGTTCCATCAAACCCATACGCCCTATCGCTTCCTGCCAAGCAGATCGAATCTAGAATTATTTTTTCAGAGCTAGAATTTCCTCTCTCTACACAGAAAGGAAAATCCCCAGGACTCGATAAGATATCCTACCCAATTATTTACAACCTACCAATCTCGGTTAAGAATCGACTTCTCAACCTTTACAGTTGGATTTTCGACACTGGCTGCTATCCGCAGTATTGGAAAACGTCATGCAGTGTTCCCATCTTAAAGCCAAATACATTTTCGTCCGACGTCAGTTGCTACAGGCCGATCTCGCTTTTGGGGTTAACTGCTTGAAAAAATTGTAGTTAACCGTCTAACATGGTACGCCAAAAGGAAAAACCTAATTAGTCACAATCAAGGAGCTTATAAAAAAAATTTTGGAACCTTTGACGCTCTGTTACATTTAGATTATTTTATAACAAATGCGTTATCCGCTAAAAATAATGACACCTTACTTGCGATAGATTTCCAAAGAGCCTTCGACAGAATCGACATGCACATTGTCTTAAGAGAGCTTGACGCTTGGAAAGTGGGGCTGAAAATAAAAAAATGCATCAAAAATTTTCTCTGTCACAGAAAATGTAAGGTAAAAGTCAGTGGTTTCCTATCTAACACAGTCCCTCTAGAAAACGGCACTCCTCAAGGATCGCCACTATCGGCTTTCCTTTCCATCATAGCATTTGTCGAAATTGTTCTTCGAACTAACAGCTTTCGTGGCGTTCAATGTCAGCTCTATGCTGATGATGTAGTATTCTACACCAAAAAATGTAACACATGTAAATTCAAGATTTGAGAACATTTTAATCCGAATTTAAGCTTAGTTCAAGAACTTAAAGTTCTTGGTTAAAACTTATTTGCAGAAACTGGGCTGCCTACGATCGCAGACAGAAAAATCGACTGTACCCGTCCAATACGGCCTAAATTAATTTTCTCTTCTAATACCATTCTGGCAAAAGATACACGCAACGCTATGTCAAGAAAACGGCAGAAACGTTTCCTACCGCAATTCATCGCTCTTTAAACTTTCTGGATAAGCTCCAAATCCCCTCTACTATTAGAGCCGAAATATCTGCGACCCGCCCACCGTGGCTTATCAACAACAGCATGCACACAAACAAAACCCTGCATTTACCAATGGCAAACACACCAAACGAAATATTTAAGGCAGTATTTGCAAAAGAAAAAGCATCATACAGCAGCAAAGGCCGGGATTTAAGATGGCTCTAAAACCACACTCAATATCTCTTTCGCTGTCACAAAAGAAAATGGAGATTTCATCCGCCATGGTATACTCCACCCAATATACTCTGTTTTTACTGCAGAAATGGCAGCCATTCTCGAAGCAAAAGAGAAGCAAGTTCGTTATTTGCCCGGATAGCAGTTCCTGCATTAACGCTTTAAATCGCCCGCTAACAATCACAATGCAACAACAATCATCCGCAACACGCTAATAACCTCACCAAGAAAAATTTAACGGATGAGGGTTCCCGGGTACGCGGGAATCACTTGGAATAATGTCAAACTATCGACCCCGCCCGAAATGGAATCTTCGGCACCTCAGATCCACTCGTTCCCTAAAAGAGAGAACTACTGAAAACATCAGCAAGATATACAAATTTCTGAAAGCTGCTCACTTGCTTACGACGAATATAAAATACATATCCATGTAATAAAATATATGTAAATATATTATATTTATACCTACATAAGTAAATAATGTTTAGCCTTTTACTAACATAGAGACAGCCGAAGGCCATAGCTGCTAGCGCTGCTAACTAAGTATTTGTTGCATAATTTATTATTATGTTCTGTTATCAAAACCATAAATATCGAATAAATATAACAATTATTCCATTCATGAAAGGTATGAAGCCTTCGCCATAGCTTAAGACAGTCTTTTTAGTACTTGTTTTTCTTATATTTCTCCGCAAATATAACTACTGCGAATTTGAATGCAATTTTGTATAAGCTAAACTTTATGCATTCCATAAATTCCCACTATATTTTTTTCAAATGCACCGTCTAACTGGCCCTCATTTTCCAACAATATCAAATACGTCTTTAGTTGGGTGGACCCTTTTTTTAATTCAATTGGTATAATAAATATATAAATAAAAATCGTGATATGTTATTGCTATAATTAGTATTTTATTTCACTTCAATGCTGACTTTGATATCTTATAAATAGTTATTTATATTGTATAATAAAAGGTGTTCGAGCGGGGAGGAATTAGGGGCCGGGAATTCCTCATGAATTCCACGGCAACAGGGTTCGAAAAAATAGGATGCCGATCTTCTGAAAATTTATGATCGTTAAATTAATAAGCCGATCGCAGTATTGCACTCGCAAGTAAAAAACACAAGTTATGTTAAATTTATAATGCTAAAGGGGGGCTTGTCATCGACAAGCAATTTATTTTAGAAGATAAAATCAACACTGCTGAAAATAAAGTTGGGTTAAATAAGTATGTTAATGCAAAAACCTTACGTGTAGCGTTGAAGGCGTCTCTTCACAAAGTGAAAGAGTGCAGGAGTTTCGCAGAAGGCGAAACCCATCAAACGGGACGAGTAACAGGACTCGAGAAAAAGGAGAGAAAGTAACGAGTCCCTGTTCCCGTACTATCACAGCGACATCTGCAAGTGGAATTATAGTAATTCACAATGGCAGATCCCCTTGTGAATGCTGATGTAAACAGCTGGCGTAAACAAAAGGGAACACCTGTTTTATTAGGTGTTTGAAAAATGGTTAAGATTAATTAAAATATCTATAAAAACAGATCAGGATATTTAATGGAAATATAATGGAGTTATTTTATCGTAAAATTAACAAATTATATAATATATTATATATTAATGCCTGCGCATGTACAATTTTTCTGAATAAAATTATAATTAATTTAATATTAGCATATTGATTAACAACATTTAGGCCACGTCCATACTAAGCTACACATTTATATTAAGAATATGTATTTGTACTTACATATTTATTTAGATGTCGTGACATGCATGCTTTTATCTTACATAAATTTTGTGCATTAAATCATTGCAGAATTTGCGATAACTGATAAAATCAACAGACTTACATGTACTTATTCCAATATGACAAACAAGTTATGTTTTACACATGTGCGAAATAAAATAAATGTTCTGTTTGCATATGAAAATTTATAAATTACATATTATGCTGAATAAATATTTAGTAAGTTTCTTTTGGCATTTTTTAAAGCTATACAAATTTTAATTCCCAAATAGAGTATGTAAGTTAATTTATTTATTCATTTATTTCAATATATTAGTTGATACATTAATACACTTAACATCGTCATTATAACCTGCCTTCAGCTCTAAGTTTTGGTTCACTAAGTCTTTCCTCTGATGATATAATTAGGGGAATTAACTCATTAAAAGTCACTACCCAGACCGACGTTGATGGTATATGTTCCGCCCTTCTAAAAAAATGCCCAGCGCTAATATTACCGCTGAAATTTATCTTCAATATGTCGCTAAATACAGGAGTATTTTTGGATAATTGGAAGCTAACATCAATTACTCCAATTTTCAAGAGCGGTAAAAAGAATGATGTCAAAAACTATAGACCAATATCCAAGCTGTCTACAATTTCAAAACTTTTTGAGTGTATAGTTAAGGAAAAAATGTATTTTGCTGTTAAGAGTTTAATTTCCCCTCACCAGCATGGTTTCTTCGCCGGACGGTCTACGTTAACTAACCTAGCGGTTTTTAGTGAATACTGCATTGACACATTTTCTTCTGGGCTACAGGTTGATTGTATATACACCGACTTCTCCAAAGCCTTCGACAAAGTATCCCATTGCATATTATTGCGCAAACTAGCTATGTTTGGTTTTCACTCTATATTTCTTGAGTGGTTAAAATCCTATCTAAGTAATAGGTGCTGCGTGGTCTCGATCGAAGGGGTAACCTCTACTCCCTTTATTGCATCATCTGGTGTACCTCAGGGAAGTATCCTAGGACCTTTGCTCTTCGTTCTTTTTATAAACGATATAGGCAGCTGCTTTTCGTCTTCGAGATTCCTGCTTTACGCGGACGACCTAAAAGTTTTTTCTTCGATTAAGACCCCTGAAGATGCTTCTCGGGTTCAAAATGAAATTAATAGCCTTTACTTATGGTGTTGTCGGTCTCACCTCCATCTCAATATCAACAAATGCTATCATGTTACATTCTCGGAAATACGAAGCATTGTTCGAACGTCATATAGTATCTCTGGTACTCCCCTTCAGTCTGTTGACGAGACCAAAGACCTCGGGGTAATTTTCGATGCCTCTTTTTTATTTAATAACCACATAAATTCAATCATATCAAAATCATATGCTGCGATGGGTTTTTTACGTCGAAATAGTTCTAACTTTACTGATCCATACACTCTGAAATTACTCTACACGTCTTTTGTTCGTCCAAAACTTGAATATGCTGCATTTATTTGGAGACCTCATAATAGATTTGCTATTAATAGAATTGAACGTATTCAAAAGATTTTTCTTAAATATGCTTTATCTTCCCTTAATTTTTCCACTCCCGTCCCTTCCTACAATTCCCGAATTCTATTGATTGATCTTAAGACCCTAGAATGCAGAAGGACTATTCTTTCTTTGACTTTCGTGCATGGATTGATAAGTGGCGAAATCGATTGCCACTCATTACTGCTCTCTATTCAATTTCTTTTTCCTGCGAGAACACTTCGTTTTAACTTTCCATTTTACCTCAAGACCCTTGGCACGAATTATGCAAGAAATGCCCCATTAGCGCGTTCACTTCGAGAACTCAACGAGATTTCGAATTCAACCCTGCTTGATTTTTCTTTGCCAAAGAGTGTGTTTTCTAAATTATTGAATTCTATTTTGTTTTAGTGCTTTCTGCACTTTAATCCTAAGTTTTAGTCATAAGAACCTCTGTAGTATACTCTAAATGTTATCGTTTTAGTCAGTAAGAACTTGTAAGTTAATTGACTTTTGAAATAATAATAAATAAATAAATAAATAGTTGTTTAACATACTTCTTATGTGATCATTAATCAACTCCCCGACTCAAACCGGTAACAAGCATTATATAGGCTTGTTGTCACGTTGCGCTTTCATTCCATTCTCAAGTCACGTTGTGGGAAATCCGAAATATGGTTTCTTGTTACCAATATTTTCGGTAGCAATTAATTTGCAGACGCTTGCGTTAGCAATAATTGTTGCGCGTGTAGCGCTGAAGTCGTAATTCACATTGCAGCGAAGAATGCAATATGATTCTTTTGTTTGTTTAAATTAAAAATACATATTGTTGTCAACGTAATAGTACGTTGCCTTAACTCCCCCCTGTGTAAAATCAATCGTCCCGATTGTTTAACAAATTGGGAGATCGTTGATGCTGCGGAACTCGCAACGTTGGTCTAATGAACCAGAGTTCTCTCTGTGACTCAGTGTTTGTGGCAGAATGCTTTCGTTAATTGTTTTTGTTTTAGACCAAAATTTTAAGGAAATTGCCAATAAGGAAATAATAAGTATAATTGAAATGATTAAATTGATTGAGAAGACAACCTTTCCTTTGGTTGATATCAGATTTAGACTATCAATATTATTTGCTTGCAAGTCTTTAATTAGTTCTAATGAGAGAACTTCTTCCATTCGTTTGTTGTTATTGTTTGGCTGTAGTAATGCAGGAAGTGGTTTCCACCCTGAAATTTCTTTGGAGACGAAAGTTTGATTGTTTATGATAACTGTATCATTGTGGAACTGTAACAAATAGGTTCCAGACAATTCAGTAGTCTTGTTGCTTGAGAATTTAATGAAACCTTCAAATTGGTTTAGCAATATTGTTCCAGGATATAATTCTTGAATTGAGGCAATATGCTGATTATTTATGATCACACAATCATGAGTTTTACTTGATAAAAGTGGTGGTATACAATTTTATTCACTTATGTTACCTAGATTCCGTTTTGGGCAAATACATAACTTATTATATTCTTTACAATCTTCTTTGATTTCATAAATTTCATTGTCACATTTAATTACATTTTCGGTATTTAGTTTAATAATTCTAACATTTTTCTTAATTGGTTTAATAAGTAATCTTTCAGAATTTTTATTGTCTATTGCTGGTAAGTTAATTATGTAAATCATGTCTAAATTATTTGTTGCTATCTTAATGGTAGCGAAGCTTAAGGCTTGCTCAATATCATTATATGGAAATTTTTCTAAATCCAAAAAGGTTCTAGCCTCTTCAATTTCTTTTTCTGATAAGATAAATGAATTTATTACTCCTACCTTTGCCCATTGTAAAGCATATTCTACATTAATTATTTCTTCCTTTAAGATTCTTAACTTATTAACAATAGCATCTTCTTGAATTTTCCTAACTTCTTCAATTGTTTGGATCGCTTTGATTATTGTATTTGTACTATTTGTGATCGAATTAATGCGGTCTACTGTATTCTTATTAATTATTCTTTGTTTCTCATTGTTTTCTAAAAGTCCTTTGATTCTATCTAACACTATTTCATGGTCTTCGTGGTCAGGGGTTCCAGCTAACCATTTCCATGCTGTACCAAGTATGTCCAGCGAGCGTTTTTTTCGGGGTTTAATGATCTCTAGCTGTTGTTTCATTTGGGTCATATCGTGAAGAAGGAATGGCAGTATGGTACTGTTTCTCATAATATTCGTATATACTTCAGTTTCTAGTTGGTTGATGGCGGATTCATAGTTGGTAAGGTTTAGTACGTGTATCAGTTTAAAGTTTCCGTTTTGTAGTTTAGCTTGTCCCAAATGTATAGGGATTAGCGGTGAGTTTGAGTAGTCAAACATCTGTACGTCAGATTGACAAATTTTAAAAATCGTCAGTAATATTAACAGCACGGGCGTCATTGTCTATAAAGAAGAATGTTTTTATGATTTAATATTTTCTTTATGTATAATTCTATTCCTACTATGAACTTTAACTTTATTTCCTAAATCTACTTGTATTTTTTGTTTTTTGTATCTATGATCTAGTTTATCTCTTTTGCCTATTAGTTTTTCATATACCTCTTGGTCGGGTTGGTAAGTTTTAATCTTGGTGTTTTGGTTTCTTTCTAACATTTTTATTTGAGCTTGGCGCATTTTATCCTTTACGTCAGCATGTGGAATTTTATTATGAAATATGTCAAAAGGTTTTTTATTGGTCACAGAGTGAATAGTTAAATTATACTGTTGTGCAGCTCTGTAAAATATTTATATAGTATCTATTAAATGAAATTCCTCTTTTATGCAACGTGCAATTTCTATAAGGGTTGAGTGTACCCTTTCTACTTGTCCGTTGGTTGAACTATGGCGTGGGTCACAGTAAAAAAGTAGAATTTGAAGTCTTTGCATTAGTGTCTTAAATTGATGAGTCGAAAAACCTGGTTCATTGTCTAGTGTCAGTTTCTTTACTGCCGGAAATGTTTGTAAGATTTCTTGAACCTTCCGGTCGAGGTTAAGTTTGTCTTCCGTGTGTCTTATGACAAGAAATTTTGAGTAAGCATCTACGCAAGTAATAAACTTTTGATTTTGCGCGTAAAAAATGTCTAAATGAAGGAACTCTCCCTCTTTTTCGGGAATTGGAGCCACTCCAATTGGAATTTTATTTGGTTTCCTATCGTATTTTGCTTTATTGCATATATTACAATGTCTAGCATATTCCTTAAAAGATTTTAACATTGATGGCCAGTAGTATTGGGAAAGTACCTGCTTATGATTTTCCTTGCAGCTCCTGTGAGCGCGGATATGTGTTTGCTCTACTATAGCATGTCCATCGTCGGGATTGATCACATCAATGGCGAGTATTCTTGTGTAGACAAATTTAATCCTAAATACGCCTTTAACTGTTTCTTTAAATTCGTATAAATCTTCAGCTGAGCAATGGATTGCGGTTACTACATCAGGCCTAAGAAATTCCAATAAAATTCTTTTCAGGTTTTCTTTAGTGTCGAACTCTATTATGTGTCGAGTCCTGCTAAAGGTTGTGATTTGCTCATGAATAGAGAATGTTGCTCTGTTGAGCAAAATTCGCTGTTTGAATTCATTAAGGGGTTTCGATACTTCTGGAATATCAAAATCGTCACTACTTTCTTTTGAATGTTGAGTACTGTGTAAGGACTCCTCACAGGAAATATTGTTTAAAACTTGCCTGGACAGTGCATCGGCGACGACATTTGTTGCGCCGGGTTTGTATATAAACTTTGGGGCGTACTCTTCTATAAAGGACATCCATCTTTTTAATTTGGCATTTGGATTTTTGTTGGAGATTAAAAATGTAAGCGGTTGGTGATCGGTACGTATTTCTAGATCGGAAACGCCATATAAATAGTTTCTGAGCGTTTTTAGTACCTAAACTATGGCATACAGCTCTTTCTCGTTAGTGGCGTAATTTAGTTCTGTAGAGTTAAGTGTTTTAGATATAAATATAAGAGGTTTATTATCCTGAGTTAAAACTGCGCCTATTGCGGCATTTGACGCATCTGTTGTTAAAACAAATTTCTTTTGGAAATCAGGTTGAGCTAGTTCTACTTGTCCAGCTAAAATAGTTTTAAGCTTGTTGAATGCTGCGATACCGTCTGTATCGAGTTCAATGGTGACCTTTTTTGATTGGTTTGTGGATATTTTTCCGTTGTCTCCTGCGAGAAATTTGGTTAAAGGTTTCGCCACTTTGGCGTAATTTTGAATAAATTTACGGTAATAGCCTGTCATTCCTAAAAAGCTTCTAAGTTGTCTAAGAGTTTGCGGTTGAGGGTAATTATTAATAGTTTCTATTTTTCCTGGATCTGTTTTGATGACTTCATTCGCAATAACGTAGCCAAGAAATTCGACTTCTTTCTTAAAAAATTTTGACTTTTCCACTGAAATCTTCATGTTTGCTTGTTTAAGAGTGTTAATTACTATGTTTAAATGTTCAATATGACAATGATGTCATCGATATATACGTGACAGAATTTTCCAACAAAATTTCTTAGAATATCATCCATGGCATTTTGAAATATGCTAGGAGCATTTTTCAGGCCAAATGGCATACGGACAAACTCATATTTCCCATTATTGACCGAGAAAGCAGTTTTACAAATATCTGCCTCCTTCATAAGTATTTGGTGGAATCCTGACTCGAGGTCTATAGTGGAAAAGAATCTCGCTTTTCCAAGGTTTGATAGTATTACATTACAGTCAGGAATTGGATACCTGTAGCCAATTGTTTTCTCATTCAATTTTTTATAGTCGATGACCATACGCAATTTTTGCGTGCCATCGTCATTAATACTCTTTTTTGGGACAACCCAAATTGGTGCATTATAAGGACCTTTACTTTCGCGGATAATACCCTCTTGTAATAATTTTTCAATTCCGGTGTTTACAAAGGAGTTAGCGGAGAGAGGATAGGGGTATTGTTTACTCCACACAGGGTCATTAGTTGTTGTTGTTATCTCGGCCCTTACATCGGTTCTAAAGGGTAAATTTGTGTCAATATCTGCGTGTAATTTTGATATATTATTCACTATATTTTGTAATGCCACATCATTTTCGGTATATTTTTCATTATACAGATTATTCAAAATATTTTCTTCGATAGTTTCCTTATTGAAGAAATTTTTTTTAACGTTTTCTTTTTCATTACTTGATTTTTTTTGTACCTTTCCTTTATCGAGCGTACTTTCTTTGGTTTGCTGATTATTATCTTCATCAGCTACCTCGCTTGTTTTTTTGAAATTTAAAAATTTTTCTGTACGGTTTCCGCACGTTATTGTCCCTGCTTCAAAGTCTAAAATAATATTTGCCCGTCTTAGGAAATTATACCCTATTCAAATATCTGATTCGAGATTTAGTATTTCGTAAAATCTTTGTAAGATACCAAATAATTTTATTTCATAATAATGGCTTATGATAGTAAAACCATTAATAGTTCTCACTGTTTTCTTAATAATTAATTCCTTCCGATTTTTAAATAAGTTCGGGCTGCAGTAACAACTAGTAGCGCCACTGTCTATTAAAATTGTATATCTGCGTCCTGAGTCTCCTGATTTGATAATGTAGGGGAGACCCGACTTGTATCTAAAAAAGCATCTTCTTCTATATTATTAATTCTTTGCTCTTTTTGGTTTGGCTGATAGCTCAATTGAGCGCTTTCATACTGCCTTTTGAACCCTTGTTGGTTATAATTGTTATTTTTGTTATTAAAGGCAGTAGTGTTTTGCTGATATGTTCCAGAATTAGGATAATTTGGACGATTATTGAAATTTGGCTTCTGGTTAACATGTTCCTGTGGTTTTCGCACAACATTGGAAGAGCTACTCAGTTCCATTGGTTCTGGTTTGGGTTGATGGTGATTTTGGGAATTGTGGTTTTGAAGATTATGATTGCGTTGCGGAAAACGCAAAGAATTATTATATTTTTGCGTATTATAATTATTCCGACTATATTGTTGAGCAAAGGTTGCTCGAGATTGTTCGACTCAAGTTCTTGTGCCTTGGCCAATGCGTTTGGCAAGTCGCTTGGGGATAGAGAAAAGAGTATATTGGCTAATGGCGGGTTTAGCCCAGTTATAAACACCCTTAAGGCGTAATGTCTGTTCTTTTTATTTAATTCATTTGTTAGTACAATATTAGGACCATGTGTCATTATTGTCTTATTGATCAATGCTGTTAACTTTTTTTTGATTTCATTATAATAATCAATGATGATTAAGGAGCCTTGGCGCATTACGCTGAGCTCTTGTTCGATTATATGAGGAGGGCGCTTATCAGCGTAAGCGAAATCTAATCGGCTTAAAATCGCGTCCAAGTTTAGTACAGTGCCATGGTTAGTTAAAATGTCGTTGGCGTCCTCAGTCACTTTATTTCTCCAGATCGTCAGGGCTGCATAATACTTACGACTGTTCTTTGTATATAAGCTCATGGAATTATTCGCGGCTTCACGCCAACTTACATATGAAATTTTTCCGTTAAAAGACGGTAAGGATTTAATAACGTCTAGTGGTTCGTCGCATCTAACATTGTCGTCGACTCTTTGGGCGGTATACTCTTGTACATCATTTGTACTTGTTAAATGGGTCAGTTGGCGTGTTAAGCGCTCTATTGTTTCTCTTAAGGGAGCCGTATGGGTCCGAATCAGTTCTGTCACTTGCGCGGCTGTAGCCATTGTTACAGTTGGTGGCCTGAATTTGCTAAATAATTCTGACAATGATTCTACAGACGAGCCTAGTCTTTCTCCTTGCAAAAGCTCTATTTCTTCCTCTAATTCGATCCAGTTTTCTTTTGTTTTTTATTTAGTTTTCACCCACTTATATAAATTTTATATTAATTACTTTCTACTCATATAAACCTTATATAAATATTGATCTAAAGCAGGAATCAGATGTCTGGAAACAGCAATTAGTTGACTGGAATCAGGAATCAGTTGACTGGAATCAGGAATCAGTTGACTGGAATCAGGAATCAGTTGACTGGAATCAGGAATCTATTTATCGCCTTTCGAAGGATGCTTTTTGCTAGTTTAATGTTTTTTGTTTTCCTTTTTTTCGAAGGATGCTTATTTTCACTTTAATTTTTCCTTCTTTTTTTCCTTTTGGAAGGATACTTTTTGTCAGTTTAATGTTTTTTGTTGGGTTTTTATTTTTTTCTCCTTTTTGAAGGATACTTTTTGTCAGTTGAATGTTTTTGTTGGTTTTTAAATTTTTTCTCCTTTTTTTTTGAAGGATACTTATTTACACTTTTAATTTTTTTCTCCTTTCTCAAGGATACAGTTGAATGTTTTTTGTTGGTTTTTTAAATTTTTTCTCCTTTTTTTGAAGGATACTTATTTACACTTTTAATTTTTTTCTCCTTTCTCAAGGATACTTTTTGTCAGTTGAATGTGTTTTGTTGGTTTTTTAAATTTTTTCTCCTTTTTTTGAAGGATACTTATTTTTACTTTGGCGGATGCTTGCTATCGAGTCATTACTTTTTCTTTTCACGACGTTACACGATAGGGCATCCCGGTTGAGCCCCCAGTTAATTTATTTATTCATTTATTTCAATATATTAGTTTATACATTAATACACTTAACATAGTCGTTTAACATACTTCTTATGTGATCATTAATCAACTCCCCGACTCAAACCGGTAACAAGCATTATATAGGCTTGTTGTCACGTTGCGCTTTCATTCCATTCTCAAGTCACGTTGTGGGAAATCCGAAATATGGTTTCTTGTTACCAATATTTTCGGTAGCAATTAATTTGCAGCCGCTTGCGTTAGCAATAATTGTTGCGCGTGTAGCGCTGAAGTCGTAATTCACATTGCAGCAAAGAATATTAGCGAATGCAATATGATTCTTTTGTTTGTTTAAATTAAAAATACATATTGCTTTGTCAACGTAATAGTACGTTGCCTTAACTTGTATGAAGTATGTATATAGAAGTGCACTGATTCCTATGTGACCTACATATGTGAATGCAACATATAATGCCAATCACACGATATGTTGACATACAAATTATATGTACGTCTGCATATGTATGTATGAAGATTTGTACAGACACTTACTGCCAGAAACTGTGTTCTTGATAAAATATCAAACATTTAAAAATATTCAATATTGAGAATTTATAAAATTTGCTTGTATTCTAATCAAAAATGAAAAGCTTTTTACTTTGCTTAATTATAAATGTGAAAAATGTCACTGCCAAATTATAAACAAATAAATATATGATATTTAGAAATGTTTGATAGTTATCAAAAACACAGAATCGTGCAGTAATATTATTACGTTATTACTATTATTATTATGCGTATCTTATTTCTTTAATTTGCAACCATTTGTATATGTATGTATGTATGTATATGCACTAAGTTAAATTGCTATTGTAGACCCAAAAATAAAATTGTTTGTTCTTTATTCGGTGGCACTTGTTATAGCTGTTTTGTACTTTTAATAACACAATGATGTTGTCAATATGTTTACAAAAAAATCATACAATTGATTTTGCTTTTTATTCCATACATCCATACATATTTCCTGTAGAGAAAGCTCAAATATTGATCGCCCAAGCCCCAACCTCAGCAGTTCATACATGTGTATTAGGAATGTCAATCCCGGAATTCAGAAATCCCAAAATACCTGGATACCGGTATTTTTTAACTCCCGAATATGCCGGGATTAGTATATAATGGAGTACAGCGGTGCTTCTGGGTATGCAGCTACAGTTGCGCGGCTATACTCAATTCCTACTCTTACGTCCTCGTTCGTGCACCCTGGGCAACTTGAGCAACCCATGTGCGAGATGCGGTAACCAACCCGTGTGGAGCCTTGGGTCACAGGTAATAGAGAGGGAGCTTTAGTGTAGCCACTCCGACATATTCGGTTTAAGGGTTCACTAAAGTCTGCAGCGTCTGTTCACATGGAGGTGCGGCTGCAAGCGGGCGTCTGTCTTGAAGCAAGCGGCTCGCTATATAAATGAACTCAAACTTTTTACCCCCAGCAATGGGTTATGCGTTGGGTTTGGGACCCACCATGTAAAATGCAAGTCCAATGAAAAGAACGAAACAGCCTCGGATAATGACTTCCCCACATGTTGACGACCCACGCAAACGAAACAAGGACTACGATTTACGGATATGCACCTGGTGCCTCTATCCAACTGCTGGATGTCCTAAATAAGTATAAGGCTGACATCACTGCAGTCCAGGAAATGCGATGGACGGGGCATGGATGCAAATAATATGCATGTGCGACGTTTACTACAGCTGCCATGAGACGGCGCACAAATTTGGTGTTGGATTTGTGGTTGGGCGGAGACTGCGAGATCTTGTCTCCAGGTTCACCCCCATCAGTGAACGAATTGCCACAATCCGCATCAAAGCTAAATTTAATAAGATCAGCTTGATTTGTGCGCACGCCCCGACGGAGGAGAAGGATGATGGGACCAAGGATGCATTTTACGAGCGCTTGGAGGAAGCATACGAGCGCTGCCCCCGCCACGATGTAAAAATTGTGATTGGCGATTTTAACGCTAAGGTGGGCAAATAAGGAAATTTTGGTCTAACAGTCGGAAACTTCAGCCTTCATAAAAATACCTCCGGCAACGGAGAGAGGCTGATCGACTTCGCCGCGGCGCGAAACATAGTAGTAAGTAGCACCAGGTTCCAACACCGAAGCATCCACCAAGCCACTTGGGTGTCCCCTGATCAAAAAACGCGAACCAAATTGATCACGTTGTGATAGAGGCGAGATACGCTTCGAGCGTGCTTGATGTTCGTTCTATCCGAGGAGCAAGCGTTGACTCGGATCATTACCTTGTTGCAGCTAAGGTCCGCATGAGCCTCTCTGCAATGAAGAACGCTCATCAAGTATCGCAACGAAAGTTCGACGTCGAAAAGCTGCAATCGCAACGGACAGCTGAGAATTTTCAATCTCGACTCTCGATCCTGCTAAGGCAAGCAACTTCTCATCGCCCCGACATTAACGAGCAATGGGATAACATCTCCCAATCTCTTCGCACCGCTGCGGAGGAAGTGGTTGGCTACTACCAGCCTCGCAGAAATAATTAGTACGATGACGAATGCCGCGTCGCTGCTGCAGAGAAATACGCAGCATACAAAGCCACCCTGTAGCCAATTACTACGCGTGCAACAATTGAGAGGCGGAAAGGCGTGAGTGCGAAGAGCTTGAGATGCTAGCAAGCAGGAATGCGGTCCGAAAACTATATCAGAAAATACGGCAGCAAACAAGTGGTTTCAAGACCGGGGCTGTTTCCTGCAAAGACGAGTATGGAAATCTGGTGACGGGCGTACAGAGCACACTTGAGGTATGGAGGGACCACTTCTCAACGCTACTGAATGCGAACTCTGGTGAGGAGTTTGAAAAAGAGGAGCCCAGAACAATCTGTAGGGATGAACAACAAATCCCTCCACTCGACCAAGGCGAGGTGAGAACATCACTTAGGCGGCTAAAGAATAACAAAGCGCCTGGGGCAGACGGTATACCGGCTGAGCTTTTCAAAGCCGGCGACGAAGAGCTGGTAGGAAGCATGTACCAGCTGTTAAGCACAATTTGGTCTGACGAGTATATGCCAGAAGATGAACCTTAGTGTTCTTTGCCTAATCCATAAGAAGGGTGATCCTGCTGTTTGCGCCAACTACCGTGGGATAAGCCTTCTAAATATCGCATATAAGGTTCTATCGACGATACTGTGTGAAAGACTGAAGCCATATATGAACCAGCTGATTGGACCTTATCAGTGTGGTTTTAGGCCTGGTAAATCCACCATCGACCAGATATTCACAGCACGTCAAATCCTGGAAAAGACCTTAGATAAGCAAATCGACACACACCACCTTTTTGTCGACTTCAAAGCCGCTTTTGATAGCACGAATAGAAGCTGCCTGTACGACGCCATGTCTAAATTTGGGATCCCCGCAAAACTAATACGGCTATGTAGAGTGACGTTGAGCACAACATTTAGCTCCGTCAAAGTTGGGAAGAACCTCTCCGAGCCGTTTGAGACCAAACGAGGATTTAGACAAGGTGACTCACTTTCGTGCAATTTCTTCAACCTAATGCTGGAAACTGTAATAAGAGCTGCCGATCTGAATCGCAGTGGTACTATATATATGACAAAAGTACGATGCTGCTTGCGTATGCGGATGATATTGACATCGTTGGCCTTAACAACAGGGCCGTCAGTGCAGCATTTTCCAGTCTAGAGAAGGAAGCAAAAGAGGTTGGTCTAGTAGTGAATGACGACAAAACAAAGTACCTTGTGGCAACAAACAAAAAATCCTCGCGTAGTGGGACCCACGTCACTGTTGGCAGCTACAATTTTGAAGTAGTCAAGGATTTTGTATACCTTGGATCCAGCATAAACACCACCAATAATGTCAGCCTTGAAATCAAACGATGAATAACACTTGCCAACAGATGCTACTTTGGGCTCGGTAGGCAGTTGAAAAGCAGAGCCCTTTCTCGACGAACGAAAATCTTGCTCTACAAATCTCTCATCGTGCCCGTCCTTGCATATGGCGCAGAAACATGGACGATGTTGACCAGCGATGAGCAAGCTTTGGGAGCTTTCGAGAGAAATGTTCTTCGCAAGATTGATGGCCCTGTTCGCGAAAGCGACGGGTACCGAAGAAGATGGAATGACGAGCTGTATGAGCTGTATAATGATGTGGACATAGTCAAGCGCATAAAAATTCAACGATTGCGATGGCTTGGCCATGTCGTTCGCATGGATGATGATGCTCCAGTGAAAAAGTCCTTCGAAACAGCACCCATGGGTGGGCAACGACGGCAAGGGCGCCCAAGAACACACTGGCAGGACCAAGTGCAGAAGGACCTGTCTACGCTTGGTATGAGTAATTGGCGTAACCTTGCGAAGGAGAGAGGGAACTGGCGAAGCTTTTTGATCTCGGCCCAAACCGACAAACGGTTGTAGCGCCATAAAAGAAGAAGAAGAAGTATATTCAAATCCCGCGATTGTTTAAAACAATTAATTTAATAGAAATTTTAATTTATAAAATTTTTATCATAAGTATCTTCTTTTCAAAGGCGAAATAAAGCATTATTTGTAACCCTATTTGATAAAACAGCTCCGCCAAGTCAAAGTTACTCTTGAAGTTAAATGTTCTCGCAACAACATGGAGTTATTTAAATGTGGCATAGCTTAAAATTTATACTGAGCAAATAAAAATAAAGAAATTACTTTGAGTAATAAATTTTTAAATAAACTCGTTTCAAGCCTCAAACAACAGAGGACAATCCAGTCAGATATGTACACTTTTTAAATAATATATGTATATAATTTTAAATATGACTTAATTATACTGCCATTATAAAGGAGTTGCAGAATAACCTGCTTGAGTAGAAATTGAGCTTTACTATGAACGCGATGTTAAAAACACTAACGAGAAGGTGATTGAGGTGGATAAGGCAGTAAGTCTCAAAGATAAATTTCAACAAGTTTTAACGAGCGAGTGTCCAATAGAATGGCATACAATTTATCATAAAATGTGGTAAAAGAAATTATTATTATAATTGGGGCGATATAGGCTTTATATGCAACAAATTTAAGTCCGGGTTTGAGTTTAACACATTTAATGCATTAATTTCCTGAAGATAGCATTTTGATAAAAAAAAGTAACATAGAGACAGCCGAAGGCTATAGCTGCTGGCGTTGCTAACTCAGTATTTGTTGCATAATTTATTATTATGTTATGTTATCAAAACCATAAATACCGAATAAATATAACAATTATTCCATTCATGAAAGGTATGAAGCCTTCGCCATAGCTTAAGCCAGTCTTTTTAGTACTTGTTTTTCTTATATTTCTCCGCAAATATAACTACTGCGAATTTGAATGCAATTTTGTATAAGCTAAACTTTATGCATTCCATAAATTCCCACTACATTTTTTTCAAATGCACCGTCTAACTGGCCCACATTTTCCAACAATATCAAATACGTCTTTAGTTGGGTGGACCCTTTTTTTAATTCAATTGGTATAATAAATATATAAATAAAAATCGTGATATGTTATTGCTATAATTAGTATTTCATTTCACTTCAATGCTGACTTTGATATCTTATAAATAGTTATTTATATTGTATAATAAAAGGGAAGCCATGTTTTATTAGGTGTTTGAAAAAGGCTTAAGATTAATTAAAATATCTATAAAAACAGATCAGTATATTTAATGGAAATATAATTGAGTTATTTTATCGTAAAATTTACAAATTATATAATATATTATATATTAATGCCTGCGCATGTACAATTTTTCTGAATAAAATTATAATTAATTTAATTTTAGGCCACGTCCATACTAAGCTACACATTTATATTAAGAACATGTATTTGTACTTACATATTTATTTAGATGTCGTGACATGCATGCTTTTATCTTACATAAATTTCGTGCATTAAATCATTGCAGAATTTGCGATAACTGATAAAATCAACAGACTTACATGTACTTATTCCAATATGACAAACAAGTTATGTTTTACACATGTGCGAAATAAAATAAATGTTCTGTTTGCATATGAAAATTTATAAATTACATTTTATGCTGATTAAATATTTAGTAAGTTTCTTTTGACATTTTTTAAAGCTATACAAATTTTAATTCACAAATAGAGTGTATGTATGAAGTATGTATATAGAAGTGCACTGATTCCTATGTGACCTACATACATATGTGAGTGCAACATATAATGCCAATCACACGATATGTTGACATAAAAATTATACGTCTGCATATGTATGTATGAAGATTTGTACAGACACTTACTGCCAGAAACTGTGTTCTTGATAAAATATCAAACATTTAAAAATATTCAATATTGAGAATTTATAAAATTTGCTTGTATTCTAATCAAAAATTAAAAGCTTTTTACTTTGCTTAATTATAAATGTGAAAAATGTCACTGCCAAATTATAAACAAATAAATATGTATATGATATTTAGAAATGTTTGATAGTTATCAAAAACACAGAATCGTGCAGTAATATTATTATGTTATTACTATTATTATTATGCGTATCTTATTTCTTTAATTTGCAACCATTTGTATATGTATGTATGTATATGCACTAAGTTAAATTGCTATTGTAGACCCAAAAATAAAATTGTTTGTTCTTTATTCGGTGGCACTTGTTATAGCTGTTTTGTACTTTTAATAACACAATGATGTTGTCAATATGTTTACAAAAAAAGCATACAATTGATTTTGCTTTTTATTCCATACATCCATACATATTTCCTGTAGAGAAAGCTCAAATATTGATCGCCCAAGCCCCAACCTCAGCAGTTCATACATGTGTATTAGGAATGTCAATCCCGGAATCCAGAAATCCCGAAATACCTGGATCCCGGTATTTTTTAACTCCCGAATATGCCCGGATTAGTATATTCAAATCCCGCGATTGTTTAAAACAATTAATTTAATAGAAATTTTAATTTATAAAATTTTTATCATAAGTATCTTCCTTTCAAAGGCGAAATAAAGCATTATTTGTAACCCTATTTGATAAAACAGCTCCGCCAAGTCAAAGTTACTCTTGAAGTTAAATGTTCTCGCAACAACATGGAGTTATTTAAATATGGCATAGCTTTAAATTTTATACTGAGCAAATAAAAATTAAGAAATCTACTTTGAGTAATACATTTTTTAATAAACTCGTTTCAAGCCTCAAACAACAGAGGACAATCCAGTCAGATGTGTACACTATTTAAATAATATATGTATATAATTTTAAATATGACTTAATTATACTGCCATTATAAAGGAGCTGCAGAATAACCCACTTGAGTAGAAAATGAGCTTTACTATGAACGCGATGTTAAAAACACTAACGAGAAGGTGATTGAGGTGGATAAGGCAGTAAGTCTCAAAGATAAATTTCAACAATTTTTAACGAGCGAGTGTCAAACAATAGAATGTCATACAATTTATCAGAAGGTTTGGTAAAAGAAATTATTATTATAATTGGGCTTTATATGCAACAAATTTAAGTCCGGGTTTGAGTTTAACACATTTAATGCATTAATTTCCTGAATATAGCATTTTGATAAAAAAAAAAGGTAACATAGAGACAGCCGAAGGCCATAGCTGCTAGCGCTGCTAACTAAGTATTTGTTGCATAATTTATTATTATGTTATGTTATCAAAACCATAAATATCGAATAAATATAACAATTATTCCATTCATGAAAGGTATGAAGCCTTCGCCTTAGCTTAAGACAGTCTTTTTTGTACTTGTTTTTCTTATATTTCTCCGCAAATATAACTACTGCGAATTTGAATGCAATTTTGTATAAGCTAAACTTTATGCATTCCATAAATTCCCACTATATTTTTTTCAAATGCACCGTCTAACTGGCCCACATTTTCCAACAATATCAAATACGTCTTTAGTTGGTTGGACCCTTTTTTTAATTCAATTGGTATAATAAATATATAAATAAAAATCGTTATTGCTATAATTAGTATTTTATTTCACTTCAATGCTGACTTTGATATCTTATAAATAGTTATTTATATTGTATAATAAAAGGTGTTCGAGCGGGGAGGAATTAGGGGCCGGGAATTCCTCATGAATTCCACGGCAACAGGGTTCGAAAAAATAGGATGCCGATCTTCTGAAAATTTATGATCGTTAAATTAATAAGCCGATCGCAGTATTGCACTCGCAAGTAAAAAACACAAGTTATGTTAAATTTATAATGCTAAAGGGGGGCTTGTCATCGACAAGCAATTTATTTTAGAAGATAAAATCAACACTGCTGAAAATAAAGTTGGGTTAAATAAGTATGTTAATGCAAAAACCTTACGTGTAGCGTTGAAGGCGTCTCTTCACAAAGTGAAAGAGTGCAGGAGTTTCGCAGAAGGCGAAACCCATCAAACGGGACGAGTAACAGGACTCGAGAAAAAGGAGAGAAAGTAACGAGTCCCTGTTCCCGTACTATCACAGCGACATCTGCAAGTGGAATTATAGTAATTCACAATGGCAGATCCCCTTGTGAATGCTGATGTAAACAGCTGGCGTAAACAAAAGGGAAGACCTGTTTTATTAGGTGTTTGAAAAATGGTTAAGATTAATTAAAATATCTATAAAAACAGATCAGGATATTTAATGGAAATATAATGGAGTTATTTTATCGTAAAATTAACAAATTATATAATATATTATATATTAATGCCTGCGCATGTACAATTTTTCTGAATAAAATTATAATTAATTTAATATTAGCATATTGATTAACAACATTTAGGCCACGTCCATACTAAGCTACACATTTATATTAAGAATATGTATTTGTACTTACATATTTATTTAGATGTCGTGACATGCATGCTTTTATCTTACATAAATTTTGTGCATTAAATCATTGCAGAATTTGCGATAACTGATAAAATCAACAGACTTACATGTACTTATTCCAATATGACAAACAAGTTATGTTTTACACATGTGCGAAATAAAATAAATGTTCTGTTTGCATATGAAAATTTATAAATTACATTTTATGCTGAATAAATATTTAGTAAGTTTCTTTTGACATTTTTTAAAGCTATACAAATTTTAATTCCCAAATAGAGTGTATGTATGAAGTATGTATATAGAAGTGCACTGATTCCTATGTGACCTACATACATATGTGAATGCAACATATGTATAATGCCAATCACACGATATGTTGACATAAAAATTATACGTCTGCATATGTATGTATGAAGATTTGTACAGACACTTACTGCCAGAAACTGTGTTCTTGATAAAATATCAAACATTTCAAAATATTCAATATTGAAAATTTATAAAATTTGCTTGTATTCTAATCAAAAATGAAAAGATTTTTACTTTGCTTAATTATAAATGTGAAAAATGTCACTGCCAAATTATAAACAAATAAATATATGATATTTAGAAATGTTTGATAGTTATCAAAAACACAGAATCGTGCAGTAATATTATTATGTTATTACTATTATTATTATGCGTATCTTATTTCTTTAATTTGCAACCATTTGTATATGTATGTATGTATGTATATGCACTAAGTTAAATTGCTATTGTAGACCCAAAAATAAAATTGTTTGTTCTTTATTCGGTGGCACTTGTTAAAGCTGTTTTGTACTTTTAATAACACAATGATGTTGTCAATATGTTTACAAAAAAAGCATACAATTGATTTTGCTTTTTATTCCATACATCCATACATATTTCCTGTAGAGAAAGCTCAAATATTGATCGCCCAAGCCCCAACCTCAGCAGTTCATACATGTGTATTAGGAATGTCAATCCCGGAATCCAGAAATCCCGAAATACCTGGATCCCGGTATTTTTTAACTCCCGAATATGCCCGGATTAGTATATTCAAATCCCGCGATTGTTTAAAACAATTAATTTAATAGAAATTTTAATTTATAAAATTTTTATCATAAGTATCTTCCTTTCAAAGGCGAAATAAAGCATTATTTGTAACCCTATTTGATAAAACAGCTCCGCCAAGTCAAAGTTACTCTTGAAGTTAAATGTTCTCGCAACAACATGGAGTTATTTAAATATGGCATAGCTTTAAATTTTATACTGAGCAAATAAAAATTAAGAAATCTACTTTGAGTAATACATTTTTTAATAAACTCGTTTCAAGCTTCAAACAACAGAGGACAATCCAGTCAGATGTGTACACTTTTTAAATAATATATGTATATAATTTTAAATATGACTTAATTATACTGCCATTATAAAGGAGCTGCAGAATAACCTACTAGAGTAGAAAATGAGCTTTACTATGAACGCGATGTTAAAAACACTAACGAGAAGGTGATTGAGGTGGATAAGGCAGTAAGTCTCAAAGATAAATTTCAACAATTTTTAACGAGCGAGTGTCAAACAATAGAATGGCATACAATTTTTTAGAAGGTTTGGTAAAAGAAATTATTATTATAATTGGGCTTTATATGCAACAAATTTAAGTCCGGGTTTGAGTTTAACACATTTAATGCATTAATTTCCTGAATATAGCATTTTGATAAAAAAAAGGTAACATAGAGACAGCCGAAGGCCATAGCTGCTAGCGCTGCTAACTAAGTATTTGTTGCATAATTTATTATTATGTTATGTTATCAAAACCATAAATATCGAATAAATATAACAATTATTCCATTCATGAAAGGTATGAAGCCTTCGCCATAGCTTAAGACAGTCTTTTTAGTACTTGTTTTTCTTATATTTCTCCGCAAATATAACTACTGCGAATTTGAATGCAATTTTGTATAAGCTAAACTTTATGCATTCCATAAATTCCCACTATATTTTTTTCAAATGCACCGTCTAACTGGCCCACATTTTCCAACAATATCAAATACGTCTTTAGTTGGTTGGACCCTTTTTTTAATTCAATTGGTATAATAAATATATAAATAAAAATCGTTATTGCTATAATTAGTATTTTATTTCACTTCAATGCTGACTTTGATATCTTATAAATAGTTATTTATATTGTATAATAAAAGGGAAGACATGTTTTATTAGGTGTTTGAAAAATGCTTAAGATTAATTAAAATATCTATAAAAACAGATCAGGATATTTAATGGAAATATAATGGAGTTATTTTATCGTAAAATTAACAAATTATATAATATATTATATATTAATGCCTGCGCATGTACAATTTTTCTGAATAAAATTATAATTAATTTAATATTAGCATATTAATTAACAACATTTAGGCCACGTCCATACTAAGCTACACATTTATATTAAGAATATGTATTTGTACTTACATATTTATTTAGATGTCGTGACATGCATGCTTTTATCTTACATAAATTTCGTGCATTAAATCATTGCAGAATTTGCGATAACTGATAAAATCAACAGACTTACATGTACTTATTCCAATATGACAAACAAGTTATGTTTTACACATGTGCGAAATAAAATAAATGTTCTGTTTGCATATGAAAATTTATAAATTACATTTTATGCTGAATAAATATTTAGTAAGTTTCTTTTGACATTTTTTAAAGCTATACAAATTTTAATTCCCAAATAGAGTGTATGTATGAAGTATGTGTATAGAAGTGCACTGATTCCTATGTGACCTACATACATATGTGAATGCAACATATAATGCCAATCACACGATATGTTGACATAAAAATTATACGTCTGCATATGTATGTATGAAGATTTGTACAGACACTTACTGCCAGAAACTGTGTTCTTGATAAAATATCAAACATTTAAAAATATTCAATATTGAAAATTTATAAAATTTGCTTGTATTCTAATCAAAAATGAAAAGCTTTTTACTTTGCTTAATTATAAATGTGAAAAATGTCACTGCCAAATTATAAACAAATAAATATATGATATTTAGAAATGTTTGATAGTTATCAAAAACACAGAATCGTGCAGTAATATTATTATGTTATTACTATTATTATTATGCGTATCTTATTTCTTTAATTTGCAACCATTTGTATATGTATGTATGTATGTATATGCACTAAGTTAAATTGCTATTGTAGACCCAAAAATAAAATTGTTTGTTCTTTATTCGGTGGCACTTGTTATAGCTGTTTTGTACTTTTAATAACACAATGATGTTGTCAATATGTTTACAAAAAAAGCATATAATTCATTTTGCTTTTTATTCCATACATCCATACATATTTCCTGTAGAGAATGTTCAAATATTGATCGCCCAAGCCCCAACCTCAGCAGTTCATACATGTGTATTAGGAATGTCAATCCCGGAATCCAGAAATCCCGAAATATCTGGATCGCGGTATTTTTTAACTCCCGAATATGCCCGGATTAGTATATTCAAATCCCGCGATTGTTTAAAACAATTAATTTAATATAAATTTTTATTTATAAAATTTTTATCATAAGTATCTTCTTTTCAAAGGCGAAATAAACATTATTTGTAACCCTATTTGATAAAACAGCTCCGCCAAGTCAAAGTTACTCTTGAAGTTAAATGTTCTCGCAACAACATGGAGTTTTTTAAATATGGCATAGCTTTAAATTTTATACTGAGCAAATAAAAATTAAGAAATCTACTTTGAGTAATACATTTTTTAATAAACTCGTTTCAAGCCTCAAACAACAGAGGAGAATCCAGTCAGATGTGTACACTTTTTAATTAATATATGTATATAATTTTAAATATGACTTAATTATACTGCCATTATAAAGGAGCTGCAGAATAACCTACTTGAGTAGAAAATGAGCTTTACTATGAACGCGGTGTTAAAAACACTAAAGAGAAGGTGATTGAGGTGGATAAGGCAGTAAGTCTCAAAGATAAATTTCAACAAGTTTTAACGAGCGAGTGTCAAAAAATAGAATGTCATACAATTTATAAGAAGGTTTGGTAAGAGAAATTATTATTATAATTGGGGCGATATAGGCTTTATATGCAACAAATTTAAGTCCGGGTTTGACTTTAACACATTTAATGCATTAATTTCCTGAAGATAGCATTTTGATAAAAAAAAAAGTAATGTTAAAAACACTAACGAGAAGGTGATTGAGGTGGATAAGGCAGTAAGTCTCAAAGATAAATTTCAACAAGTTTTAACGAGCGAGTGTCAAACAATAGAATGTCATACAATTTATCAGAAGGTTTGGTAAAAGAAATTATTATTATAATTGGGGCGATATAGGCTTTATATGCAACAAATTTAAGTCCGGGTTTGAGTTTAACACATTTAATGCATTAATTTCCTGAAGATAGCATTTTGATAAAAAAAAAGTAATAATTCTGCCTCGTTCAAAATGGAATTGGTGATGCATTTAAGTTTCACTTGATTTTTACGATTAAAATAATTTTACTGTTTATGCATTTGCTGCTGTACCAAATATGTATTCGTATATTAGGAATTAAAATTTCCTGAAATTCGGGATTCCCGGATTGTCCCGGAAATTTGTTTTCAGATCACGAAATTCCCGGGATCAATAAAACAAAATTTACATTATTAATGTATATGTATGTATGTATGTATGTACCTACTACCAGATCAGCTATGAATATGTTTTTAACCTGAATATGTAGGTAGTTATAATTAGTATATATCTTTTAGAGTTAATACATATGTATGTATGTATATTTGAACAACGTGTGCGAATGGACTTTTGGCAAAACAATTTATGTCGATGCCGTTATTTATGTATAAATATATGTATATTTATCGCAAATTTAAGACGTTTGTTAAGCAATGGATTTTTATGTTATTTAGACATGTAATAGCATATTTTCAAAAATAAAATAAAATGGAAAGAATTATAAAATCATGTTAAACAAAATAACTAAAAAAAAATGTGGAATAAAATATAATAAACAAGTAAAAAATGCTAAATTCGGGCGAAACAGATTTTTATATACCCTCGCGATGTATTTTTGTATGAGCGGTGCCCAAAATACTATAAAATTCCCGTTTCTTTGTTTCAAATCGCTGCTAGTATTAAACTTTACTCAATTTCTTCCAATAAATACTGAAAAACGAAGTTTTTGAATTTTTTCAAAATATCCGTTATATGGAAGATGGGCGTGGTTATGGTCCGATTTCAAAAATTATTGACGGTGATCAAGGACAATATGTTACATCGTTATTGATATATATACAGATTTATTTTTATAAGTGGGCGTGGTAACGCCCATTTTTCAAAATTTCATAAAAATCAAGTTTCTTAGTTAACTATCTACGATAATAATAGCGATATCAAGGAAAATATGTTCACCAAAATTTGTGACGATACATTACACCTTTATTGAGTTACAGACAGTTTTTCCTAAGAAGGCGTGGCAACGCCCATTTTTCAAAATTTCATAAATTACTTAGTTCAAAACCTTTCCAAATACCAAATTTCACTCAATTTGCTTTAATGGATACCGAAAAAACGGAGTTTATAAATTTTTCAAAAACTTCCGTTATATGGAAGGTGGGCGTGGTTATGGTCCGATTTCAAAAATTATTGACGGTGATGCTAGGACAATATCTTCAACAAATTTTGTGGCAATATATTACATCGTTATTGAGATACATACAGACATTTTTTTATAAGTGGGCGTGGCAAGGCCCATTTTTCAAAATTTCATACAAATCAAGTTTCTTAATTAACTATCTCTCTAAACATCAAATTTTAATTAATATGTTCCTATAGATAAAGTGGCCGCTGTGGTCGAGTTGGTTGCGGTGCGTGCTATAACTTGATATGCCGGTGAGTTCGAGGTTCGAATCACAGTCAGGGCAAGCAAAATCTTAATAATAGAACAAGTTTTTTCTAATAGCGGTCACCCCTTGGCAGGCAATGGCAAACCTCCGAGGGTATTTCTGCCATGAAAAAGCTTCTCATTAAATACATCTGCCGTTCGGAGTCGGCACAAAACTGTAGGTACCTCCATTTGTGGTATAATATAAAAGATATAAAATGGTAGGAGTACTCGGCCAAACACTGAGCTATATAGTGTACTCGCCAAAATTATATTATATTATAATATAGATAAAGAAAAAACGAAATTTTTGCATTTTTCAAAATTTCCGTTATATGGGAGGTGCGCGAGGTTATGGTCCGATCTTGACCATTTTCAATACCAAACTACCCTGTCCAAATAGCAATCTATGTACTAAATTTCATTGAGATATCTCAATTTGTACTCAAGTTATTGTAACCACGGACAGACGGACGGACGGACGGACAAACAGTCAGAGCTAAATCGACTTCTCTTTTCATTCTGAGCATTTTGGTATATATATGTCTATATCTATCTTGATTATTTTTTGCTGTTACAAACAACCGTTATGTGAACAAAGTTATAATACCCTTGTCTACAAGTACGCTCGGGTATAAAAATGTAAGCAAAACATAAGAAATATATAGGGAAATAGAATAAAATATAATCAAATAAAATTAAAAATTTATATAATAACATGCACTGAAGAAAAACAAAAAAAAAACGATGAAGAATGATAAAATAAAATTAAATAAACAAAAATACTAAACATATTGAAACACTTAATAAATTCTAATAAACCCTAATCGAAATATATATTTTAAATATTTTTGAGCTTTAAGGCCGATAAGTTTATTGGAAAATTATTATATATTTATATATACATATATTTAAAATAAATAGTTATATGGCCAAACAATAACAAATTAAATATATATTTTATAATACAATGAAATGAAATGAAAATTGAATGATAATAAAATTAAATAATTTGAAAATACAAGGAAATAAAATTTAAGAAATTAAAAATCGTATATAATAAAATCATAGTAAAAAAGAAATTGAAATAAATATTAAAATATTTATTTAAATAAAAAAATACAAGTAAAAAAATAAAAGCAAAAAAGAATAAATAAATAAATAAATAATAAAATAAAAATAAAAAATAAAAATACATACATATGTATGTATATATGTATGTATGTATGAATATACTGAAGGGAACTAAAAATATGAAAAACTATGCATATAAATAAGGAAAATCAATTTATAAATAAAAAAAAACACACATAATAACCCATGATAAAATAAGATGAACCAAAGTAAAATAAAATAAATTAAAATTAAACAAAATTAAAATAATAATGTAAAAGCAAACAAAAGTACATCAAATATTTATAATGAAACATAACAATGCAAAATTTTAAAATTAGACGGAGAGCAAAAAAATTGGAAATTATGAAACATAAATAAAAAATAATAAGCATTTAATACACTAAAATGAGTTTATATATTTAATAAAACTATGAAAACGCGAAATAAAATTAAATGCATTTTTAAAAATAACTTAAAATAAATCCAAAATTAAATCAAGAAAATATAATATATAAAAAGAAATAGCAAATATATTAAAGCATAAAATAAAAACAAAGAAAAAACAAGGAAAGGTAAAAAAAAAAATTAAAATAATAATAGTACTGACAAAGCTACCGTTAAAGATGATATGGATATAAATAGTTTTATCAAATTTGACAGTTATGTGAGTTTGTTTGTAATGTTTTTATATATATAAAATAAACAATTGCCCCTGAAGATTCTAAAAAGTATTAGCGAAACGTTGGGCTGAAAAAGTGGAATAACTTAGTTTTATTCGCACCTCAAGACTCAGATCTGACAAGCCGAAATAAAATCAAACTACTAATTAAAAAGAACTAATCGGATAAAATATTTAAAAATAATGAAATTAATTAAATTGTAACAAATAAGATAAAATACAATATTGCCACCACGTAACACTAAGCACGTAAGCGCTTTGAGCCAAGCTCAGGTCCTGGCTTAGTGAAACGGGGCGGCAATATTGTATTTTATCTTATTTGATTCGATTCCCTTGGAAGTGTTGAAGAAAAAGTCTGATGAGGAGATGTCGTGATCTCCGAAATAAATAGCAGCTTAATTAAAATTCTACCACTTGGAGTTTGTTTTTTCCTTAAAAATGTTACGCAATCAATAATTCATTATTATTTATAGATTAATTTGACAAATTCATTTCTGTTCTGTTTGCTATTTTTCATTCGTATTCGCTTATTAAGTTTTCTTTTTGCAATTTTTTATCCTTATTACGATGTACATATGTATGCAACAGCTACCTTTAACTCGCCCGAATTCGTTCTTTACTATTAGAGAGCGTAAGGCACATACCAGTCCGTCAGTCATTCACATTAAATTACTGATTAAATTAAGTAATTTCTAAATAAATAAATACTATTTCCTGTAATTATTGCCGGCCAGAGTTATCAAACCTTTCCAAAATTAAATAGTTTATAATTTGTTAAAAAACTCTAGTAAATTTTGTACAGAAAATGACTTGTTTTAAAATGCATATTTTTAAAAGCAAATATATTAAGTTTTTCTTTAAGAACAAACAAACAATAAACCAATCGGCCTTAAAGCTCAAAAATACTTAAAATAAAATAGTGAAATGGCCAAACAATAATAATAAAAATAAATTTTTAAATTTAATACTTTGAAATATTGCTTTCTTAAGATATCACTTTTGTTTTTTTTTTGCTTTTTCGCAGCGATAAATATATATATATGAGACAACCAAAATAAATATTTTAGGCAACCAATACATATAAGATCAGGTTCATTGTCCAGCCGTTATACCTTTTGATGAGTTCAACTCTTATCCATCTAGCACTTACAAACATCGGACCAAACTTAATATAACATTTCTATGAATGGATAAGATTATAAAGTGAAATCGATAAGCTCTAATCCGCTTGTCGGAATCGTAAATTCGTAATTCGGGGGCAATGGGGTACAGTAGTGCTTCTTTGTATGCGGTTACAGTTGCACGGCTGTACTCAATCCCTACTGTTACGTCCACGTTCGTGCACCCTGGGCCACGTGAGCAACCCATGTGCGAGACACGGTAACCAATGCCACATTCGCAACGCATATCACCCACACAACAACACTTTTGCTTGCGACACACAAAATCAAAAAAATGCAATACAAGAAGAAATCAAAGAAATGCTAGAGGATATGGCATTACCTTTGGTGACGGGCAAGGAATTTTGGCAGACAATTTCTAGAGAAAAATACCCCAGTTGTGTATCAGAAATTTATAAGTTATATTCGATGTTTGCCTCAACATATAATTGTGAAATCGCCTTCTCTATAATGAAAATCATTAAAAGCAAACAGAGAAATAATTTGACAGATACAAATTTAGAGGATCTTATGAGAATTAAACTCCACAAAACAGAAATAGATATATATGAGCTTCTAATAAGCGATTAAAAAAACACATGATAATTCATACAATTTGCACAGTGTTCTAACAACCGCTGCTTTGCTTACGCACACAAGCATATAATATTGTGTTTGCGCGCAGTCGCGTGTACCTACATATAGTGCGTAACAGAATTATACGACAGCCACGTATTGAGCATTTTTTGTGCTAACTCCATAATATTTTTCAGTTAGAAAACAGTGAATTGTCTAGCAATAAAACATACTTTTAAACTTTGTCGAAAATTAAAAAAAAAAATGTCAAGCAACTTTTATTATAGTATCGAAATTCCTTTTTTTTTTTAATTCGATATCTTGATGAAATTTCGTTAAATTATTATAGGTTTGATTCTATAGTTAAAGAATGTACTATATTTTAGTTCAAATATAATAAAAAATAAATTGAAAACATGTCAAAATGTGGTTGTCGTATATTTATAGTAAGCAGAGTATTGTTATTTCCTGTTATAAGTCTTTATCGCACACTGTACTTTATATACTACTAAATATAAGTATTAATACATTTTTTACAATAAGTAAACTTTTAGCAAATTGATGTTGTTCAACCAATGACCATAATAATGAATCTACAACTGGCGTCTGAACAAGTTAGTTTATTAATATATTCATGTTAAAAATAATTCTGATATAGAGTTATTGAGTGGGGTATTATATATTTAAGTTGAACAATTTTAATGAATCAAATAAATTTAAAAAAAATATGGTAATGTGAACTATACGTGAATGTGTATGTTTGCATGAAGCAGGAGTGAAATCAAAACTAAATAAACAAATTCGTTCATCGTGAATTGTGAGATCTTAATTCTTAAAAATTTACTAATGTAGGTAAATACATCTGAAGCATTAAACTCCGTGAGGAATGCATAAATAATTATAAATTGTTTATAATTATAAATCAATGTATCTACATATATTATAAATGAATTTGTGTATTTAATTTAAGGACATTTTTTGGGAAACTTTAAATATTACAAAAAAAAACACAAAAAGGGCCAACGGCACTCAATATTATCTTCTACAACATCTCGCTTACTCAACGGAGCACCTTCTATTTGAAAACCATCATACCTTTTCTCCTCGTATTGGTATTGTTCGGTTTGGCTTTTTCTTTTGTTATTTGAGAGTAAGAATCTATGCTTTTCATTGATCAGAGACAACACATTTTAAAAAGAAAATGAACTGAACCAAACCAATGATATATATATATGTAAGTATACATAAGGTCCGTTCCTTATCTCCCAGAAATAGTCCGAAGTAGTCAGATTTAGTCCAAAAAGCGTTGCTTAATTTGAAAATCCTGTAGATGAGAGCAAAAATGAGAGAATAAAATGTGACTCTCTTTTCAAGATTAAAGGCCATGCCACATAAAATTTCTGCTTCGCTTTACGTCAGAGTTTAGCTTTGACAGCAAAGATGAATGCATGCAATTATACGAAATTTCTCACATAGGCAACACCGTCGCCAAAGCGAAGCGAAATCTTGGGAAGCTCTCATCTTTTCGCTGACTTTGACAGTTCGCTCTTACCAATTTTTTTTATTTCTGACATTTGTCTGTAAACGGTCGACGTATAATTGAAAATTTTCCCACAAAAACAAGGTAAATATAAAATTCAACTGAAATAAATACTGAAATATACATTTTTTTTAATTTAGGAGTTTCTGGTAATTGTATTTTATTGTATAAAAATATATGTATGTATATACATATGTATGTGATGATTTACTAAAGGCTTTTTCTTTTATAATAGAGGAGCATTGCAGAGCACGGTGGAAGTCACTTCGTGACCGGTTCGTGCGGGAGGTGGCAGCAAAGATATAATTCCCTTACCCACATTTTAAACATAATAAGGCTCGTGAAGTAAAAGAACTATTAACAAAACTTCCATAATGTCCATAATTATGCCGAATGTATGTAAATATGTTTATAAAGTTCCGTGCGATTTTCACAACTCACAATAAACAAACGAAAAGTATGTATTGTCAAAGTTTTATTGTGGCATACCTTTTGCGTTTTTCGCTTTTCTGACAAAGTTACATACATATGTCACGTAAGGCGAAGCAAGTCCTATGTGGCATGGCCTTAAGCCCGAAGAATGTTTGCTGGCAAAATCTTGAAAAGTGTCAAACTCAACTGACAGCTGACTTGTGTTAGAAAAAATTAATACCAAAAAAATTAAATTGAAGGTGGCAAGAAAATAATTGAAATCGTAAGTATTTATCGTGGTTGTGTTTGTTTGCATGTATTTTATACATACATTTGTCAATATTTCTTGCAGATTATTGATAAAAGAGTTTGTGGTGTTTCTGGTGCCAATTTGAATGCGCAAGAAACTTCCTTGTGAACATTTAACATTAATCGGTAAATTATTCATTTTTATTTTTAAAAAGGTACCAAAGCTGCACAACGATCAAAACAAAATTACAGTTTTATTTGACATTAGTTTTGTTGTTGTCATTCTTCGGACTAAAAATTGGTTTTTTGCGTTCCTTTACTTTTTCTTGTTATTCTCTTTTAGTGAGCGCATTTTGCTTACCCTCTTGCATTTTGACACTTTTCAGATTTTAGTCAGAAAAGATAAGGGACGGACTTATAGTAGGAACATTAAATATTTCGATTATCGGATGCGAATGGAGAAAAGGCAAAATACCAAGTAGGTATAACAAAAAAAAAGTACATTTTTAAGTAGTGTTGCACAAAACCGATACCGATGGCTGTAAGAAAGCTCAATGCTTAAAAGACTCGATTGTACGAGTATATAAAAACTGTCGATATCTAGTACTTATTTTTCAGTTTTTTTATATACTCGTATACTAAGAATCTAAACGCTATCTTTGTTAAAAGTGAGAAATAGTTATTCATACAATATAAACTTTTTTTTTCTTAAAGCCATTTTATTTTGCATTTTATTTGGGGTTATTTAATTAACTGTAATTTGTGTGGTCATATCTATGTATATTAGATATGTATTTGCTTTCAAAAAGTTCTATAAAATATTATGAAACTTTGCCAAAATTCAAAAGGGTTTTAGATCTCTTTGGCTTAAAGGTATACGAGCGCATCAGTTTCGAGTGTATTCCTTTCAATACCAAGTACTCGATACTTTAAAAAATTTCCGTTTCTTAAAATAATCGATTTCTAGTAATCAATACTTTTAAATATGTACATATGTACATACATGTGTGCGGATTCCTTATAGATATCTGTAAATATTGTTCAGATCTACGTCATTAAACAAGGTAGGAATATTCATAAAATTTGTATACTCTTCTTCAGAAGTACAGGTAAACCTCCTACAACGCGGTTTCCTATAACGTGGTTTCGCTACAACGCGGTTCCCAAAATGCGGACATTTTCTTACAACGCTACTCTTACAACGCGATTTTTACGAAAAATTTTTCAAATATTTACTATTTTAATTTGAAAAAGGTTTTCTTACCAAATAAAATTCTTTGCATTTTGTCCATACTTTGAAACCTATCTTTTTTATAGCATTGCCACCCTACACTTGAACATGTGTTTACAAAGTGACAAACAAATACATACGTAATTGTGTAGTCAACGACAAAATTAAAAAAAGGGCCTTTAAGTGACAGAGCAGAAATATTTAAACGAAATCTTCAAAACAATTTAGCTCCCTATCAAGAAATTTATAAAGATTTGCTAAATAAGAGCAAACAAACTTCAATGCACGATTTTTTCAAACCAATAATCGTCGAAAGGATGCCCGAATCTGATAGTAGATCAAGCTCAGATTTTGAACTAGTGCGAACAAAACGTTCGAAAGAAATTATACTAAGTGATGAGGAGGAGTAGAAAGTTATCGTTCTATTTTGGCTTTAATTTATTAAATCTTTCAACTTGAATATTTTACGTTGAATTGAAATTTTATTTTATTTTGTTTTTGTTTAAATAAATGGAGTGTTATTAAATTACATAATATGTATGTTCTTATGACTCAACAAATAAATACACAAAATTATATTAAGCACATATTTTTACTATACAAGTTCCAATATTTTATTGAAAATTCTTTTACTTTGAAACCAAACTCTGATTTTTGTATGGAGTTAGAGTCTCCTACAACGCGTGTTCCTACAACGCGGAGTTTTTCAGGAACCTATTCACCGCGTTGTAGGAGGTTTACCTGTATTGGAATTTCGGTTAGTTTTTCTAGTTTTTGCAATCGCTATATTATATGTATTTATTTATGTATGTGTTCTCATTGCTTACAGCTAGAAGTCATCGAATCCAAAAAAAACATTTGTGCGAATCCACTGCATATATTTTATAATTCGATTTCGACTTCAACGAGTATTAAGGCACCGACAAGGCTTATGTGTAAACTGTTTACTGGCCCTTTCCATTTCAAAACGTCCGGTCGTTTCGGGTCATGATTTTAGATTTTAACGAAACTTGAATATGTTGTTTTTAACCAATTTAAGAAAACACGTATTTTTTTTGTGTTTAAACAATTTTTTTTTTGATTTTTTCGCAATTTAATTTTTTTGGTAAAATTCGACTTTTCTCGTTCGTTTATTTTTTAAACACGCAAGAAAAACTGATTTTTACCAAAAGAAATGAAATTGCGAAAAAGCACACAAATTTGTTTTAGGCAAAAAAAAAAAAACGTGTCTCTTTAAATTTACCCAAAAACAACATATTAAAGTTTCGTTAAAATCTAAAATCATGACCCGAAACGAAAGTACGTTTTGAAATGAAAGGGCCTACTTTTATTTAACTTACCTATAATTATTAATGAATAATACAAAAACAAAAAACAATCATACATGCGATTTTTTTTTGAGCTATGCTTTACGTTATTGTAAAAGCTGAAAGTATCGATTCTCTTCCAGCAGCGAGCTCAGTGACGTTGTCATGTCATTAATAATCATATTCGAACTTGGATGTGTCGTGCTACTAACGGCTTGTTGCGTATTTTGATCGTAATCGCGTCTTTCATAACACTGATTGTTGCTACAAGTTCCACTCGAATTATTTGTCTCTAGCCAGTTTTGGCAACTTTGCACATATTCAAGTGTCCGCTGATATGTATCGAGGTGCATACTACTATTAGCTATGGCTCCAGTATTCGCCAAATAATCAGCATTTCGTTCATTATTTGCACCAGCACCAAGCAACTCATTTGTCGAGCCGGCAATTGTTGTTGTTATGGTAGGTGCGTTTCTTAAAAAGTGTGCGCCTGATGGTACCAAATGCGTCTGATTGGCTCCTATTGATAGCACCCTCATAGTAGTTATTTCCGTGGTTGTTGAACTTTTTGCTGGTGCTATTGTGGTGGGCTTTGTCGCAGGGGCTGATGGGTGCGCATCTAATGCGGGCGAAATTTGAGATTGACTTATATCGCCGCATTGTATTTCAGCAACAGGTAACTTTTTATGTGGTACTTTTAATGTTTGTGTCGTAGATCCTTGCAACTGGCGTTCTTTTTGCTGCTGCTGCTGTTGCTGCAAAGCTTCTGTAGCAGGCAATGACAGTCTGTAGAAGATATTTTTATGCGTGTTCATAGAAACCGGCGTGGTGACTTGTTCACTGCAAGTTTGTATCATATTGTCATCTTTGACTTCGGGTAAACTCGTCATTGATGAGTCGGCGCAAATGGCTGGCGTTGTTGTTTGTTGTTGCTGCTGTTGTGATTGTTGATTTTGTTGTGTATGTTGACGCTGCTGGTGATGTTGTTTTGGTTGTAGGTCAGAAAGGCCAGAAATAATTGCTTTCGATCGCACATTGAAATTCTCGATTCGAAAGTAACTTGCACCTAGTTGGTGATCACATAGTTGTTTTTGTTGTTGCTGTTGCTGATGATGATATGCTGAATTAATGCCGCTTGTAGTCGAATTTTGATACCTGTAGTTATAGTCAAAATCTCGAAGTTTGGCTGCTTGGGACAGGGCACAATAATAATCGATGGTGGAAGCGGCCGCAAGTGTAGTGGGACCACTTGATTCATGGTTAAGGTTTGGATGGGAGCTGTCCATTGGCGACATTGCATGAACGGATCGAGGGAACATCATTTGGTCAAACGACGACGGATTTTGTGCTATGCCTGCCATGTTGGGGCTGTTCGGGTATATAATAGGCGAAAATAATATGCACGCTTCATTCGCAGCTGCTGGTATTTGATTATTAATCTCATCGATTTTTGCTCCCCCATCATTTACGTGCTCTGGTTTTGTTGTTTCTACTGGTTTTCCTTGTTCACTTTGCACTGGGAAATGCACAGTGGAGACGTTCCGCTGACCGAAATTTGGTTTATCCGCCACTTTATTCAAATACACTAGCATTTCATCGGGCAATACTAATTTATCCTCGATAAGTTCGTCCTCTTCAACTTCATCCAAGTTGACTTTTTCGTTGGGATGGTGTTCGTTAGAAGCAGCCATTGATTTGCAACCTTTATTTTCTGTATCATCATTAACTGCTTGGCTCCTAAAGGCAGGAGTTATTAACGGAACCAACATAAAGTTTGATAGAGATGCACCCCGATCGCGTTCGGTTCGTACTGGCTCTGATTGGCGACGTCTTAAGGTCCCTTGCAATGGTTGGGTTGTTGTGCAGGAGTCTGTTATATTTAAATTGTCTCTTTGTATTGCAGGGTATAGGTTTTTTATAGAACTACAACCGCGATCACACAGTGGACCCTGGTAATTTGCATATTGAAGGCGTTGCGAATGAGACGATATCAAGTGTGAGGATGGTGGTGGTGGCAAACTATTACTATTCCCACCATTCTTAATTAATTTTAATGCAGTAATGCACGATGAGCTATCTGCGCATGGTGCTAAGGTGTCCACACTACACAACGTTAAAGATTTTCCAGCGTCGTTTGTAGTGTTGTGACTATTTTCATTGGCGTTACTGTTGTTACCCTTACTATTGAAGTTAACACCGTAGCTTCCCAAGAAGCCGCCAGAAGTGGCATTCGAAAGTTGACTGGAGCGACGTGAACATCCTGGTGAAATTGGATCATAGAAGGATCCTGTATTATATGATGGTCTCATAGTAGATATAGATGATACCTGAGATGATTGACTGCTACGTCTACTTTGCATACTGAAATAGTATGTACTTGCATTCGAATTTTGACTATCCCGTCGCAAACATTGCTGTTGTTGTAAACGGGTTTGGAATTCAGTGATATGATTGCCTGGTGATGATATTTTGGGAATGAATTCTGTGCCAGGTGGCGGCATAGGCGAAGTGCTCGGCTCCATTTTCAGGTTATTAATCCTCTGGTTAAGCTCACCGATACCGATTCCAATGTTTCGACGTGCCTCAGGGAGATTTGAAAGCATTGCTGAACCCAAATTGATTCCTTTTGCTTGCAACCGGCCACGAAGACGTTGACGGGGTAGCGCCCCACTAAGCATTCCACTTGTTCCCCCGCCACCACCAAGCCCACTGCTTACACTACCGCAGCCGGCATTGCCAACATTGTCCCCACTACCGATGCCGACCATGGCGCGCAAAACGTATGGCAAATCAGGTACCTCCAAATCCTCATCATATTCCCAGTGTTCATCTAGTGTTGCAGCACTGCTAAATTGATATTCTTCAATGGCGTTAATTGAGCCAGTGGGGGCATCGTTGTCACGGTTATTACCAGTCGACTTTAACTGTGATGCTTGTTGTGATAACTGAAGTCCGTCTGTGGCATTTGGGCTATGCTCGGGTGAATTTGCATCTGATTCCGATTTGATGCTTGGACTTGAAATACTATTTGCTTTGCCGGAATTCATGTCGTCACTACGAGGGCTGGAATCGATTTGATTATGACCGTGAAGCTGTGAATGCAATGACGACTTTAGCCCACTCGCACCATGTACAACACTATCGATGCCGTGACCCTCCCGGCCGTTTTTACCATTGTCATTCGACGAGCCTTTATGTTTTTTGCTTGCATAAAAATCAGCACCATGTACTGTTTTCACATGTTTGCGCAAGGAGCTGGGGTCGGTGTAGCGCTTGGTACAGCCTGGCGCCTTGCATATATACGGTTTCTGTAAATCAAAACAAAAATAATTAAATAACCCGTATATATTATACATATTTAGTGTGACTAAAAGGCTGGTTTTGTTTATGTCACCGATTAGTAGACGCAGCGTATGACATTGCAATTTTTTTTTTTCATTTCATTTCAGTGCAATACGCCATTTGAAGTGTGCCGTCACCCTCTTTGAGAGTAAGCAAATGTTTAAGGAGCAGGGATAAAAGAGAAGGTACAATGTATTTATATTTTTTCACTATTTCTTCAAAATGTAATTGTCAAAAAAGTAAAATCAGGGATGTTGTCTGAGTTTTTCTTTATACTGAGATCAATCGCCATACATATTACGAAAAACGGGTTTAGTAGCCGTGGCTAATAGAGCGGCAACTATACACTAGTAATAGGGGCATTAATATCTTTCAAACTCTCTTACGTTTCTTTTATAACACCTAATTTAGTTTATAGTCTTTTGATTATTTTTATTACTTAGATAACTCAAGCAGATTATTAAATAATAATAATAATAATTTGCTAAATAGCTCAGTGTTTGGCCGAGCTTCTCCTACCATTATTGTTGTGCATCTTGATTTTTTTTAAACGATTGAGGGACCTACAGTTTTATGACGACTCCGAATGGCAGATGTATTTTATGAAAACATTTTTTATGGCAGAAATTCTCTCGACGGTGGGGTAATCGCTATTAAAAAAACTTTTTCTAAGATTTGATTTAACTTGTCCTGGTGGAGATTTGAGTCCAGCGGCATAGCGAGTTACAGCACGCATCACTACACATTCGACTACAGCGGCCGCCTCACCGAAACTACTTGAAAGTTATGTAAATAGTAAACAAATATATTGAATTTCTATTACTACGTTTAGACGGGAGCATAACACGGTTTCATCGAATACACATAACTTCGAAACGCATGTATAAACTGATTTTGAATACGCCTTGAAATGCTTCAGAGAATTCACTCACACTCACTTTGAATTCGGTACTTTATTTCTCGCTTCCGTTACAAGGAGCATATAAACGACTAGATTTATCGATGTGAAATACAAATCAGCTGCTAAGCTTACAATACGGTTTCGCCCGGCACGCTTTAAAGTCTAATTAATAAACAGAAACAAATAAAGTGTATTAAGTCGATACGACATCGGAGAAAGCTGTTTTGAATTTCGCATCGATAAATCTAGCCGTTTATGTCATCCCTCTAACCGAAGTGAGAAATAAAATAACGATTTAAAAGCGAGTGTGAGTGAGTCTACTAAAGCATTTCAAAGCGTATTCAAAAATATTTTCCCTGGATATTAATGTTTATTCATCAATTCTGACATATTAATCATTCTTTTGTTTATGCAAATAATGTATACATTTATAGCAAATAGGAAAGATGTATATCTCTGCTGCCAAATAATGTGGATTTAATTTGGTATTAATTCCGATTTTGTATCCCTGTTAGAGTGCGTACACAAGCGAGAGCATAAAAATGAGAACGTGAGTAACCTTTTAGCTACCACTTGCGCGAGTACAATTACTCGCGGATTCTTCGTTAGCGTCACTAATATATGCATATCCAGCACTGCTTTATAATTAACCAGCGCTTAAGTCAAGGTACAGTAGGAACAACCCAGCTTTTGCGTTAAATGTTGAATTATCTTTTAACTTACCTCATTACTGTGAGTCCGATTTTGGTGTTTTGCGCGATCGCTCGCATTGCTGAATGCTTTGCTGCAGCCCGGATATTCGCAAGTGTACGGTTTCTCACCTGTATGTGAACGCAGATGGGTTTTCAGATTTTCGAGGCGGGAATACGCCTTGCAGCATCCTTCAAACTATTAAAAGCATAAAAGAAAGTCATGTTTTCATGTTGATTAGTTATCAAATTTATAAAAATACTATGAATGTAGATATTATTAAAAGATTATTAAAAAAAAAAATACCATTATAATCATAAAGAGAAGATATTAAACTGAAATCAAAATTTAATATTTAAAAATGTATACAGGGAAAACATCTGCTGGCATTTTCTATTTGCAACTTGTGCGCATTCGTAGCGGTAATTTCGGAACCCGTACGGCGAGTAACGCCGGCGACGCGAATAACGGAGCAACGGTGCGACGTTCAATCGACCACAACAGTGGCGGCGATGAAACGACAGCACTTAAAGTTGAGTTGTTACAAAAAGAAGTACAGCTCCTCAAACTTCAAAAAGAACTGTTAGAAAAAGAAACAGCAATGGCAGAGGCAAACAAAGGAAAGTACGACGATGTACCCTTCGATACGTTGAAGGAAATCATACCAACATTTGACGGCGGAGATGGTTTCAACGGGTGGTATAACCAAATAAAGCACTATCGCGAGGTGTTGAAAATCGATGAAACTATGCTAGGGGTAACTATCCATCTTAAAGGAATAAACGCAAGTGGTGCAAAGGCTTCGTTTGCAGCAAGGCTTAGCGAATTGTCAGCGGAGGCACGCGGTATGTGCCCAGGTGAGGATGTCTCCAGCAACGATAGAACAAATGTTCGAAAGAATACGCATAAAAGCAACGTGGAGCAAAGTGTTACGCGCAACGTTGAGAACAACAACGAAGATAATGAAGCGGACAACGGTGAGGACGAAGATAGCAGCGAAACGAATTCCGGCGATGGAGAAAACAACAATGTACAACGGCGCGCAAGAAGTGAGGTTACAAACACCAGTAGCTATGACGACGATGCAGTGTATGTGCAAAATAATTTAGTGTGCATTCGTAGCGGTAATTTCGGAACCCGTACGGCGAGTAACGCCGGCGACGCGAATAACGGAGCAACGGTGCGACGTTCAATCGACCACGACAGTGGCGGCGATGAAACGACAGCACTTAAAGTTGGGTTGTTTCAAAAAGAAGTACAGCTCCTCAAACTTCAAAAAGAACTGTTAGAAAAAGAAACAGCAATGGCAGAGGCAAACAAAGGAAAGAACGACGATGTACCCTTCGATACTTTGAAGGAAATCATACTAACATACGACGGCGGAGATGGTTTCAGATGGGTGGTACCACCAAATAAAGTACTATCGCGAGGTGTTAAAAATCAATGAAACTGTGCTAGGGGTAACTATCCATCTTAAACTCAAAGGTGCAGCGCTAGTATAGTACAACGCAAAGTCAACGTTCCCCAGAAATGTTGATGAATTACTGGGCGAAATGAAAGCTGTGTTTGCATCGGGCAAAAACAAACTCTAACGGCGGCGCAAGTTCGAAAAGCGGTGCTGGATTCCGGAGGAAAGTTTTACCAACTACTTCACACTGGGGAGCGACCTAAACATGAGCGACGAAGAGTATTCCGACTACCTCATAAAAGAAATCCTGACAGACAGCACCGAAACCAAGCAAGGTTGTAGAAATTTACGTCAACCGGTAAAGTAGTAAAGGCTTTTCGCACAACTACGCTTTCCGAACGTCCGGTGGTAAGACAACAGGGCAATGAGAGAATAAGATGCTACAACTGTAACTGCTCCGGCCGCTACGCTAAAAAATGCAGAAAGCCGAAACGTGAAGAAGGATCCTGTTTTGCCTATGGAAGACAAGGTCACTACGCTGCGGATTGCAAGGATTATAAAAAGGGAAATAATAATTTTGTAAGTTATTTCAAATTATATGTATCGATACATTCGGAGAGGCAGAGTTAAGTCTGAAACTAGGCAAAAAACTGAAATGCGAAGAAGAGAAATACTTTCGAGAAATGTTTATGAGAATCTATTTGAATTCAAAGAGAGTTGATAAACTATTGGTTAAAAAGGAAATGAAACTTGTTTTAGAAAACGATAAACCATTCGCTTGTACTCCAAGAAGACTAGCGTATAATGAAAAAGCAGAGTTACAATAGATAATAGACGAATTTTTAGAAAAAGGGTACATACGACAAATTGAGTCAGAGTTTGTATCACCAATGGTGCTAGTTAAGAAAAAAGCAGGCGAACTTGGAATGTGTGTCGACTATAGGAAGCTGAATAAAGTAAATGTAAAAGACAATTGTCCTGTACCGCTCATAGATGACTTACTAGACAGGCTAGCAAACAAAACAGTGTTCACTAAGTTAGACTTAACGAACGGTTTCTTTGACGTATTTATGAACGAAAATTCGGTAAAGTACACTTCTTTCACCACACCTCAAGGACCGTACGAATTTTTACGAATGCCGTTTGTATAGAAAATCGCACCTGCAACGTTCCAGAAATTTGTTAGCAAAGTTTTCGCGGATATGATCCGAAGCGGAGAGTGACTGCTGTGTTAGATTCGAAACTCAGCCAGAGCAAGGAAAATCTAAATAATAGCGGTCACCCTTCGGTAGGCAATGGCATAACCTCCGAAGGTATTTATGCCATGAAAAAGCTTTTCATAAATAAATACATCTGCCGTTCCGAGTCGGCATAAAATTGTAGATTCCTCCACTGAGCTTTGTAGTGCAAGCGGAAATTATTATTGTTATTATAATGCTTACTTAACTTTAAAAAAAGGGCAACAATTTATCCAATAAAGTTCAATCACTATGTGTTCTAAATCGGTAAAAGTGCCGCACTTGTGAACAGTATTTAATATATTGCGTGTATACATCTGTATGTACATACGAGTATATTATATCAGCCCAAAAATACATAAGCATTGGCCGCAGGAGGTAATGTTGAAAAAATCGAAACCTGGCTTTACTGCAAGCCATTTAAAAATAATTTCTTCGTCGATGCAGCATTTGGATGATATTTTAGAATGGAGGGATCCCTGAAAACTGATATTGTGACTCTTTATGAAGACTCATTTACTACCGTCATAAAATTGAAATTGTGTTAAGATGAGTAGTGGAAGCTTGGCGACTACTCGAATATCTCAAAGTGGTTAAAATCTATGAGAAAGGTTTCTAACCGAATATTCGTTTAACCGATTAGTCGACTAATTTTAAGAGTCCTAGTACATAATTTAAAATACCTGCTTTTATAACAAGGACTTAGGTATAAAAACAATTGATCAGTATAACGTGTTTTAATGTAAAACAAATACGATTTCTTGTACGCAACAACATTTTGCTATTCATTATTCATACTTTAAAATAATTCTGTTCAAAGTTACATCGTGAATGCATTGTACCTTCAAAAGCTCCACTACTTCTAAATTTACTTTTCTTGCTAGATGTATATTGGAACGCTTTTCCGTCATTCCTTGTCAAACTTTGTTAAACGAATCGAATGAAACGATCACACAACGCGGAAACCGGTATGTCACAACACCGAATTTGACAAAAGATGACGGAAAATTGTTTTAATATACATCTAATTTCCAGCCTGTCGGAAAATCAGAAGAAAATCAAAATGTTTCTGGCTTGCAAGCTGGCTCGGCAAGCGTAGAAAAGCAGGTTATGTGAAGGCTAAGCAATCCGAGGTTCCTTGGTTCAAATCTGGGAAAAGGCGATGAGTTCCTAGGTTTGAACCGAGGAACCTCGTTAAGCTCAGAGCACCTTACCTCATAAGGATTCGCGTTGCGGTAAAGATATCGTTAGTTGAAGAAGGAAGCGAGACGCATTTTTCGTGAGAAGAAGATAGAGGCCGAAATGCGTGAGTGCGATGAGCTTGAAATGCTGGCCGACAGGAAAAGCCGGGTCAAATTTCTGTAAGAACGACAACGGCGACCCGGTGACTGACGTCCGGAATAAACTTAGTTTATGGATACGCTACTCAGTGGTGGTAGCAGAGACCACATTGAAGAAAATGATGATCCAGAAACCCCAATCAATGACGACGAAATTGATGTTCCGTTACCCGACTGTGACGAAATTCGTATAGCAATAGCACGGCTGAATAACTACAAAGCCCCCGGAGCTGAAGGGCTGCCAGCTTACTCAAACACGGTGAAGAAGAGTTGCTCAAGCGCATGCGCCAGTCAATGAACTGATTGGACTTTACCAGTGTGGCCTTAGACCTGGTAAATCTATCATCAACCATCGGTTCACAGTGCGCCAGATCTTGGTAAAGACCCAACAATGAAGAAACGACACGCACCAATTTTTTGTTGACTTCAATGCCGCTTTCGACAACACAGGAAGAAGTTGCCTATATGCCGCAATGTCTGAATTTGGTATCCGCTCAAAACTAATACGGCTATGCAAAATGACGTTGAGCAACACTACCAGCTCCAATCCGTTTGATCGGCACTATCTTTTATAAGAATGTGCAACGCCGACGACATTGACATCATCGGACTTAACAACCACGTAGTTAGTTCTGCCTTCTGTCATCAAATAGACGGTAAGCACATTTATGGCTGGGATCTATTATTTCACTTGATAGTTATATCTTTGAAAAGTAGAGGACTTTGTTTACTTAGAAAAAATAATGTCCAAAATCCAACGGCGAATATTATCTTGCCAACAAGAGCTACTTTGGACTGAGTAGTAAAGTCATCTCTCGACGGACAAAAACCACACTCTATAAGTCTCTCATCACGCCCGTCCTATTGTGTGGCGCAGAAGCATGGAGGATGTCAATATTTGATGAGCTCTTGTTCGAGAGAAAGATTATCTGAAAGATTTATGGGTTTTACACCTTCGCGTTGGCGAACACCGCAGAAGATGGAACAATGTACGAACTGTACGAGCTTTATAACGACATAGAAGTTATCATCACGCTATCCCACGGTCTGTACACTTGCTCACGTTGCGAAGTAGGTGACCAAAGTGTGTGAACCGCAACGTAAGCGAATTTACAGTTACTATCGGAACCACTAGGATAAGAACTTAGCTTGTAAGTAAATTGTAATGAATTAGTTAGTTCTTGTCGGGTGAATAAATTTTATAACGCTTAAACGAGTGTGTCTCTATTGCGAAGTCGGCGAACAGTTTGGGTCGCCGCAACCTTAATTTTTTAGCAACTCTCCATCGGTGAGAGTTAACTGGCGCCCGAGCGGGTTGCAGGTGACTTGTTTCAAAACAAGTGAATAGAGCACTAAAGAAAAGCTTTGTGATCAAAAAAAAAAAGAAAAAGAGAAAATATACGAACGGAAACTATTCCATTAAAGAAGTGATTAGTGTAATAAGGGTTTACACCTTTCACAGCACAACAAACAACGAATTGAGTGAACCATCTTTGGACTAAAGGACTTAAAGCGATAGCCTATACCAAACGAGTAAAGGGAAAAGGCCGGATCCAGAAGAAATCCTGGCTTATGTAAATAAACAGTAAACACATAATTTTCAGTTCTTGTATATTTTTAGAATGAATTCGGACGAAATGAAAAAATCCCCAACAATTAAAAATTTTTGAAGCACGGCTACAGTGCGTAGAGGCTAGAGATAGCTCAGAGTCCTTGCAAGGACTTAGTGCAAATCTAGGAAGGCTTGAGAGCCGTGTGGATGAAGTCCGCAAGCAATCCGAAGGTACCGCCTCGCAGGAGGTGGATGAGCCTCTTACCTGCCCTCAGACGGAGCTAAACGAAATTGCTAGATTGCCGGACTGCGTGAAGGAGTTACAGGTATTAGAAGGAAGCCGGGAGAACAAGTCGTCCTGGGTACATAGTGTGCAACAAATTCTAAACGACTACCAAATTGTAATGCATAAGCTAATTTATAGGGCCGTATTATGCCATATAACGTCTAAAATTCGGGGCGCGGCAGATGCCGCGCTGGTGTCGAAGAATATTTTAAATGCGGACTGGGCGAAGATAAAGGAGATCCTTTCTCTGCACTATGCAGATATCAGAGACATAGAGACTCTGGATCAGCAATTGACCCAGATGACCAGATTAACAAACAACTGTCTCTTATGATAAACACCATAAGAAGCGAGAAATATGTTCATGCGGAGACGGTCATGGCACTGACGGAAGCACACCGGAGAAGGGCAGACGTGTTTATAAGGGGGTTGAACGGGGATCTTCCGACCCTGCTGTTAGTTCAAAAACCTAAATCGTTACCCGAAGAATTCTCGGCATGCTTGACGTTCCTAAATGTTGTCCGTAGGAATGCCATATACCGCCCACCTCGCGCACCAAATTCGTATGGTAAGTTTTTCAATAATAATTCTCAATCTTCAGCTTCGCGATACCATTCAGGAGCTAACAGCAATTATTCTGGTGCAGGCCAATTCTACGCAAACCAAAGCCAGCCTGCCGGGAACCAGAGTTATATTGTTCAAAATCAACCTGGAACAAACCAAAACTTCACAGGTAAAACTCAAGGTAGAGTAGGGTCAAACTGGAACTACTTAGGTTCAGGCCAAACTAAGAATAGTAATCAGACCATGCAAAGCTGGCGTAGTAACTCTTATCCTTCGGGGGTAGTTAGAATCGATGTCGATCCTTCCAGTCAAACTCGACAATCGAGAACAGGACAATTCTGATCTGATTCCATTCGTTGAAGTCCCCCTAAACGTCTTCAGAAAACAGATCGTTTTTGGTGGTCGGCTTCATATCTGCAAGGAGCCTCACCTTGGATATCGCGACACTATGTAGGCATAGACGTAATGGACGAAAAAGAACTTGTTAGCGTTTTTAGGGAAAAACTCTTTCACATAAGGAACAAATCAAGCTTGCACCTTAAAGACAAAATGATCAAATTATTGCACTATTTTACGACTCCAAGGATCCTAGTAACTGATAACGCACGTGGGTTGATTAGCCCACTAATTCAAAATCTGTTGGAATCACCAGGAATCCGACTTTACCGTACACCATCTCAGAGAAGCGAGGTGAATGGTCAAGTCGAAAGATTCCATTCTACTTTAATTGAAATATTTAGACGTCTAAAGGCGGAGAACCCAGACTTCAGACCCAAGGAGCTCGTTAATATTGCAGTAGATCGTTATAATAACTTGGTTCACTCAGTTACAAACAAAAAACCAACAGAGATATTTTTTAATCGCTCAGGAGCTTCTAACTATCAAGAAGCTCGATAAATGTCGGAAAATGAATAGGTATTTGAAAACAATATTAAAGGAGAAGCAAATGTCCCAAATCAGAAGACATAACAGGAAAAAGACCTTACCAGAGCGTTATGACAAGAACGATGTCATATACGTGAAGGATAAGCAGATAAAAGGAAAGCAGAAGCCGCTTTACAAGAAAGAAATCGTCGCTAAAGACAATAAGGTTACAGTGGCCACACTTAGTGGCAAAAAGATCGACAAATTACATATAAAAAATGTAAAACGAAAAAGAAACAATAATTGAACACAAAAAATAAATACAATGAAAAAAGAAAACAAAAAAGTAATAATAATTATTACAGGAAATGTTTGGTATTAAGAGGATGTTTAACTACAAGAGCGGGCTTGTAAGTAGGACAAATCGTGCCTCAGTAGGTTGTGACGCCATCGAATTTGACAAATGGCTACGTTACTCCCAAATCGGATAACCACGATCCTTCGAAATATGTTACCATCTCTCTGGTCTAATAGAAAAAAGCTATACAAATAAATTTTGCGCCTAATCCGTAAACCACAAAAGAAAAAGAAAAAGTACAAAAATATGAAAATAAAACCTTTACAACTAATATAATTTTAAGAGAAAAATTGTTAAGAAATTACAAATCCACTTACAACAAAAGACAAAATATTAAATTAAAAAAAAAATAGCACTAATAGAGAGAATTACTTTCAATTACTAAAGTACTACTAACAAAAATTAGATTAAGAGATAAGAAAAAAACTTTACTAAAAAATAGAACTACTCGATTTATAACCAAGAGAATTTTTGGATACAAATTGCTTAGATTTACTAACACACTAAAAACATTAGATTTAGATATAACATTTTGCATTACAGACTGCCAATGTAGCGGTTGGATTTTCAGAGGGTCATTCAAACTGATTCACATCATCGACCTTCGACAAAACGCCAAAACTATAATGCAGATGGGAGATTTTGCGAACCGCCGGGTCAAGGCGCCTAAGGACAAACTACTTCAACAGCTCTACATTAACCAAACGATGGAGCGCCTCAAAGAACTAATGGGAGGCATTAACAGTACACGACATACACGCTCTATCGACTGGAGTGGCTCTGCTTGGAAATGGCTGGCAGGGTCACCAGACGCAACCGATTGGAACAATATTCTCCACAGCCAAAACCAGGTCATCGAAAACAACAACCATCAATACAAAGTCAATCAGAAGCTGTTCGCGTCCACTCAAGAGGTTTTGCGATCAAGTAGTGGACCGCGTAAACTAAGTGGTAAAAGAAGCTGAGTCAAACATTTTTGGGAAGAACACCCTTCACAATATCGTCCTTCTTCGCGAGGAAGTAAATGAGATGGTAAGGGCATGCCAGCTGGCAAAGCGCGAAATAGTTAATAGCGTTAATAGCAACTTACTTGACACTGACGAGGTCAACCAGGTCCTGTCAGAAATGGAAACTCCGCCGTGCCAGAACATAATTGAAGCATTCTCTCAATGCCGAAGGTGAAACCCGATAAATATAATTTATTGGTGACGCGCGCTGGTATTTATCACGGAAAGCAACTAGACCTGCCATTCAACAGGATGCTTGTGAGTAAAGAAGAAACTTTTGGATTGACAAGTGATTGTCTACAATTCGTGCATCTATGATATGTGGCTCGGAATCTTTAACCAAGCTGGAAGAAAACGGTCGCTCACCGCGATTGCTTAAGAGTGGGGAAGCTAGTTGCCACTTTACCAGGCGAAATGGCACAATAATCGAACAAATAAATGAGAGCACGGTCTTCGTTTCGAACTTCCAAGGTGAGGTCAATAGTAGCAACGCCACACATGCTATCAATGGCACCTACGTAATCCAGTTCAACAACGAAACGATCAGGATTGGGGATCGTGTGTTCTACAGCAGCGAAGCCATTTCAGCGCAGGCTCTGCCTGCGGTACTATATAATGTGAAAAACCATACGGTGAGAGTCAACCTGGAATACGTCCACGACATGACGATGGAAAACTTTAAGTATTAAGGGTATGTTAACGAAAAGATCAATTTTTATATCGTTGCAGAAGCGCTTGCAATACTTGCTTTAATCCTTATTGTGGTTATGCTGTGGAGATGTTACACAAGAAAGCTCGACCTGCCACCTGTTCAAATCCGGACGCAGTGGACAAAAACTCCACCAATAGTAGAATCAATAAGCGCAAATCGGCTTCAGAACCTTGCAGCCTTGATATAAGCTTTCCTTTAGATGAACCTAAGAGAAATCCAGGCGCATCATCGCCGGGAAACTTCAACTGCACTATAAGGAGCATTTCCCCCCCATTCCGCTCAATCGCCGATCTGTGGGACGCAGATCTTTAAAGGGGGAAGAGTTATCATCGCGATATCCCACGGTCCGTACACTTGCTTACGTTGCGAAGCAGGTGACCAGACGATTTGCTGACACGGCACACGCGCCCTACCGAATCAGGTGCGCCTTCGACAAGTCCAAAGCCACGAGGTTGGTTCTCTCACAGGGGCGGTTGCCGTTGAGACCACGATTAACCTGAGTGTTGACCACTGGAGAAAGCAGGGAGATCGGCCGGTAGGACTCGCCTTGGCCGGCCGGTTTCCTTGGTTTCAGCAGTGGTATCACCCTAATGGTCTTCCAGATATCCGGAATGACCAGGGTGCTTAAAGACAGATTGAGGAACTTGGTGGGATATGCTACTCCCGCAGTGCCTAATTTTTTCAGCATCAACATGCTTAACCCGTCTGGGCCAATGGATTTTGAGGCTTTCGCCTTCCCAATGGCTCCCTTCACCTCAGTGGTAGAGAGGACAATTGGTGCGCTTGGTGTTGACTTGCGCAGCCTTCTGGTGACTGACCATTTGGTCCTGTCGGCCGAAGGAAGCAGTGTAAATTGTCGACTAAAATAGTTCGCGCATCGCTTCGGGTCCGACGAGGCGTGGTCTCCAAAGGAGATTTCTGTTCGATCATCACGCCTCGTCGGGTTGGACAGGGACCTTACGGTCGACCATAATTTTCCCACTCCGGCACCAAGGTTGCAGGACTTCAGGTGCTCCCTCTCCTTGTTCCGCTTATGTACGTTAACCAGGCGTTGGATCTCCCCGTTTAGTTGCCTAATACGGGGATTACCGGGGTCCGCCTGCCGAAGGTGGTCGCGTTCATCCGCCAGAGACACCGCCTCACCCGGGAAGTCAGGACAGATCACAGGGATCCTACCTGCCGGAATGAAGCGGGCTGCAGCGGACTTCACCACCCTGCGGTACTCGCGCTCGCCAACGCGAACGTCGGTTGGAGCTGAAAGAGCACTGAAGGCGTCTACAGTGAAATCCTCGAACCGCTCCCAGTCAGCTTGGCGTTCCGAGGCAAGATAGTTGGCAGGTCTGTCAATCGAGATGACTATGGGTAGGTGGTCTGATGAAAGTGATAGCATAGGTCGCCACGTTATGCTATTTATCAGACCCGCGCTAGCTATTGTTAGATCTGGCGAGCTGCTGCAACTACCTACAATCCTGGTGGGGGCTTCGTTTTTCATGGTGCAGAATGTCGAATCGTCTATCTGCTCTGCCAAAATATTTCCCCTACGATCGTTTGATAGGCTTGAGAACCAAAGATCGTGATGCGCGTTGAAGTCTCCAACTACCAAAGGGTTTTCACCACTGAGAAGCGCACCTATGTCAGGGTGATATCCAGTGGGGCAGCAGGAGACAGGGGGTATATATATATTAAATATTTGGAGCTCGAAATCGCCTGACCGGACAGCAATCCCTTGACATTCTAAGGTGCTGTCCCTTGGGTCGATGTCTACATCGATGAGACGATACTGCACGGTGTTGTGTAGAATGAAGGCTAGGCCTCCACCATTATCTCGCTCGCAATCTCTGCGAAGCACGTTGTAGCCGTCGCAGTTCGTTAAGGTTGAACTGCGACGTAGCTTCGTTTCTTGGACCGCAGCTATTAACAGCCCGTGCCGAGCCATGAAGGCAACCACCTCCGAGATCTTGCTCGAGAGTCCGTTGTAGTTGAACTGTGTGAGTCTCGTCTGTCTCGGTAAGGTTGTCGCGTTGAGGGGGTGAGGGACTGGATCCGAGGGCCGGCCTGTCCTGGCTGCGCATCCCGCTGTGGTTGTGGGGGCCCAACGGTTGTAGTGGGCGGTGTCGTGAGCGACACTTGCGGGGGGTTGTTGCGGCAGCAGGAAGCGGTAAAGCTCTCAGACCAGTCCCTTGTGGTGCGTAGGCCAGAGCACGCCCGGAAGTGGCACCAGCCCTAGCAGGCGTTAAACCTGACCGAGCAGGCATTCCGGTGCACTCTGGCCCGGTATACACAACAGATGATGGGGGCAACCAGTAGTTGCTGGTTGGCACCACGTGTGGTGGAGCGAGGGGGAGGTTGGGGAGGTTAGGTGTTGCTGTGAGCTCCGGGAAGCCGTGGAGGCAGGAAGGACGCGTTGAGACACCGGCGCGGGGGGCGCAAGGGGGGATGCCGTGGAGGCTTGGGGCGCTTGAGTGCGCGAGCAACACTGGCCCACATAGGTTGTGGACCACTCCCTGGTTTTCTTAAGGCCTGAGCAGACTTTAAGATGGCACCATCCGTTGCACGAATTACACCTCACCGAAGTGGAATTCGGAAGGAGCCTTCTTTGGCAGAAGCAGCAGAAATCGATTTCTGGGCCAGGGTTAGACATGACGCCCGCCCTAGCCAGAGGTATGACTAGCAAACCTGCTGCTAGGTATTGCACCCAAGAGGAGATAAGATTGGGGGTTTTAGGCAGCCTAAGTCGGGTTAGATCGCCGAAACAACAGTCCTTGGTCGGATGAAATCCGAGTCACTTCGGTAACGTAGAACCGACTGTCGTGGAAGTGAAGTATTTAACGTGGTACCCGCTGGTGATAGCAGAAGAACAACAGCAACACAACAGCTTTTACTTTGGTAACATTTTCTGCGGAATATTTTTCCCCTTACAGCCATGTGACCCATTATGTCATGCGAGGACTTGGTGAAAAAGATAAATCTGATTTTTTTTTCAAGGGATATATATTTCAAATACAGATGACAGAACTGCATCCTCCTAAATTTTGTAGCACGGTGGAAGCCCACAGCAGGTTACATAGAAAATCTTCGTATACAACGTTTTTACTTTGCTGTAACGTACTCGTATGCCTTGACACAGAATAAAAAATAAAGAAATATAATCGTATCAGAACAAACAGGATTTGTTTGATACAATCTTTGGACAACATCGCGGGGGAGTTAATAAAAATGCTGCCATGCTGCTGGTGTTGTAAACTTCTATTCGTTTCATGTTAAGTGCACCACGTTTAGTGTTTAGTTACTTTAACTGCGCTTAAAGCGTCGGAGGTTGCTGTCCTTGCAGTAGTATAACCAATATGTAATAAATATAATATAAGACACGTATATAATATAGAACTGTGGCAACACCGCCATGGAATAAGATAAATGTACTAATCATACAAGCACGACAACACTGCCAATTATTACCCAAGAAGACACGGCTAACCGAAACTGCAATTCGGGTTGTTTCGGGTATTTATACCGGGACATCACTGTTAGTACTAGAATGAGTAAGCGGGATACATATATTTTGAATACATACTATATTGCATGAGTTAGAAAGAGATGAAATGTAAGAGTTTCGGGTAGAATTGTCAACTTGGCCTTAATAATCTCATAGAAACTTTACCTGAATCCTCTGGTAGAGCTCTCTGGTATATCATACGTAATTTAACCGAGAGTGTTCTTGCTGCGTACAGCTATTCTATTGTTTGGTGTGGCATGGAAAATTTATAGCGCAAAAAATTAATGCCCCTATCATAATAGGACTAGTGCATAGTTGCCGGTCTACTAGCCACGGCTACTAAAACTGTTCTTCGTTTAATGTACATCGATTGATCTCAGACTAATTATTTTATACTGATTTTACTTTTTTGGTAAGAACATTTTGAAGTAACAAGCAACTTTGTTCAAATGTGAATGAGAAATAATGTAAAACAATATAAAGATCGTTTCAAAAGGGAAATATTTACCTCTTTTAGTTGGCGATAGCCAGTAGCGGTATACGGCGGCCTAGTGCCTACGAGTATCCTGCTAGTTTCCATATATAAAATGGGTATACAAGTAAAAAAATCAAGGACATATACATATACATGCATACATAGCAAGCAATAGCAGAAGAGCAACAAATTGCTAAAGCTCTACGGGACATGAGAGTGCTAATCAAAAAATTAGCTTCAGCAAAAGAGAAAGCATGCCCCTGGTGATTCACTCGTTACTAATAATAACGTGTTGTCCCTTCTTATTCATATTCTTTGTGGAAAGCGCATCACGGGTACTATAGAAATCGGCAATATTGAGACAGCAAGGTGCTACAATAAATAAATAACTAATTTGACATCGAAAGCAAAAGTTGTTAAATACTATAAGCCAGGAAATGAAAACACGCTACAGTTTAAAAGTATTGGACAATTGAAAATAAATCTTTATGGGAAAATTCAAGTTTGGCTTTACATAGTTCCTAACATTAACACTTTACATACTAAAGAACGATGAAATGCCATTTAAGTTACAGGATAACAAGAAAAATGAATTTGAAAAATTTTATAAGAAACCTCTTTTCAGTGTTATTAGTTATTAGTGAAACCGATGAACAGACAAGTTGCAAGCCTGAAACAAACAATACTGTAGTTGAAAATAAATTGAACAATCCCGAGAATCAGTTTGAACTGAAGGAAATATTAAATATACCTAAGAAGGGAATTATAAGACAGAGTGGCTGCCCTGTCGCGTCACCCATAGTCTCTACGAAGAAAAAATCAGGCGAAACTAAGATGTTTATGGATTAACAGAAACCTTATGGATCAATTGTAAGAGATAATTGCCCACTTCCGTTAATAGAAGATAGCCCTGAATACCTGGGCGACAACAAAGTATTTACCCTCCTAGACCTCAAATCAGTATTTTTTCAAATTAAGATGGATGAGGAATCGATCAAATACACTTCATTCGTAATCCCGAATGGCCAATACCAATTTTTTAAGAATGCCGTTCGGTCTGAAAAATGGACCAGCAATTTTCCAAAGGTTTATACAAGAAATGGCTACTAAGCAAGTGTAGGTTTTCGTACAGCGAGTATTTTATCTCACTAAAACCATATATTAGCCAAAATGCATTACCCATTGCCTAGGTTAGGTTAGGTTAGGTCAGGTGACAGCCCATAGGCGCTTACTTAGACTTAAGGTTAAAGTCCATTGTAGTACCACTAATAAGATTTTTCCTTTCCTGAACAGAGAAACGATACCCACTGGAAGGTACATGTGTTAGGAGAAGCGCCGAGGGCGCGTAATGAACATCCGCAACCGACCAATGTCTACCCCGAAGAGCCTCTCGGGAGTATCAAAGAATTACGAGGCAAGGTGTTAAAATCTGAGCCTTACGAAAGCAGGACAGCTAAGAAGGTAGTGTTGAGAAGATTCCACCTTATCATTTTCCATACAGCACCCGCACCTCGGGTCAGAGACAAAATCCAGCCTCACGGCGTGGGTTCTCATCGCGCAGTGCCCGGTCAGGACGCCGATCAAGGCTGAGAGCAGTGGTCTGGTAGTACTTAGTAGTTCCCCAGACCGCCTACGATCTACAACCGGCCAAAAGGACTTTGCAACTTTGCAAGGCGGGATTTCCGCCCAGCGTTTGCTGAGCCGACTGTTAGCCCATTTTTTCAGGAGCAGACCACATGTGGAAAGGGGAATCCCAATACCCTTTCCCGGGAGTGATATCCTCTGTTGTGCCCCGTTGGGTCAGATCAACAGCGTAGTAGTTTCCTGCGAAGTCACTATGTCCTAGACCCAAGTCAGCCGGATGCGGAAGTCCTCTGAGGCGGCCGATAGATAAGGAGGCCAAGCATTCGCCGATCAATTTCGACCGCACCGTCAGCGATCCCAGGGCGCTGATTGCGGCTTAACTGTCAGAGTTGATGTTTACCGCCGTCTGTGTAGTAGTGCTATAACACAGGTGCTCCAACGTTTTTTTTCAAACCAGGAAGTATATACCATAGTTTCGAACTGGAAACCTTAGCTCTCAACAATGCATTGCACTGATACTGTGTACATTTCGAGGGGATTAAATTTACAATCCTTACCGATTGCAATTCACTTACGTTAACACTTAACCAAAAAAACTAATGAATATGCGCATCGCAAGATGGGCTCTTGAGTTAGAAAATTACAACTAGCTATCTGTGCATAAGTATTGCATTAATATGCACTTAGTAGAACTGAGCCCAGTTGTGCCATCATAGACAACGAAAATATATACTTCCAGTTACAAGTAATGCAGTCTCGTGATCAAAAAATAGGCTAGAAAAGGAAAAAATTAACGATTATGTAATGGAAAATGGTGTTGTGTTTAAAAAAGACAAGTATACTCTGCAGCTCTACGTCCCTTAAGAACTCAGAAAGGATATCAGTAGAACCGTGAATGAGCAATTAAGTCATTAAGGCATTGAAAAATGTTACCTAAACAAAAAAAAAAATTTTATGGAGTGCATTATGTACTCCGCCCATATCAGCTCAGGTGGTAGACAATAAAATTCCGAAATACTCTGAACTCTTTCATACAATACACCTACATATGTAGATCACTTGGTCCAACTTTCGTCCATATAATCGAATAGAAAAACATATTCGGGTTAATATTGAGTCTTTCACTAAATATGTAAACTTATATGCAGTTTTAACAAGTAGCAAAGAGGTTACCGCATCATTTAATAAATACTTTACGACCTTATCAGAGCGTTATGACAAGAACGATGTCATATACGTGAAGGATAAGCAGATAAAAGGAAAGCAGAAGCCGCTTTACAAGAAAGAAATCGTCGCTAAAGACAATAAGGTTACAGTGGCCACACTTAGTGGCAAAAAGATCGACAAATTACATATAAAAAATGTAAAACGAAAAAGAAACAATAATTGAACACAAAAAATAAATACAATGAAAAAAGAAAACAAAAAAGTAATAATAATTATTACAGGAAATGTTTGGTATTAAGAGGATGTTTAACTACAAGAGCGGGCTTGTAAGTAGGACAAATCGTGCCTCAGTAGGTTGTGACGCCATCGAATTTGACAAATGGCTACGTTACTCCCAAATCGGATAACCAAAATCCTTCATAGCTGGTTCGAGATATGTTACCATCTCTCTGGTCCAATAGAAAAAAGCTATACAAATAAATTTTGCGCCTAATCCGTAAACCACAAAAGAAAAAGAAAAAGTACATAAATATGAAAATAAAACCTTTACAACTAATATAATTTTAAGAGAAAAATTGTTAAGAAATTACAAACCCACTTACAACAAAAGACAAAATATTAAATTTAAAAAAAAAATAGCACTAATAGAGAGAATTACTTTCAATTACTAAAGTACTACTAACAAAAATTAGATTAAGAGATAAGAAAAAAACTTTACTAAAAAATAGAACTACTCGATTTATAACCAAGAGAATTTTTGGATACAAATTGCTTAGATTAACTAACACACTAACAACATTAGATTTAGATATAACATTTTGCATTACAGACTGCTACTGTAGCGGTTGGATTTTCAGAGGGTCATTCAAACTGATTCACATCATCGACCTTCGACAAAACGCCAAAACTATAATGCAGATGGGAGATTTTGCGAACCGCCGGGTCAAGGCGCCTAAGGACAAACTACTTCAACAGCTCTACATTAACCAAACGATGGAGCGCCTCAAAGAACTAATGGGAGGCATTAACAGTACACGACATACACGCTCTATCGACTGGAGTGGCTCTGCTTGGAAATGGCTGGCAGGGTCACCAGACGCAACCGATTGGAACAATATTCTCCACAGCCAAAACCAGGTCATCGAAAACAACAACCGTCAATACAAAGTCAATCAGAAGCTGTTCGCGTCCACTCAAGAGGTTTTGCGATCAAGTAGTGGACCGCGTAAACTCAGTGGTAAAAGAAGCTGAGTCAAACATTTTTGGGAAGAACGCCCTTCACAATATCGTCCTTCTTCGCGAGGAAGTAAATGAGATGGTAAGGGCATGCCAGCTGGCAAAGCGCGAAATCGTTAATAGCGTTAATAGCAACTTACTTGACACTGACGAGGTCAACCAGGTCCTGTCAGAAATGGAAACTCTGCCGTGCCAGAACATAATTGAAGCATTTTCTCAATGCCGAAGGTGAAACCCGATAAATATAATTTATTGGTGACGCGCGCTGGTATTTATCACGGAAAGCAACTAGACCTGCCATTCAACAGGATGCTTGTGAGTAAAGAAGAAACTTTTGGATTGACAAGTGATTGTCTACAATTCGTGCATCTATGATATGTGGCTCGGAATCTTTAACCAAGCTGGAAGAAAACGGTCGCTGACCGCGATTGCTTAAGAGTGGGGAAGCTAGTTGCCACTTTACCAGGCGAAATGGCACAATAATCGAACAAATAAATGAGAACACGGTCTTCGTTTCGAACTTCCAAGGTGAGGTCAATAGTAGCAACGCTACACATGCTATCAATGGCACCTACGTAATCCAGTTCAACAACGAAACGATCAGGATTGGGGATCGTGTGTTCTACAGCAGCGAAGCCATTTCAGCGCAGGCTCTGCCTGCGGTACTATATAATGTGAAAAACCATACGGTGAGAGTCAACCTGGAATACGTCCACGACATGACGATGGAAAACTTTAAGTATTAAGGGTATGTTAACGAAAAGATCAATTTTTATATCGTTGCAGAAGCGCTTGCAATACTTGCTTTAATCCTTATTGTGGTTATGCTGTGGAGATGTTACACAAGAAAGCTCGACCTGCGACCTGTTCAAATCCGGACGCAGTGGACAAAAACTCCACCAATAGTAGAATCAATAAGCGCAAATCGGCTTCAGAACCTTGCAGCCTTGATATAAGCTTTCCTTTAGATGAACCTAAGAGAAATCCAGGCGCATCATCGCCAGGAAACTTCAACTGCACTATAGGGAGCATTTTCCCCCCATTCCGCTCAATCGCCGATCTGTGGGACGCAGATCTTTAAAGGGGGAAGAGTTATCATCGCGATATCCCACGGTCCGTACACTTGCTTACGTTGCGAAGCAGGCGACCAGACGATTTGCTGACACGGCACACGCGCCCTACCGCATCAGGTGCGCCTTCGACAAGTCCAAAGCCACGAGGTTGGTTCTCTCACAGGGGCGGTTGCCGTTGAGACCACGATTAACCTGAGTGTTGATCACTGGAGAAAGCAGGGAGATCGGCCGGTAGGACTCGCCTTGGCCGGCCGGTTTCCTTGGTTTCAGCAGTGGTATCACCCTAATGGTCTTCCAGATATCCGGAATGACCAGGGTGCTTAAAGACAGATTGAGGAACTTGGTGGGATATGCTACTCCCGCAGTGCCTAATTTTTTCAGCATCAACATGCTTAACCCGTCTGGGCCAATGGATTTTGAGGCTTTCGCCTTCCCGATGGCTTCCTTCACCTCAGTGGTAGAGAGGACAATTGGTGCGCTTGGTGTTGACTTGCGCAGCCTTCTGGTGACTGACCATTTGGTCCTGTCGGCCGAAGGAAGCAGTGTAAATTGTCGACTAAAATAGTTCGCGCATCGCTTCGGGTCCGACGAGGCGTGGTCTCCAAAGGAGATTTCTGTTCGATCATCACGCCTCGTCGGGTTGGACAGGGACCTCACGGTCGACCATAATTTTCCCACTCCGGCACCAAGGTTGCAGGACTTCAGGTGCTCCCTCTCCTTGTTCCGCTTATGTACGTTAACCAGGCGTTGGATCTCCCCGTTTAGTTGCCTAATACGGGGATTACCGGGGTCCGCCTGCCGAAGGTGGTCGCGTTCATCCGCCAGAGACACCGCCTCACCCGGGAAGTCAGGACGGATCACAGGGATCCTACCTGCCGGAATGAAGCGGGCTGCAGCGGACTTCACCACCCTGCGGTACTCGCGCTCGCCAACGCGAACGTCGGTTGAAGCTGAAAGAGCACTGAAGGCGTCTACAGTGAAATCCTCGAACCGCTCCCAGTCAGCTTGGCGGTCCGAGGCAAGATAGTTGGCAGGTCTGTCAATCGAGATGACTATGGGTAGGTGGTCTGATGAAAGTGATAGCATAGGTCGCCACGTTATGCTATTTATCAGACCCGCGCTAGCTATTGTTAGATCTGGCGAGCTGCTGCAACTACCTACAATCCTGGTGGGGGCTTCGTTGTTCATGGTGCAGAATGTCGAATCGTCTATCTGCTCTGCCAAAATATTTCCCCTACGATCGTTTGATAGGCTTGAGAACCAAAGATCGTGATGCGCGTTGAAGTCTCCAACTACCAAAGGGTTTTCACCACTGAGAAGCGCACCTATGTCAGGGTGATATCCAGTGGGGCAGCAGGAGACATGGGGTATATATATATTAAATATTTGGAGCTCGAAATCGCCTGACCGGACAGCAATCCCTTGACATTCTAAGGTGCTGTCCCTTGGGTCGATGTCTACATCGATGAGACGATACTGCACGGTGTTGTGTAGAATGAAGGCTAGGCCTCCACCATTATCTCGCTCGCAATCTCTGCGAAGCACGTTGTGGCCGTCGCAGTTCGTTAAGGTTGAACTGCGACGTAGCTTCGTTTCTTGGACCGCAGCTATTAACAGCCCGTGCCGAGCCATGAAGGCAACCACCTCCGAGATCTTGCTCGAGAGTCCGTTGTAGATGAACTGTGTGAGTCTCGTCTGTCTCGGTAAGGTTGTCGCGTTGAGGGGGTGAGGGACTGGATCCGAGGGCCGGCCCGTCCTGGCTGCGCATCCCGCTGTGGTTGTGGGGGCCCAACGGTTGTAGTGGGCGGTGTCGTGAGCGACACTTGCGGGGGGTTGTTGCGGCAGCAGGAAGCGGTAAAGCTCTCAGACCAGTCCCTTGTAGTGCGTAGGCCAGAGCACGCCCGGAAGTGGCACCAGCCCTAGCAGGCGTTAAACCTGACCGAGCAGGCATTCCGGTGCACTCTGGCCCGGTATACACAACAGATGATGGGGGCAACCAGTAGTTGCTGGTTGGCACCACGTGTGGTGGAGCGAGGGGGAGGTTGGGGAGGTTAGGTGTTGCTGTGAGCTCCGGGAAGCCGTGGAGGCAGGAAGGACGCATTGAGACACCGGCGCGGGGGGCGCAAGGGGGGATGCCGTGGAGGCTTGGGGCGCTTAAGTGCGCGAGCAACACTGGCCCACATAGGTTGTGGACCACTCCCTGGTTTTCTTAAGGCCTGAGCAGACTTTAAGATGGCACCATCCGTTGCACGAATTACACCTCACCGAAGTGGAATTCGGAAGGAGACTTCTTTGGCAGAAGCAGCAGAAATAGATTTCTGGGCCAGGGTTAGACATGACGCCCGCCCTAGCCAGAGGTATGACTAGCAAACCTGCTGCTAGGTATTGCACCCAAGAGGAGATAAGATTGGGGGTTTTAGGCAGCCTAAGTCGGGTTAGATCGCCGAAACAACAGTCCTTGGTCGGATGAAATCCGAGTCACTTCGGTAACGTAGAACCGACTGTCGTGGAAGTGAAGTATTTAACGTGGTACCCGCTGGTGATAGCAGAAGAACAACAGCAACACAACAGCTTTTACTTTGGTAACATTTTCTGCGGAATATTTTTCCCCTTACAGCCATGTGACCCATTATGTCATGCGAGGACTTGGTGAAAAAGATAAATCTGATTTTTTTTTCAAGGGATATATATTTCAAATACAGATGACAGAACTGCATCCTCCTAAATTTTGTAGCACGGTGGAAGCCCACAGCAGGTTACATAGAAAATCTTCGTATACAACGTTTTTACTTTGCTGTAACGTACTCGTATGCCTTGACACAGAATAAAAAATAAAGAAATATAATCGTATCAGAACAAACAGGATTTGTTTGATACAATCTTTGGACAACATCGCGGGGGAGTTAATAAAAATGCTGCCATGCTGCTGGTGTTGTAAACTTCTATTCGTTTCATGTTAAGTGCACCACGTTTAGTGTTTAGTTACTTTAACTGCGCTTAAAGCGTCGGAGGTTGCTGTCCTTGCAGTAGTATAACCAATATGTAATAAATATAATATAAGAAACGTATATAATATAGAACTGTGGCAACACCGCCATGGAATAAGATAAATGTACTAATCATACAAGCACGACAACACTGCCAATTATTACCCAAGAAGACACGGCTAACCGAAACTGCAATTCGGGTTGTTTCGGGTATTTATACCGGGACATCACTGTTAGTACTAGAATGAGTAAGCGGGATACATATATTTTGAATACATACTATATTGCATGAGTTAGAAAGAGATGAAATGTAAGAGTTTCGGGTAGAATTGTCAACTTGGCCTTAATAATCTTATAGAAACTTTACCTGAATCCTCTGGTAGAGCTCTCTGGTATATCATACGTAATTTAACCGAGAGTGTTCTTGCTGCGTACAGCTATTCTATTGTTTGGTGTGGCATGGAAAATTTAAAGCGCAAAAAATTAATGCCCCTATCATAATAGGACTAGTGCATAGTTGCCGGTCTACTAGCCACGGCTACTAAAACTGTTCTTCGTTTAATGTACATCGATTGATCTCAGACTAATTATTTTATACTGATTTTACTTTTTTGGTAAGAACATTTTGAAGTAACAAGCAACTTTGTTCAAATGTGAATGAGAAATAATGTAAAACAATATAAAGATCGTTTCAAAAGCGAAATATTTACCTCTTTTAGTTGGCGATAGCCAGTAGCGGTATACGGCGGCCTAGTGCCTACGAGTATCCTGCTAGTTTCCATATATAAAATGGGTATACAAGTAAAAAAATCAAGGACATATACATATACATGCATACATAGCAAGCAATAGCAGAAGAGCAACAAATTGCTAAAGCTCTACGGGACATGAGAGTGCTAATCAAAAAATTAGCTTCAGCAAAAGAGAAAGCATGCCCCTGGTGATTCACTCGTTACTAATAATAACGTGTTGTCCCTTCTTATTCATTTATATTCTTTGTGGAAAGCGCATCACGGGTACTATAGAAATCGGCAATATTGAGACAGCAAGGTGCTACAATAAATAAATAACTAATTTGACATCGAAAGCAAAAGTTGTTAAATACTATAAGCCAGGAAATGAAAACACGCTACAGTTTAAAAGTATTGGACAATTGAAAATAAATCTTTATGGGAAAATTCAAGTTTGGCTTTACATAGTTCCTAACATTAACACTTTACATACTAAAGAACGATGAAATGCCATTTAAGTTACAGGATAACAAGAAAAATGAATTTGAAAAATTTTATAAGAAACCTCTTTTCAGTGTTATTAGTTATTAGTGAAACCGATGAACAGACAAGTTGCAAGCCTGAAACAAACAATACTGTAGTTGAAAATAAATTGAACAATCCCGAGAATCAGTTTGAACTGAAGGAAATATTAAATATACCTAAGAAGGGAATTATAAGACAGAGTGGCTGCCCTGTCGCGTCACCCATAGTCTCTACGAAGAAAAAATCAGGCGAAACTAAGATGTTTATGGATTAACAGAAACCTTATGGATCAATTGTAAGAGATAATTGCCCACTTCCGTTAATAGAAGATAGCCCTGAATACCTGGGCGACAACAAAGTATTTACCCTGCTAGACCGCAAATCAGTATTTTTTCAAATTAAGATGGATGAGGAATCGATCAAATACACTTCATTCGTAATCCCGAATGGCCAATACCAGTTTTTTAAGAATGCCGTTCGGTCTGAAAAATGGACCAGCAATTTTCCAAAGGTTTATAAAAGAAATGGCTACTAAGCAAGTGTAGGTTTTCGTACAGCGAGTATTTTATCTCACTAAAACCATATATTAGCCAAAATGCATTACCCATTGCCTAGGTTAGGTTAGGTTAGGTCAGGTGGCAGCCCATAGGCGCTCACTTAGACTTAAGGTTAAAGTCCATTGTGGTACCACTAATAAGATTTTTCCTTTCCTGAACAGAGAAACGATACCCACTGGAAGGTACATGTGTTAGGAGAAGCGCCGAGGGCGCGTAATGAACATCCGCAACCGACCAATGTCTACCCCGAAGAGCCTCTCGGGAGTATCAAAGAATTACGAGGCAAGGTGTTAAAATCTGAGCCTTACGAAAGCAGGGCAGCTAAGAAGGTAGTGTTAAGAAGATTCCACCTTATCATTTTCCATACAGCACCCGCACCTCGGGTCAGAGACAAAAGCCAGCCTCACGGCGTGGGTTCTCATCGCGCAGTGCCCGGTCAGGACGCCGATCAAGGCTGAGAGCAGTGGTCTGGTAGTACTTAGTAGTTCCCCAGACCGCCTACGATCTACAACCGGCCAAAAGGACTTTGCAACTTTGCAAGGCGGGATTTCCGCCCAGCGTTTGCTGAGCCGACTGTTAGCCCATTTTTTCAGGAGCAGACCACATGTGGAAAGGGGAATCCCAATACCCTTTCCCGGGAGTGATATCCTCTGTTGTGCCCCGTTGGGTCAGATCAACAGCGTAGTAGTTTCCTGCGAAGTCACTATGTCCTAGACCCAAGTCAGCCGGATGCGGAAGTCCTCTGAGGCGGCCGATAGATAAGGAGGCCAAGCATTCGCCGATCAATTTCGACCGCACCGTCAGCGATCCCAGGGCGCTGATTGCGGCTTAACTGTCAGAGTTGATGTTTACCGCCGTCTGTGTAGTAGTGCTATAACACAGGTGCTCCAATGTTTTTTTTCAAACCAGGAAGTATATACCATAGTTTCGAACTGGAAACCTTAGCTCTCAACAATGCATTGCACTGATACTGTGTACATTTCGAGGGGATTAAATTTACAATCCTTACCGATTGCAATTCACTTACGTTAACACTTAACCAAAAAAACTAATGAATATGCGCATCGCAAGATGGGCTCTTGAGTTAGAAAATTACAACTAGCTATCTGTGCATAAGTATTGCATTAATATGCACTTAGTAGAACTGAGCCCAGTTGTGCCATCATAGACAACGAAAATATATACTTCCAGTTACAAGTAATGCAGTCTCGTGATCAAAAAATAGGCTAGAAAAGGAAAAAATTAACGATTATGTAATGGAAAATGGTGTTGTGTTTAAAAAAGACAAGTATACTCTGCAGCTCTACGTCCCTTAAGAACTCAGAAAGGATATCAGTAGAACCGTGAATGAGCAATTAAGTCATTAAGGCATTGAAAAATGTTACCTAAACAAAAAAAAAAATTTTATGGAGTGCATTATGTACTCCGCCCATATCAGCTCAGGTGGTAGACAATAAAATTCCGAAATACTCTGAACTCTTTCATACAATACACCTACATATGTAGATCACTTGGTCCAACTTTCGTCCATATAATCGAATAGAAAAACATATTCGGGTTAATATTGAGTCCTTCACTAAATATGTAAACTTATATGCAGTTTTAACAAGTAGCAAAGAGGTTACCGCATCATTTAATAAATACTTTACGACCTTATCAGAGCGTTATGACAAGAACGATGTCATATACGTGAAGGATAAGCAGATAAAAGGAAAGCAGAAGCCGCTTTACAAGAAAGAAATCGTCGCTAAAGACAATAAGGTTACAGTGGCCACACTTAGTGGCAAAAAGATCGACAAATTACATATAAAAAATGTAAAACGAAAAAGAAACAATAATTGAACACAAAAAATAAATACAATGAAAAAAGAAAACAAAAAAGTAATAATAATTATTACAGGAAATGTTTGGTATTAAGAGGATGTTTAACTACAAGAGCGGGCTTGTAAGTAGGACAAATCGTGCCTCAGTAGGTTGTGACGCCATCGAATTTGACAAATGGCTACGTTACTCCCAAATCGGATAACCACAATCCTTCATAGCTGGTTCGAGATATGTTACCATCTCTCTGGTCCAATAGAAAAAAGCTATACAAATAAATTTTGCGCCTAATCCGTAAACCACAAAAGAAAAAGAAAAAGTACAAAAATATGAAAATAAAACCTTTACAACTAATATAATTTTAAGTGAAAAATTGTTAAGAAATTACAAATCCACTTACAACAAAAGACAAAATATTAAATTTAAAAAAAAAATAGCACTAATAGAGAGAATTACTTTCAATTACTAAAGTACTACTAACAAAAATTAGATTAAGAGATAAGAAAAAAACTTTACTAAAAAATAGAACTACTCGATTTATAACCAAGAGAATTTTTGGATACAAATTGCTTAGATTAACTAACACACTAACAACATTAGATTTAGATATAACATTTTGCATTACAGACTGCTACTGTAGCGGTTGGATTTTCAGAGGGTCATTCAAACTGATTCACATCATCGACCTTCGACAAAACGCCAAAACTATAATGCAGATGGGAGATTTTGTGAACCGCCGGGTCAAGGCGCCTAAGGACAAACTACTTCAACAGCTCTACATTAACCAAACGATGGAGCGCCTCAAAGAACTAATGGGAGGCATTAACAGTACACGACATACACGCTCTATCGACTGGAGTGGCTCTGCTTGGAAATGGCTGGCAGGGTCACCAGACGCAACCGATTGGAACAATATTCTCCACAGCCAAAACCTGGTCATCGAAAACAGCAACCATCAATACAAAGTCAATCAGAAGCTGTTCGCGTCCACTCAAGAGGTTTTGCGATCAAGTAGTGGACCGCGTAAACTCAGTGGTAAAAGAAGCTGAGTCAAACATTTTTGGGAAGAACGCCCTTCACAATATCGTCCTTCTTCGCGAGGAAGTAAATGAGATGGTAAGGGCATGCCAGCTGGCAAAGCGCGAAATCGTTAATAGCGTTAATAGCAACTTACTTGACACTGACGAGGTCAACCAGGTCCTGTCAGAAATGGAAACTCTGCCGTGCCAGAACATAATTGAAGCATTCTCTCAATGCCGAAGGTGAAACCCGATAAATATAATTTATTGGTGACGCGCGCTGGTATTTATCACGGAAAGCAACTAGACCTGCCATTCAACAGGATGCTTGTGAGTAAAGAAGAAACTTTTGGATTGACAAGAGATTGCCTACAATTCGTGCATCTACGATATGTGGCTCGGAATCTTTAACCAAGCCTAAGAGAAATCCAGGCGCATCATCGCCAGGAAACTTCAACTGCACTATAAGGAGCATTTTCCCCCCATTTCGTTCAATCGCCGATCTGTGGGACGCAGATCTTTAAAGGGGGAAGAGTTATCATCGCGATATCCCACGGTCCGTACACTTGCTCACGTTGCGAAGCAGGTGACCGGACGATTTGCTGACACGGCACACGCGCATCAGGCGCGCCCTACCAAAGTGTGTGAACCGCAACGTCAGCGAAGTTACAGTTACTATCGGAACCGCTAGGCTAAGAACTTAGCTTGTAAGTAAATTGTAATGAATTAGTTAGTTCTTGTCGGGTGCGCAACGCGCACGGTGAATAAATTTTATAACGTTTGAACAAGTGTGTTTCTCTTGCGAAGTCGGCGAACAGTTTAGTTCGCCGCAACCTTAATTTTTTAGCAACTCTCCATCGGTGAGAGTAAACTTAGATACAGTGCAACGAACAAAGATCCAACGGCTGCGCTGGCTAGGTCATGTCGTTCGAATACATGAAAGCGGCTGAGCCTTGAAAGTATTTGACGTGGTACCCGCTGGTGATAGCAGAAGAAAAGGGAGGCTCCCACTGCGTCGGAAAGCCCAATGGGTAAAGGATTTGGCAACCATTGGTATTTCCAATTGGCGCCTGTTAGCACAAGATAGAAACAACTGGCGTGCTTTGCTAAGCTCGGCCAATTGGCTACTAAGCATTTTAAGAACCCATTGTTAGTTAAATAGCGCACGGACGGTATACAGATCTGTCTCCGTTGTCTTCATACCCCAGGCTGGCTTCACAAACGAATCCGAGGGATCTCAGAACTATAAGCCTGTCTAGTTTACGCGAAGTTTGGTTGGAAATCATTTGGTTTTGAACGATAATAAACAACTCCAGCAAACGATCAGTTGAGAATCTTAATATAGCCCTTTATTGATACAGCCCACAGAACACAGATTTGCTCGAATATGTGACAACTCTATTGTGATTTTTGCGTAAGAAAACAATGTATTTGAATTCCCAATAACTTCTGCACAACAGCTTTTACTTTGGTAACATTTTCTGCGGAATATTTTACCCCTTACAGCCACATACTATATTGCATGAGTTAGAAAGAGATGAAATGTAAGAGTTTCGGGTAGAATTGTCAACTTGGCCTTAATAATCTCATAGAAACTTTACCTGAATCCTCTGGTAGAGCTCTCTGGTATATCATACGTAATTTAACCGAGAGTGTTCTTGCTGCGTACAGCTATTCTATTGTTTGGTGTGGCATGGAAAATTTAAAGCGCAAAAAATTAATGCCCCTATCATAATAGGACTAGTGCATAGTTGCCGGTCTACTAGCCACGGCTACTAAAACTGTTCTTCGTTTAATGTACATCGATTGATCTCAGACTAATTATTTTATACTGATTTTACTTTTTTGGTAAGAACATTTTGAAGTAACAAGCAACTTTGTTCAAATGTGAATGAGAAATAATGTAAAACAATATAAAGATCGTTTCAAAAGCGAAATATTTACCTCTTTTAGTTGGCGATAGCCAGTAGCGGTATACGGCGGCCTAGTGCCTACGAGTATCCTGCTAGTTTCCATATATAAAATGGGTATACAAGTAAAAAAATCAAGGACATATACATATACATGCATACATAGCAAGCAATAGCAGAAGAGCAACAAATTGCTAAAGCTCTACGGGACATGAGAGTGCTAATCAAAAAATTAGCTTCAGCAAAAGAGAAAGCATGCCCCTGGTGATTCACTCGTTACTAATAATAACGTGTTGTCCCTTCTTATTCATTTATATTCTTTGTGGAAAGCGCATCACGGGTACTATAGAAATCGGCAATATTGAGACAGCAAGGTGCTACAATAAATAAATAACTAATTTGACATCGAAACCAAAAGTTGTTAAATACTATAAGCCAGGAAATGAAAACACGCTACAGTTTAGAAGTATTGGACAATTGAAAATAAATCTTTATGGGAAAATTCAAGTTTGGCTTTACATAGTTCCTAACATTAACACTTTACATACCAAAGAACGATGAAATGCTATTTAAGTTACAGGATAACAAGAAAAATGAATTTGAAAAATTTTATAAGAAACCTCTTTTCAGTGTTATTAGTTATTAGTGAAACCGATGAACAGACAAGTTGCAAGCCTGAAACAAACAATACTGTAGTTGAAAATAAATGGAACAATCCCGAGAATCAGTTTGAACTGAAGGAAATATTAAATATACCTAAGAAGGGAATTATAAGACAGAGTGGCTGCCCTGTCGCGTCACCCATAGTCTCTACGAAGAAAAAATCAGGCGAAACTAAGATGTTTATGGATTAACAGAAACCTTATGGATCAATTGTAAGAGATAATTGCCCACTTCCGTTAATAGAAGATAGCCCTGAATACCTGGGCGACAACAAAGTATTTACCCTGCTAGACCGCAAATCAGTATTTTTTCAAATTAAGATGGATGAGGAATCGATCTAATACACTTCATTCGTAATCCCGAATGGCCAATACCAATTTTTTAAGAATGCCGTTCGGTCTGAAAAATGGACCAGCAATTTTCCAAAGGTTTATAAAAGAAATGGCTTATAAGCATGTGTAGGTTTTCGTACAGCGAGTATTTTATCTCACTAAAACCATATATTAGCCAAAATGGATTACCCATTGCCTAGGTTAGGTTAGGTTAGGTCAGGTGGCAGCCCATAGGCGCTCACTTAGACTTAAGGTTAAAGTCCATTGTGGTACCACTAATAAGATTTTTCCTTTCCTGAACAGAGAAACGATACCCACTGGAAGGTACATGTGTTAGGAGAAGCGCCGAGGGCGCGTAATGAACATCCGCAACCGACCAATGTCTACCCCGAAGAGCCTCTCGGGAGTATCAAAGAATTACGAGGCAAGGTGTTAAAATCTGAGCCTTACGAAAGCAGGGCAGCTAAGAAGGTAGTGTTAAGAAGATTCCACCTTATCATTTTCCATACAGCACCCGCACCTCGGGTCAGAGACAAAATCCAGCCTCACGGCGTGGGTTCTCATCGCGCAGTGCCCGGTCAGGACGCCGATCAAGGCTGAGAGCAGTGGTCTGGTAGTACTTAGTAGTTCCCCAGACCGCCTACGATCTACAACCGGCCAAAAGGACTTTGCAACTTTGCAAGGCGGGATTTCCGCCCAGCGTTTGCTGAGCCGACTGTTAGCCCATTTTTTCAGGAGCAGACCACATGTGGAAAGGGGAATCCCAATACCCTTTCCCGGGAGTGATATCCTCTGTTGTGCCCGGTTGGGTCAGATCATCAGCGTAGTAGTTTCCTGCGAAGTCACTATGTCCTGGACGCAAAGCAGCCGGATGCGGAAGTCCTCTGAGGCGGCCGATAGATAAGGAGGCCAAGCATTCGCCGATCAATTTCGACCGCACCGTCAGCGATCCCAGGGCTCTGATTGCGGCCTAATTGTCCGAGTTGATGTTAACCGCCGTCTGTGTAGTAGTGCAACAACGCAGGTGCTCCAACGTTTTTTTTCAAACCAGGAAGTAGATACCATAGTTTCGAACTGGAAACCTTAGCTCTCAACAATGCATTGCACTGATACTGTGTACATTTTGAGGGGATTAAATTTACAATCCTTACCGATTGCAATTCACTTACGTTAACAGTTAACCAAAAAAACTAATGAATATGCGCATCGCAAGATGGGCTCTTGAGTCAGAAAATTATAAGTAACGCAATATGTTGAAAATATACCGATAAGTCAGAGTTAGGAGGAATGTAGCAAGCAGCTAAATAAAAGAAACCATTCCTACCTTAACTCGTATTGCGTTAAATTCGATTGACTCGATGAGGGGAATATTAAAATATCCGGATGGTATTGAATAATGAACTGCAAAAAGAACACCCCCACCGATTCTGTCCTTACGGTCATTTCTATACATTTTATATTGATTAGGAAGCATCTCTGAATTAAAAATATGTGTTTTAAGCCAAGTTTTAGTAAAGCAAATTACGTTATAGTTACAGTCTAAGCCTTTTAAATATAAATCGTTCAATTTAGTATTTAAACCTCTAACGTTTTGGTAGAAAATACTCAAAGTAAAATTTAAAATTAGTTTTTTGGATTAGGAATTGAAGCTAAGTTATTTATTTTATTTTTATTTTTATGTGGCTTGTATTCAAACTGGTGAACAAATACCCGGTTGGCCAAAATTAATTGTTAAGCAAAGTATCAAAAACTTCAGGTGCCACATAAATTTTAAAAGACGATACGTTACGTTCGTATTTAAAGTTAAATTTTCAGATTGCTAAGTTACAAGTCTTAATTTTTGAAGAAATGTAAAACTCTATATCATAAGAAGAAGCGTCCCTAGCAAATCTAGAAACAAAAATCGATTTTCTCAAAGGAACCACAACCAGCTTCTTTGCAGATCAGTCAGTCTCATCCAATGGTGCTACAGTTTTGCAACAATAGGAGCAGATTGGGAAGGTGGAAGCGATTGAGGCGGTGATGGACCCACTTCAGGTGAAGACACCTGTAAGTTCTCATGATCAGAATTGCTTTTATTAGAGGAAGAAGCGCGATTGCAGATAGCCCTTGATGAAGTTGATGAAGACGGGCCCTGAGGTGGAGGGACAGGAGACAAAAGATTAATTAGCTCAATTTTTTGGGGTTGGGGCACAATATTCTTTTGAAGTAAGTTAAGAGGAGCCACAATAATTTCCTTGGGTGGACCTTCATAGATTTGTGAACATTTTTTATGGAGTTCAAAATTTCACTTTGAGATCATTTGAAAAAAATCCTGCTAATGAAAAACTTAAAAGCAAATTTCCCACCTTTTGGCTATGCAGTATCTCTCGTCATATTACAATGAGACAGTTGGTTCTTGTCCCCATTCAAATGAAGCCAATTTTAATAATATTTTGTACACTGGACCTTCGCTCCAAACCGATTTGACAGTTTTAACTGGGATATGACGATTGTAAAGATATGTATTCAATGCGGACATTGAAAAATATCAAAGAATCCTCTTTAGAGATTCTTTGGACGGGGAGATTAAGGACTTTTAATCGGTCTCTACTGCGCACCATATTTGGCAATTCGCACTTTGTTGCAATTTGCGAGGGACTACACGCTGATGCACATGAAATGTGAAATCACGACATCCACTTATTAAGGCCCTAAACTCGGTTGTTTTTTCCCTGATAAAGTGTACTACAAACATCAAAGATATTATGTTATGCCTGCTGAGTAATCACCTGCATGCTACTGACTTTCTGGTAATACACAACTCCAGCGAGGCTATGACATAAGTTACGAGTATCCGATGGAACGCAAAATCGGATCAGAGAATTTTGTCCACAATTGCAAAATTGTTCAACCCCACAGGTTGGTTGAGCAAAATAACAGTGGTAGCAAATATGCTGATGCAGCAAAAAACATATTGAAATGAACAGCTTAATCCAAAAACTCTAGAATTCATTTTTGGAAAACCACACTTATATTAATTTTATATAAATTCCATGATGGGTTAGTTATATTCCAAACAGTCAAATACAGTTTCAAGAGTTTTGCGACGCCCCCAAAGCTATTTATATTCGTGTGCATGATGCAGGTTTCAATGTGCAAACACATTTTCTTCTAGCTAAAACAATAGTTGGTCTGGTTAAGTGAAGCATTTCTTCTCACTAATATGGTAGATATTCTTCTCGCGTTTTTTTCTTATTATTCATTTCCTTTCGATCTTTTTAATTTTTCACTAACTTACACTTTAATTTTAATTCACGCATAATGCATTTAATGTTAAAAACATAAATATAAAACACAAAACAAATGTCAACTAATTAGTTGTTTAAACAGAGGTCAAATTTTTAGCACTTTGAAGACGTCAGACCATCATAGCCATCAACTGACTGTAATTGTTAAAATGCTTGTTTACCTTATTTATGCCCAACAAAATAACAATTATAATAATTTGGCGCTAACCGTATATAGCTCAGTGTTTGGCCGAGCTTCTCCTACCATTTGTTGTGTGCGTCTTTATATTATACAACAAATAGAGGGACTTACAGTTTTGTGCCGACTCTGAAGGGGAGATGTATTTATTAAGAAGGTTTTTCATGGCAGAAATACCCTCAGAGTTTTGCCACAAAAAGGATGCTTATTAATTGTGATGTTGTGATATGTAATTGTTTGACAAAATTAAAATTGTTGAGATCCGTTCTTACCAAAATGTATCTTTAACTTGAGAAATTTGTATAGAATCCGTAGACAATTTTTTTTTTGCCATGCTAGAAAATTCTTTTATGAGAAGAAAATTACGTTAGGAAATAAATTGTCAAAAATCAATAGTTATTTTTTAATTAAATGGACTACAAAACTACGTATTCTAAGTTTTTTTCGTTCGAAATTGTAATAGCTCTATTCACAATGTGTTGTATTTGGGCTGGAATTTTGTATTCATTTTATATTTGATAAACTTTGTAAATTTACAAAAACAAAATCATTGAATACCAAACACTCAATTTACCAAATATACAATAGTCAAAACATATTGTATCGTTGCGTGATATCGTGTATTTTCTTTTGCAACCCTGTAAATGTCATGTCAGATGTATTAATTGGCAACTTCAGTTTATAATTGAAAAAATTATTTGAAATTGAAAATTTGGATCCAAAATTTTTTATACCCGCGCACTTGTGTACAAGGGTATTATAACTTTGTTCACATGACGGTTGCTTGTAACAGCATAACGGAATCAAGATAGATATAGACATATATTTACCTAAATGTTCAGAGTGAAAAGAGAAGTGTCCGTCCGTCCGTCCGTGCAGACGATTACATGAGTAAAAATTGAGATATCTCAATGAAACTTGGTAGGTAGTGGCTAAGTTCGATCGAACTTTATATACCCGGCGCACGCTTTCAGCTAAATTTTTAAATTAACTAGGTATAATCTAACATGTGTGCCAAGTTTAGACGAAATCGATAAAGTAGTTCCAGACATATACATATGATATCATATAGTCGGATTTCTGGCTCCAATACAATACCACATACTAAACTGAAGATATTTCCCATCAACATTTATTAAAATGCCGATTTTTAGTGTTTTCGTTACCGTTATATGACAGGTGGGCGTGGTAATAGTCAGAGTTTGATAAATTTCGCTTAAATAGGCATAGTGTAATACGTATACCAAATTTGAAAAAAATCGAGTGGGTGGTTCCAGAGATATACATATGAACTCATAAGTGGGCGGTGCCACGCCCCTGTAGAAAATTTTGATTCAGTCGGATTTCCTTCTCGAATACAACAGCATATACAAAATTTGAGCAAATTATCTTCCATAGCTACTGAAATATAGCCGTTATATGCGAGGTGGGCGTGGTAACTGTCCGTTTCAATACCAACCTGCTCTGGTCAAATACAATCTACCTACCAAGTTTCATTGAGATATCTCAATTTTTACTCAAGTTATCGTCTGCAGGGACGGATGGACGGACGGACGGACAGACAGACAGACATCGCTAAATCGACATCTCTTTTCATTCTGAGCATTTTGGTATATATATGTCTATATCTATCTTGATTCCGTTATGCTGTTACAAGCAACCGTTATGTGAACAAAGTTATAATACCCTTGTACACAAGTGCGCGGGTATAAATAATGGAACTGGAACGAGAAAAATATGAAGAAAAGAGAACAATATTCAATTTCAATTAGAGATAGATCGCCAAGCTTGAATTGAAGCAAAAATAATTGGCAATGAAGGAGGGTATCGCTAGATTAGAATTGTAATTGAAATATGAGCCCTAATGGAGTTCTTGGATTATAAACAACGTCGCTTAACGTTCACTTACTGCTTTGTTTTCGTTATTTTTTAATAAATGAAACATAAATTATGTATATTGTTTTAATTGTATTATAAATCGTACTTTTAAAAGTTATTTAAATCAAAACTTTAAGCGCTAACGAATGTTATTGTTGTAAAAAGATCGGCTGTTAGTGTAAATTCAGAATGTGATAAAGGAAATAAAAGAATAACAAATAATAAAATTATTCTAATTTAAAAATATCCCTTTGTCCTGGTGCCGCATAAATTTGTAATTTTAAAAATTGAATCGGCGCAGTAGATCGGTTGTTTTGCTCGTCAAAAAAGTTTAAAGCCCAAACTTATAAATTGTATAGATATATGTATGTAGATAAATGTGGCCGCTGTGGTCGAGTTGGTAGCGGTGCGTGCTATAACTTGATATGCCGGTGAGTTCGAGGTTCGAATCTCAGTCAGGGCAAACAAAATCTTAATAATAGAAAAAGTTTTTTCTAATAGCGGTCACCCCTCGGCAGGCAATGGCAAACCTCCGAGGGTATTTCTGCCATGAAAAAGCTTCTCATTAAATACTTCTGCCGTTCGGAGTCGGCACAAAACTGTAGGTCCCTCCATTTGTGGTATAATATGAAGACGCACACCACAAATGGTAGGAGAAGCTCGGCCAAACACTGAGCTATATAGTGTACGCGCCAATAATATATATATATATATGTAGATAAATATAGAAATATGTATTTATGTATGTTTCAAATGTTAGTTTATGTACATTTATGGTTTCAGCTACAAAATAAACTGTATTTAAAGCGAAGAATGTGATAAAGAAAATAAAAGAATAACAAATAGTAAAATTATTATAATTTAAAAATATCCCTTTGTCCTGGTGCCGCATAAATTTGTAATTTTAAAAATTTAATCGGCCCAGCAGATCGGTTGTTTTGCTCGTCAAGAGTTTAAAGCCCAAACTTATAAATTGTATAGATATAGATAAATATAGAAATAAGTATTTATGTATTTTTCAAATGTTAGCTTAGTACATACATACATACATTGTTTCCATGAAATAGCAAAATTGTTTAATGTAGCTCTATTCCATGTATAAATAAGTGCATTAAATTATTTTATTATTAATTAAATTATTATTTTATGCATATGCAAATTAAAACGTTATTTAGAGTCATAAATATGTAATTACTATATACTTAATTATATCTGCATGCATATAAATATAACACAGTGAAGTCGAATTTCTTATATGAGAGAAACCAGGTTGAAATTTGTCACACTGTGTAATTCTTAAAAGTGAGTTTGATTTAGTTTATACTCGTATATTATTTATTTACCAACCAAATCAATAGCAAACTAATAAACAATTTGAGTGTTACTCTTTTTTTTGATTTCAAATTTTAAATAAAATAATACGAAATTACGCATTCCCTAACCTCTAAGGTAATATAGTAAAAAAATGATTTAACATACATATATGTAAATTAGCGGTGAATGGCAACGCGTACACAAAAAGACGATAGTATCAAAACAGTGAACTTAGTCGTTTATAAATTGGTCAAGTCTTTCAAGTATCCTTAATTGCTTTTGATATTTCTTTTATTTGTTTAATATTTATTTTTGTGAGTAAGCAAAATTAAAATATCTTGGCATTAACGAAACGTGCATAGTATAACTAACAAAAAACGCAAATTGTTATTTAAAGTACTTGAAACGTTTACACTTAAAAAATTTCAAAAAAATCAAAAATAATTTTTTTTTCAATTCCTTATACTTTGGTGAAATAAGAAATTTAAAATTGTCTATATATGTAGGTCTTAAGCGCATGCGCTTGTTTTCGGCTCTCTGGCGCAGCTGCCGGAGAGAAAGCGTAAACTTTAAACGCGTTTTTTTCGAAATTAAATTTTTTCAAATTGCGGACAATTAATCTCCGGAATGGTATAATCTAACATGTGTGCCAAGTTTAGACGAAATCGATAAAGTAGTTCCAGACATATACATATGATATCATATAGTCGGATTTCTGGCTCCAATACAATACCACATACTAAACTGAAGATATATCCCATCAACATTTATTAAAATGCCGATTTTTAGTGTTTTCGTTACCGTTATATGACAGGTGGGCGTGGTAATAGTCAGAGTTTGATAAATTTCGCTTAAATAGGCATAGTGTAATACGTATACCAAATTTGAAAAAAATCGAGTGGGTGGTTCCAGAGATATACATATGAACTCATAAGTGGGCGGTGCCACGCCCCTGTAGAAAATTTTGATTCAGTCGGATTTCCTTCTCGAATACAACAGCATATACAAAATTTGAGCAAATTATCTTCCATAGCTACTGAAATATAGCAATTTTTGCATTTTCGACAATTGCCGTTATATGCGAGGTGGGCGTGGTAACTGTCCGATTTTGCCCATTTTCAATACCAACCTGCTCTGGTCAAATACAATCTACCTACCAAGTTTCATTGAGATATCTCAATTTTTACTCAAGTTATCGTCTGCAGGGACGGATGGACGGACGGACGGACAGACAGACAGACATCGCTAAATCGACATCTCTTTTCATTCTGAGCATTTTGGTATATATATGTCTATATCTATCTTGATTCCGTTATGCTGTTACAAGCAACCGTTATGTGAACAAAGTTATAATACCCTTGTACACAAGTGCGCGGGTATAAATAATGGAACTGGAACGAGAAAAATATAAAGAAAAGAGAACAATATTCAATTTCAATTAGAGATAGATCGCCAAGCTTGAATTGAAGCAAAAATAATTGGCAATGAAGGAGGGTATCGCTAGATTAGAATTGTAATTGAAATATGAGCCCTAATGGAGTTCTTGGATTATAAACAACGTCGCTTAACGTTCACTTACTGCTTTGTTTTCGTTATTTTTTAATAAATGAAACATAAATTATGTATATTGTTTTAATTGTATTATAAATCGTACTTTTAAAAGTTATTTAAATCAAAACTTTAAGCGCTAACGAATGTTATTGTTGTAAAAAGATCGGCTGTTAGTGTAAATTCAGAATGTGATAAAGGAAATAAAAGAATAACAAATAATAAAATTATTCTAATTTAAAAATATCCCTTTGTCCTGGTGCCGCATAAATTTGTAATTTTAAAAATTGAATCGGCGCAGTAGATCGGTTGTTTTGCTCGTCAAAAAAGTTTAAAGCCCAAACTTATAAATTGTATAGATATATGTATGTAGATAAATGTGGCCGCTGTGGTCGAGTTGGTAGCGGTGCGTGCTATAACTTGATATGCCGGTGAGTTCGAGGTTCGAATCTCAGTCAGGGCAAACAAAATCTTAATAATAGAAAAAGTTTTTTCTAATAGCGGTCACCCCTCGGCAGGCAATGGCAAACCTCCGAGGGTATTTCTGCCATGAAAAAGCTTCTCATTAAATACTTCTGCCGTTCGGAGTCGGCACAAAACTGTAGGTCCCTCCATTTGTGGTATAATATGAAGACGCACACCACAAATGGTAGGAGAAGCTCGGCCAAACACTGAGCTATATAGTGTACGCGCCAATAATATATATATATATATGTAGATAAATATAGAAATATGTATTTATGTATGTTTCAAATGTTAGTTTATGTACATTTATGGTTTCAGCTACAAAATAAACTGTATTTAAAGCGAAGAATGTGATAAAGAAAATAAAAGAATAACAAATAGTAAAATTATTATAATTTAAAAATATCCCTTTGTCCTGGTGCCGCATAAATTTGTAATTTTAAAAATTTAATCGGCCCAGCAGATCGGTTGTTTTGCTCGTCAAGAGTTTAAAGCCCAAACTTATAAATTGTATAGATATAGATAAATATAGAAATAAGTATTTATGTATGTTTCAAATGTTAGCTTAGTACATACATACATACATTGTTTCCATGAAATAGCAAAATTGTTTAATGTAGCTCTATTCCATGTATAAATAAGTGCATTAAATTATTTTATTATTAATTAAATTATTATTTTATGCATATGCAAATTAAAACGTTATTTAGAGTCATAAATATGTAATTACTATATACTTAATTATATCTGCATGCATATAAATATAACACAGTGAAGTCGAATTTCTTATATGAGAGAAACCAGGTTGAAATTTGTCACACTGTGTAATTCTTAAAAGTGAGTTTGATTTAGTTTATACTCGTATATTATTTATTTACCAACCAAATCAATAGCAAACTAATAAACAATTTGAGTGTTACTCTTTTTTTTGATTTCAAATTTTAAATAAAATAATACGAAATTACGCATTCCCTAACCTCTAAGGTAATATAGTAAAAAAATGATTTAACATACATATATGTAAATTAGCGGTGAATGGCAACGCGTACACAAAAAGACGATAGTATCAAAACAGTGAACTTAGTCGTTTATAAATTGGTCAAGTCTTTCAAGTATCCTTAATTGCTTTTGATATTTCTTTTATTTGTTTAATATTTATTTTTGTGAGTAAGCAAAATTAAAATATCTTGGCATTAACGAAACATGCATAGTATAACTAACAAAAAACGCAAATTGTTATTTAAAGTACTTGAAACGTTTACACTTAAAAAATTTCAAAAAAATCAAAAATAATTTTTTTTTCAATTCCTTATACTTTGGTGAAATAAGAAATTTAAAATTGTCTATATATGTAGGTCTTAAGCGCATGCGCTTGTTTTCGGCTCTCTGGCGCAGCTGCCGGAGAGAAAGCGTAAACTTTAAACGCGTTTTTTTCGAAATTAAATTTTTTCAAATTGCGGACAATTAATCTCCGGAATGGCTAGACCGATATTAATAAATCTTGGTGCGTTTTATTTATTTATTTGTTGTCTGTGTGAAAATTATATTTGAACAGAAGAAAAAAATGCGATTTTTTCACAATTCTTTTCAAATTTCTGCCATAATTTTTTCCTATTGAGGAATTTTTCACTAACAGTGGTAAATTATCACGTGGGAAACCTTCCTTTTTCAAATGCCGTAAAATTTTTTTGTTTCAGAGATCCCAATCCTGAGATTAACTGTCCGCATTCGGCACAAATTTTTCGAGGACTCGACTTTGGCGTCCCCTTTAATATGACTGTAAATGTATAAATGAAAAAAAAAATGTTTGCAACAAAGTATGTAATTTTTCTTTGGTCAAATTTAAATCTCTAACAAGGTCATTTAGTTATGATTAACTAATCAAATGTGGTTCAGTATTTTTTCATTTATAAATACCACTTCGCTATTAGAAGGGCCTGCTTTATCTTCTTTTTCAATAGTAGGACTCGATAAACTTGACGAAATACAAAATCTTTCCGGTACTGGAATGTCTGGATAATGTGGTAGCGGAATTGACACTGATGACACAGTAGCATACTTCATCGAGTGTTTTGATTTTTTTGAAAGACCTTTCACAGTTGTTAAACAGAAGTAACAGTCATCTACATACGTGATTTTTGGGTTCACGCCTCTGCATTGGTGCACCAAAAGGCAACTGTTTGATATTACCCTTGTACCAACCCGTCAAATATTTATAACTTTTTAAACAAAACACTTTCGGCACCCATGATTTGTCTTGATTCCTCATGGCAAGTTTAAAATAAGCTTCATAATGTTTTTCAAACAAAGGCGAAATTGGCTTTTTTTTACTTTTAGGAGTAAATTGACCACAAACGTAACATAATAAGCTAGGAGAATTAACACAAACACGCGGCATTTTGTAGATTTATGAATAATTTAAATGTATTGATGACTTTTGTACACACCAATGGTATAATGTTATAGCTACCCTAAACTAATTGTAACGAAAAGTAAATAAAGTAAGATTACCGTTATTTATGTTTTGGGACGTGATATCTAAATATGAATTTGATTTCTGTTGTTTACTAAGTATACCTAATACGAATCACCACTCGGGAACTCGGTGATTTTTTGATGTTGCGTAGTGTAATTTTTAGCGACTTCATAACTAACTTGAATTAAAATTTATACTCAGTTTGGGTTGCCATTTCATAATGAACAGACCAACGCGGGAACAACGCTCGCAAATCGTGAAAATTTATTACCAAAATAAGGTTCGGTTAGTGCGACGCATCGCGCGCTGCGTCCAATATTCGATCGACATAATCGCCCAGCAGAGTCGGTAATTCGAGCAACGTTTACTCTAGTGGATAATGCGTATCCTCAGAGACGCCACTTTATGGAAGATTTTGCGGAAGGATCTTGGTTTGCGGCCTTACAAAATCCAACTCGTGCAAGAATTGAATCCGAACGACCATCAAGCGCGTCGCACGTTCGGTGAATGGGTCCAAAACGAGATGGCCACCGATCCCGATTTTTACAAGACAATTTTGTTATGCGATAAAGCTCACTTTTGTTTGAATGGGTACGTTAATAAACAAAATTGTCGCATTTGAAGTGATGATAATCCACAAGCTATTGTTGAGACTCCGTTACATCCTCAAAAAGTCACTGTTGGATTTCACTCTGACCATAGCCTTAAATTACGAAATGTCATTATTTTTATGTTTGCTCTTTGTACGCCAATCCAATGAAATGTCAACATGTTTTAGCTCTAACAAATGTCAAACTACTTACACAATGAAGTGACGAATAAAGGATTTAGCAACCAATTTTACACTTGGAAAATTTAGTGCGTGCTTAATTCCTGACTTTATCGGAAAGTGCTAGAATTGAACCGGTATTTTCATAATATCCAATTACAAGGATTAATCTCTATACAGTGGTCCTTCGAGCCGGATCACTTTTCGCGAAAGTAAATAGGTTTAACCTCAATCATCGTCTTGGACCGCATTGCATCGAAAGCGTTTACGCACAAATCTCTGGTTGCTTGAAGATCGACAAAAAATCGCATTCCATCAAGACCGCCATTCATCGACGATCTAAAGGACAATTTATGACTCGTCTCAATCGAATCGCCCAATGTTTGCAGTCTTTCAATGCAAATCATCGTACGTTGGTGCGTTTAAAGGTATCACGGGACCATGAATATTTCGAAAACGATATATTTGGGTCTTTCCAAACTGAACATGCAGATGCCATCGATCATATTGAAAACGTGTTTGACCAGCTACACCCTGACCGTAACGCAACCCTAACAACTTCTTCGACCTCAGCTCCAGGTTTAACCGAAACAACCAATACGATCATACGTGTAGTCCACACCGACAGTACATTTCGACCTCCTGAATTTAAAATTGAAAAGTTCGATGTCGAGCCCACATAATAGCCAAGAATCCAAAACTTTCGAAACACCAAAAATTTGTGTATCTGTAATCATTTTTAACCACAAACGTCACGTCATCTATCGCTTATTTGGACGTTACCGATGATACTTACGACGAAGCCTGGAAAGATTTAAACGATCGTTACAGTAACGACCAAGTTCTGTTTACTGCATTCATTAGAAAAATTAAGAATTTGCCGACGCATACTAAACGTGAATCAGCTGCTGTGTGGAAGTCTTTGCATGATTATGTACGTGCATGCCTTGTTCAATTGAGGAACCTTATGTTTCATACCGAGGAAAACTCGGAGTTTTTTGAATTTCATCTCCTTGAAAAGCTCTCACCAGCCACGCAGCTTGATTTCAAAAGGCATCGTAAGGAACCAAAAAAGGTTGCCAAAATTCAACAAGTGCTAGCTTTTCTCAACTCCACATTTCTTATTACCGATGTTGCCGCACAGACAACTCACATTGTAGAATCAATATCGTCATCGCATCCAAAGTCGAGCCACTGGTCACCTAAACTACCTGGTCGGAAAGAAGTACGAAATCTTCATGTTTCTAAAAAATCGTTCGTCTGTTCAATCGAATAATGTAAAGGTCCGCACATTCTTCGTAAGTGCCAACGATTCTTGCAATGAACACCATTTGAACGTAAAGAGTTCGTAAATCAACATAAATTGTGCTTCAATTGCCTTGGTCATTTGACATCAACGCAATGCACCAGTAAACACAATTGCTTTACATGTGGTGGTCGGCATAACACTTTGCTGCACTTCAATAAACCTAATTCATCATCAATTGCACCGGGACTTCCAAATCCATCTCTAATGAATCATGCACCGACGGTCAACCCGCAACTTGTTTCAAATAATTTGATGAACACAAATTAAACGATTCTTCTTGCTACAGCCATTGTGCAGGTGCTCGACTCATCCGGGCAACTTATACGTCTTCGTGCATTAGTTGATAATGGATCGCAGCAATCAATTGTCACAAAGCGTGCAGCTGATAAGTTGATATTGGCATTTATTCCTTTCTGCATTGGGTATCGCGCCATGGGAGTAAACCTAAACATTTACTCGGTTGTCAATCAGAAATTTAATTTCATTTTAAAATTTGCTGTTCTTCCATCGATTACCTCGCACTTACCTTTGAACTCACTCGCAGTTAAATCATGGCCTCATCTTAAACATTTGCAGTTTGCTGATCCTTATTATGCTACTCCCGGTCAAAGTGATCTTTTACTTGGCGGTGATATCTTTGGCCGGATCATTAAAAAAGGCTTGCGTAAGGGTGAGGTGGGAGATCTGGTTGCTCAAAATACAGCGTTAGGGTGGATATTGTTTGGGGAACTGATTCAACAAAATCATGCCCTCAAATTTCCATTAAACGATTGCCATCATTTATCAACCACTCAAATCAGTGAATATCTCATTAAATTTCATGAACTTGAAGAAGTATCAAAATTCAAGACGATGTCCAAGGAGGAGGATTGGACCGAGAACTTCTACGAACAAACTACTATTCGTCAATCCAATGGAAAATTTATGGTACGTTTACCATTTAAATCATATTTTGACTCATCAATGCAATTAGGTTCGTCATACGATATAGCACTAAGTCGCTTTCAATCACTACAACGTCGATTCACTCGCGATACAAACTTCAAGGAAGCATATTTCAAGGTGTTTGATGGCTCTGCCAAATCGACCAACGGGAAATCACTGAGTGATATTTTGACCACCGGTTCCGCGTTACAAGCCCATTTGGTTTCAATCATTCTAATTTGGCGAATGCATAAATACGTTTTTGTGGCTGATATCGAAAAAATGTACCGCTGCATCGATATGCATCCTGATGACACCCACTATCAGTACGTTTTGTGGCAAGATGACGAAAATTCTGCAAACCGTCACGTTTAGTCTGGCGTCCTCGCCATATTTGGCAATCAAAACCATTCATATGTTAGCGGAACAAGTCAAGTTTATTTTCACCAGCTGTTTACACCGCACTTAAATTTTAAACGTATGTAGATGATATTATCACTTGTAGCGAGACACTTGAAACCGCTTTCAAAATGATTCAAATGCTTATTCAGTTGTTTCGAAGTGGCGGCTTTGAATTGCGTAAATGGGAAAGTAATTCACCGGAAATTCTCCAACAAATTCCCATAGAATACCGTGAGAAAAACACAGTGTGTTTGTTCAACGCCTAAGAGGATATCAAAGCCCTTGGCCTTGGATGGTCAAGCGTCAACGACTTATTTGCATTCTCAGTAAACTTTCTGACCGACAAACGACTGACGAAGCGCAAGGTCTCATTAACAGTTGCCCGCTTGTTGGAGCAGAAAAGTGATTGGGATGATCTCATAACGTCTACCGAACTACAATCGGAATGGGATGAAACCATTGATCAAATTCTGTCCATTAAAGAAATTGGGATTCCTCGTTGGCTCCATATATTATCAACTAACAAGACCACTTAGCTTCATGTTTTCTGCGATAGTTCAACTAAGGCCTACTCCACAGCAATTTATCTCCGCACCGTTGACTCTAACGAACATGCTCATGTAAAGTTATTAATTGCGAAAAGTAAACTGACACCGCTACGAAATCCTTTAACAACACCCCGCGCCGAATTATGTGGTGCTGTATTGGCCGTAAAATTACTTGATGCGGTGAAATTCTCATTGAGAATCAGGGTTGATAAAATTTTCATGTGGACGGATTCCATTGTCGTTTTATCATGAATTCGAGGAGATCCTGATCGCTGGGTAGTGTTCGTTTGTAATCGAATTCACAATATTCTATCGTCAACTGAAATTGAGCAATGGCATCATGTTCGTTCCCATGAAAACCCAGCTGACCTCAATAGTCGTGGCTTAACTCTTACCGAACTCCGCAATTCATCGCTATGGTGGCGATGTCATTGTCTCAACATAAATGGCCAGACTCACCATTTGAACATCATAACGACGACCAAACTGAGCTTCGTGCAAGGTTCAAATCAACTAATCTCACCATTAAAGGAGTGTCTAGCATTGACACTTTAATCAACCGTTTTTCAAGTTTCAATCGCCTTCGTCGTGCCATCGCATATGCGATTCGTTTTGTTAAACTGGTTCGCTCTTCAGTCAAGCGTCTTGTACAATGACCATCGATTTCAACGCTCTCAATTGCGATGAAGCATCTCATTCAACAACTCGCTCCGCTTACCGTTGCCGAAATTCAACATAGCGAACATTCACTAATTCGCTGGATTCAGGCCAATGAATTTGCATCGCAACTAAAAACAATTAAAGATCAAAATCCAATCGCGAAAACCATTCATCGACGAGAGCAATATCATTCGGGTCAATGGACGTTTGCAAAATGCATTACTGTCGTTCCAAGAAAAATTTCCAATCATATTAACTTTAAAGCACCATATTGCAACATTAATTACAGACTTCTATCATCACCTTACTTTGTACGGAGGACCACAAGTCACCGTAAATCAAATTCGGCAAAACTATTGGATTCTTGATGTTCGCAATTTTGCCCGTCGTTTTATTCGCAACTGTGTTATTTGTTTCAAGGCGCGGCCAGTTCTATCACAACAACAGATGGGCGTATTGCCTATTGCCCGTGTTAACCTCCACTCACCACCGTTCTCTTCAACTATTGTCGATTATGCTTCAACTATTGTCGATTCATACAAGGGCTATGTTGCTGTGTTTACATGCATGAAGACCAAGGCTGTTCATTTAGAAGCAGCCGGTGTTCTTCCCACACAAACATTCCTTCATGCCTTTGATCGATTCATTGCGCGTCGTGGATTTTGTCATGACGTGTTTAGCGATTGTGGGACAAATTTCGTCGGGGCCTGTCATGAAAATCGACGACGTCACGTTGAATTCCTCCAATCAATCGGAAGGGAAATTATCCCAGCTTTGACAAATCGACACATTCAGTGGCATTTTAGCCCACCGGGAGCACCTCACTTCATTGGTTTGGCTGAAGCAGCCGTCAAATCTATGAAGTTCCACTTTTCACGAGTCCTCGGTAATATCAAGCCCACGTTTGAAGAATTTTCTACCGTCTTAGCTCGCATTGAAGCTGTGCTCAATTCATGGCCAATTTCACCAACCACTGACAACCCTAATGACTTTACGTCACTGACTCCCGGCCATTTTCTTACGGGAAATGCTGTCTTATCCAGACCTCAACCACCACTGGAGGCTAATCCCATCAAGAGACATCAGCTGATGACCGAATTGTTCAACATTTTTGGCAGCGATTCGAGGACGATGTTTTGAATGCCATGCGTATTCGAACCAAATGGCAAGAAAGGCAACCTAATATTAAGGAAAACGATTTGGTTATTTTAAAGGATGATCGGTTTCCAGTGGCCAGACTTTTGTTGAAGGCATTATCTCTCGTCGTGGGCCTTCAAGATAGTGCGATTAAACACTGCTCTACTATTTTTTATGGGGATATGTGAAGTCGCTTGTCTTCGCAGATAAGCCCAAGACGATTGACGCCTTTGAAAATAAAATTCGGCGCGCTGACATACGACCCCAATTGCTGCAAAAAGTGGTCTCTCGGCTGGAATTTATTCGAGCAAGCCGCGACGGTCACTTGCCCGAAATCAGTTTTAAAACATAATGGCAAACCCTTATCTTTATAATAAATTATATGCGTTTTCTATCTTATTAAAAACTACATGTCTAAAAAAACACCGTACATTTAATGAAAATTTGCGATATTATTACAAAACTTGCATAAATCTCGAAACTTGGGTTTATGTAAGAAAAATTAAAAGGAATCCCAAAATTACCTCTACGCAGGTGGCAGCAGAAGTTGGTGAAGAAACTGGGAAAAATATTCACGCAAAACGGTAAGCAGGACTTTGCATCGTGCTAGCTACAGTTCAAGAATAGCACGAAAAACCTCTCGTCAGCAAGGTTATCAAAAAGAAGAGGGTAGACCTCGCGAAAGCATACAAGGATAAACCAACTGAGTTATGGAACAACGTTCTCTTTAGCGACAAGAGCAAATTCAGCATTTTTCAGTCAGATGGCAGAATACGGGTCTTGAGAAAACCCAATACTGTACTTGAGAAAAATAACACGATAAGTACAGTTAAACACGGGGGTGCAGGGGTCATGGTATGGGATGGTATGTCGGCCGCGGGTGTTGGAAATCTCGTATTCATTGAGGGGACAATGGATCCAACAGTTTACTTAAATATTCTGAAGGATAATTTAAAAGAAAGCGCGCAAAAGCTAAACCTTGGGGACCACTTTTATTTCCAACCAGACAATTACTCCAAACACACTGCTCACGACGTGCGTATGTGGATCATATACAATGTGCATCATATTCTTCCGACTACTCCACAGTCTCCAGACCTTAATCCCATAGAGCATTTGTGGGATGAGCTTGGTAGGCGTGTCAGTAAACAAAATATTACCAGCGAATCTCAACTAAAAGAAGTTCTTCAGCAAGAATGGCAAAACATAGAGCCAAGATGACAAAAAAATTAGTTTACTCTAAGCAAAATAGGCTTAAAGAAGTATTAAAACAAAAGGAAAACATTAATATTTGGTGGGCAATATTAATTTTTTTATTATATTATAATTTTTTTTGTTAAACAAAAGCGTGTGAATAACTTTTTCCCTCATAAAAATGAAGTAATATGTAATTTTTGTAGATTTATTTAAAATGGAAAACTAATTTGTTAAGTTATTGTTATTTTTAAATTCCTAAGGTATGAATAAAGATTTTCTTATAAAATATAAGCAAGTTCTTATTATATCAAAGATAAAACTGTTTTTATGGTAAACTGGGCGGTATGTGAATAATTATGTCCGCCTCTGTATGTTATGTGGTGTTTCTCCGATTTTGATGCTTTCATGTTTTCAGATTTTACTTATGTTAACTAAAAATGTTGAAAGACTGTAGGCCGCTACCTGATTAAATGAAGGAGTTATGTATGTTGCAAAATGACATATCTGAACAATTGGCTGCATGGGGCTATGTTATATTTCTCCGATATTGATCATTTCCGCTGTTAAATATATCGCTTTTAATAACTCAAAATAGAGAAAAATTTTAAACTTTGAACTGCTCAAGCGGTGTCGTTTAGACAAGATAAAACTATATCGGGCTAATCAGTTAAATTGGCAAATGACTTATAGTATATTATAACAAGGCACTTATGTATGTATGTACCGTGTTTCAAAGCGATAACTCTAAACTTGAGATTTGATATGCTGGCGTTTTTTTAAGTGACATTTTAATTGCAGTGGTACCAATAGCATTGCTTTTTCAGAGTTGTTTTAGGGGTATTCACAACTTTCTTAATGTTAACATGTGAATTCTTATATTGTTAGTTTTGTTTTCTTCAAAAAACCTAATAAATGAAACACCAATACTAATAATATTAATAATATAAGGTCGACCACTTTTTTTTCGTTGAAAGTACGAAACATATTTGAGAATGTAAAGGAATGTAGAAGAAGAGTTCACCAAGTGAGTATAAATATATCAATTAAGTTATTGTAAGAAGATTCTGCTGGAGTGGAAATTAAGTTTTTTTTTCTATGCAGCCGGTTGTCGTTGGTTTTCAATTTTATGTACATACATAAATGTTAAACACACAATTTTCCTTTATGCCTCATTACGTTAATGAATTCTAAATCACCACTTTATTATTCGGATTTGAGAATACACGTTAAATTGGGTTTGAGCAGGGCAGATTTAACAGGTAACCTCGGTAAAGTTTATAATTTGATTTTTTTCATTTATCTTAATTGTCAAACTTTGTTTTCATTTGAAAAAAAAAAATATAAAAATATTTGTGTACATTTGATTTGTGCTTTTTAGTGAAAAAATGTCTTGAGCAGTTTGCTCATGAAATTATGTAATGAATATTTTGTATATTTGTGTAAAGAATTTTGTGCTCAAATAGAACAGAATTGGACAAGTGCTTTATCTGCAAAGTACGGCTCGTAAATAGGGGAGTTTCTTTCTCAAAATACGCAAAAAAAATGAGTTCTGGGGGGTAGGGGTAGGGGCGAGGAAGCGGTCGCCCCCCTGTATCCGCCCCTTCTGTATTATGACTGAGTTGTTTTTTTTTTTTGGCAAAAAATCCTGAGCAAAAACTAACATTCACCACGTCAATGTAGTCGTAAAAATCAGTTAGCGAAAACCTTCACATTTTACCGGAATTAATGTGGTTTTCTCGGTATTTGCTCTTTTCTTTGCTTTCTAAGCTAACGAAACTTTGTACACTTATACACAAAATAGACCCGCTATACATACATATGTAAAATTTCTAGAAGTTTAGCGAATTAAATTTAACTTTTCACACAAATCTTAACACCTTTTTTATGTTCCACCATTTTTGACAGAAAAATTGTGTAGGTAGATCGCCCCTTTGTCAATTCAAATATCCGTCGATCTCTATGTACAACCGATCCCCAAATACCCTCCCAAAATAAACATAACATACCAAGTAAGCATACATATTTAATTGTTTTAGAACCTACCGTGCATTTATGTGGCTTTTCTCCTGTGTGGCGACGCATATGTACGACGAGCATGTATTGCGCTTTGAAAGGCTTTTCGCCGCGCGAACATTCAATCCATCGGCAAACAAAAGCTTTTTTATTGGTCTGTATGTGATCACTGTTAATATGCTTCACAAGCTCATCCTGTGTAATGAATTCGATGCCGCAATCGCGCCAATGGCAATTCGTCTCAATGAAATCGCCTGGTTCGTCTTTTATATCCGTCGTGTCCACGATTGGGCAGTCGAAGTCAGTGTTTAGCGTTGTTGTCGTTGCTGTATTGCATTGCACATTATTGTTGACGGTAGGCGTTAAAGGACTTTTCAGATTTTTATAACGCTGCTGCCGACGCGTTAGAGCATTCGCCGATGCACTGTCCGCCTCAACTTGTGCGACGACATTTGATGTCGATGTGGGTTGCTCAAATTTACTTTTCGCTGTTGCTATGTCTTCGTAGTGCTATAAAAGTATACATACATACATACATACATTTATTAGCAACATTGAAAAAATAAACATATAAGTGAATTAATATACATATGCATGTATGGGTCTGTGGACATAAGCCTTAACCGCCTACTAGCCTAACCTAATATAAACGCACTCAGTCAATTTTCTGTCAAAAGTTTTTCATGCTCATACAACATGTATGCGAGCAATCGAAATTGAACGGCCTGCACCAAAAGCTAACTCAACTTCAAATTTTCATTTTGCGTGACATTTCGGTTTGACGTTTATCCCACCGTTGTGGGTGGGTGTTAATAAGTTCCCGTGTTGAAGCTCTGCATATAAATCAAGGTTATATTTAATCTTTAAATAAAAATTAATATGTAACATAAGGTAAAGCAAATATTTAAACCAAATAAATAAATTGAACCAACGCTAACAACTTTCACCTTGTATTGTTTTCAGACGAAATTGACAGCCATGCAACTCTGTAAAGCAAACGCTCGCAAATCAATTTCGGGTGGACGTGGTTACGAAGTTTGCGTGCTTGCGTCCAATCCTTCAACCAAAACAACGTTAATTTTCCAACGAACACCATTAAAAGAAACTTCAAATTTTATATAAAATTTAGAAAATGTTTATCAAGATTTTGAACTTTTTGAACATATGGTCAAAATAATAAATATGGTACGAAATATCAGTTAACACCTGCCGCAAACTTATTTTCAATATGCCGAAAAGAATTACAAAAGTACACCAAAATGAGAGCGGATATACGGGATATTGACGAAATTTATAGAAAAGATACCAAACTGTTAGAGTGAATTAAAACACATATATGTAATTTTAATAGTAATTTTAAAAGTTTTTAAGCTAATTTCCAAAAATTTAAATTAATTTGATACCATTGCAAAATCTTTTATTTATGTTATTAGAGTTGACGTAACTTATGAAATTTAATATTTTTTTAACTGTATCTACTTTGAAAAATGAATTTATCAGTCATAAAAAAAAAATTGTATAAAAGTACTTATTATTTTGACCATACGAATTAAAGCTGATTTTTGACAATTTTATTACTGAAACTATTTCGCATTGCCTTCCATATAAAAAATAATTGCGAATTTGCGTTGTATGCAATAAAAAATTGTCAAAAACCAGTGATAACTTCTAGACTCTTGAAACTTGCGCTTTCTCACACTAAAATTAAATGAGCCAAAAAACTGCTTACCCAAAAAAATCCTTTTTTTTTAATTTCAAAATTTTGTTAAATCATTGTACATTTTGTAAATATTTAAACAATGCGTGTGTATATATTTTACTTACAGTTTAATTCATTGGAAGAAAAGCTATGTATGTACGTGGCTAAATCTGATCCGAGCGTTATTTAAAAAAATTATAATTTTTTTGGTTTGCTCATCAGGCTAAAACTCTAACCCAATGAGTTAAGAGGTTTCGACTTAAACAATTTTTGCTGGTGATTTCAGATATGAAATTTGGTTCTATTTATTACACACACATATGTATGCACATATATACTCGTACAATACATACAGTGTCGGACATATCATTTGCAACAAAATTGAAATGACATATGTATATTCATTTAATTATTTTTGATCATTTTCATTTAAAATTCTGTAGAATCTTTACTGAAACCAAAAAAATAAAAGTCTCAAAGCTTATAGGGAATTCGCAAAAATTAAACAATATTTAAAAAAATTTGTTATCAAAATTTTAAACTTTTTATTCAGGATTTTTAAGAAAATTCTGGGTATGCAGTTTTGTAGTCTAATCAATTTCAGTAAAGCAAAGTGCAAGTTTCAGTTTGCGTTGATTTATGAGAATTTTTTTTGTTAAAATAAGTGGTTATGAAGAATAAATTTAATTGATTTATTAAAGAGAAGTCTGATGAGGGAATGTTGGATTTCCGAAATAGTATCTACTATAACTTCTACCATTAAAAACTATTGTTGTTTTTCACACAAACCCTTTCATAAACTGGCCTTGAGCTCAATAAAATTGTCAATTATTAATATTTATTAGGTCAACAGAAATATAACAAACATTTTTCTATTAAGTTTTCTATTAATTAAATATTATTCAATAAAAACTTGTAGGAACATACATACACATGTACATATATTTCAGGATCATTCTGAAAAATTCGACGCTTTCTCATACGTAAGAAAAATTTTACTTACCATTTTTCTATTTAAGAAATGTACGCTTGTCATGTTGCTCGCTGTGGTCGCACTTGCAATACAATTATTATTAACCTGCGTTGTGTTATTTGTATTTATGGTTGCGGTTCCCCCAGCGTTGCTTGTATTGCCAATACCACAATTAGCGACTGTCGCTGTTGCAGCCGATTGTAATGGATGCATGTGACCCATAGCAAACATACTGGCGGCCGCAGCTTGATGGGAAGGCAGGGGATGCAGGAGACCGGCACCTGCCCGCAACAAATGTGCCTGAAGCTGCTGTAAATGTGGGACGGGACTAATTGTCCCAGCCGACAAATGACCATAGGAACCGCTGGCTGTGCTGCTGGAGCGCGAACCATTCATAATGGTGGCCAATGAGTTTGGTGAAAATCGTATCATAGAATTTATATCGAAGGAATCCGAGTAAGGTGATGAGGAGAGAGCACGTTTCCGGCTAATACTAGCACGTATACTACCCGACCGCGGACTGTTGAGTCGCGAGCCACCAACGCTGAAATGAAAGTCGGTACTCGTTAATGAGTTGGCAGCCGCTGCTGCTGTGGCAGCCACGGCCGGATGTAGATCACCAAGTGAGTGCGCACCAAAGTAATCGCCAGAATTGAGACTAAGCCCTGTCAAATGAAATGACGAAGCGCAGCCAGTGTACGGATCTACAACATATAATAATGAATGAAAATTAATTGTAATTAAATACATGGAAACATATTATCTACTTATAAAAATGTTTCTAGAAGTGATGTTATTCAATTTACATACTTACGTATGCATTTGCTTTTTCTTGCTGAATGCAGAATTTACTCTCGGCGTGTCACACAAAAATAAATATTTTCCAAAGGTAAAGATCGAGTTTGCTGAACAAGTTGAGAGCACAATTTGTGGAATTTTATTGCATAACGTAAAGCTTGGAAAATATGACAATAAATACTACTCAACTAACAGCGTTAAACTAAAGTTGTTGGTAAAGTACTTTGAGAAATGTTTTGTGCTACTTAGTGCGCCTTGAAAGTTGTTAAACATGTCATATCAAATGTATGTCAATGTAAATATTACCAAAGTTAAAAAAGGGTATGGATAGCAATACCCTAGATGATATAAGCCTCTTTCACAAATCTTTCGCTTTAGCGACAAAACAACTTTCATTGTGGATAACAAGCTTCAAACATTTTTTTTATAAAATTATTATCTTCTTGGAGTCCAGAAGCAGCTTGTTGTTAAGTCTAGCCAGTGATTCTTAAATACAAAGAAGAGACAGGGTACGGTTGGCGGTGAAATTCAGGTATGATTAATTCATTTGGGTGTATGCCATTTGTACTATCTTCACTATTTGCAACATGCGGTGGTTCTTATTTGTAAACATGTGCACACAAAAATATTGTGAGTCCTTGCAGGTGCAAGTCAATTTTTTAAAGTTTTCCATATGCGTTTACTAACTCCAGTGCAAATGTTAAACAAAAGTTAATTTTTTATAAAAAAATACATTGCTTACCATGAAACGAAGCTGTTGGGCTGGTTCTTTGGAGTGTATATAACTGCTCCATGTAGCTTGGAATTCTATACGCCGGATGGAAGTCATGAGGCTGGGCTGGTGAGGGTGGCACAACGCCGTGTGTATGATGATGATGGGAATGATGGTGTGCGACGGCGGCAGCGGCCGCACTTGCAAGGTCCAATGACATTTGTATGTTTGCGCCTTTAATTTCGTTGCACTCGTTGCCCGCCCCGGAGTTTGCGGGAACATTGCAGTCTCTTGCATGATTGGTGCCATTAATAGATGTGGAGTTGATGGAGACTGCAGAAGTTGCTGGTGTTGTTGGTAGCGGCGGTGGTGGTGGTAGTACAGTAGCTGCAGCTACCACTGCGGCTGCTCGTCTTGAAGCAAGATATTGCAGATCCGAATAGGTACTGTAAAAAATCAATGGTATTTGTTAGTATTGAGGGCGCTTAATTGATGTCGGAATAACTCAGAATAATTTGTAATAAGTATATAATGAAATTTTGTTTCCTTCTCCGTTTAAGCAATCAGAAGCCATGCATGAATTTTTTTTGACAAATTTTTTAATATAACCTTAGTAAAACCGATTTTAATTAATAAAAATTATTTGTAAATGCTGTCCAATGATAGGACCTTCAAATTGAAAATTTCCCGTTGTGCCTTTAACTGTTTGAGCTTACAATTTTGTACCTTGCAAGCTCAGTTATTGAGCAAAAAATTGGAATTCTGCATCTTTCTTCTTTGTTTTATTCATTTTTAATAAGATGGAATTCCCGTATATTACTGCGTTAAGCAAGGAAAGCATAAAACATACAACATGACCTCTCTGAAATTCACATGAGACACCCTTTAAAAATTGGTCAGTTTATTCTTTGACATACGTTATTTAACACATATTTTTTTTTTAATTTTAAAATCGTGCAAACATGATTTTTTAGCAAATTGATTTGTTTTCATTAACAAAGGTATGAAAAATTTTACCTAAAACAAATTTTTTTTATAAATTTCTCACTCTTTGTCTTAAAAAAAGTACTTCATATTTTTTTTGATAGAACTAATATTTTGCGAGCTATGAAGTGAAAAACAATGGCTTACGTCAAACACCTTACTTTTTTAAAGTAGCGAAACTTTTAAAAATATTTTTTTTATAATTTCCGGTTGTTCTGTCATATCTTACGAGTTTTTCTACATCATACTCAATTTACATGAAAATCTAAATTTCTCCCTCAAAAATCCAAATTAGTTGGAAAATCTGAAATTTAGTTTTTTTACTCTTCAGAAAGAATACATAAATAGATTTAGCAAAAGCTTCTCAATTAATAGAATAACTATTTGGAATTTTTGGCGAATCAAAGGCAAGAGGCCGGCGAAAAATTCAATCAAATAGTTACAAAAGCAGAAGAATTAGCCGAAGACTTGAACATAGAGGTCAAGAAACCAAGAACCTGTGGTAGGCAAGCAAGGCGAGAAAATCGCGAAACGTCTAATTGGGAAGATTACTTAAGAGTCTCCATGTACATTTCTCTGTTGGATAAAATGGCAGTTACAAATTTGTTTATGTTATACTCCTTCAATTCTTTTCCTTTGCTTCTTATATATTAGCTAAGCCTAAAGATATTACTTATATATTAGCTAATGTCAACTTAAGTTTTAAAAAACATAAATAATTGAAAATTTAAAATAAAGGTTTGTAATTTAACTTTCAAATAAGTACACTAAAAAGACTTCATGTCTTACTGTACACACATGTGAAATAAATAAATAAAAAATAAAAATTGTAGAAGATTTGAAAATTCGATTTTCTCAGGAAGTTCTGGATAGCTTCCAACTGAGTTCATTCCTCCCTAAGAATGTGAATAACATGACAACGAACGAAATTAAAGATCTCGTCGACTGTTTGATACTTGGGTTTGGCAATCTTTTAAAGAACTCAAAGTAACTCCTGTATCTTAGACTTAAGGGAGAAATAACCCATTGGCAACTGCATTGGAAACGCAGGGCAACCCAGATTACCCAGAAGAAATCTGCATTACCAGCTAGTGTATTGGAAACCTTGGAAAGTTGTGGCAAAGATGTTTATCCAACCATTCACACTTTACTAAGAATTTTTTGTACAACTTGTGTCACAAATGCTAGCGTCGATCGGTCTTTTTCAACACTGCGTTGTCTGAAAACGTGGGTCAGAACGAACATGCAAAAAAAAAGACTGTTCGGTCTAGCACTACTCCAAATTCATCATGATATTGTAGTGAAATCAGAAGATATCGTCGAACGGTTTGCAAACCTTGGAGCACTCCGAATGGTCTTGTAATTCATGTTTCAGTAGTCAGCTATTTTCCATAGTTAAATAATAAGTATATTTTTAACTAAATGGTGAGGTTATGTCATCCAAGCAGTAAGATATACCAAAGTAAAGTTCGAAAAATTTTATCTTATAACTTGAAAGATTTTAAAAAATATCAAATATGTGTAAAAGCTGTTTGAACTAAAATAAAATATAATAACTATCATATCTAGACCCGAAAAGTTTTTGACACAGAGTTCCTCGACCAAAATCAAGTTTACGATCCGCCCCTGTTGCTTCCCACTATTCACTTATTCTATCAGATGTTTATCAAAAATCAAACACGAAAACTCACAACTGCCCTATTGAAAACTATCGTTTTAATTGTTACATACGTATGCATATGTTATTATTATTAGAGCATAGTAGCGCTGCGATCTAACAAGATCTGTTGTGCTAACCCTTTAAGTTGGCACTCCATCCTTAGGCTATTTATGAAGTTAAGCCGGTATAGTTCTCCATATTTTGGTTGGAGATGATATTCCCTCCCCAAGGTGTATAAGCCTGAGTCCACTTATACTAGGGCATTCACACACTATATGCTCAGAGGTCTCCTCATCTAAGCCCCAATACCTGCAATTTGCAACCTGCGAGAGTCCTATTTTGTGAAGATGGTATCTCAGCCTACAGTGACCTGTCAAGTAACCGGTGAGAGTTCTTAGACTCTCTCTGCTGAGATTGAGAAGTTTTTCAGAGGCTTCACGGGACGGACATATGAACCTCTTAGATTGTCTATTACACTTTGAGGATCGCCATTGTAAAGAAGTCTAAACAGCTGAATGCCCTCTGGAGTTTCCAGTTTTCAGACAACTAAGATTCGGCAGTGTTAGAGCGCTCTTATAAGCCTCCCTTTAAATGAGTATGACCAATGGTGGGATGCACGTGATTATACCAAGCGCATCTGTTGGATATGTGCGCATGGCCCCCGTAATGGCCACACAAACGAGGCGGTGGAACAGAAGTGCTGAGTAGGTAATAATTGGCTTTATCACTGTGCTAAATGACCAGTATTTAAGTTTCGGGGAGATTCGCCAGGTTTCACCGTGTAATCTTTGACAAGCATAACACGACCTTGTCGCTTTATTGGTAATCGCTGTGAGATGAGAGTTCCAGTTGAGTGTATTATCTAGTGTGATTCCGAGGTATTTCGCTTCCTTTGAGAACTCGATCTCAGAACCTCCCAACATTGGTTTGGTCAGGTTCACCTTTCGTCTTTTGGTGAATGTGACGATGGTGGACTTTATTGGATTGATTGACAACCCTTTCTCAGAGCACCATTTGGTATTTAGGGCTGATTGAAGCCTGTAGCTTAATGACCCTTCATCCCAACCCACAACATAGGTTACAAGGTCGTCAGCATATTCGTTAGCATTGAATCCATTCCTTTTAAGCTTCTCTAGGAGTTTATCGACAACCAGTATCCAAAATAACGGCAAAAGAACGCCCCATTGATATACATACTCGTATATATGTACATGCATTGGCAAGCGTTCTTAGTGGTTTAAGCTATAGAATAAAGGAATGACAAGTTTTATTTGAAATAAAACAGGGAACAGACAACACCGCACCTTGAGCGTGCAAATACATTTGCTTCTCCTATCATTTGTAGTGTGCGTCTTTAAATTCTACCACCAATGAAGGGACCTACAGTTTTGTGCCAATTGCCTGCCAAGGGGTAGAAAAAAACTTTTTCTTTGTTTAAGATTTTACTTGCTTTGCTGAGAGTCGAACCTCGAACTCAGCGGCATATCGAGTTATCGCACCGCCACCCACTCGACCACAGCGGTCATTAGGGATATCATGGTAAAATACCGCCCACAAACAATCATTTTGCACATGGTGAGAAGCTTTTGGCACAAAGAGTTTTTCATCAGAAAAAAATATCATTACCAGCGTGCCAGCCTAGCAATAGTTTTGATCTAACTGTTCGCTGCTTAATTGTGTTCGTAATACCTAAGTCCGTGGATTTACTTATTTTAGAATGCTTTCACATTCAAGTCCTCATGTAAAATTGTTCTTATTGATTCACGTGACATATTGAAATTTTCGGGTATACTCCGATCAAAGCGTCGAGCATAGCGCCGAAAGAGCATCGATTCGCTCAAAGCAAGAATAGCGTCAAACGAGCTCAATTCATTAAACAAAATTTGGGATATCCGAGCAAAGTCACGTTTTTCGTTAAAAATGGATTTGCTTTTATTAGGAAATTTTTCGTTAAGCATTTTATACATATATAATGAAAATGAGTGAGAAGAGCAGAGTGAAAAGTCCCTTAATGTGTCCAGCTCGTATACTTTTCTATGCAGTGCATACCTCAGATTCCATATTGAATTTCTACATAAAATAGCACTAATATTACTTTTTTTTTCAAGCAGACTTCGCTTTTCAAGAATTACTTAGGACTTGGACCCACGGCACCCACATCATACTTAGCCAGCAACTTCAGGAGATGTAGTAATTTACTACACTATATAAGTCTATATCAACGTTAAGTTCGTACAGCTCAACTTTCAAATGACCTCTAGATTCCTCAGTTATGTAGCTATTCAGTTCAGAGTAATGCCCCTATTATGTATGGAGACTAGTGCATATTTTCCGGCCTACTAGCCACGGCTACTTAAACCGTTCCTCGTATTATGTAAGGCGATTGATCTTAGTATACACAAAAGCTCAGACAACATCCCCGATTTAAATTTTTTGTAAATGTACATTAAGAAGAAATAGTGGAAAAATATAAAGATCTTTTTAAAAGGGAAACATTTACATACTTTCAGTAGCCAATAGCCAGTAGCGGGTTGTCTTGTGTAACGGAAATTCTAGTATAGTTGCCTAGCGTTGTATTATAAAAGTATACAAAATAACATTAATATAACAAAGAAGAACGCTTTGTTGTAATTCATGTATGTATTTATTGAACTATTCAAGAAAAAAGGAAATAAAAATAAAATTCGACACACTATCATAATAGGGGTATTAGTATTATTTATTCTGTCAGCAGAGATATGGTTTACCCATCAGGGTAAACAAGTCGCATAACAAAGTATCACCTAGCGCGTTTGATATCGTAAAGCATGCAGAGATCGTACCCAATTCTGACGGGGCTAATGGTCCAAGATCTGGAATATTATAACATGTGGTCGTTGGTAGACTCACAGTGATTCACATTATACGCTCGATAAAATCGTATACGGGATATTAGGTTCACCCTTACGCATGCATTTTACCAGTTTCTCGTTACAGTTCGATAACGATACGTCGATTCCGTCATCGTTGATTAACGTAAAGGGTTCATCTTTTTTCTTTCTAAGATTGACCGCTTGCCCCTTGTCACCGAAAAAATCGAACTTTAATTGCTGACGAAGCAAATTTTCATATTTAATATATTTGGTATAACTCAGCTAAACGCATTCAGCTAAGCTTACGCAGTGTGAATTGTACAAACAACAACTACACAGTCAAGTAGAAATAGCGGCAATACAGCCGCACTTGATTGAAGTAAGTTGTGAAGGGAAAGCAGGAAAAATAACAACAGCTCACACTGCGTAAGCTTAGCTGAATGCGTTTAGCTGCCGGCTTAAGTATTGCGCATGTTGTTGCGGGTTCGACTCCCGCAGAAGCCAAGAAGAAAGAAGTCTGATGAGGAAATGTGGTGATTTCCGAAATAGTACTATAACTTCTACCGCTTTGAGTATTGTTGTTTTTTTCCTAATAATTTTCCAATTAACCAATCGGCCTTAAAGCTCCAAAATATTTAAAATTAACATTAGAAGGTTTTTTGTAAAATTATTATAAATTTTGGTAAAGAACTTTACACATAAGTTTATGTATGTTTTTGGTTCAAAATAAACTGTATTTGAAGCGAAGAATATGATATAGGAGAAAAAGAATAACAATTAGTAAAATTCTTCTAATTAACCTTTATTTAGAACCGACATTAATTTTTTCAAATTTTATAGAGGGACCGAAAATAATTATAATTTTTTAATTGTTTTTAATAAAAAAAATCAAAAGATTCCAAATATCGGAGAACATTTTTAAATATATAGGTACATGTGTTTATTTACTCAAGCTCACCACGAATTTGTTACGATTAAACATTTTTTGATCAAAACATATAAAAATTATTATTAATAATTATATTTCGATTTTTATTAATCGTTCCGGATAGATAACACAGTACAACAGCTAATCTGGGGGGTGCGAAATTCCAAGTCAGGGTGCTGGTACTAGATCAGTATAGTAAAACCCTCAAAGGGTTTGGCTTTCGTATGTGTCAGTTTTTTTTATGACCTTTTAAATTTTTTCCTTATCTTGATGTTTTTTCGCTTAGTTGTAACATTTTGGCAAAAACGTAGTTTAACATAACTCGAGAACCACTTGTCCGATTTTAATGAAACAAATTTAGAAAAATTAAGAATTACAATTTCTATTTGTGTCATTTATCGCCTTTTTTATAAATTTTCCCCAATAACTCCAGACTTCTGGCCATAAACTACTAAAAAAATAAAGTAAACATTTTTATAATTTTTTATTTTTATTTTATTTATTTATTTCTATTTATTTTAATAAATATTGCCTAGACTTTTTCGATGGTGGTTGTTCGGGACTAGTGGCATCGCATTCATCGCTATCATCAGTTCTGAACCACACATAATGTCAATGTGTGACTCCACTGTTGGCCCTTCTGCATCTCCTGAAAATTCTTTATCATCAAGATCATCCCTGTCTTGCCACACAAGCTTACTCCACCAGCAAATTTCCGCAATTATTGCACTCGGCGACTTTTTGCCTCTATATCTGTAAGTTTTTGTTTTATTAAAATGAGTTTGAAAAAATAAAAAATCAGTATTACCTCATTTCAAATGACATAGCAACTTGATGATAGCGTTCACCTTGTTCATCAGATTCGGTAGCCAATTGTTTGCTGAAGTAGTCCAGATGATGATGTAAATAATGGATTTTCAAGGACATGTGGACACCAATTTCCGAGGATGCTCTTAACATCCTTGCGACAGAAACATCGTAGTTGTTAGAACGATGCTTTCCCAACAAGCCTTCTATTACTTCTTTGATTGCCTGCCATGCATTGAATTCAGCGTCAATCAAAATATTGTTGAATGCGTCACTTTTAATCGGCTTTCGTATATCTGGACCATTTAGTACGCCTGTTTGGAAAAAATTAATTTGTTAAGATGGAAAACCATGGGAAATAAATGTGATATTATAACTTTCCTTCTTTAATTTTACTTTCGCTGAGTCTCGGGTAAATTAGTTTCAAAAACAAGAAAACTTCATCTCTTTTGGCGACAGTTTTGATAAAATTCTTAACAATTCCAAGTTTAATATGCAGTGGAGGCAGCAATATCTTCTCCTTCGGCACTAGAGGCTCACGAATAATATTGGCCGTTTGTAACCTGCTGTGCTCTCTGAGTTTCCATCCGTGGCATGCATATTGGTCACCGGAAAATCGTGTGTCCCAATCGCACAAAAAGCACATATATTTTATATCGCCGCTTTGAAGACCGCAAAGCATTGCTACAACTTTTAAATCGCAGCATATGCGCCACATATGTTTGGCGTAGTTAACCATTTTTAAAATATTTTCTAGTGCATCATATGTTTCTTTCGTTTCTGTACTATAGGCGATTGGAACTGAAGGTTTTTTATTGGTCTTATGCAGTAAAACCGCCTTCAAGCTGAGTTTTGAACTGTGAATAAATAATCTCCAGTCATCTGCTTCATATTTTATTTCCATTGCGTTCATCAATTTTCTTACATCCGGGCAATATGCAGAAGTTTTTTCATCATTCACAAGGAATAAACTGTGGAGTGTTGCCTGACGACTTCGATAAGCTGTGACATTCACACCGGATGCCAACAAATTGTTTGATTTCAAAATGGAAGCCAGCTCTTCTGATTTATGCTGTGTTAATTCCAACTGGGCAACAATTGAATCAAGCTTATTTTGATTTATTAAAATTGGCTCATTGGATACTGATGGCTCATATGGGGGATCATCACGTGCATGATATGTCGGAGCAGTCGTAAAAGAGAAAATATCTGGGCTAGAAGCTTTTGGCACAGGAATGTGGTCCGAATGAGGCAATGGTGTTGCGGCACTTGCAACACCAACGTAATTATACGATTTTCTTATCCTTTTTGCGGCTCCTTTATTCGCACATGCATAGCAATTCAATGGATTGTGACCTTCGCCAGGATTAGTCCAAGTCATTGGGATACCGAATGGCATACCTTCACGTCTTCTATTTTTCCAATCCATTAGACGGTTGTAGCAGCTTTTACACACTATATTTGGTACCCAATTTTCGTTCACTATAACATTTTGGTTGAAGTACATCTCGTATGTTTGAACAAAATCAGTACTGAAATTTCCCCTTTTTTTATGAGATGAGACATATTGACCACAGCAGTAGCAAAAGCTATTTATATCTGGCTTGCACAGTTCCATATTTTGTTCTCTTTTGTTCACTTTTAAAAAATTTGAGAAAAATTACTTTTACTGTTCGCGTTCGTCGGCACTTGTTGAATGACAAAAATCACAGAACCAGTGTGAGAAAGAGAAGAAGTATAATGACAATGCATGTTTTATGTGAACATTACAGAACCAGTGTTGCTGGATTTTTTATGAATTTAAAAAAACAAAATATTTAAATTTTTAATATTTTATAATTTTATTGAGCTCAAGGCCAGTTTATGGAAGATTTGTTTGTGAAAAAACAACAACAGCTTTCAATGGTTGAAGTTATAGTACTATTTCGGAAATCACCACATTTCCTCATCAGACTTCTTTTTGATTATTAAATTAAATTATTTTTAATTTAATTTTCATAACCACTTCTCTCAGGCTTTGAATCCGGGAGCTCGGAGTTGCAGAGCCAATACGCTACCTATTGTGCTACGCTAGCCGAGTTGGCTGTTGTGTTTATTTCATCTTCCTTAAACAAACCAACTACAAACAAGAGCAACTGATCTGCCGCTATTTAACTTGTTTGTGTGGTTGTTGTTTGTGTTTTTTTATTTTTGCAAATTCTATATTATATGTATGCATTTTTAAGGCGTGCTCATCCTTGTGTACAATGTTTGTTCATTTTTCTGTTGGCCTAGTAAAATGTTAATATTTTATAATTTTATTGAGCTCAAGGCCAGTTTATGGAAGATTTGTTTGTGAAAAAACAACAACAGCTTTCAATGGTTGAAGTTATAGTACTATTTCGGAAATCACCACATTTCCTCATCAGACTTCTTTTTGATTATTAAATTAAATTATTTTTAATTTAATTTTCATAACCACTTCTCTCAGGCTTTGAATCCGGGAGCTCGGAGTTGCAGAGCCAATACGCTACCTATTGTGCTACGCTAGCCGAGTTGGCTGTTGTGTTTATTTCATCTTCCTTAAACAAACCAACTACAAACAAGAGCAACTGATCTGCCGCTATTTAACTTGTTTGTGTGGTTGTTGTTTGTGTTTTTTATTTTTGCAAATTCTATATTATATGTATACATTTTTAAGGCGTGCTCATCCTTGTGTACAATGTTTGTTCATTTTTCTGTTGGCCTAGTAAAATGTTAATATTTTATAATTTTATTGAGCTCAAGGCCAGTTTATGGAAGATTTGTTTGTGAAAAAACAACAACAGCTTTCAATGGTTGAAGTTATAGTACTATTTCGGAAATCACCACATTTCCTCATCAGACTTCTTTTTGATTATTAAATTGAATTATTTTTAATTTAATTTTCATAACCACTTCTCTCAGGCTTTGAACCCGGGAGCTCGGAGTTGCAGAGCCAATACGCTACCTATTGTGCTACGCTAGCCGAGTTGGCTGTTGTGTTTATTTCATCTTCCTTAAACAAACCAACTACAAACAAGAGCAACTGATCTGCCGCTATTTAACTTGTTTGTGTGGTTGTTGTTTGTGTTTTTTATTTTTGCAATTCTATATTATATGTATACATTTTTAAGGCGTGCTCATCCTTGTGTACAATGTTTGTTCATTTTTCTGTTGGCCTAGTAAAATGTTAATATTTTATAATTTTATTGAGCTCAAGGCCAGTTTATGGAAGATTTGTTTGTGAAAAAACAACAACAGCTTTCAATGGTTGAAGTTATAGTACTATTTCGGAAATCACCACATTTCCTCATCAGACTTCTTTTTGATTATTAAATTGAATTATTTTTAATTTAATTTTCATAACCACTTCTCTCAGGCTTTGAACCCGGGAGCTCGGAGTTGCAGAGCCAATACGCTACCTATTGTGCTACGCTAGCCGAGTTGGCTGTTGTGTTTATTTCATCTTCCTTAAACAAACCAACTACAAACAAGAGCAACTGATCTGCCGCTATTTAACTTGTTTGTGTGGTTGTTGTTTGTGTTTTTTATTTTTGCAAATTCTATATTATATGTATGCATTTTTAAGGCGTGCTCATCCTTGTGTACAATGTTTGTTCATTTTTCTGTTGGCCTAGTAAAATGTTAATATTTTATAATTTTATTGAGCTCAAGGCCAGTTTATGGAAGATTTGTTTGTGAAAAAACAACAACAGCTTTCAATGGTTGAAGTTATAGTACTATTTCGGAAATCACCACATTTCCTCATCAGACTTCTTTTTGATTATTAAATTAAATTATTTTTAATTTAATTTTCATAACCACTTCTCTCAGGCTTTGAACCCGGGAGCTCGGAGTTGCAGAGCCAATACGCTACCTATTGTGCTACGCTAGCCGAGTTGGCTGTTGTGTTTAGTATTTCATCTTCCTTAAACAAACCAACTACAAACAAGAGCAACTGATCTGCCGCTATTTAACTTGTTTGTGTGGTTGTTGTTTGTGTTTTTTTATTTTTGCAAATTCTATATTATATGTATGCATTTTTAAGGCGTGCTCATCCTTGTGTACAATGTTTGTTCATTTTTCTGTTGGCCTAGTAAAATGTTAATATTTTATAATTTTATTGAGCTCAAGGCCAGTTTATGGAAGATTTGTTTGTGAAAAAACAACAACAGCTTTCAATGGTTGAAGTTATAGTACTATTTCGGAAATCACCACATTTCCTCATCAGACTTCTTTTTGATTATTAAATTGAATTATTTTTAATTTAATTTTCATAACCACTTCTCTCAGGCTTTGAACCCGGGAGCTCGGAGTTGCAGAGCCAATACGCTACCTATTGTGCTACGCTAGCCAAGTTGGCTGTTGTGTTTATTTCATCTTCCTTAAACAAACCAACTACAAACAAGAGCAACTGATCTGCCGCTATTTAACTTGTTTGTGTGGTTGTTGTTTGTGTTTTTTATTTTTGCAAATTCTATATTATATGTATGCATTTTTAAGGCGTGCTCATCCTTGTGTACAATGTTTGTTCATTTTTCTGTTGGCCTAGTAAAATGTTAATATTTTATAATTTTATTGAGCTCAAGGCCAGTTTATGGAAGATTTGTTTGTGAAAAAACAACAACAGCTTTCAATGGTTGAAGTTATAGTACTATTTCGGAAATCACCACATTTCCTCATCAGACTTCTTTTTGATTATTAAATTAAATTATTTTTAATTTAATTTTCATAACCACTTCTCTCAGGCTTTGAACCCGGGAGCTCGGAGTTGCAGAGCCAATACGCTACCTATTGTGCTACGCTAGCCGAGTTGGCTGTTGTGTTTATTTCATCTTCCTTAAACAAACCAACTACAAACAAGAGCAACTGATCTGCCGCTATTTAACTTGTTTGTGTGGTTGTTGTTTGTGTTTTTTATTTTTGCAAATTCTATATTATATGTATGCATTTTTAAGGCGTGCTCATCCTTGTGTACAATGTTTGTTCATTTTTCTGTTGGCCTAGTAAAATGTTAATATTTTATAATTTTATTGAGCTCAAGGCCAGTTTATGGAAGATTTGTTTGTGAAAAAACAACAACAGCTTTCAATGGTTGAAGTTATAGTACTATTTCGGAAATCACCACATTTCCTCATCAGACTTCTTTTTGATTATTAAATTAAATTATTTTTAATTTAATTTTCATAACCACTTCTCTCAGGCTTTGAACCCGGGAGCTCGGAGTTGCAGAGCCAATACGCTACCTATTGTGCTACGCTAGCCGAGTTGGCTGTTGTGTTTATTTCATCTTCCTTAAACAAACCAACTACAAACAAGAGCAACTGATCTGACGCTATTTAACTTGTTTGTGTGGTTGTTGTTTGTGTTTTTTATTTTTGCAAATTCTATATTATATGTATGCATTTTTAAGGCGTGCTCATCCTTGTGTACAATGTTTGTTCATTTTTCTGTTGGCCTAGTAAAATGTTAATATTTTATAATTTTATTGAGCTCAAGGCCAGTTTATGGAAGATTTGTTTGTGAAAAAACAACAACAGCTTTCAATGGTTGAAGTTATAGAACTATTTCGGAAATCACCACATTTCCTCATCAGACTTCTTTTTGATTATTAAATTAAATTATTTTTAATTTAATTTTCATAACCACTTCTCTCAGGCTTTGAACCCGGGAGCTCGGAGTTGCAGAGCCAATACGCTACCTATTGTGCTACGCTAGCCGAGTTGGCTGTTGTGTTTATTTCATCTTCCTTAAACAAACCAACTACAAACAAGAGCAACTGATCTGCCGCTATTTAACTTGTTTGTGTGGTTGTTGTTTGTGTTTTTTTATTTTTGCAAATTCTATATTATATGTATGCATTTTTAAGGCGTGCTCATCCTTGTGTACAATGTTTGTTCATTTTTCTGTTGGCCTAGTAAAATGTTAATATTTTATAATTTTATTGAGCTCAAGGCCAGTTTATGGAAGATTTGTTTGTGAAAAAACAACAACAGCTTTCAATGGTTGAAGTTATAGTACTATTTCGGAAATCACCACATTTCCTCATCAGACTTCTTTTTGATTTTGATTTGATTTCCGAAATAGTACTATAACTTCAACCATTGAAAGCTGTTGTTGTTTTTTCACAAACAAATCTTCCATAAACTGGCCTTGAGCTCAATAAAATTATAAAATATTAACATTTTACTAGGCCAACAGAAAAATGAACAAACATTGTACAAAAGGATGAGCACGCCTTAAAAATGTATACATATAATATAGAATTTGCAAAAATAAAAAAACACAAACAACAACCACACAAACAAGTTAAATAGCGGCAGATCAGTTGCTCTTGTTTGTAGTTGGTTTGTTTAAGGAAGATGAAATAAACACAACATCCAACTCGGCTAGCGTAGCACAATAGGTAGCGTATTGGCTCTGCAACTCCGAGCTCCCGGGTTCAAAGCCTGAGAGAAGTGGTTATGAAAATTAAATTAAAAATAATTCAATTTAATAATCAAAAAGAAGTCTGATGAGGAAATGTGGTGATTTCCGAAATAGTACTATAACTTCAACCATTGAAAGCTGTTGTTGTTTTTTCACAAACAAATCTTCCATAAACTGGCCTTGAGCTCAATAAAATTATAAAATATTAACATTTTACTAGGCCAACAGAAAAATGAACAAACATTTAAATTTTTAGGAAAAAAATACTTTTTTCCCTTCATACATTCATTTTTAACTTCGAAAGTGTTGCACATATAGGAAAACGGTATAGAAACAGATTAGAGAAACTGTAATTCTTAATTTTTCTAAATTTGTTTCATCAAAATCGGACAAGTGGTTCTCGAGTTATGTTAAACTACGTTTTTGCCAAAATGTTACAACTAAGCGAAAAAACATCAAGATAAGGAAAAAATTTAAAAGGTCATAAAAAAAAACTGACACATACGAACGCCAAACCCTTTGAGGGTTTTACTATACTGACCTAGTACCATCACCCTGACTTGGAATTTCTCACCCCCCAGACAATAATCCCAAAAATGTTCCACAGCGTAATCAAATATTTTTGGTCATATAAAAATTAAAACCATTTTCCGTGTTTTAATTTTCCGCTCTGAAATAATGCTTATTTCTAGGAATTTAAAAAAAACAAAGTCTAAAAACTTGAACAGAATTCGAAACTGCATCTTATGACGAGGTCATAGCAAAAAAAAAAGTATGCCAAAAAATATAAAACTCAAAAATTAAGTTTTATTTCTGAGCTATAAAATAACGATCAAAAAATGATTTTTTTATTTATCAAAAGAATAAAACTCACAAAATAATCATTATTTTTGATGAAAAAAATAATAATCAAAAAATTACAACTCGTAAAATAATGATTATTTCCGATCAATAAACAGCAACTCACAAAATAAGAATTATTTTAGAGCGAAAAATTAGCACACGAAAAATAAGTTTTATTTTTGATCAAACAAATTTTAATCGATATTAAATATTTATTTCAAAAAAATAAAACTCTTCAAATTATAAATATTTTTGACCGAAATTTTAAATATCTGATTATTTAAACATTTTTTTGATGAAACTCATAATCATTACGATCGCTGATTTTAATTAATATTAATATTTTTAATATTCACATTACCGGAAACATTCCGAGCGATTAGTCTCACTTAAAACTTTACGTACGCCGTAAGAAGCGTAAATATGTAAATTATTTAATGCTATTGTTGTTGACCGTTTAACATATTCCATATCTTCTGCTATTTCTAGCCCGCAACATGGGTTCGTTAAAGGAAAATCGACTATTACAAACTTACTTGAGTTTACTACTCATGTATTAAACGGATTTAGAGAAATTATGAATACCGATGTAATATACACCGTGTTATCGGAGCCTATGATCCCACGCCCAAATTCGCAAAACACTTTCTTAAGGTGAAATGTTTGAAATATCTGTTGGTTATATTCATACAACTAATTACATATGAATAACAAATATTACAATGGTTCTTATATTAGTATTTTAAGGGATGGTTCTCGATATTTAAATAACTTTCGACTTTCACGTCCTTTGTTTGTCAGAGATAAAGAAAGAAAAAACAGCTCTTCAGAAGGACGTTGTGATTGTAGAATCCTTGGGAAGATATCCTTTACTAAGCGAACTAGTCCCTCCCATGCACCGCCCATGTGTGGCGACGCCGGTGGTATAAACTTCCATTTTCTGTTGGACTCCGTGAAGGCGCGTACGAACTTGTCTTTGTCCATAGCGTTGAAGGCAGTGGTTAGTTTCCTTTGTGTGGCCTTAAAGTTGGTGGCGTTATCACTCCAAATCTCGTGGGGTACTCCTCGCCGGGCCATGAAACATGAATACGTGTGTTTGCGGACAGTGAATTTGCAATCTCTGTATGCACCGCTCTCGTTGTAAGACAAGTTAAAAGCACTGTGCTCCTTCGTACCGCTATCAATATTGGCCCGAAGTAATCAACGCCCACGTACGAAAAGGGGTGAACAAAGGGTATCACTCTTGCCGCGGGCAGAACGCCCATCTTCGGTGGTCGTGGAACAGCACTGCGATTTATACAAACCTGGCATTCACGGCGTTCTTTGTTTACAACTGTGCGTAGTCGGGGAATCCAGAAAGTTTGGCGTATTTCATTAACGACTGTCTCAGAGAAAAGCGTCCATGTATTGACAAGAACGTTTGAGGCTGGTGCACCTCTCCGTGGTGACCTGCGTACTTGGCTCGAAGTTCTTCGCCGGTTGTCTGGTTGCTATCTGTATCGCTTGGCCAGTACGAACGCGCGAGTTTCAAGAATGGCGGCCCTTTGAACCAACTGCTCTCATTTGAGAAATCTGGCATTTCTTGACAGTTTGTGGCGTCATAGTCCGCTGATGGAATCCAGCGCCAGTCGTTTATCTCAGTAAGCTCCAAAATTCCGCTGACTCTAAAGGCTACAAACTGCGAGTAACGCCGATGGTCAGAGCGAATCCAGGCTAGGACAGTACGAGAGTCAGTCCAAAATGTCCCACGTCTGATAGGAACGAGCACCTATTACAGCAGCTTGAAGCTCTAGTCGGGGAATTGAAAGCATCTTTACTGGCGCCACCTTCACCTTGCTACTTATAAGAATACAATTTACAACGTCACCACATGTGTGGTGTAGATAACATGTGGCAGCATACGTATTTTCGCTGGTGTCAACAAAGACGTGTATCTCCAGCTCGGACTCGCGCCCTAAGTTGCGGAAGTAACAACGTGGTATCTTCAAAGCCTCCACCTTAGGAACTAGATTGGCCCATCTGAGCCAGCTAGAAAGGTGCTCGTCTGGGAGGATATCATCCCAAGCGCAGCCGGAACGCCAGACTTCCTGGAAAATTATCTTCGCATACACAGTGTAGAAACTAAGTAGCCCCAAGGGGTCGAAAAGGCTCATAACAACGCTCAATACTTCCCTCTTGGTTGGACGGCGATGGCTGCGCAGCAGGTCGCAATTTTTGTGGTGCTGCGCGAGTCGGAACGTAAAACAATCCTCTTCGGCGAGCCACCACAGGCCCAAGACCTTTTCCACTGGTACTTTTTGAGGGTTTTCGAGGCGTATTTCCGAAACTTTAGCTTTAACTTTAAGTGAATCCAGCACCGCCTCGGAATTCGACCGCCAGTTTCTGATGTGAAACCGCCGTAAGCTTAGCTGAATGCGTTTAGCTGCCGACTTAAGTATTGCGCATGTTCCCGCAGAAGCCAAGAAGAAAGAAGTCTGACGAGGAAATGTGGTGATTTCCGAAGTAGTACTATAACCTCTACCGCTTTGAGTATTGTTGTTTTTTTCCTAATAATTTCCAATAAACCATTCGGCCTTAAAGCTCAAAAATATTTAAAATAAATAGTGAAATGGCCAAACAATAACAAATGAAACATTTCTTCTATGTCTCCACTTATGGCTATAGCTCGCTGACGGAACCTCCGCAAGATGGACACCAGGCAGGTCAACAAGACCTCGGCAAGCTCCGGGCACCGCTTAAGCTTTGCTTGTAGGCATTGAGCATTCCGCAGAGCAGTCGGGAGCCTATCAGGAAGTGCGACGTTAGGGTTTCTCCAGATCAGTCCGGTTTCGAAGCGGTCGTCGACGCGTTTGGTTGTCGCCTTTAGTTGTTTGAGAGCATGTTCGTCTTCTCTGGACATTAGGCTCGGTACCTTACGTGAAACATCGAGATTGTCAAGACAAACGTACTCTTTGACGGTCCGCAGCAGTTCAGCGTTGGCAGCGGCGTCGCAGTCGCATGTGTGGAACGCGTGATAAGCAGCGGATTGGGGTTGCTTAACAAGGAGCACCTTCAACGTCCATCCTAGGCGTGTCTTCTCCGCCACGGGTTCATTGTCGAGGCCCTCGCGGTAACGTAGACCTAGGGCTAGTCGGCAGTTGTTCAGGCATATAAGAAGTTTTGGCATGACATCTACGTAGGAGGTCAACGGTAGATCTCAAAGATGCAAAAATCTAGCTTGAAGCCGCTTAGCATCGAGTGTTTGCATTGGTAGTTCGAGCGCGTTCACAGTTCGCACATCCTTCAACGCGAAGCGCCTTTGGGCATTGGCCCCGGAGATTTCCAAATCAAGAATTTGGGAGTCATCCTCATAGCGGTGGGTGTTCGCTGTCCATTTAAGGCATAAAGGTTGCGCAGTACCCTTAAGATTCAATTTTTCTTAAAGCTCGGCATCCATTAGCGTAAGCGAAGAACCATCGTCGAAAAAGGCATAAGTCTGAAGTTTGGTGTTATTACCATGGAGTGTTACGGGCAGCACCGGAAAAAAGATGGCGTCACTTCGATGAGCGTTCAACCTTGAGCTGGCAAGTGGTGGGTTAACGGCTTGAGGATGTTTGTTAAGTAGCCGATTGTGGATTGAGGTGCAACCATCTATACCGCAAGTGGCGGTTGATTGGCAGTTAAGCCGATGATGCACCTTTAAGCAGCGACGACATAAATTATGTGTTCGAACCAAGTGCCACCGCCCAGCCCTGTCCGCACTCCTGAACTGACTGCAACTTGCAACCGAGCTACAGTCACCGTTGCAGATAATGCAAGCGGGTTTCTTCCTACTTCCGACATCACTTGCATGTGCATTCAAATTACCGTGTTTGGCGGAAGCTTTCGAGGTAACGTTTAGCACGAGGATGCTGTTCGCTCCTGGAGCAAATTGGAATAGCCAGTTACCAAAACTTTCGAGGTTCGACGAAGCCAGTTGTAGTTTGTGCATGCCCCATGTTCTGACTCGGGGTTACTAAGATGACACAACGTATTTGAAGCTTTAATTGTTGCGTATATATTTTGCACCTCCAAGGCTAGGTCGACGAGAGCTTCCAGGCGGTTTTCTTTCACTGCTGGTATTTCTCGAATTCGAACAAGTAGCACGGCGATAATGAGCTCAGGGCGCCCAAATTTCATTCGCAAGGTGTCAAGTATTTGCAGGACACAGGACGCGTGCAAGAGGAGGTTTCTTACAGCGTTCCCTTCAGCTCCTTCTAAAGATTGGCGTAAGCGCAACGGTCGTGACCCTGTAGGCTCTGTGACGCCCTCAGGTATCAATTTCGGAAGACAGGTCATACCACTTGAAGGAATAACTTGTGATTGCACCTGTTGTGCGAGGCTACAAAAACTTTCTTGCAACAAATTTATTTGGTGTTGAATATTACTGTTGTCTGGCGCCTCCTTTGACTGCGGAGCAGCGGAGAAGTCAACATGTTGAGTGTTTGGGATGTCTTCGCATTTATGCGGTGATACTGTGTTGGGCAAGAAAGGTCCGGTAGCATATAGCCACTTCTGCACTGCGACCGTGTTGAAACCTTCACCCACATCGGAGCAGTCATCATCAGTCTCTACTTGTTGTAGGAGCATTTTACGTATAATTATTAGAGCTTCTCTTTGTCGAAGAATATGTTCCTATTCTGCAAGTAGTGAGGCTTCTGCACGGAGCCGCCGAGCTCTTGCTGATTTAATACCAATACTACTGCGTATAGAGGTACCCCCTGTTGGGCAGCGGCTGTAGGCAATGACAGATCCATCTCCTGTGGTGAATGTACGCAAGCAGCATCTTCCTTATGGTTGGGAATATTTGGCTTGAGTGCGGTTGGCCTGGCAGAGGGGCCAGCACCTGTGTTAACACTTAGGTGTTCCGCTCCTTCCATGGTAATGCGTGAAGATGTCGAGCAGTCCGAACAGCGCCAGTCCACGTTTTCAATTGAGGCTGTAACGCCAACACAACCAAAATGATACCATCGATCGCAGTGGTCACAGCAAACCATTTGCGAGTCATCTGCCTTTGAGCAAATTTTACAGATGTGACCTTCTGATATATCGGTGTTCTGCATTTCGCAAATTGAGCAAATCACATGTAAAATATTTCAAATTTGTTATCGGAACCTATGATCCCAAGCCCAAATTCGCAAAACACTTACTTATGGTGAAATGTTTGAAATATCTCTTGGTTACATTTATACAATTAATTACATATGAATTACAAATACTACAATGGTTCTTACTTTAGTATTTGAAGGGATGGTTCTCGATATTTAAATAACTTTCGACTTTCACGTTCTTTGTCTGTCAGAGATAAAGAAAGAAAAAACAGGAGAGGCCATTTTGCAAACGTCAAGCAATTTGCTTGTCAATTGCGCACACAGGGTGGCGTGTAAGAGTCAGGTGCTGCCGTATCTTTCGTAACACACCGATTTTAGTAAAGTATTCGCTAAAGTTAATCACTCCTTACTTATCCTTAAACTCGATCTTTTGGTTTTCAACCTAATCTTCTCCGTTTGATATCTTCTTATCTGCACGACAGAACACATCGAGTCCTTTTGAAAAATACTTCTTCGAGCGTTATTTATGTGGTCGTTGTGATCGTTGGTAGACTCACAGTGATTCATATTATACGCTCGATAAAATCGTATACGGGATATTAGGTTCACCCTTACGCATTCATTTTACTAGTTTCTCGCCACAGTCCGATAACGATACGTCGATTCCGTCATCGTTGATTAACGTTAAGGGTTCATCTTTTTTCTTTCTAAGATTGACTGCTAGCCCCTTGTCACCGAAAAAATCGAACTTTAATTAAAAATTTTCATGTTTAATATATTTAATATATTTCGATATATCCGAAGAAATTCAGATGTTGTGAAAGGACAACAGCAAGTACTTGTGTGTAAGGCGAGAACAGAAACTCAAATCGGAACAATCGAGTCATCTTAAAGTTACGCTTACGTAGTCCCAAAGTGGGCGCGGTTCCAATTCGAAAGAAACGTTTCATTCTTCATATGTACCAAAGTTGTGACGACAGATTTGACGAAAAATTTGGAATGCCCACAAAATAAATCATTATCATTATGGTTTTGATTATTTTCCTTTTCATAAGAAGTTATACGAGTACTTACATACATGATGCAATAATAAAAGGTGTTCTACGCCCTTACAAACTGTGTTGTTCTTTTGCCGAATTTGGTTACCATTTAAAAAAAAAATTTTGAATTGTAGCCGAAAATTAAGTTTTTCATTCAAAACTTAATACGTATTATTAATTGTTTTGGCATTTGGGATTATTTTTACTTAATTGTTGATAATTGTTTTTCTAAAAGCGAAAATTTTAAGATTTGGTAAAAATTGCCAAGTGTTTGTATAATAAAACACTATATTTTAAATTATTAAGTGAATAAGAGTTCTGGGGTTCGTTTCGGAAGACAGGATCAACAATTTTATTGGCATTTTCAATACAATATTTTTTATTTTTAAGTATCAAAAATAGTTAATATTTCTCTATGGGCTCTGAATCTGCTCAAACTTAAGTGTTTGACGCTGCTCTCCATAAAATCATCGTCACAAAAGAATACACTTTTCTCAAAAGCCGCCTTCAACCGACTCGATCATAACGATCACATCAACTCCTGCATTTAAATTACAAGTCTATGATATCTCAACGTCAAAATTTCGCTTTCTCGGTTTTCCTATGGAACAAGCTACCTGCTAAATTCTGGAGCAGCGTTACATCGCACTTCGAGAGCACATTACTTAAACTATACAGCGAGCGAATATAAAACATATTACCGTTTACTTTTGTCAGATGGTTTTAATATGTAAATTTTTATGCATTGTTAATTTTTACCTCCTTACCTTATTTTTATTCTCTAAATTCAAACCTCTATTCTCTGATTTCTAATTTCAAATTTTTACTTAGTTCTAAGCCGCTGTGGTTGAGTTGGTAGCGGTGCGTGCTATAACTTGATATGCCGGTGAGTTCGAGGTTCGAATCTCAGTCAGGGCAAACAAAATCTTAATAATAGAAAAAGTTGTTTCTAATAGCGGTCACCCCTCGGCAGGCAATGGCAAACCTCCGAGGGTATTTCTGCCATGAAAAAGCTTCTCATTAAATACCTCTGCCGTTCGGAGTCGGCACAAAACTGTAGGTCCCTCCATTTGTGGTATAATATAAAGACGCACACCACAAATGGAAGGAGAAATTCGGCCAAACACTGAGCTATATAGTGTACGCGCCAAAATTATTATATATTATAAGTTTCAATATTTTTGTCAGTTTTCAAAAAAAATTCTTAATATTTCAAAACCTTTCATTCTCCCATCATGTTATACATATAAATTGGTTTTCAAAATGTATTATTGTATGTCATGTTAGGTATAATCAGCCGAAATTTTTTTGGGAATATTATCAATTGAAAAAATTATTGTTATTATTAATTTGAAGCTTATACTAGTTGTTCAGTGTTTTGCCATTTGAGGTGTGCATCTCTGTTGCTGTACCACGGAATTTGCCTTTGCCTGCCGAGCAATGCAAAAATTTTAGTTTAATTAGACAGATTTGGAAGTAAACATAGGAAAAGTCCTGAAAACCAAAACCACTGTTTCTTACTATGCCTGTCGGTTAAAGTATATAAGTAAATACATAAGTTGTTTCTTGAAAATTTCATACAAATGTATGTATTCTCGTATATGTAAACTTATAGTTTGGTTTCATATACATAACATAGTACGTATCATAGACGCACGCGCAAACTACTCAGCTTATTTAAATGATAATTAAATATTTGAATGCAAGACCAAACCAAAGTCAAATAAAATTTCCATTTGTTATTAATTCAAAATAAAATCGTTTCAAGATTGCAAATGACTGTTAAGTCGAAATAACTTTTTAAAACTGACGGAAAATCGGCAAGTACCTCCATATATTGGTGAAAGCATAAATTATTTTTAGTACTAAAAATCGCTCAAAATTATTGAAAATAATATCTGAAAGCACAAAAAAGCGGCCAAATCCTTTTTCTGAGAAGCAAACCCTAAAATGAACCTTAAGAGTTCGTTGAAGTTGTCGATTGTCAGTAAAAGGAAGATTCATCCGTGAATAGAATGTTTGCCCAGTTCTGTTCTGAATTTGCTTTAAGCCAAGTCTTTTTTTAATGCGGGATAATGAGAGCAGAGGTTTTTTTTAATGTGCTCCGAAATATGAACTTCTGATCTTGCTTTGGTGAGGTGATTTTTTTAATCCCACGCCGAGGGAAGTCGTCAGCGTTTTTAGCTCCAGAAAACCATTGCACCCATTTACTTATAAACGCAGTCATACAGGCCTGTTCTCCATTTCGATTTTGACAAATTTGTTCGGAACCGGAATGTATAAATCCTTTCTCCTCAATCTGTTGTTGGTTTTTTTTTTGGCGTAGAATACGTCTTACCTTACGGTATGGGCACCCATGTCAGGTTTTTATTGTTGTAATCTCTATTTCTTTAATTATAAGGAAACGGCTCGGTAACTTTTTTTTGTAGTCAAATGAAGATGTTAGCTTTCGTTTGACATACATTTCATGTTGGTTGATATCTTCCTAATATTTAAATTTCTCAAATGAAAATTGTATAAACACATGCACACAAATATGTGTGTGGTGTTTGGTTGAGTGTGTAGTAGTAGTTTGTAGCGTGAATAGGCGTTCATTTTATTGCATAATTTTAGGCGGGAAAATTTAAGTAGAGTAAAGGCAGAGAAAGCGCTGCCAACTACTGCTTATTGGTGGTGATTTTAACACAGAAATCACTTCAAATACTAGATTGGCGAAATTTATGAGCGATACGTTTAATTTGGATTATATTCGAAATGATGCTCCCACAACTATTGATAACACAACCATTGACTTAGTTTTTGCGAGAAATTTAAATGTTAATTTAAAAACATATTTATCCTATTTTTCCCATCATAAGCCTATATTCTCAAAAGTAACTTTCAAATAATCAAATAGATTTGGGTCTGTTATTTATCATTTATCTTTACTATTGATAACTACCATTGACTTCGTTTTTGCGAGAAATTTAATTGATAATTTAAAATATTTTTATCCTATTTTCCTATCATAAGCTTATGTATATCATCAAAAGTAACTATCAAATAAAGAAATTCATTTGCTTGCATTATTTATCATTATAAATTATCATTATACATATGTTTTCTGTCTTATCGGATGGCGTATTCTACGTTAAACTTAATGGCCGTGTCTCTGACACAGCCTCCTTTTTTTTAGTTCTGTGAGGACGATTTATTCTTTTCATTTTGCAGAACCAGAGACAATACTTAAAAACCCAAAAAAAAACTGCACGCTTTCGATGAATAGCAATGTCTTTCGACCAAATCGAAATGCAGCAGAGGACTGATAGTTTGCAGCGTTTCAAAACTTTAATTTTTCACGTGCTAACGTATCTAGTAATCAGCTTGTTGTTGCGCTTCAAACTGCGCTTTTGTATCCCATCAGACATTATAAATCGGACCCTAATCCGGGTTTTGGTTATAATTCCGCTCCTACACCTCTACTGCTCTACTCCTACTCCGTGTTCGTTGCTTCCTACTTTTATTTAACCTACTTATGGCAGATTTTCAAAGCAAAAACTGCCTTTGATGCATTTAAAAACAATGTTTCGTCGCCCCAGTTAAGATTTATAGTTTTCTGTGTATCTCGACTCCAGCGCAATCAAGCACCTATATTCAACATTAAAATCGGTTTAGAAATATGACTTTTATAAACCACACGACTCCGGTTATGATCGAAATCGGACAATAAATACAATTTTAAGTAAGAACTCGATTCAGGCGCCACCTATCGCGGTTTTCTCTCTGTAACGTATTTTCTTGGGAAGTATATATATAATATAATTTTGCCGCGTACACTATATAGCTCAGTGTTTGGTCGAGCTTCTCCTTCCATTTGTGGTGTGCGTCTTTATATTATACCACAAAGGGAGGGACCTACAGTTTTGTGCCGACTCCGAACGGCAGATGTATTTAATGAGAAGCTTTTTCATGGCAGAAATACCCTCGGAGGTTTGCCATTGCCTGCCGAAGGATGACCGCTATAAGAAAAAACTTTTTCTATGATTAAAACTCAACAGTAATCTATAGCCATTTAAAATTTTCACTTTGTGATGCTAAAATTGAATGGACTACTATTACATATTCAGAGTTTTTTTTGTAAGCTTAACATTAGAAGGTTTTTTGTAAAATTGTTATAAATTTTGGTAAAGAACTTTACACATAAGTTTATGTATGTTTTTGGTTCAAAATAAACTGTATTTGAAGCGAAGAATATGATATAGGAGAAAAAGAATAACAATTAGTAAAATTCTTCTAATTAACCTTTATTTAGAACCGACATTAACTTTTCTTAAATTTTATAGAGGGACCGAAAATAATGATAATTTTTTAATTTTTTTTAATAAAAAAAATCAAAAGATTCCAAGTATCGGAGAACATTTTTAAATATATAGGTTCATGTGTTTATTTACTCAAGCTCACCACGAATTTGTTACGATTAAAAATTTTTTGAGCTTATTTCTAGGAATTTAAAAAAACAAAGTCTAAAAACTTGCAACAGAATTCGAAACTGCATCTGATGGCGAGGTCATAGCAAAAAAAAGTATGGCAAAAAATATAACACTCAAAAATTAAGTTTTGTTTCTGAGCTATAAAATAACGATCAAAAAATGATTTTTTATTTATCAAAAGAATAAAACTCAAAAAATAATCATTATTTTTGATGAAAAAAATAATAATCAAAAAATTACAACTCCTAAAATAATGATTATTTCTGATCAATAAACAGCAACTCACAAAGTAAGAATTATTTTAGAGCGAACAATTAACACACGAAAAATAAGTTTTATTTTTGATCAAACAAATTTTAATCGATATTAAATATTTATTTCAAAAAAATAAAACTCATAAAAATATAATTATTTTTGACCGAAATTTTAAATATCTGATTATTTATAAATTTTTTTGATGAAACTCATAATCATTACGATCGCTGATTTTAATTAATATTAATATTTTTAATACTCACATTACCGGAAACATTCCGAGCGATTAGTCTCACTTAAAACTTTACGTACGCCGTAAGAAGCGTAAATATGTAAATTATTTAATGCTACTGTTGTTGACCGTTTAACATATTCCATATCTTCTGCTATTTTTAGCCCGCAACATGGGTTCTCTAAAGGAAAATCGACTATTACAAACTAACTTGAGTTTACCACTCATGTATTAAACGGTTCTAGAGAAATTATGAATACCGATGTTATATACACCGATTTTAGTAAAGTATTCGATAAAGTTAATCACTCCTTACTTATCTTTAAACTCGATCTCTTGGTTTTCAAGCTAATCTTCTTCGTTTGATATCTTCTTATCTGCACGACAGAACACATCGAGTCTGTTTGAAAAATACTTCTTCGAGCGTTATTTATGTATCATCAGGGGTTCCACAAGGAAGTCACCTTGGTCCGATTATGTTCTTTCTTTTTATATACACTATATCTTCTGTTGTGAAATATTAAAAAATTTGGTTGTATGCGGATGATGTAAAGCTTTTAAAATCATTTAACACTCTTGATGAAAGGTATTTACTATAAGCGGACTTAAATAGCATGTCTAATTGGTGTGAAGTAAATGGTATGCCAATAAACCTTAAAAAATTTAAAGTAACTTGCTTTTCTTGCAGGGCCGTTCAACCAGCTTCTTATGACATAAGTTACTTTAACCTTGAACAAGTATTGAACTTTGTTGACCTAGGTATCACAATGGACCTAAAACTTAACTTCAATATTTATATCAATTCTACAATCCACAAAGCTAAAGATGTTGTTGCGTTTGTAAAACCATGGTCAAAAGAATTCAGTGACCCCTACATTACGAAGGCTCTTTTCACAACGTTATTGAGGCCAAATCATCCTTTGGAACCCGCACTATCAAGTTCATTTTGACCGGTTAGAGTCAATTCAAAAACAATTTCTGTTTTTTGTTTTAATAATTTTCGCTGGGATTCCCAGTATACCTGCCACCTATATTAATCGTTTAAAATTTATTAATCTTTCTACTCTTGCAAGTTACTGAGAGGCTTGATGTCTAGACCACCTCTTCTGGTAGAAGTGAAGTGGAACGTTCCCTCCCGATTTTCCAGGCATTTCCGGCCTCTTTTTCTGAAACCTTGCAAAAATAATTTCGAATTAAACGGGACACTCCGTAGTTTATGCTAGGACTTTAACTTTTACTCCGGTTCCTTTGATATTTCCGACTCACTTTTTTACATAAAGAATGCTATACTTTGTACTCTCAATAGATGATGGATTACATACACAATTACGCTTTAAAACAATTTTTACTATTCAAAATAATTTAAAATCGGCTGATAAACTTTAATTACTTAGCTGAACTCATGACTCGGCACGCAAAAAAAAATGTATTTCAGTTTAAAAATACCCCTAATGTCCTAGTTTCGCACGAATATGTCATTTCAATATTTTTTTAATATAGAAATCGACCCAATACATCGGCTGTTCTGGCAAAGAATTTGGACTTGAATTTTATAAATAGTTTTTAGATATCGATAAATCATATATAGATAGAAAATAGTGTTGTGGCTATTGGCGCATTGTACTTTAATGTTGATATTTCAAGAATAATAAGTTACAAAGTGTTTAATACGCTTACAATAAAACTGCTTCCTGATACCCCATATAACGTGTTGTCTTCATATTTTATGTAGCAATTTATATGACACTTATACATATTTCACAATTAAAGTTAGGAAGTATATATATTTCCGAAAATGATTAAATGTCTCAAAGATTTTGATTAACTTAAAAATATATAATGTTCGTGCCACAGTTAAGAAAACATACACTGGAAAAATAGCTTACAACTAACGATGGACCAAAGGCCATTCCAAATGCATTTTAAGAACAGTGGTTCCTGGCTTTTTATACCCGAGCGAACTTGTACACAAGGGTATTATAACTTTGTTCGCATAACGGTTGTTTGTAACAGCAAAAAATAATCGAGATAGATATAGACATATATATACTAAAATGATCAGAATGAAAAGAGGAATCGATTTAGCCCTGACTGTCTGTCCGTCCGTCCGCCTGTCCGTGGTTACAATAACTTGAGTAAAAATTGAGTTATTTCAATGAAATTAATTACATAGATTGCTCTTTGAACAGGGGAGGTTGGTATTGAAAATGGTCAATATCGGTCAATAACCACGCCCACCTTCCATATAAGGATTATTTTTGAAAAATGCAAAAACTCCATTTTTTCGGTGTCTATTACAGCAAATTGAGTGAAATTTTGTATTTGGAGCGATTTTGAACTAAGAATTTGGTATTTATCAAATTTTGAAAAACGGGCGTTGCCACGCCCACTTAGGAAAAAATATCTGTATCTCAATAACGGTGTAAAGTATCGTCACAAAATTTGGTGAACAAATTTTCCTCAATAACCTCGCCCACATACCATATAACGGAAATTTAGAAAAATGCAAAAACTTGGTATTTCAGTATTTATTGGAAGAAATTGAGTAAAGTTTAATACTAGCAGCAATTTGAAACAAATAAACGGGTTTTTATGAAATTATGGGCACCGCCCATGCAAAAATACATCGCGAGGGTATATAAAAATCGGTTTTGCGCGAGTTTAGCTTTTCCTACTTGTTTATTTAAATCTTGATATTGGTCCACAGTGTAGTTGAAGTTAGTAGAATCACACTCGGCGCACACTGGTAAAAACGGCCAATCTTGGTGGACATTACTCATAACTTGTAAAGAAATCACTTGAAAATTTATTAGTATCTTCGTTAGATTCTTAAAAGTTCTTGTATAAGCTGCGACATTGATCGCATGCGACGCAAAAGCTCTTGCGACTCTCGTATTAGCCACCTCCATAAAAATATCTGGTTTAGCACTCTAAATCGAAAAAAAAAACACTTCCAGAACTCTATATACGAATATAGTCCAGTTGAAAGGTAGTTTCAGTTTGCGTTGGTATGCTATGATTTAGATAAATATAAAATAAAGGGTCATAAGCTGAAATTAAATTTCGCAGGGTTGTGCGAATGCTTATTGCAAATTTATGCAAATAAATGCATTGTTAGAGTTTTTTATAAATATCTCGGTAACTGTTAGTCGCACATAAAAAGCTAAATAGTCATTATTTTTGTTATAAATATATCTACATTTTTCGTATCAACAGTTTTTTTGGTTAACATATACATACATTAGCAAATATCGGACTGCAAACTAAAATTTTCATTTTTCATATCGTTTTTTTTGCAAATTACTTGACTGCATTTCAAAACAAATGTTATTGCGTTGTATGGTGGTAACTCAAGTTCTGTAAGGCCAGCTTTCCTGCGGCCGCAAACTGCAGCGCAATCCTTTGTACATGCACAGGCAATAATTTTCAGAAGCCAATGCTTATCCTGGTTTCTTAAAAAAAACATTGGAGACATGTTTACCAACTTTTTTTTAAATAATCCGAAGATCAATATCCTCGTCAACGATGAAAACTGCATCAAATTTCGGCGACAAAGAATTCGCTGTGCGAACGATTTCAATATCAGCGTGAAGGATCGTCAGGATATCTGTCAAATATTATTGTCAAATTTGTGATGTAATGTTTTTTGAACGTGCGTTACGGAAAAAAATATCTTTGTCGCTTCGCCACTCAACTGAATAACAAACAAAATGCGCATATAATTTTTCATGCGAGACAAATTATAGCCGATATATGTATGTACCAAAGTATAAAACAATGCGACATGACCATGTTCAAGCGTGGACGCATTTCAAAGCTTTATATATCAAATGAAAGATAGTTTAGTGTACTTCAAAACTTACTGAGGTCATTTAACGAAAAAATGAAATGCAGTCAAGTAATTTGGAAGAAAGTGAAATAAAAATAAAAATTTTTAGTTTGCAGCCCGATAGTTGTTAATGTATTTGTGATTTTTGAAATAGTACTATAACTTCTACCATTTAAAAAACTATTGTTGTGTTTTCCAAATTACATTTTCAATAAAACTGGCCTCGAGCTCAATAAAATTGTCAATTATTAAAAAATAAAGGCCGAAAACAACAAAAATGCATGTAAAATAATATATGCAAGTATATTCAGTATATCTCAAAGTCCAAATAGATGAAAAATCATTAAAATTAAAAGATTTGATTAATTTGATGTAAGAGCCAGCTGATGCGGATAATAAATCTAATAATTCATCTGGAAAACATTTAACTTTAGAAGAAAAATGCAACAAAGCACCACCATTATTATTATTATTGTTGTTGGCGAGATAGCACTGCGACCTTAAGGTCTATTGTGCACCACCATACTCAATACTCAAAGTTGAAATGTACGAGTATGAATCAGCTGATTTCCTAGATTGATGAATCTAGTAGGGTGTGAAACGGGCTTTCTATCACAGTTTTTCGGCTGATTTTTCTCGTATTTTATCTTCTGAATTTTCCCAAATCCTTCTTTCTCGCTTCAAGAGCTTTAAAAATTTTAACTTAAAAAAAAATTGCAATTTTTGGAGTATGTAGCTCTATAGCTTATTCAATTTTAGTATACTAAAGTGCTAGTTTCTTGTGGCTGCGAATTACCACTGACTTTTGACAATTTTTATTTTAAAAAAAATTAACAACTAGAAAAGTACGAATAAAAAGACTTGCCGCAATTATTGAGTTCCAAAACTTTCAATTGTCGTTTTTATAAATATTGCAATGTTAAAATTTGTGATTTCGCAAAATTCGAGGTTTCACTTTTATCCTCTGATAAGATCACAATTGAGTCCTATTTACTTCTTTTTTTTTTAGCATATCAAAAGTGTTTTTTAAATTACAAAAGTTATGATAAAGTTTGAAAAGAATAACCTAATTCCTATTTTACTTTGGAAATTATTTTTATTAGTTACTACTTATTTTGTTCTCTTTTAAATCGTTCATATAACATTTTTATTTTCTTTTCCGTTATTTCTATAAAACTGATATCTATAGTCACAGTGGGACCTACAGTTTTGTACAATTTGTTGGACAGCATAACGATTTTCAACTTCGGAACTAGTACGATTTTTGCAATTTGAACCACTTTTTTCTTTTTTTTAACTTTTTTATCACGCTTTTTTATTCTATCTCCAAAATATTAAAAAAAAAATATTTCGCTTTTCTCATCTCGCCTCCAATTTTTCCTTCAACAAAAAAAACTTAGCGTAAACGTAACTGCTACTTCCAAGTTCATCATACCCAAATCATGCAATAAGGTTGTCTAAAAAAATTATAGAAATCAATTGGTACTAAAATTATACAAATCTTTCGACAGTACAAAAAATGGCTCCTAATTTTCGCCACTTAAATTTTCCACCTTTGGACTAGGAGCCGGAATAAAATCAGGCTCAACAATTTATGCAGCATTATTTGTTTCGAAAAAAGATGATAAATACAGCTCTATAGAAGCTTTTGCGTTCTATATATGTATGCACATACTTATAATGACTCTGGAGAAACAACCGTATTCATTCGTGATAATAATACTGGAATCAAAGTGAGCCTAATTGATGTTTTCACGAAAATTTAATATTTTTGGATACGATAGACAAAAAAAACCTTAAGGATCTGCTGAATGTCCTGTTCGTGACAATCAAATAAACTTCTGAAGTTACTAAGATTTAGAGAATCACTTATACATTCTAGCCAGCCATGTAACACAATTTCGTGAAATTTTTCGTATTTTTTTGGAGCATGCATATAATTATTTAATGCAAGACACTCTTATCTATTAATCGATTAAATTTCTTATAATGTTAATGTTAATCGTTTTCGCAAAATCATCTATTTGGATGAAATTAGTTTACAAGAGCTCAAATTTATTAATAACTGTCAGTTCTACTGTAAAATATCAAGTGGTAAGTGTACATACGTCCATACACTTCCCCACCTTTAGACAGTGAATAACCAAATGTCATTTGTGGAGTTGGTAGATCCACAAAATCCACGATAATTAAATACCCAGGCACAGAATCCCCTTTTAAAAAAAATATTCCCAACACAAAATCCGCAAAATCATAGTCCCCAAACTCAAAATCGACAAATTAAAAACCTCAAAACCATATTACCGGCCCCAAAATTCATAACAATTTAACTTAATCTTAGGTTAAGTTGATCTTAAGCTACTAAAATTATTTTAAGTAACTTTTAAACAAAAAACTTAACATGCAATTGCTATATATATTTTTAATTGTATATATATTGTGAATTTTATTTAATTTGTCTTTTTTTATTATATTTTGAATTATTAATTATTTTTATTTTGAAAACACTAAAGTTACTATCGATTATTATAACTGCCATAAATGTTTGTTGTGCTATAAAAGGTGTAAAACCAAATTGTACTAATCACTTCCTAAAAAAAGATATGAAAATAAAAATACTAGTACGTTAATAAACCACACCGAACACTACCTTAGCAGAACAATACGAGTATGTACCTTTGAAAGAATTAGTGCGATTTCAAATAAGAGCATCATTATTATTTTTCTTGAAATTTATTTGGATTAGGTTAAAAATAACATTGTGGAAATATTAAATCTAAAGGAAACTCACAAACAAACATGGAGATTTAATGTTTGGAGATTTTGTGTTGGGGCTTCTGATTTTGGAGATTTTGAATTTGGGGATTTCGGGCCCAACCCGTGGAGTTCAATACCGAAACGCAATAAATTTAGTTTTAAACATACATACATATGTACATACATATATTAATAAAAAATTAAAATTTCTACTTGGAAAAATTGTATGGAAAATAGTCATTTTTGTTCGAATCATTATTTTCCGAAACATATTTAAGATTATATATATTTCCATGCATAAAAAAAAATTAAAAAGAAACTCCAAAAACATCAGCCCACCTCAAAGATATATAAATCCATATACACCTATTAAAAATTGACCCTGAAGATGGCACAAGGCCGAAACCGGTTTGTCTCCAAACCAAACTTGACAAGGGATGACGGAAAATCGTTCCAACAAATATCAACAATTCACCCTGTCGGACAAGAAAAAGAAGAAAACAACATATTATCTTTTCTTTCAATTAAAGTAAAGAGAATTATCAATCTTTAGAATATAAATTGAATACATTTTCATATAATTTTCTTAATTAAAAAAATTTAAGTATACAGTTTTGTAGCCCATTCAATTCCAATATATAGTGTAGAAGTTTAGTGTTGGTAAAAATTGGCGTTGATTTTTGAGAATTTTTTCGTCGAGTGTTGCGTTTTTTCCATGTTTAAATATGTATATACATAAGTTCAAACGTTATATCACAGCAAATGCGACAAAATAATCTCAAAATTTACTGGTAATTTGTATCGATATAAAATTCCCAATTTATTTAATAACAAATAATGGTCTACAAAAACTTTTTATTAAAAAAAGTTTTTATAATTTTTGAAAAGAGATTGTGTAAGTACTTTAAGGTACTAGTACACTTTAGAAGGCCCAAAATAGGCATATTTCGAAGAATTTTTTCTCAGCACCTTTATTAAATATGAACATGAAACTTATTCCACATTAATATTTAAGTTTTAGAGAGTAAACAAAAAAATTTTTTTTTTTCATATATACATACATATGTACATACATATGTATGTGCCAATTGCGGGCAGTTAACCTCAGGATTGGCATCTCTGAAACAAAAAATCGAACGGCATTTGAAAAAGGAAGGTTTCCCACGTTACAACTTACCGCCGTTGGTAAAAAATTCCACAAAATAAAAAAATGGCGAAATTTGAAAAAAAAAATTGGAAAACGCCTTTTTCGGTTTTTCATGGTTAAAAAATTTTTTAACCAAAATATTTTAGGAACTTATTTTTGAAGATATAAGAAATTAAAAATGCAAAAAAAATTTTTTCAAAATTCTAAAGTGTTCTTGTACCTCAAATGAAATTTCTATAAATTATGATTAACACAGTTTTATTTGAAAATTATCTCTACTTTGAAATTGTAAATATTTTTTTGTGGTTTTTTTTTCAATAACCTTAGTTAAATTTGCTAGAAAAAGGGTTTTAAATAAAATGACGCGGATTATACGGAGCCATTCATGTAATTCCTTCAAAAGATAATAAAGTTAAAAAATTAGGCTACCCTCGATTACTCGTGTACTCGTACAATGGATGTTATGCATAGTTGAGCTCCAACTTGGAATCGAATTCACAAATTATTGCACATGCACATATTAACACATTTGGACAATTTATTAATTAAACTTTAGTACGATAAAGTGCTAGTGGCTAGGGATTACCACTAATTTTTGAAAATTTGTTTACTGACGCGGTTTGTCGTTGTATGGAGGAAACAGTTAAAAAAAAATTTCAAAAATCATTGTTAACTTGCACTTTCTTTCGCTAAAATTGAATGTGCCAAAAAATTGCATACATAAAAAAAATTATGAAATTTATTTTTAAAAAGTTCGAAATTTTGATAAAAATTTGTTAAATCATTGTACAATTTGCAAATAGTTTAAAACAATTATTGTATATGGTTTTTCTTTTAGTTTTAATGATTTAGAAGCAAAATTAAGTGTCGATTCAGGTCAATATGTGGTTGTGCTGTAATTTGTGAACAGCGTAAATATTTGGTTGTAAACATGTTTTATTTTTTATTGCAAGTGCCTTATTACACGTGCCACGTTTATTTTTTGTCAAATATCACGGTTAACCTACGGTAATTTTTTAACGTGGAGGTGTGGTAAAAATTATCGTGGCGCGTATACGTAGACAGCGTTCTTTGGTTATTTGGTTAGTAAAAAAAAAACCACGACTTTACTTACGCCAATGGAAAGTATGTTGGTAATGTGTAGGCATCCATTCCTTTTGTAATGTAATCATGCGGTTGATTTACCGGCCTCCTTGTTTTTGTACTATTGTTTTGTGTTTTGTGCATATGTACATGTACATACGTTTGTTTGTGTATGTAAACACAATTCTTTCGAGTTTTTCATTAGGAAATGTGGAAGATTCATGGATTGAATTTGAAATAGAAATACAGTCGCGGACTAGTTAACTCACGCAAAAGTTAGTAATTTTCATTGATAACACGAGCAAGCGCGACCAATAATTATGTTTGTTGGAATTTTAATTTATGAGCTAAAAAATACATAGTACATACATATAATCTTCGTTATTAAGTCAATAGCTGTTGGCCAAAAATCGGGGTCTCATCCCATTGGCTTTAAACTTCTTAAACGGCGTTTAGTAGTTAGGTTTAAATAATACAAAATGGTGGATTCCATATGACGAACAATGCTTTTATAAATTAAGCAGGTTGATTTGAATTATGTTTGTTTCCCAAGTCTTAAGGTGGAGGTTACAATACGAAATTTTTACTCACTATTTTTTGTTTTAATTTTGTTGGTTGATTTAATTTTTTATTAAGTTTTTATACATTTTGTTAAAGCAGGTAATTACTGCTCGTATTTAAAAACTCTGACGTTTCGTCATGTGCGTCAGCTTTGCAATAGTCTTCATCAGCTAATTCTACGCTGTCTAAAAATTTACTTTTCTGCTCATTTCGTTTGGCTCTTGTTGTCTTTCATCATCGTTGGTACTTCTATAATGAATAGAATTTAATTCTGGCTTTTTAGCGTTACTCATTTCACTTAAGTGAGGAATTTTGTAACTCTAACACCCCGATGCCGGAATTAAATTTTTTTGTCGTTACTAATTCGGAAAAGGAATAAACGTTGTAATCCGTTCGAACCTTTCACCCTCGTTGACAACCAAAAACAAGAAATTCGAAGTTCTTAATCAATATTAATCACAGAGCTAAATGCAAATATTGTTGCAAGTGAAGGACGAAATGTATAGCCAGTTGTTAGCAATTTTTGGACAATTTAAATACATACATATGTAAGTATGTACATTGGATTCTATTACGGTACGTATTACTGTTTATGGTTGAAATATTCGTAATAAACTTTCGCCTCATCAATGGTTTATTCAAAACTTTGTTGTGATCACACTTTCGGGTCATATATCTTCTTTTATGGCGCTACAACCATTTGTCGGTTTCGGTCGAGACCAAAAAGCTTCGACAGTTCCCTCTCTGCTTCGCTAGGTTACGCCACTTATTCACACCAAGTGAAGACAGGTCCTTCTGCACTAGTTCCTTCCAGTGTGAGATTGTGGGCGCCCTTGCCTTCGTTGCCCACCCATGGGTACTAATTGAAATAAGTACATTTATGTAACCCTCCGATTGATTTTTTATAAAGTACTGCCAATTTATATTTTTTTTAAAACTTGATAAAAAAAAATTTATATATTTGAGAGTAAGTAGAAAACCGCAGCATACTGAACCTTAATAATTAAAGACTCTGATTTTTGATACCTCGCTAATTTTTTGGAAATGTCCAATCGACTAGGACAAATATTAGAAAGAGCTAAAATTTTTCAATATGAGAGAAGTTGCGAAACAGTGTATATTGATTAAGTACATCAATATGAATTACGAAAGACTCTGATGTAAAGAAATTTTTGATAGTTGATTGCCTTCCCTTGCTTTTACGTTTTCATTTTTTGTGTTTGGATAAATTTTTCTAACTAGTGCATACCAACTGGTCTAAAATTGTGACTTATTTCTCTATTGGAGACTGATGCCCGATTCAGTAACTTGGTATAATCTCAAGTCTCAAAATTAGTGACTATGAGCTAGATATTAGTAGCCGCTGTGGTCGAGTTGGTAGCGGTGCGTGCTATAACTCGATATGCCGGTGAGTTCGAGGTTCGAATCTCAGTCAGGGCAAGCAAAATCTTAATCATAGAAAAAGTTTTTTCTAATAGCGGTCACCCCTCGGCAGGCAATGGCAAACCTCCGAGGGTATTTCTGCCATGAAAAAGCTTCTCATTAAATACATCTGCCGTTCGGGGTCGGCACAAAACTGTAGGTCCCTCCATTTGTGGTATAATATAAAGACGCACACCACAAATGGTAGGAGAAGCTCGGCCAAACACTGAGCTATATAGTGTACGCGCCAAAATTATATTATACATATGAGCTAGATATTATTGCCTGTCCTCGCTTTCACGTTTTTTCTTTTGTTTTTATTAGAGACTTTATTTTGAGACTATAGGTTTTATTTTGAATCTAATGAATGCCAACTGGTTTAAAATTGTGACTTTCGTCTTTATTAGTGACTTACCCCCGAATTCAGTGAGCAGTCTCTAATAGAGACAAAAGTCACAATTTTAGACTATTAGACTCAATATAAAGCCTCTACCCTCGAATTCAGTAAGCTGTCACAGTCTCTAATAGAGACAAAAGTCACAACTTTAGACCAGTTGGCATTCATTACACTCGAAATAAAGCCTCTAATATCAACATAAAGTCTCAAAATTGTGACCTGGCGATGAGCAGGTCACAAAAAATTAAAATAAAAACAAAAGAAAGATATGTGAAAGCAAGGAAAAGCAAAAATCTCTAGCTCATTTTGAGACTTGAGATGATACCAAGTTACTGAATTCAGGTACTAATCTCAAAACAAAGTCTCAAAGTTGTGACCTGGTAATGAGCAGGTCACAAAAAATTTAAATAAAAGCAAAAGAAAAAACAATCATCTCAAGCTCATTTTGGGACTTGAGATGACACTGAGTTACTGAATTCGGGTATTAGATTGCCTACTGCATTTGAAGACATTAGAACCATCTGTTAACAATGTATGTATCCTGCATATTATTCAATTGTTGTTTCTCTAAGAACAAAAGTGTACCGGCTAGAAAATTCAGTATATAATGGCGGTTTGATCAGTCAGTGACTTTTAGAATATAATATATTTTTTTCAGCACAAAAACGTTCTTTTTCTCTTCTTTTAACTCTATACACTTAGTCCAGCGTTATTCCAATTTTGTTATTCCTTCCAAATAATAGCTTTTACCAAGACCCTCCTAATAGGCGTTTGTTTCCCTTACCACCCAGCCATTTCTTCAGGTTTGGAAATATGAAATAGTCGTATGAGGCTAAATTTGAAGAATATGCTGGAAGGGGTAGCAGTTCGTAGCCAAATTTATGGATTTTTGCCAATCCTTTGAAGTGGTCATACGATTGTGCTTATGGTCGAGTGCGAGCCATCACGACACCTATCGCGTGGATGGCTTAGTGTGAAATGTGGTGTCTCCGCTCAGTTGAGATGCCTAGAGACTCAGCCACCTCACGCACTTTCATTCTCCGTTCATCCAATATCATTCCATGGATTTTAACGACGATTTGCGGTGTAACGACCTCTTTGGAAGTCAAGAGGTTATCAGCTTTCAATGGCTGTCAAGCATAAACTAAATGACTCAGCCGTTTAAAATTTGACAGCAGTATATTAGGTTAGCAGTTAAGGATATCAATGTTGAATTTAAAGTTTCTGCGCGGGAAAGTCACTGACTTATCAAACCGCTAACGTATGTTTTTATATACATATGTATGTATATGTACAAACTCGTATGTCTGTATTTAAATTAGCCAAAACTTTTTAACAAATGGCTAAAACATATTGATTTTCAATTTCACCTCTCACTTTCAAGTTGTATATTGGCATTTACATATGTATTTCTGTCAATATACATACATTCAGAACTTCGAATTTTTTTTTGGTTGGCAACGCGGTTTATATTTGCGATGGGATTTCAGCATAACACATTTTTGCATTTTCGAATTAGCTTAACGGATCTACGAAGTCTTAACAACGAACATTCGGATTTCAGCATAACTAAGATTTTTCTAAACTTCGACTTAAGTTTAGATAGTGAAATCGACAGAGTTGTCATATAATGTTAATGTTTCGCAGTGTGAAAAATCGTTTAATTACTCTTGGACACATTTACCGGTCTCCTGGCCTAAGAGTTTGTACTATATTATTTATGTTTATAAAAAAAAAAAATTTTTGGCAGAGCTGAATACATATGTAGCGAATTAAATTAGATTTTCAGCGAAAAGTGGATATTAAAAAAAATAAGTTGTACGAGTTAAACACGGACGAAGATTGACTTAAGTTTTTAGAACGTAGGCTTGTATATTATAAGGAGGCATCATGTATATTAATAGCCGGGACTCTGCTATATTCAAATTTCATTTTGACGTTTCTGCATGTTTATATTTTGCGTATGTATGTATGCATGCATTTGTGTATGCAAAGCGTATAGCGCACACAATGTTTTCGCATATTGCCACAAAGCGATCTTTAGTTTCACTTGGAGTATTAAGAATTTTTTGGAAATTTAACCACATTTTATTTGCTTCTTTATACATAAATGTATGTCCATATATTTAAAATTCACTTGCACTACTAATTTACACTTGCGTAAAGGTACAATAACTTTTTATCAGCAGAATGCACGTACATATGTATGTACATATATAAATATATAAATATTTATGTTTGTATAACATAGCTTAGAATGTGTTTTGCCGTCGGCTGATCGCGTTAATGGTTGTGATTGTGGTTGTGTTTCTACTGTCGGTTGCGGTTGCAGTTCACATTAGTTGGTTTTTTTTTACATTATGGCATTTTTGGTTTTATGTTTTATTGGATTTTTTTCTTCCTTTTTTAATTCATATATTTTTAAACAAGTATTATTAATGTTTCAAGCGAAATTATAGAGGAATAAACAAAAAAACACACGTACATATGTATAAGTTTGTCAAGTTTTTAAACAATAAAACATGGCAAACGCATGTATGTATGTAGTAACTAATATTAATTAATTTTTAATTTAAGTAGATCGCAACATAAGAATTTTTTTGTGAGCGAATGCAGGTATGTATGCATGTATGTACATACATCTTATGTACCGTGACAAAGTGGACGTTTCGGAGCGCGTTCATGCGCCTTATTCCTGCGTTACAAACGTACTGAATCTCAGGAAGTCGAGCACGGATGCATACGCAAACAATTTGTGTCTGCATGTTTGCTTACTGTAGCTAGAGCAGAGACGATTTGATGAAGCATGGACACACGTAGTATGAAACAACGACGGTAGCTGCAAAACAACACAACACAACCAACAATAACAACAGCGCCGACATAAATGAAATAAAAGGCAAATCTAACTACATACATATGTACATACATACATACATATGTGTATATAAACATACATACCTCAGGAACTACATATAAGAAAAAGTAAGGGCATGTCTTGCGGACGGACAGCCAACACAAGAGATCCAGACGACGACATCGTTGCTGTGTTATGCTGGGCCATGAAAATCAGGTTGGATGGTTGCTGAATGGAGGAATTGAGCGCAGCACACGATAATTTTTGTTCTTCGATACGGTGCGTCAATAAATGCAAAAAAAATCAATTACGACCAACACGCATGTACATATGTATGAATGTATGTATATGTATAGAGACATGTGCACTAATATAATTGCATATGCTTGCATGTATAGACATTTTTGTAGCAAAACAAATGTATATCTATAAATACATACATACATACGTACATACATATGTATTGACGAACACTATCGTTACTTTTGAATATCACAGTGCCTTCATTGTGACTTCACCCACCGTCAGATCTTTTTTTTTGTATTCTAAGATGAGAGGCTACAAGTAGTATGCATGTCCCAGAGAGCTGGCTCATCCACACTCTTTTTTCAATTGATATCTCTTCAGCCAAAGATGCATGCTCTTTTACTTAATAAATATATGTATGTAGTATGTTGGAGATTGTATTATTGTCTCGTCTACTTTTGTGTATTCAGCATGCATATGTATGTATACAAGTATGAATATGTTTATACACACGTTCGTGCCTATATACACACACACACACTCAAACATCTTAATGTGCATAACACATAGCAATATGCATCGTTGTTTAGAATATGCACATTTATACATTTCTTGGTAAATATGTGTGTATGTATGTACACATTAACACCAGAGTGGCCCTTGTGACTCCATACAAAAATTTGTATTTGTAGTTAGTTTAGGGCTGCAAAGCACTCCAAATCCATCGATGAGGTTCGTTTCAGAAGAAACAAGAATGATAGATTACAAGACACCGGCAAAGATATACGTAAGCTGGTAAAACAATCTATTAGTATCACCTTTTCAAGTGAGTGGAGAGATTACAACCACCATTACAAAGACTGTAACCCTACTGGATCGAAACCATATTACAGCACTAGCTGTCCTACTAGGGATATAGCATCATTTACCCGCCTGCGAATTGGTCACACACTTGCAACACACGCGCACCTCTTGAATGGCACTACCAAACCAAACTGCCCGCGTTGTGGATCTTCCGATTTTAACGTTATGCACATCCTCGACAACTGCCCAGACATGCAACAGATACGACTTTCTTTGTTCAATAACTCTAAACCATCTGACTATCTCAAAATGACAAATGACCGTAGTATTAACCTAATTGCAAAATTTGTAGCACTCTCTAAATTAAATATATAATAATACATAAGTATAACCACTATCTTTAAGATCTTAAAAATATATATCATAAAAGTTGAATATACAGTATATATCATTATTTTTTCTTCTTCAAACGATCATGTTCTCATATATTGTCATAACCACCTAGAATTCAATGTATACTTAAGTCGAAGGCCCTGGCAGCCAGTGCTTTAGCTCGTAAGTGAGGTAATTATTTATAATTGTTTCTCTTTTAAAAAAATAAAGATTACAAGACTGCGCCGTCCGACGACCGATGACATATGTATATGTACATATACATAAGTATTTATTATTATTATTATTTTTATTAATTACAATTAAAATTACAATTAATGTCAATGGAGCACTAGCTGCCAGGGCTTTCGGCTCACTGTTAAAAATTAGGGTATTTTAGATTATGTTATGGATTTGAATACTTTTTAAAAAGTTAAAGATTATATTTACATTTTGTTCGGTGGGATTAGCAAGGATTTCATAAGGATTTTTGTGGTGAAATATTAGGGTTCTTTGTGTGCTGAGGAATGGGCATTCATTTAAAATGTGGTTAACGGTAAGATAGGAGTTGCGACAATATTTACATAATGGCAGTGGCTCGTTATTGATTAAGTGTGCGTGTGTTAAGTTTGTGTGGCCCAATCTCAGGTGTACGAAGCACTTATTCCTGATTGCATCTGTTCTAGCAGGAAGTTTTATTGCCCTTTTAGTCATATTAAAGGTTTTGTAGTGGTGGTTGTAGTTCATCCATTTTATTGCATTTTTCTGTTGCAGCTCTAGTGTAGCAAGCTTTCCAACGGATTTGCTTGAGAAAGGTGTAAACATGATAACTGGGGCTTTAAAGGTTGACCTGGCGGCGTTATCTGCTTGTTCGTTGCCATATATTCCTGCGTGTCCAGGGATCCACATCAATTTTACTCTGCTTTCTAGTTGTAATATTAGTTGTTTAAGTGCACTTATAGGCTCGGAAGAGCTAATCATATTTTTAGCGGATTCGTATGCTGAAAAACTGTCGGTGCAGATAACGAATTTTTGATTCTGTGTTTTTGCTAATTGTAGCGCTGATAATATTGCCTGGACTTCAGCATCATAAGCGGTAGCAACTGATGGTAAAATTCCAAGGGCCTGAGTAGACCCCATGGCGTTCACTACAGTCAAGCCGACGCCGGATTCGGACTTGGAGCCGTCTGTGAAGAGTAGCCCCCAATGCTTCTCTTTGAAAGGTTGAATTGCTTCATTAAACAGTCGTCTATTAGTGGTTACATCTGTGGCTTGTTTTCTGTATGTTGTAAGGTTATCGACGAATGAGCTTTTTTTGAGGGACCATGGTGCAAATTTCAATTGAGGGGGTGACATTGGTTTGATATTAATACCGGTGTTTGTTATTAAAAATAATTTGCTGAGAGCAGAAGGCTGTTTCAGTGTTCGTTTCCGATTTTTTAGATGCTGGACTTCTTTGTGCAAGATTGAGCTGTTATTGCAGTATATTTTTGGTATATGACTGCAGCTAGTTAGATGTATTCTATCCTCGATGGAAGGAAAACCACCTTCGGCTTGGAGATTTTCTGTACGGGTGGTTCTAAAAGCTCTGAGGCTGTGTCTGATAGCTGCGTGGTAAGAACCTATAAGCCGTGTTAGTGAGGATTTTGAGCATTTGCCGTAGATCGGTAGGCCATAGTCAATTTTGGAAAGGATTGTTAGTTTTGTCACGTTAATGAGGGTGTTAGTATGCATTTGACTTTTATTCGAGGATAGATATTTAATGATGTTTAATCTGGCAGCTAGGCTCGTCCTTAAACTATTACAGTGTTTGTTAAAGCTATGATTAAAGTCAAAGATTAAACCTAAGATTTTTAAATTATTTACATTATCAATGCAATAAGTATCATGTCTAATTACAATATTAATACAGTTGCGTTTTCGGCACACATGTAAATGTTTACATTTAGCTAGCGAAATTTTCGCTCCGCTACGCTGCGACCAATTATTTATTGTACGTAAAGCGTCTTTCAGATGCGCATATATCTCATTTGGAACTTTGCTGTTGCAAGTTAGGTACAAATCGTCCACGTAGAGGCAATGACTTATGTTTCTTTGATTTGAGAGTATACGGCTGAGGTCATCAAACGCGATTAAAAACAAGGTTGTCGATAGGGGGGAACCCTGTGGTATTCCGTTGAAGAGTGAAAATATTTGCGAGAAAACGTTATTCACTTTGCTGCGAATCTTCCGATTTGTCAAAAATGACTTGATGTAATTGAACATTTTTGGTCCCACTTTTAATCGGTGGAGTTTATCCAAAACAACGTGAATGCCTATTCTATCAAAGGCTTTTTCGAAGTCGATCGAGCAAATCGAGATATGATTTTTTGTTGACAAGTTTTTTGAAATAAGATGATCCAGATAATATAAAGCATCCATAGTACTCGAGCCCGGTTTGAAACCGAACTGGTTTGCTGAAAGCGTCTTTGTTGATACTAGATACCATATTAGTCTTTTTGAGATAATTTTTTCTTGCAATTTACTTATACAAGGAAGAAGAGAGATAGGGCGATAGGAGTTTAGGTGAGAAATGTCTTTATTCGGTTTTTGTATTGGTATAACAGTTGCTGTTTTGAATTATTGTGGAATAATGCCAATTTCAAAGATTTTGTTAAAGAGGTTAAGAAGTCTTCTTTTTAATAGGTTTGGCAAATTTTTTAGCATAGGATAAGATATTTTATCGTATCCAGGGGTAGTACCCGTAAGGGATTTCAGGCAACTTTCGAATTGTAGAGAGTGAACTCTGAGTCTAAGGCATTAGCTTTGTGGTTGGGGAGGGGCGCGATAGATTGGCTCAGTGCTGAGTTTTTGAGCGTAATGAATGTTGTAGAGAAGTTTGAGTCGTGCGATTCGGAGGACCAGCTTTTGGCAAATGCCTCAGATATATCTTTTGGATCTGTTATGATGGATGTGGGTGTGGATATTACTTTTATTGAAGTTGGACTATAAGTACCTACAAGCTTTCTTATGCTTTGCCAAATTTGAGTTGTAGGGCTATTCGGGTTTATTGTGCTTGTAAAGTCAGCAAAGCATTTTTGTTTGGCATCTTTCTTAGCTCTGTTAAACCGCGCATTTTCTTTTTTATAAGTTATTAAGATTTCATTGGTGGGAGCTGTTCGGAAATATCTAAAAGTTGTCTGCTTAGTATCTCTCAGAATTTTGAGCTCTGAGGACCACCAAGGAACGGTCTTAGAAATCCGCTTGTACACCGTGCAGGGGATAGACTCATTCGCTGATCTTCGAATTACTTTCTGTATGATAGCTGCTTTATTATTCGTTTTTTAGACTGGTGGCAGACGTGTTGCAAGGTCAATGATTTTGTCTTGGAAGCAGCGCCAGTTCGCTTTTTTAGTATTATATTGGGATATTTTGGGATGCAAGTTATAGCGATCGTTTGATACCATCGTTATACATGGAAAATGGTCGCTATTGTACAAATCATTTATTGTATACCAGTTGCATAAGGGAATAAGCTGTGGAGAACATATTGCTAAATCGATATGGGTAAAGGTGTTATGAGTGCTAAGATGTGTTGGGGATCCATCGTTTAAAATAGTGAGATTAGATGAGAAGATAAGATCTTCGATGATTTGTCCCTTTGCGTTTGTATTTGGAGAACCCGAAAAGGGACTCCACGCGTTTAAATCACCTAATATGAGGATTGGGTGGCTTGTGGCTTTAAGTATATTTTGAAAATCTGTCAGTACTATATTTTGGTGGTTTTGAAACCACTGTAAAAGGTGATTTTAGTTTTATTTCGGCTGCAATAAGAGAAAGGTTTGTGTTTAGGTTAAGAATTCTGTATGGTAAAGATTTGTGAATTAGCAAAGCGGTACCCTGTTTAGCAGTATTGTTGTGAATATTTTTTTATTAATATTTCCAGGTTTGAGTAGTTATTTTGATAGCCGTGAATATTCCACTGGAGAATATTGAGCATCAAGTTAACTAAAAGTATAATGCATCTGCACTTAATTCCAATACAGTCGTGTATTGCAACAAGTGAGTATTACGGGTCTGAGTGATGATTTTGGTGCTGGTTTTGAGAGCGGAGTTCAATGGAGTTATTTTGGGGTAGAGGAAAGGTGTCGGGTGAGGAGGATGATAACTGAGTGATAGTTGAGTGAGATTCAATTGGCAGTGAGAAGTTTACTGGCTGTGAGAGAAATGTGGATTGTAAATTTAGAATGTTATTTGAAAAAGAATTTGTGGAGTTAGTTGTGATGAGTGAGCTGTTGTTAGGTGTGGCAATTAAATTTTGAGGGCTGGGTAGAAAAATCTCGTTGTTTTTTGGAGGAATCTGATCAATCGTTTGGTTATTAGCAAAATTTGTAGTGTTTGTTGGGAAAGATTCTGTGAGGTTAGTTGAAGCTGACAAATTGTTGAAGTGTGTGGTAGGTAAGTTTTGTAGGTTAAATGAGAAGCTGTCGTTATTGGTGAGAGGAGGTTTTGTGGTTGTGTGGATATTGATATTTTTACTTGAGTGCTGGCTGTTGGAATCTAATGCTGAGTTTACTTTATTAGGTTGTGCGCTGTTTGCTGAGAGTGTAGAAGCATAAGTGACTTCTCTGTTAAGTGGATTGTTAATCTTGTATATGCGTTTAGCTTCCAAAATACTACATTCGTTTTTAGTTTTTATTTTTAGTATTTATTTTTGTTGTTGAAAAGTTGAGCATGAAGGTGTGGAGGAGGGGTGTGGGCCTAAGCAGTTAGCGCACATTTTTCGACTGCAAGTTTTGGATGGTGGGGTGGTAGATTGCAAACAACGCAAGAGGGGTTATTTCTTCAATGTTTTAAGGTGTGTCCTAATTTTTGGCAGTTTTTACACCGCATTGGGTTAGGGTAATATTCTCTTACCGAAAGTTTGTACCAAGCAATGTCAATGTTTTTTGGTAGTGTATACATGTTGAATATTAAGAGAATCAAGCCGGTTGGCGTTGTTGTGTAATTTACTATTCTATTGAATTTATATACACCGGTCACTCCCTGGCTTTGAAGGTCATCTAAGATTTCCTTATCAGATGTAGGAATTCGGTTTTTGTTGAAGATTGTTCCTTTACATGAATTTAAGTTTTCATGAAGAGTGATAGTAACCTTGCATAAGCCGCCGAAGTTGGTTGTTTTTAGGAATCTATCAGCTACGTGAGGACAAGCAAGCTACCGTCACGGAGAATACTCACCGATTCGATTTCTTTGCTTATGGAGTCAAGAGCTTTTTTTTAGCGAAAACACTAAAGGTTGATAGTGGTTTATTTTCTTCAGCCGACTTAATCACTATGAATTTTGGATGCAGAATTTCAACTTTTTTTGTTGGTAATTGTGGGAACATTTCTTTTGTTATATCCACTTTTTTTTTCTTTTTGTTTTGGGGCTAGTCAGCAAATTGTCAAGCAATTCACTGAACCTGTCCCCGACAGGCGGGGGGGAAGTTTTGTCATTTGCTTTCACTTTGTCACTATAATTGAGTATGTATATGTCTCTTTGCACGACTCACAATAGAAATAAGCAAAAGAAGGTTTATTACACAGTGAAAAGAACTAACGAAAAATGCAATTAGCAAGGGAGAGCTACCCACAGAAAACGAGTCCGATCGTAACGAGTATTAGTCGATGACTGATACATCAGTATATACTATGTACAGTGTGATCAGCATATTTTTATACAAAAGTTGAAAGGAACATATCTCAAAATCAACTTAGTAATCTGGATACATTTTTTTAAAAATAAATTCCGAGAATATTACTTAACCGAAGGCAGTCTAGTTTACGTTGGGACTCATGCATACTGAATAAATAAAGCTTTCTTCCGGAATACACCGATCGCTGCGTGTATACTGTGGTCCCAGTGGGGTCTGTGTAGAGGTGAGGTCTTCTCGCAGGTCCTATCTCTGAGCTGTTCTTTTCGGTTGCCGGACCACTGTAGCTAAGATCTCAGCAATAAAGGAGGCTATAGATATGTTACAAACCACTGTAAAGGGCAAAGACATTTTTATCTTTAGTGACAGCCAAGCGGCAATTAAAGCTGGGAGCTCGTCTATTTTTTAATCAAACATTGTACTAGATTTCCGCCGATTACAACAGATGGCTAAGCAGAAAAGGCTAAACCTCATTTGGGTTTCAAGCCACAGGGACATAGAGGGTAACTGAATAGCGGATAAACTTGAGAGGGAGGGAACAACCAAGCAGATTCTTCCTGGTAAAGAACGCATTGGTATGCCCTTTGGTACTTGCAAGCTTGTTTATGCTCGTGCAAATGACAGCTGGGTACAAATTACGACCTGTAGGATCTCTAAGCCGATTTGGCCCAGATGACATCGTAAACGGTCGCGTAGTCTGTATTCCTTAACCACGCGGCGCGTCTCGGAGCTCCCTTCCACAGATGCTGTAGAAGCTGCAAAGATTCTGAAGAGGAAGAAACGGTGCATTTGTTCAGCTCTAGTGAGAAGCAGGCTACGTTTTCTAGGGGCACCTCTTTTTGGGGACCTCGGATAATTAGGTGATTTCGACCCAAAATGCTTGATGAGATTCGTCAAGAACTCGATCGATGTATCGATATTCGATATTTATTTCTGAATATCAAATTTGTATTAAATTCGATATTTTTTAAGTTTTCTATAAGCTCTATTTGATTTGATTTGAACGTAACTGTGTAATATCCCTTTTTAGTTTGTGAACGCAAAAAAAAAAAATTAAAGCCAAGTCAAAGGTAAATTTTCGTCATATCACACCGGTTCTCTCTGAAATTTCTTTAAAATATTTAACGAAAATTAATTAAAATATTGAAGCTTCCTGTATAAAACATTTTGATTCTAATAATAATTTAACTTAGTTTTACTCTTTATTTTAATAATAAATAAAACTGTCAAATAAGTATAATTTCTTTCACTATTGAATATTTTGACAATATTTTGAGTAGTTGCGCCTTAAGATAAAAAAATCGATGTATCGAAATATCGATATGTCTTACTATGCATTTATCAGTATTATTCGATATTGTTGAAGAATATCGATACGATTTATATCGAAATATTTCTCTCATTTGCTCATCCCTACCTTGAACGAAGTCGGCCGATGCACAGCAAACATCCGCCAAGTTTTTATTACAAATATCAGTATGACTGGCGAACAAAAAACAATTAATTGGACATTATCAGTATAATCATGAACATAACAATACTTTAGAACATAAGGTAAGTCATTTACATACAAAACAAATAACAAAGATCAATCATAAAGCCTTGTGGGACTTCTCTGACGACGCGAAGGAGATCAGACTTTCTGGCACCGTTACTAACTGCCCTAGTTCTGGCACCAAGATGTGATTTTATCAATGCAATTAAAGTAAAAATTAAGTAAGTTTTCTAACTTATGAGACGACACCCTGAGAAAATCTCATCTGGGCTAAAGAGTTCTTTAAACTGTACAAAATCCCAAATCCGGATTAAGTCTTCCTGATTCAGATAAAGCACCTAATAGACTTAAGTGTCTCATGACTTCATGGCCTGTATATAGGGGTCCTTATCCCCAGACACCTTAGGAACCTCTCACGATTGTTCGAAAGATTTTACAAAGTCTTTACTCCTTCAAAACTAAGACATTAGATCGCCTGTTGCAATTTCCTATCAGGTAATCATTCTCAGACAAACTCTTGAGATCTCAGCAGGCATACGAGAAAGGAAGTCAACCTAAACAGTGCTTCACCAAATCTTGTCGCACATAGTCAAAACCTTACAATTTACCAACTATAACATTTCTGAGTATTGAGGCTGCTTTCAATGACTTGGAACCTTTCGTCGATCACAATAGCTTAGGCTTATCTGGTTGTTGGATTTACAGCTGGTCTCGCTCATATAATTGTTAGTTGGGACAGCTTGCGGGCTGAGCTGGCGAAAGCAGCGCTGGATCGTTTTGTCAGTAGAGCAACCCCACAAGGCTCACTTTCAGAAAGGAGGAGAATTCTCTGGGTAGATATGATGAATAATATATTGCAGGCCTTGAAATCGGAGGGAGGATCTAAAGGTAAATCGAATGCTGTCGATATTGCTTTGGAGGTAAAATGGTAAGTTTTAAAAAACGAATTGTTATACCATGTGGATAAATGTCAGAATGGTAGTAAGTTGAACCACCGAAAAAGACACGACTTCGTTTTTAACAAGATAATTTAAAATTTCGTTATTACAACTTCCTATAATTAGGAGGACGACGCTTATGCGAGGGGAATTCGCAAAATATCTTTTTGGTGTACTAGACAAAATGCTGCCTTGGACACAGAATACCCAGCAGCACATCTGAAAGACAACAATAGTTATGGGGTTAGTTTCACCAAGAAGTTGAATATTTCAGCGGTATCATTGGAGCAAAAGGATCAGTCCACATCCGGACCGATGACACAGGTTAAGAAGATAGGGTAGGGGGTGAAATTTCTTCTTCTAAATTTGACAAAAGTTTAGGCAGTGGCAACACAAAGCCAAGTGATTATTACCTAGCTTAAGGTAGAAAACTACATAAAATTAACAATCAACAATGTGGTAGTGTGTGATATAACATTCTTCTTCTTCATCTTGTATGTACCATGGGTCGGTTTGCGCCAAAACCAAATAACTTCGCCATGTCCCTCTCTCCTTCGCTAGGTTACGCCAATTATTCACACCAAATGAAGACAGGTCCTTCTCACTAGGTCCTACCAGTGTGTTCGTCGGCGCCCTAGCCTTCGTTGCCCACCCAAGGGGCGAACTTTTTTTTCACCGGGGCATCATGACAAGTGCAAGCATTGGCATACGTTGAATTTTTTGCGCTTGACTAAGTCCATATAATTATACAGCCCATACAGCTCATCATTCCATTTTCTTCGGTCGGAGCACAGGGCCATAAATCTTGCGAAGAATATTTCTCTGGAAAGCCCTCAAAGCCTTGTCATCGTTGATCGTCCATATTTCTGCGCCATATAAAAAGACGGGCATGATGAGGGATTTGTAGGACAAAATTTTTGTTCGTCGAGAAAGTGCTCTGATTTTCAACTGCCCACCGAGCCAAAAGTAACACCAGTAGGCAAGTGTTATTCTTCGCTTTATTTCTAGGCAGATGTTATTGATGGTGTTTATGCACGATCCTAGGCATACGAAGTCCTGTACTATTTCAAAGTTGTAACTGCCAACAGTGACGTGGGTTCTAATACGCGAGGACTTTTGTTTGCTGGCACAAGGTACTTTATTTTGTTCTCGTTCACTGCAAGAAAATCCTCTTTAGCTTCCTTCTTTAGACTGGAAAATGCTGCACTTAAGACCAACAATGTCAAAACCATCCGCAGGATCGTGCTTTTGCGATTCAGCTTGGCAGATCTTATTACGGTTTCCAGATTCAGATTAAAGAAGCTGCACGAAAGTGAGTCGCCTTGTCTAAAATCGCGTCTGGTCTCGAACGGCTCAGAGAGGTCCTTTCCATCATGGATGGAACAAAACATTTTGTGCTGAACTTCACTCAACATAGCCCTATTGGTTTTGAAGAGATCCCAAATGTAGACATCGGGTCGTATACGTATCTTCTTTTCGTGCTGTCGAAAGCGGTTTCGAAGTCGATAAAAGGGTGGTGTTTGTCGATTTATTTATCTAAGATCTTTTCCAGAATTTGACGTGATATGAATATCTGGCAATGTTTTGAAGAGACTGGGAGATGTCTGCCCGTTGCTCCTTAGAGACGCCAAACTTTCGTCGCGCTACTTGACGAAAGTTCTTTACTGCAGAGAGGCGCATGCGGACCTTAGCTGCAACAGGGTGCAATGATCCGAATAGACGCGTGCTCCTCAAATTGAAAGAACACTTTGATCAGGGAATAACCAAGTGGCTTGGTGGATGCTTCGTTGTTGGAGTCTGGTATTACTTACTCTTACTCTTGCTTAAAGTTAACACTTGTAATACCCTTGTAAAATTACCTATTGCGAGTTTTCGTAGAGTGTAAGTCACGAAATTCGACCGTTATGAAGCTAATCTTTATTTTGTTAATTAAAGTGACGCGTTATGATCGTAAATGTGCAAAAAAAATAGCTGCTACACTTTGCAACTTTTTATGATATTAAACTTTTTAGGAACAGTGTGGGCTACCAAACGAGACTTTTTAAACGGTAATTCCTTCAAACAAATTTTTATCCATAGAGTCATTTATGACTCTATATCTATGTCGTTATAAAGCTCGTACAGCTCATCGTTCCATCTTCTACGGTATTCGCTATCGCAAAGGCGTAAAGGATTATAAATCTTTCGGAGAATCTTTCTTTCGAACACTCCTAGAGCCTTCTAATCAGATATCTTCATCGTCCATGCTTCTGCGCCATACATCAGACCGGGCATAATGAGAGACTTATAGAGCGTGATTTTTGTCCGTCGAGAGAGGACTTTACTGCTCAGTTGCCTACTCAGTCCGAAGTAGCACTTGTTGGCAAGAGTGATCCTATTTCAGATTTCGAGGCTGACATTATTACTGATGTTAATGCTGGTGCCTAAGTAAACCAAGTCTTCTACTTTTTTTAAAGTTATAACTGTCAACAGTGATGTTTGATCCCAGTCGTGAATGTGACGACTGTTTATTTGATGACAGGAGATACTTCGTCTTGCCTTCGTTCACCTCCAGACCCATTCGCTTTGCTTCTCTATCCAGTTTGGAGAAGGCAGAACTAACTCCGCGGCTGTAAAGGCCAAATTCAGACATTGCAGCATAAAGGCAACTTCTTTTTGTGCTGACGAAAGCGGCTTTGAAGTCGACAAAAAGGTGGTGCGTGTCGATTCACCTTTCTTGGGTCTTTTCCAAGTTCTGGCGCACTGTGAATATCTGGTCGATAATAGATTTACCAGGTCTAAAGCCACACTGATAAGGTTCAATAAGTTCATTGACGGTGGGCTTTAGTCTGTAACACAATACGCTCGACAGAACCTTATATGCGATGTTAAGAAGGCTGACACCACGATAGTTGGCGCGAATTGCAGTAGGCGTGCATTTGTCCGACCATACTCTGCAGATAAGCTGGTGCATGCGCTTTACCAACTCTTCTCCACCGTATTTGAATAACTCAGCTGGTAGTCCGTCAACTCCGGGCGCTTTGTTGTTCTTTAGCCGTGCTATTGCTATACGGATTTCATCGCAGTCAGGTAACAGAACATGAATTCCGTCGTCATTGATTGGGGTTTCGGGATCATCATCTTCTCCAAGGTGGTCTCTCCCACTACAACTAAGTAGTGTGGAGAAGTTCTCCCTCCATAAACTAAGTATATTCTGAACGCCAGTCACCAAGTCGCCCTTGTCGTTCTTACAGGAATTCGCCCCGGTCTTAAAACGTTCTTTTAGCCGTCGTACTTTCTGAAAGAATTTTCGGGCGCTTTTCCTGTCGGTCAGCATTTCAAGCTCTTCGCACTGACGCATTTCGGCTTTTCTCTTCTTCTCTCGAGAAATGCGTCTCGCTTCCTTCTTCAACTCACCATATCTCTTCCGCAAGGCTCGGGTTGCGCCCGATTGCATCGTGGCCCTGTAGGCAGAATTTTTTCGTTCCGTGGCAAAGCGACATTCCTCATCGTACCAATAGGTTTTCCGGGCTCGCTGAAAACCAATAGATGTTCAGCGGCGGTACGTAAAGAGCAAGAGATGTGGTTTCATTGCTCTGAAATATCGCTGTGTTAATTAGAGCTCTCAGAGAGCAGGAGTGCGAATCGAGTAGCGAAGTGCGTGGCTGTCTGTTGTGATTGCAGCGTTCCGACGTCGAGCGTTCCTTGTGTGCATTTCCGCACGCTTTTTGACGCACAGACGCGCGTGCATATCTTGGCTGCGACAAGGAAGTCGTCCGAGTCGATGTTGGCTCCTCGGATCGTGCGCACATCTAGGACACTGGGAGCATGCCTTCCGTCTATCACAACATGGTCTATTTGGTTTCGTGTCTTACCATCTGGAGACAGCCACGTAGCCTGATGTATGTTCCTATGGTGGAACCTGGTACTACCATGTTTCGGGCCACGGCGAAGTGGATCAGTCTCTCTCCGTTATCAGACGTTTCCTCGTGGAGCCTGAATTTTCCGACTGTAGAACCAAAGATGCCGTCCTTGCCCACCTTGGCATTAAAATCGCTTAGCACGATTTTTATAACGTGTTGGAGACAGCGTTCGAACGTGCGCTCCAGAAGTTCGTAGAAGCAATCTTTGGTCCCATCGTCATCCTCTTCCGTCGGGGCAGGGGGCGCAAATCAGGGAGATGTTGAAGAATCTCGCCTTTATGTGGATTGTGGCGAGACGTTCGTCCACCGGAGTGAACGACAGTACTTTAAGGCAAAGTCTCTCTCCCACCACAAATTCGACACCAAATTTGCGCTCTTTTACATGGCAGCTATAGTAAACGTCGCAAGGGCCTACCGTTTCCCTCCCTTGCCCCATCCATCGCATTTCTTGGATGGCGGTGATGTCAGCCTTCGCTCTGCCGAGGACATCTACCAGCCTGGCACAGGCACCTTCCCAATTAAGGGTTCGGGCATTCCAGGTGCATGCCCTCAAATCATGGTCCTTAAAACCATTGTCGTGGTTGTCATCTAAAAAGGGGGTCCGGTCCGAGGCTTTACTTTACTTTTCATTGGAAATTGTGTTTTTACGTGGTGGGTTCCAAGCACTGCGCACAACCTATTGCTGGGGGTTGAAATTTTAAATTCATTTATATAGCGAGCCGCTTGCTCCAAGACAGACGCCCGCTTGCAGCCGCACCTCCTGGTGAACAGCCGCTGCGGACTTTAGTGGACCCTTAAACCGAATATGTCGGAGTGGTTGCACTAAAGCTCCCTCTCTATTAGCCGTGACCCATGGCTCCACACGGGTTGGTTACCGTATCTCGCAAATGGGTTGCTCACGTTGTCCAGGGTGCACGAACGTGGACGTAGGAGTAGGGGTTGAGTACAGCCGCGCAACTGTAACCGCATACCCAGAAGCACCACTGTACCCCATTGCACCCCAATTAACTTATTAGGTACAATATTTACTGTAAAAACTAAAACGTATTTTAAGTAAGAAGCGTATTTTTACAATCACATATTCATTGAGATAGTACACATTTATACACATTTTTATTCTATAGCAATATAATTTGTAATTTCTCGCGATGCGTATTTTGTTATTGACGATGTCGGAATGGACGAGATTCCGAGCATCTGCATATCTGCCCTATGGCGGCGACAGGTAGTCTGAGTTGAATTGAAGCGTTCCAGAGCCATACTGATTCTACAATTCCTCTTTATGTATAACATACTTTTCGATGAGTTATGTACATATTATTTCTGCTGTCGGAATGGACGAGATTCCATGCAACATCGCATCATCCCCGCTCTATGCTCGACAGGCGGTTTATTTCTCAGACGTAACAGGCTTTATGAGCAACAGCTTATATACGCTGTCGGAATGGACGACATTCCGAGCAGCATCGCATCATCCAACGCGGGTGGTTTATTCCACAGGTATAACAGGCTTTTTTATGAGTAATATCTTATTTAAGCTGTCGGAACTGACGAGATTCCAAGCAACTTACGTGTTTAAACAGGTCGGTTGAAAAGGACTAGTTTCCAAGCCAACCTTTTATTGAGTTCCTTTGGCATATGAATTTGAATGATTTAGTTTCAGAATTGCTCTGGTGGAACGGATGGAAAGGACTTGTTTTTATGCCGAACCTTTTTATCTAAGGTAATGTCCTGCAGTGATCAGCTAGGAGCCTCTTGAATGTAGTAATGTTATTATAATTTCTTATTGAGCTTGGTAGCTCATTACAACATTTCAGTCCTTTGTAAAAAATATTTTTCTTATGAAGACCAATGCCGAAATATTGGTATGAGATTAAGAAATTTCAACAGCAAATTAGTAGTGAAGTGGAAAAGTAGCCATAGAGTTATCCAAAAATGTAAGGAAAAAACACAGGTTCGCAAAGTTTCTACCATTAAAAACCAAGCTTCTGCTAATGAGCTTATTGTCATGTCGTTTTTCAGCTTTATACGAATATATAAAGCTGACAAACGAAATGCATCCAAGGTTTGTCAATCATGAGCACATTTGGTTAGGTCAATTTGGCTCGTTAACGAAATGAAGTGGCATCGTTTCGTTTACTGAGCAGCCCTGCGTTCAGGCAAAGTTTTTGTGATGGAGTAAATATGATGAATGACGAATATCTACTCGCCATGTGCATAGTGCCTTTGTAGGTTTTCTGTGCAATTCATATACTTTGGGAAATCTCGCGTCCGTCTTCAACTCGCTAATGTAGACCGATTAAAATTCATTGCCAAAAATTAACTGCAGGTTTAGCTAGTGTTAAAATAGATAAAATAATTGCCAAAATATTTAAAATTAAACCAACATCTGTATGTAATTTAAATGTTCATCATAAGTTTCACATGACTGATTGATTGATGGCAAAGTGTTCAGTGTGATTGCGGAATCGTCTTCCCAAACTTGCGGAATATGTTAGGGTATTTAGATGCTTTAAAAGCTTGGGATTTAGTCACAAGGCGGTTGATTGTATTAACAAAAAAGCTTGTGGTAAATGTGGAGAAAATCTCGACGCTTAAGATTATATTTCAAATGTTTATAGCTGTGTAAATTGTCGTGAATTAGTATAAAAAAAGCTTTTAGATGCTGATGTACATCATATTGCGTTTAGTAGAGAATGCCCTGTATATAAAAAATACATTGAAAGTAAAACTAAAACTAGAAAGTAGCAATCAAGAAGTAATGATCTAAATTGTTTATATCTTAATATTAATAGTATTTTAGGTAATAAGAATGAGTTAGAAAAACTTATTGAAATTAAGAACCCAGCCTTAATATTATGTGCTGAAACATGTACGACAAATAAAATTACGAATGAAGAGTTAAACATACGAGCATATAAGTTAGTGCGATGCGATTCTCATAGTAGGCATAAGGGTGGTGTTCTTATCTATGTACATGATTCTATCGAATATATCACTAAATTTAATAAAACAATAGATAAAAACCTTTGGTGTATTTTTTATCAAATTGAAGCACTTTAACCCTAAATGGCAAATAGGAGAAGTTTATCACTCACCTAGCGCCAGTGATGCTGATTTTATAAATTATTTACGCTACGTCATAGGTAGTACTTGTGAACTATCAGAGAGTAATATTCTTGTAGGCGATTTTATTATTAATTTAAATAATATATCCACTTATAGCACCCAGTTAACTGAACTACTTAAATCACACTCGATGTATCACAAAGTTGATTTTGATACTAGAATATCCGATATATCTGCAACAAAAATTTACTTACTATTTTCCAATACTAATGATATCGGAAATTTAGAAGAATATCAAATATGCGCTCATGAAACAATTCAATTTAAAATTAAACGTAACCCCCAATACAAAATGAGAAGGTTTATAAAAAAATATTATAATAATGAAGCACTTATTAATCAATTGCGACTATGCGATTTCAGCAATTTTGATTAAATTGATTTGGAGAGCAAGGTGTTTTTGATTAATAATAATGTTCTGAATGTTATGCGAAATTTGACCTATGAAAAATTAGTTCAACTAAAAGTAATGAATAAATGGTATGACAATGAATATGAACAAATATAAATTTGAACTGTATAAATTAGCCCAAAATTCGGGAGAATGGGATGAATACAGAGACGTTAAAAGAAATTATAAAAAAATAGGGAAGATTAAAAAAATTAAGCATATGGAAGATAATATAAATAGACATGATAGTAAAAAGATGTAATATGTAGATATACGAAAATGAATCTGAAATAGAGAGTAAACTAAATAGATATTTTGTGGATAGTGTTACAGATATTTGCAGCAACATAGAATTAGTTAGTAGAAACATTAATGCAAATAATCAGTCAAATACTGATATTACATTTAAATTTGGCAAAGTTAAAACAGATGACATCGAAGAACTTGTTAATAAGTTTAAAGCCAAAAAGGGTGGTCAAAAATTATTGTTGGAAGGCGTTGTAAAGGACGCGGTACCATATTTAGGTTTTTTCTATGCTAAAACAATAAATGAAAGTTTAAGCAGTGGCATAGTTCCAAGAATGTGGAAAACTTCAACTATTGCCCCGATAGAAAAAGTTAAAAATACGATAAAAGCAGATGAGTTTCGCCCCATTAACACATTGGCAAGTAACGAAAAAATTTAAGAAATCGTGATAAAAAACCAATAAGTTCAATATTTAGAAAATAATAATATTTAGATACCTTAACAATCAGGATTTAGACGAAATCATTCTTGTGAAATAGCAGTTTTCATCGATATAAAAAGAGCGTTTGAAACAATAGATCAACAAATATTGTTGGAAAAACTATTAGGCATTGGTATTAAAGATGATAAATTGTATTCGTTTGCCCCCGGGGTCTGTTCTTGCGCCAATTTTAGTCAATATCTACATTAACGATTTTAATTCAGTCTTAAAATTCAGTTGAATAAAACTAACTTGCTGGCGATGCATTAATTTCGATTAATGGTAAGAATGAAAAAGATACAAGAGAGAAGTTGCAAAGTGATTTAGATGCTTTGTATGTCTGGCTATGTGCTAACAGACTTAAAACTAATATTGAAAAAACTAAATACATACATGTTAATAACAGGAAAGAACATTGTAAATATTGAATCTATCAAAATAAATAATACGGAAATTGAAAACGTACAGAGAATTAAGTACCTGGGTATCGTAATAGATTACAAATTAATATTTGACGGTCATATTAACCACACAATAAGTAAAATAGCAACTAAACTATGGTTTATTAAAAGATCCTGTAAATACTAATGTAATTATTTTAAAGTAAGAGTATATAGAGCAATAATTGAGCCATACTTTATATATTGTTCTACAATTTTCTTTATCATGAAAAATTGAAAAACTGAAAAAAATGCAAAATAAAGCTATGCGTTTTATATTAAACAAACCTTATGATACCCCAATAAGGGAAATGCTTCTCAGTTTGAATTGGTTTAGCGTAAAACAACAAATATTTTTTTAATCAATGAATATTATATTTTATAAAATATAAAGAACGGAAATTTGACCGATTATTTGAGAACAAGTATTAAATTTAACTACGAGGTTCATGACAAAAATACCAGACGGAGTAATGATTTCAAATATTGCACATATTGCTAATGAAATGTAAAAATATCTCTTAAGTGATTTTCTGAACTAGACTCTACGAAGTCGTCATAAATAAATAAAAAAAAAATTTAATTCACAGAGCTGACATAAACGTTGTTCCACACTGACAATCAAGCAAATGTCAGAAAAAGCTCTGGAAGCTAGAAACTAATGACTGTTCTTTTCTGTTCGTCCGATCCTTTGGAATTGTCTTTATCTAAAGGCCACAATTATTTAAAAAAAAAAAATGTTTAGGATAAAGAAGAATTGCAACTTCTTTTTGATAAAGCTATCGAATATGAAGAGCTTAGTTCAGATGAAGACGACTCAGATTGTAATAGATTAAAAACGAATATAATTTAATATAAATAAGTTATACATTTATCAAAATTTCATAAAAACACAATTTTTGTTTCAAATCGTATTTCCCGCGAAGTTTTAAATTTTAATTAAATTTTAATTAATTTGCTCCAACTTCCGTTATAAAGAAGGTTGGCGTGGTTATGGTTGGATTTCAAACAATTTGAATGATAACAGCGATATCAAGGAAAATATGTTCACCAAATTTATTGAGATACGGAAATTTTATCATAAGTGGGCTTGGCAACGCCTATTTTTCAAAATTTTATAAATATCCAGTTTCTTTGTTTAAAAAAAATATCAAATTTCACTCAATTTGCGTTGATAGATACCGAAAAAACGAAGTTTTTGAATTTTTCAAAACTTCCATTACATGGGAGGTGGGCGTGGTTATTGACCGATCTTGACCATTTTCAATACCAACCAATCCGGCGGCAAGAGAAATCTATGTAACACGTTTCTTTAAGAATTTTAATTTTTACACAAGCTTTCGTGACCACGGACAGAGGGACGGACAGACAGTCAGGGCTTAATCGATTTCTCTTTTCATTCTGATCATTTTTGTTTGTACATATATGTATATGTCTATATCTATCTCGATTATTTTTGGCTGTTACAAACAGTCGATATGCGAATAAAGGTCATGATTATTTCTGATTTTTAGTTGTAGTTTTAGTATGTTAAAAATTTGGTGTTTTCTGGTCTATTAAAATTTTCACTTCATAGCATTGAAATTTTATTTTATTTCTTTGTTAGTTTTAGTGGTACAAAGTAAGACTTAGTACTTTAACTAGTGTACATTGAATATATAATGATAATGAATTTAATCTAAAAAATTATAAATCTTACTTAATCAATAAAATATTCCATAATGAATAATCAGAATTGAAAACAAGTTCAAGAAGAAAATTAAGAAATATCAGAGTTTAAAAGTTAAGTTTAAGTTTAATGCCTACATCGGGCAATCAGACAAATTTAAAATAGTTATCGATTACTGACTTGTAATATTTGAATCCGTTTAGTCCAACTTTGTCGGTTTGGGCCAACGAATTCTAGATTTTTGCCGCGTTTATGAAAAATAGTCTTGAAGATGTTACTGGTATCAGCTTCGCAAACAGTTAAATAGGCGCCTTCTACATATATTGAATAATAATATAATAATAATAGTTGTGGTAATCAAGGTCCTTTGCTTGCTTCCTTGTAAGTAAAGTTATATTTTGTTGTCTATGTCTTTCTAACTCTTGGGGGGTCTGTGGTCAGTCTAGTACCAAAAAATGTTTCTAGTGGTCTTTTCTTAGTGGTGGAATGAATTGTTGAATTGTATTCTTTGACAGATTGTCGGATTTTAAACATCTCATTATTTCCGAAAGGGTTGAGTTTTGTCCGTTTGTTGTGAGGTTGTTTATTTCAGATTTTGGGGGTCTAGAAAGGGCGTCTGCAACTATATTTGTTTTACCCGGTTTATACTTCAGTTCGTAATTATACTCCTCTAAGATGCATTTCCATCTTTTCATCTTTCCATTATGGTTTTTATTACTTAAAGCGAATGTAAGAGGCTGGTGGTCGGTGTGAATTATAACTTTGGCTGAACCGTAGAGGTAATTCCTTAACGTGTTCAGTGCCCAAATTATCGCCAACATTTCCTTTTCATTTGCGGCGTAATTCTCTTCTGTCTTTGATAAGGATCTTGATATGAATGTAATTGGTTTCCCTGTTTGCTCTAAAACAGCACCTAGAGCGTAACTCGAAGCGTCAGTCGTAAGGTGGAATTCTTTGGTGAAATCTGGGTACATGAGTATAACGTCCTCTGATATTAGTGAACTTTTGATTTGATTGAAAGCTTGTTTTGCATTGTCGTTGAGTGTAATTATCTTTTTACTTGAGGCTGTTTTTGGAACTCGTCCATCTTCTCCTCTAAGGAGTGAAGTTAATGGTTTTGCTAATTTAGCATAGTCACGGATAAAACGTCGGTAATAACCGGATAATCCCAGGAATGATCTTAGATCTTTTAATGTCCTTGGATGTGGAAATTCTTGGATGGCTTTTACTTTTGCAGGATTCGTCTTTATACCCTTTTGTGAAACTATGAAGCCTAAAAATTCTACCTCGGCTTTGAAAAATTCACACTTGTCTAATTGTACTTTCATTCGGGCATTTTCAAGTGTTTGGAAAATAACTTCTAAGTTCTTTAAGTGGCTACGTTCGTCCTGACCAAGCACTATTATGTCGTCTATGTAGACGAAACAAATTTATGGTCCCTTAATATGTCATCCAGGGCACGTTGGAAAATGGCTGGTGCGTTCTTTAAGCCAAAGGGGAGTCGTGTAAACTCGTACTTCCCATTGTTAACTGAGAAAGCTGTTTTTTTCGTATCGGATTCCTACAAGGGAATTTGATGGAATCCGCTTTTCAGATCGAGAACAGAGAAAAATCGACTATTACCTAATTGCGAAATTATTTCATTGATTTCAGGTATAGGATATTTGTCAGCAATTGTTACGGTGTTAAGTTTTCGGTAATCAATTACCAGTCTGAATTTTTTTTTGTCCGGAGGCATCTAGTTTCTTCGGCACTACCCAAATTGGTGCATTTTATGCCGATCTTGATGGTCTTATTATTCCGTCTCTAAGTAGTGTTTCGATTTCTTGGTTAACAAAATCTCTCATAGCCAAAGGATATGGATAATATTTGGAATAAATAGGACTGTCGGATGAGGTTTTAATTTTTCCGACGACAGTGGTGTTTTTTTTAGGGGTATAGAACTTCGAATTGAAATAAAACACAAGAAAACCATTTTAAGGTCCATCAATTTGGCTTTATTGGAAGGATAATTTTATGCCATTAATGTTTAAATATGATTTCGGGCATGTGGCCGCCGCGGCTGGCTCGAATAAAGCCAATTCTACAGGTCCAATTTTCAACCACTTTTTCGAGCATATGGGGCCGTATGTCGGCAATAACGCCACGAATGTTGGCTTCCAATTCCCCTAACGTTTCTGGTTTGTTGGTGTAGACGAGCGACTTCACATATCCCCAAAGAAAATAATCCAATGGTGTCAAATCACACGATCTTGGTGGCCAATTGACAGGTCCATTCCGCGAAATTATGCGCTCAGCGAATGTTTCCTTCAATAAATCGATTGTGACGTGCGCTGTGTGGCATGTAGCGCCGTCTTGTTGGAACCACAACTCATCCACATTCATGCCATCCAATTCGGGAACAAAATAGTCGGTTATCATGGCTCTATACCGGTCTCCATTAACGGTAACTGCCTCTCCAGCATTATTGCGGAAGAAGTATGGCCCAATGACTCCAACAGCCCATAGAGCACACCAAACAGTCAGTTTTTGTGGATGTAATGGCGTTTCAAGGGTCTCATGTGGATTCTCTTCACTCCAAATGCGGCAATTTTGCTTGTTGACGTAGCCATTCAACCAAAAATGAGCCTCATCACTGAACAAAATTTTGCGATGAAAATCAGCATCGAGATCAATCTCATTTTCGGCCCATACACCAAAATCACGACGCATTGCATGGTCTCGCGGCTTTAATTCTTGCACAAGCTGGATCTTGTAAGGTCGCAAGCCAAGATCTTTGCGCAAAATCTTCCATAAAGTTGATGGACAAAGCTCCAATTGCTGTGCACGGTGGCGAATCGATTCATTCGGGTCCTCTTCAACACTTTGCTCTACAGCGGCAATTGTTTCTTCGGTGCGCACTGTTCGACGTCTCTGCGGATGCGTATTATCACATAGAGTAAACGTAGTGCGAAAACGATCCATGGTTAACCGAATTAATTGCTCTGATGGACGATTATGTCGACCATAAAATGGACGGAGCTCACGGTAAACTTCGCGAACTGAACCATTATTTTCGAAATAAATTTGCACGATTTGCAAGCGTTGTTCTTTTGTCAACCTGTTCATGATGAAATGGCAAACCAAACTGAACATAAATGACATTAGAGTTGCCAGATTTGACCACAAAATGCCAGTTTTATCTCTATTCGAAAAACAAACCCGTAAAAAAAACACCCTATATATTCACTCTTTTTAGGACTTTCGCCCAAAAAAAAATTCCCCCGAAAGTTTTCTATTCGCCCAAATTGAATACGCCTATTGCGAGTTTCACCCGAAATAAATTTCGCTTCGAAAATTCGAACATGGAAATTACATCTCTGAAATGTGTATACTTGCAGTGTAAAGTTATTAAATAATTTAAATTAAATAGTAATTTGACAAAATTTATTAATTTTTAAAATTTTTGACGACTACCATTTGCTATTCTGCCAGTTGGGAAGCTTAGCGCGTGCCTGCGATTTTTTGTCGAAGGTGAATGCTATAAAGGTGTTAACAGTTTTGAAACTGAGCTGGGGCAATCGTCCTTTAGTCAGATCCTGTTAGAAGTTCCGCAGTGGATAAAACGGCCTACGTTGGAAGAAAACCCGCATTTGGCCAGCCCAAGTCTATTTTTTAAAAATATTTGAATATAAATTGTTTACCCCTTTCCATTCTTTGACAAATCCCCTTGCAATGTCCGGCTTTTCCTGCATTCCACCTAAAAGTATCTCTCTTTGAACTTTGTTTCCTGTTTTGTTCCTCGAATAGGCGATCTTATATAAAAAAAATTAAATTAAAATATTAACATTTTCAATCTGCGTAAATTTCTCAAAAAATAGTGAACATATTTAACTAATCCGCCAACTATTTCCGCCCGAAATTTAGGATAAGCGAACAGTGAAAAGTGAACTATTTCGGGCGAAAACAAAACTCACGAAAAGGGTATTTGATTTTATGAGAACATATCGAATCCAGCTGACTGTAAACTACCTCGGAGTGGGTGATAAGTGACATAATTAGCTGTAGTACCAATTTACGCCTGGTTTCAACTGGCGTGAATTTAGCGGAAACCCTCAATTTGGGATGTATATTACCCATGACCCTATTGATATGGTCCGTACTGGAAAGTTTTCAATTAAGGATACAACCTAATTTTATAACCTTATCTGTACAACTAAGGTGTCCATTCACAACTTGGGAATATTATCAACATATAATACACTGTTACATATACATATGCAATACGTATGACTTTGATGCATTTTTAGACACAAATAATTTTTACTTGCCCCGAGAGATATAGCAAACAAGTCACTATTTATTTTTAAACATAAATCTTCACTTATACCATGACGACTGGACAAGTACAATTTTACAATCATTAGCTTACGCATGACACATGAAAAAAACATCATTGACAAAGAGACTAAATAACAGCGGACAAAGGGCAGATCCTTGCGGTACGCCAGTATACAAGATAACGCAACACCTAGCGCAGCTGACATACAGACAGGGAATTCTACACCCCACACGCGCATACCAAAGGTAGCTTGCGCAACACCTAGCGCAGCAGACATACAGACAAGAAATCCTACACCCCCCCCCACCACGGGTAAGTGTTGCAAGTGATAGAAGATAGACGTGCCGTAGTTAGTTCTGCAAAATAAATTGGAATTTTAGTAGAAATAGCAGGTGTTTTGTGGGGTTCCGCCACACAACATACCGAAGAAGTGTCTAGGAATCTCTTGTAAACTTTCCGGGAGTCAGTGGTATTGGTTTTTCGACGGGAGACCCAATAAACTCGCGTTTATAAAACTTTTCAAACTTTCTTCTTTTTTTTTTTTATAAATACGCGCGAAAATAATAAAAATAAAAAAAAATTAGTGAGAAAATATAAACGAGACAGGTAAGAGGCTTTGTTTAATTGTCAACTACAGCTGATCTTGTCACCCCAAGCAGAAACAGTGTAATCAGCTGTTAGTGAAGTTGCAAACCTTATAGTTGCAAAGGCACTGTAGTAGTGTAGTAGAAGATCACTAGGGTAGGTCATAAACATAAAAAATAAAAAAATTAAAAATAATAATAAAATAAAAAATAAAAATTAAAAAAAAATAAATTAAAATAAATATAAATTAAACCAATTAAAAAAAAAAAAAAAAAAAAAAAAAAAAAAAAAAAAAAAATTATAATTATTAATAATAAAAATAATCAATAGTAAAAATAAAAATTGAAACTAACAGAATACCCAATAAAATTTAGTAGTAATAATAACAATAACTAACTATACGATCTAAATAACTTCTGATATATGTATAACATACAAATAATAAGGCAAAAAGAAAAACTTATATATGAGTGTTACTAGGTCGCCCGTACAAGGGCGAAATATCCCAGAGGATGCAGGTCCCCCCCAAACAGGAATTAGAGGAATAGACAGTGGATTGTTAAACCCGCTTGCAAAGCGTCCCAGGCTTGCATACTCTCCGCCGAAGTCGCTGCCATGTTCGCCGGTTCCCGAACAACCGCCCGCAGATCTGCAAGGCCCCGCATGGGTCAAGCTAGGGGCAAAAAATATGTGAGCTCCACGGCATGATGGACGATGGTAAGAGGAGGTCAGTAAACCAGCAGATGCGAGATTTAATCTCCGAGCTGTCGATACTGTACGAAAAAGTAAAGACCGACACCCGTTCAAAAGCTATAAGTGTAGCCTCGCAGACTACTCCAAAAGCTTTCACGAGCAAGCCGCAGCACAGAGAAAGGAGAGAAAATGAAATGCAGCATGGTAAATTAGTTGAAGCAGGATATGAGAGAAAAGCAAATGGCCCACATGAAGTAACAAAAATGGCTGAAGAACCCCAGTGGAAGACAGTACAGTCTAAAAGAAAGCCTAAAAAAGCAGTACGGCCGGACGCACTGATTATTAAAAGTAACTGCGGGGGATCATATGCAGACGTGCTAAAGATAGTCAAAAGCGACCCACAGCTTAAGCATGTTGGTAGTATGATAACCAAAATCCGAAAGACGGCTAGCGGGGACCTTATACTCCAATTAGCAAAACCCACCGATACGCACACTAACGAGGTACAAAGTGCGGTTAAATCCGCGCTAGGTGAAAAGGCCTCGGTGCAAACGCTAACAGCAGTAACGGCGATTGAAATAAGAGACTTGGACGAACTTACAAGTAAAAAAGAGTTGTGTACCGCCTTGGAGCAAGAGTTTGAAGGGATACAGTTTGCCGAAACTTTCGTGAAGTCACTGAGAGGTGCCTACTGCGGAACTAAAACCGCCACTCTATTGGTCCCCGTTCCAGTAGCAAACAAACTGCTAGCAGCCGGTAAAGTGCGAATCGGATGGGTAATTGCCCGTATACGCGCGAAAACACAGCCAATAAAATGCTTCAAATGCCTGGAGTTTGGCCACCTCTCGAGAAATTGCAAAAGTTCGGTCGATGTTAAAAACACATGTTTCAACTGTGGGGAGCCGAATCACAAAGCTGCTGAGTGCAAAAAAGATTTAAAATGCGCAATATGCTCAAGAAGAAATGCGCCACAAGTAAAGCACAGAACTGGTGGCAGAGAATGTCCTTTTTACTTAGAGGCGGTTAAAAAAGCACGAGCACAATGAAATTTCTGCAATTAAACTTAAATCATTGCAAGGCTGCACAGGAGCTTCTGGAGCAGTCGATAGTAGAAAAGAATATCGACATAGCAATACTAAGTGAACCGTATGAGATCGGAAAAACCCCACTGTGGGCTAGTGACACCAACGGAAAATCAGCGGTATGGAGCTGTGCTAAAACGCCTTTTGCGATGGAACAACTAAAAGTGAAGCCATGCTACGTTTGCGTAAAAATATCGAAGCTATTCTTATACAGTTGTTATATACCGCCTAGCTACAGCCTTACTGAATTCGAAACCGTCCTAGATGGCCTGGTTGGCGACGCGAGAGGTAGATCCCCAGTGATAATTGCAGGCGATTTTAATGCATGGGCCCGAGAATGGGGAAGCCGATATACAAACGCCAAGGGAAGGGCTCTTCTTACAGCATTATCAATGCTGGAAGTGACGCTTGTTAACACAGGCGATAAACTTACCTTCCAAAGAGATGGAAGGGGATCTATTATCGATCTAACATTTGTAAGCAATACAATTTTCAAACGAACGTCGTGGCAAGTAAGCGAAGATTATACGCATAGCGACCATCAAGCTATTATATTTTCGATAAAAAACGATGAAGGGGCACAAAATACCTCGAGTGTAAAATCAGCTGGCTGGAGGCTGCACACATTAGACGAAGAAGGGCTCAAGGTGATGGTAACCGACATAATCCTCCCAGAAGGAGCAATTAATATGGCACACCACCTAATAGACGGAATTAAAGTAGCTTGCGACGCCTCCATGAGAAGAAAGTCCATATCTTTCCGACGCCCACCGGTGTATTGGTGGAACGAAGAGATTGCGCACCTACGCCGACAATGTAACAGCGCAAGGCGAAACTACCAAAGAGCCAGAAATCGAAACGCAAACTTTGCGGTGCAGCAAAGTGACTACAAAGAAAAGCGCACGGCGCTGAAACGGGCTATAAAAGCCAGTAAAACGAAATGTTTTCGAAGTCTATGTGACAGCGCAGATAAAGACCCCTGGGGTTCAGCATTTAAAGTAGTGACTGAAAAGCTACAAAAGTCGATACAACCGAAGATTTCATGCCCTAGAGAGTTGGAAAAAATAGTAAGCGCACTTTTCCCAGACCAACCACCATTTGAACGGGAAACATTTCCGCCTATAGAGTACGAAACGCCTCTAGTTACGGCAGAAGAAATTTTAAAAGCCGTTAAAAGCCTTAAAGAGAAAAAGGCACCAGGTCCTGATTTGATACCGAACCACATATTGAAGCTAACTGCAAATACCAACACCGAAGCGTTTGTACGGACGTACAATGAATGTCTTAAAGAAGGTATATTTCCCCCTATATGGAAGCGCCAGCGGTTAGTACTCCTACCAAAGACTGGTAAACATCCAGGAGACCCGTCCGCATACCGCCCAATATGCATGCTTGACACAGCCGGAAAACTGTTCGAACGAATCCTTAGCGATAGGCTGAGCTCAGAAATTGAAGCAGGGGGAAACCTCTCAGAAACGCAGTTCGGCTTTAGAAAAAAGCGATCAACAGTTGACGCGGCTATGCTTGTTAAGAAGCTGGCAGAAGAAGCGATAAGTGGAGTAAGATGGAAAGGCGGATCTAAGAAATATTGCTTGGTCATGACACTTGACGTTAAAAATGCGTTCAATTCCGCTAGCTGGAGGAAAATTATCGAATCTCTCCGTGGCTTTCAAGTATCAAGATATTTGCGAAAAATCATAAGTAACTACTTGGAAGATAGAGTCCTAGTATATGATACAGACGAAGGCAGCAAAGAGTATAATATAACCGGAGGAGTTCCTCAAGGATCCGTTCTTGGACCATTGCTCTGGAACATTATGTATGACGGCATTCTGCGCTTGCAAGTACCTAAAGGTTCAAAAATTGTTGGTTTTGCAGATGATATAGCGGTGGTTATTGTTGCCAAGCATATAAAAGACGTGGAGCGAGAGGCAAACCTCATGACTGCACGAATTCAGACATGGCTGGAAGAAAATGGCCTGCAGTTAGGCGAACAGAAAACTGAGGCAGTGTTAATTAGCAGCAGAAAAATCCTAGAGGTTATTAAAATTAATGTCGGAGGACATGAAATTGTTTCAAAAGCTGCCCTTAAATATCTAGGCATTATGTTTGACGCTCGATTAGTATTTAAGACTCACGTACAATATGCAGTCGAGAAAGCAGAGAAGGTGGCAGCAGCTCTAACGAGGCTTATGGTAAATAAAGGAGGTCCTAAGCAGAAAAGTAGGCAGTTGTATGCAAGCGTAATACGCTCAGTACTACTATACGGGGCACCAATCTGGTCGGCTGCGCTTGAAAAAGTTTCATACGCAAAAGAAATGAGATCACTTTTTCGACTTTGCGCTATACGAGTGTGCAGTGCATTTAGAACAACCTCAGAAGAAGCGGCGCTAGTAGTGGCTGGGCTATGTCCAATCGAGATCTTGGTTAAAGAGGCTGTAGAAACCCCACTGAGTATTGCTGAACGCGAGGTGGTCAGGCGAAACTGTTTGCGGATGTGGCAGAGGCGGTGGAGCGCTGCAGGTAAGGGACGCTGGACGAATAGACTTATTCCTTCCTTAGATAAATGGTTAGATAGGCAACACGGTGAAGTAGATTTCCACCTTACCCAAATATTGACAGGTCACGGCTGCTTTAAGTCCTATTTATACAAGTATAAACATGATGATGACCCTTACTGCACCTTCTGTGCAAATCAGGTTGTTGAAGACGCCGAACACTGTTTTTTCGTCTGTCCGCGGTTTGCAATTGAAAGGGATGACTCGAGCACGAAGTTGAGGAGATCGCTTTCGGTTAAAAACCTTGTAGATACTATGCTCGAATCTAAAGAAAATTGGTCCGTTGTTTGCAATATGGCGAACAAAATCATAACTAAACTGCGTCAAGCGGAGCAACTCCGCAGAAATTCATAGAAAGGCAATAGGCCGCTCCCCCTCCGCGAAGTAATACTTAACGGTAGTTCCACGGAGCGAGGGAAACGGAGCAGGGGTGGGTTTTTAGTGCGGTGAGTCGAAAGGCAAGTCCCACACTTCGGCTTTCAATGCTTTGTGCCACCTCTAGAAAAAAAAAAAAAAAAAAAAAAAAAAACCCCACACGCGCATACCAAAAGTTGACCAGACAACAGAGCAGCGACTGCCGTTCCCGTGGGAAACGCCTAATCAGCAAAACACCTTACAGCACACGGGCTTAGCTTAGTTTTAAGACAACATTGTGAATTTAGTTTAAGAACTTACGTTGATGAATAAAGTTCGGCATTAGCCGGAACACATTTTTTTTCGTAAAAACCCTACCGGGAAGTTTAATTGGCGCCCAACATGGGGCCCAGCGCGAAGTGCAAACTAAACGAAGTGTTCAAAGGCTCCTGAAACAGCAGCAGGACATCTTCTTGCACCGGTGCAACTTAGACGAAGTGTTCAAAAGGCTCCTGAAAAACAGCAGCAGGACATCTTCTTTCACCGATAAAGGATAAAGGCTCCTTGACCAAATAAACAAGCAGCAAGTCCTACGCGTCTGGGCAACACATCAAAACCAGTGAAGAACGCCTAGGTCAATAGACGCAAGGCGTGTGCGGATTAAGGATCCTGAGTCATCGTTGGAAAGGCGAACAAAAGGGAATCATCCTAGCCGTCACTTCACTATGGAAGTCTACTTTATTTTGTAAGTTTACTAATATTTTTAAGTGAATGCATGTAAGAATATAAAATTCTGAATTGTGAAAAAATAGTAGAATTTTTATCCAGTGAGATAGTTGAAAAACATAACGCAAAAGTGTTTTATGCAAAGAAAAATTTTGAAAATATAATTTTACATATTTTTAAGTGAATGCATGTAAGAATATAAAATCCTGAATTGTGAAAAAATAGTAGAATTTTTATCCAGTGAGATAGTTGAAAAACATAACGCAAACGTGTTTTATGCAAAGAAGAATTTTGAAAATATAATTTTACGTTTTGTGAAAAAAAAATGTTTAATTAAATAAGGAAGATAATATTAAGCATACTGCACTACTGATATAAACTAAATACCAATAAGTGATTTGTGCTAAGAAATTTAAATAGGAAAATTAATAATATTTTAATAGTGATTAATAATAACTAGCGTATTCAAAAATGCCTGACGATATCACACCTACAATCCTCAGAGCCCCGACCCTTGCCACTGGCACCGCGGCCAGCACCAGTAGCACCTCAATGACAGGATTAGAAGACACAATACGTAGAATAGTGAAAAATGTTTTCCAAAGTGAAGGTAGTAACCTAGTGAACAATATAGTAAACCCCAACCATGAGTTTCTTAATTTAAGGGACGAACCATTAGTTGCTCCAAGAAGCACAGACTCGGATCGTATACCCGATATAACCAGGACTATTAGGGAATTTTCAGGGAATCCTAGTGAGTTTAGTTCTTGGAGAAAAAGCGTTGAAAGACTCTTAGAGTACTATGGACAGTCCCAGGGAACGTCAAAATACTTCGGTATACTGATGGCTATCAGAAATAAAATTGTAGGACATGCGGACGAGGTATTGGAATCCTATAGTATTCCTTTGAATTGGACGGCGATACGCTCCTGTCTAACATGGCACTACGCTGATAAGAGAGACTTAAAAACTCTCGAATACCAGCTGTGTAGCCTGGTCCAGGGACGATTACCAATTCGTGAATTTTACCAGCAGATCTATTCGCACCTTTCTTTAATATTGAACAAGATAGCCTGTATGCAGGAAAGTCCAGATGCCATTAAGGTCCTTACAAACATGTTTAGGGAAAAAGCAAGAGATGCTTTTATAAACGGACTTAACGGCGATATGCCAAGACTCTTAGCAGTAAAAGAACCTAAGGATCTTCCACACTCACTGCATTTGTGCGAAATCCTTGAGAACCAAATAAATTTCTCCCCTCACAACAGATCAAATAGATCAGCAATATCAGCTCCTGCTAAATTAAATGGACAAAGGAATATTTCCTTAAATCCGCGAGCACACTACAATGTCCCCGCACCATATTATCCACAACCAACTCCCCCACCATTACCTCCAAGGAATATACCACTATTCCAACAAAGGACTCAACCTATACAATTTGGTTGGAATACGCAACAACCTATTCAACCTTACCCTACATTTGGTCAACCATCAGGTCAGCCACGACTTTTCCAACCATCCCCCCAGATCCAAGCTAATTATACACCTCGACCAGTAGCCGCAAAGCCATTACCAAAACCGGAACCTATAGACGTCGATCGTTCAATGCAATCTAGAGCTATTAATTACATGAACAGACCAACAGCAAGTAAAATAGCTGAAAAAAGACCATCAAACACCTCTAACCAGATACCATATAAGTCCCAAAGGAATTTGCATATTCAAAGGGAAACAGAACAGCAGGAAGGACACCAACAAGACCATGATCAACAATGGACGCCCACAACGGACGAATATGAGACGGCACTAAATTATGAAGACAATTTACAATTCTCTCAGGAAAACGAACAAACTCCTTCCGACTTTACTGACATTCATTTTTTAGAATGACGTGTTCTTCGTTACCGTACATAGAGTGCAAGACGAAGAAAGGGGAAATTCTAAAAGTACTTTTAGATACTGGCTCCAGTAAAAATTACATCCAACCACATCTTGTTCCAAAACCACTCCTTAATGACCAACCTTTTTTCGCAAACTCAATAGCCGGTAAAGTGGAAATCACTCAGCACACTTTAGTAAACCTCTTTGGTAAAAAGGATACAAATTTAAAATTCTTTCTCCTTCCAACTTTAAACTCCTTTCACGGTATCTTGGGCAACGACAGCCTAAGAGACTTGTCCGCCGTAATAAATATTCACGACAATACGCTTAAAATTGGCAATGATACAGTCATTAAAATCAAACAAAAATTATCAGCAGACGTTAACAAAATTGACATTCGAACTGAACACATGACCTTTCAACAGAAACAAGCCATAAATTATTTAACAGGAAAATACCCAAAGTTATTTTCCGAACCAAACGCAGGTTTTGTTTTTCGAATAGAGATAAAACTGGCATTTTGTGGTCAAATCTGGCAACTCTAATGTCATTTATGTTCAGTTTGGTTTGCCATTTCATCATGAACAGGTTGACAAAAGAACAACGCTTGCAAATCGTGCAAATTTATTTCGAAAATAATGGTTCAGTTCGCGAAGTTTACCGTGAGCTCCGTCCATTTTATGGTCGACATAATCGTCCATCAGAGCAATTAATTCGGTTAACCATGGATCGTTTTCGCACTACGTTTACTCTATGTGATAATACGCATCCGCAGAGACGTCGAACAGTGCGCACCGAAGAAACAATTGCCGCTGTAGAGCAAAGTGTTGAAGAGGACCCGAATGAATCGATTCGCCACCGTGCACAGCAATTGGAGCTTTGTCCATCAACTTTATGGAAGATTTTGCGCAAAGATCTTGGCTTGCGACCTTACAAGATCCAGCTTGTGCAAGAATTAAAGCCGCGAGACCATGCAATGCGTCGTGATTTTGGTGTATGGGCCGAAAATGAGATTGATCTCGATGCTGATTTTCATCGCAAAATTTTGTTCAGTGATGAGGCTCATTTTTGGTTGAATGGCTACGTCAACAAGCAAAATTGCCGCATTTGGAGTGAAGAGAATCCACATGAGACCCTTGAAACGCCATTACATCCACAAAAACTGACTGTTTGGTGTGCTCTATGGGCTGGTGGAGTCATTGGGCCATACTTCTTCCGCAATAATGCTGGAGAGGCAGTTACCGTTAATGGAGACCGGTATAGAGCCATGATAACCGACTATTTTGTTCCCGAATTGGATGGCATGAATGTGGATGAGTTGTGGTTCCAACAAAAGGGCGCTACATGCCACACAGCGCACGTCACAATCGATTTATTGAAGGAAACATTCGCTGAGCGCATAATTTCGCGGAATGGACCTGTCAATTGGCCACCAAGATCGTGTGATTTGACACCATTGGATTATTTTCTTTGGGGATATGTGAAGTCGCTCGTCTACACCAACAAACCAGAAACGTTAGGGGAATTGGAAGCCAACATTCGTGGCGTTATTGCCGACATACGGCCCCATATGCTCGAAAAAGTGGTTGAAAATTGGACCTGTAGAATTGGCTTTATTCGAGCCAGCCGCGGCGGTCACATACCCGAAATCATATTTAAACATTAATGGCATAAAATTATCCTTCCAATAAAGCCAAATTGATGGACCTTAAAATGATTTTCTTGTGTTTTATTTCAATTCGAAGTTCTATACCCCTAAAAAAAACACCACTGTCGTCGGAAAAATTAAAACCTCATCCGACAGTCCTATTTATTCCAAATATTATCCATATCCTTTGGCTATGAGAGATTTTGTTAACCAAGAAATCGAAACACTACTTAGAGACGGAATAATAAGACCATCAAGATCGGCATAAAATGCACCAATTTGGGTAGTGCCGAAGAAACTAGATGCCTCCGGACAAAAAAAATTCAGACTGGTAATTGATTACCGAAAACTTAACACCGTAACAATTGCTGACAAATATCCTATACCTGAAATCAATTAAATAATTTCGCAATTAGGTAATAGTCGATTTTTCTCTGTTCTCGATCTGAAAAGCGGATTCCATCAAATTCCCTTGAAGGAATCCGATACGAAAAAAACAGCTTTCTCAGTTAACAATGGGAAGTACGAGTTTACACGACTCCCCTTTGGCTTAAAGAACGCACCAGCCATTTTCCAACGTGCCCTGGATGACATATTAAGGGACCATAAATTTGTTTCGTCTACATAGACGACATAATAGTGCTTGGTCAGGACGAACGTAGCCACTTAAAGAACTTAGAAGTTATTTTCCAAACACTTGAAAATGCCCGAATGAAAGTACAATTAGACAAGTGTGAATTTTTCAAAGCCGAGGTAGAATTTTTAGGCTTCATAGTTTCACAAAAGGGTATAAAGACGAATCCTGCAAAAGTAAAAGCCATCCAAGAATTTCCACATCCAAGGACATTAAAAGATCTAAGATCATTCCTGGGATTATCCGGTTATTACCGACGTTTTATCCGTGACTATGCTAAATTAGCAAAACCATTAACTTCACTCCTTAGAGGAGAAGATGGACGAGTTCCAAAAACAGCCTCAAGTAAAAAGATAATTACACTCAACGACAATGCAAAACAAGCTTTCAATCAAATCAAAAGTTCACTAATATCAGAGGACGTTATACTCATGTACCCAGATTTCACCAAAGAATTCCACCTTACGACTGACGCTTCGAGTTACGCTCTAGGTGCTGTTTTAGAGCAAACAGGGAAACCAATTACATTCATATCAAGATCCTTATCAAAGACAGAAGAGAATTACGCCGCAAATGAAAAGGAAATGTTGGCGATAATTTGGGCACTGAACACGTTAAGGAATTACCTCTACGGTTCAGCCAAAGTTATAATTCACACCGACCACCAGCCTCTTACATTCGCTTTAAGTAATAAAAACCATAATGGAAAGATGAAAAGATGGAAATGCATCTTAGAGGAGTATAATTACGAACTGAAGTATAAACCGGGTAAAACAAATATAGTTGCAGACGCCCTTTCTAGACCCCCAAAATCTGAAATAAACAACCTCACAACAAACGGACAAGTGGAAAGATTCCACTCAACCCTTTCGGAAATTATGAGATGTTTAAAATGCGACAATCTGTCAAAGAATACAATTCAACAATTCATTCCACCACTAAGAAAAGACCACTAGAAACATTTTTTGGTACTAGACTGACCACAGACCCCCAAGAGTTAGAAAGACATAGACAACAAAATATAACTTTACTTACAAGGAAGCAAGCAAAGGACCTTGATTACCACAACAAAAACCGGAAGAAAACAAGAGATTACTCCATAGGTGAAGAAATATTTGTTAAAATTAATAAAAGATTAGGCTCTAAACTATCATCCAGGTACAAAAAAGAAATAGTAGCAGGAAATAACAGGACTACGGTAAAAACTCAATCAGGCAAAATAGTGCATAAAAGTAACATCAGGAGTTAACCTCATAACAAGAAAAAAAACACAAAAAAAAGAGAAAAAAAACAGTTTTTATTTTTTTTTTTTATTTTTTATAGAGAAAATTAAGGAAACAAATTATCAAACAAAAATTTAAAAAGCGAAAAATAAAAGTTGCCACACATTTTTTAGGTAATAGTTGAATTTCTTTTTAATTACGTTAAATTCGTATCCATCGAATTAAATCAATTAAAAAGAAATTATATTAAAGTAAATACTATTAAATTTATTTAAATTTCAGTTAAATTTCTTCAAATCAATTTAAACTCGTATCCATCGAATTAAATTGATTTAAATGAAATTAAAAAAAAATGTATGTTAATAATTTAAAGTTTCAATTACAGTCTTTCAAATTAAATTGAATTCGCACTCATCGAATTGAATTAATTTCAATAAATTAAATTGGGAAAAAAAATGAATTTAATTAAAATATAATTAGTGTAAGATAATAAATAAAATCGAGTAAAATGCTATAGGCGTTCGATCATTAGATAATAAATAAAATCGAGTAAAATGCTATAGGCGTTCGATCATTAGATAATAAATAAAATCGAGTAAAATGCTATAGGCGTTCGATCATTAGGTAATAAATAAAATCGAGTAAAATGCTATAGGCGTTCGATCATTGGATAAGAGATAAATCGTCATAATCGCCATAGGCTAACGATATAAATTTAAATTAGTAAAATTGCTATAGGTACATAATAATAATTTTTTTACAGTATCCTTGCCTCCACGGTTTACGCGGAAACCCAAATCCTAGACTATTCCAATTCACAACTGATAACATTGAGAGACGGCACAGCGAGAATACAGGAGGGAACATTTAAAATTATCCACAATATAGATACGACACAGTATGACGAATTGACGAAAGAACTTGAAAATACAATTATGCAGAATATCCCAAGCAACAATCCCTTATACCCTTTCCTCACCCATGAACTAACCCAAGTTCGGACACTCCTATCAAAATTAACCCCTAGGATAAAAAAGAAACGTTCATTAGATTTTATCGGTACAGCATGGAAATGGATTGCTGGTAACCCAGACCACCATGACTTAGAAATAATTAATACAAATATCGGAAACTTATTAGAAAATAATGATAGACAAATAGTAATAAACAACAAATTTTTAAGTAAAATTAATGAAGCAACTAATAAAACTAATGAAATTCTTAAAAATCTAAAAGAAAATGAGAACATTTAACTAAAACTAGGACTTAAGATTAAATACAAATTGCAGTTTATTAAGGAAGAACTATTGAATATCGAATATGCCTTACATTGGGCAAAATCAAACATTGTTAATTCATTTATATTATCAAATCTAGAAATAAGCGCAATTGAGAAAATTATCAAAAAGGAAGAAATACCTTACATAAATATTGAAGAAGAATTAGAATTTAGTGATATAAGAATAGCCTCAAATGGCACATCAATAATTTATATTTTAAGTTTACCAACCACTAATGAAGAGTCCTGTGAAAAAATAACACTCAAAGGAATGAAAAAGGAAAATAAAATTAATAAAATAGATTACGAAAATATACTTAAGTGTAAAACAAAATTGTACGGATTAATAAACGATTGCAAAGGATATAATAAAATAACAATTTGTAATGAAAAAGATTTTAGAGAAATTAGTAATAATAGCTGCATTAGCAACCTTATAAATAGTAAACGCCCGAATTGCACGCTCGTAAATGCTGACCACATTAGCAGTCTTGAAGAACTAAAGCCCGGAATTTTATTTTTGAACGATTATAATGGTTTAATCGAAATTGATGGAAAATCAATAGGATTGAACGGAACATTTATAATTCAACACCACAACTCCACCATCAAAGTGCAGAACAAAATTTTCTATGTGCATGAGATGAGCAATTTGCATCCCCTTCCAGCCGTTTTACAACAGCCAAATCTAAAAACACCTTTTGAAGAAATACTATCCTTACAGATGATGAAGGACCTCCAAATACAAAATACAAAGAAACTGGAGACGATCAGCAAAATCAATAAATTTGGCCTGACCTCCAATACAGCACTCATAATATCCATCGCAATAGCCATCATATTACTTACCTTTAAAATTTTCGAGAGAAGGAAGCCTAAGGAATATCAAAGGAAATGCAATAAACCAAACGACCCTAGTACTTCAAAATCTATGGATTTGCGAACGGGGACGTCCGCACTTGAGGAGGGAGGAGATAACGCAACACCTAGCGCAGCTGACATACAGACAGGGAATTCTACACACCACACGCGCATACCAACGGTAGCTTGCGCAACACCTAGCGCAGCAGACATACAGACAAGAAATCCTACACCCCACACGCGCATACCAAAAGTTGACCAGACAACAGAGCAGCGACTGCCGTTCCCGTGGGAAACGCCTAATCAGCAAAACACCTTACAGCACACGGGCTTAGCTTAGTTTTAAGACAACATTGTAAATTTAGTTTAAGAACTTACGTTGATGAATAAAGTTCGGCATTAGCCGGAACACATTTTTTTTCGTAAAAACCCTACCGGGAAGTTTAATTTACACAGATCAAGGCTGGAATATTAAATTCATTGACTTGACCTTTTGCGTTCTGTGCATTTCCCCTGCAACCAAAATAATTTTTCAGCTTAATTATGTTCCACTGAGTCCAACGCCTTCAAGAAGTCAAGAAAGTAAAGCGGAGTCAAGTCACCATTGCCAAAGTTAGTTCTAATGTCGTCCAGTATTTTAACCATATCTGTCAAGCAACTATGATTTTGTCTGAACCCAAGTTTTAGTGGAGTGGAGTAGACTATTTGTTTGTGCAAATGAAAAACGATCCAGGGGAGTTTAAGAAAACGGTGAGGGTGGTTAACAAAGATGTGTTTCCTTTGCTATTTGGACTTGTTTAGGAAGGATTGACAAAACATTCAAATGGACCACCGGTAGTAGCAAAATACTGATTGTTCATCACGCTTGCATAAGGCAAAAAGTAGATATTGCAAAAATAACTTTAAACCAATATGCATATGCTTTGAACAGCAGATATTAGCGCTTGATTGTAGTCACCACATCTTCTTTCAAATGGGCGTGTTCTATTAAGTAGGACACTGTGCCGCTTAATCGTTTTAATTAATCTTTCCCCCGTATTATTCTATCTATGTAAAGTACATTACAATATATTATGCAATATTAATAACAATAATAATTCATATTTCTCTTTTTTCGTTTTTTAAAAGTAAATATACTCGCACATATTATGAAATACTAGTTTTTTTTTTTCAGTGGCGTTGTGGTAGCGCACTACCCACAAGTGGCCCTTTGAAACCAGGATAAACCTGTTTTTTCGACGAATTCTCCACCGCACGGAACTGCCGTCAAGCATTACATCATGGGGGGAGGGGGGTAAGGCGGTTAGTCGCCGCTGCTACGCTGAAGTCTTTCGAGAGTTCTCAACCTCTTCATTGCTTCTGCTATTGCATCACTAGCTGTCTTCCATTTTTCACTGCTTTGTAGCATAGACGCTACGAGCGTTTCGGGTGTACAAATTACTCCGGTGTACGAATTTTCCGTGAGATGTCATCAAATCGCGTGAACTCGTAGAATACGTGGTGGACGCTTTCTGTTGCGTCTCCTCCACAGTAATCACACATCGGGTCCGGTTCGTGTTTGAAGCGGTAGAGATATGCATTAAAGCACCCATGTCCCGTCAGGAACTGTGCTAAATAGAAGTCTACTTCGCCGTGCTTTCTGGTCAACCAGCTTTTTAAATCTGGAATACAGCGGTATGTCCAGCGACCGTTTGTTGCGTTACTCCATCTGTCTATTTTCCTCGTTATTGCCACCGCTTCTTATCTGCTCTGGGTCGGCGACGCAGAGAGCAGGTGCGATAACCGAAGGAGCTGGACGGGGTGGAGAATGTCCCAGTCGCGACCGTCGCGCGAAGGGATCTTGGGCGATTCCTTCTGCAACTTGCAGACTGGTGGCTGACGGAGATTTCTCCATTGCTCTGTTTTTTAAGCGCAGACTTGTTGCATCCGAGACACCTTGCATTTATCGACGACACCAACCTTCTTGCCGTATGGACACGCACCCGTACCGAGGAAAATATGGGTAGTTCACAATTGTGCTGAATAAGAACAGAGAATAGCTGATTTAGAAAATTCGCGGGAGCGTGATAGTATTTGGCGCACATTAACCCACTTTCGTTGCTTTTTGTTTTTTTTTGTGTATTATTTTAAACACTTAGATTTTGTCTTGTGTCCCAGGTTGCGCTCTCGCTGTTATATGAAACGAAGCACTACACTTTTGCACTCTTCACTGGTTTAGAACGCGAGCAAAATTCGCACTTTGACTGCACTTTCGGGTTCTTAACTCAGGAGCCCTTATATACACGACCGATCGGAGAAACAAAGCGCGTGCCTGTATGAAATACTAGTGAATTTTCTAAATCGTGTGCATATGCGCGCAGAAATAAAACTGAAATGTAAACAGTTGGTTGTCAAAGTGTACAAAAGTTGGCGCACAAGTTCGGCTCTTGTTGACATATTTGTGAATTTCCAATTAAAATTAAATTTCCAAACTTCTCGCTCTCAGGTGTAGAGAAAGTTAAGCGAGACACACGCAATTACGTATATACAAATGACGCAAATAAATTGACGTAAAACTCAAAATAAATAAACAATAACTGCAGCGCACCAAAAACACGTCAACTCAGCTTAATTTATACACGAGTATGTACTAATATTAAAAAAAAAAGAATGTGAGTATTTTAACATGAGTATATTTACTAATTTTTCATACAGAAATTAAATGTGCTGCGCATCAGTCATGGATGAGTCTGTACCCCATAAGGCATTCTTAATAAAAATACACCCATTTTTCATGGTCCGACTGGGTATCTTTTTTTTTTTTTTTTTTTTTTTTTTTTTTTTTTCCATGGGCGTTGTGGTAGCGCGCTACCCTCAAGTGGCCCTTTGAAACCAGGATAAGCCTGTTTTCCGTCGAATTCCACTCCCCACGGGACTGCCATCAAGCATAACATCATGGGGGGGAAGGGCGGTTAGCCGCCCCTGCTACGCCATTTTTGCTTCTGTCTTTGCAACACAAGCTGTATTCCATATATGTATATATTTCTTTTTTTTTTTTTGCTCAAAGGGAAAGATAGCCCAGTTTTTTTGCCTCTGTAGCTCTTGGCGGTTGGAACGGCCTGGGTTCCAATCCGCCAAGACGCTTTACATTCTTTACTTGACTGTATTTATATCTGAGAAACATTAAACTTTTACATCACTGTAGCTTTTCGTTGCTTAATTTTACGGTTGGAACGTCCTAGGTTCCAATCCGCATTGACGGCTGAATGTGAATGTTTCGGCACGCTCGTGAGCCTAGAAAATCAGCTCTAATTTCGCATACGCAGTCGGAAAGTCCGAGATTCCGATCTGCCCATTTTGTTGAGTCAGGCGAGCAATCTGAGAGCGCCATTTGGCGGTTGGAACGGCCTAGGTTCCACTCCGCTGAGATGCCTAGGACCTTTTTAGTAAGCTAAGTGCAGTCGGAAAGGCCTAGATTCCGATCTAACACTTACTACCACTCTTATGGTGCCGTTACTACGTATCCAGTGTCACTGTTGCGTTGGCGCTTCTGCGTCTTTGTCTTTCTTCTCTTCTAAGAATCTTCATCGTCGTTGAAATAATGCCATTGGCTAGGTTCCATTCGTCTTTGCCTCTTAGCATGTAGTTCACAATTGCTTCCGGGGAAAGGATTTCGCAAATTTGTCTTTGCAGTATAGCCCTTTGGTCGTTGAAGCGTGGGCATCTCAAGAATACATGTTCCACACTGTCTGCTACGCCGATCCCGCAGCAGTCACAGTAAGGATCAACCTCGTGCCTGAATCTGTGCAGATACGACTTAAAGCATCCATGACCGCTCAGAAATTGGGTCGTGTAGAAGTCAACTTCGCCGTGGCTTCTTTGAACCCAACGCTCTAAGTCTGGAATGCATCGGTATGTCCATCGTCCGTTTGTCGCAATGCTCCATTTGTTTTGCCATTCGGCTAGGCTCTTTACTCTAGCTTCCTTGCGGGTGGCTTCAGTAGTTATCTCCGTACTTGAGAAGATATGAGCAGACTCCTTAGCTAGTAGGTCTAGTGGATACATACCAGCAATTACCAGGGCTGCTTCATCCGATACAGTCTTGAATGCGCTGCATACCCGGAGTGCACACAGACGATTTGTTGACTTTATGCCCCGATAATACGATGAGTGACATACGGCATCGAACCACACCGGAGCTCCATACAAGATTTGACTTCTTATTACGCCTGCAAGCAATTTTTTTCTTCGTTGCGTTGAGCATTATTCTGGACAAAGAGGTCATTGTAGTGGCCGCCTTGTCTCTGGCGTATTCGAGATGCATTTTGAACGACAACCTTCTGTCGATAATGATACCCAGATACCTTATCGCAGGCTTCGTGGAGACAGGAAAGCCATTTACTCTGAACGTTATATCCTCCAGCTTTTTTCTGCTTGAGATAAGAACTGCCTCTGCCTTCTGTTCCGTTAGGGCGAGCCCGTGGTTGTCGAGCCATTCTTTAATCTTCTCCACAGAAGCAGTAGCTGTTTCGGATATTTGTTGAAGTTGTTTTGACGTTATCACCACCGCAATATCATCGGCAAAGCCAATCACCTTCACACCCTGCGGTAGCTGCAGGCGTAGAATACCGTCGTACATGATGTTCCACAGTAATGGGCCTAGGACTGAACCTTGCGGTACGCCGCCCGTAATTTCCAACTTCTTTCTTCCTTGCTCCGTGTCGTACCACAGTATGCGATCTTGGAAGTAGCTTCTCATTAGCCGTCGCAAGTAGTATGATACTCCTATGTGCTCTAAGGTGTCCAAAATTTTTGCCCAGTTAGCCGAGTTGAACGCGTTTTTGACATCGAGCGTTAAAATCAAACAATACTGTTTTGTTCCACCAAGCCATCTGGACCCACTGGTTGCTTTTCTCGCTAGCTGAATTACTTCTGTTACAGCCTGCACCATAGATCTTCCCTTCCTGAAGCCATATTGCTCATTTGAGATGCCACCCAGTGTCTCCAACTCAACGTCCAACCTGTTACAGATAATACGCTCGAACAGTTTACCCGCCGAGTCTAAAAGACAAATGGGTCTGTAGCTCGATGGGTCTTCAGTGGGCTTGCCAGGCTTGGGAAGCAGCACCAGCTTTTGCTGCTTCCAAATCGACGGAAAACGACCTTCAGCAAAACATGCGTTGAAGACTGAGGTGAACGCCGACGTATTTTTACCGATAGCCACTTTTAAGACTTTGTTTGGTACACAATCGGGGCCAGGCGCTTTTTTTACGTTAATTCTTTTTGCGGCTTGAGTGACTTCATCAGTCGTTACCTTGTCAAATAGGTGCAGATTTACATCGTGTACTGGAGAGACGAGCCGTCTTTGTGAGGGAAACAGAGTATCTACTACTGTTTGTAGAAACAGTGGGCACGTTGGAACTGCAGCTTTGGTAGTTTTGAGCTTCTTCATTACAACTTTGTATGCCGTTCCCCAGTCCGACTGGGTATCTGCTCGTATGTATATGTATGTATGTACATACATATCCACACTAAATGCATGCTTTGCGTTCATTTCCGTTTGTAAGTTACAAGTAATATTTTCACTGGATATGGTCCGACTGGGTATCTGCTCGTATGTATATGTATGTATGTACATACATATCCACACTAAATGCATGCTTTGCGTTCATTTCCGTTTGTAAGTTACAACTAATATTTTCACTGGATATTTGCATGCCTATGCATTCTCCTAACTGAATGCACTTGTACGTGCATATGTATGTATGTATGTAAGTGTGTTCGCTTAAAAGTTGATCAAATCTATATGGCACGTCTTATACTTAAGGTCAGGTTGGCCAAATTCCTTGGACTGGACCCTCCGCGAGGGTGCCGACTAGAAACGAGCACTACAGAGCAATCCCGTTCGATGTCGGGAAGGTGCTCAGCTAAGATTAGGGATTACTTACATGCGCTTATGTCTCTCAATGGCTCTGTTATATGGAAATGGTTCTTGATCATGGTCTCTAAGGTAGGGGTTGGATCAAGGTGTCATGCGTACCGTGCTGTTGATCAGCTTGGCTGGGGGCCCCCAAATAGCCCAGTCTCGTATGGCGCCCTCTGGGAACCGGGCCGCACCCAGTTGTATTCAGGCCTTACCCCGGGTAATGCGGATCTCTGCCTGGGGGGGACGAACTCCTTTCTCCGCTACTCGTGGGATCTGAAGCATGGATGCAACAACAACAAAACCAACATTAACAAAAAATAACGAGACCGGCACTCAATATGTCGGAAGGGCAGTCGCCCAAGAAGCAGGAGGACCGTGCTATGTAGGGCCCCTCCTCCAGCCACAAAGTGGTTAAGATAGTGAAGGGCAGCAAACCTCTGGCGATGCCGAGGCTTGTATCTCCAAAAAAACGCATAGCAGCGGAAAGCCCTCGAAACTAGTTCCAAGCACTAGCAGAGGCGAACCTGGTAGGCAGTTTGCTGCTATGGGGGCTGCTAAAGCTAGTCCGAGGATCCCTCGGGCGCCACCGCAAACACTCACGGCGTTCACATGGCCGGAAGCGGAGGCAGCAACTTCGCGACACAGGAAAACTGCTATCAGAATCTTGAAAAGGTCGAAACTAGCGGATGACATCTGCAATCGGGCGCTGCCCGGTGATCGTGCGGAGATTCTGGCAGAAATCGAGTGGGCAAATGCTATAATGCCCAACTTCCAGCTGACTGCTCCAGGTCAAAACCCACGGTCAATCCTTTGCGGAAGTCGCAAAGGAGAATATCATCTTCGCTGTGGTGGATGAAAACCCCGGCGATGATTCGGTTCTGCGATCCCATTGGAATAGGGTAGAATCAAAGTTATCGGTTATTGCGGTAAGCGTGCTTCGTGCGAACCCTGAACCGCCACCATCCTTTATGGATGCGGGTTGGTTCCAGCAAAATGTAAAGATGGTTGCATGTGATAACACCAGATCTGCCGAGATGTACAAAAAGGCGGTGGCCAGTTTGGGAGAGATCTACCCGGGTGCTAAACTACGGGCCATGGACTTCAAGGAGATCCCCTCGAGACCGAAGCCAAGAAGTTGGCTGCCGGCGAAGCACGCAGAGCCAGAGGGTTGTCTGGAGAATATCCGCCTATTTAATCCCCACAGGAAAATGGAAGGTGCTGAGAGCAGCACCAAAACGACGCGTAAGGTGGTTCTGATGCTGAACAGTGAATCCCTACCGTATCTGGAAAGGACGGAAGGGACTATCAAATATGGGTTCGGCACTGCTCGCGTGGATGAAGGGGATGCAGAGCCTGGCCAGGTCGATCCGATAGATGATATGTCCGGGGGCTATGCATCCTCGACGTCGTCGCTGGGTATTGGGTTCACCTTCCGCAAGAGGAGCTTATGTCGGACGATGACGATGAAGCCAACCGTACTGTGAAGGAGGTCGAGAGAGGATGCGTCCAAGATAGTGCGCGTCGTCCAAATAAATCTCCACCACTGTAAAGCAGCGCCTGCTGCCCTGCTGCTCCAGCTGGCGAAAAGGGGGGCAGCAGACAACGCCCTCATCCAGGATCCCTGAACTGTTGGGCATAGAAATTGTGGACTCCAGACGACGGAGTATACACTGGTAAGTGGGGCAAGTGAGGGTAGACCTATTGCATTCTGCTTAACTCGAAACTAACATTTCGCTTTCTTCCTCAATTTAGTGATGAGGACACGTGGAGGTCAATAGTCAGACGATCCGGCTGACGTCCATGTATTTAGCTCATGACAAGCCAATCCCGACGCCGACGGTTGAGAGGGTCGCTGAACAGACAGAAGGAGTTTGTGTTCTTGCCATTGACGCGAATGCGCACCACTTCGCTTGGAGCAGCAGCGATACCAATGAAAGGGGTGAGTCACTATTCGATTTTATATTGAAAGCTAACCTAGCTATATGTAATAAGAGTAGTGAGCCCACAATAACAGAAGCGAAATCCTGGACGTGACCCTCGTCTCGGAGAAAGCGGAGGCTGTAGTCAGCTCCTGGAAAGTGCTTGATGACCACTCCTTTTCGGACCATCGCTACATCTCTTTCTGCTTGGAGGGGGTCTCAACTAGAACTGAACCCTTAAGAAACCGTAAAAACGCTGACTGGTTTAGATATAGGAATGAACTAGATAAGCGACTTTCAGGCAAACGAGTAAGAGTGCCTTGTAGCCCAGGGAAGCTAAAATACATGGAAAGCTAGTTTACCATGGCATGTGGGAAGGCTCTTGATAAGGCCTGCCCAATAAAGAAGCCAAAAGGCAAAAAGAAACCACCGTGGTGATATGCAGATTTTGACAAGGCTCGCAGAATCTGTTGGACTCTATTTAACCTAGCCAAAAGAACCCAAAGGGACTCACAATGGGAAATTTACAGGTCTCACTTAGGGGACTATAAAAAGCTCTTAAGGCAGTCGAAGAGATCTCCTTGGAGTGACTACTGCGGCTCAATGGAATCTGTGTCAGAGGGATCTAGGCTGAGAAGGGTTCTCTCTGGATCATCCCGCATAGCTCCGAGAACCTTCCAAAGGTCGGACGGGACGGGGTCGGCAGAGAACACTCTCAGACTTCTCCTGGAGACGCACTTTCCATACGCAGCGGGTGGGCTCCCGAACAGATCGACTACAGTGAGTGAACAACCGGTGGCTGCTGACTACCTCACAATAGAGAAAGTAACCAGGGAGATTGAGTCATTTAAACCCTACAAGGCGCCTGGTCTAGATGAAATCTCCCCGGTGCGGCTTTAGAAATCATTGGAGCTAAGCTCAACTTGATTGCATGCTATGTATATAGCGGTGTTAAAACTCAATCACATTCCTAAAATGTGGAAGGAATCCAGGGTGTTTTTTATCCCTAAAGCAGGTAAAATATCCCATGTCAATCCCAAAGACTTTAGGCCTATAAGTCTCAGCTCCTTTCTACTTAAGGGTGTTAGAGCGAGTAATTGATTGTCACATCAGAGATTCAATAACGCACAAATTAATATATTCCTAGCATGCTTACAACAACTGGTATCCCTCGTATAAAACCTACTGGTTGACAGGGTTGTGAGGGCACAGTAAGCGGAGGCAGCTTTAGATCGCTATACAAGCAGAGGAACCCCGCAAGGTGGTTGGTGGTGGCTATTAACGACCTACTGAAGGCCCTGGAGGAGGAGGGGGATCGAAGGTAGTAGCTTATGACGACGACCTTGCGGTGGTAGTAGGGGTAAATTTCCTCAGACGTTGTGCAATATCATGCAAGAAAAACTTAAAAAGGTAGACACTGGACAAGTGATAAAGCCTGGGTGTTAACCCGGACAAAACTGAACTTGTTCTTTTTACAACGAAATTCAAGATCCCATCTCTCAGGCTTCCCGTAGTGGCAAATATAGGTCTGAGGATAGGGGATTTTGCAAAATATCTAGGCGTGTTACTAGAGAAAAAGCTATCATGGGCACAGAACGTCCAGAAGTGCAGTAAGAAGGCAGCGGTGGCCCTCTATAGCTGTAAGGGAGCCATCGAAAAAAATGGGGATTATCTCCCAAAATAATGCACTGGATGTACACACCCATAGTCAGACCAATCCTGCTGTATGGGGTATTGGTGTGGTGGCCAAGTCTCGATATGAAAACCACACAATCAGCACTGCAAAGGGTGCAAAGATCGGCGCTGATATGTAAAGGTGGCGCTTTACGCACAAGCCCCTCAGAAGCATTAGACACCATACTAAATATCCCAGCGATTGGCATCACAGGAAAAAAATTAGCGGCGTGTGCCGCTCTTAGACTACGGGATTTGCTTGTATGGATTTCTAGTTAAGTAGGACACGCAACAATCGTAAACATACTAGGCTCGCAAGAAACGGATAACTGCGCCCCTATTCAAAACTTTACAAAGAAGTTCAGTATACGAATTCCTCAAAAAGACTGGTTGTCCAATGGTCCCCATTGATCGGAGAAATCCGTCATTTCTACACTGACGGCTCAAAGCTTGAGAACAGCGAGGGAGGGGGTGTTTTCTCAGCTCAGGTAGGACTAGAAAAATCAGGCTGAGGTCGCTGCAATACAGGTGGGTTGCCTAAGAACAGAAGGGTTGGATACAAGGATATCTTCATTTTTTCCGACAGTCAAGCAGCGCTTAAGGCGCTTGATTCGATAAACTGCAACTCTAAAATGGTAGCAACCTGTCGCAAATCTCTAAACGAGATGGTGGAGTAGTTTGCTCTTCACTTGGTATGGATGCCAGGACGTAGTAACATTCCGGGTACGAAACCGGATGAGCTTGCAAGAAGGGGAACATCCATTGCGCTTTCATCACGCTGGAAGGGTTTAGGCATGCCGCTCGCTACCAGCAAGCTCTTTCTATAGACTTATCCCTTAAGGAAACAGGACACCGTTGGAAAAACGGTAGCACCTGTATTAATTCTAAGCTTATGCGACTCGAGTGGGACGTCAAGCGATCTCAAGGTCTTCTCGTGCTGAGCAGCGGAGACTTGTCCTTAGTTTTAGGAATAATAACAGGACATATACTGATTGGTAGACATGCAGAGAGGCTAGGTGTCCCCTGCAATGACTTCTGTAGAAGTTGCAAAAATGAGGAAGAGCTTGAAACCGTAAAGCATCTTATATGTGAATGTCCTGCACTATGGAAAAGAAGAAGACTATTTTTGGGATCAGTGTTCTTCAATGATCTCAGCGATCTGGCCAAAGTAGAGATACGCAAGCTAGCAAAATTCGTAGATTCCACACGTTGGTTCGAGTAGGGCGATTTTCCGCGTGGTACCACAAATTGCCTAACAAAGGCCTAAGTGTGCTGACGGGATCGATAGCAGCCTCTTTAACCTAACCTAACCTAACCTACATATGGTAAATACATGTATATACATATGGACAAGTAAAGGTAATGGTTGCCGAAACAAAAAATAATAACTTAAAATAATTATTCCAAACGTTTATCTGAATCGAAAAGAAATTACAAAATTTGTTTTCCAGTTGGAGTAACATACATACAGCAGTGTTCACAAAAATAATAGTGAACTTCAAAATGATATTTCTTGAAACATATATTTATTTATTTATTTTTGACTATTTTCATTTAAAATTAAGTGTAATCTATAACCTATAAACTTTTTTTTAGTGAAGGGTGTTGAGCATTTTCTTCCATATAAAATTAGATTTTAAAGATACATTTTACTTTATATAGAAGAAAACGCTCAACACCCTTAACAAAAACAATTCTAATAATATATAATAAATCAACGGTGCATTTTACCCATCCGAAACTTGCCTTTGTTTTACTAAAATTGAATGGGCTACAAAACTGCTAAAGTCCTGACAGTTTTTAAAAATTTGTTTAATTTTTTCAAAAATAAATAAATAAATATAAGTTTCAAGAAATATCATTTTGCATTTCACTATTATTTTTGTGTTCTACAATTCTACAAGTGTTCTACAATTTTTTTTATAAATTTTATGAGAAATATACATAATTTCTATGGCCCATTTAATGTTAGTGATAATGTAAAAGTTTCTTGAAGCTAAATATTACCGTAGATTTCCGAGATCTTTTTTTTAAATGTTCCGGCTTGCAAATGTTTTTAACATGTACCTAACATATGTATGAATATACATATATTTATATAGTATAAAGGCAGGCGGCATGGAATGCAAAATTATTAAAAATCAACAAGAATTGATAAGAACTATATTTTGCTAAAAAAACAGGAAACGAAGAACGTTAAAAACAAATTTTTATTCTCCATCATATATTGTAAGTAAATGTTTTTTTAGACATGTGGGTGCAAGAGGGGCAGTGGTGCTTCTGGGTGTGCGGTTACAGTTGCACGGCTGAGTACAGCCCTATTCTTACGTCCACGTTCGTGTACCCTGGGCAAAGTGAGCAACCCATGTGCGAGATACGGTAACCAACCCGTGTGGAGCCTTGGGTCAAGGCTAATAGAGAGGGAGCTTTAGTGGAACCACTCCGACATATTCGGTTTAAGGGTCCACTAAAGTCCGCAGCGTCTGTTCACCAGGAGGTGCGGCTGCAAGCCGGCGTCTGTCTTGGAGCAAGCGGCTTGCTATATAAATTTCAACCACCAGCAATTAGTTGTGCGCAGGGCTTGGAACCCGCCACGTTAAAAAACCAATTTCCAATGAAAAGTAAAGCAAAGCCTCGGACCGGACCCCCCTTTTTAGATGACAACCACGCAAACGTTTTAAGGACCATGATTTGAGGGCATGCACCTGGAATGTCCGAACCCTTAATTGGGAAGGTGCCTCTGCCCGCTGGTAGATGTCCTCGGCAGTGCGAAGGCTGACATCACTGCCATCCAAGAAATGCGATGGACGGGGCAAGGGAGGAAAACGGTAGGCCCTTGCGACGTTTACTACAGCTGCCATGTAAAGGAGCGCAAATTTGGTGTCGGATTTGTGGTGGGAGAGAGACTTCGCCGTAAAGTACTGTCGTTCACGTGAACGAACGACTCGCGCCCCCCTGCCCCGACGGAAGAGAAGGACGATGGGACCAAATTTTGCTTCTACGAACTCCTGGATCGCACGAACGCTGCCCCAACACGATATAAAAATCGTGCTAGGCGATTTTAATGCCAGGGTGGGAAAAGAGGGCATCTTTGGTTCCACAGTCGGAAAATACAGTCTCCACGAGGAAACGTGTGATAACGGAGAGAGACTGATCGACTTCGCCGGGCCCGAAGCATGGTAGTACCAGGTTTCACCATAGGAACATACATCAGGCTACGTGGCTGTCTCCAGATGGTAAGACACGAAACCAAATCGACCATGTTGTGATAGACGGAAGGCATGCTTCCAGTGTCCTAGATGTGCGCACGATCCGAGGAGCCAACATCGACTCGGACCACTTTCTTGTCACAGCCAAGATACGCACGCGCGTCTGCGCGTCAAAAAGCGTGCGGAAATGCACACAAGGAACGCTCGACGTCGGAACGCTGCAATCACAACAGACAGCCACGCACTTCGCTACTCGGATCGCACTCCTGCTCTCTGAGAGCTCTAATTAACACAGCGATATTTCAGAGCAATGAAACCACATCTCTTGCTCTTTACGTACCGCCGCTGAACAATCTATTGGTTTTCAGCGAGCCCGGAAAAACGACTGGTACGATGAGGAATGTCGCTTTGCCACGGAACGAAAAGATAATGCCTACAGGGCCACGTTGCGATCGGGCGCAACGCGAGCCTCGCGGGAGAGATATGGTGAGTTGTAGAAGGAAGCGAGACGCATTTCTCGATAGAAGAAGAGAAAGCCCGAAATGCGTGAGTGCGAAGAGCTTGAAATGCTGGCCGACAGGAAAAGCGCCCGAAAATTCTTTCAGAAAGTACGACGGCTAACAGAATGTTTTAAGACCGGGGCGAATTCCTGTAAGAACGACAACGGCGACTTGGTGACAGAATATACTTAGTTTATGGAAAAAGCACTTCTCCACACTACTTAGTGGTAGTGACAGATACCACATTGGAGAAGATGATGATCCCGAAACCCCAATCAATGACGACGGAATTCATGTTCCGTTACCTGACTGCGATGAAATCCGTATAGCAATAGCACGGCTAAAGAACAACAAAGTTGAGTATGGTCGGACGAATGCATGCCTACTGATTGGAATCTAAGTGTACTTTGCCCAATCCACAAGAAGGGCCAACTATCGTGGTAACAGCCTTCTTAACATTGCATATACGGTTCTGTCATCGTCAATGCCCTTGATTGGACCTTATCAGTGTGGCTTTAGACCTGGTAAATCTACTATCGACCAGATATTCACAGTGCGCCAGAACATGGAAAAGACCCAAGAAAGGTGAATCCACACGCACCACCTTTTTGTCGACTTCAAAGCCGCTTTCGACAGCACAAAAAGAAGTTGCCTTTATGCCGCAATGTCTGAATTTGGTTTCCCCGCAAAACTTATATGGCTATGTAAAATGACGTTGAGCAACACTAGCTCCGTCAGGATTGGGAAGGACCTCTCCAAACCGTTTGATACCAAACGAGGTTACAAACAGGGTGACTCTATGTCGTGTGACTTTTTTAACCGTATGCTGGAGAAGATAATTCTATCCGCAGAACTAAATCTGTCAGCACTTTCTTTTATAAGAGTGTGGAGCTGCTGGCGTACGCCGATGACATTGACATCATCAGCCTTAACAACCGCGAAGTTATTTCTGCCTTCTCAAAACTGGATAGAGAAGCGAAGTGAATGGGCCTGGAGGTGAACGAAGGCAAGACGAAGTATCTCCTGTCATCAAATAGACAGTCGGCACATTTACGAATGGGATCTAACACCATAATTGAAAGTTATAACTTTGAAAAGGTAGAGGACTTCGTTTACTTAGGAACCAGCAGTAATACTAATAACAGCGTCAGCCTTGAAATCCAACGCAGAATCTCTCTTGCCAACAAGTGCTACTTCGAACTGAGTAGGCAATTGCACAGTAAAGTCCTCTCTCGATGGACGAAAACCTTACTCTATAAATCTCTCATCATGCGCCTGTTGTATAGCGCAGAAGCATGGACGATGACAACATGAGATGAGAGGGCTCTTGGAGTGTTTGAGAGAAAGATTCTTCGAAAGATTTATGGACCTTTACGTCTTTGCGACGGCGAATACCGCGTACGATGGAACGATGAGCTGTACGAGCTGTACAATGACGTAGACATAGTGCAGCGGATGAAGAACCAGCGGCTCCGCTGGCTAGGTCACGTCATACGAATATATGAAATAGCTCCAACGGTGAAGGTTTTTGGCGCGATACCCGCTGGTGGTAGCAATTATCGCCAGTTAGCAAAAGATAGGGATAGCTGGCGTGCTTTGTTGACCTCGGCCAAAATCGCTTAGGCGGTTGATGCGCCAATTAAGTAAGTACTTGTACACAAGGGTATTATAACTTTGTGCGCATAACGGTTGCTTGTAACAGCAAAAAATAATCGAGATAGATATAGACATATATATACTAAAATGATCAGAATGAAAAGAGGAATCGATTTAGCCCTGGCTGTCTGTCCGTCCGTCCGTACGTCCGCCTGTCCGTGGTTACAATTACTTGAGTACAAATTGAGATATCTCAATGAAATTTGGTACATAGATTACTCTTTGGACAGGGTAGGTTGCTATTGAAATGGTCAAGATCGGTCAATAACAACGCCCACTATAACGGAAGTTTTTGAAAAATACAAAAACTCCGTTTTTTTTGTTATCTAGTACAGCAAATTGAGTGAAATTTGGTATTTGGCGCGATTTTAAACTAAGAAATTAGGTATTTATAAAATTTTTTAAAATAGGCGTTGCCACGCCCACTTATGATTAAAATGCTGTATCTCAATAACGGTGTAAGGTCTCGGCACAAAATTTGGTGAATAAATTTTCCTCGATATCAATGTTATCATCGTTAAAATTTTTTTACATCGGACCATAACCTCGCCCACCTCCCATATAACGGAAGTTTTAAAAAAAGCAAAAACTTCGGTTTTTCGGTATCTATTAAAACAAATTGAGTGAAATTCGGTAATTGGAGCGATTTTGAACTAAGAAATTAGGTATTTATGAAATTTTTAAAAATAGGCGTTGCCATGCCCACTTATGAAAAAATTTCTGTATCTTAATAACGGTGTAAGGTATAGTCACCAAATTTGGTGACCAAATTTTCCTCAATATCATTTGAAAAATGCAAAAATTTCTTTTTTTCTTTATCTATTGGAACATATTAATTATATTTAGAGTGATAGTTAATTAAGAAACTTGATTTTTATGAAATTTTGAAAAATTGGGGTTACCACGCCCACTTATAAAAAAACGTCTGTAGGTATCTCAATAACGATGTAAGGTATCGTCACAAAATTTGGTGAACATATTGTACTTGATATGACCGGCAATAATTTTTGAAACCGGACCATAAGCATACCCAACTTCCATATAACGGAAATTTTGAAAAATGCAAAAAACTTCGTTTTTCAGTATATTTTGGAAGAAATTGATTAAAGTTTAATACTAGCAGCGATTTGAAACAAAGAAACGGGGTTTTTATGAAATTATGGGCACCGCCGTTTTTTATTGAAAGTTTATTAGCGCGACAGCTGTAGTGCCAACAAATGGACACATTTTTAACTCAAAAATTAAATATAGAAAAAAAATACCGTCTTTACAAAAAAAAATTTTCAAAAACCCGATTTATTTCAGAGAATAAGTGTATGGTATAAAACACCTTAAATTGTTTATGCCATTTGCGGAAAAAAGATTACACATGTTAACATCAACAAAAAAAAATTTACAATTTTGCTTAAATTTATACAAAACGGCAACACTAGTAAATAAAGACTTTTTAAACATTTAACGACTCCTTTTCAAAGAAGCATGCCGTTTTTATGAAAATACCCGATTCACATACACATGATCTGAAAAATATGGTTCCTTTGCGTTCACAAAAAAATTTCTTCAAATTGCTCATTTACAATATGTTCATATGTATTTAAAAAAAGGGCCTGCATACATATAGTATACATATATAGGATACATACATAGATACTATGGTGCGGCAACGTATGGATGCAAGTGTCTTTTTTTATATTTGTATACAATTTCAAAAATATATACATGTGTATGTATGTACCCATATAAATGAGTATTACGTTGAATGCATGTTCGCACCACAGGCCGATGTCTTTATTATTTGAATCTCTTAGCATTCCCACGTTTCATAAGGTATTGAAGGTACTTTATGGTTTCAAGTAAATATATACTAGTTCATTTACAAATCAATTAATTGCATTCATGGCGTTGAAGTGAGCGCGAATTGAGCCTACGAATTCATACATATATCCATACATAAGAGTAATTCTTAGTAGAGGCAGAACTATTTTCTTTAAAATATTCTACAAAAGAAAACTTTATACAGTGAGGCATACTTCCACCGCCACTTCTTTACTTTCTTTCGATTCAATTATACCCTCTTTCATACTCGTTTATGTGCATATGTACATACATACATATGTATGTATGTACATATGTATATAGCGCCACCAAATAGTCAAGACATTTTTTAACTCATTTATTAAGTGTATATGGTATATTATTATGTGATGCTAAAAAAAAGTGATTTTTCGGAATTTTTTTTTTTTGATGACAAGAAAATTATATAAATTGTTTAATCAAAAGATATATTTGAGACAACTTTTAGACACTATTCCAACAAAACTCGAAAATGTTAAAAAATGGCGGAGTAATCAAAAGTGCAATGGAGCGTGTCGCTGATGAATTGGTTCAGTTGTGTACAAGAAAGCGTCTGTAATTCTCAACTGAAACATAAATAATTTGTATCTCGTTAATTTTTATACTATTTGACTCTATATGAACCTCAATAAACCGTTAAAAAACCGTAAATAATTTTTTTTTTTGTTTTGGATCTAGAAATGAAATTTTAACTCAAAATGTTTGCATATCATTTTTTTGTTTAATTAAGCTGAAAAAACAAAAATCGCCGTTTTTCGATTTACATGAGGAAACCCTTTGATTAACAATTTAAGTACAGATAATTCTCTTACAGTAACCATATAAACCCAATTTTCTAACTTTGTAAAAGTTTTAAAAAAATGTGTATACTTTTATAAAAAAGTACACATTTTGTTCAATGTTTTATTTAATCTCTTTTTCTTTGAGAATGCACAAATTTTTTGCAAGCCTCAAGCCTCTTACTGCCAGTGTTGGGTAATTTTTTCCAAATAAGTTTAATACACATTTCAAGTGACATTAGTTTTTCAATCTGGTACCGGCAATGGCAAACCTCAGAGGGTAATTCTGCCATGAAAACGCTTGTATGCCGTTCGGAGTCGGCACAAAACTGTAGGTCCCTCCATTTGTGGTATAATATAAAGACGCCCACCACAATTGGTAGGTGAAGCTAAGCCAAACACTGAGCTATATAGTGTACGCGCCAAAATTATAACGTTTATCTATATACATATATAAAACAGGATGTGTGTATAAAACAGGATGTGTGTATGTTTGTAACGTATGGACTCCAAAACGGCTGGGCCGATTTTGATGAAATTTTAAGGGAATCTTCAGAATATTCAGGCGGGTGACACTGTGAAGTCCGAAGCACCACCAATGACATATACATATTTTTATCTTTTTTGCCGTTGTCATGTTTTTCAAAACGAGATATCAAACTTTTAAATCGGTTATGTAGTTCCGAAGATATTTACAAAAAACCTATGTTAATAATGATCCAATATCAAAATTCTAAAACTTTCGAATTGTTGCATTCAAAAATCCGAGTTTTCGGTTTATTTACAAAATATTCTATATATGTATTAGTAAGAGAAAGAAAAATGTCTCTGCGAAAAATGTATCAAATAGGCGGAGCTGGAGTCGAGTTATTTATAAAAGTCGTGGTTCTGAACCGATTTTGATGGAATTCATGTTGTATTATACTTGCATGATAAAAAATATACATCTTAACTGGGACGACGAAATATTTAACTTGGAAAATCTGCTATAACTATAAAGAAATAAGGAAGCTACGAAAGCGAATGCGCAATTTAGGTTTCCGTTTCATTCTCAACATTAAATACGTGTACAACAGAGTTCAAAAAGTATTTCATATACTACTAATAAATTTTGGGCGGGACGAAGTTCGGCAGGTCTTCTAGTAGGTTTTAAAAATCATATTTGTTGGAAAAAGTTGTTGTGATTTTTTTATACCGATTTTTTGATTTTTTTCACATTTTCAGATTTTAAGTTTTTGGCCCTATAACTCAAAAACATGGCAATCTACATTAAAGAGACTTATGTATACATATATGTATATCTTCGGAAACTAGATACTAACTAGATACTATCAGTTACTAAGGACGTAGACATAATGCAGCATATTAGGAACCAGCGGCTCCGCTGCCTAGGCCATGTCGTTCGAATGGATGAAATAGCTCCAGCCCCTTAAGGTTTACGACGCTATGCCCGCTGGTGGTGGCAGAGGAAAAGGAAGACCACTTCTGCATTGAAAAGCCCGAGTGGAAAAAGACTTGGCTATACTTGGGATTTCCAATTGGCGCCAGTTATAGTGAAAGTACATAAGTAAAATACTAATATTTATTACTTATAATTATAATTTGACAAGCTGCAAAAAAATTGCTTGTTGCTAAGATCTATTTCAGCGTTGTACATATTAAGAAAAGTTCTTTTAGTTGTGTGCAATTTATGCTGCCATTAACCAACTTATAAAAGAAGATAAGTGAAAAATATATTCTTCTCTCATGTAGAGATTGCAGATCAAGTTCTTTCCTTCTGCCAATATATTAAGGCAGGCCATCTTGTCAGTGTAAGTTCAACAGAGCAAATTTAGTAAAAATTCTTTGCAGTATTCAAGATTAAAGAACAAAAGTCCAAGCGCATACTCACTAAAGAAATGTAAAACGCTTTAGGGCCGTACACATAAGAATTTTGCTTTGCTTTGCTTCAGAGTTTCGCTTTGACAGATAAGTTGAAGACCTGATGTTATATGAGTGCTGCTAAATACAAGGCGAGAAAAGTAAAGCAAAGCAAAACGAATCAAAATCATGGCGAACTCTCAACTTTGTACACTTTCACAACCAACTATTTACATTTAAATTTTATTTATGCGCGCATATGCACACGATTTAGAAAATTCACTAGTATTTCATAATTTGTGCGAGTATATTTACTTTTAAAAACGAAAAAAGAGAAATATGAATTATTATTGTTATTAATATTGCATAATATATTGTTATGTACTTTACATAGATAAAATAATACGGAGGAAAGATTAATTGAAGCGAATAAGTGTCACAGTGTCCTATTTAATAAAAACACGCCCATTTGAAAGAAGATGTGATGACTACAATCAAGCGCTAATATCTGCTGTGAAAAGCATATGTAAGTATATAAGTTTAAAGTTATTATTGCAACATCTACTTTCTGCCTTATGCAAGCGTGATGAACAATCAGTATTTTGTTGCTATCGGTGGTTCATTGGAACCTTTTGTCAATCCTTCCTAAACAAGTCCAAATAGCAAATGAAATACATCTTTGTTAACCACCTTCCTATTTCCTTAATTATGTATATCAGTAACGCTCATTTTTAATTTTCTTATTAAATAAAATACTCGGAATAAACACAAATCGCAATTCAAAACAAACAACTAGCGCAAAATCTGTCAAAGCGCTCTATGTAGCAAACCTTCTACACCTCATGCTTTGTTGTTAAATTTATAATTGTCAAGTAAAGCGAGGAAAGTTTTATGTGTACGGTCCTTTTTAGTAAAACACTCGAAGTCTACAGTGTTTCTTCGTATGAACCAAAGTATAGCGAATGACTTAGGGTGCGTTTATGTTGGAGCTGCGATAAGAGCGAAGATAAGAGCAGAAATGATAGCAGAAAAAATTGTAAATGAGCATCGCGTATATGTGTTCATGTTGGAGCAGAAAGACTTACGATAATCCTTTGAACACCCAGACGACTGCACTTCACGACGTAACGACAGCGAAATTTTCTTGTCTGAAACTGTCGTCTTAAAGCCTGCTTCTTTGTTCAAAGTGAAATTTTTTGTGCAAAAAATAAGTAAATAGGACAATTCATTTGTTTCAAATAATCGATGGTTATTACATACGAAATATTATTGCTATTTTATGCCTTTGTTGGTAAAATAACGTAAGAAAAATAATTATGGAAAGACTTACTGGTATGCCTTAAAAAATGCAAAAAATGGTCGGAACGCACTCAAATGTTTGCAGAAAGCGACATGCCGAAGCTGGATATTAAAAACAAGATTCGACCTTTCCCCGTATTTTATAACACACTGTCCCATTTCTGCGTATGTACATACACATGTACATACGTATACATGTTTCCAAATCACGTTAACGCAAAAATTGGAAATTATAATTATACAAAATGTAAACAAAGATTGTTTTGTAAACAAAGTTTTTTGTTTTTGAAAAAAAAATTGTTTTGTAAACAAAGTTTGGCTTGTTGTGGACAACATATTAGAAAAAACTCCAATCAGCTGCTAACATTACACTACCTGTTTATTGTACCATGGTGCCTACGATCTAAAGAGAGATGACCTAGAACGTATGTATGTAGTTGGAAACAATATGCACTTACTGAGTTCATGGAGAAAGTAACGACAAAGAATTTTTAATCTATATACATATATAAAATACAATGTTTGTATGTTTGTCCTCTATAGACTCTAAAACTATCCAACCGATTTGGCCCAAACCGGTTTCATTTGAAAGGTTATAGTCCAAATTAGGTTTTCGGCTATATTTCTTTTTGATATTTTAAGTGACAGACAAGCTGTGATGAGAAGACAGATAACGAAGAAAAAGGAGTTACTGCAAGGCCAGGTAGTAGCGCTAGAGCAGCTGATTCTATTCATTTTATATCTGAATTGTCAAACTTGCTTTATATTACACTGAATTGTAATTTATTGTGAATAAATTTTGACAATTTAGATGTAAAAGGCAAAAACAAAATACATTGAAATTCCTGCTGCTAGGTGGCGCTAGAGTCGAGATATTTCTAAAATCCGTATTTACGGACCGATTTGATTGAAATTCACAACATTTATTAGACTCCTAAACTGTGAAAATAATGTCGATAGGTGGCGCTGGAGTCGAGATATTTCTAAAATCCGTATTTACAGACCGATTTGATTGAAATTCAAAATCAATATAAGAGAACGGCTGAACCGATTTGGTTGATTCTTTTTTGTTGTGCTCATAGATGCCGCGACAAGGATTGTATGATAAAAAAGTGGAACCACGCCTAACGATTTTAAAGAAATTTTAATGTGGAACATACACCACACAAAGTGGGCCAAATTGACATGCGACGGGAAGTTTTAGGGTTCGAGAAATCTGTATCTGCATTTTATTTTTATTAACAACGGCCACAAGGATGCGCTTTGGTGCGAAAAATCAATATTTTTAGGTTTTTTCGACTAAGAAGGTAGTTATTGTATTATATCTGTTTTTCATACAGAATGTATAAGAGGGGGCAACAACACAAAAATACTTTAAAGGCGCAGCAAAGCACGCCGGGTATTTGCTAGTATTAAGATATAAATGATTTTTGATACACTACATATTTCTCATAAAGTCAGATTAAAAATGCATGCAATCTTCCATATGTCGAACTTCTAGGAATAGCTTGACGTCGTCGGCAAACATGCAATATTTAGAAAACTTGAAACAATTCGGCAAATCGTTTATAAAATTAGAAATAGCAGAAGACTAAGGTGAGCCCTTGGGGTATGCCTGACCATGCAACAACTAATATATTAGACCAGTGGTCGGCAAAAGTTAAACTGTGACTGTGTTGATGAGTACAAGCGAACGGCTCCGCATGAGCATCCCAGTCGGAAATTGCGTGAATTGAAACAAAAGTTGTCACTTATTGCGTTTCAATGAGAACATATAAAAAGGTTTTGCATATACAGTGTACATACGAGCATAGATACAAACTTAAATAAAACATTCAAAAATTCATTTGGATTTATGTACGTTATGTAACATTTATAGTTACATACATAAAAATATAAAAAAAAAATATAATAATAATAAAATCATTCCGTTTTTTTTAAATCATTGTGAAAATATTCGAAATGTCTTTTCAAAGCATAATTTCTGGCTTGTTTTTTTAATGTCTTAAAAGCATTTTCAAGCATAAAGTATGTCTCGCAAGGCAAGAAACAAAGCGCAACAGTCAAGCACGATGTTGATTCGTTGCTGTGTCCCCATAGATGATATGATACGAAACTCTCTCTGCCGTGAGAGCGCAGTCCAAATGCGCATTTTTTATAACATTTGGCAGTGATGCCATTACGGAAAAAATAAATTTTGGAAATTTTTATTTTATTTCTTGTTGATTTTTGCAATTTCCACACCACCATTGAGGTATGCAAAAGGCGCTTTACCGAAGTTAGTTTTGGGTGCTCGGTTCCCCAGTAGGCCTATATCACCCGTATAAAAACATAGTTATACTAAAATAATACACATATATGTAAATACAAAAATCACAGAATATTTCAAATATAGTACAAATCGAAAAATAAACAAAACAATCAAAAATTCATTTTAAACTAAAATATAAAAATATGGGTACAAAAACATAACAAAAATATCACAAATAACTGAGATCATACGATTACATATTCATATACTGTTAAACAGTTACAGTGAAATAAAGCTTTAAAGCAAATAAATAAATAAACAAAATCAACAATAAATTAAGATTTTTTATATATTTACTTTGTAACCACAACCAGTTTTCAAATAATTAATTATTTAAGAAACTTAATTTACTTTAAAAAGATAAAATTATTTAAGAAGCTGAGGAAATATACGAGTGCATAATAATTTAAAATATGAAAAAGTATATAAAAAATTTAATTGAAAACAAGCGAAATATTAAAAATTTTGATGCAATTTTGCCAACTTTCTTCTTTTAATTACTTGTGCGATACACACAAAATTTTTGCTTTAAAATTGGGTGTGCTAATTCTCCTATTAAAAAACTTCAGTAAGAAAAAAATTCGAATTCTAATAAATAATACTAAAACCAGATTACTATCACAGTTGCTACAACATAAATGGGGTCTGACATTTTTCATTTTATCAAATAAAATCTGACCTACGCCTATCCTGTGACAAGTTGAATCAAATTCTTTTTGGAAAATATCTTCTAACTTCTTAAAATAATCTAAAAATTCCTGGGGGGCCTAATCAAACTGCACCTATCAACTTGTCTTTGCTGTGTGAAATATAATTCGCTCGAAACCTCATCATCTCCTATATAGGGTAAGGGTTGGGAACAAGTGTGTGTTTTAAAAATTTGTAAATACAGATAGCCGCAAAAATATGCATAAACATTTTCTTTCAAAAAATCGACTTCTACATCTTCTAATTCGGACTGTTCTTCTAATCTAAGCCTATTAAAGGTATGATCTTGTCGTGGAAGACTTTGAAACTCCTGCCATGATAAATCCCGCACTACACTGTCATTACACACACTTTCTATAATTTGATTGGACATCTGGGGTAAAAAACTCTCATTTTGCGAGGCCGCTTCGCAATTTCCGTTTATTACGACACTTGTGTATCGTAACCCCCATGACTTTCTAAATAAATTGCAAAACATGTAAGGTGTTATTCTCACACTTCTGCCACCCCCTCTCCTAATTTGTTCAAAGTAATTTTCTAAGCTATCCTGACAGAGCCGCCTTGTCTGCAAGTTAGTGAAGCCCGAGTGTGACAAAAAATGCCACAAATGTTTTAAACTACTGATGTTAAGGACCCAACCCTTAAGATAATTAAAAGAAGAAGTAATGTCAGTCCCGTTCTCATCTTCTACTCGAACTGACTTTAAAACACAGACTGCCTCTTCCAAAAATTTAATTTGTTCAGTTGTTGGCGAATAAACTTTTTTCGTTTGCAAAATTGCATCAAAATTGTTGCTTTTAAATATATCAAAAAGTTTATTGAAAAAAAGAATATATTCCGCGGTATTTAAAAAACTGGTATTGAATCTGAATCACTCATTACCTGGGACGCTAACTTAACACTCATTTTTTGAAAATTGTTTGGGAAAATATGAGCATCGGAAAGTTTATGGGCACAACGGACGGGGTTTTGGGAGTCTTTGTTATAAAAATGGACAATATCAGACCAAGCTACAGGGCGCGAATGGAAACTAACGTTGTTTTTGGAACTTTCGAGGCAATTTCTAGTACTTTTTAGAAGATGGGGGCAGTCGAAGAAAAAAAATATATCCTTGCCATTTACTTGAAAATATGGACGCTCTTCTGAAACTCCTAAAACTCTAGCTAAATTGAGAAAGTTAGAACCTTGATCGCAAACAAAATGACAAGGTATGAGGCCTATATTTTGTAATTGGGTAATAGCTTCAAAAATATATTTTTTGGCAACATCCCCTTTACACGAACCATGGACGATGAAGTAAGACAAGGGATGAGCCCAAGGTATTCCTCCAATACCTTGGACCATAAGAGTCAATGCGCTATTACCTATCCTACAGGTGCGATTCTCGTCACCGTAATCCTCAACTCCTACAATTTTATCATATTTTGCAAGATATTGCATATGACTCTTAAGTGCCATTTCGTCACACAAAATGGACACGAATTTTTGGTCCTGCGAAAAGCCCCGACTTCTCAATTCTAAACATTTAAGGGAGCTATTAGTACAACCTGGGTCTCGGGGCCACTCCGAAACGAACTCGTCAAGAGTTCTCTCTTCGGGAAATCTAAGGAGAGGCTTTAGGTGTCTATAGGCTAAGCGCGAGAGGAAGTATACACCTAAAGCCAGGGTTTTTAAGCAACTATCATATCTTCGACCATTGGGCTGGCGACTGGAATTTTTTAAACTATTTTTAATTATAGAACTAATTATTATTCTCACTAAATCCTACATCAAGAGTCTTTACTTCTGCTTCTAAATTTCCGATTTTTGTAGCCATTTCTGCTAGCTGGTCTTTTAAATAGGCAATATATGTATTTTTCTCATCTAATTTTGCTTTCAACCTAGAATTTTCCTCCAGTAGCTTCTGGTCTCTAGCTGCTATGGATGTTAAACTCATATTTGTTTGGCTTCCCCTTTCCGAAAAATTTTCAGTCGTTGAAGTTATATCTAAACCTCGTATATTTCCCCTGGCTTCTTATGCAACAGACGCAAGTAAAAAAAGATCGTTATGTTCAACAGATAAGCTACAACGAGGAATAAAATCTTCGACACCCAACCCAATAGTCGAGTTGGGGTCTGGAATATTTATTTGAAAACTGGCTGTGGGTACATCACTTATATTAATGTCCGGAACAGCGTTTGCCACCAACTTTTTGTCCAACCTCATATTCCTGGAGAAATGGCGATCACAAGCATAAAGGTACTTAGATCTACTTTGTCCTACGCCTAACCGATTAAGCCAAACTGAGTATCTATAGGATATTAAATGAAAAGCCCATTCCCTTAAAACCACAATTCCATATATACATAATTTACTTCTCAAATAAATTGAAAAACAATTTTGGTTAATTTAAACGAACAATTTCCTTTTTTTCAAAATGTTATTAAGGCTACCATTTTATTTAACCTCTAGTTTTGCCGAATAACCAAAATAATAACAAATAAAAAATACACACATAACCACACCCTAATAAAATATTCGTAATTTACTGTATATAAACATTTCCATGCTTAAGTTTACTACAATTGTATAATAAAGTCTTAGTAGGTAAGTGCTTAAGCTACTAATTATGTAAACATTGAAATAATTATAGAAATTAAGTTATTTTAAAATTTATTAAAGTAGGTTTACTTCTATGTCAATACTATCAAATTACAAAAAAAAAAAAATCAGCATTTACAAATAGTAAAACAGAAATCTTACTTAATTAGATGTTGTACTTCTACGTATCCTATTTAATTTGTTTTACTTACCTAGTTTTGTCTTTCTCCTTGCTTGGAAAATTATAGAGGTTTTGTCCACCGACGCACAGTGGTCTGAAAGTTGAATCTAGCTGGCCAAAAGTCGGCTTCTCGATTTTGAATCATCTGGGACATCATTTTAGGGGTTTTCGGGGTCGCTGATTACGAATCCGTTATCAAAATTTCAAAATTCAAAATGGCGGATCCAAAATGGCTGACAATTTCAAAAGAAATTTTACTAACATTGTTCTTAATATTATTCAAAGGGTTTTTGGGGTCGCTGATTTCAAATCCAGTATGAAAATTGCAAAATATGGCGTATTCAAAATGGCGACAATTTTGATAAATTTTTTGGTGATGATTGTTCATAATATTTTTCATTGGGTTTTTGAGGTCGCTGATTACGAATTCAATATCGAAATTTCACAATTCTAAATGACTGATGTAAAATGGCGACATATTTTCAGGAAATGTTTAAATACATTTATGGGCCTTTGAAGTCGCTTATTACGTACAAAATACTCAAATTTTAAAATTCGAAAGTTCAACTCAATATGGCATGGCAGAGAAGTTCAAAAATATTTTGATGTAAATTTTGGTTATTATTCAAACCTCGGGTCGTTATAGATATGGGATATAATTCAGGAACAATATATCTTAAATAAAATAGTAATAATGATAGGAATTAATTGTGAGCGAACATTTTATTCCATTTGTAAAGAATCATTAAAAGAATCATGAGTTATTCTTAAATTAGATTCAATTATTTTGTTTTTCACACCACGAAGAGCGCATTGTTTGGATGATTCCGAGCAAACTGAGATTTGAATAGAGGCAGCTTTCAGAGAACCATACAAATCACGATTTTTCAATATCAATTCCGTTGTAGTGTGCGCCATAGTACTACGTAATGTTACGAATGAATTTACAAACATGCAAAAGTTACAAAAAGTACTTACCTCTTCACCTATCGTCGTTAAAATAATCTTTCGAATGTACAGCACCAACTTTTATATAATATAACACGCACCACGTAATTGAAATATAATTGATTTTTTTAATTTGATTTAAACTGACGCGTCGCGTCGCTTGCTTTAAGCGCAAATAAGTCGAAAAGTGGCAAAAAGTGGCAAAAACCAAAAATATTTTATGAAAATATACATCCTAATAAACACTTTTTTTAAAATAGTAGGTCGAAACAAGTCGAAACTTTTTAGTTACGTCATTTTGAAATTCAGAATGTAAAAGTAGAGAATACACTAATCTTTGTTGGCGATTCTCCAATGTAAACATTGAAGATAGAATAATGTGCTGTAAACTTTCGTTAAAGTGTGCAAAATGGACTACCAAATTCATATAAAAATTGTTAAAATATGACGATTCGTCAGGTAACTAGTTGCATTCAATTGCAGATACAATTTTGACGGCTAAATCAGCTGTACCTAAGTCTCCGCAGGTTAGAACATTAATAAAGTTGTGTAAACATTTTTTTTTTGGTAAATCCATGAAAAAACAGTCTAGCTACTACTACATGAAAAAAATCAAAAAAAAATTTTTTAATGACTTAAGTTTTTCGACTTTTGGCCAGCTAGATTCGATTTTCAGACCAGTGTGCGACGCATCCTAGCACACATCGATTTTTGGATTTCGGCATATTTTTGCTAAAACATTAAGGAATAATTAGTTTTTTTGTTTAAAGCAACCGCACTACTTAAAATAACACATTTACCTCCTTTTTTTAATTAAAATCACTTATTTAATATAATATTTCCGTATAAAACAGCTCATCAGCAATGTCGCACAAATTCGCAGAAACAATTGAATCAGTTATTTTTGCTGGATTTTGTCTGGCAGCGTGCCTATTTGAATTTCAGCTGTTCGTGGTCCCCTGATTCTGTAGTGTTGCCAACTCGAACCGAGAGTTCAGGGGACCAGCTCAGTAGCAGAGAGAGAGAGTTTCGTATCATATCATCTTTGGTCTCGCCAACGACTAAACGAAAGAGCGTAGCATATGCGTGTGATGAGAGCTTGAACAATTGTTCTATGGCGTGCCGACCACTAATAATTATACTCAAATGATTGAACTGTGACAACAATCTAAACATTTCACCCAAAAGGATCGCATGGTGAACTTTACCGAACGCCTTAGGAAAGAAGTCCGTGTAGATGGCGTCGATTTGAGCTTTTTGCAGTATGTATTAATTTTGGCAACGAACTGTTGTCCGACGAAATTCGGTCAGCGGTTTCGTACTGTTTACATTTAAAAACTTTTATTCTTTTACACTAAAATAAAAGCTAATAAACTAGTTACAGTAGTTACAAAGTAAATAAAAACACGTCTGTAGAAAAATTAAGTTTTTTAACATTTACATTTCTATCATTTTGTTCGTTAGAGGTCGAAATCATTAGACATTAACAGGAATTAAATTTATCTACGTATATTATCCAGGCGTAAGTGTATATTCTAAATTTGTCGGAATCGAAATGCAGAACAGGCCTGAAAGACATACCTAATCTTATAATAGCAAACATTTATCGAAAAGCAACTTAAAAAACAGCAAAGAAAACAAACGCACGAATAATCAAATATAAATATGCTAAGGCAATTGAAATAGCGTCTTCTGTACGTAGTACGAGAGGACTAACAAAAGTTCGCTTAGTTGGTGCCGCTAAATTATTTTTTTTAACCAAAAATACTAAGTCCTTTGCAATTGTTTTACGAGACTTCATTCTAAATTTCAGAACAATCGGTAAAAATAGAGACTGGCAAACGCGAAATATCTGACGATAGATCAGTATTGGGATTCAGTAACTTTTTTTAACAACACTCGAAGTTGCCAAATCAGCTAAACAACAGAAGTTAACAATACTGCGATTCAGTAACTCTCTTTTTGAAACATACGTTAGTGCAAAATCAGCTGTGTTGTTAAGCTATTATTAGTATGTTAGTTTTGTGTTGTTAGAAACGCGATAGTTAATTTATTTGTGCAAAAATTAAATTAATGTTTAGACACATAGTTTTGAAGAATTAAAAAATATTTTTTTTTTCAAAGTATTCCATTGAAAAGCTTTCTGCCACAGAGAGGCCCTCTACATACGGGCTTCCTTTCAATTCCAGCACCCGCTCCTCCAGCTGCGTAAAGGCTGGCAGCTTTAAGGGCCTGTTGCCGGTTAAAGACTGCTGCCTTTTCCGGCCGCGCACTCGGACACTGGCCTACTACTTTTTAAATCGCGCCAAACCTACCTTATCTACACAAAAAAGATATTTATTTTCACAAACATTATTACACATCTATTTATGAAAGTGATGAATTTATTTATTCACACGCGGTTTAATTTTTCACAATTCCATGCACAATTCACATTTGCCAGCACCGCACAGCTCCTTGTGGGTACATTCAAATATTACGGGGTTATTACTTACTGTGCGCCATTGGTCGGCGGACTTTTGATCACCTCCGATGGCATTCAGTATGGAAGCCACCTCTTCCCACTTCGTTTCAGCTCCATCCTGCCATAGAGCCAATGAAACTTTCCGCTGGCTATGCCCGGATTCTCTTGAAATAAATCCATCATCCGACTCAGCTGCTCCATTGAGGCACGGCTCCTCTTTGCTGCCTGGCTTGTTGAGGCCATTCAGAAATAGAAAAATAATAGTAAAAAATTAATAACTTTGACAGACGGAGCACTTATGCAAATAAACGAGCTCATATATCTGCATAATATTTTAGGCCTGACAGACGACACTTATGTGCATTCCGACATCAGCTGATTTGACAAACGAAATTGAGCTGAAAATGGAAATTAAGGAAAATAATATTGGGAGATTATTAAATGGCAAAAAATCATTACGTTTAAATTATTATCTTAAAGTTGCTTAATAAAATCAAAATATGCAATACATTGGCACATACGTAATTCTTAGCTGGATGCTAAAGCCTTGTGTGGTTACACTTCTCGACATTAAAGAAAGGAAGTTGTGCAAATGTGTAAGTATATTTTATTTGCTGTAACGATATAAATAATATATTCCATGAATAATCGCTATAGCAAATTTAGGAATGAGACGAACCTTCAAAGGACGAAAATCGTTTCAAACAAAATTTTAATTTTAAAACAAATGCATTTCGAAAAATTTGTGGAAAATTTGTGGGCATTGAAAAGGTGAACAGCAATATGAGGCAATGTATTCCACTTCATAAAATAGTGGCTATCTCATTGTTCGCTTTGGAATATAGTACTTTTGCAAGTCTATAGGATGCAGTATTGTTCGTGAAATTGTTGTGGATTTTTGCCCAGCAGTTTGCGAAAATTTTTCGGATTGCATGGATTCCTATCCTCTAAACCCTCAAGAAGTCGCGTTTAATTTATAATTTGGTTTAATTTGCTAATATTTGCAGCTATTTTTTAATAATAAACACTTTTGACAGCAGCTATAGACATTTTGCTAGCTCACAAGAGTATTTTTCTGTCAAAAGTGGCAGCATTGCCATATTGAAATCACAATATTCAGTACTTATGCACATAATTTTCGTGCATTTATACGAGTGTTTATGAGCATTTGGAAGAGGATTATGCATGAGTTAATTCAAATCAAGGCTACCTATCTAGATAACATTGCCCGTCTGTCAGCCCTTTAAATCCACTACAAATATTCAATGAATACCAAAGTGAACATGGAACGATTTTTCCTAAACAAAGTCGAGCAAAATGAGCTGTCTAGTCGTCACTGGTGACGAATTTTGGTTCTATGAGCAGGAACCAAACAAGAGTCCATGGTATGTAAGCCAACTGAACCAAACCCAACTTTAACAGCTCAGGGGTATGCTCTTTCACTCTAGCCTATCAAAAAATTAACTTGATCAAAAGAGAAAGCATGCCCCTAAAGGAAGATTCACTCGTTGCTAATAAAAAAGTGTTGTCCCTTCCTATACATTTATGTTCTTTGATAAAAGTAATGATGCCAGTTTACTACACCCGATCTAAAATCGTAGCTGTTATTCCTTTTGGAAAAGAGTCAGACAGGAGTAGGAAGAAAGAGGATTTGCGACGCTACTTTTTACACCATGACAACGAGCCAGCTCACACTGCTGAAATAGCGAGTAACTGTATTGCGATCTCTGGCATCGAAGAAATACGTATTCGACATATCTAGAACCTTGTTTCTTCTGTTTATTTCCAAAAAATTGAAGCGATTAAAGCTGAACTTGATAAGCAAGATTCATTCTTTTAATATTATTTATTTCTTTTCTGGTCAAATAAGCAAATTTCTGTTAGCTGCCTTGTATGTACACATATTGCTGACATGGAGAAAAATTTGCCACTCCACTGACAATATCTATATTTTCTGACATACATACGTACGTTTTAAGACATCAGCTTTTATCTGTGGAGACGTCCTCTTAAAGACAACAATATATTTGGGTTTTAAAGTGAAATATTCCAATATCCCGTTTCCAATAATGCAGTTTTTCTCTACGTGCTGCTCTCAAGGCAAAATATTATGCGGGTGTAATTCCACATTTGCTAAAGCAATGTTAAAAACACGGTGAAACCATCCCGACGCAAACATATTCATACATACACATATATACATACATACATATATGCATGTATGTTATATGTATGTACTCTGCTGTATTTACCGAGTCTTAAACCAGAAATCTGCCCAAAAAGCAACGCAGCTTTGTGGGCCAAACTGCAAATTGAGTTATCAATAAAAATTTTAATTTCTACACACACAAAAACAAATATTTATGTACATGTGCAGATACATACATTATATTGTGCATGTGTTTTTATACATACATACATACATTTGCTTGAATTGCTATGCACTACCTGCTATTCCTACGTACATATCTATATATTAGTATGTACATACATATTCATCGGTGTCACCGTGTGCATTCTCGTTGTTAGAGTGTATGTTTTATTATATATACATATGTATATATATCCATATATATATATATATATACATACATACATACATTCATAATTGGAAATTCTCAAATGTTTTCTTTAGCGCACGCTGTCTGAAAATTTTTTAGAAGCCATTATTTACCTGTTGGCCATATCATACCGGTTTTCTTCAGTATTTGTTAATGTAGTATACTCGTATGTTCCTGTAATGGCAATTGTTTTCGCTTTATTATTTGAGCAACGTCTTCATTAAGCCATCGAAAACAGAGCTAAAAAATGTGCTTGATTGAGTTCATGTGTATTAGCCCTGCTGCAATTGGGTTTTATTCCAGGTTAGCGTTCAAATTGTGCTGATTGTCACTAGAACTAGTCGGTATTCATTTTGTTGCGACTGATGTCATTTGTAATATTGGCATGTCCACTTGACTTGTCAGCTCAACAACTTACCGTAAGATTATTATGTATATTTTAGTTAAATATTCCAATATTCGGAGCTGTCGCTGCATGCAACGTAGTCCAATTTTCATGAAATCTACAAAAAGCTAACACCGCATCCATCATAATTCGAACGTAGCATATACATACATATGTATAGGGTTTTTGTTAGACAAGTGGTTTTTAAGAAGAGGCCCAATTTTCAACCACTTTTTGCAGCAATTAGGGTCGTATGTCAGCAGCAAGGCGTCCTCAAATGGCAAACCAAACTGAGTAAAAATCAAGTAACAGCTTTCAAAAATATTAACTTCGAAAAAAGTATTGCCTCATTGAAAACCATACGTATACATTCATGGTAAATCAAACTCACGAAATAGCGGACTACGGTTAATTCAGAGATAGCGTCGATGATTCAGTGTTTTGGACTAGTCGAATTAGAATAGACGAAAAATGTATATTTTTATAGCATTTTTTCATTTACACTTCTCAGTTTTTTGGAAATACTTTATCACGGTTTTAAAATGATCTAGTAGTAAGATTTAATTCAAGTCGAAAGCTAACAATAACGTTACTATCCATTTTAACTAGTCAAACTTAAACTAGTGACTTACTGGTTCTTTTTGAAAAATTTGCCACCTTATTAGTGCAGGGATTGCGTATACATATATTTAAATGTTCCTTGAAGAAGTAGAATTTTCTTTTCTGCTTGCAACAACTACACTCGAAGGCAGATCAATATCATGTTTTTGGTTAAAAAAAAATTGGTTGAATTTCTAGAGTTCATACCAGTCTAGAGACCGAAAAAAACCTTACGATTTATTTTGTTTTATAAAAAATCAAAAGCTGCCCATAACTGGTGTACAAAGTCATTCGCTTATCTGCTTCGGTTATACTTTAAGGGCCGTTTGCACCATCTTTAGTCAAAATCACCGGCGGTTAGCTGCAATTTAGCTAACTATTCAGCGCTTACTTATCTGACGGATGGTCTTAACTGGCGCTTTTAGTTCCAGTTAGCGCTTAACCGGAGATGCTGCAAACGGCCCTTAGTTGATTTCATTTTTCTTTACGGTATCCAGGTAGGTTTGCGAATAATGGCATTTTCTATGTAATATTTATATCTATTTTGAATTATGTCGTAGTTACTAAAAAGTATTTAAATAAACAAGCCTTATTTACTTTTCTCCATAGTTTGGTTTACTTCATTGCATTTTTATCATTTCTATTTCATAATAAAAATAAGCAACTGACCTTTCCAACAACAATATATATGATAATTTCGGTTGATAATTACTTTCGTATCTTTTCTAGTTCTCACAGTCTTATGTAAACCTTTAAATCTCTAACATACATTAGTCATTCTCTCAGTGATATAAAATGTATAACAAAGGAGCAAAAATAGATAGTAAACTACAGAAAAAAAAGGCATAGAATTCGAAGTGGACCAGTTATTTTCGATCTCTGGTCTTGTACAAAATTTGCTTCACCACTTCTGGGTTTCCTTGCGGGATGCAATCAGGCTGTTAGTAGGTTGGACAGACGGCCAAGAAGACGTGAGTAAACAGACAATCGGTTGAATCAGGCACGGATTGCAAGCACAAAACCAATAAATAAGGGATGGAATATGGCACTAAACGAGTATACATACATTTGTACATACTTAAATATGTATACTGTACCTACATATGTATGGATACTATCTGCGATCAGAAGAGTGGATGCAGACAATGGGACTCTCAATTGCAGTCCGAGTGTTGCTTTCGTACGTACCTACATAAATATACATATATACATACATATATACATATATATATGTACGTTAAAATGCTCTCTCTGAAGTATGGATATTAAGGCGGTTGTGTCGCACACTGTCCAAATCACTAAATTATAATAATTTTGAAAGAACGTTAAAGAAAAGTGAGGTTAAGTTAGGCGGCGTTCATACTGCACTTAAGATGCAATTTTTCGACGACGACGCATGGTGAATTAAATAAGGGGGCTTTGTGGCCCCAGCTGTTTTTTTCGTTTTTCTGGACTGCCTACTGAATGTTGACAAGCAGTCTATCAAAACCCAAAACAAAATATATTTACGCGATTTACTTGTGTTTATACGTTCGCTAACACCTTGTTTAATTCGTCTTGGAGTAGCGTTTATGCTGCCGCTTATTAGTCGGAACAGGTTCCTAACGATTTGCTACAATTTGTGAATATAGAACAACTTTAAAGCCTAAAGTATGCAAGTATTACAGTTTTCGAACACATTCTCAGGGTTGATTTTAGCATTTTGAGTCGTATGCCGGAATTCAGTTATCTGGTTTAATCTCTAGTCTCGAAATTTCGAATTTGAGCTAGATGTTATTGCCTTTCCTCGCACTTACATTTTTCTCTTTTGTTTTTACTTTTACTTTTTTGTGACTAGCTCTTCACCAGGTCACAATTTATGCCCGAATTTAGTAACTTTGTATCATCTAAAGTCTCAAAATGAGCTAGATATTATTGCTTTCCCTCGCTTTCACGTTTTTTTCTTTTGTTTGCATTTTAATTTTTCGTGACCTGCTCATCACCAGATCACTATTTAGAGACTTTATTTTGAGACTATAGGCTTTATTTTGAAACTAATGAATGCCAACTGGCCTAAAATTGAGACTTTTGTCTCTATTAGAGACCGAGACTGCTAACTGAATTCCGGCTTTAATACAAAAAATTTGCATCATTTCGTTGCATTTAGGAAAAGACAATAATGCCACATTTCAGTAAGCAGTCTCACCCCCAAATTCTGTAAGCAGTCTCAGTCAAAAGTCTCAATTTTAGACCAGTTGGCATTCATTAGTTTCAAAATAAAGCCTATAGTCTCAAAATAAAGTCTATAAAAAGCGACCTGGTGATGAGCAGGCCACAAAAAATTAAAATGCAAACAAAAGTAAAAAACGTGAAAGCGAGGAAAAGGAATAATCTCTAGCTCATTTTGAGACTTGAGATGATACAAAGTTACTGAATTCGGTTGTCAAAAGTTACAATTTTAGACCAGTTGGCATTTATTAGACTCAAAATAAAGACAAATGTCACAATTTTAGACCAGTTGGCTTTCATTAGTTCCAAATTATGTCTCTAGCCTCAAAATAAAGTCTCTAAATTGTTACATGATGATGAGCTGGTCGCAAAAAATTCAAATAAACACAAAAGAAAAAAATGTGAAAGCATCATTTTATAACTTAAGATTATACCAAGTTACTGAATTCGGGCATTAGTCTCAAAATAAGGTCTCTGAATTGTGATCTGGTGATGAGCAAAAAAGTAAAATAAAAACAAAAGAGAAAAACGCGAAATTAAGGAAGCCGTAGGAAGCTTATACTCTCAAATTTTGAGACTTGAGATTACACTCAATTACAGCATGAATGCCATAAATATTTGTTTTCATGGCATTAATAAAATAAGGAACTTCGCATTAAATCACCACAAGCAGGTCTTCGGTGTTCAGGATGCTAACAGTTTGACTAGTTATATAAGTTTACGGACAAACATGTTCAATTAACTTAATTTAACCAGTGTCCGTGACTTCCGTGCTGGAAACCATTGCCACAAATTTGTCTCGTTTTAAATGTGTGTGTATATCTTTATTCAATCTATCTAAAGTCGAGGTCACAGGTCACTTGTTATTGCTGTGGAACCTTGTGTATATCCGCCAGCTTTGCTTATGATACCAAAAATCCTGGTTTGTAGGGATTCACAATGGAAAGGTCCAATTCGCTCGCTATTTTATTTTCTACGACCACGTTCTTCTTCTTAATATATTATTATCCTTAGGATAAAGAAAAATGAGTACTAAAGCCTGCGAAGCTGGCTGACTGATTTAATAAAGTATTTAATTAGAACATTAGCTTTTTTTCGTCACTTTTCAAGGATTCTCCAGACTCTGTTATTATCTCAATTGGGGAGTTCTATTTCCTGCCAAGCATTTTGTTTTATAAAATTCCAAATCCCTTGCGTTCTCTCTACGTGTATCGTGTAGTAGTTATTCATGGCATTCCTTACCGCAGCTTTGATCACACGACTTTTTCTTTACTGAAAATATTATCAACCCCAGTTGCTGAACGATATCCCAGTGCGTGGCAATTTGAAATATTGAAAAGTTTGAGTAAGTTTTTCAAGGACAACTCACATCAATATTGGAATCTTCCATATACAGGGTTCGGCAGTTAAATCCGGACAAATTGCACATTGTTTTAAAATATGATTTATTGACAAAAGGTACCAATGTAAAAGAAAATGTTTTTAGTCTATAATTGTGTGGACTGTCAGGAGTATAATCACTCAATATAACCGCCGTTGGCCTCAATTACCGCCTCCATCCTTGGCCTGAAGCGCCCGCACACTCTCCCACTCTCTGTCCATATTGGCGAATGCTGCTTCGATAGCGGCGCGTACAGACGCGACATAAGGGTGCCGCTACTTGTTGGTAATCCGTTCAACAACGCTCCAAACATAGTAGTCGAGAAGGTTCAAATCCGGGCTATTCGGGGGCCAAAACTCTTTGGACCAGAACATGTCCGCATTGTCTGATAGCCAGTTTTGGACTAAATAGCTTAGATGAGCTGGTGCACCATCCTGTTGAAATTCATATTCCCTCCCCGCGGCCACAGTTAACATCCACGGCACCACAAAGTTCTTTAAAACGTTCAGATAAACTTATTTTGTGACAATTTGTCCTTTTTCAAAGAAATAACGTCACCTTCACTGGACACAACACTTAAGACGTGAACACTAGCCTGAAATTTTGTTTGAGGAACCTTCCTCGGACTTCTCCGAAGAATTTTATTTCGTCACATCATGAACAGTTGATCTCGGGTACCCGAAGAATCTAATGATCTCGGTCGCCGAACGCCCAGCGCGAAGGCTTTCAATAATCGCGACTCTTGGATTGTACTCAGCACTTGAACGTAGCATCTCGACTAGTTTAAGATTATGACTTTTTATTCATGGCGTTCAAGAACCTTAATCGCGACCTCTGACGGAACTACGATATGGCGGGAAATTCGAATTGAAATTTGTCCGGATTTAACTACCGCACCCTGTAAATTGAACCATTTGATGCAAATTCTCAAAAACATTTAATAGACATTGACACTACATTTTCGCGACCTATAAGAAGAAACTATATGAACTGACTGCCCTCCACTCTTATATCTCGAAGATTTATAGATATATAGTACACACAATTTTCACTATAAACTTCATTTACCGTGAAGTTAAGATTATCCCTTATGCATACAGAAGTTCCGCCATACCCATCCGCCCTGCAGCAATGAGCAGCACTAGAACGAGGAGTGTTATACTAAATACTTGTAACTCCACATCGTAACTAAGTTTCTTGAAAATTTTTTTTTTAATATCAACTTTTTTCATATAAACACAATTTTAAAATTGCCCGCAAAAGTTTCATATGAAAGCAATGTAATATGAAAAATATCCGTTTACTACTACTCAATATTCGCAAGTCATGCATGTACATATAAATGAAATTTTGCAAAATGGTGGCTGAAAATTAGCTTACATGGCAAATAAACTAAGCAAAAGATCACTTGAAAACTGAAAATAATAAATTAAATTAAAATAAAAAATTAAACTAAACGAAAAATAACAGAAATTTGTTGGTGTATGAACTCTTGTACTACATTAAATATGGTGTTATGTGCAAATTTACAGTGGCTGCATAAATACGAACATGTCGAACAGCGAAGCATAATGCGAAAATATTAGAGAAAATTTCTGCTTTTATATATATGAAATAAAATTGGTTTTTCCACTGATTTGCTTTGCTTTTACTGCATTTATTTTGCCAATGATGATAGCAGTTATTAAAAGTACGATGTCACGGTCCCACGATGACGTTGCTTTATGTCACTTTTACATTTGGGTAATCATCAGAATTGTTGGCTAGTAATATACAAAGCCTACCGTACTAGTACAGGAGACTAATATGTACACAAACACCTAAGTATATTCTGTGCACTTGACAAATTAACAAAATATTGATAATTTATCAAGATTTTTATCAAGCAAGAAGCTCTTTGTTATTCTGTGGCAACCTTGATGAAACGTAAAGCTTCATACTGCATGGCTTTTCCCCACATGTGTGGTGAACAATATAATGAAGCAGAAAAAGCTGATTTCTGTTTACTTTATATTATTCACGAAATGATTCTTCTACATCGTAAGTAAGTGTTATCACTCAACGATAATGGATCACTAGCATCTCGTAAACTTCTTAAGTAACGCGTGCGATCTCTATTTTCGCAATTTTCCTCTTCGTCAAACAATAACAATAAAAGTAAAATATCTTCTTCTTTCTAATAAATTAATTTTCACAACTATGCACAGAGAGTAAAACAGATGTTTTATTTGTCAAGAGCATTTGACATTTTAACAGTTTATCAAGAAAAGAGCTTTTTATTTTTGACACAGAATATAAAAATCTTGATAAATTGTCAATCTTGATAAATAAGCAAGATGTTGAATTAGTCAAGTGCACAGAATAGAGCTGTAAGGTGGCCCTTATTTTGAACAGAGTTCGAAAGCATAAGCACACCCGCTATAAATATCACAAGAGCCTTAAAACTTTAATAAACAATATATTAAACCAATCTAAAAATATTTACAGGTAGCAAACAGTGATTGAAATTCTAAAAAATTGAGCTTTAACCTTTTTTTTTAATTTAAGCTTTCCATATAGCATTTATTTTAAATTAGCCAATTAATAACGGAATTACAGTACATAAGAGCTTAGCACACCAAGCAAAACTGATAAAAAAAAAAATTATTGCAAATGTTTAGCACTTCTATGCGCAAGGGCATATCTTGTATGCTACCGTTACCACTTTTGTTGAATTTAAAATTTTGCGTTGCCGAAAAATAAACTTATTTAAAGACGTCGCAAAAGCAAGTGCATAGAAGAAAAACGTTATCTATAGGCAATTTTGACATCTCTATATCTCTTCTCAATATATATAAAACTAAGTTGCCTACGTATAAACACCCCTAAATCGAGAACGGATTGACCGATTTAAGTGGACTTTTTTAGTTGTGTGTTGTCTTTGGCCAAGGAAAAATGTTATGGAAAAAATCAATAGGTGGCGCTAGAGCCGAGTTATTACTAAAAATCGTATTTATTATCCGATTTCAGACAAATACTTTATATGTTTTGGTAAGAGCAAGAAAAACATCTCTCACGACAAATTTATGAGCTAGGTGGCTCAAGCGCCGAGTTATTACTAAGAACCGTATTTATGGTCCGATTTATAAAGGTAAAGTTTGGTTGAGGCTGCCGCCGCGCAGAGAACACGGTGGCACACTTAGACTGAAAGCTGAGAAGCCCATTATGATACATCTGGCGCAGGCCATGCATTTTCCCATCACTTTAAAAATTGAACCATCCCGTCCGTTTGATGTACAGTAGAAAGTAAGGAATGCTCGCAGATTTCAGGTCAGCTAAGCAGTCCAAGAAGTAATTTCTGAAGGATTAGTTGCCCGTCTTGGTCAGACCGGGACAGTTGCAGAGATACTGTTCGATACTCTCCACCTCTTCCTCGTTTCTACAGCTACGAAATAAATTGTTTCTTGGATAACCTAGTCTTTCCCATAACGCAGTGCCTGGTTATCACACCAACTACTAATCTAAGAGAGGAGCGGTTAGGGCTTTAGAACGCTTCACATCGACCTCTGGCCCGATTTGTCTGGTAATATGACAGTGGGCTCCGAAGCCCATCTGCAGTTTAATTTCCCCATAAGCTCATATCTTAATCTATGCTGTAAGGACGCTAGAGGTATACCCGCATCTTGGGCTGAGTTTATAGCGGTAAGTTCCGTCCCTTTTCTTGCTAGCTCGTCAGCCAGGCATTTGCCTGTAATGTTCTAATGACTAGAGACCCATACAACCCACACGGTGCACAATTCTGCCAGCCGGTTTAGAGTCCTTCTGCACTCAATGGCTACCTTGGAAGTTGTACCGCACGAATTTAGGGATTTAATATCAGCCTGGCTGTCAGAGTATATAGTTATTCCTCTTTCTAGAGAGGTGCAGGTTATGAGACCACGAGCTGCTTCCATTATTGTATTTAGCTCTGCCTGGAACACACTACCGATTCATAAACGTCTGATGGGATTCCAAAGTGCGAATTCAAAGTATCGCTTAATAGGACTTGCACTCAACATTCTCAGCTACATCTAATATAAGTATTAATTTGTTTAAGTGTTCGGTTAACATAACAATTTGATGTTTGTGATTTGCAATTTCAGTGAGTTTTTCGAAAAATTCATGTTTTCAACGTTCACAGTATATATACATATGTATCGTGAGTAATATCTACAAAAAAGTGAAATTGCAAAATAAAAAATTAGTGTTAGCTAAATTATTAGGATCAGAATATGCATTTATCCCGCAATATAATAGCATGTTCTTAACAATACCATGTAAAGGTGTTGGGACTGACGATTGGCCAAAGAAGTAATCAAAAGCAAAATTAAGAATCAGGAAGTGCTCATGACGAGAATTCTAAATAATTCACACCGATATGTGGCATGATCGGCTGTTGGAAAACCGTCGTCTTTATTTAACTACACGCTAGACAACAAAACAAGAAAACGTACTTCACCACAAAGCTTTAAATTGGTCTGAAATGTTGTTCACTAAACACACGTTTAAAATTACAATTTTGGGAATTAAGATGCATATGTAGGTGGCGCTAGAGTCGAGATATTTTGAAAATCCGATTTATAAACCAATAAGGTTTATATTTTCAGAATACACGGGATTCGAAATACATATGCAAGGCTTGATAAGTCAGTGACACATTTACACGCTTATTTGGATAAAAAAAGCTATACGCGCGTTGCGTAACGCGATTGCTTACACTCGAGCATAAGCGCAACCGTGTGACCACTTCAAGGGATAGGCAAAAATCCATGAATTGGGCTACGAACTGCTACTCCATCCAGCATATTCTCAAGATTTAGCTGTATGCGAAGATTTCCCATTTCCAAACTCGAAGAACCCGGGTGGTAAGAAGTTTAGGGCAAATGAAGAGGTCTTCACAGAAACAAACACCAATTTTGAGAGTCTTGAGAAAAGCTATTATTTAGGAAGGAATACAAAAATTCCAAAAACGCTGTACTAAGTGTGTAGAGTTAAAAGAAGATGATGTTGAGAAATATAACGCTTTTTTGCCGAAAAAAAAATATATATTTATTTCAAAAAGTCAGTGACTTTTTAAACGGCGCTCGTATAAATGGTTCTGCCTATTACGTTTTTGAATTTGCTTTCTACGTCATAACTATTATGTAGAGACTTTTATTATAAACATACAAAAGCTTCAAAATAAAAGTATTTGAAAACTTAAAAATATTTTCCCGTTTGTAATTATAATTTTTATGGAAACACTTTTAAGATATAAGTTTCAAAATAATAGTAACATATGACTTACAAAATGTTGTATCTTACTATATGTGTTGCTGATGGACTTTATACTCGTATATATTTTGTGTGATAATATTAGTTAAGTTTATGATATACATAGATACGTGGTGGTTCAAAAAGTAAGGTAATATTATGTTTTTATGAAAAAATATTTATTTATTCATCAATATTTATATCGTCACCATATTGTGATTTTTCTGATTAACTCCCACAAAAACTTAGTTTTAAGAGTAAAAAATGTCGCTTTTGAACAGTTTTGAGTATTTTTTGATGAAGAATGAACTCTGTTGAGGAGATGTGGTGATCTCTGAAATAGCGGCTATAACTTCTACCATTAAAAAACTGTTGTTGTTTATAGGCACTGTTGACCAAAAAGAAAGAGATAACTAAAAAAAATTTATATCTACATAAATATATTTGATTTTGAAGCGAGTTGTCAACTATTCAAAGCAGGGACCGTAATGATTATGAGTTTTATCAAAAAAATGAAATTTTATCAATATTTTTAGATTTTTAAAATTTCGGCTAAAAATAAATATAATTTTTTGATTTTTTTTTTGTTCAGAAATAAATATTTAATACCGATCAAAATTTGTTATCATAGTTGAGTGCAACTTTTATAGAAATTTAAATATGAGATTTTTAGAACAAGAGCTCCAGCCGTCGATGGTATAATGCATTTGAACTCGTACATACTCATGCCAATATGTAAATTATAGGTAGCCAAAATTGTTTAAGCTCTCTCAATTCTTCAAGCACAGTAATTTAATAGTTCCCCAACTAAAGTAAGTTCTGAATTTAAAAGAAAGACATATCGATTTAGATACAATAAACTCGGGTGATATTAAATCAGATAAAATTAATTTTAGCACTATTGGAAAGACTTTCGTCAATTAAGTTATATCCTTTTTTATAGATATCTGTTACTCTAGTTTGCTTTTTCCTAATTTTATAAAAAAATAATTTTTCGCTAGGAAGTAAACATTTAACTTTCAATATGTCGTATTAGGAAGCCTGAAAATTACCGGAAATAATCGTCAACATTCGACTACATGCTGTCCTTATGTACATACATACATATGTACATAATATATAACACATGCATACATACATACATCCATAAAAATATAGTGAAAGGCGAATTTTAAACATTAACCATGTGAAAATGTATCCTATAACAAAGCATTCCTTTCGACCATTTTCGATCAAAGGCAAAGCAGATTGCACTGTTAAATATGTGTAGATGTCGACCACTGATGTTATGTACCATGGATTGTCAAACGAGATGTACATACATATGTACATACATACATATGAACGTGTGTATGTTTGTATAGTCCCCCAGCATAAACGTTATGAACAGAGGGGAGCCGAAAAACATCGGACAATTTAATTTGGACATAGCGACGAATGGACCCTCGCAGCGTTCAGGCAGGCCTGCAACTGTGTAACCCAAGCAGAAGGCAAATTATATTATTTAAAAGTGTGTATAAGAAGGAATAGTATATAAAAGATATTTGTTGTTGTCGTATATTTTATTGCCTGCAGGAAAAGTCAAGAGTACCGTCGATATTATGCCGGAATTCAGTAAGCCGTCTCAGTCTCTAATAGAGACAAATGTCATACAAATTTTAGATCAGTTGTCATTCACTAGTCTCAAAAGAAAGCCTCTAGTCTCAAAATAAAGTCTCTAATGCCGGAAAAAAATAAAACAAACACAAAATATAAAAACGTAAAAGCAAGGCAAGGCAATAATCTCTAACTCATGTAGTCTCAGTATTTAATAGAGATAACCGTCACAATTTTAGACCAGTTGGCATTCATTAGTTTCAAAATAAATCCCCTAGTCTCTCTGATGAGCAGATCACAAAAAACTAAAATCTCTAGCTCATTTTGAGACTTGAGATGAGACTGAGTTACTGAATTCGGGTATAGTCATACATTTTAAGACTTGAGATCGAGAGTAAAATTTAAGAAACTCTTCGTGTATTCTTATCATAAATGTATGTGATAGCTTGAAATAAAATGAATTTAAAATTAAATGATTTTAACGGAAAATATTTAGGTACATATCTAAGTTCAATCAATACGCACAGTCTATGATACTTTCAAATTGTGGTGCCGTCGCCATCGCTGTATTTAAATTATATTCTTTCTTGGGTACTAATTTTATACGTAACTCAAATTTTCTCTACAGGGCTCCTTGCCTCACTCATTGTTGTTATTATAGTGCGGAAAGGCGCCCGCACACTAACGAGCAGCCATACACGTGTACATACATACATACATACGCATACACAAGGTTGCGCTGACTCTTTTGTATTCCCTGAATGGATGGACAGTTGGTTGCATACATATAACTTACTTGGGTCTTTCTTTTACCTGTTTTCTTGGAGTGTGGTACTGATTTAGTTTAATTGCTTAATTTCGTACAGCCGCTTCGTAGACAGAAGAGCTTGTTCTATCTCATTTTCACGCTTTGACTATACACATCCGAATTTGTGGCAAGCTTCAATGTGAGATAAAGTCAACAATTCAATTCGAATGGATAGAATCGAAAAAAATATACTGTATAAAAAGTTTGTATGTACAAGGTGGCGTAAAAGTAAACTTCCGATGTTTTTGGGCTGTAATTTCAAGAAAAAATGAAAAAGTTTGATTCTTCTTGTGGATTATTTTTATTTGGTCTTTTAATTTTTTTTTCATCAAGTCGAGAATATGATGTCATGTAAATGGCCGCCGCCACAGTTGATTGTCATTTGAGCCCTTTTTATGGCATTTTCCATCACTTTGGCCAAAACTTCCGGCGACAGGTCCTCACATTCTTGACGGATATTGTCTTTTAGAGCTGCAAGAGTCTGAGGCTTGTTGACATAAACCCGCGACTTAAAAAAGCTCCACAAAAAGAAGTCTGGAGCGGTCAAATCAGGCGATCTTGCTGGCCAGTGCAAATCGCCAAAACGGGAGATTAGGCGCCCGGGAAATGAATCCTTCAGCATATCGGTTGTGGCACGTGCAGTGTGTGCCGTTGCACCGTCCTGTTGGAACCACATGTTTTCCAATCCCAATTCATCAAGTTGCGGCAAAAAGAACTCGTTGATCATTGCTCTGTAGCGCTCACCATTCACAGTAACCGTTTAGCCCGCGACGTCTTCGAAGAAAAAAGGTCCGATGACTCCTCCAGCGAAAACAGCACACCATACAGTGACTTTGAGCGGGTGTAATGGCTCTTCGTGGGTTACACGCGGATTTTCAATGCCCCAGAAGCGTAAATTTTGCTTATTTACGTACTCGCTAAGGTGGGCCTCATCACTCATGTTTATTTTTGATGAAAAATCATCTTCCTCTTGGTGGTGATTAAGGATGGCTTGAGCGTATGTTAGACGCGATTGCCGGTCAGCAGCTAACAGCTGATGCACCGTCTGGACTTTCTACGGAAACATCTTCAAATCTTGTACCAAAATTCGCTGTAAGAGACTGATACCCATTTGCGTGGCACGTCGTCTGGTCGATGTCGACGGCGCTTCCATGACATCCTCGGCTACAGCAGCAATATTCTCTGCAGAACGGCTACTCCGGGGTCTGCCACGCCTGGCAGCATCTCCTGTTGTGCCAGTCTCTCCGAGGCGAGCGGCTAAACGTCGCAGTGTTTCACCAGTAGGCGTTGGACGGCCAGGAAATCTGCGACGAAATCACCGACCGATTATTGGTCAAATAAATAGTCAACAATATTCCGCGTTCTGGAGCAGTGTAGCGTAACATTGTTTATTAGCGTGTATTTCGCATGGGTTTACTACACAAATGTCAAAACAGAACTGACATTAGGGGCCAATCGCAAAATTTATAGCATTTTCTGATAGGAGGATTACTTTTGCGCCACCTTGTACATGGCATGCATGTGTAAATATGTTTGTATATACATACATATGTATGTATGTGTAGCGTAATGCACATACTAGAAACAGGTAATAACGCGTACACGAACGCATTGTAAAAATATAGAAGTTAAGGCTTTTCAAGTACAATGACTTCTCGAGCGGCTGGATTATATGGATGCATATATGATTTGCTAATCTTAGTTTAAACCAATTAAGTTTAAACGCCAATCAGATATAATTTAATTTCGTCCCGAATATCTATTGCAAATATCTTTAGTAAATTGTAATTGCAATAAGAAAACTTTAACTTCCGCTGCATTCTTACAGTGCTCTCTCTATCTTTCTTTTGACCATTTCTATTTTCACAAGTGCAAAAAAACGTAGAGTGAAGTAAACCGAGATAACTTTCTAGTAAAGCGTGTTTTTTTAAACATATGGTTTTCAATGAGGCAATACTTTTTTCAGAGTTGGTCTTTTTGACAGCTGTTATTTGATTTAAACTCAGTTTGGTTTATACTCAATTGGGCCTCTCGGCTGGAATTTATTCGGGCCAGTCGCGGCGGTCACTTGCCCGAAATCGTTTTTAAAACTTAATGGCAAACCCTTATCTTTATCATAAAGTTAAATCCTTGGCCATAGCATTACATTATATGCGTCTTATTTCTTCTTAAAAAGCACATGTCGAAAAAAAACTCTATGTACTATACATACATATGTATATGCATGTACAGCTGAAACAGTAGTGTGTAGTTGTGGTTAACATTTCTTGAAATTACAAAAAATCTGAAATTATTAGTTCCATTCTTTTTATTGCAAAACTGAAGGACAATTTCATTACTAAATGTAGGCTCAAAATAGTTTTATTTACCTAAACATTAAAAAAAAATATTTAAGTGAGATTTCTTTTTTATGCAAATTACTGCGAGCATTATAATGGTAGTATGTAACTGAAAAATATAAATACGTGTTAAATTGTTAATATTTATACTAAAATTTAGCACAGATATTTAGATTTTGGTAGTATTTAAAAGTATATTGTAGCACTACTGCACAATGATCCACCATAGAGTCTACATTGTTGACATCTTTCCTGTGGTATTGACTGACATGGCCCGGAGAAACGCAGCCCACAGTTTGTTATAGATTTTAGGTTTTCCATCCCATACGGCTTTTTAAGGTCGCTGCAATGGTTTTCTATAGGGTTCAGGTCAGGAGATTGAGCTTGCCACTTCATGACCTCAATTCCTTTGCCAGCATGCTACTGGTCGTTATGCTGCTGTAGAAGGGGGGGTGCGATAAAGCCATGCGAGATAACGCCATATGGCTTTATAACTCAATTCGAGGAGTGATAAAGCCATATTTTAGTCAAAATTTCTGTATGGCTTTATTTCCCATCGCAAAAAGCGATAATGCCATATGGCATTATCTCACATGGCTTTATATCTCATTTGATATTTTATTTTAAAAGGTTTATTTTGGCGATGTTTCTTATATCCGAGAATCTGAAAGCCAATATAATAACAATTTTCCCTGTAAAAGAAAACCTCTAACTTTTCATTGAGAAAATCCTTAGTTTTCACTGAAAAAACAAAACCTAATGATTTTCCCTTTTACAGAATGTTCTAATAGAGGTGTAAAAATTCTGTGAAAAGAAAAATAATTATATTTCACTGACAAAAAAAGAATTGTTGTGATTAGAAATCATTTGAAAAGGTAATAATTATTGCGAATTTCCCACTGACCATTTAAAAAAAAAAACAAAGTTTTACTTTTTTTTTATGTTTATTTCAAACTAAAAATGTTTCCTTTTGAGCATCATTTTCATTTGAAGCATCTAAGTATTCTTCAGGAGTATGGTTTAAATTAAAAAAAAAAGAAACTTAACATTACTTCAACAATAAATTTCGAACAAAAAAAAAAACGACTTGAAAACAAAAACTAGATGTAACAAATAGATTTACAGAAACAAAAATTTCAATAAAACTGTAGGTATATAATAACATTTAATTTTAATTCTATTAGGAAAATATTTGTTTTGCATCTTTTATTACCATACGGCAAATAGGGCACAATGTTTTTACGCCTTTTGCTTTATTGTTTTCTTTCATTATTTGGAAGCATATTTTACAAACTTTATAATGGTGACATGGGTCGAACAAAAGTTCCCGAATTCCACTGCATGTGCTATTTTCTTAAATTTTTTACATTGTGCATCAAATATATCCCGTACACTTGAACGTTTTAATGAAGCACTCATCACTTCATTTTTTATCGAATTTATCAATTTTAATTTTTCAATTAAAGCACTTTGTTCGCCATGATTGTGTCCGTTCTTGCCGCTTTTTCCTGTTTTACGGCAATATCTTGTACTACATATTACAATCAATGGCAACTCCAGCTGTACATTTATCCCCATAACAATAATAATACTTTATGTTTTTATTAGAATATTTATACTTGAAAATTTGGTTTTCTTTTTCTATTAATAATAACGAACTATTTTTTCTGAAACCCGCAATTAATTTATATTCACAAATTATTTCACTATTTTCCATTCTACTCACAAAACACGTGGATGCAATATGACATTCATAAGCAGAGTTACGGAATATAATGCATAATAATCAAATGCACAATAACAATGCAAAAGCAATGAATTGAGAGATAACGCCGTATGGCTTTATCTCTCAATTGTCAAAAATAAAATATGTCATTATCTCTCAATACGATGCGTGATAACGCCATATGGCTTCTTCTCTCAATATGATGGGAGATAAAGCCATATGGCGTTATCTCGCATGGCTTTATCGCACCCCCCCCCCGCTGTAGAACCCATTTTAGTGGCATTTTTTTTATTCTTTCAATATTTTTAAGTACTCATTCTGGTCCATGATAGTTATTTTCCAAAATATATATAGGCCCCACACCATGATTTGTGAAGCAGCGCTATAATGGATCCCCATGCTTCAAGGTCTTCGCAATGTACTTTGAATAATATTTCATATTAGGGGCCGTCTCACTATATGCCGAAAACCTTTACCAAAGTACAATTTTTGACTCATCCGTCCACAAAATGTTTCTCCAGTGTGAATATGCCAATCTAAGTGTTTTTTTTTTGTCAACATCTAGTCTGAGTACCGTCTGCGTACCACATGTTTTTTTTTTCGAAAGAGGAACCTTACGTGAACCTCTTGCATATAGGTTGTGTTCTCGGGAACGTCTCCTTACTGTACGTATACTACATGGTAACTTTAGGTTATCCAAAATTTCGACAGCTGACATTGTAGTATGAGTCTTCGAATGTTTTATAATTTGTCGTACGAGAATTTTTGATAATTTCAGCATTTCAGTTACGGCATTTCTAAATCATGATGACTGAAAAACCAACTATTTTTTCGGCTGTGCGTCAGATCGCCCAAAACCTAATCGCCCAAAACCGAAAAATGTCAAATCGCCCAACATTTTGGGCGATTTGACATATGTCTAATAGCCCAAATGACAGATCGCCCAAAAAGTTGGGCGATTGGAAATAATGTCTAATTTCCTAAATGACAGATCGCCCAAAAAGTTGGGCGATTAGACATATGTCTAATTGCCCAAATGACAGATCGCCCAAATGACAGATCGCCCAAATGTCTAATCACCCAAATGTCAAATCGCCCAAAAATGCAAAAAACTTCTTGTCAACTTCTGTAAAAGGGAAAATGGTTAGTTCTTTGAAAATTTTTAAATCTAATTTTCCCTTTTACAAAATGCATAGGGCCGGTTGTTTGACTGCCGCTTGAGCCTAAGCTTGTTCTTAAGCAGTGTTTTCAGTTGTTTGACATTTTCTTGCTTAAGCAAACCTTTGCCCTGTCTTGAGCTCGGCTAACTAACCCTTCCACGAATTTCATGTAAAGTGAAATATTAGTAAAATACATAATTATAATGCTAATTAATCTTAATTTATATTTTGCTACATATTTATTCACACAACTTCATAACATAACCCCTAACATAGAGCTATACAACCCCTAAAACCCCCACTTACTACGATACTGAAAGTAAAAGGGAAAAAAAAATCTGAGAGGGTATTGCTTTTAGTTGAGAGCATATTTACCGTACTTTTATTTTATTATTTTGACAAATTTGCTAAAAACAGAAAATGTCAAATCGCCCAAAAAGTTGGGCGATTTGACATATGTCTAATTGCCCAAATGTCACATCGCCCAAATGTCTAATCGCCCAAAAAGTTGGGCGATTTGACATATGTCTAATTGCCCAAATGACAGATCGCCCAAATTTTTTTTTGGGCGATTTGACATTTTTGCTTTTGGGCGATTAGGTTTTGGGCGAACTGACGCACAGCCTATTTTTTCCACTTCTTTGTTTGTGACTTTTGTTTGTGACACCGTTCACCACAGAGCCTTCCTCTAAAAAATATAAATCAAAGTTGTTGAACGGTAAAAAATTTCATGAAGTTAAATTATACACTAGAGATGATAATTAAGCGACTTCAATCTTTTTTGTGTGACTTAGCACAGAGCTGGCCTCAAAAAATTTAATAATTTACAAACCAAAACCAATACGTATTTAGGAGTTTGTTATATGATGGACATGCTGCCTCTATCGCACAGATTCCATCGCTTTGATAATTGTGCACTTTTTCAATGGAATTTCCATTTCCAATTTCAATTTATCATAAGTGAAACGGTTTTTTTTTCAGCTAACATTTGCGCCTCAACGTACGAGAACAACGTGTTGTTGACATTTGTGCAGTTTTTAATTTTTTAATTCGTAAGAAGTTATGTTGCTCATCCTTCGTAAATTTTTCACATTCCACGTACTGCTTCAATACCATTACAAGCAGTGGCTGATCTAGGGGCTGTAGCCCTCCCCCCGCCGAACTTTTTCTATTTTTTATTTCATTCGAATTATATAAGTCTAACAATAAACCAATAACTCATAAGAACCTGAAAATTATGATTATGAATACAGAAGAAAACATCGCCGAAGAAAAATAAATTTATATTGACTTGAATAATGATAAAAGTTCTTTCTACACTTACACCGAAAATAACTTTAATTTTGTCATAGAACGTCACGTTTTCTGACAATGTAAGTATATGTTAAACAAGTTATCATCTTAAAATAAAATATAAAAGATTGAAAAAAATTTCTTAAATTTATAATTGCGTAACAAAACTAATTTATTTATTTAAAATACATTAATTAGTAAGCGCTCAACACATTTCTTTTTCTCAGTGATACTTGGTGAAATCGTTCACCTTGCTCTTCCCTTACGTTTCCTTAATTTTCTGGAAAGTAGTTGAGGTGGGAATGAAAGAAAATGAACTTTTAAACTCATCAAGCAACCAGCTTTAGGTTAAATGCTTTTAACATTCTTTTGACGATTTGTTTGTAGTTAGGATCTTTGTTATTGCCTAAAAATTTCTTTATGGCCTCTTTAAAGGCAATCCACCCTTCTCTTCGAGGATCCGTCATGGTTGTGATGAATAGCGGATCAGCCATAAGCCGTCTAATATCTGGTCCAACGAAAACACCTTCCTTCAACTTTACCTCCGAGAGGCCTGGGAACTTTGATATTAAGTATTTGAATTCCATTTCTTGGAAGTGACTTCACACATTGCTTCATCAATCCCAGCTTTATGTGAAGCGGTGGTCGAAGAACTTTATGAGGAGGAACCAAAGTTTCATGCAGGACATTCTTTTCGCCAACTTTAAGCTCCCTCGGAGGCCAACACTTTTTGTTCCAGTGATTTGTTCGGTCTCTACTATCCCATAGACACAAAAAGCAATATAATTTGGTAAACCCAGATTGTTGTCCGAGCGCCATGCCCAAGATTTTGAAATCATTTGATTTTCTTCTTGACTTGTAATAAAAATTAAAAGCAAGTGAATTTCGAGTGCTGATTAATCATTATTTTCTGCGTAAAAAACCATCACCGAAACCAAGAAATGGCTTGAAAATTCTATAGCTATAAATTTCAAATCTTAAAAAGTGGGTTTAGGTCGTCCACAAGAGGTCGTTAAACCAGAAATTGTCGATAAAATCCATGGAAGTATGTTGAATGACCGCAGAACGAGAGTACGTGATGTGGCTGAGCCTGAAGCAATCTCATCTAAGTGGATAACATGAAATTTTACACGAATATTCTGATATAAAAAACATATGGGTGCCGCGATTGCTTATACTACCATAAGCGTAAACGTGTGACCCCTTCAAAGGATTGGCAAAAATCTGTGAACACAAACTTCTCGCCATCTAACATATTCTTCAGATTTAGCCCCTTGCGACTATTTCCAAATCAGAAGAAATGGCTGGGTGGTAAGAGATTTTTTCGTCTTTGAAACAAACGCCTGTTTTGCGAAAGAATAAAAAGAAAACGCTCGACTAAGCGTAAAGAGTTAAAAAGAGATTAATTTGAGAAATACCATATAATGATTTTTTTCCGAAAAAAAAAAAATTTATTCAAAAAGTCAGTGATTTATCTAAGCGCGCTCGTACAATATTTGTAAACAAATGGAATCAAATTAAAGAAATTAAATCTTGGCATAATTATGCAACACCACCATCGCCTTTGACCATGCTGTTGCCTTCACCTTCACCATTGACTGAGCCTTCCATACCATCGCCGTTGTCATCAGAATTTCTGCCGTTTTCCAATGCTCGGGCTGCCACACAAACAATATTGCTGTTGCTGCTGTTCGCATCAAATATGCTTGTTGCTTGCATCTCGATACAAATCACTTATTGCACTATTAATTGAATGTTTTTATGCAAGCATTATTAATTTTATGCACATATTTTTCCAATATTTGTATATATAAGTTCAAATGTATTTCCAGAAGCATTTTTGAATATACACAAAACAATATTTTTTATTCAGAAGTAAATAAACAAATGTCAAATAAACTTAAAGTTTCTTAAACACTTCAATGAGAACGCTTGACAATTGTTCATAAACTCAAAACCACAAACTCGAGTTTACTGCATAGTCAGAACATAGTATTACGTTCTGGAATTTTTGAGTATTTTTTTATTTTTCAGAACACCTAAATACATAGAAATCAGTTGGAAATATCCAGGCAACATTTTTGTTGCAGACATGTGTTATTTACTTTTTGAAAATTTTACCTTTAGAGGGATTCATTCCACCACATCATTCTAAACATTCGGTCGGTGAAATTGTGACTGCTGCTCAAATTTACGACAATGATTTAACATGTCGCAGTGAAACAGAACTGAACTCTGAAATTCTCCTATGGTATCAGTATTGCAAAAAAGACTGTTTAAAACAGCTGAAACGCAATTGACGTCTCGCAAATTTTAGAATCATAAAAATGTCGTTCCTTTTTTCCAAACATTTCTATACTGTAGCAGTTATTTGCTACTACTCCTGTGACTTCAGTCACAGCGAAACGAACTTTTTCATTGCTCAAGCGTCTTAAGAACTATTCGAGAGTTACCATGACTGAGAATTGACTCAATGGTTTGGCATTCGACAATGTTCATAAGGATACTGAAATTTCAGTGGAAGAGATAGTAGACACATTTTGCAAGCTCAAACCTAGATGTCTTGAAACTTTGGAGAGAGAGAGACTTAATTTCAGAACAATCGATTAAAATTTAGACTAGAAAACGCAAAATATCTCACGATAGATCAGGCGAAATTCCACCTACAGCACAAACAGAACAACAGTGATTCTCTTCGGTTTTCGGAGTAAACTAAAGCTGCTACAAATATGCAATGAATACCAAAGTGCACATGGAACTATTGCACCATCACTACACACTATTTCCAAGTGTTTCCGAAGATTCCAAACGGTACATTTTTCTGTAGAGAATGAGCCCCGAGAGGGGCTGCCGTCACTGTGACTCTGGTGAAGTTCAATGTTGACAAAGATGCACGATTGACACAAGACATGATTTCTGATGACTGGGCTTGAATGCCATGGCTGCACGAATATTAAGTTATCATCTAGGATACCCGATGCAATCTGCTCGATGGATCCCACGAATATTAAATGAGGCCGTAAAAGAGGATCGATAAAGTCGAAAATTACCAGTCTAGCAACTTAAGCAATGTCGTTACTGGTGACGTATTTTGGTTATTTGAGAAAGATCCGGAAACCAAACAACAGTCCTTGGGGTGGAGGAGATAAAAAAGTGAAAGATGAAGAATAAATACGAAATTAACAACAGGACAGCTGCTCTAGAAGCCGAAAAAACCAATTATTGTCTTTCCCTGCGTCGTACATCGCCTTCTCTCACGAGGACAACAGCCAGCCGCCGTGAGCCAATAAAATAAAAAATAAAAAAATAATAATTAAATTAAAGTGACTTATCTGACATCAGTGCTTCGGACCAACAGTAGCTACTCATCACGAACAAACGATAATTGTTATGAAAGAGGGAAATCTAGTATACAAACAGTGCTTAAAATAGTTCAAGTCCGGCAGATTAGATTTTTTTTGGAGGCGTTAAAGCTTTAGATCGCATTGCTGCAATGTTTCCAATGCAGAAGTCGGCAACTTATTTGTTTTCAACTTTTGCTAGTGCTGCCATGAATGGACAAATACATCAACTAATAGAGGGGGTCTATTACCATTTGCATTCAAACGGTGGCACAAAATGCAATGTGAACGCTGATAGACCCACAGAAATATATAATAATTCGTATTAAAGCTTTATTATGCCCTATAAACACGAATCGCGCAACTATTGACCGCATCTGTGTATTCGAGAGAAATTGTTTAACTTTCTTCTTAACATAAATGGGAAGTATCATTCAATTTCACACAATGCGATATTAACGAATATTCGGAAAAATTAATTTATACGAAAACCTATCATAAATTCACGAATATGGAATAGACTGCAGCCTCTTTTGCTTACAGGAATTGTTTCTCGATAACAAGCTTCCACAGCACAAAACAAATCACAAAATAAAATGACAATCAACAGCGTTCTTTAATCAGCTTTGCGGATAAACTGTGAGTGGGTCCGCCACTGTTAAAAAGGCACTTAGAGAGTTAAAATGATCCTCGAAGATGTCAATAAGACAATTTTACATGGGCGCCAAAGATGAAAACTTGTACGGGTTAATATAAGTGCGTTAAAATGCTTAGTTCCAGCTAATGTTCACATATTTGGCATTGACAAAATGCAAACATCTAAATATAATTATGAACATTAAGGCAGATCGATTTATAGAGAGTGCAATTTTTAGGCTTTGCGCAAAGCATTTTTATTATAGGTTTTTATAATGTTGTTTTTATTCGATTTATATCCATGGTCAGAGTCATACAATTTACAGCATATTCGCATGGAAATACACAATGTCCTAATTTGTTAGAAAGCAGGAGATAAGTTTTTGGCGTTTTATCGAGTTCCTTCTAATTTTTATGGATATGCTTAATTCAAGAACTTTAGCAGTTAGAATTTGTATTTAAAAAATCGCACTTAAAGCAATATTTTTTAACTTCCATAAAATTTTTTTTTATAACAATTATTTTTAATTTTTATATTATAAGTCAGAATAAATATTAATAATTTCAATTTTAAGAATCCAAAACTATAGGATTTCTTTTCTATTTTTATGCTAGCAGTTATTGAAGACTTTTATTTATTTATTTGCCTGATCGTTTAATAAATATAAAAAAAATTTGGCGTTGAAATAAGTAATTTTTGAATAAAAGAGTTGTTAATATTTAAAGTGAACTAAAAGCGTCTGCGTCAAACTATCATAATTTATAGCAATGGAACGACGTCAGCAGTGGAAAACCAGTCAAAATCGGTCGTTGAGGAAAATCTGCAAAACAAATTGTACGAGCAGCAAAATTAAGGATTTGTGAAACTGTTTATTATATATGTAAATGAACGAATTAAATAAATACAATTAAATAAGGTAATTGTATGAACCGTACGCTGATTTAAGATTTCTTTATTTTCAAATTTGATTATTTTTAAAAGTAGTTTAATAAGTTGTTGTACATAGATGCATATGCTTACAAACATATGTAAATTAATTTCATGTAAAAAAAAAATTTATATTTTTCAGTAGCTGATATCTCGCACTAGCTGAGAGTAACCTAGAATTTTCGTACAGTTTGGTTACTTACTGTGCGCAAGCAAAGCAGCGAATGCTATTTTACTTACTTTATTCATTTTATGTTCTAAAAGTTTTCTTTTTTCTATTCTTACTCTGTTCACAAATTATAACACAACCACATATTGGCAGATTTGTACACTTTATTTTCCTTCTAATTAACTAACATTATTTTTGAAATTATATATGGTTTATTCTCTAAGAAAACCCATAAACACACATTTTTTTAAACTATTTACAAAATGTAATATGATTTAGTAAAATTTCATAAAAATTTCGTACTTTTTAAAACAAATGTTTGACTCATTAAATTTTTTAGTCTAAGAAAGTGCAAGTTTACAAAGTTACTATTAATTTTTGACAATATTTTATTGTCAATTTCCGCCATGCTTCCGCGCTTATTTTTTATATGGAAGGACCTGCGAAAGAGCGCCAGTGAAAAAAATTGTCAAAAATCTGTGTTAATTCGTAGCCACTTGAAACTTGCGCTTTGTTGTACTAAATGAATGAGCTACATATCTGCATAAGCAAATTTTGTTTTTAATATTTTCTACTAAATTCATAAAATTTAGAAATTAACGATGTTTTAAATGAAAAATTATTTAATATAATTAGAGTAGTTATTAATAAATTGTACATGTGTCAATATGTGTTTGTGTCATAATTTGTGAATAGTGCATATTTGTGGCTTCCCGGCATAACCGAATGAGTCACTTTTTTTGCAAAATCGAGTTAATACAAAATTGGACATCTGTGGGTGTTAATTATTCGAAGAATGTAAATAAGTACTTTTGTATTTAATATTGTGGCTAAATTCTCGACATTTCCAAATGGAATAACTGCACTTTTCATAAAGCTTCAAAACTTTGAGGCGCGTTTTCCTGAAAATAGCTGTGAGTGACTTTTCCGGTTATGCCGGGAAGCCACAGATATGGTCACTCTTGCAGCTGACATTCAAGTTTACGTTGTCGCCGTAATTGTGTTTTACTGAACTATTTTTGTTTGAATTAGCAAACAACTTAGAATGAAAATATTTTTTTTTTTGAAATTTTTACATTGTTTGAAACTTGGGATTTGGCATATAATTTTTATGTTTATTATGCTTTTAATGATATAAAACAGAAAACAATAATAGTCAACATTATTCGGAGAGATACCCAAATGTTTGGAAACAAGCTAATCAAATTTTTCTCAACGATGAATGGAAGAACTTCTTATGGACGCTTGATTTTGACAGGTTTTACATACGAGTATATGCCTAAATTGTTTCAACTCATCACAAAGCTCCAGTCCATTGATATCCGAATCTTTTTCAGTACTGAGTTTGGCACTCAAATCCTGACATTTTGACAATATAGAAGAGTCTTCCACATTAGAATCTTGGAGTCCTTCCATTTTTGGATGTAGAGAGAAGTCGTACAAAAATCCCCAAAGCTTTTCATGATTTTTCAGCTGCTAAAATCGTTCTTTTACTGAAGCGAGAGCAGTGTCGACTAGAACGAGGAAGAAATCTCTCCGAAATTGATCTTTTGGTGTAGCGATTGCAGATTCATCCTCATTTTCCTAATCGAAAATTTTTCTAGTAGTACATAATCAATACGTTTTTTTTATTCGAATTTATTTGTAATTTATTGAATTTTTTTAAATAATTTTTAAGTAGTCAATTAATAGTGTTAAGACTAATGTGTTATATTTAATTAACTATTCGCCTAATGTCTGTTGTTACTATACTCGTTGTTAGACATAAATAAATAAATATGTAAATATAAATTAAGATTTTATTTAATTTTTAAATAAAGCACATCCTTAAACCTTATAAATTGTATAATGAACCAACTCTGAAAATTCCCACCTTGTATTGTTTTCATACGAATTTGACAGCTGTGCATCGCTAAGCTACACACGCACGCAAAACAATTTCGTTTGAGACACAAAAAAAAAATACTTTCTCGCCGTGCGTAAAAAAAAGCGCAGTGCGTTTAATATTAGGTTGAGCTATTAGTGAGCAAAATTTAAGCGCGTGCGTCGCTGAGGACGTCGCTCTGCTGGGACGTTCGCCGGAATTATGTTTAAGCTATTATTTTTGAGCATTTTCCTCTTCTAACTTCATGTTAAGTACATGTTTTTTATTTTTTTTTATTTTGCGTTTGTTGCTTAATTTAGCTTAGTGCCGACAAGACTTTGGTTATTTGTATTCCCTTACTAAATAACAAGGAACATTTTGCCGAAGTTAGCAAAACTTCGTTTCTCAGCTGAAGCGAAGAACTTCATTATACGTACATATAAACGTTCATGGAAAAAATTGTTCGATGTAGCAGTGTCTTAAAACTGAAAACAGTTTGCTCCACACCGTGCTACTGTTTTTTTTTTTGTTTTTGTTGCGATTCTTATTACCTCCGGCACGACGGGAATTATATGATCACAACATCTAGTGTGCTCTCATTATTCGTTTGCGTCAGAACATGAAATACAATAGCAACTGAGAACCGACGAAGGCAATGGCAATGGGCGAAGCGTCAACAAAATCGACGCCAAAAACAAAAATGCCAACAACAACATCAAGTTTACAATCTCAATTAAGATGATGACTTATTTTAATAACGATGAGGCCCGCGTTTACTTCGTTGTGTTGTGTTGCTTTTCCATAGGTTTTTTTCTTCGCTTTATTGTTGTTTTTAGTTCGGTTCCACTTGTGTAAATGCTTCTCGATTGCGGTTTTGCAAGATATTCCAGACAATCGCTTCATCAGTGTGCACAGACGCATGCATACACACATACATGCATTCATACCCACCAGTATTTGAGGTAAGGGCCTGCAAATTCAGTACAATATTCAGTACGAAAAATGACATGAAACTCAGTTCAGCAATCAATGCCTGAAAAATTTACCGAACACGCAGTGAAGCTTTCAGGGGTACTGAAATTTGTGCTTGACGCGTAGTGAAGATTTCAGGGTAGTTGCACTTTTCGCTGAACGCGCAGTGAAGTTTTTAGTTGTTTCTAGAAATTCATTGCGGTCATATTTTGTGATAAAGAGAATAAAAAGTGTAAATAAACTAAATCTCTCCGGTAAAATTTAGTTAGATAATTTATTAAGTAAATAATAACTGCTAAATTACATTGTGAAATAAAAATATAAAAGAAAAGTTTAAGAATGAGTGGTTTAAGTAAAAGAAATTTAATGCGTTTGTCCGCAAGGGCTAAGCAGAACATGCTGCGGAGCGCCGTTCTATGTCCGTCCGAGTGTCCCAGTGAAAATGCGAGTATTAAAGCCTCAAAGAAAGCCAGTTAACCCTCAGTTAACTAACATCATCAATTTGAAATTTATAGGACATCCTTTTCAAATCAATACTTCTGCCTCATGGCATTCATAAATATCTTAATAGGATACTTTCTGAAGAGCTGTGCGTTGAAATGAATTACTCCGGACTGTCAAATAAGGTCCCTTAACAAAGCTTTATATGGTAAATATTCTTAAATTTTAAATATATATATATGTATATACTCTACACGTTCTTTAAAAGTGTATGAACTCAAAATGTTGCATTTTTGATATTATGTACTACAAAAATTACAGTAATCATTTTGTTTGCTGACATACAGAAAATGTTAGGTCAATGCACCTTTTGACCAACTTTTATTTAAAATTTTTCATTAAATCTCCTTAAATTTCGTTTCATATTTTCCAGAATCGGTCTTAAAAGACGGCTATTCTATGACTGATTACGTAAGAGATGTACGTCAGGCGTTTCAGAAAATTAAAAACAAAAAATATAAAGCAGTATCTCTTAAAAAGAACTTGATGAGACGTCATGGAAACAGTGAAGAAACTGAAAAGGAAACCAAAGAGTCTTCATAAATTAATTAAATTTTATACAACTTTGTTTTATTAATAATTGACTGAACTACTTTTATTAATAATATATTTTTAAGTTTCTTGATATGAAATAAATGAATGTGATTAAAATAAGAAATAGTTATATTACAAACTAAAAAGGAAAACTAAAAAACTATAAACTATTCTTGAATTAATTCAATTTCTTACACCTTTTTTTTAAACTTGACTGAGTTACTCGTATTTTTTATTTTTGAATAATATATATTTTAAGTTTCTTTATATTAAATAAATGGTTGTGATTAACAAATTATTTCTTTTATTCGCAAAAACATTTTGAAAGGTAAAGGAAATTTCCACTGCGCTTGAGATGGTTTTCCTATCGAAATTCCGCCTGAATTTTTTCTTGTGGATATGCTCGCTTCCCGTTCTCCAGCTTTTTACTGTGGAAGTGCTCACTGCATGTTCAGTCGTTTTTTCATACAGGAATTTTCCCTTCTCGTTCGTCAGTTTTTAGATAGTTCGTTTTTAGCGCCATCTCTATATAAAAGCGAATGAGAATATTCAGATTTTGTAACTACATCCCTACTGAATATTCAGCAGGAAAGAAGTGCGGTTTTCCAGCTGAAAAATACTGCTGGGTACAGATTTATGAAACTGCTTATGTATTTACATAAAAACATACAGTCGTGTACGTGTGTGTTCAGCATATGCCCTTTTGTGGTATTGAATGTTCATCGCACAGGGATACATCGTTTCCGAACGTCTCAAGATGCAAGTCTCCAAGCATTGTGTACTTTGTATGAAGCTATAAGCAATGCACATGTGGCTACTTGCTCAACATCCCAGTAGCGAAAGGTAAGGTCTTTCTTGGTCTGAACTTGGAATTTATAGTTACAGTATACAACGAGTTTCAAGGTTTGTGTTTAAAAAATTTCATTCGTACCAATTCACTTACTTTTTCCAACGAACAAGCATTTAAGACTTTTAATATTTTTTTATTTAATTTAATTTCATCAATTTATTTGCACAATAAATAAATATTCTGCAAATACTTTTCGCAGCACGGGCATCGGAAGACTTCGGCTGAGGAAGAAATATTTTTAATATTGTTTGTTTAAAATGATTTATTCTATAACAACATTTTTAATTAATAGGACAGAATGGAAAACTACAATAGTAAAAGAGTGACAAAAATAAATATATGCTCGTGCATGCAACAAGCCACCTTAATATTTTCGAAAATCAATAACTTGGTTTCATTTGCAACATAAAGGGAGGGATTTATTTAAAAACAAATGTGTACATATATTTCTTTTGGGAGTCGACAAATTTAAGTTGACCGATCTTCTTCAATAGAAGGAGCGTCCCTGGATTTTCGCAACAAACAGTTCTTTCAAGTTCGCTGATAACGCGTTAAGATACTGTTCAAATATCTTCGCCACGCCCTCATCTTGATAATATTTACTTTCACAACACTCTTTCTAAATATTTTCTGCAAAATATGGCGAGATTGTGGCAAATTTTAGATAAATACTCGAGTTCCACAAATTTAAACAAAATTTGACATTTCTCTTCAACTATACCAGCGACGCCTGCGGCGGATAAAAGTATTCGAATTTTTCTTGCAGATTTTTAGCGATAAAAAAGCCCGAATCGCATTTAAGAATAATAGCTAAAAGTCGGGTATATTTTAGCGACTGGAGTTTCTGAGACTTTAAGAGTTTTCGCCAAAGCGAAAGCTGGAATCCGGCTACAGGAGTCTTCTTGGAGTATCATCTAAGTTCTTGGTTCTTTTTTGTTGGTTTATTTAAGGCTTATTTGAGCATTTCGTAATATTTTTTTAGATTCTTTTTAAACGCGTTTTTAATGGCATAAAAATATTTTCTCTAAATTTTTAAATTTTAGTTTTTATTTATTAATTATATTTTTTTTTGTATTAAAAAGTTTTAAATATAAAAATAAAAAGTAGTTTTATATATTTGTTAATTATATATTTAGTTACAAGAATTATTATTTAATTTGCATAATAAAAATATTTAATTTTTATGTTCTATACACTTTTTTTACTTTACTGACATGCTTCGCACAAAATAAATCATTTTTAAAACGCTGGTCAATTATAATTGCATCAAATTTCAGTAAAAACTGAAATGTTGCATTCTATGTATATAATACGTAGTTTTGAATTACTGTTGAAAATGACTTAGTTCATCGGTTCACAAAATGGGGTGCCACTATTGTATACAGGGCCGGCGGAACACCTTCAGCCCGAGTGGGTAGTGAGAAAAAGTAGTCTTTGTTTTCCTCCTTTCTGAAATTATCAGAAGTTTTCCGAGTGGGTAGGACCACCTATACTACCATAGGCTTCCGTCAGCCCTGATTGTATATCTATTCATACATATACGTATTTAAATAGTACGCTTGCATTGGTATTGGCTTTGGCAATTCTACCCGTGGCAATGAATACTTTTACGTCAACAAAATAAGAGTTATGTGTGGCACGTTCAAACTGGACAGATTACAGCTTAGCTTCTTCTTAAATGTGTAGATTTTCTCTTAATAATTTGCTTTTATAAAAACTTATGTAGGAACATTTTAAAGCCACCTTCCAATGGCAAATAGTTCAGGGTAGAGATTCGCTTACCAAGTCGGGATCACTAATCGACCTAAGTAAGAAAAAGACGGTTTAAGCTTTCGACTGCTGCAATATAAAAAAAAGTGCGCTGATTTTTTCTTTGTTTTTTTTTAACTATTGAACATTTTATACATAGTAAGTGGGTCAAAAGTCTTTTTCTCTAGTTTTCCAATAATTTGTGTGAGACGAAAAAATGGGTTACCGAAAAATCTATCATTTTAAAAGTTACTATTTATTATTTGGATAACTATTTAACTTTTTTAAAAATTACCACTTGCCTTTTTTTTACTTTTCATAGAAATGTTTTATTAAATTTGGTCCGATAAGTACCAGAGTTAGGGCCATCAAAAAGTATATTGAAATGATCAGGATAATGAGCTCAGTCGATTTCCGTCTGTCTGTCTATCTTTATAAGGTACCCGAAAACTTTCGAATAAGAAACCAGGCTTAGAAAGAAGCAACTTATAACGGGGGGAGATGAGGTGTCTCTGATTCTAAATCTGAAGGTCCCACCCTCCGGAGGCTTATAGTTTTTAAGTAATTTGCTGTTAAAGTGGGGAAAAAAAACCTGCACTGATATCCAAGGAAATTCCCAGGACATATTCTGTGCTTCTTAGAGTGTTGAGGGTTGCTTTTTATCTGCTTTGGGTACAAACACAACCCTTGCTTCTCCATAGAGAACAGCCAAATATCGCTACCAACCACAGGACCACTAAGTGAGTGCCTCTCTGCAGCATGGCTGGAAAGATTCCGTCTATCCCGTTGACTTGAATGAGTCAAAGCTATGTATTGCCCGGTCTACTTTACGTACTACGGTTCAAGTAGTAATTCTTCGCAGCATTCTGTTCATTATCCATTACTTTGGCATACTAATTTTGGAGTGGATGGCTGCTAAGAGAGCAATCTCCTTAGCCTGGCCACCTCGGTTGTCTTATCCATGCTGCCACAGAAGTCCCTCCATGACTCCTTTTGGCCTTGCGTATTTCTTTTTAATTCCCCTTTATTAGCTCCTCCTTATACCCATGCCAGCAAAGCTCATCAAATTATATTGAAGTAACTCGAAGTACTAGTCAATTAGTTGGTGGTTGTAAGTAACGGTTGAGCCGACCCTCCCGTTTTTGCGCTGGATATGTCCTCCCTGATCCCTTGCTTCATAGATAACCATGGGATGCTTAAGCGACTACAACGCCGAGTGAGGATAGCGGCTTAACCCAAAAACAAAAAAAAAATCGTCTTCCCCTCCACGGGGCTTGAAAGTGCCGGTGCATGCGCCTAAGGAACCCCTCCGTCGCATAGCGAGCACCCAACTACCAAAGCATGGCTGGGGTATCGGTTGAAGATAGAGTACCCCTATCTTAAAAACAAAGATCAGTTGAGAAGCAACAAGAAGCTCCCAAAAAGAAATGTGTCCGTTCCGAAGTGGCCAGACCCAGATTTCCTGATGTCGCCAGGGACAGAATCCTCATCGGGGTCCTGAACCGCGGCAATGAGCTCGGGTCAATTCCAACGCAGCAATGGAGGTGGGTGAAGGCGGCTCCGGTAAACGTCATCCTGGACGTTCCGCTGCAGAACCTGTAGCCCTCTCGCGTGCAGAGATGCCAGTTGGTGCCAGGGACACGTAAAGGTCGCCTCCTGTGATGACGCGAGGTCGGCGGCGTTGTTCACGGCCGCCGTCTCCAAGGTAGGGGCTGTTTACCCTGAAGCGAAGCTAGAAGTGGTCGAAGGGGATTCCAGTCAGCACTTGAGCGAGGGGTTAGTGCCTGTCCCACAGCCATTACTCGAGAGCATCTGAAAGATGCTTCAGGTGATGCCCTGTCCCTGAACAGGGACTCTCTGGAGATCCTGGAGAAGAGACAGGGCCGTGTTGACTACGGCCTAGATGAGGTGACTCTTAGAGTCTATCGCGGTGTCGCGCAGTGTGCCTCCGGCCAAAGCACTTCAATGGATGTGGACATTGAGGAGCCTGAGCCGGAGGCTGACTTTTCCGATGCGGACAGCAGAGCCTCCTCGCAATCAAACCTTGCATCTGCGATGCAAAGAATGTATGCTGAGGAGGAGATCTATTTAGCGAAGAGGAAGACAGCGCTGTAGTCTCTGTCGTTGCTTTGGAGAAGAAAGCGGTAACCAAAAATTATGAGAGTTCTGCAGATAAACCTCCATCGATCTAGGGCAGCATCAGCTGCTCTCCTGAGCCACCTACTTGGCAACGACATAGACGCCGCAATTATTCAGGAGCTCAGGGTTAACAATTCAGGGATCTGGGTTCTAGGTGCGGTGCGCTATATGCTACTTGTTGAGCGCGATAAAGGTAAAAAATAAGAACCTGTGTAAGATTTAAAAATTTTTCTTCTTTCTTTTTATAATGATAGAGACATGACGGCAACGTTGCAGGAGACCGGAGTCAAGTCTTTGCTGCTGGCCTCCACGTACATGGTGTACGAGGCTGAGGATCACCCCAAAGTCAACTCCGCAAGGTAGTGAACTACCACACAGCGGGCTTAGTTTTCTTCGGTTGCGAGGTGAGTCTCTTTTTAACTACCCTTTAACAACTATCTTAGTTACATATATGCAATAGGGGCATAGTGCCAACTTTAATTTTAAAAACCGTCAGCAGGTCATAGATCTGTTTCCGTGGTCTTCATGCCCTCGGCTGGAAAATCATCACATACGAATCCGAAGAATTAGATAGGATAGAGCAACTGTTCATAGTAAGACAAATTACAGCAGAAGTTGTTGAAAACCGTGTCTATAGGAACGCCGCAAGGTGGGGTGCTTTCACCCCTTCTCTGGGATCTGACCGTTACTTTTCTCTTGCGGGAGACGGAATGGGGGCCGCCAGAGTTGTCACATATGCAGATGGCATCGCCATAATATACATGGGAAAGTTCCCGCAGACCTTTTGCGATTTGATGCAAGGGACACTCCGCGATTTAGGGAACTATTAAAAACGAAGTGGTCTCAGCGTCAACCCAGAAAACGTGGAGCTTGTACAATGCACTAGGAAATATAAGGTGTCGGAGACATGCAAATAAGCGGGAGGCATAATATTGTCCAGCGACATCAGAAGGCTTCTGTGGTCCTATACACTTGTAAAAGGGAAATTGAAAAAAGATGGGGTCTGAATTCAAGGGTATGCCGCTAGATCTATAGAGCGGTGGTTAGACCGATTGGCCTCGATGGAGTTATCGTATGGTGGCCTGACTTGAGCAGAGCTGCTAATCTTAATATACTTGGAAAATTGCAGAGAGCCAGTAAGATCTGCATTAGTGGAGCGTTGCGAACAACACCAAACGACGCATTCAATATCTTTGTGGACCTTCTACCACTAGACTTAGTGGGTCAGCAAGTGGCGACTCTTGCACCGCTCCGGTTAAAAGAGACATATCAATGGGTGTCCAGCTTACGTAGGAACTCATGCATACTGAATAACTATTGTTTTCTTCTATACTGCATAGATTGCTGCGTCGATACTGTGGGCCCGTACAGAAAATTGTGAACAGAGGATATATGCACTTAGATACACCCAGCAGCAAATATGTTCGTACTTACACTGGTTTTTTTATTATTCGCAATGCTTTTGATGTTATTCTTCCCTTTTTTCATAAAAATCTAGGTTACAAAGTATTTTTTTAAAAACAATAGGAAAATTATTAATTTTTGTAATAATTTTTTTTTTAATTTTAATTCGATTTTTGCTCATTCAGTTATAATAACAAAGCTCAAGTTTGAAGTTTATGCCGTTAATTTATGTTTTTTTCTTTGTTGGCGAAAATACCCATATACCATGTGTCCCAGAACTCAACGTCAAGCCGAAACGGGGTGACAGGATTGATTGTAACCATCATGAGAGAAATCAGAAAAATAATCTATCCCATGCAGTTTGAAAATTATGGGCATTTAAGAAAAACCTGGAAATTTTTTCAAACTGTAACCATTTTTCGGTTGTTGTGGTTAATTTTTATTTTTTTTGTTCATTTAAACTTTGGAACCGTAACCCTTAATAACATTTCTAGAACCTAAGTCTAAACTAATGGCACAATTGCCCCAAGTTTTCTAGAATTAAGACTATTTGTTAAACTATGAAATTAAAATTTTTATAATTTGTCGTCTTTGAAAGGCCCTCCTTTAAAAAAAATGTTTTAAAGTGCCTTGGAAAGTGCCATTAAAAGTTCGCGTATTTAATCAGGATTGTAAAATGGTACAATTCTTGTTAGTTTCATACTAAAAAAATTAGTAAAAAATAAAGACCTCAACAACCCGATTTTTGCTTACCCATTTTACTCAGTTCAAATGTTTTTTATTCGCACAAGCTCTTGGTAGGTTCTTAAATTTACGGCAAAATTATGAGGGAGATGGATAGTGGACATGTTTGCCATGAGCGAGCGATACAGATAATGACGCCACTTTTACCAAAGTCAACAAAAGTAAGTAAAATTAATAAAATAATGAAAAATCTTGACTTGGTTTAGTTTAGGTTTATTGGAATAAAGGTCAGATAGGGAAATAACATTTTTTATTACAATACATGTTCAAATTGTTTACCATCAGCCTCAATACACGCTCTACATCTTCTTAAAAAAGATCTAATTATTAGCCTGGCATATTAGCGAGTGGCATGTGGCGAATTCACATTTAATGCGAGAAGACAGATCCCAGTATCGCTTTAAAGTAAACCTGTGGACCGGAATGGCACGAATTACCTAAATTGTTAACGAGAAAATTTACCAATTTTGTTAGAGGACATACCACTAACAGATCGTCGCCACATGTGGTATCAACAAGATGGCTGCCATTGACCAGGAATATCCGGGAAGGTGGATTGGAAGTTCAGGCACTATCTCGTGGCCAGCCCGTTCCCCAGATTTAAATCCCCTGGATTTTTTTATTGGGGTGTTATCAAAGAAAAAGTTTATTCAAAGCCTTTTGGGAGCGTAGCCGAGCTACGTGAACGAATTTCTCAAGGTGCTGACGACATCAGCTCTCGAGGATATGCCCGGCTAATAAGTAGATCTTTTTCAAGAAGATGTAGGGCGTGTATTGAGGCTGATGGTAAACAATTTGAATATTTATTGTAATAAAAAATGTTATTTCCCTATCTGACTTTTATTCCAATAAACCTAAACTAAAGTAGGTCAAGATTTTTCATTATTTTATTTATTTTACTTACTTTTGTTGACTTTGGTAAAAGTAGCATCAGTATCTGTCTCGCTCGCTCATGGCAAAGATGTCCACTATCCATCTCTCTCCTCATTTTGCCGTAAAACTAAGAACCTACAAAGAGCTTGTGCGAATAAAAAACATTTGAACTAAGTAAAATGGGTTAGCAAAAATCGGGTTACTTGAGGTCTTTATTTTTTTACTCGTTTTTTTTGTATGAAACTAACAAGAATTGTACCATTTTACAATCCTGATTAAATACGCGAAGTTTTAATGGCACTTTCCAAGGCACTTTAGAACATTTTTTTTAAAGGAGGGCCTTTCAAATTTCAAATTCATAGATTAACAAAATATTTAAGGGGTTAAGGTTCCAAAGTTTAAATGAACAAAAATAATAAAAATTAACCGCAATAACCGAAATATGGTTACATGACCAAATTTCTAGGTTTTTCTTAAATGCCCATAATTTTCAAACTGCATGGGATAGATTATTTTTCTGATTTTTCTCATGATGGTTACAATTAATCCTGTCACCCCGTTTCGGTTTGGCGTTGAGTTCTGGGACACCCTATACATACAGCTGTGATCAAAAAAATAGGAATATCCAAGGAAATACACAAAATGCTACATATTCTTCAGAAGACGTACAATTTTATTCAGAAACACTTCAGAAATATATTCTTAGCTTAGTCTTGTATTTCTATACAGCAAAGCATTTTCATCAGAAGGTTTTAAAATAATAAGTATAATAAGTATTTTACTATAACATTTTACAGATCAAAATAATAGGAGTATTTAAGTTTTTCAAATATTACAGATTGTATAATATTTGGTGGCATAGCGCCGATTTTTTTTTTTTAATTGCAGTACATCTTCTGGGTATGTAGTCGATGATATCCTGGCAACTTTTCAAAGGAACTTATCGCCATGGTTCTTGGATACTGTACTATAAATCCATCGAATTTGTTGGCCTTGGTTCCGAAATACTTTTATTGACGTCTGCCCACAGATTTTCTATACGGTTGAGGTCGGGCGACTGAGCTAGGCAGGCTATGACCTCAACTGCATTTACCCAAAACCACTCCTCTGCCGATTTGTTCGCGTCTTCCGGGTCATAACCTTGCAACATTACTTTGCCCAATATAAGTATGCACATATACCAACTGATCCATCAATTCTTTATTAAGGTGGATTGAGCCAACTCCATTATAAGAAAAACTGCGCCACACCATAACCTTAATGCCACCATGTTTTATAATTTTAATTGTATATTTGCGCTTATATTTTGTGTTCGGGGGACGGCGCAAATATAGTCGGGACTCCGTTCCACCATATAGAAAAATTTTGTTTTCATCCGTCCTCAATATGTTGCGCCATTTCGAAGTTTGCCACTTGACGTGTTCATGGCAAACTTGATACGCGCTGCTAAATATTTTTTAAAAAACAAAGCAATTTTTTTGTGGACTTATGGCATTTAAATTGGATTATTGTAAATGTCTATGAACGGTTATTTTACTTCAGCGCTTTTTGCAAAGCCACTATCAACCATAAGAAAATTATAGATATGCTAAATCTAAAAAATTAGACCAAAATATTTTGATAAAATTACACAGGTCTGCAACAAAAATGCTGCCTGGATATTTCCAACTGATTTCTATGTATTTAGGTGTTCTGAAAACTAAAAAAATACTCAAAAATTTCCAGAACGTAAGGTTATTTTACAAAACGCAAAATTTTATTATAAAAAAGGGTTTTTTTGGGCTAACTTGTAGGCATTAATAATAGGAATAATTTTATTTGATTACTGTTTTTAAATGTTTACCATAACTATCATTAATTTCCAAATAAGGAACACCCTGTTTGAGCTGCATTAACAAACATAAACATGTTGTAACCTGAACGTGCGCGCTCCGATAGTGTAGAAGGTTTGATGGATATATTTATGATCTCATACGACGCAGCAGAGTGGCGTATTTTCATAGATTCTTCAAAAAGAAGCCTTAAAGCAGTTTTACTTCACAACGCCGGTTTCTATACTTCCATTCCTGTCGGTCATTCCGTACACCTCAAGGAAACCTACAAGAACTTGGAATTGATTCTTTGCATTTTAAAATATAAAGACCACGGTTGGCAAGTGTGCGGTGATTTTAAAATCTTGGGCATGGCGCTCGGACAACAATCTGGGTTTACCAAATTATATTGCTTTTTGTGTCTATGGGATAGTAGAGACCGAACAAATCACTGGACCAAAAAGTGTTGGCCTCCGAGGGAGCTTAAAGTTGGCGAAAAGAATGTCCTGCATGAAACTTTGGTGCCTCCTCATAAAGTTCTTCGACCACCGCTTCACATAAAGCTGGGATTGATGAAGCAATGTGTGAAGTCACTTCCAAGAAATGGAATTCAAATACTTAATATCAAAGTTCCCAGGCCTCTCGGAGGTAAAGTTGAAGGAAGGTGTTTTCGTTGGACCAGATATTAGACGGCTTATGGCTGATCCGCTATTCATCACAACCATGACGGATCCTCGAAGAGAAGGGTGGATTGCCTTTAAAGAGGCCATAAAGAAATTTTTAGGCAATAACAAAGATCCTAACTACAAACAAATCGTCAAAAGAATGTTAAAAGCATTTAACCTAAAGCTGGTTGCTTGATGTGTTTAAAAGTTCATTTTCATTCATTCCCACCTCAACTACTTTCCAGAAAATTTAGGAAACGTAAGGGAAGAGCAAGGTGAACGATTTCACCAAGATATTAAGGAGATGGAAAAAAGATACCAGGGAAGATGGAGCGTTTCAATGATGGCAGACTACTTTTGGACGCTTCAAAAAGACCTTCGCGATGCTTCCCACAAGCGAAACTGTACCAAAAGAAGTCTCACTGAGAAAAAGAAATGTGTTGAGTGCTTACTAATTAATGTATTTTACATAAATAAATTAGTTTTGTTACGCAATTATAAATTAAAAAATTTTTTTTAATCTTTTATATTTTATTTTAAGATGATAACTTGTTTAACATATACTTACATTGTCAGAAAACGTGACGTTCTATGACAAAATTAAAGTTATTTTCGGTGTAAGTGTAGAAAGAACTTTTATCATTATTCAAGTCAATATAAATTTATTTTTCTTCGGCGATGTTTTTTTCTGTATTCATTATCATAATTTTCAGGTTCTTATGAGTTATTGGTTTATTGTTAGACTTATGTAATTCGAATGAAATAAAAAATAAAAAAAGTTCGGCGGGGGGTAGGGCTACAGCCCCTAGATAAAACGCCAAAAACTTATCTCCTGCTTTCTAACAAATTAGGACATTGTGTATTTCCATGCGAATATGCTGTAAATTGTATGACTCTGACCATGGATATAAATCGAATAAAAGCAACATTTTAAAAACCTATAATAAAAATGCTTTGCGCAAAGCCAAAAAATTGCACTCTCTATAAATCGATCTGCCTTAATGTTCATAATTATATTTAGATGTTTGCATTGTGTCAATGCCAAATATGTGAACATTAGCTGGAACTAAGCATTTTAACGCACTTATATTAACCCGTTCAAGTTTTCATCTTTGGCGCCCATGTAAAATTGTCTTATTGACATCTTCGAGGATCATTTTAACTCTTTAAGTGCCTTTTTAACAGTGGTGAACTCAGGAGGAGGGGTTGTTGGAATTAAAGAAATTTGAAAGATGCGCGACTCAGTGGGTAAAACTTGAAAATACTGTGAACAAATCATTTAGTACATTCCTCACAGTTTATCCGCAAAGCTGGTTAAAGAACACTGTAGATTGTCATTTTATTTTGTGATTTGTTTTGTGCTGTGGAAGCTTGTTATCGAGAAACAATTCATGTAAGCAAAAGAGGCTGCAGTCTATTCCATATTCGTGAATTTATGATAGGTTTTCGTATAAATTAATTTTTCCGAATATTCGTTGATATCTCATTGTGCGACTTTTGGCAATTGACTAAAATAATACTAAATTGAAATTGATTGATACTTCCCATTTATGTTAAGAAGAAAGTTAAACAATTTCTCTCGAATACGCAGATGCGGTCAATAGTGTCGCGATTCGTGTTTATAGGGCATAATAAAGCTTTAATACGAATTATTATATTTTTCTGTGGGTCTATCAGCGTTCACATTGCATTTTTTGCCACCGTTTGAATGCAAATGGTAATAGACCCCCTCTATTAGTTGATGTATTTGTCCATTCATGGCAGCACTAGCAAAAGTTGAAAACAAATAAGTTGCCGACTTCTGCATTGGAAACATTGCAGCAATGCGATCTAAAGCTTTAACGCCTCCCAAAAAAATCTAATCTGCCGGACTTGAACTATTTTAAGCACTGTTTATATACTAGATTTCCCTCTTTCATAACAATTATCGTTTGTTCGTGATGAGTAGCTACTGTTGGTCCGAAGCACTGATGTCAGATAAGTCACTTTAATTTAATTATTATTTTTTTATTTTTTATTTTTTTGGCTCACGGCGGCTGGCTGTTGTCCTCGTGAGAGAAGGCGATGTACGGCGCAGGGAAAGACAATAATTGGGTTTTTCGGCTTCTAGAGCAGCTGTCCTGTTGTTAATTTCGTATTTATTCTTCATCTTTCACTTTTTTATCTCCTCCACCCCAAGGACTGTTGTTTGGTTTCCATATCTTTCTCAAATAACCAATATACGTCACCAGTAACGACATTGCTTAAGTTGCTAGACTGGTAATTTTCGACTTTATCGATCCTCTTCGTGGGATCCATCGAGCAGATTGCATCGGGTATCCTAGATGATAACTTAATATTCGTGCAGCCATGCAGAAATCATGTCTTGTGTCAATCGTGCATCTTTGTCAACATTCAACTTCACCAGAGTCACAGTGACGGCAGCCCCTCTCGGGGCTCATTCTCTACAAAAAAATGTACCGTTTGGAATCTTCGGAAACACTTGGAAATAGTGTGTAGTGATGGTGCAGTAGTTCCATGTGCACTTTGGTATTCATTGCATATTTGTAGCAGCTTTAGTTTACCCCGAAAACCGAAGAGAATCACTGTTGTTCTGTTTGTGCTGTAGGTGGAATTTCACCTGATCTATCGTCAGATATTTTGCGTTTTCTAGTCTAAATTTTAATCGATTGTTCTGAAATTAAGTCTCTCTCTCTCCAAAGTTTCAAGACATCTAGGTTTGAGCTTGCAAAATGTGTCTACTATCTCTTCCACTGAAATTTCAGTATCCTTATGAACATTGTCGAATGCCAAACCATTGAGTCAATTCTCAGTCATGGTAACTCTCGAATAGTTCTTAAGACGCTTGAGCAATGAAAAAGTTCGTTTCGCTGTGACTGAAGTCACAGGAGTAGTAGCAAATAACTGCTACAGTATAGAAATGTTTGGAAAAAAGGAACGACATTTTTATGATTCTAAAATTTGCAAAACGTCAATTGCGTTTCAGCTGTTTTAAACCGTCTTTTTTGCAATACTGATACCATAGGAGAATTTCAGAGTTCAGTTCTGTTTCACTGCGACATGTTAAATCATTGTCGTAAATTTGAGCAGCAGTCACAATTTCACCGATCGAATGTTTAGAATGATGTGGTGGAATGAATCCCTCTAAAGGTAAAATTTTCAAAAAGCAAATAGCACATGTCTGCAACAAAAATGTTGCCTGGATATTTCCAACTGATTTCTATGTATTTAGGTGTTCTGAACACTAAAAATATACTCAAAAAATTCCAGAACGTAATACTATGTTCTGACTGTGCAGTAAACTCGAGTTTGTGGTTTTGAGTTTATGAACAATTGTCAAGCGTTCTCATTGAAGTGTTTAAGAAACTTTAAGTTTATTTGACATTTGTTTATTTACTTCTGAATAAAAAATATTGTTTTGTGTATATTCAAAAATGCTTCTGGAAATACATTTGAACTTATATATACAAATATTGGAAAAATATGTGCATAAAATTAATAATGCTTGCTTAAAAACATTCAATTAATAGTGCAATAAGTGATTTGTATCGAGATGCAAGCAACAAGCATATTTGATGCGAACAGCAGCAACAGCAATATTGTTTGTGTGGCAGCCCGAGCATTGGAAAACGGCAGAAATTCTGATGACAACGGCGATGGTATGGAACGTCAATGGTGAAGGTGAAGGCAACAGCATGGTCAAAGGCGATGGTGGTGTTGCATAATTATGCGAAGATTTAATTTCTTTAATTTGATTCCATTTGTTTACAAATATTGTAAGAGCGCGCTTAGATAAATCACTGACTTTTTGAATAAATTATTTTTTTTTCGGAAAAAAATCATTATATGGTATTTCTCAAAATAATCTCTTTTTAACTCTTTACACTTAGTCCAGCGTTTTCGTTTTATTCTTTCGCAAAACTGGCGTTTGTTTCAAAATCTCTTACCACCCAGCCATTTCTTCTGATTTGGAAATAGTCGCAAGGGGCTAAATCTGAAGAATATGTTAGATGGCGAGAAGTTTGTGTTCATAGATTTTTGCCAATCCTTTGAAGGGGTCACACGTTTACGCTTATGGTCGTATAAGCAATCGCGGCACCCATATCTTTTTTATATCAGAATATTCGTGTAAAATTTCATGTTATCCACTTAGATGAGATTGCTTCGGGCTCAGCCACATCACGTACTCTCGTTCTGCGGTCATTCAACATACTTCCATGGATTTTATCGACAATTTCTGGTTTAACGACCTCTTGTGGCCGACCTGAACCCACTTTTTAAGATTTGAAATTGATAGCTATAGTATTTTCAAGCCTTTTCTTGGTTTCGGTGATGGTTTTTTACGCAGAAAATAATGATTAGTCAGCACTCGAAATTCACTTACTTTTAATTTTTATTGCAAGTCAAGAAGAAAATCAAAAGGTCACTTAGGACTTATCAAACAGTCCTTGTATTTAAAATTATGAGCATCAAAGCAGTAAACAGTGCAGCAAAACTTTTAAACAATGATGCCAAAATGTGTCAACAGTGCGGCCTAATATTGGGGCAAATAAGGGTTGCATGTCCATAAACACCAAATAAAAGTGGTGTTTAAAGCAAATTAGACGAAAAATATTTGTATGACAAACTCCGAGATTATGAGTAGTGTTTGACGTTAAACTCCAAAACAGCTCATAAACTCGAGTTAACGGCGGAGTCAGAACATAGTATAAGGTTATTTTAAAATCCCCAAAATTTTATTATAAATGTTTACCATAACTATCATTAATTTCTAAATAAGGGACACCCTGTGTGAGCTGCATTAACAAACATAAACATGTTGTAACCTGAACGTGCGCGCTCCGATAGTTTAGAAGGTTTGATGGATACATTTAAGATCTCTACGACGCAGCAGAGTGGCGTATTTTTATAGATTCTTCAAAAAGAAGCCTTAAAGCAGTTTTACTTCACAACGCCGGTTTCTATACTTCCATTCCTGTCGGTCATTCCGTACACCTCAAGGAAACCTACAAGAACTTTAAATTGATTCTTTGCAAATTAAAATATAAAGACCACGGTTGGCAAGTGTGCGGTGATTTCAAAATCTTGGGCATGGCGCTCGGACATTTTTAGGCAATAACAAAGATCCTAACTACAAACAAATCGTCAAAAGAATATTAAAAACATTTCACCTAAAGCTGGTTGCTTGATGAGTTTAAAAGTTCATTTTCTTCATTCCCACCTCGACTACTTTCCAGAAAATTTAGGAAACGTAAGGGAAGAGCAAGGTGAACGATTTCACCAAGATATTAAGGAGATGGAAAAAAGTTACCAGGGAAGATGGAGCGTTTCAATGATGGCAGACTACTGTTGGACGCTTCAAAGACACCTTCCCGATGCTTTCCACAAGCGAAAATGTACCAAAAGGAGTCTCACTCAGAACAAGAAATGTGTTTAGTGCTTACTACTTAATGTATTTTACATAAATAAATTAGTTTTGTTACGCAATTATAAATTTAAAACTTTTTTTTAATATTTTATATTTTATTTTAAGATGATAACGTGTGTAGCATATACATTATACCACAAATGGAGGGACTCTGAACGGCAGATGTATTTAATGAGAAGCTTTTTCATGCCAGAAATACCTTCGGAGGTTTGCCATTGTCTGCCGAGGGGTGGCCGCTATTAGAAAAAACTTTTTTCTATTATTAAGGTTTTGCTTGCCTTGACTGAGGTTCGAACCTCTAACTCACCGGCGTATCAAGTTATAGCACGCACCGCTACGAACTCGACCACAGCGGCCACCTACATTGTCAGAAAACGTGACGTTCTATGACAAAATTAAAGTTATTATTGGATTCAGCACACCCAAAAACATAAGAATGACAGAAAAAAACCAAAACAGCTTTCAATTATTTTTTTTTTTGCAGACTTGTGTTATCCATACTGTTAATATTTACTATGAATTTTAAATTTCCACGCTTACATTTCCACTTCTAACCGATACTCCTATTATTATGATCGCTCTCAGTCAAGGCTCGAAACTGAAATTAATGATTAGAAGCGCAAAAAAGGTCTTGGTCACACCTCAATTCTTTTTAAATATCTTTAAATTTACCGATGCAAGAAGTGGTAATAAAACGCTACTCTTACTCCTACTAAATTTTAAAATTGAAAAAGCTTGGTATATGCACTCCTGTTATATTGACCGCAACTGTACATACATATGTATGTTAAGGAAAATGTGAAAACGCATGTTTCATATATTTAGTTGGTTATGCTATGCACTTCCACATAAATTATACTGAGCCACTTCCTCTAGCATATAACTATTACACATATTACGTAGGTATTCGATATGAAAATTAGGCATAAAAACATACATATATACATGCATCCAAGCATATATCGATCATACATACATATGTACATACATAATTATTTATGTAAGAAATTATTGTGCAATCCAAATTGTGTTTTCTTCAAAACTGCCCAAAATAAAAAGAAATTGTAGTAGAAATGAAATTTTGTAGCAAAAAAAGTAGATTTCCAAAAAATGTGATGTAGTCCGAAAACTGCTCCTTGCGTGTGCATTCAAGCTTTCAGTATTAACCGGTAAAACTATGTCTTGTGCTCTAAAATTTATTTAAGTTTAATCTCTTTTGTACTCTTAGATCTGGCTGAAGAGAAAGAAGCATTTATAAGACGCGTGAAATATGTACATATACATATATGAATATAAACTTTACTCCCATTCTAGTTGGTAAAGTAGGTGGAGCTTATTTGAACTCCACTTACAAAATGGTGAACTTATCAGGCAAACCCCACCCATCTAAGATTGAAAACCTATAGAAAATCCTTTTCCAAAATATCGTATGTGCATAGGTATATTTACATATATATATACGTACATACATACGAGCAGTGTTGCCACCATATGTAAGAAAATACAAAATTTGGTGGGTTTGGTTGGCAACGCTGTAAATTTTGGTAGTTTTCGCCAGTGCACTATAGGTTTTTTGGCGTTTTTTTGGCATAAATTAAGAAAGAAATGGTCTTGCATTTTAAAATAAGCTTTATTTTTATTTTTACCATACTCTTATTAAATAAAAAATTAATCGGTATAATTTTTTACTGTCACGCTGATTAAACGGTGCGCATTCAAAGTCATCTGATTAACTAGTTATACAAACTGTCGAAATGTATACTGCTCATGCTATCCAAATAAAAAAAAAGTTTACTTCAAAGATGGAAAGTCGTAGTTCAGGTATGAAAATTATAGCTTAGTATGATTTGCCGTTTTTAAACAAAAATGTTTTTTTGCAGAAGCATATGTATGTATTTAACACCGAAGTTAACTGTGGATTGGCAAATAAAGTTGGTCATCCAAAAGTGGACTATGAGAATGCTAGCTCCCGACTAATGCGAAAGTTGGCGACAGAACTTTCCAAAGAACGCAGCAACTCGATGCCTTTGCTTGTTCATGCTTCAACAGTTTCAGCTACAAAACCAGCAGAGAAAGATATGATTGTTGTTTTAAAAGTCGATGGATCAAGCGAGTATACTTATTAGTAAAATAAAAAGGAAACTTATCTCGATTGAGCCCTTACATATGTCAGCTGACAGTCCCTTCGCATTTTTGTTAGAAAATGATTTTACAAAAGATCAATTAACCAAATGCAAAAAAACACGTATGTTATATACATATATCCACCATATAAGAACTTACCAGTTCTAAACTTAAACTTAGACCCGACGACATTCAATACCTTGAACATTAGACACACGTTCCTTTCCAGAAATTATTGGACCATACAAGTTCCTGCATCCTTGAAATGCAACATGAGGTCTTTGATATACTTCCGTTTCGTAGGTGCAGTCAAAGTGTCAAAATTCAAAACATTACTGTTTAACTACGCAGTAGCATTTCTCATAAATCGAAAACGAAAAAAACAACTACATAATTGTTTGTAAATTGTATTATGTATTACATCGCCGTGTAAATGGTGAATATACTCGTAATAAGTACATATGTACATATATACACATTTTTTAATGATGACTGATAAATTCATTTTTATTTAAGGTACGAGTTAAGAAATATTAAATTGCGTATTTCGTGGTGGGCCTTAAAAAACAACTGTATAAGCTCTGAACAAATGGCTTTTAAAGAAGGACAGGGAACTATAGACGCCTTACTGTTGTTCGAAAATTACGCTTCTTCTGCTCTTTCTAATAGAAGTCATGTCTCTGTATTAAGCATAGACTTCGAGAAAGCCTTCGACCGTGTTGGAATCCACGTTGTCATACGTCAGCTAGTGAAATGGAAACTTTGCGGTAAAATACTTAAAATTATTCAGGCCTTCCTCACTAACCGCAGATTGGTTTCGAAAGTTAATAACACTTTGTCTGACCGTTATGTCCTGTACAACGGTATTCCGCAAGGATCACCGCTTTCTGTCGTTTTGTTTATAGCAGCTTTCAATGAGATTAGCCTAATAATAAAAAAGTACAAAAATGTCTCGCATTTATGTTATGCAGATGATTTATTGCTGGTTTCAAACCTGACGGATCTAAACACTGTCAAACAAGATTTCACCAGCATACTAGCTGATTTAAACTATTGGTCTAAATCCTCGGGCGCCAACGTAGCAATTAACAAATGCAAAAATTTTCATATTTGCCGCAAACATAAAGGTAATTACTTTACTTTAGACATTAATAATACCCATGTTGCTAATACTAATACTTTGAAGTTTTTAGGTTTAATTTTTGACAAAAAATTAACTTTCAAAGAACATTGCTTGTATTTAAGAAAGCAACTGGCTGCCAGGCTTAGCATTATTAAATATTTGTCATCCAAACATTGTTTAATCAATTCATTAACGTTAATAAATGTAACTAGGGCGCTTATGTTATCGAAGATAGACTACGGCCTACCCATCTATGGAAACTGCGCGAAAAGCCACATCAAGCTGTTGTACGCTCCGTACCACACGGCGGTGAGCAGAAGCATCCGAGCTTTTCCCAAATCACCAACCAAATTCGTTTTGGCAGAAGCTGGCTTACCAACAATCGAAGACAGATTTGAGCTCAATGTAAAGAAACTTATTCCCAAACTGTTTCTATGCCACAACAACGCTCTCTATCAAACAGTGCTTGCCGAACAGAACCGTTATAAGGCTTCTTGCCGGAAGAAGTCCACAATTTCGCTTTGCATTGAATATGCCATGGAACTTGGTATCACTCGCCCTACGCTGCGCGAAAAAGAGACATTCCCGTCGTGGCATATAAGCTATTCACAATTTATATTAACTTTGGAAAAATATAAAAAAAGTAGTACTAATCCAGTAGCCTACCAACACCTTTTTGCGGAATATACGTCGCCTCTGCTACAAGAATGGAGCCTGATTTTTACTGATGGATCGAAAAACGACTCCAACACGTCTTTCGCAGTAGTCAAGGCCAATGGTAGCACGATTGCAGCTGGTATTCTTCCCTGCTACGCATCCGTCTACACAGCTGAGGCTGCAGCGATTTTCCATGCGATCACCTTTGCAGAAAACTCAGGCACCAAAACGATCATCTGCACAGATAGTAAGTCAACTATTCTTTCGGTGATAAACCCAACAAACAAGTCATTCTTAATATCTTGCATTCGCAACAAGCTTATAGCAAATAAAAACGAAGTGAAACTTATGTGGGTACCAGGTCATTCAGGTATAACAGGTAACGAGCTGGCAGACGAGAGAGCTAAACTCGCTGCTAAAGAACCATTACTTACCTTCGACCACATCGCCAAAAGAGACCTATACACCTTCATATCTCAACGCCAACGCCAAGCACAAATAGAGTCATGGGTTTCAAACCAGCACCAGTACATTACACACAATCCTAACTGCACAAAGCCTAGCTTTCCATCAAATTGCCGCTGCAACGATGTTAAGGCATTTGTCCGTCTACGCCTTGGTCACACAATCGCTACCCACTCGTATTTACTAAACCACTCCAGCCAACCCTTTTGCCAACATTGTCCTTCAGTTGCTCTAACAGTATACCATCTACTCGACGACTGCCCTCACTTGACAGCGAGTAGGAGCAATATATTCAATAACCAACGTCCGTCGATGCTCCTGAAGACTACCTCTGCAGTAAACGTCTCCAAAATTTCAACATTTTTAGAAAAAACAGGCTTAAAACAATTCATCTGAACTTCATATTATATCTTATCAATCTCACTTAACCTTGTTTCTTAATTATTGACATTATTTTTAATTTATATTTGACGTGTAATATCAATCTAAGTTATAAATTTTTCTTTTTCCTTTTATAGCTAAGTTTATAAGCGAGCCGAAGGCCCTGGCAGCCAGTGCTCCTTTTTTCGTGTAAAAATAATTATATTATTGTTCCACGTTTGTTAATAAATAAATAAATAAATAAATAAATTGCATAAGTAACGTCAACTGTAATAACATAAATAAACGATTAAGCAATTGGAACCATTAAACTAATGTTATTTTTTGGAAATTAGCTTAAAAACTACTAAAATGACTGGACAAAAAAATAAACACATCTCATATGTGTTTCAATTCAAGCTAACCGTTTACCGGTATATCCGCCCTTATTTTAGAGTACTTTTCTAATTCTTTTCGGCATATTGGAAATAAGTTTGCGGCAGGTATTAATTGAAATTTCGTATTAGATTTTTTGCACAAAATTCCATAATTGGTCTTTGTTTTGAAAATATTGCTTTCCCTATACTTTGTTTTAACTCTCTCCAAAAGTTTACGATCTGGTTTAGATCATGCCAAGTAAGGCAAACCACTTGGTTATCCTGAAACCAATCCTTTGCCAACTTTGAGATATGTTTAGAATCGTTAGCCTGTTAATATTTTCAATAATAGTGCCATGTTTTCCTAAGCATATATAAACATCATGTTTTCTAATATATCTCTCTATTGGGATCTATTCAAACCACGAAAAATAATGTTACCGCCGCCGTGCTAACAGTCTTTTTTGAAAAGCGTTCGTGAAATTCCTTTCCTATAGAACGTCGAACATTTCGGCGATCATCATTGCCAAACAAATTAATTTTTGTTTCGTCACTCCACAAAATATTACGCCACTTTTTTCATCCTCTGGTGCAAACGAACAGCCTCATCGTCAAATTTTTTTTTGTCGCAATAAAGGCATTCTTCTAGCTACATATTCGGGTAGATAAATTTGCCCTTTGCAGCCGTCGTCGAACCGTTCACGAGGAAATCACATCAGCCGAAATGGCTTTTGAAGATATGAATGAATTTTATTTCGCGAGAGTCACGATGCGACTATCAGTTGTTGTCGATGGTTTTTTTTGGTCTTCCGCGAGTTTCAGCTGTCTTTTTAGTTTTTAATGCATTCTGCACAAAAAACCATGAACGACCTAGATATATCGCCATCGAACGAAGACTTTTGCCGTCTTTCCTTAGGTTTGAGATGATTTTATTTTCCTCCGGGGTACAGTGCTTATTTCTACCCATCTACAAAGTTATATAATTTTTATTTTATAAAAAAGGCAAATACATAGATAAAATGCCAAACCTTTTACAAATATTGACGAATGTACTGAGAATATTTGAATAATGCGCAAGGTACTTATTATTTTGACCATGTAAATAGCGAACTTCAACACTCAAATTACTCGTTTGAATTAATTTGGGAAGTACCAACTTACTTTTTACTCTAAGAGGCATTGCCATACTGAAATTATTAAAATTAAACCAAAGTTGCATTTATTTGCTGCATCATATTTGCAAAACTGGACCGACCATGAATGAATGCTAACTGTACAGGATGTGCGTGATATGAAAAGATTGTAGAGCTGCAAATTTTCTGTAGCAACTTCGAGAGGAAATTCGAATTCATCTTTACTAACAATATGTTTGCAGTGCTTCCTCACTTAAGGGGTCGGATCATTAAATCTTTAAAAAAATCGATTTTAGATATGTGTAAAATATTAGCTTTGATTTCGAAGTGGTTCCAAAGGTATTTCAGGTAATAGAAAAGTTAATTTGTTTGCTCTTAGTAAAATTCTTCTTTCGTTGCACTTTATCAAAACTTTGAAGCACGTTTTGTGAAAACCACAATAAGAAAAATATCTCACCTATCAATCTGATTTAAATTTTATTTTGTAAAGTATGTGGAAAACTGTACTATGTGAACCAAAGATATGAATAATTATTTCTATTTTTGTAATTTTTAAGAGAAAATATGCACAAATTTAACGTCAAAAATCGATTTCAAAGTTCAAACATAGGAAAAAATTATTAATTTTCAGTTTTCATTGGCTTTCTGCGGTTCATATAGTATACGAATTAACAAGACATTTATATTTACTGTTACATTTAAGAATTATGGACGCTACTTTGCACGCCAATGGGCGGTATAAGCTGCGACACGTTCCACTGCAACATGGATTCCTCCGTCATTTTTCAACATTTTTGAGTGGTTCAATCATTAAAAAAAACTCTAAAATATACTCTCTAAAGAAATTGTCTACAATGTTTCTTATTCTAAAAATAAAAACTCTAAAAAGCGATTTTTTTCTGGCCTCTATATGATCCAATCCTCTTAAACGGTTCTCATAGTCCATTAGCACTTTCAATAGCCACCTGTTTTGTACAGAAAACAAAAGTTTTATTCAAAGCAATAAAATTTAGCTAATTGTTTAAGCTAGTGCACTTGCAGCTGGTTTCACCAGTAATTTAAATATAGTTAAATAATTTTTTCAGTTAGGTACCGTCACAAAATTTGGTGAACATATTTTCTTCGATACCGCCGTTATCATCGCCAACTTTTTTAAAACGCCTAGCTTCCATATAGCGGAAGTTTTGAAAAATACAAAAAAACTTCGTTTATTCGAAATCTATTGGAACAAATTGGGTAAAATTTCATATTTCCCGGGGTTTGAAACAAAGAAACTGGGTTTTTATGAAATTTTTAAAAATTACCGTGACATCGCCCATACAAAAATACATCGCGAGGGTATATTAAATTCGGTTTTGCCCGAATTTTGCTTTCGTTATTTGTTTTTATAAAAGTCGTTGCAATGAACGATGAACCGAAATTTATATTGATTGTGATTGGCAGTGATATTGCAGTGTACCTAGAATATATTGAACTACTTAAAAAAGAAGAGTATTGATGCGTGCGAAGTGGGTATTTCGCCACCATGTATTATTAATTAAAAAATCGAGATAAAGAATAAATTCGCTTGGCGACACGCATGCGTCCGAAAATATTTTACAATTTATTTAAACTGCTGCAGGATCAATACGAAAAACAACCATTACAGCCTCCCTTTCCACACTGAACCAAAAATGTACCATAAACAGCCGTAAAAATATCTTTTTTTAATTATACAATATACATAAATGTAAAGGTGAACCAGAGAAACTTTTTATATTAATAATTTCAAGAAAAGAAAAGGGGTGCAATGGGGTACAGTGGTGCTTCTGGGTATGCGGTTACAGTTGCACGGCTGTACCCAATCCCTACTCTGACGTCCACGTTCGTGCACCCTGGGCAACGTGAGCAACCCATGTGCGAGATACGGTAACCAACCCGTGTGGAGCCATGGGTCACGGCTAATAGAGAGGGAGCTTTAGTGGAGCCACTCCGACATATTCGGTTTAAGGGTCCACTGAAGTCCGCAGCGTCTGTTCACCAGGAGGTGCGGCTGCAAGCGGGTGTCTGTCTTGGAGCAAGCGGCTCGCTATATAAACAAACTTAAAATTTTTCACCCCCAGCAATGGGTTGTGCGCAGGGCTTGGAACCCGCCACGTAAAAAACAACTTCCAATGAAAAGGAAAAAAAAAGCCTCGGATGAGACCCCCCTTTTTTTATGACGACCACGGCAAACGTTTAAAGGACAATGATTTGAGGGCATGCACCTGGAATGTCCGGACCCTTAATTGGGAAGGTGCCTCTGCCCGGCTGGTTGATGTCCTCAGCAGAGCGAAGGCTGACATCACCGCCATCCAAGAGATGCGATGGACGGGACAAGGGAAAAAATCGATAGGCCCTTGCGACATCTACTACAGCTGCCATGTAAAGGAGCGCAAATTTGGTGTCGGATTTGTGGTGGGAGAGAGACTGCGCCGTAAAGTACTGTCGTTCACTCCGGTGGACGAACGTCTCGCCACAATCCGCATCAAGGGGAGATTCTTCAACATCTCCCTGATTTGCGCCCACGCCCCGACGGAAGAGAAGGACGATGGGACCAAAGATCGCTTCTACGATCTCCTTGGTCGCACGTATGAGCGGTGCCCCCACCACGATATAAAAATAGTGCTTGGCGATTTCAATGCCAAGGTGGGCAAGGAGGGCATCTTTGGTTCTACAGTCGGAAAATTCAGGCTCCACAACGAAACGTCCGATAACGGAATGAGACTGATCGACTTCACCGGGGCCCGAAACATGGTAGTCTGTAGTACCAGGTTCCAGCATAAAAAGATTCACCAAGCTACGTGGCTGTCTCCAGATGGTAAGACACGAAACCAAATCGACCACGTTGTGATAGACGGAAGGCATGCTTCCAGTGTCCTAAATGTGCGCACGATCCGAGGAGCCAACATCGACTCGGATCATTTTCTTGTGGCAGCTAGGATCCGCACGCGCCTCTGTGCAGCAAAAAGCGCACGCAAACGGACACAAGGAAAGCTCGACGTCGGAAAGCTGCAATCGCAACAGACAGCCACCCACTTCGCCACTCGACTTGCACTCCTGCTCTCTGAGAGCAATAATCAACAGCACGATATTTACGAGCAGTGGAACCATATTTCTCGATGTCTACATACCGCCGCTGAAGAATCCATCGGATTTCAGCGAGCCCGAAAAAACAACTGGTATGACGAGGAATGCCGCGCCGCTACGGAACGTAAAGACGCTGCCTACAGGGCCACACTGCGTTCGGGCGCAACGCGAGCTGTGCGGGAGCGTTATCGTGAGCTGAAGAAGGAAGCAAGACGCATTTTTCGTGAGAAAAAGAGAGAGGCCGAAATGCGTGAGTGCGAAGAGCTTGAGATGCTGGCCGACAAGAAAAGCGCCCGAAAATTCTTTCAAAAAGTTCGACGGCTTACAGAAGGTTTTAAGACCGGGGCGAATTCCTGTAAGAATGAAAACGGCGACCTGGTGACTGATGTCCACAGCATACTTAAATTATGGAGGGAGCACTTCTTCACACTGCTTAATGGAAGCAGCTGCAACAACGATGGATAAGATGTTGAACCCGAAACCCCAATCAATGATGATGGACGTGATGTACCATCACCCGACCATGACGAAATTCGGAAAGCGATAGCACGGCTGAAGAACAACAAAGCCCCCGGGGCTGACGGGTTACCAGCTGAGTTATTTAAGTACGGCGGAGAGGAGCTGGTTAAGTGCATGCACGAGCTCATCTCTAGAATATGGTCGGAAGAACGCATGCCTACTGATTGGAACTTAAGTGTGCTCTGCCCAATCCACAAAAAGGGTGATCCTGCAGTCTGTGCCAATTATCGCGGGATTAGCCTTCTTAACATCGCGTATAAGGTTCTGTCAAGTGTATTGTGCGAAAGACTTAAGCCCACCGTCAACGAACTGATTGGACCTTATCAGTGTGGCTTTAGACCTGGTAAATCCACCACCGACTAGATATTCACAATACGCCAGATCTTGGAAAAGACCCGAGAAAGAAGAATCGACACACACCATCTTTTTGTCGACTTCAAAGCCGCCTTAGACAGCACGAAAAGAAGTTGCCTTTATGCCGCAATGTCTGAATTTGGAATCCCCGCAAAACTTATACGGCTATGTAAAATGACGTTGAGCAACAGCACCAGCTCCGCCAGGATTGGGAAGGACCTCTCCGAGCCGTTTGATACCAAACGAGGTTTCAGACAAGGTGACTCTCTGTCGTGCGATTTCTTTAACCTGATGCTGGGGAAAATAATTCGAGTCGCAGAACTAAATCGGTCAGGTACCATCTTTTATAAGAGTGTGCAACTGCTGGCGTTCGCCGATGACATTGACATCATCGGCCTTAACAACCGCGCAGTTAGTTCTGCCTTCTCCAAACTGGATAGAGAAGCGAAGCGAATGGGTCTGGAGGTGAACGAGGGCAAGACGAAGTATCTCCTGTCATCAAATAGACAGTCGGCACATTCACGACTGGGATCACAAATCACTGTTAACAGTTATAACTTTGAAAAAGTTGAGAACTTCGTTTACTTAGGAACCAGCATTAACACCAATAACAGCGTCAGCCTTGAAATCCAACGGAGAATCTCTCTTGCCAACAAGTGCTACTTCGGACTGAGTAGGCAATTGCACAGTAAAGTCCTCTCTCGAAGGACAAAAACCATACTCTATAAGTCTCTTATCATGCCCGTCCTATTGTATCGTGCAGAAGCATGGACGATGACAACATCAGGTGAGAGGGCTCTTGCAGTGTTCGAGAGAAAGATTCTTCGAAAGATTTATGGACCTTTGCTTTTTTGCGACGGCGAATACCGCGTTCGATGGAACGATGAGCTGTACGAGCTGTACAATGACGTAGATATAGTGCAGCGGATTAAGAATCAGCGGCTCCGCTGGCTAGGTCACGTCGTTCGAATGGATGAAATAGCTCCAGCCCTGAAGGTTTTTGGACGCGGTACCCGCGGGTGGTAGCAGAGGAAAAGGAAGACCTCCTCTGCGTTGGAAAGACCAAGTGGAAAAAGACTTGGCTATACTTGGGACTTCCAATTGGCGCCAGTTAGCACGAGATAGGGACAGCTGGCGTGCTTTGTTGACCTCGGCCAAAATCGCTTAGGCGGTTAATGCGCCAATTAAGTAAGTAAGTAAGTAATTTCAAGAAAATTATGTTTTGGCCCTAGGATATAAAACTGAAAGTGACCACATATTAATATCGACTTGGATAAAGTTAAAGACATGAAAAATCTTGAAACAAGTATCTAGTGCTGACACGAATGAATTAAATTTATACAATGTTTCGTCAACGCATATATAAAGTTCGTTTAGTGATAAAAAAAATGGGCCTACAACTATTATATATGGCTGAATCGTTACTTTTCTTTCCAAAGTTTTTTGTATATTTTCTTCTCGAATTATCTTTATATTGCTTCCCTTATTGTCGTTTTTTACATAAACCTCTTTCCATCGACGTTTATGTTATGAAGAGAAGTTGGTTTTAATACCGCGTTTAACAGCATCATTACAATGAAGTTTTTGGAATCTTAAATTAGTAATGTAAAATAAATTTAATTTTGCTAGAATAAACATACTTTCAATGACACCCGAACTCAGCGATTGAAATCTTCCTTTTGCTCGCTGTCGTCATCAGATTCAATTGACTCGGGCGAAAATGTTGACGTCTTCCGAAATCAATTTAATGGGAATCAAATTTTCTTCCATTTGTTATATTAAGGGGCGGTATTACAATGCATTATTAAGTCGAACTTAAGTCTAGTTTAAGATTTTGCGTTTCACCAAACAAATCTTAAGCTCGACTTAAGTTGAACTTAAGTCGCCGAATTTCTCGTCTTAAACTGATCTTATCTCTGCGGACAGCTGATTATTGGTTGTCAAATAAAATTGTTAAATACAAAAAATCTAAAAAATCTAAAGCATTTTCGAAATATGGAATTTGATTGGAGTAGTGATGAAGACATTGACTTAGAGTACGAGGAAGTTATATATATTTTTGTATTAAGGAGAACTAAAGTAATTGTCGATGAAAAAGACTTTCGCGACCGATTTTATTTCAATAATGCATGGAATGTCCTTAAATTGATAATATAGAATTAAAGCATAAGACTATCGGGTATGTGTATCCTTTATTATTTCCAAAGAAACAAAGAGAAAATTTATAAAATTTCGACAAAGAGAAAAAAAGACAGTGTCAAAACTTAGTTTGCTTCTTATCTTTGTATTTTCAATTTTGTTTAAATTAAATAAATATATTTCTGAAATATTTGAACTTGAAAATACATTTTTAACAAATCTATTTATATGAGTTATTTTCTATTCGAACAAATTTCAAAATATGGAAAAATAAATCAAATTCTTGTGGGGCTACCATATTTCTGAATTAACTGGTCTTAGCTAAGATTTGTCGACACGAAGAGACGAGATCATACATTCGTATTATTGTGTCGCACAGTGGGCTGAAATCGGAAAATTCTGGGCGAAACGAAGCAACAACATTTAAGAATTCAAGTTTCTGACGCAAAACGGATGTTCGGAAAAAATTATTTGAAGAGCTGAAATTGAGTGTAAGGGGGTTTTCGAGGTCGCAGATTTCAAAAATAATGTCAAAAAGAAAATTCAAGATGGCTGACACAAAGTGGCGGAAAAAGTTGTTTTAAGAGCAGAAACTATGTATAGGGGGCTTTTTGAGGTTGCTGGTTTTTTAAAAATAATGCAAAAAAAAGCAAAATTCAAAATGGCTGACGCAGAATGAAGGACAGTTTTTCGAAGATTTAAGAGCTATAATTGAGTGTAAGGGGGTTTTTGAGGCTGCTCAATCGAAAAACAACGTCAAAAAACTGCGCCGAAAAAACCAATATGTAGCACGAATCTAACGGATTCCGAAACTATTTCTTGAATAATATAAATCAATACCCTTGTTCTATTATTTTGGCAGGATCTATCGGGATCACTTTTCACACTTTTTACTATAATTTTATGTAAAACTAATGAAGCACGTAAGTAAGTGTGTATCGCAACATTCAACACAAGTAAATTACAAACACAAACATGTTTAATCGAAATCTTGTTTTTCATACCTTCAAACTAGACTTCATTTTGCAAAACACAAAAAACAATTTAATAAATGTAAAATTTAACATCAAAAACGGGGTTTGTAGCAGTAGTAATACGCATGGCAACGACTAAAGTAGCAGTGTCAACTTTAAACAGCTGTAGCAAAAAACACATGTGGGTAACTGCATTATAAATTCCAGAAATTGACCCACCAACGCCTCCTCTGAGACATATCTAAGATATATTTTAACCCGGTATTTTTAAATTTTGTACTTTCGGCCAGCCTTTTCGAATTTTCAACCATTGTGCGTCGTGAGAAAATTGCTTTTAAAAATTACAAAAATAACGTTAATTTAGCAATTTTAAATGTGAAATTAACACTTTTTCATTTACATTACAAATAACATTGCAAACTGTTAATTTTGCATGGCAATATATTTCTTGGTGCAACTAAATGCAAATTTTTCCTCACATTAATGTAAAAAGTAATTTTCCTACAAATCAACAAGCTTATTTCAATATAAATAGTAAGGGAGTTCACAAGCCGTGATATTGGTCGTATTTCGTCGTATCGTGTATTGTAATACAACAGTTGTAAACTTGTATACCAACACAACTTTTCCAGCTGTTATCAACTCACTCGCATTTTGATATTTCACTAGTTTCCTAATGTTAGAAGAAACGGCAATTTTCCGAATATTACAGGCCAGAAATCATGTGTGCTAGAGAGGGCAAGCAATAGTCTAATCAGCACAGCCATGTTTACGAATCGCAAAATACAATCACTTTGTTGTGAAACTTCGTTGGATTTGCGGTAAGTTGCTTTTATTTTCAGTTTAATTAATTAAAATATTAATATTTTGGTTTTTATTTCAGCAGAAGCAAGGCCGAAAGGGTATTTCAAAGGTATGTATAGAAATTTCGACACGTACATATATTTTAACTAATTTTATTCAAACTTGCGCACCCAAGCCGGCAGAAAATTCTCCGGGGAAGATGGCTGCAGAGGACCATCGGAAAAAGTAAGTAGAGTGAATTACTTTTAAGGCCTAGTAAAGAGCAGTGAAAATATTGAAAATATATAAAATTTGTTGAATGGAAACAAAGAATACATAAGTGGCAGTGAAATTTAACTATTTCTGTGGGTGTGCAAGTTGGAAAAGATAATATAAAAATAAAATTTGTTTTATTTAACCATCCATATGTGTATATCATAAAAAAAATATTGAAAACTGGTATTAATTACAAATAACAAAATTTTTTCCAGATCACATGTAAACACCACCATGGAACGGAGCACGGAGGAAATGTCGACATGCGAGCGGATTCATCTTTGTAAAATAAACGTAGGTCCGTGGTTCAATTAAGATGAATTTCAGATATTTTACTCAGATCTAATTGCCTTTTCTTTCGATTTAGACTAAAACGCAGTTCCTGCTTTCATCATCGTGACATAACATCTTCACCAGCTGTTCCTGCACGTTAAAGGTAATCACACAAATATTTATTTAGATTAATTAATTCAAACGATTTGTAAAAAATTCGGGTGCTCTGTCTTAATTTTTTGGAATAGAAAATTGAATTTGTAAATATTAATTAGAGAGTGTATTAATATTTATGTTCTATCCGTTGTATTGGTATTAAAATTTATACCCATTATGTGCAAAAATTTAAAAAATTGTGAAAACTACACATATGCATGTGCACAGTACGTGTACGAAATTTTTTGACGTTGTTAGCGAAGTCTTAAATTTTAAAAAAGGTTTGATAATTGCAAATCGAAATTGTTATTAATAAAAGGAATGCTTTATTACCTTCCAGTCCATTATATTTTCATTTAAATTAACTAACATTTCATATTTAAATCTGCAAGTTTTGTGAACTGTATTAGTGCATGTACTGGATACATACATATACGACAGTTCCCAAAGTTGCAAGTAATGTATACATTTTTGAAATAATATTTCACATATTATGTGTTATAATTTTTAATTGAATTAGAAAGATAAATCAATTATCTTTTAGTCCAATATATTTTTTTAATTTAGTTAATTTTTTTTTGTTAAAATATTCAACTTTTGAGCATTGTCTTGTTGCATGTATATTTAGTACACATACATATACGGCATCTCACATAGTTCTAAGTGAAGTACTGATTTTTCAAAAAGTTGTAAAAATTTTAAATTAAAATGCACATCATTAGTAAAAATAGTAAATTATCTTTTAGTACATTTTTTTAATATAACTAACGTTTTTTGTGAAAATAATCAGTCTGTGAAAATCGTCTTATTGTGTGTATGTACATATTTGCTCAGTAGATATACTGTTGTAAAAATTTTAAATGAAAATGCACATCATTAGTAAACATATTAAATTATCTTTCAGTACAATATATATTTTTTTAATATACTTAACGTTTTTTGTGAAAATATTGTGTGTATGTACACATTTGCTCAGTAGATATACGGAACATCACATAGTTGTAGGTCAAGTATAAATATTTTAAAAATTTTCGGAAATTTTAAATAAAAATGGATGCTATTAGAAAGAATAACTAATTATCTTTCAGTTTATTATATTTTTTTAAATTTAATAAATAATTTTTATGAAATTTTCGAATTTTTGAAAATTGGCTTATTCTACATGCACAGTACATATACGGCATTTCACATAGTTGTAAATCAAGTATAAATAATTTGTAAATTTTCCCAAATTTCAAATAAAAATTGATGTTATTAGAAAGAATAATCAATTATCTTTCAGTCCATTAAATTTTTTTTCAATTTATTAAATATTTTTTATGAAATTTTTGAACTTTTGAAAATTGCCTTAATGCATGTGCTCAGTAGATATACGGAATTTCACATAGTTGTAGGTCAAGTATAAATATTTTGTAAATTTTCAAAAATTTCAAATAAAAATGGATGGTATTAGAAAGAATAATCAATAATCTTTCTGATCATGTTATTTTCTTTTAAAAAAAAATTTATTTTGCAGCAAAATTTATAACTTTCGATTTATAACTTTTTTCATTTTTTTATATTTTTAGCAAAATACCGGATAGGTATGAACTGCTGCAGGTTGAAGGATGACTTTTCTTAGGGCACCAACGCTCATCCTATATATGTATGAGGACATGTTTATGGATAAATATAAGTTATACATATATGTATATGTGTAAATAAATTAGAGTTATGTAAAAAGTAAAAAGAATTGTTTTGTATATGTATGATTATTCTTGAAACTGAAAAGGTAAATATTTTAAGTGGTCTAATTAAGCTTATTTTCAACTGTTATTAGTTAACTTTTATGCTATTATCTTTGGTATTTTAAGTTGATAACTTGTACTTTATATTAAGAAATTATTAATAATTAATATAAGTTTAAATATTGTATCCTGATAAATATTGTAAAATAAAATACTTAAATTAAAAAAAAACAAATTTTTTTATTTTAAAAAATTTAATAAACTAAAGGTAACCGTTAGCTAACGGTAAGCGGTAACCAGTAGGTAACAAATAGAAATTGTTTGACGAAACAAATAAATAACAAATAGGGTAACTTATAAAACTGTTTCCGATAACAAGAAGCAAACAATAAGGGTAACAAGTAAAAGTGGTTAGCGACAGCAAGTAGATAACAAAGCCGGTAAATAATAAAACTAGTATTGCTAACAAACAACTTCCAGACTAGGTAACCGACAATGTTAGAGCGAGAGTAGAAAAAGATATGTGTAAATGACATGAGTAAGAGCGAGTAGGATGATCACACCGACGTGAAACAGGGAGGGGAAATGGTAGTGTTTTCCACGGCTAGAACAAATGTGACTAATTTGGTAACAATCGAGCATGTGAACGCTAACGCTTAGCTACTTTGTTTACTAACCATTACCCGTCTTGTAGGGTGTTTCACATGTTAAATTTTAATATTTCAATATACCAACACATCCGCATTTTGATATTTCGCTAGTTTCCTAATGTTAGAAGTAACGGCAATATTCCGAATAATACAGCCCGAAAATTACGGCCCTTTAGAGTGTGCTAGCAAACGACTACGCAGCACCACCATGTTTACGAAGCGTAAAATACGATCACTTTGTTGTGAAACTTCGTTGAACTTGTGGTAAGTTGCTTTTATTTTCAGTTTAATTAATTAAAATATTGATATTTTGCACTTTAATTTCAGCAGAAGCAAGGCCGAAAGGGTATTTCAAAGGTATGGATAGAAATTTCGACACGTACATATATTTTAACTGCTTTTATTTTCAGTTTAATTAATTAAAATATTGATATTTTGCACTTTAATTTCAGCAGAAGCAAGGCCGAAAGGGTATTTCAAAGGTATGGATAGAAATTTCGACACGTACATATATTTTAACTAATTTTATTCAAACTTGCAGGTATATTTAAGTTTAACCGAGCACAATCAGCCGATTAAACTTAGATTAAACTCCGTTAAAGCTTGACTGAAAAACTGCATACTGAGTTTAAACTTAATTTAAACGACAAACAGAGTTCAACTTGCACTGAAAAACTGGCCATTAGTCAATTTTATAACGGAAGACTTTACTACTAGGTGTTTTTGATAGAAGCTATACATTTACGTCCGTATAAGTCGGCGCTTATAGTAGATAAAGCGCTAAAGGAATTTGAACAAAGTCTGTTTTAGGTTAAGTGCTATTTATATGCAGCTATGGACACATAAATGACACAAAATTATATTTGAACTTAATGTTAAAATTGGTCGTAATAGCTCTCAAACCCGCGGCGTCTAAAATGTTGTGTGCTTTGAAGTAGAAAGTAATAGAAAATACGAGTCAGAGATTTTTTGAATTTCCCTCACAGAAACTTTGAATTCATCATTGCTGCCCTTAACTGCCATCTATTTATAGACTACTGTCCGAATGACTTTATTAGGCTCAACTTTTTCAAACTTCGGGCCATTCGTAATTGTCGACATATTGGCGGCCAGCTTGGGTATCCTGTCAACGCCACCTTAGGTATCCTGTCAAAAGCAACTGTCAAATAAGATATCTCACTTGTTGTTATACACAATGCTCCTAAAGCGCATTGTGCTTCTGATGGTTTTAGTTTTTTGTGGTAGGAGGTTCCAAAGACGGACAGCGAACACAAGAACTGACGTTCGGTTACACGGCAACAATATCTCATACTAAGTAAGTTCAGGGATCGAGAAGATTTAGTAAATTGAAGTCGCTACATAAGTTACTTGGGTTCTTGGGCAATAACCACTTTGTGAAGAAATGTTAGACATTTCAACTTTAGCAAATCGTCAAATTCTACAGTAAATATTAATTTGGAAAAGTGCGTTATGTGTTCGTGGCGTTTTATACAATAAACGTATCTGGCAATATTGTTATAAAGGACATTGAGTTTATTTCGACACAGACTATCACAACAATAGGAATGTTTTTGCTAAAAGCAGCCGAATTTTCACTGTGGTGAAGTGCTGAGTGGTCCATAATGATCGGAGCATGCCATAGACTTTGCCTATTGCACTATAAATGTGGTTATTCCATGTCAGAGTTCTATTGAAAATTAATCCTAGGTTCTTTGCTGTGTCAACGAATTTTATAACAGAATTGCTCAATTTCACTTCATTGCAGTCGTCAAGTTGCAAAGTATTTTTGTAAATCAGAATGCACTGGGATTTGTTTGGGTTTAAGAGCAACCCATTATCGCGGGCCCACTTATTAACATTCTCTAAGTCGGTGTTGAGATTATTAATACAATTATTACGGACACAATAGGACAGCTAACATATAATTGAACATCATCGGCTTAAACATGAATATTACAGTATTTTAGTACGTTCTGAAGATCATTAACATATATGTAATACAAACAAAAGCGGGCCAAGAATCGAGCCTTGTGGAACACCCTTAGTTATGGGTAAGTAGCTAGATATAATGTTTTTGGCACATACAGCTTGCATACGACCACTGAGGTATGATTTTATTAAATTCAGTGCTGGCCCTGAAAAGTTGAATAAGTTTTTAAGTTTCAATCCAAGTAGTCCGTGATCCACGGAGTCGAATGCTTTGGAGTGGTCCAGAAGTGTTAGAAAAGTTGCGTGATTGTTGTAAATGTTAATTCTGATATCGTCTGAAACCTTAATAAGCGCCGTAGTGCAGCTCCTGTTTGATGTAAAACCGGATTGGTACGGACTTACCAATGTGTTGCGACTCAGGAAAGAGTTTATCTGGGAATGCATTATCCGCTCGAGTACTTTTGAAAGGAAAGGTAATATTGTGATTGGTCTATAATCTCCATCAGATTTCTTAATTGAAATGACCTTACCCACCTTTCAAAAATTCGGGAAGACAGACGTGGTGAAAATGGTATTTAAGGCATAAGTAACATACGGAAGAATTTTTGGTAGTATACATTTAAAGAATTTAGGATGAATGCCGTTTAGACCCATAGCATTAGACTTTACACCAATTACGGACTTAACAACTTCACAACAACAACCGGGTATCGTACCATACATACACTCTCTGTACCGTTCATGACATATATTACTATTGGTATCAGACAATTGTACAAATTTCTCATTCAATACATTAACATTTACTCGTTCGGAAACATTATTGCATTTATTACCAATCCCAATCTCACGAATACATTTCCAAGTTTTTTGGAACTTATCGCCATGCTAAATTGATACTCATAGTATTTGAGTTTTTGTTGTTTAATGGCTCTGGTGGCTTCTCTTCTTAAAAGCACTACAAGTTGTCGCACACTTGCATCGTTTCCACTTGCGATACGCCATGTTGCGCTTGTGAATGAGGCCCTTTATGTGTCTGTTGAACCAAGGACGGTTGCGAGCGTTGTTAGATTTAGTTACAAGCGGTACATATTGTTCAAAAAGGGCATTTATATTCATTTGAAGAAATGCGATCTGCTCGTTAGAGGATATGAAACTATAAATTGATGTCCATGGTATTGCATCAACAGCTTCTTCAAGTTGTTCATAGTCTATATGCAAAAAATCACGATACGAGTAGGAGACTGTATTACTTGTGACCCTAATGTCACTTGTGGTAAAAAATAAGTCATGCTTTAAAAAATTTGGGACTGAAAGCTGATTGAATATAAGAATTTTCGATTTATCACTAACAAAAAAAATGTCCAAGAGAGTGCTGCTGGATTGGGTGAAATGCGTAGGGGCCATGGTGTTTACAGGAAATAAGCCAAGATTATGCATAGCATAAGAAAATTTTCTTTCAGTGAGCAGGTCGCTGTTTAAATCCCCAGCCAGTATAATATTGCTAAAGCCAAGGCAAAGATTTTCTGTAAAGTCAATAAATTGTTCATAAGGGGTCTTCTTATTTGGCCTGTAAACACAACCTACGAGAATTTTATCATTACTTGATATTAATTCTATAAATAGATACTCAATCGAATTTTTGGGCTCCGAGGTACAAACAATTTTACAGGACAAACTGGATTTGACAAAAATCGCAACACCACCACCATTCTATCCGAACGAAAAAGCTTATAACCATCAACACAAAACAAACTATCACTATGCCACGCAGAGAACCATGTCTCAGAAACACACACAACATCAATACCAAACGATTCAAAAATGTATCTGAACTCATCGATTTTAGCTGGTAGGCTTTGCGCGTTTAGATGGCATATGTTACATGGGTGAATGATGCAGCGGAGGTCAGGTGGTACGCAGGCATGGTGGCAGGCCCGGCCAGCTCGTCGGATGGGGAGGTCTTTTCCACCTGCCATACCTACACCCATATAAACTATTGTATCTATCATGCCTGCATTTTCTGCCGCAACATGTTGCAACAAAAAAAAGGAAGCAAAAGAAGAAGAAGAAGGGAAGAAAAGAGCGCATAGGATAGAGAAATGAAGCCTACTGTCCTGTCCTGTCAGGTGGAGTTGTCCCTCCCCTTTTCTACCTGCAACGCGTGTAGAACCATGAACTCCATCTAATTAGCAACACCCCCTTGTCCTGACAAGGTCCGTCATTCTGGTTTCCGTGAGTCACCTAATCTGTCTGTCCATTGTCGCGACCCGCATGTCCTCTCTTCAGCCTGGTGGTGGCACCTTCACCAACTTAAGTAGGATTCAGTTCTCCATTATTACCTTTACTGTTTCGGGATATTAAATAAATGACACATAGCTTCTGATTCTTTCAAACTATTCATTTACATTATTACTACCTACAATGTATGACAATTTTGTATTTATAAAAATTCACTTACATCCTACATATGTATATATATATATATTTTTTTTTTTTTAATATTTTAATATACACCTGATAGAAAGGAAGCGAGGGTAAAATTATTCTTCACCCGATTTTTATATCTTAAGATACCTTCCTTTTTTTATTCTCGTATTGCAAACAAGGAAAGGTATATAAAAAAAAAGGAAAAGAAAGAAACACCCGTTCGCGTGGAACGCCCCCTTATTTACTCCCACGTATGCTCAAGCAAATATATATGCTAACAAAAAAACATATTTCACGCAAATAGCTCGGTATGTGTGTAAAAATGTACAGGAAAACTATTGTACTCACCCTTCCAGTCCACCGATGTTGGCGCCAGCATACTGAGAGGACCTGTAGAGAGCAAAAAATCTTACACGCATACCTGAGTACCTACATGCATCTTCCAACTAGTCTTTTGACACCTTACTCACTCAGTCGCGTTTGCGGGCAGCGAGTGGGTCACTTAGTAAATTTCAAAATTATTAATATTAAAACACGAGATTAGTGCGGAAAATTAATACCAAAGGTAGTTATTTGTGCGTGAGTATAATTAAAACGCGCATGATCTGACTTTAATGATGACAAAAAAATCCCAAAGATTAAAAGCTATCGGAGCTATAAAATAATAGCTCGGGTGAAGTGAAGAACCACCAGGTGAAGAAAAATTATTGATACTAATAATATTCATTTGCTCAATTAAAATTATTTAAAGATGTAAAAAAAAAAAAAAAAATATGGTAAATAAAAAAAAACTGCTGGAAACTTGTAGCTTACTTAAATTAAGTAAAAAAAATAGGTAAAAATGTAAGAATTTACAAAAGAAAGTTGGAAATTCGCTGGTTTGCAACAAAGACAAAAAAAAAACCACGCGCCTACTCGTCAGCGTGAAAATATGTGGATATGTATGTATGTAAATTAATATTAGATTCCAACAACACAATGTGCCCGGTTCTCCCTCGCTGGCAGTGCTGGCTCAGTGGCGCTGACGTGGGAGGGATCGCGCTTCCATCGACGCAGCTGGAACACTGGACGTATAAGCCCTCTCCGCTGGAGAATGTCCCAATTCGTTTACGATTCCCGTCTGTTAATTTACAGCTGTTGTTGACCCTTGTTTCAGCAATTATTCTCAACAGCTGATGGTGGACATGTATGTATTTACACATACTACTGCTGGCGTGCTTTTATATGTGTATGTACTTATGTAAGAGCTTATGGTACACACTCTTTGTGCATTTGTGCTGTGAAGGATGATAGCCGTGTGGGTGGTCGATGTGGTGTCCACTTCCGGCTCTGCGGTTATCAAATCATATACTCGGTGCTACTATGCTCCTTTGTAATATTGTGGCGATATTAAAGAGAAACCGAGAAAGAGATAGAGACGTCGAGAAAAAGCAAATAGAACAATCGCAATCGAGAACTTTCGATAACGATCGATAATGTTCTAGAGCTGCCACAGTGTACGCAGCTCGGAGTATAAAAAGGCGTTGCCACGCCGTTAGGTAATTCAGTTTGTAATTAAACCTTGAAGAGTAAAGTTGTAAAGTTGTAAGTGTTTTAAAGTTGCGAGTGCGCAAGTACAAGTATCCGTGAATTAAATAGCGTTGTTAAGTGTTGTCAATTATTTGTAAACAAATAAAGTTAGCATTAAGGAAATCCGAGCGTGTTTTATTTAACAATCCAGTGGTCGAACTTGAAGGATTTAGGAAATCATCGGCGTTTCAGGGTAAAAACGTAACAATTGGTGTCAGAAGTGGGATTGTTAAATAAATCCTAAAGGTTAATAGCCTAGAAAATGACAAAGATTCAGGATCTGAAGATTAAAGACCTCAAGCAGGAGCTGGAAAAACGTAATTTAGCAACTTCTGGGAGAAAAGCTGAATTAGTAACAGCAAAAAATAATCGAGATAGATATAGACAAATATATACTAAAATGATCAGAATTAAAAGAGGAATCGATTTAGCCCTGACTGTCTGTCGGTCCGTCCGTCCGTCCGTGGTTACAATAACTTGAGTAAAAATCGAGATATCTCAATGAAATTTGGTACATAGATTGCTCTTTGGACAGGGTAGGTTGGTATTGAAAATAGTTAAGATCGGTCAATTACCACGCCCACATCCCATATAACGGAAGTTTTTTCGGTATCCATTAAAGCAAATTGAGTGAAATTTGGTATTTGGATCGATTTTAAGCTAAGAAATTAGGTATTTATGAAATTTTGAAAAATGGGCGTCGCCCACCTATGAAAAATGTTCTGTATCTCAATAACAGTATTAAATATCGGCAGAAAATTTGGTGGACATATTTTCCTTGGCATCGCTATTATTATCGTAGAAACTTTTTGAAATCGGTTCATAACCACGCCCATCTCCCATATAACGGAAGTTTTGGAAAATGCAAAACTTCATTTTTCGGTATCTATTACAGCAAATTGAGTGAAATTTGGTATTTGGAGAGATTTTGAACTAAGAAATTAGGGACTTATGAAATTTTGAAAAATGGGCATTGCCACGGCCACTTATGAAACATTTTCTGTATCTTAATAACAGTATTAGGTATCGTCACAAAATTTGGTATACATATATTCCTCAATATCGTTAACATCGTTAAAAATTTTTGAAATCGGACCATAACCTCGCCCACCTCCTATATAACGAAAATTTTGAAAAATGCAAAAATTTCGTTTTTTCTTTATCTATTGGAACATATTAAATAAAATTTGATATTTAGGGAGATAGCAAATTAATAAACTTGATTTTTATGAAATTTTTAAAAATGGGCGTTACCACGGCCACTAATAAAAAACTATCAAAAAAAATTATCAAAAACATTTGAATTAAAAATTTTTTGTAAATTTGTACGTTGTTTGAAACTTGGGATTATGGTTTTATGATTATTATTGCTTCTATAATATAAAACAGGAAACAAATCATTTGCCAAGCTTGTTAATAAGTCCATTTGCTGACGCGTCGCATATAAATCAAGATTATATTTAATGTTTTAATATTAATTAATATGCAACATAAGGTTGCGCAAATATTTAAACCAAATAAATAAATTGAACCAACGCTGAAAACTTCCACCTTGTATTGTTTTCAATCGAATTTGAAAGTAATGCAACTCTGTAAAGTAAACGCACTCAAATCAATTTCGGGTGGACATGGTGAAAAAACTTGCGGGCGTGCGTCAAAAAACGCAAGCCGTGAATATTAGGTTAGCCTGTTAAACGGTGTTTCCACGCCAAGTGAATCACGTTTGTCACTATTTGAATTACGAATGACGAATCACCTCGTTTACACGACACATTTGTAAGTCGTTTCGCATATCTGTTGCTGTTGTAATTCTTACATATATAAATTCTTTTGCGTCTTCATTCACTCTAGGTTTGCCAAACAACCTCTTTTACATGATTATTTTCTTCACAAACTCAACTTTTTGAACCATTGCGCCATTTAATTGTTTCTTGTTTGTTTAATTTTTGTGTCGTTTCGATATTTATATCTACTGTAATATTTGTTGTTAATAAAATATGAATTGTTTCCCTAACATTCGTCGTACAAAGCGCGACACGCTATATATGTAGGCCACTAGGCCGTTTTTTTGAATAATAAGATCCAAACAGTTAAGCTTGTAAATTATTATTAACTTTATTTTCCAAATTGTTGGTCTTATATACTAATTTCCTCACAGAGGAAACTTATTTATAATTCTTAATTAACCAATGGGAAATCAACATTAAATTAGAAATATTTTCTCACGCATTGATTTCACACGGTACTAAATAAAATATGATTTGGGTAAAATGCACTTAGTGTTTGTTTTGTTTATTGGCCTTCAAATTGCCGAAATGCAATGACAGCAATTTGATGCCGGAGTGTGTTATGTGTTTTTGCTAAGCGGTCAATCACCAAAAGTACTTGCACTTGTTGTGTAATGAGCTCGCTGTTCTGCGCCCAGACATTTGGTTTTATGTTGCACTTTGTGTGTGGTGCCTTGCGCGCGTGCAGTGTATATTATATGTGTGTGTGTGTGTCAGTATGTTTCATTCTGTGCTATGTGCATTGTGTATGTTTGTATGTCTGTATGTTTGTATGTCTGTATGTTATCGTTTAGCATATTTGTATATTAGTTTGTAATGTGTATTGGTTATGTATGTGCATACTACATCCTACCCCTTTAGATAAATGTACAATTGCTGTAGTTTCTTAAAAGTTAAGCAAATGTGCATATATATTATGTTACAATTTATGTATGTATGTATATTAATATGTTATAGTTCACAATTAATTATATATTTCTAGCTTTAATTATATTGTTATTGTGTATTTTAACTAATTTATTTTCTATTTGTATAAAGCTATTGACGCCTTCTTGTCTAATGACTTTGTAAGGGCCTTTAAAAATTTTATCAAATTTTTTCTTATTTCCTACTTTAATATAAACTAAATCATTATTTTTGAAATTACTTATATTATTGTTTGTTTGTTTCTTAATTCTATCAATCTTATTTTGTATTAAAGATTGATGAGCCATATTATGAGCATGTATAAGTTTCAGTTTGAGCTCTGTCAGATAATCATCAATATTGTATAATTTGTTTTTAGATTTAAGTATTTCGCAAGGTAGACTGCTAATTTTTCCAAACACTAGCTCATGTGGAGAATAATTTGTTGTACAGTTTGGCGTTGTGTTGTAGCAGTACACGTAATAGGGTAATAAGTCTTCCCAATTGTCTTCTTTTTGAAGTGCTCGTAGGTAATCATTTAGTACTCTATGGTTTCGTTCTAATGCTCCTAATGTCTCATGGTGAAATGGTGCTGAAACCTTTTTGTCTATGTTTAATAGTTTACATATGTTGGTAAGTAATTCGTTTGTAAATTCTGTACCTTTGTCAGTTTTTATGGTTTTAAAACATCCATATTTTAATATAAATCCTTCAACAATTGTTCTTGCTACAGTAACTGCATCTTTACTTTGCATTGGAAATGCTGCTATATATTTTGTAAGTTCACATTGAAAAGTCAGAATGTATCTGTATCCATTTGATGGACGTAAAGGGCCTATTGTGTCAACTGTAATTGTTTCAAATGAAGTTGTTGGAGTGTCTGTCATGGTCATTTTTTCTTTCGTATATTTAGTTACTTTTATTTCATTGCATAGTTTGCAGTTATTAATATAATTCTTTACCATGTTACTCATGTTTTTCCAAACATATCTTTGCTTTAATTTTTTAATGCATCTGGAGATTCCTATATGTCCTCCTAATTCTTCATCATGATATTTGCTTATTAGACGCTTCATTTCTTTAATATTCTTTATTTCTTTTGGCGGTGTATATACTATATTGGCTGTATTAGTTTTCATTTCTTTTTGTAGCTTATTCCATTTTTCTTTAAATTCTTGCATGCTTATATATTGGAAAATTTTGTCTTCTGCAGAGACTGCTAATTTAGCTATTTCCTGTTGTTCTACGAATAATCCTAGCTTCCTCAGAATCAACGTCATAGTTGATAACGATTTATCGCTATATTCAACAACAATATTTTTCTTTTGCGCTACTATATTGGCTTTTTCATTATACATAATATTCTTTTTGAACTGAAATTGCAATTTCTTAATATGCGTGACGTCTGATAATGACGTTGCTTCCCAAATGTGAAGGTGATCAAGCTTCTCTTGAGTTGCAGCACTAGTTCTGTTTGCAAGTGGTTTTCTTGCCATGCCATTTATATATTTATTTAGCTTTTTGCTTTCTTTGCCATTTAATTTTTCATTTAGCTTTTCGCTTTTTATGCCATTTAATTTTTCATTTTCTAATTTTTTACTAGCCGCTCTTGTAATTGTAAGCATATCATATGATGGTATCATTTTTCTTAATTCGTTTGACGTAATTTTAATTCTTGATAGCGCGTCTGCATTTGTATTCATCTTTCCTTGTTTGAAAATTATTTCAAAATCATAATCCATAAGATCTACTCGTATTCTTGTTAACTTTGATGACGGGTTTTTATGTGTGAATAAACTTACTAATGGTCTATGGTCAGTGTATACCATGAATTTTCTACCGAATAAGTAAGGTCTGAAATAGTTAATTCCCCAATGGATGGCTAATAACTCCTTTTCTATTATTGGTTTGTTGACTTCATGTTTGTTCAAAGATTTACTTGCATATGCTATTGGAGTGTCTTCTCCAGGCGTCCCTTGAGATAAAACTGCTCCTAATGCATAGTTTGATGCATCAGTAGTCAAAATAAAAGGTTTGGAGAAATCGGGATATTTCAAAACAGGTGGTGTCGTTAGTTTTGACTTAAGAGTTTTGAAAGCTATTTCACATTCTTTTGACCATATAAAGAGTTTGTTTTTCTTTAATAATTCGTTTAGCGGTTTAGCTATTTGCGCAAAATTTTCTATAAAACGTCTATAGTAGTTACAAAATGCTAAAATCTACGTACCTCGTCTGCATCTTTTGGACATGGAAAGTTAGTTATAGTGTCATACTTATTTGGATCAGTCGTGATACCTTCTGCTGTTATAAGGTGACCTAAATAAACTACTTCTGTTTTTAAGAAGTTACATTTGTCTGGATTTAGTTTTAAATCATATTGTTTTAGTCTTTCGAAAACATTTATTAAATTTTCATTGTGTTCTTTTAGAGTTGAACCAAAAATTATTACGTCGTCTACATATAAAAATGCAGCTTCTTGGAGTCCACTCAAAGCTATAGTCATCATGCGTTGAAAACTATTAGTTGCAATTTTTAAACCAAAAGGTAGCCTTTTGAACTGATAATGTCCTTTATTAGTCGAAAAAGCTGTAAGCGGTCTGGATTGCTTATCTAAAGGTATTTGATGGAATGAGCTGGTCATGTCCAAGGTTGAAAAATATTTGGCTTTGCCTAATTTGCCTAACACATCTTCTAGTCTTGTTAATGGGAATTTATCATTTACAATTTTGTTGTTTAGTTGTCTGTAGTCAACTACTAATCTCCATTTAGTTTCATCATTTGTGCTTTTCTTTGGCACAATTAATAATGGTGAATTATATGGACTGGTCGAATGTTCAACAATGTCCTCTTTAATTAATTTGTCAACTTGTTGGTTAATCTCTTCAACATGTGTATTTGGTAATCTGTAGTTTTTTATATAAACTGGAGTTTTGTCATGTACAGAAATATTTTGTGTATAGAAATTGTTTTTTGTTAAAATGTCTCCTTTTAGATGAAAAATCTCATTGTATTTGGTACAAATATTTATTATAGATTCTCTTGCTTGTGGATCTAAATTTTCAAAATTTATTGTATTTTTAATAAAATTAATTCGGTCGTTTGAATTAAATTTTGAGTCATATTTTAGAATTGTAAAATTTTTTATTGGTTGTATGTGTAATGGAATATCTTTAATTGTTATGTCATACTCATTTGTATTTATGAACTTTATATGTTTGTGACCTTTCTTTGGAATTATTGTGTTAGCTATAAATATGCCTGGTGTTATTTCACTAGCACATACTAAACTGTCTTCATTTCAGTCAATGTCTACTTCTTTAATAATTTCTGTTCTAGGTGGCAAATTAATACTTGGTAATGTGCTGAGTCCATTTATGTTATATTGTTGACAATTTGTTATTGGACTGTCTTCTATAGATGCATTTTTTATAATTGATATGTCTGCACCTGTGTCTATTAGAAATGTTATTGGTTTTCGTATTGTCTTTGATTTAATTATGATATAATTTGTGTCTTTTTGGGCTATACTATACGTATTTAAAGTTTTATTTATGACCCCAGCTTCTTTCATCTGGGGACGTCCTAGTTTTCCTGAGAATTTTTATTTTGATTATTATTATTTGTTCTGTTCTGATCAGAATTTTGAGGACGTCGGTCATTATTTCTGTTGTTAGAATAATTTCTATTGTTATTATCATTATTCCTGTTGCTGTTATTATAACTTCTGTTGTTATTGTTATTATTATAATTCCTATTGTTGTTATTATAATTTCTGTTATTATTTGTATTATTAGAAACACGATTGCGATCGTCATACCTTCTGTTTCCATTATTATTTCTTGTATTAAATGGTTGACGCGTGTTATTATTATATTTAGTTATTATTGTAACTAGTATTGTTATTTCTTGTCCGATATATGTTCGAGTTGTTAGTTGGTACATCTGCCTCTTGAGCTGTTTGCAGTGCTTCGGAAAAAGTCTTTGGTCTAGCCGCGAAAACAATAGATTTTAATAGTTCATTTACACCATTTTTAAAAGCGTTTAATGCCAATTGGTCATTTAGTTTGATAATTATCGATTTAGATTCTGAGCCTTGCTGCGATATTTGAATTTCATTAAGTGAGGCTGTTATGCTCTCAATCTTCGATGCAAAATTTTGCAATGGTAAGTTATTTTGTTTTATCACACTAAGGGTGTTTTGTAGCTTCAGCGGATTTTTATTAAATTTATATAATTTTTCAAGAGTTTCTTTGAGCTGATCAATAGTGGTTGGCTCTGTTTCAGCTAATAGTCTGTTTTTTACTTTTTGAGAAAGTTTCCCTGCTAGAATATATTTTGTGAGCATTAATTTTTGTGCATCATTTAAAGTATTAGCATAAAATTCTATAGTGTCTACAAATTTGGTTAGAAGATATTGTTCTCCTCCGAACTCGGGGATTATCTTTGAAGCAGTAGAAATATCAAAGTTTGCCATTTTATCATTTAAAAATGTATATATTTTTGAAGTTATTTCTTGAAATTTTGGTTTTATTTCATCTATTTCATGCTGCTTGTGTTTTAGAATCAATTCTGACCAAATTTGCTTTATTTTGTCTTTAGTATTTTCTATATATGCATTTGAATATGTTCTATTTGGATTCTTTTTTAAATTGATTAAAATATTATTTATTTTGTCCATGTATTTATTTTAATTTTCATATTTTAGCTATTTAGGCACTAATATTGGCCACTGATCTTGTTATTTGTTTTTTAACAAAATTTTTATAATACTTATGTAATCTATATAAACCATATATTATTATAATTACTAATATTAAATATATTAAATAGGTGGTGTTGTGGTCTTCTTTTGTTACCACGCTGTCGTTGATATTGTTATTAATTACTTCAGCTGGTCCCTGCTGGTTCTGCTTTGGGCCGCACATTCTTTAAGTTGTTTTAATTTATCTAAGTATTTCTTCTGTTCTTTTCCATTTGTTATATGTATAATTTGATATAACTCTCGCATTTGTTTTCTATATCTCACCGCTTTACCGGCTCTTGATTTTCTTTTTGACTTCTCAGAAATTGTTTGCTGAAAATTTTTATAATCAATACTGTGTTGTTCCTGTCTTTTTCTGTATTCACTTATCGTAAGTCTTTTTGGGCCTGATTTAATAGGTGTTGGTATATATTTTGGAGCATTTGTTGGTGGATCTTCTGGTTTATATTCAAGAATTTTTGAATATTTCAAAAAAATTTTGATCAAACTCAGCTTTGCTGATCGTTTGATTTATATCAGTCATTTCTTCTATGTCCTGATTTTCACGTCTTTTTCATTAGATGTCGAAAAAAATTGTCGATGGTCGCCAGTTTGGCAGGATCGCCATGTAATATTTGTTGTTAATAAAATATGAATTGTTTCCCTAACATTCGTCGTACAAAGCGCGACACGCTATGTATGTAGGCCACTAGGCCGCTCTTTTGAATAATAAGATCCAAACAGTTAAGCTTGTAAATTATTATTAACTTTATTTTCCAAATTGTTGGTCTTATATACTAATTTCCTCACAGAGGAAACTTATTTATAATTCTTAATTAACCAATGGGAAATCAACATGAAATTAGAAATATTTTCTCACGCATTGATTTCACACGGTACTAAATAAAATATGATTTGGGTAAAATGCACTTAGTGTTTGTTTTGTTTATTGGCCTTCAAATTGCCGAAATGCAATGACAGCAAATTGATGCCGGAGTGTGTTATGTGTTTTTGCTAAGCGGTCAATCACCAAAAGTACTTGCACTTGTTGTGTAATGAGCTCGCTGTTCTGCGCCCAGACATTTGGTTTTATGTTGCACTTTGTGTGTGGTGCCTTGCGCGCGTGCAGTGTATATTATATGTGTGTGTGTGTGTCAGTATGTTTCATTCTGTGCTATGTGCATTGTGTATGTTTGTATGTCTGTATGTTTGTATGTCTGTATGTTATCGTCTAGCATATTTGTATATTAGTTTGTAATGTGTATTGGTTATGTATGTGCATACTACACTACTGTGAAAGCTATTTTCGATAAATTTCCGATTAATATTAGAGACGGCATCGATTTTTGTGTCATTCGCATGGCGATTCAGATGGAATCAACTACAAATGAGATGATTCGCTCACAAAACTTTGTATTGGGAATTAAGTGGATTCGGTTTGTGATTGGGCTGCCAATTATTCTCAGCTTTAAGTCAAACCATTTCACTAGTTTTGAGAGTCTCTTCGTGCTCATTACAAGACAAAACAACTGAGTTCACGCACTGTGACTGTTTTCTTTGTTGATTAACAGTGGCACCGAATTTCGGCCCGCTTTATCACAGACTTCACAGAAAACCGCACGATTAGACTTATTCTAAAGAATCTATATTAGTTTGCAATAACTTTGCACATACTAAATGAAAATAATGATTGAAGTTTTCGCAGCACACCTTAAGCAAACCACGGTCAACTTTTTGATCGGAAGTACACAACATTCTAAACTTAAAAATAAATTTTAAATTTCGGGTCTAGATATGATAGTTATCATATTTTATTTTCGCTTAAACACCTTTAGCATATATTTTATATTTTTAAAATTCATCTTTCAAGTTATAAGATACAATTTCGAACCTAATTTTAGGCATATCTTATTGCATGGATGGCAGAACCTCATCATCTTGTAAGAAATATGCTCTTATTAATTAACTATGAAAAATAGCTGACTACTTAACCACGAATTACAAAACTATTCGGTGTCCTCCAAGGTTTGCAAACCGTTCGACGATATCTTCTAGTTTCACTACAATATCATGATGAATTTGGAGTAGTGCTAGACCGACCAGTATTTTTTGTTGCATGGTCGTTCTGAGCCACGTTTTCGGACAACGCAGTGTTGAAAAAGAAAGATCGACGCTAGCATATGTGACCGAAATTGTACAAAAAATTCTTAGTAAAGTGTGAATGGTTGGATAAACTTCTTTGTCACAACTTTCCAAGGTTTCCAATGCACTAGCTGGTAATGCAGATTTCTCCTGAGTAATCTGGGTTGCCTTGCGTTTCCAATGCAGTTGCCAAAGGGTCATTTCTGCCTTAAGTCTAAGATACAGGAGTTACTTTGAGTTCTTTAAAAGATTGCCCAACCCAAGTCTCAAACAGTTGACAAGAACTTTAACTTCGTTCGATGTCATGTTACTCACATTCTTAGGGAGGAATGAACTCAGTTGGAAGCCATCCAGAACTTCCTGAGAAAATCGAGTTTTCAAATCTTCCACAATATTATCTAACAGAGGAATGTACATGGAGACTCTGAAGTACTCTTTACAATTAGACGTTTCGTGATTTTCTCATCTTGTTTGCCTACCACAAGTTCTTGGTTGCTCTACCTCTATGTTCAAGACTTCGGCTAATTCTTCTGCTTTTGTAAATATTTGATTGAACTTTTCGACAGCCTTACAATTGCCCAAGAAATTTGTTTATTAACATATGGTTCATTAACTAAAAGAATGTCATAACTCAAAAAACAATAACCGTGAAAAACTGCTGATAACTTTTGAAGGAAAAATTAGAGAAAAACCAACTACACCAAAGCGGTAGAAGTTACAGTACTATTTCGGAAATCACCACATTTCCTCATAAGACTTCTTTCTTCATGAACAGGTCAAAAACAACAAAAATTAACAATAAGGTTGAGCCTGCCTAACAAACAAATATAATTATATACAAAATTTCTACAAACAACAGTCAAGTTGAAATAGTGGCGGAACAGTCGCACTTGATTGTAGTGAGTAAAGGAAATGGAGAAAATAACAACAGCTCACACAGCGCAAGCTTAGCTCAGCCTGTGAGACGCTGGCTTAAGTGTTGCGTGGTGGCACAGGTTCGACTCCCGCGGAAGCCGTAAAGAAAGAAGTCTGATGAGAAAATGTGGTGATTTTCGAAATAGTACTGTAACTTCTACCGCTTTGGTGTTGTTGTTTTTTCTCTAATTTTTCCAACAAAAATTGGCATTTAGCTTATTTAAAAATAAAATAATGAAATTAAACAGGTCAAAAACAACAAAAGTTTTTATTGTTGTCAGCGACTCATTATTGATACTACGTTGAAATTTTTACATACATATGTAGCATAAAAGAAGAGGTAACGGGCATTTCTGCTAACTGAAATCGATTATTGTATTTTATGAGTTACGACAGCCTTTAAGGGCCAGTTTTTCTGTGTTGGCTTAAATTCTATTTAAACTAAGTTTAGTTATAATCAGTTTATATTTAAACTTAGTTTCCTTGCGCTCAATTAAATTTGTTGCTGATAGGTTAGACTAAGTTTAACCCTGCATTTAAAGTTTATTTTAAAACTGCATACTGAACTTTCACTCAGCATAAACGACAAACAGTGGTAAACTTGCACTGAAAAACTGGCCCTTAGTAAATGAGCGACATGAACATACATATGTGGTTGCACCTTAATGGAGAAAAATATTGAAAAAAAATATAAAATTTGAAGGTTTTTACGAGTCAAACGACTTTTGCTAATATTTTTCTGGGTTCGTAATTTTTTTTTTAATTTCTCTTCTTTTTTTCTCTATCATTATTGTCACTTTTATAAAATTAAAAAATTTATTAATAGTCAAATTTTTTTGTGGAAAGAATAAATAAATGATTCGATTTATTTTTTTTTTCAATTGGTTGATTGTTATTACATATACAATTTCAGCGCTATTTTATGCTTTTTTTGGTAAAATAACGTTAGACATGTTAAAGCTTTGAACATACATTTTACATTTACATTTACATTTTATTGGCAACACTACAGCAGCTCATTGTCGTCGGCAAAATTGTGTAGCTTTAATTTGGCGAGGAGGACAACTGACGTCCTGCAGTCATGACATCGCGCTGTTTTCCACAAATAATGTAAAATTATTAAGCCAAGAAAAACTAAAAGTATAAAAATGCACAAATTCTTTTAAATTAGCTGTTCTCATTTCGGAAAACAATTTAAACATGCAAACAACCGCAAACTTTTTAACAACAAATCATTAGCGTTCGGTCTACGATAGCCGGAACCGGTAGCCGCGAGCACGAGTGTTTTTGTCATTGCTACAACTCAACAACAGTTATTGGCGCCAGCGAACGATTCACAAATTTTCTACTGGTATTAATTACATATAACAAAATTTTTTCCAGATCACATGTAAACACCACCATGGAGCGGAGCACGGAGGAAATGTCGACATGCGAGCGGATTCATCTTTGTAAAATAAAGGTAGGTACGTGGTTCAATTAAGATGGATTTCAGATATTTTACTCAGATCTAATTGCCTTTTCTTTCGATTTAGACTAAAACGCAGTTCCTGCTTTCATCATCGTGACATAACATCTTCACCAGCTGTTCCTGCACGTTAAAGGTAATCACACAAATATTTATTTAGATTAATTAATTCAAATGATTTGTAAAAAATTCGGGTGCTCTGTCTTAATTTTTTGGAATAGAAAATTGAATTTGTAAATATTAATTAGAGAGTGTATTAATATTTATGTTCTATCCGTTGTATTGGTATTAAAATTTATACCCATTATGTGCAAAAATTTAAAAAATTGTGAAAACTACACATATGCATGTGCACAGTGCTTGTACGAAATTTTTTGAAGTTGTTAGCCAAGTCTTAAATTTTAAAAGAGGTTTGATAATTGCAAATCGAAATTATTATTAATAAAATGAATGCTAAATTACCTTCCAGTCCATTATATTAACTAACATTTCATATTTAAATCAGCAAGTTTTGTGAACTGTATTAGTGCATGTACTGGATACATATACAACAGTTCCCAAAGTTGCAAGTAATGTATACATTTTTGAAATATGTGTTATAATTTTTAATTGAAACGGATGTAATTAGAAAGATAAATCAATTACCTTTTAGTCCAATATATTTTTTTAATTTAGTTAATTTTTTTCGGAAATTTCAAATAAAAATGGATGCTATTAGAAAGAATAACTAATTATCTTTCAGTCCATTATATATTTTTTAAATTTAATAAATAATTTTTATGAAATTTTCGAATTTTTGAAAATTGGCTTATTGTACATGCACAGTACATGTACGGCATTTCACATAGTTGTAAATCAAGTATAAATAATTTGTAAATTTTCCAAATTTCAAATAAAAATGGTGATTTCCGAAATAGTACTATAACTTCTACCGCTTTGAGTTATGTTGTTTTTTTCCTAATAATTTCCCAATAAACCAATCGGCCTTAAAGCTCAAAAATATTTAAAATAAATAGTTATATGGCCAAACAATAACAAATAAAATGTATAAAAGGAACAGCCAGCCTTATAAAAACAAATTCTAACAAAATAGAAATTGTACAAACAACAACTAACAGTCAAGTCGAAATAGCGGCAGTACAGCCGCACTTGATTGAAGTAAGTTGTGAAGGGAAAAGCAGGAAATATAACAACAGCTCACACAGCGTAAGCTTAGCTGAATGCGTTTAGCTGCCGGCTTAAGTATTGCGCATGTTGTTGCGGGTTCGACTCCCGCAGAAGCCAAGAAGAAAGAAGTCTGATGAGGAAATGTGGTGATTTCCGAAATAGTACTTGTTGTTTTTTTCCTAATAATTTCCCAATAAACCAATCGGCCTTAAAGCTCAAAAATATTTAAAAAAAAATTTATGTTATTAGAAAGAATAATCAATTATCTTTCAGTCCATAATATTTTTTTTAAATTTATTAAATATTTTTTATGAAATTTTTGAACTTTTGAAAATTGCCTTAATTTATGTGCTTAGTAGATATACGGAATTCCACATAGTTGTAGGTCAAGTATAAAAATTTTTAAAATTTTCGGAAACTTTAAATAAAAATTGATGCTATTAGAAAGAATAACCAATTATCTTTCAGTGCATTATATTTATTTTTAATTTAATAAATATTTTTTATGAACTTTTGAAAATTGCCTTAATGCATGTGCTCAGTAGATATACGGAATTTCACATAGTTGCAAGTCAAGTATAAATATTTTGTAAATTTTCAAAAATTTCAAGTAAAGGATGCTATTAGAAAGAATAATCAATTATCTTTCTGCTCACGTTATTTTCTTTTAAAAAAATTAATAGTTTGTAGGAAAATTTATAACTTTTGATTTATAACTTTTTTAATTTTTTTATATTTTTAGCAAAATACCGGATAGGTATGAACTTCCGCAAGTTGAAGGATGACTTTCCTTAGGGCACCAACGCTCATCCTATATATGTATGTATGTATGAGGAAATGTGTATGGATAAATATAAGTTATATATGTAGATGTGTAAATAAATTATAGTTATGTATGTAAAAAGTAAAAAGAATTGTTTGTATATGTATGATATTTCTTGAAACTGAAAATGTAAATATTTTAAGTGGTCTAATTAAGATTATTTTGAACTGTTAGTTAATTTTTAAGCTATTATCTTTGGTATTTTAAGTTGATAACTTGTACTTTATATTAAGAAATTATTAATAATTAATATAAGTTTAAATATTGTATCCTGATAAATATTGTAAAATTAAATACTTAAATTAAAAAACACATATTTTTTTATTTTAAAAAATTGAATAAACAAAAGGTAAACGTTAGCTAACGGTTAGCGGTAACCAGTAGGTAACAAATAAAAATTGTTTGACGAAACAAATAAATAACAAATAGGGTAACTTATAAAACTGTTTCCGTAAAAGTGGTTAGCGATAACAAGTAGATAACAAAGCCGGTAAATAATAAAACTAGTACTGCTAACAAACAACTTCCAGACTAGGTAACCGACAATGTTAGAGCGAGAGTAGAAAAAGATATGTGTAAATGACATGAGTAAGAGCGAGTAGGATGATCACACCGACGTGAAACAGGGAGGGGAAATGGTTGTTTTTTCCACGGCTAGAACAAATGTGACTAATTTGTTAACAATCGAGCATGTGAACGCTAACGCTTAGCTACTTTGTTTACTAACCATTACCCGTCTTGTAGGGTGTTTCACATGTTAAATTTTAATATTTCAATATAACTATGAAAGGTATGTTTAGTGTGTGTTATTCGATCAGCTCTTTCTCCCTACAAGACGGAGGTCCCCAAGGCGAGTTCAATTTACTAATACCAACACACCTTTTCCAGCTGTTACCAACACATTCGCATTTTGATATTTCGCTAGTTTCCTAATGTTAGAAGAAACGGCAATATTCCGAATAATACAGCCCAAAAATTACGGCCCTGTAGAGAGTGCTAGCAAAATACTACGCAGCACAACCATGTTTACGAAGCGTAAAATACGATCACTTTGTTGTGAAACTTCGTTGAACTTGTGGTAAGTTGCTTTTATTTTCAGTTTAATTAATTAAAATATTGATATTTTGCACTTTAATTTCAGCAGAAGCAAGGCCGAAAGGGTAATTCAAAGGTATGTATAGAAATTCAGGTCCCCAAAAGATGTCGTTCCACAGAAATAAAATTCATGGAATGATATTGGATGACCGGAGAATGAAAGTGCGTGTGGTGGCTGAGGCTATAGGCATCTGATCTGAGCGGGTACATCACATTTTATACGAATATATTTATATGAAAAGGCTATCCGCGCGATGTGTGCCGCGATTGCTCGTTTTAGACAAACTGCTACCCTAGCTTTCATATTATACGAACTGCTATCCTAGCCAGCATATTTTCTATTTCCAAACCCGATGAAATGGCTGAGTGGTAAGAGGTTTAATTCAAACGAAGAGGTCATCACATAAACAAGCACCTATTTTGAGAGTCTTAAGAAAAGGTACGATGGCGGGTCAATAAGTCCGTGAATTTTTGAATGAAACACAAGTTTTTGAATTAACAAATTAACACCATATCGTGAATTTTTCCAACTGTTTCGGGTGTTGAGACCTCAATTGGGCATCTAGCACGTTCGGCATCTTCCTTGCTAGTACGGCCACAACGAAATTCATTAAATGTTAACATTGAAATTGATGGTGAAGAGTCCCCATAGTATTTACCGAGCTTAGCTTTGGTTTGATTGATGGTCTTTTTCCGCAAAAAAATAATGCTTAATGAGCACACGAAATTCATTATTTTCCATTTTTTCCTCAAATCACACGGTAGTCTGCTATGAATGGCAGTCAAACACAAACTAAATGCCGCAGCTTGTTCAAATTTTGACAGGTGTCAACCGACAGATGCCTGTTGATAGTAGCAGTGGTGTACAGCCCTTTAGAGTATGCTAGCAAAACTTCGTTAAATTTGCGGTAAGTTGCTATTATTTTCAGTTCAATTAATTAAAATATTGATATTTTGCACTTTAATTTCAGCAGAAGCAAGGCCGAAAGGGTATGTATATAAATTTCGACACGTACATATATTTTAACTAATTTTATTCAAACTTGCAGGTATAGCGCACCCAAGCCGGCTGCAAATTATCCGGAGAAGATGGAAGCAGAGGCACCATCAGAAAAAGTGAGTAAAGTGAATTACTTTTAAGAGCTAGTGAAGTGTGGTGAAAAAATATTTGTTGAATGGAAAGGAAGAATGTCCATTTCCATTCAAGTTCCAAATCATATACAAGGATTATATGATACGAAAATCTCTCAACCGCTATTTAAATAGGGGGAGTGATTTCGTTTTTCATGTTGGCAACAAACCCGAATGAGTCCCCTTATTTTCAGATGACAAGTAAAATAGCTATGTAGATGCCAGAGTAAAAATGTGTAAATTATCAATAAAATCAGTACGGTTTCTAACTGAGCAGAATAAGATATTGAGTGTTTGTTGTTTGCAAAAAAAAATTGTTACAATCTCAAAATATAGGGCAGCGTGTGAAATTTTGAACTTTTCACAAAAATATTGCGTTTTATTTAGAAAAAGCGTCTTTAAAAATGCTATTAAATATATTTTCCAAAGAAAACTGCTTATATATGTATTACTTTTTTAAACTCAGTATGCAGTTTTTCAGTACTGGTGTAAACACAGTTTAAACTAAGTTTAGTTAATCTCAGTTTAATTATAAACTTAATTTCCTTGCGCTCAATAAAATTTGTTGCAACCATAACGAAGTAGTCAGCACACATCTGATAAGTTAAACTAAGTTTAACCGAGCACAATAAGCCGTTTAAACTTAGTTTAAACTCCGTTTAAAGTTGACTGAAAAACTGCATACTGAGTTTAAACTTAGTTTAAACGACAAACAGAGTTCAACTTGCACTGAAAAACTGGCCATTAGTCAATTTTATAACGGAGGACTTTACTACTAGGTGTTTTTGATGCAAGCTATACATTTACGTCCGTATAAGTCGGCGCTTATAGTAGATAAAGCGCTAAAGGAATTTGAACAAAGTCTGTTTTAGGTTAAATGCTATGGGCACATAAATGACACAAAATTATATTTGAACTTAATGTTGAAATTGGTCGTAATAGCTCTCAAACCCGCGGCGTCTAAAATGTTGCGTGCTTTGAAGTAGAAATTAATAGAAAATACGAGACAGAGTTTTTTGAATTTCCCTCACAGAAACTTTAAACTCATCATTGCTGCCCTTAACTGCCATTTATTTATAGACTACTGTCACATTTTGAGCAAATTGTGTGAGGTGGCTGAGGCTATAGGCATCTCAACTGAGCGGGTACATCACATTTTATACGAATATGTGGATATGAAAAGGCTATCCCCGCGATGGGTGCCTCGATTGCTCATATTAGACAAACTGATACCCTAGTTATCATATTATACGAACTGCTACCATAGCCAGCATACTTCCCATTTCCAAACCCGATGAAATAGCTGAGTGGTAAAAGTTTTAAGTCAAGAGGTCATCACAGAAACAAACACCTATTTTGAGAGTATTAAGAAAAGCAACGAGGGCGGGCCAATAAGTCCGTGACTTTTAGAATGAAACACAGGTTTTTGAATAAACAAATATTTTATTTTTCAACATAGTCTCCTTTGAGTTCTATACACTTTGTCCAACGTTTCTCAAATTTTTTTAACCCTTCAAAAAAACAAGATTTGTCGAGGGCATCAAAATAGGTATATTTTTGTGAGATGATTTCATCGTTGGAGTCAAATCTCTTTCCGCCGAGCCATTTCTTCAGTTCTGGATAAAAGAAATAGTCACTGTGGGCTAAATCCAATTCATTGATTTTTTCCATGGAAACTACACATGTGTGCGTTTGCGTTTGTGGTCGATTGTCAGGAACCAATCTTGCGGAAAGCTTTCTCATACCCAAGTGATCATTTGAAATTGAAACCACTGAGCCATGTAAGATGCCTAATGCTTCCAAAATCTCCCGCACTTTCAATCTCCGATCGGCCAACACCATATCGTGAATTTTTCTAACTGTTTCGGGTGTTGCGACCTCAATTGGGTATCCAGCACGTTCGGCATCTTCCGTGCTAGTACGGCCACAACGAAATTCAATAAATGTTAACATTGAAATTGATGGTGAAGAGTCCCCATAGTATTTACCGAGCTTAGCTTAGGTTTGAGTGATGGTCTTTTCCGCAAAAAAATAATGCTTAATGAGCACACGAAATTCATTATTTTCCATTTTCTCCTCAAATCACACGGTACTCTGCTATGAATGGCCGCTTCCAAAGCTGCAGTTGCCGTCATTTAGTGTTGATCCCACCAAATAGCTCAATTTCTATGATTAATTTTGTTCGATTCTTGTTAATGCCAATGCAAGTATGTCGGACAGGCAGAACTGCTGTACATTCGCAATTGTTTAAAGGGAGATGCAATGGAATTCGTCAGCAGTTTAGCAAAAGCGACCCCAACCCCAGTGAGGCCTGGGACTTGTTGACCTCTCGGTACAAGCTTGTGCGTTTCATAGTGGACAGCCATATAAAAGCCTTATCTTTTAATTGAAAAGGCAGCAAAAGATTCTGCCAAAGCCATTAAGCATGTGCTTATACTAACCTTACAGCATGTTGGTACGGTTAGTGCACTTGGTCGGTGGGTTGAGCTTTGGGATGACTGGCTTGTTCATTTAACCGTGTCAAAACTAGCCTACGAGACCCGCAAGCAATTGGAATTGTCGCTTGTGGCTGATGACTTACCGTCCTTCGACACGTTGCGTGACTTTCTGTAGGCGCGAGAGTTAGCGACGCCGAAAATAGCCGAAATAAATTTCACACTTAACCTAAACATACCAAATTCCCGCTTCATAAACACAACAGACAAAAAACCATAAGGAAAAACCGATAAGCATAAAAAAACTATCTATGTTCTAGCAAGTAAGCAAACATTCGCATAAGTATAAATTTCACACTTAACCTAAACAAACAATAAAACATAAACACAGCAGACAAAATTCCATAAGGAAAAACCGATAAGCATAATAAAACTATCTATGTTCTAGCAAGTAAGCAAACATTCGCATAATTATAAATGGCAGTAAGATTGTAAAATGCAGCAGTAAGAAATTAGGAATAAAAATGGCAACACTTAACTGTGCACTGCCAAAAGGAAAAACATGATCTTTTACTCATGCTCATTAGAAATGGTACCTGTAGCGTCAACCGCAACAGGTTTGGACAAACGCAAAGAACGTTCTTCACACAACGTGCAACCAACTAGAATCACAGAGTCATGATTTGCAATCTGTACTCATTATAAAGGTGAGCACCGTATCTACGTATGCCCGAAATTTAGTCAGCTCGACGCAAATCGTGTCGTGTTTGCCAACGTCGTCACCACACGCTACTGCACGCTAGTCTGAACAACGAGTAGACTGCAGTTGCTTACAACGAAATTGGCCAAACCATAAATGTTGCGTCGCATTACGCTGATGTTGAACGAGTTATTTTACTGGCTACTGCTGAAGTTTATTAACAAGACTACGCTGGTCGTGGGCAGCCCGCTCAAGTACTCCCTCGACAATGGTTCACATGCTTCGTTCAAGACTGAAACCTGCGTCCAACGACTTCGTATCCATAGAAGTTCTTCGTCTACTTGCGTCACAGGTATTTCAAGGAGGCTTTACTAAGGAAGAAGTCCAAGTACAGTATGCAAAACTCGTATTTGTACACTTTCCCATAAGAACAAACATCAATAATTTTTTCAAATGTATGTGGAAATTGACAAACGGACATACCTTAATGCCACTAAGCTACCCAAACTATTGACATGCAGACACAACACTGGACTGTAACCCACAGGAGCAACACTGACAGACGAAGAAAGGGAAACAAATAAACTTATAGAAAACCTAGGACACTCATTAACTCGCACGGAGTATGACACTCGGTACACTCGCTAATATTATAGTCGTGTAGTTATGTTAAGTGCCTTCACGCAAATATTTAATAAACTCTAATTTAATGTATATTTAAAATTGCGAGTGCGTGTTTTAATTTAAAGAAAGGCCAATCCTACATGTATCTTAAGGCAATCGGTTAAAATCAATGTGTTTAATTGGAAAATCAATAATAATCAGGTTCAGTAACAACAACGTAGAAAAAAATGCATTGTATTTTACAAAAGAACAAAATAAGCAAATTAACTCCATTTACAAAAAAATTATTGATGTTTGTTCTTATGAACAGGTGTACTAATACAATTTTTGCATAGCGTATGCGTATCGCAGCGGTCATTGGACGCAACCTTTAACGTAAGTACGCTCATTCTGCCTAAAATAACCAATGAACTTCCTAGGACCGCTCTTCCCGTTTTACAGTGGTCGCACATCCTCGATTCACCACTAGCCGATCCAACCTTTTTCAAGCCTGGTTCAAAAGATGTTTAATCAGCATAGTTGAAATGAACAAGTTTTTGCTTGATGGTCTGAAGGGCCCAAATGGCACTCCGATGGCGCAGAACACCGCTTTTGGTTGGGTACTATCTGAAAACGCTACTTGTTTACAAACGCAATATTTTACTGTGACACCCAGATAACTTAACTTCTTACTAAGTTTTGGGAGCTTGAAGAGCTTCCACTAAGAAATACGCATGATGAATTGTATTGTGAGAAACTTACCGTGCAAAGCAGGGGTTGCGATTGAAGAATCGAGAAAGGCAGCAGTTTGGGCATTGCACTTTGCAGGATGGATGAGGAGTACTACCGGTTCATGACAGAACTAGTGGGCCATGTGAAGCTAACAGGTCCTACAAATCAAACACAGAATACATGCTACATCATGTAGCGGTGAAAGAAACAATTGCCACGACTAAGCTTAAGGTGGTGTTCAACGTCTATGAAGACTTCCTCCGGACATTCACTGAACGACGCCGTAATGGTAGCTCCACGACTGCAACAAGATCTTTTCTCGATTTTGATTCGCTTTCGTACTCATCGCTACGGTCTTATTGCTGATATCGAAAAGATGTATCGACAAGTCTATGTCGCCAAACAGGTTGTCGACTAGCAGCGCATCATGTTACGTAAGCACTCAACAGAGTTATTATCACCTTCTAAGGGTCACCTACAGAGTTGCTTCCGATTCAAACCTCGCCATGAAGTCATTACACCGTGCCGAGCAACAAGTAAGCGATTTAGACGCAAATGTTACTAAGGTCATCCCGTCAGACTTTTACATGGAAGATTTATTGGCCGGTTCTGACACTCTTCGAGAGCTAAACGCGCTTTAATGAGACTTCTCACATTCTCAATGTGGGTTCGACCTCCGAAAATGGACCTCCTCATGGATTTACGCAGATGTCATATTTTTGGGCTGATGTAAGCGGCATTCGAACATTGGGCTGCGATTCGCATACAGAAAACAACTCGCTTTCAAATAAATTTTCAACTTAAAAGAATTACCGAACTAGCTTACGAAGCGTTGCAAAATTTTTGACCCACTTGGGCTTGTCGCTACATGCACCATCTGCTCAAAAAAAATGCTACAGAAAATTTGGCGCTCAAATGTAGACTGAGACTAGTTGGTATCACCTAAAGTAGCTGCAGAAGGATGTCACATAGACGTGAGCTTGCCACGCTTAAACTAAATGGCTGGATAGGGACCAGCGCAATACCAGACGTCGAGCTCCATGTTTTCACAGATGCTTCGATAGCTGCATGTGCAGACGCTATTTATAGCCGTACTCAAACGCCGTTCGACGAGATTAATGTTGTGCTGGTCGCAGCGAAAACTAGGGTAGCGCCATTGAAAACTACCTCGCTGCCCCGGTTGGAACTCTTTGCAGCTCACCCAGGTGCAATGCTAGTCCGCCACATTCAGACAAGCTTCGGTCGCAGACTCGATAAACTGTATGCGTAGATTGATTGCATGGTGGCATTGGCCTGGCTGCAAGGAATGCCAAGTCTTTGGTCAATGTGCGCCCCAATTCGTGTGAAACTTGGAGACATGTCGCTTCGGAACATAACCCGGCAGATTGTGTCTCTAGGGGTCTCAAGTCTTCGCAACTTCTGGCACATCCTTTATGGTGACACGGCTGTAGTCGGCTTCATCATCAGCCTTTTGTAGATGCCGAAGGCATTCTCCGATTGGGTGTTCGTATTAAGATCTCTTTATGCTCAAACGATGTAAAGCATCGAATGATATTGCTGAAAAATGCATCGATCGCCAAAGTTATCGCCGCTGAAAGCCACGTCATTATGTCGGATGGCGGACCGCATATGATGCAAGCAGCAATTCAACGATTTTGGATCCCTGGCATCCGAAACCTCGTGCGAGTGATATATCGTCACTGCGTGCACTATTAAAGTCTAAAACGCATGCACGAGGCGCGAAAACAACGAAAGCGTATATATGTGCATGAGAACGGGCGCCATCTGTCTGCGGTTAGCTTTGTCGCTGCCTATAGGCGCTTCACTAATCGACGAGTGTATTTTCAACATCGTAATTTCGACAACGGTACCAACTTTTTCGGAACGGGAAGCGAGTTGCGTTCTGCTTTCGAATGCTTCATCATCGCTGGCAGTTATTTACAAATGATAAGGCATCATTTCTGGAAGTGATGGCGAGATAAATATCTTGTGAACCTTCAGCGACGTACGAAATAGGTTCGCCCAATGCAAAACCTACAAAGGGATGATGTGGTTGTTATCCATGACGAAAACGCACAGGCCAACAAATGGAGGCTTGGCCGCGTCCTCAGCAGTTACCCTGGTGCAGATAACAGCGTCCGAGTATTGAACTTAAATGTAAAATATGTATGTAAAATATTATAAATCGATCTTAAATACTTTTCGAGATGCAAAGCAATAAATTGAATTATGCACGGTGCATGGTGGTGTCTTCAGGAATCTTTCAACGCTTTTTTCAAAGAACCATTATTTTCAAAAAGGTCGCCACGGTAATTAGAAAAATACTTGTTCAATTGCGTTGAAATTTTGTTTAAATTTTTAAATGTTCTTTCGTAAACAATATATAAACAATCGAAAACATGGTAAACATCGTATATCGTCATTTAACGTAGTGTAAAATTATCAATTATAACTTTATCGAATATATTCTGGTTCCGGATATAATCACAAGTCCACTGAAAACAAAGAAAGTTGAATTTTCTGTTTCAGATGATTTAAACGAGAAAAATCGAAGCAACGTGTTTCTGCAGGCTCAACTTTGAAGTGCCACTATTATGATTTCAATAAACTTTTTGACAAAGTACAACCGTCAATTTGTTGATTATTGATTGTTTAACTTGCAAAAAGTCGCGTTTAAAAATATTGAATAGCCTTGTTTTGACAAAAATTATAAAAAAAAGGTAATTTTCCGGTCTCTGAAGTAGAATAACCCTTAAGGACATCAGAGGGAGAACTGTTGAAACCCATCGTCAAGTGCCGAGGCAGATATTTTTCACTTTAAGAATTTATTGTGAAGTCTGTAGTTCATTCCGGCAAAACTTTTGAAGAGTCTTTAAGGCGGCTGCCATGTTCACGCCTAATTGGCACCTTTTTTTTTGTCATTATTATTATTAATATTAGGGCATCGTAGCGCTGCGACCTAAAAATATCTATTGTGCTAGCCCTTTAAGTTGTCACTCCATCCTTAGGCTTTTTATGAAATTAAGCACTTTGCAGGGTATGGATGTCCATATTCTGGATGGAGATAGCAGTCGCTCTCCAAGATGTATTAGCCTGAGTCTACTTATACTCGGGCATTCACACAGTATATGAGTCTCCGCATCTAAGCCACAAAACCTAGAGTCTGAAACCTCCGAAAGTCCTACTTTGTGGAGATGGTATCTCAGCCTACAGTGACCTGTTAAGTACCTGGTGAGAGTTCTAAGACCCTCTCTGCTGAGATTGAAAAGTTTTTCACAGGATGGACTTATAAATCTCTTAGATTGTCTATTACCCTTTGACGATCGCCATTGGGCTGCGATTCTTGAGTCCTTCCACCTTCTTCGAAGCTCTGCTGTGTATCCATTAGAAGGGCCGCAGAACGGCTGAGCGCAGTAAAAGCTCTGTTGGGCCCCTATTTTTGCGAGATAGCCCGCCTTTTCATTGCAATTCACGCCCTCATGAACCGGAACGCACCACAGAGTAATTTTGTGGTCGGCTCCTAGTAAGTCCAATGCCGTTCTGCAGTTGTCTAAGAGATTTTACTCCGTGTTGAAGGGGTTTAGTGCCCTAAGGTCAGCCTGGCTGTCTGACATAATGTTGATTGTGGCTCCATTGGTCCTTCTGCGAAATCATTCGTGAGCGCACAACTCAATTGCATAGATTTCCGCCTGGAACATGGTTGGGTACAAACCCATCACGAAACTTTTTTGAAATCTAGGTCCGAACAGCCCGGCCCCAGTGCTGGCGTTCATAAGTTTGGATCAGTCAGTGTACCACAGTAGTGATCCTTTACTGATTGCCTTCACCATCCCTTTAAATGTGCCCCTTTCAAGTATTATGTTTTTGTAGGTCTTGCTAAAGAACAATTTTGGTAGCATAGAGTCTGTGAGTTTGAAAATTGGATCAAAACTGAGTGGTTGTAAGGCACCCAAATGCCCTCTAAAGTCTCCACTTTTCAGACAACTAAGATTAGGCAGTCTTAGATCGCTCTGACAAGTTATTAAGTCATTCTCTATTTTGGCGCACTGTTAATCTCCTTGTCAAATCTAGTTTCCGCTTTTTTATCTCTCTATTAAATGGACACTTACCAGTTAGATTTGTTTTACTTAAATCTATGGTAAACAGCTGATCATTAATTTGTATTTGTTAATTTAGTCCTGTTATTTAATTATGCAAATAAACTATATTAAAATGCAAAGTAATATCTTCTCGGTCTGTATCGTCCATCGTACCGAAAAGATATTTGTAGGCATTACCGACTAAATTTATTAGTCCTCTTTTTTGTCTACTAATGGATGTTATCGTTTTTAATTTTCTAAGTAATAGTGATTGATTTTGATCTTTACCGCAAATATTTAAATTCTCATTTATTAGCGAAATCACATTTGTTTTATTTTGCATATATTTTTTTTTATTTTATGAAAATACAACCGATAGTTAAAATCTGTTTCGTGCCGCGACGAAGTCGATCAGCCTCTCTCCGTTGAAAGAAGCATTCTCATGAAGCCAGAACTTCCCGACTGTTGGACCAAAAATGTTAGTGTTCACTAAGCGAGTATCAAATTTTGTAGGTCGCTTAATGTCATTGTAAAGGGGTTTTGTTTTATATTTTTGCAACTTTTTATCAATCCTTCTTGTCTTGTTTCTGTGTATTTTCCCTATTGCTATTGGCTTTTCTTATATTTTTGTGTTTTGATTTACGAAGCATTTCCTAAACTATGATAATCCATGCCATAATCCATTTATGGTTCCTGGTGAGCCTGTTATGTTAAATTTTATCGGATTTCGAACGTATTTCTCTCCCGATGATATGGTATTAATTACTTTATTTATTTGTGCTCTGGTGTTTTTTTTAGACGTGTGTTTTTTAATAAGGCAATACTTTTTGGGGAGTTGATCTTTTTGACAGCATTTACATGATTTATATTAAGTTTGGTTTGCCATTTTATACAGAATTACTCCGGAACAACGTTTGCAAATCGTGCAAAAAGTCACTGTTTGGTGTGCTCTATTGGTCCTTATTTCTTCAAAAATGAAGCCGACCAAAATGTTACAGTCATCGGGATACGCTATAGAGCCATCATTAATGACTTGTTCGTGCCTGAATTGGAGGATGTTGATGTGAACGACCTTTGGTTCTAATAAGACGGCGCTGCATGCCAAACAGCAAAGGAAACAATCAATTTATTAAAATAAACTTTTGGTGAGCACATTATCCCGCGTCGTCGGCCTGTGGCGAGTGATTTAACACCGCTGGACTAATTTTTGTGGGGTTATGTGAAGTCGCTTGTCTACGCAGATAAGCCCGAGACTTTTGACGCCTTGAAAGAGAATATTCGGGGCGTTATTGCTGACATACGGCCCCAATTGCTGCAAAAATTGGGCCTCTCGGCTGGAATTTATTGGAGTCACTTGCCCGAAATCATTTTTCAAACATTATGGCAAACCCTTATCTTTATAATAAAGCTAAATTCTTGGCCATAGCAACGCATATAATGTTTTATTTCTTCTTAAAAACCACATGTCTAAAACACCTTTTACATAAATTTGCTTGTCGTGAATTAGCATTTCAATAGAAGTGTGTTTTTATGCTTTTAACACATGCTCCACAAAAGTTTATTATATTTCTATTCTTTCACTTTGTTACGATATTTAAAGCTTTTAGAAACACAGTTATGTTATAAGTCTACGGATACTCATATAGATATTATATAGGATAAACAAAAATTCATAGTTAAACAAATAGTTCAAATTTAATTACATATAACATTCAACCAAATGTTACCAGCTAAATCTAGTCTCAAAACTTTATATTGTGTACCCAGTAGAGAGCAATTTTGATAGTGTTTTTATTGTTACTTGGTGAGTAGAACTGTAACTTGCTGATGATATGCTTTCGATTATTTTGTATATTTAACGGCTGATCGTTAGGGTAATCGACAGGAAGTATTTGGTTTAAGTTTATCGTTAAGAAAAAGAAAATATAAAATTATTATTAGTTTTTCGATTAATCGAGCCCCCATTAAGGCACGATTAAGAGACTAAGCAAGAGAAGTTTCACTTTTTATGCGACCCAAGCCGGCACATTAATAACTGAGTACTCAAAAAAGTATTTTTTCACTTAGTTTTTCCAACGCAAAGGAGGTCTTCCTTTTCCTCTGCTACCACCAGCGTGTATCGCGTCAAAAACCTTCAGGGCTGTAGCTATTTCATCCATTCGTATGACGTGACTTAGCCAGCGGAGCCGCTGGTTCTTTATCCGCTGCACTATGTCTACGTCTTTGTATAGCTCGTACAGCTCATCGTTCCATCGTATGCGGTATTCGCCGTCGCAAAGGTCCATAAATTTTTCGAAGAATCTTTCTCTCGAACACTCCAAGAGCTCTCTCATCTGATGTTGTCATCGTCCATGCTTCTGCGCCATACAATAGGACGGGCTTGATGAGAGACTTATAGACTATGGTTTTTGTCCGTTGAGAGAGGACTTTACTGTGCAATTGCCTACTCAGTCCGAAGTAGCACTTAATGGCAAGACAGATTCTGCGTTGGATTTCAAGGCTGACGTTGTTATTGATATTAATGCTGGTTCCTAAGTAAACGAAGTCCTCTTTTTTTCAAAGTTATAACTGTCAATTATGATGTTAGATCCCATTCGAAAATGTGCCGACTGTCTATTTGATGACAGGAGATACTTCGTCTTGCCCTCGTTCACCTCCAGGCCCATTCACTTCGCTTCTCTATCCAGTTTTGAGAAGGCAGAACGAACTCCGCGGCTGTTAAGACCAATGATGTCAATGTCATCGGCGTACACCAGCAATTGCACACTCTTATAAAAGATGGTGCCTAACCGATTTATTTCTGCGGCTCGAATTATCTTCTTCAGCATGAGGTTAACGAAATCGCACGACAAAGACTCACCTTGTCTGAAACCTTGTTTGGTATCAAACGGCTAGGAGGGCCTCTCCGTCCCAATTCTGACGGAGCTGGTGGTATTGTTCAACGTCATTTAACATAGCCGTATAAGTTTTGCCGGGATACCAAATTCAGACATTGCGGCATAAAGGCAACTTCTTTTCGTGCTGTCGAAGGCGGCTTTGAAGTCGCTAGAACCTTATACGCGGTGTGGAGAAAACTAATCCCGCGATAATTGGCACAAGCTGCAGGATCACCCTTTTTGTGGATTGGACCGAGCACACTTAAGTTCCAAACAGCTGGCATGCGTTCTTCTGACCATATTCTAGAAATGAGCTCGTGCATGCACAGCTCCTCTCCGCCGTACTTCAATAACTCATCTGGTAACCCGTCGGCCCCGGGGGCTTTGTTGTTCTTCAGACGTGCTATCGCTTTCCGAATTTGGTCATAGTCGGGTGATGGTACATCGCATCCAACATCCTTGATTGGGGATTCGGGTTCAACATCTTCTCCAAGGCTGTTACAGTTGCTTCCATTAAGCAGTGCGGAGAAGTGCTCCTTCCACAATTTAAGTATGCTGTGGACATCAGTCACCAGGTCGCCGTTGTCATGCTTACAGGAATTTGCCCACGTCTTGAAACCTTCTGTTAGCCGTCGAACTTTCTGAAAAAAATTTCGGGCGTTTTTCCTGTCGGCCAGCATCTCAAGCTCTTTGCACTCACGCATTTCGGCCTCTCTCTTTTTCTCACAAAAAAAGCGTTTTGCTTCCTTCTTCAACTCACGATAACGCTTGCGTTTCGCCCGATCGCAGTGTGGCCCTGTAGGCAGCGTCTTTTCGTTCCGTAGCGGCACGACATCCCTCGTCATACCAGTTGTTACTTCGGCTCACTGAAATCCGATGGAGTTTTCAGCGGCGGCATGTAGACAGCGAGAAATATGGTTTCATTGTTAGGAAATATCGTTCTGTTTGTTTAGGCCTCCTAAATATTAAAAATATGATCAACCACCCTAGTAGAATTTCTAATAAAAGTAAACAAATTTCGCGTACCGTTACCACTCTCTCTTCGTTGAATTTCTCCTCAGCGAAATTTACCGCATTTGAAGGTTCAACCGAATTCTAACTGCTTAGGCTCGGGTTATTGGATTCTTGAAGCCAACTCAACCGCAGCGACTACCAGCCATCACCCCCATCACCATCACCTACAACAAAAATCACATTTGTACATATTTGAAGGTAATATTTTTTCTAAAAAGCATTCAATTATAACCACAAATAAACACACACTGAACTATATTATTAATTCCACTCTGTTTTTTTTATTTATTTTCTACTTTCATATAATATACCGGCGCTATTTCCAATACAACGCGCTGCGTGTATTTATTGGTCCTTCGGAGCCGAGAAATCAAAGGCTAACACAGTTATATATTTTTAAAGACACAGCGTTGGAGTTCACTTAACAACCGGCAAGCGTTTACGTGGTTGAAGTTTTCAGTGCACAAAACATTTAGTAGTTTTTTTTTTTCGTGAAAAACAATTAAAACCGTTTTTTTTTTATAAAACGTGGAGTTGTGAAGAAAATTCAAATGCTTTAACCATTTCGTGTGTGCGCAAACGGATATAACAAAAAAAAAACCGCGAATCAATTATTGAACACTTTCGGCAAACGCAGCGCGTTTAATATTTTTTTTGCGAAGTACTGCAAACTGGAATCAAATCTAAGGCAGTTCAAATTGGCAATTTATTCTATATTCTTACTCTAAGTCTTAATATTTCTATATATTTTTAATCGCTTTTCTTCCTTTCAAATTTCTGCTACCTTATGTACACTACATTATGTCCTATATTGTTCAAAATAAATAGTTTTAAAGTATTTACTTTTATACTTAAGTAATTTTTGTATTACACGTTAAAAGACTATGTCTTACTTGTGTCTAAATAATAATCTTACAAACTTACAAACTTACTGCAAACGTGCTTCAATTAATCGTCAGTTTTTTTTTAAAGAGTTTTCACTTTGTTGAGTTGAAATTTTTTGGGAGTTACAAATCATTCTTGACAGCACACGAATTTCAATACATTTTCTTTGAAACGCAGTGCGTTTAATATTTTATTGCAAAGTTCGATTTATTGTTAAAACACCGGCTGTCACTTTCAATTCAAACGTGCTGTAATTTTAGAGTTTTTTCACTTTGTTGAGTTGCAATTCCCACGAAGCAGCAACTCGTCTTCAATAGCACTGCACTTTGCACTTTGTGAGAACATAACCTCAACATAAATACATATATTCGCAGTTCTTTTGCATACGAGTATTTTCTTCACAAATTCCCTTATTTTTTATTACAACACCACATTGCACATTGCATTATTTTACTGGATATTGTCAAAACGTGTTGTTATTAAAGTTTGACGAGTTTAGTTTAATCAATTATCGTTTTAAACTGAAACGCATCACATAAAGTTTAACACTGCTGAAAAGATATATAATTATAAATAAAAATTATTAATTTCCATTGTTGTACAAACAACAATTGTGGTTATTTACTGGTGTGTTTGGGTGATATATTTCGTTTACGCCTCCTTGCAAGTTTTTAAACTCCTAGAAAATCTAATCTAATTTCAATATGCATATATTAAATCTGCTGTCAGATTTCTATCTATATATTGAGAGAATTTAAAATAATGGACACATTTATTCGGTTAGCAGATTCTGTATCTGAGTTTGAAAACGATTTTAATGAAACACAGCAGACAAATCAAAGAAAAAACTCGGTTGCTATTGAAAAAGAAGAACTTAAATCGCTATGGGAGAAAACAAAGTCAGTTTATAATGAGATGATAAGCTCAGCACAGGCTACTCCAAAAGATTTAGTGCCGTTAAAAAGAAATATAAAAGTGCTTACTATTGCTATGTACGACGCCAGACTGTAATGTCCGATCTTTCTGAAAATTTCGATAAGTGCAAAGCTCCTAAATCCAAAAAAGAAACTGAGGATGAGTCTGAGCGCGGTCACAACATACGTCTGCCACCGTGTGACACAGAGATATTCAAAGGAGACTATCTGTCCTGGCCAACATTTAGAGATATGTTTACGGCCACTTACATATTAAACAAGCGTCTCACCCTGGTTGAGAAACTTTTCCACCTCAACCAGAAAACACAAAGGGAGGCGAAAGATATAGAAAAGAAGTGTCCATTAATGAATGAAGGCTTTACAACAGCCTGGAAAAATTTGTGTGACCGATACGAGAATAAGCGTATTCTCGTTAACACACAACTAAAAATTCTTTTTAATCTCAGCACTGTTGATAGTGAGTGCGGTAGCTCGCTAAATAAATTGCAGCGAGATATTAACAATTGTTTGTCGTCCCTTAAAAGTCGTCAAATTGACATCTCCAACTGAGACGCTATTATTACATATCTCTGCTCAACAAAATTGCCCGAGTGCACATTAGCTCTATGGGAGCAAACCATAGACAATAAAACAGAAATTTTCAAATGGGAGGATATGGATCGATTCAAACAGATTCCAAACTCTGCCAATACTAATAAAGGTATACTACTGACGAGACAGCTCGTGTTAATATACATTATAATGGAACTAATTTTTCAGCTAGAACTCTAATCGACTCAGGGTTTGAATGTTCTTTTATTGCGGAAAGACTAAAACGCAGAATTAACCTGCCATCATCAAAGTTGCGTGCCCAAGTTTCAGGCATCAATATTTCTAAATCTGCACAGGTGAAAGAAGCGTGTTCTATCCATTTGCTGTCACCCATTGACCCATTAGTACAAATAGATGCACTTCTACTAGTTTAACCACAGCTAACCAGGAATCTGCCTACTTGTCACATCAGTGCGATGACACAGCGGGCATTCCCGGACTTGGTATTGGCGGACAAAAGATTTTTCGTCAACGAACAAGTGGATCTTGTTCTTGGCGGAGACGTCTATCCCCAAATTATTATGAAAGGTATAAAGAAAAATGTGCTTAATACACTTCTAGCGCAAGAAACCATATTTGGCTGGATATTAACCGGCAGTGCAGATACGCCTAATCCAACACAAAGTGTGGTATCGTTTTATAACGAGCTGACTGTGGATAAGCAATTAAAAAAATTATGTTAGCTGGAGGATGTGCCAAGAAAATGATACCTAACTGAGGGTGAAACGTATTGTGAAAAGCTCTTTAAGCGAACAACGGAGCAAGGAAAAGACGGAAAATATACTGTATCCTTGCCGATTAAACGAGATGTTCCACAGAACATTCAGCTTGGGCCATCACTTAAAAGCGCGTGCTCTCAATTTTACCGAAACGAGACGCGATTAGCTAAAAATCCCGAGTTGCAAACGGAGTACAACAGAGTTTTGCAGGAATTTGAAGTATTAGGCCATATGGATCGGATTTCAACCATAGTGGCTGCTGATTCTTGTGATAATTACTTTTTGCCGCACCACGCCGTAGTAAAGGAGGATAACACTACAACGAAAGTACGCGTAGTCTTTAACGCCTCGTGCTCCACGGCCAATGGCTTGAATTTAAATGATGTCCTCCTACCAGGTCCAGTCCTTCAGGCCGATCTCACCGTTCTAATACTTCAATGGAGACTTTTCAAATACGTCTTCAATAGCGACATCGAAAAGATGTATCGCCAAATTTTAGTCGACCGCAGCCAAACCAAATATCAGCGGGAAGTTTTTCGGACGCGCCCGAAGGAATCTATCAGCCTCTATGAACTGAGGACTGTTACTTTCGGCATTAATTGTGCACCTTATCTAGCAATAATGACTCTACACCAACTTGCTGACGATGTGGAAAACTCCTACCCAATCGCAGCAAGTATTTTACGAAAAAATATGTACGTCGATGACGTACTTGCTGGGGGTCACAGTGTCGAATCGGCAATAAAAGCTAGAAATACATGTTCTAGGCTCAGCCGAGTTTCCATTACGGAAATGGACTTCGGACTGTGCAGATATTCTTGCTGGCATAAATAAATCGCATTTGCTCAGCGACTCTTTCTTGGAATTCGAGGACACCAGTTCAGCAAAAGCTCTTGGTATACGATGGAATGGCCACTCAGACCACTTCCATTTTGTAACAAAACCAATAGACACAAGTCATACTTTTACAAAACGAAAAATACTTTCAGCTATCTCCAAGCTTTTCGACCCACTCGGAGACAAAGCTTAATAATTTCAACTCAATTCTCGATAGATTTTCAGATTTACCGAGGGCTTTAAGGGTTATATCATATCCTTCCTTATAACTGCAGGTTGTTTCGCCGGTTTCATTGCATGGGGAGAATCAGTTTATGCTATGCATGATTCGAACTCAATATTAGATTCCAAAAATTAAGAATATGATTAGATCCATTATCCATAGCTGCAAGATTTGTACCATCTACAAAAAACGTTCCCAAAAGCAACTTATGGGCACTCTTCCTACGGAACGCACCACCTTTTCGCGTGCGTTCACCAATACTGGTGTGGACTTTGCAGGCACTTTCGAGATTAAGTCCTATAGAGGTAGAGGCTGCCGGATTTCAAAAGGCTATGTTTGCCTTTTCGTCTGCTTTTCGACAAAAGCCATTCACCTAGAAGCGACTAGTGATCTAAATACCGCATCCTTTTTAGCCGCCTTTGTAAGATTTGTTGCAAGACGAGGATGCCCGAAAAACATATACTACGACAATGGTACTAACTTTGTCGGAGCCTCTTAAACTCTACGATCTGAGTTCAAAGCATTTTTAACTGAGGTACGCAACCGTACCATCGATAAATACAGCCATCAAGCAGTAGATTGGCATTTCATACCGGCTGCAGCTCCTCATATGGGTGGTTTGTGGGAAGCAGGAGTGAAAAGCTTCAAATCCTACTTCAAAAAATCGCAAAATCGTTGTACGAGAATGAGGGAAATACGAAGTAGAAAATGTGAAAAACATTTGGTTGATTTTCTCGTTTGATTTCCATTCAAAAATACAAACATAGCACAGTCAGCAAACTAAGCAAATAATTGTGAAATACTTGTATTTTTAAATGCTTTTATGAAAATGAATTTGTATTTAAATAGAAAGAATAAATATTCGTAACGAAAAAATACATTTAACCCCCTCGAAAACATTTGTTTTTTCGTGTTCAATTTTCTTTTAAAATAAAATTTGTATATTTGGCATACAAAATAAGCAAAGTTTTTACTCCCCAAACGGTTTGAGAAGTATTCTCCATTTTTTATAAAAAGAAATAAAAGTACAATAAAAAATCATACTCCGAACTCCACACATAAATAAACAAAATGGTTAATATTCAAAAAATTGTTCATACTGAACTGACTCCATTTCTAATTTTCTATAACAAAAATTACATTTTCTAAAAAAATGTGAAAAGCAAAATAATTTATTGTGAGTTTGCTATAGTGTACAAATTTGGCTAAGGCCAACATTTATTTATTTAAAGTTAGATATGAAAAATGAAAGAGAGTCTAAATTACACTATTCTTTCACATCTCAGCAATTTGAAAACAATTATTTTCTTACCCTAACCATATGCCCTCCATGTTCAAATTATACGCAATAACAACACAGTAAATGTTAAGTAAAGAAGAAAGGTTATTTGTTTGTAAATTTCGATGCTCATTTTTTAACTATATAAATTTAAAGTGCATACAATTTTGTATGTCTTGTAGCATTTCTACTGTAAACTAAATTTTGTAACTGATTATATATAATGTCGCTTCATTTCACTTTTTGACTCAAGATTTACGAATGTGCTTTGCAAGGAAAGGTTAAATAAAACGAAAAAAGCTCACATGGAATTGTGTTAAAAACTGGAATAACACTGTTATGTTGTTATGGATAAGCGTAGACTTTTGTTTCAAAGGCGCTGCTCATTTTACTGATGTTGGAAGAATTTGGAATGATATAATCGACTGCAGTCTCTCTTTTGTCCAGTTAAAATGCCCAGTACGAAATAATAATGTTGGTATGTTATATGTAGTTACAACAACAAATTAAGATCTACATCATAGTTTGCCTTAACGCTTTGCGAATACTCCATTGTACTTGTATAAGCGTTCAATGTACCAGCATGTACTACGTACATACATAGTATTATTTACTCGTAGACATATTATTTGATCTACATATATAATTTGATCTAAATTTGGTCGCAAAATTATAAATCTTGTTACAACTTCTCTCGTTTTCTATAAAAGAGCGATATTTTGACTTAACACTCTTTTGAAGAATATGTGCTATATATACACACGTATACATGTAAGTGAATCGCAAAGTTCCATATGAAAAGAAACATCACCTTACATCCATTTAGACAAAATAGAGCCTAGATCAGAGCTTATTGTTGTTCATTGGTTTGCTATGCCATTATATAAAAAAAAAAAAAAATAATAATAATCTACACATTATATGTATGTATGTATGTAATCACTTATGGAAATCAAAATGAATGCATAGCTATTCTACTTATTATCTACTCATAAATACAAACATATTACAACTTACCAGCTGGTACGCCGATGGGTTGATGTTATAGTTGCTTATGGATTGGGTGAACATGATTTATCGATGTTGTTTGGTGGATTGGCACCAACGGATATGCTTTGTGCATTACAACTTTTTCGTGACTATGCAATTCTCTTGGGTTTGAGATTCTGCTTTCTTTATGATAAATAACGACTCTCGCTCCCATAATTTTAGTTGTTGAACCAATTTATTGTTTCGGCACGCATCCTGTTTAATTTCGCAGTTTTATTTAGTGAGTTCTGTTAACTTATTGCAATTTACTTGTGCCGCACTCATGGAACTAGAAGATTCATTGTGTTTCGCTTTTTTAATGAAGATTTACTATGCTTCTAGAAATGTTGTAATGAAAATTGAAATGGAGATTATTGATATGTTATTTTGAAATATGTATAATTAACTTACAAATACCAATCGTACTCACGTACTCCATGGTGGTTTTCATTAATTATTGTGCCTATCCATTGAGAAAGACCGCTGAGTGTATTGTGGTGTTTTGCTGAATCAAAAGTAAACATGGTTTCACAACACTGACCTTTTCGGTACACATTTTACATTTTCGGTACACATTTTACCGGTACGCTATACAATTTGGGTGCTATTCTTCACAACAAGAAAGATACAATATACTCCAAACCGTCGACTTATAAATAAATGGTGTAGAATCCAGATTTTCAATCAGATCTGATGTCTGAATGCATCACTTCCTTTCATATAAACTAGCGACAACTTATGCACCGACACAGGCGCCATCTGCTTATCGCTAGGAAATGCATGACGATTGCTCGCATTCAGGCAATTCCCTCAGGTGGCTGGCCAGGTGTCGCTGATACAAATTCGGCACACCTCGTTGAGATCGTTTACGGTCTTATTGAGAACGAAACGAATTAATAAATACGAGATGTGAATCTTGCTCACATATGTATATGAATATATCGAAATATTTTCTGCGCGATTATATTTTATACCAAAATAAAGTTTAAAAAATTTGAAACTAGCTGCACTATTATTCTTTTAATACGAAATAGGAAAATACATAAGAAACATTATGCAAATGCACGTACCTGAAAACAAGTGTCTAATTGTAGAAAGCATAACACTGTGTGAGTGGCCGCTGTGGTCGAGTTGGTAGCGAGAAGCACGGCCAAACACTGAGCTATATAGTGTAAGCGCCAAAATTATATATTATATATAACACTGTGTGTAAAACCCAACCCACTAGAACAGAGTTGCCACTAGCTCGACAACAACGCGGAGCGGAAACCCGGACTTTCCGCCCATTACATATACGGCCTTGGGGCACCCAAAGAAGGGCTTCACGCATAATAAGAAGGGGTGTCCAAATACAATCGATGCCGCAGACATTAAGGCCATTCGCGTCCATTGCTCCAGCAGCGGTGGTGAAGGTGGAAGCAAGAGGACGGCTCCACCTAGTACGAGCGTTAATAGATTCATGCGCGTCCACATCAATTATGTGTTCCCACCTAGCTCGGGTGTTAGGCCTGGAGGAGACTTTTGTGAGAGGACAAAGGAGCTGCTTCCTACGGGAGAGAGGGAAGCACGGCCAAAATAAGCAGCTTATCATACACGCATCACTTTTGCCGAACTACCGACGCGCCAGCCCATCGCAGAATGTGGACCCCGCTATCGCAACTGCATACACTCATATTCGGCTGGCAGATCCCATATTTTATGCTTCGACACCGATACGTCTGGTTTTGGGAGTTGACGTTTACCCGGAACTCTTTCGACCCGCTCTTGATACAATGCACTATCTTCGGATACGTGCTATCGGGATCATGCCGATGGTAATTTCGGTTCTTTGTACATATATCTACATGTAGTTAAACATAACAAAAACGAAATACACCAACCCTGAAAAAAGAAAAAAAAAACAAATAAACAATGTGCACTGAAATGTTTCAACCACGTCACTTTCTTTCCTAGCGTTTTCTTCCAAACTTTAGATAACCGACCGGAAGTCACGACAGGACTACACTTCGCCCAGAAAACATTAACCTTTTTTTGTACAATGTCAATTTCCGTTTATGTACATAGCCAACATTTTTCATTTTTAATTCATATGTAAATGGGTGTAGTGGCTGGGTCGCGAGCTGGAAAGAGTGTTGCTTACCGCAAGGGGGCCGGTATGTTAAGGCCTCCGGCCTAAATATTAAAAATATGATCAACCACCCTAGTAGAATTTCCAATGAAAGTGAACAAATTTCGCGTACCGTTACCACTCTCTCTTCGTTGAATTTCCCCTCAGCGAAATTTACCGCATTTAGGAGTTCAACCAACCGCAGCAGTTTTGCCGAAATACCGACGCGCCAGCCCATCGCAGAATGTGGACCCCGCTATCGCAACTGCATACACTCATATTCGGCTGGCAGATCCCATATTTTATGCTTCGACGCCGATACGTCTGGTTTTGGGAGTTGACGTTTACCCGGATATAATATTATCTGGAGCTCTGCCGAACCTTTTCGGTCCGCTCTTGACACAATGGACTATCTTCGGATACGTGCTATCGGGCTCATGCCGATTGTAGTTTCGGTTCTTTGTACATATAATTACATGTAGTTAAACGTAACAAAAACGAAATACACCAACCCTGAAAAAACAAAACAAAGAAAAAATGTGCACTGAAATGTTTCAACCACGTCAGTTGCTTTTCTTTTCTTTCCTAGCATTTTCTTCCAAACTTTAGATAACCGACCAGAAGTCACGACAGGACTACACTTCGCCCAGAAAACATTAACTTTTTTTTGTACAATGTCAATTTCCGATTATGTACATAGCCAACATTTTCCATTTTTAATTCATATGTAAATGGGTGTAATGGCTGGGTCGCAGCCGCAAGGGGCCGGTATGTTAAGCCCTCCGGCCTAAATATTAAAAATATGATCAACCACCCTAGTAGAATTTCCAATGCAAGTGAGTAAATTTCGCGTACCGTTACCACTCTCTCTTCGTTGAATTTCCCCTCAGCGAAATTTACCGCATTTGAAGGTTCCCATATCCACATGCGGTCGGCTTCTGGAAATTTGGGCTTTCAGACGGCTCAGCAAACGCTAGGCGGAAACCCCGACGTGCAAAGTTACAAGGTCCTTTTGGCCGGCTGTGGACCGCAGACGGTCTGGGGAATTATTAAGCACTTCAAGGCCATTACTCTCGGCCCTGATCGGTGTTCTGACAGGGCACTGCCCGATGGGGACCCACGCTGTCAGGCTGGGTATCATTTCTGACCCAAGTTGTGGGTGCTGTATGGAGGATGATGAGGTGGAGTCATCTCAACATTACCTTCTTAGCTGCCCCGCTTTCGCTAGGCTCAGATGCAGACACCTTGGCTAATACTTTTTCGATACTCCCGAGGGGCTCTCCGATGTATCCATCGAAAGGCTACGCTCCTTCATAAAGAACGCTCGCGGGTCTTTCAGTTCAGGGAAGGGGAAAACTACATAGTGGTATCACAATGGACTATAAATTAAAGTCTAAGTGAGCCCTCTTCGGGCTGCCATCTAACCCAACCTAACCTACAAGAAGAGTGCCAGTCAATTGACCGTACATCTGACGGACAGGGCTGAAAGAATTGTGTCAGCACTTAGAACAAACGGTGCTATCGGTTTCATTTCACTCTAACACATTAATAATACCAAATAGACAAACATATAGCTCTACTGCTCACTCTCGTTCTTCTTACTCGCTATAAAATCATCAGTACTGAAAATTTTTCTTTCTGTGGCTTAGACCTGCGACAAACGAAAATTCCTTTTTGCTGTTTGATCTGATAAAAATGTTTATTATTTATATTTTCTATTAATTTTTATTAATAAGCTACAAGCTTAAAAACAATGTCAATTCAAGATTACCCGAGATTTAACCATTCTGGAAGTCCAGATGGTATGAATTCTATTTACTTTTCTTAACACTTCCCTCACAGTTTTCAATTTGTTTCTACTTTATTAAATTGGATTCGAAAATCCTCTTTTCTTTTTATGTAACATTAACAAAAGCTCTTTTTTCATTTAAAACTTATCTTTTGTAAAAACACGACGATTTAAATGTTTCCTTACGCTTCAGAGTATTCGCAGATAATGCGCGTCTTTTTCAAAACTCCTTGAATTTCTTGTTTGTGTTTTTCCCGCATATGCCTAAATGGCGAGTGTCTCTTTTGTGCAATTATAAATGACAACCATTTTACCGGTCATCTGACGGTCAGTAAAGGTAAATAGGGAAACGTCGTTGTCTCATTTTCGCATATAATAATAATAATAATAATTTGGAAGAAAACGAAATTCATGTGCAAGGCAATAGGCTGCAAAAATTCTTTTTCGTTACAAATCGGCGAACATAATATTGAGCAAACAGGCCAAATGAAATTTTTTGGCAGAATAATATTAGCGGCCGTTCGCGCACGTTTAAACTTAGTTTAATTTATCAGCTGATTGCTGAGTTCTCTGTTTTAATAATAATAATTTTGGCACTTACACTATATAGCTCAGTGTTTGGCCGAGTTTCTTCTACCATTTTTGGTGTACGTCTTTGTATTCTAGCACATATGGAGGTACCTACAGTTTTGTGCCAACTTCGAACGGTAGATGTATTTAAAGAGAAGCTTTTTCATGGCAGAAATACCCTCGGAGATTTGCCATTGCCGGCCGAGGGGTGGCCGCTATTGGAAAAAATTTTTTTTCTATGATTAAGATTTTGCTTGCCCTGACTGAAATTGGAACCTTTAAGTCATCGGCATATGAAGTTATAGCACGCACCGCTGCCAACTCGACCATTTACGCATATATGTATGTATGCAACCATAGTAACCGTAGCGAGTAGTCCCTCTTTGGCAATCGCCATGACAGTCATTTTACCGGTAATCTGACTGTCAGTGCTGATTTTATTAATGAGAGTGTATTGGTAATTCTGTCAGCATGTTCTTGTAGGGATGTTTCAAATAAGAAATCAAAACGTATTGTCTCTACTCGAATTAAGGAAAGTTGCGAAAAGTTTTGTTTAGAAAAACTAGTAGTAAAAATGTATACATAAGTAACACACCCTCATTTGTGTTAATCTATACTCAGATTTATTTAAATTTTAATAGAAATGTCATGGCATTTTTGTGCTGGGCATTCCACTTTTTATTTGGAGAAATTTTAAGAGTGGCTGGCAACGCAATCAAAGAAAAAAGAATTTTTCGACTACCGGTTTAGCCATCTTTTATCGGGTATAAAGAAATTTCTAGAATTTGTTGTTTACTTAGTTCTCTTATCGCTTGCTTTTTGCAAAATTAATGTACTTTTGCGGTTAATGAAATCAAAATTTTGGTGTTAGTTCCTAAGACATTGTGAAATCGCTAGTTCGTAACTAAGAAGCTCCAGTGAACTACTGGGTAATATTGCTTCGCTGCACCTACATACATACTTCTGTTGTTACTTTGTTATAATGCACCAGCATATTCATGATTACATATGTATATTGACTCTGCATTACGTTAACTGCATGCAAGATTAGTGAGCGACGCGACGATGGTGGCGCCTTTTTCACTCTTTTTGAAACTTACTCAACTTTTATTAATTTTACAGACATAAAGAGCGTTTCAAAAATATAGCACGATCATATTAGTGTCAAACTTTAAACTAAATTTATAATAATTGGGAAAATTGGGGTTTAGCATCACCAGAATTGAAAATAAAGGGGCTTGAGGGGGACCTTCTGATTGCAAATATATAGTGTTTAGCTACCGCCGCCTTATAGTCTTCGAGATATTAATAGTTAAAGTTTATAAAATGCACACTATTATACTGGTTATTTCACTGAAAATTACACTACGTATATAAACACTTATCTACAGTTTGTAAAATGCAAATAATTAACATTTTCGAGCCCGTACAATTAAGAAAATTAATATTTAAACGTTTTAACAATAAATATTAAATATATAAAATTAACCTAATCGCGCACTTGCTTACACGCAAAATGGTTGGCACTAACAATAGATGAGTGTGTTGCCATAAAAGAATAAGAAAAATAGTCATAGTCGCCTCTACGCCCCCATAACCCCCTTGATTTTCAATTTCGGGGATGCTAAACTAAATCCCAGCCTAATAGTGTAACTCTTTTTCGACATAATTTAAAACTTGTTTCGTGTACTGTGCTTTTATTGCCTTCGGTTAAGTATAAAAGAAAAATGAAAAGCCTTCAATATATGGTTGTCCTATAGTTATGAGAAGCGCTGTATCTATATGTGTACATGTATAATTGTACATACATATGTATGTACAATTGCAGTTACGTACATTTGTATTTACTTTTTCTTTGTTCATTGGTCGCTTTTGGTCATCGGCGGTAATACCGTATAGTATTTATATAAGTACACGTAGAGCATAGCACTCTTGTTGCTGTTGTTTTTGCACTTATTATTATTGGCATAACAAATGTTCACCATAGATAGCAGCAGCTTCTATGCTGCACGGCAATTTGAATTGGGGATGGAGAAATTAAATTGAAGCTTTATTAAATATGCGCTGATGGAGCTTTTTTCGAAGTTTATTTTTTGCTTACACCTTTTTCCAAAACTACATAACTAATAGAGAGTGAGGAGCTCGACGCTATGTGACACGAAAAGCATTGGACAGTTTGATATGCAGCCAATTCAGATGCGATAGTTCAGTGCGCCATGGTCTTGGTTTTTGGTCAGCAAATGTTGTAGAATTTTATTTTGCAAACATAGGTCGGGGTGTAAACAACAACGAATAGCGCGACGGTCATTTAATTTAAAAAAAATCTTAATAAATATATATCAAGTGCTAATAACAATAGCGACTGGTAACAAATTTGTGTTTACAATAATAAAAAATACCTATATATATTACTAATAAACATATTTTATTTACGTAAATAATTTAAGTTGTAAAGAAAGTCTAGATTTGTTGCCGGAAGTCGCAGTTTCCTTTCCGGTAACTCACGTTAGCAGCTCGTCTTACCTTTGATTTTGTTCATTTTGTGCAGATATACAAGCAACAGGCTTTTTATCCATACATACATATGTACATACATAGTATGTATGAATATGAATTGTGTTCGAATTACATACAATAAATATATGTATTAGTAATGTTTATGAATATTGTATTTGCATTATTAAGTGTTAATGATTAACAAACGTACACAATTCGGATATTATTCGTTAAAATTGCAATGTTTACCCTCTGTGCACGAATTATAGCACAAACGCCTAATGGCACATTTGGACATCAGAATTTATCCGCAAATTATTAAAAATATTTTTTAATTAAAATATTGTTAATTCCCTAACGAACTGCATTAAAAACAATTTTTTCTATTATTAAAATTTTATCAATATTTCGAACCTTTAAAAAACAAAAAGTTATGAATATTTTAGGGTATGCTGATATGTAGACCATTCAATTTTAGTACAATAAAGTGCAAGTTTCTAGTGGTTACAAATTATCACTGATTTTCTAAAAATTTTGTACTTAAGTTCTTTCGCAATTCCTACCATATAAAAAATAAACGCGGTTTTGCGTTGTAAGGGGTAAATTTTTTTTCTAAAATCAGTGAAAACTTGCAATTACTTGAAACTTGTACGGATCCAAACAATTACATACTAAAAAAATGCTAAAAACTTTTTTTTAAGGTTGAAATTTTGATAAATATGTATACCGTTAAATCGTTGTATAATGTATATGTATATGTATATGTACATATATGTAAAATAAAAATGGTTGTTTATCGGTTTTTTTAGAGAATGAAACATACTTCACTTGAAAAATAAATTTAAATAATTAGAAGAATAAAAAGTGCCCACAATATGTGGTTGTGCTATAGCATAAGCGCACTTGTAAAAATGTTTGCAATTTATTTTTCTATAATTAACTTCACATATCTTTCAAATAAACTAAATTCATATTTCTATCAAAAGTACAAGTTTCAAAACATTTAGGAAAGTTAAATAATTAAAAACAAGCCTAAAATTTTCGAGAACTGTAGTTTTTAATAAATTTGCATTTTTCCTTTTACTTTTTTGCAACAACCCATCGGCCTAAAAGCGCATACACAATTAAAATTAGAAAATATAATTCGTTAAATTATTAAAAACTTTGCACACAATTTGAAATTCAAACTGATATACATAGTTGCTGATAGGCAATGAACTGTAGTTTGTAAAAACAAGGGTAAATAAAAAGAAAATAAACTTTCAACAATTGTCAATATGAGCCAATACAAATGTATGCTGATGAACACACATGCATATAATGCGCGCATAAATCTGATTTAAAACATACCTGTAGCATATACATATGTAAATACATATGTATGTATGTATGTGACTGTTTTTTCAAAAGACTACTTTATATCCGGCGTAAAACTGCCCTGAACTCTAAAAGTTATATGCTCTTCAATTTATTCGCTTTCATGTTTTTTAGCCTAATAATTAATAAAAAATTTACATTATTGTTAGTGTAATGGCTTCCAAGGGGCTAGAGGCCACTGTTGATTTTTGAGCATTTTTTTTTTTGAAAATTTGGTTTCGCACAGTCCAAAATTGCACTTTATAAAAACTATGAAATTTAGATGAGAGTTTTATAAAAATATGTATGTGGAAAATCCTTCCATTTTATCAAAATTTTTATTTTGAAATCGCCTAGTTTAATCAGTAATTTATATCATTAAATAAAATATTAATTTTGTTATAAATGAATACTAATTCACAATTTTAATGAGCTCGAGCCGAAGCCTGATAAGGAAATGTGGTGATTTCCGAAATAGTACTATAACTTCTACCATAAAAACTGTTGCTGTTTTTTTCAAATAAAATCTTCCACAAACTGGCCTCGAGCTCAATATAATTTTTAATTATTATTAAATAAAATTTGTAGTTAAATATTTGGAGTGTTTACTCTCGATTGATATTAGTTTATAACCAAATTCACATTTTTCTATATTTGGTCACTTCCGGTTCACTGTTTGTTGTCACCATATCCAATAGGATACATATATCATTAGCATACGATACCGAGACAGTCGGGTATATGTTATCGAAAACACCCGTTTTATGTACACGATCAAAAGCACTGTGTGTGAGAATTTAACACAATTGGACCAAAAATTAAAAAAGAAATATTTTTAATCATCAAAAACCGAAGAAACAAAGGCCATTTCTTCACATTTTTTTCAAATTGTCACTTGGGAAACATTCCTTTTTCAAATGCCGTTCGATTTTTTTGTTTTAGAGATTCTAATCCTGTCCGCAATCGGAACAACTTTTTCGAGGACTCCACTTTGGCGCTCTCTATAAATGTATAAATTAAAAAAATATTTTATAATTTTATTGAGCTCAAGGCCAGTTTATGGAAATGCATATAATGTAAAATAAAAACAGAATTTGCAAAATAAAAACACAAACAACAACCACACAAACAAGTTAAATAGCGGCAGATCAGTTGCTCTTGTTTGTAGTTGGTTTGTTTAAGGAAGATGAAATAAACACAACAGCCAACTCGGCTAGCGTAGCACAATAGGTAGCGTATTGGCTCTGCAACTCCGAGCTCCCGGGTTCAAAGCCTGAGAGAAGTGGTTATGAAAATTAAATTAAAAATAATTTAATTTAATAATCAAAAAGAAGTCTGATGAGGAAATGTGGTGATTTCCGAAATAGTACTATAACTTCAACCATTAAAAACTGTTGTTGTTTTTTCACTAACAAATCTTCCATAAACTGGCCTTGAGCTCAATAAAATTGTAAAATATTAACATTTACTAGGCCAACAGAAAAATTAACAAACATTTATAAATTAAAAAAAAATTGTTTTTACTCTCTGCAACTTATGTAAATATTAATGTGTGAAAGGTTTTATGTGTATATATAATAAAGGGGCTGAAAAAAAAATTCTTGAAAATATGCCTATTTTTGGCCTTCTAAAGTGTACTAGTACCTTAAGGTGTAGTTGTTTAACTTCATTTCTTAACGCTTTTTCGTGCGTCTGTTTTGTTCAGTCGCGAGGTTGCCATGTCATCGCCAAAACAATTAATTACAATAAAAGCATTTTTAAAAATGATTTGGCAGCTGTGAGCCGTCGTGTTTGATGTGTTTTCAGCATTTGGTGTAGTTTCTGATTTGGAGACTTTTATTTAACAGCCTTTGCCTTGGCCAAGTCGTATTCAGCGTCGTTCATTATTTGTAGACTTAGCTCCAAATTCACATGGATCCCTTAAATACATATCTCGTTGTCTAATTCTTACCTATGTATGTATGTAGTAGGCATTTCAATCCCGGAATCGCGGGATCCCGGCTACTTTTAACACCCGAATATCCCGGGATAAGTCTATTCAAATCCCGGAATTGTAGAAAACAGCGAATTAATAAGCCATTTATTTTTTTAATTTTGTATTGTTGAGGACGTGGGTTCTTTTATTGATTTTGAATAATTTAACTTTGTAATTTATTTCGTGCGGCTGGCAACGCTAACTAAAAATCGCTCTGTCATGTCATCCATTTTTGAACTTTACCATTTTTTGTATTTGTAAGCGGCACCACGACCCGTATCCGCAAGTTTAAATAATTTATATAATATAGTCAAAGATTATATGATACGAAACTCTCGTTCTCTTGAGAGCGCCTACCAAAAGCGCATTTTTTATAGCATTTTCCAATGATGTCACTATGAAAGAAACCAGATATGGTAATTACCATTGCATATTTTGGAGATTTTATGAATTTAATACGACCATTGCGTTATGCAGACGTAAATAATACAAATACAATAAAGTAACAGGTAAAATACGGGTATTAATGAAAAAAAAATATAAATTTATGAGTTCAGCATGAAAACTTTATGGTATACTAACCATTTTAACTGAAATAAAAAATATCAGTTTTCACATAATCAAACATATCGATTCAATCGAAATGTGCATATGTTGAATGTAGATACAGTATGTAGTTAAAAAGTATTTAAAAAATAAATATTTAAGCAGTTTTCTTTGGAAAATATTCTTATTAGCATTTTTAAAGACGCTTTTTCTAAATAAAACGCAACATTTTGTGAAAAGTTCAAAATTTTACACGTTGCTCTTTATTTTGATATTGTAACACTTTTTTTTGCAAACAGCAAACACTCAATATCTTATTCTGCACAGTTAGAAAGCGCTCTGATTTTGTTGATAATTTACACATTTTGCCTCTGGCATCTCGCTATTTTACTTGTCAGCTGATAATAGGGGGACTCATTCGGTTTTGTTGCCAGCATGAAAAACGAGATCAGTCCCCCTATTTTAATAGCGGTTGAGAGAATTTCGAATCATATAATCCTTGATATAGTCTTCAACGAACCGCCGCCAAGACCACCTCGTACAATTTTCTCTCTCTCTTTTAAATTATAGCCATTCAGGCAAATCGTACTTAGTACAATCCACAATTCTATTGTAATTTTACAAATTTTCAATTAAATAAACTTAATGAATTATTTTCAATAAGATAACCCAAATCTTTAATTGAAGAAAATTTTTCTACAGTGCACCCTGCGCTCAAATTACTTCTGCCAACCCAAACGGCAACATGTATCATTCTTAAAAATGTCCCTTTCAATGGCAAAATAAAGCTTTTAGAGATTTCACAATCGACAAATAACAGTTTGTTAACTCCGTAAGGCTCTATTTTGCCCTTGCCATTATAAATGAGCTGGAGAATATCCCACTAGAAGAGAAAATGAGCCTCACTATGAAAGCGATGTTAATAGAACTAAATACGAGGTGCCCGAAACGGATTAGTCAGAATGTCTCAAAGATAAATTGCATCAAGTTTTAACGAGCAGCTTGCAATTGATAGTTTTTGTAATGAGGCGATAAAGGATATGTCCTATAGAGAGCATTTAAGTTATTGTCGACAATTCAACCAACAAGTGTTGAGGCGCAGCAGTGCTTCTTCTGTACTAAATATGTATATTTGTACTTGAAGTATAAGTTATTTTGTATGCGTGCCAAGTTTTACGTTTATTTCCTTTTTTCCCTGAAAATACCAATAAATTGTATGTACATGATTTACAACAAATCGTTCTTCTTGGTTACATTAATGTTACTTTGTATACTTCTATAATACAACGATTACAAACGTTTTACATTTTTAAGAAAATGAAATATTACGAATCAAAACTTCGTGAAATTCGGGATCCCGGGATTGTCCAACAAATGCCCAAAATTGACTTCCCTAGTATGTAGGAAATATTGTTAATCTAGAGTACTTATGTACATAACTATGAATAAATAAATTAATAATATGAATGCATGTTCGTTTAAACCATTGCTACACAAAATAAAACACACCATACCATACTCAAATAAATCGTCAGATAAACTACATGAATTAACTCATACACTCTGTTCACAAATTATAGCTCAAATCCAATGTATTCCAATTTATTTTTTAATTAAAAATAAGTTAACTCTTTTACAAACACCTTTAAAAACAATTTTCAATATATTATAAAAAAAAATATTTTATAATTAAAACATAGTAAATTAGTTTAGAAAAACATTAAAAACAACTTTTTAAAATTTATAAAAAAATTTAAAAAAATCAAAAAAAAAATTATAAATTTTTTGAGGTATGCAAATATGTAGCCAATTCAATTTTAGTGCAACAAAGTGCAAGTTTCTAGTGGTTACAAATTATCGCTGATTTTTTTAAATTTTTTTACTTACGCTCTTTCATAATTCCCGCCATATAAAATATAATTGCGGTTTTGCCTTGTAAGGAGGAAACTGCTAGGGAAAAAATATTTTTTAAAAATTTAAAAGAAACAGTAAAACTTGTAGACAGATATGCACTTTCTTACATTAAAATTGAATGCGCTAAAAAATTGCATACTCAAAAAAATTGTTAAAACTTTTTTTATAAAGTACGAAATTTTGATAAAAGTGTGTTTAATAATTGTACATTTTGTAAATAGTTTGAAAAATAGGTGTTCATGGTTTATTTAAAAAAATAATTCTAATAAATTAGCAGAATAATAAAGGGCACAAATGTGGCAATATGTGGTTGTGCTATAATTTGTGAACAGAGTATATATTTGGTTGTAAACATGTTTTACGTGACTTGCACACTAAATCGAACAAACAAAAGAAAATACCTGCTATTTTTAAAATTTCTCTTTTTAATTTTGGTTTCATTTGTTTTTAATTTACTCGTTTTTGTACTTGTTTTTATTTTTTATCTAGCGTTCAATTGCGCATGTCCTTAATAAACATATTTGGCAGTTCTAACAACTTTTCGCTGCTACTTTAGTACTAGTGAAAAACAGAAAAAATAATTCTAATAAATTAGCAGAATAATAAAGTGCACAAATCTGGCAATATGTGGTTGTGCTATAATTTGTGAACAGAGTATATATTTGGTTGTAAACATGTTTTACGTGACTTGCACACTAAATCGAACAAAAAAAAGAAAATACCTGCTATTTTTTAAATTTCTCTTTTTAATTTTGGTTTCATTTGTTTATAATTTACTCGTTTTTGGACTTGTTTTATTTTTTTTTAACTAGCGTTCAATTGCGCATTTCCTTGATAAACATGTTTGGCAGTTCTAACAACATTTCGCTGCTACTTGAGTACTAGGATCACTCAAAGTGATGTGCTCAACTGCCCCAAAACTTACATACAAAACGGACTTAATGAGTTACAGTATGTTTACTGCGCGAGTTAATATCGTTCGCACGATATGAGTTAAAAAAAATATCTTTTATCGCTACGCCGAAATGCGTGCTCTTTATTGATCTTCTAAAAACTGTCTTACATTTTGAATTCTTAGTTCTATTTATACTATTGAGATGTGGTGGTAGTTATCGTAGTGGATTATTCCATTGTCAGTTGTTTGTTGTTTACGAGTGTAGATATCTATTGTTTGTAGTGATAGTGCATTTCTATTGTTCCAATGATTGTCCGTTGCTTATGTGCAGGTCAGTTGTTTGTTGTTTACATGCATTTCTCGGTAATGCATGTTTATCTGTTGTTTACGTGTTGATAATGCATTTCTTGATAATGCATGTTTTGGTTGTGGAAACGTTGTGCCTTGTGATGACGTCATTAACTCCCCTCCTTCTTAAAATGAAGCGTCCTCGCTACACTGCTGCTAGGTGTTGTTGTTGAAGACGGTTGAGTTCGATTTCGTAAAGTTCGTCCATTCGCCTTTGTCTGCCAAGTGTTCTTTTATTTTCGCAGTATCGGCAGAGGTGTACTAGACCATAAGTGGTGACTGCTAAGGTAAGGAATGCAATTATGATGAAAAGTGTAAACTGTACAGGGTTCTCCTCGACAGGTATTAAAAACGTTGAGAGTTCTTGAATGTTGTTGAATTTGTATTTTGAGTCTGAGGAAAGGATACGGAGTACCTCAAGTTTTTCGCTATGTTGGTTGTGTATAACTTCTCTGAGTTGTTGTTGATGGTTATAATAAGTGATGCCATCGATGTTTGTAGATTCTTTAAAATGTATTAGTTTTGGGCCTGATATATGCATGTTGTTCCAAGTATGCTCATAATCCGTCAAGATGTGACCAGTCTCTAGGATTCGGAGTGGGGCGTTATTCTCATGGATTGTTTCGCATTGCGCAGGATTGTCTTTTAATATTTTTAAAGTGCAATTATCAGAGGGTTCTGATTTACAAATAAAGGTACTAATATAATTTTTACATTTTGATACTCTTTGATAATCGTTACATTTTGCAATCTTAGGATCTAAATTAATTTTACCATGCTTATGTGCTAAAGGATATACGTTAAATAGGTTACATTTAGTTTCAAGAATAGGGTATTTGTATATTGTTATAATTGCATGTTGTAGGTAACAGATATGAATGTCCGCATATTCTAATATATTGATTATTGGAAGATCCAACTGTTCATGGTTTATTAACTCATACACATCTTTCAAATTTAATGTGCCAGAATAAAAATTATTATTTTTCGCAAAATTAATAGTGTTCGCTATTGATTGAAGCTCATTATAGACTTCTGATATAACAATATTTTCGCTAATTGTTTTGGGATCAAGAGTTTCGAGTATTCTTTCGAACTGTGAGTTAATTGTTTTTTGCTTATTGTTATTTTCTATTAGCATATTAAGTGACGTTTTAATTTCTATAAGGTCATTGTGGTCTGGTGTGCCAGTGATGAATTTAAGGATGGAACCAAGGAAGTTAAGTGATCTCTTTGTTCTGTAGATATTTGGTATGAGTTGATTTTTTAAAGTTTCAATTCTGTTCACTAAAATTTGAGTCTCAGGGTAGTTTTCTAAATTATATGTAGATTTCATTACACTTTCGTAAGGCGCGAGTATTTTTGAAAGATTAGATATGTGATACAGGAAAGCTGTATTCTGATAAATGTAAACAGGATCTGTTTCCACTAGTACATATTTTCTATTGGTTAAGTCTATTATATTATCGCTAAATGCGATAGGGAAAAGTAAGATAAATACTACTCCGTACATGCCTTCACTCTGATGTTGTCCTTATGTATAATGAGTCCTTTATTTGTTGTTATCGTTTTTCCGTTGTCTTCTTTAACTATATGTTTCGCGTATGTTTTTACGTTTTTGTTCCGTCTATGCGTCTTGGAGTATATAACATCACCTTGTTTGTAATTCAGCTGTTTGCGATTGTGGTTGTGGTATCGTAAGACTCTGTCTTGGTTTTGTTGAAGGCGCTCTTTGATGCCAGGATACCCCTTTTGGTTGAAGAACACGTCCTCGGGTTTCTCGTTGGTCACTGAATGGATTGTCTTATTGTATTGTCGGACTGCTTCGTATATCTGTTCGTCAGGTGCTGAACTGTGTTGGTGTGCCAAGACTTTCGCGAGTTCGATTATCGTGCTATGCGTACGTTCGACTTGCCCGTTTGTTGTAGAATGAAAGGCAGGAGTTTTGGTGTGTGTCGTTTGTAAATTTGTTGTGCACATATGCTAGTGAGTGTTGACTCGTTATCAGTCATTACAAACTTTGCGTTTGGGTATATTTGTGAGAGAATCTCGTCAACGTATTTGTATGTATCTTTCTTTGAGGGTATTTGTCTCAAATGGCAAAATTTTGAATATTTGTCGGTTGAGCTAATGTATATGTTATTGCTCATATAAAATAAGTCTAAGTGTATGCATTCGCCTACCTTGTTTGGTATTGGTGCTGAACCTATTGGTTGTTTATTTGGTCGGCGTTCATACTTGTTGGTAAGACATATTTCGCAGTCTTGTACTTCTTTTTTACAAGCGTCACGGATGTTCGGCCAGTAATATCTGAGTGAAATTTCCTGCGCGTTATTTTTATAATTTCTGTGAGCACGTCTGTGTGTGTCTTGTATGATTTGTTTTTGTTGTTCGGTTTCGGTGATGTCGTCTACCATTTTTTGGGCTAATACGATTGATACGGTCGGAAATGTGTCAATAATGTCGTTTTCGACGTAAAATAATATTTGCTCGTCTATTTGAAGAGCGTTAGTTACCTTTGGTCTAATTATATTTTTTAGTCTGTCCAGTAATTCAGCTTTGGTGTTAAAGAAAAGTGTATGTCGACTGTTAGAAAAAATATTTTGTGATGATATTTCGATTAGGTTCGCATCTGATTGTTTTATAACAATTTGATTTTTAAAGCAGTTTAATGGTTGCTTTACTCGTTTGAGTTTTTGTGTTGGTGAGCTTTGTGCCGAATGTTGGGAGTCATCCGAATTTGATGTGTTGTTTATTTGCTGGCGAGAAAGTGCATCAGCGACAACGTTCTGGTGTCCAGGTTTGTAAACAAGTTTTGCGCCGTATTCTTCGATGAAATTCTTCCATCTTTTTAATTTTGTATTGGGGTTTTTTTCCGATATGGAGAAGATTAAAGATTGATGGTCAGTGTAAATAGTCAAATCCGCTATACCATATAAGTAGTTGCGGAGTTTCTGTAATGCCCACACAATTGCGAGTAACTCTTTCTCATTTGTAGAGTAGTTCTGTTCTGTTTGGCTGAGTGTTCGTGAAATAAATGATATGGGTTTTTTATTTTGGGATAATACAGCTCCTATAGCGTAATTGCTAGCGTCCGTGGTTAATTCAAAAGGTTTATCAAAATTTGGTTGGAAGAGTTCAACCTGGGTTTGCAGTTCTTCTTTTATTTTGTTTAGTGCTTCTAGTGCAGGTTCGTCTAAGGAGATTTTTATTTTTGCACTTTGATTTTTTGATATGCCACCGTTGTCTCCTCTGAGGAACGTAGTGAGTGGCTTGACGATGGCTGCAAAATTTTGTATAAATTTTCGATAATAACTGGCGAGATCTAGAAAGGATCTGAGTTCCCTCAGCGATTTGGGAATAGGAAAATCTTTAATAGTTTGTATTTTTATAGGGTCAACAGTTATCCGGTTATATTTTATTATGTGTCCTAAGTATTCTACAGAGTCATGAAAGAAGTGTGATTTCTCATTCGAAATCTTCATGTTGGCTTGGTGAAGTGCGTTTATAATTATGCGGATATGTTCGATATGTTCTTCGGGAGAGGAAGAATAAATGAGAACATCGTATATATAAACGTAAGCGAACTTCCCGATATATGGTCTAAGAATATCGTCCACGCATCTTTGAAAAATGGATGGGGCATTTTTCAGGCCGAACGGCATACGAAGGAATTCGTACTTAGCTCCATTTACACTAAAGGCCGTTTTTTCTCTGTCAGATTCATTAATAAGGATCTGATGGAAGCCAGACTCTAAATCTAAAGTAGTAAATACCTTTGCATTACCTAAATTCTGTATGGTCATAGCCACATCAGGTATGGGGTATCTATCTGTGATAGTTTGAGCGTTTAGCTTCTGAAAGTCTACGACCATTCTGCGCTTAGGTTTCCCTTGTTCATCGGTACCTTTTTTAGCGACTGTCCAAATGGGAGAGTTGTACGGACTTTTGCTGGGTTGAATTATTTCATTTTTTAAAAGTTTGTTAATTTCTTTGTTAATAAACTCATTATCCGACATAGGGTACGGATATTGCTTTGTCCAAATAGGATCTTCGGAATTCGTCCTAATGGTGGCTTGTATCGTGGTAGTAAATGGTAGTATGGCGTTAGTACTTTCATTTTTTTGCATTATTTCGGCGATTTCCGCCCTGAATTTTTCATTATTAATTGTATAATTTATTCTCTGTACAGAGTCACTTTCTTTCTTGGCCCTATATTTATAACTGAGCTTGTACTCGAAAAGGTTGACCTCTGCTTTGATTGCTCTGAGCCCCTGTTCGCCCAGAAGCATATCAAATTCTTCTAATGCATTTGTTTCAAAAAATGTGAGATTATGTTCTAATAATGTTATTATTTTTTTTGATTTGGTTATTGAGTGACCATGAAGAGTTTTTACTTTTACAGGTTTAATTTGAATAGGCTTACCGATATTGCATTTTGTACTTATATAGTTATTTGTTGCTCCAGTGTCGATGAGGATGTTTATAGTTTTGCCTGTATCCCTGCAGTGGCGTTGCAGACACGGCAAATCGTTCATACGCATAAAAAAGCACTGCCGGTCTCGTATTCATCATCATCGTTATGTTCTGGTGCAAGCGATTGCAGTTCTTCGTCGCGTGTTTGGTTTACCCGCTGTACCTTCTGTTGTGTGTTGAAGTTGCGAGATGAAGGATTTCGTTCTCTCTTCTGTGGTTCTCCTCTGAATGGGTTATTTGGAGGTAGCCCTTGGTTTTGGCGGTTATAGCTGTTTTGTGGGGGTGCAGGATGGTTTCTGTTGAAGTTTGTAGATCTCATGTATTGGTGTGATTGATCTACTTCCATTGGTTGTTGCTGTTGCCTGGGTGCATTTTGTGTATATTGCACTCGCACGTCTGGTCTGTATCTTCGTGGGTCCTCGTGATATCTTCTGTTCTGAGGAGGTTGATGCTGCGGTGTATTGTTCGGTCTAAGGTGATGGTATTGCGGAACATCGAATTGTGAGTTCACGTTATCGTGATATATTGTGCTTGCGATAGCGTAGGCGGTCTCTAAATCTCTTGGGTTGTGGCTATAGAGGGTGCCGCTGGTATACTTGCTGTTTAATCCGAGAATAAATGTCCTGACGGCTTCCTGATTCGCATATTGTTGCATATCAGAAGGGGATGTTGAGTTCTCCATCTCGATTTTCGTGAGTGCGAGGTTTAATGCCTTGTTGACTTCACAATGGAATTCTGCTAATGTCCTTTTACCTTGCGTTATTTTCTTCATTTCTTCCAGTAAGACATATAGAGGTCTCTGGTCCGCATAAGTGTAATCGAGGCGGTTAATTATTGAATAAAAATTGAACTTTGTATCGTGGTTGATTAGAATATCTGCTGCCTCTCCTTGAATTTTTGAGTGTACAATCGAGAGTGCCGTGTAGTATGTGGGTGTTGTAGTGTATTCCCTTATATTCTCCATGTGTATCCAAGCACGTTTCCTCCATGATCTATATTGATTCCTATCGCCTGTGAAGTTGGGTAACGTTTTGAATATTTCCAAGTTTATTTGCGATTGATCCGTGATGTTTGGTGTACATTCTACATGTTGATCTGTCGTAGTGAAAGTCTGGGTTTGTTGTGCTTCCAGGGTATTTACTTTTAATTGTGTATTGTTTAGAGCCTGTGTGAGGAGTTCTACCTGTGCTGGTAGAGTTGCGATGTCCTGAGCCATTGTATCGTCTTGTGGTATTGGGCGCAGAGAGTTGAAAATTTGTTGGCGTTTATCGCGTGAGTCCAGGGTGAAGGATTCTCTTTAAAATCAGGGATCTTTTATTTCACTTTTCACTTTTTTTTCGGTTTAGGCTGCCTGCTATTTCAAGGTTTGCCTTTTTACGCGACTGGATAAACTTATTATATCTCACTTTTTTCAGAGACTGGTTTTGTGCTTTTCTTCAAAGCCGTGGAATTTTTTATTTTATTATCCTGTAGTTTCGAGGATATTTGGCTGTAGTCAAGAGTTTAGACCGGTTGAGCCCCCAGTTAATATCGTTCGCACGATATGAGTTAAAAAAAATATCTTTTATCGCTACGCCGAAATGCGTGCTCTTTATTGATCTTCTAAAAACTGTCTTACATTTTGAATTCTTAGTTCTATTTATACTATTGAGATGTGGTGGTAGTTATCGTAGTGGATTATTCCATTGTCAGTTGTTTGTTGTTTACGAGTGTAGATATCTATTGTTTGTAGTGATAGTGCTTTTCTATTGTTCCAATGATTGTCCGTTGCTTATGTGCAGGTCAGTTGTTTGTTGTTTACATGCATTTCTCGGTAATGCATGTTTATCTGTTGTTTACGTGTTGATAATGCATTTCTTGATAATGCATGTTTTGGTTGTGGAAACGTTGTGCCTTGTGATGACGTCATTAACTCGCGCAATAAACTCGTGTTAATGCGTCATTTTAGTCTTTAAGGTCAAAAACTACGCATAAACTCCAAACTTACCACACACATATTTTTCGCTTAACTCGCTTTTAACACCCGTATTTGTTTAGTTTTAATAGACATGCAAAACTTTTTTGGGGCTAAACTTGGACGCTCTGCAGCCTGACTGTTGCGAAATTTTACCGATCATCTGAAAAGTTGGCATTGTGGAATGTTTTCATGGTTCAAATAAGAAAAAGTAAATGAACAAAAATGTCTAACTAGACGCTGAGTTTATTAAACACCCCATTGTGAATGCTTGGCAGTTGTACATAAAATACGTAACCTATCACTCGAGTTTATGGCGCAATGTGAACATAATATTAAGCGACGACAAGTTTTACACGAATCAAACGTTAATATATAAATCGAAAATTGTGACATAAAAAAAAATATATATTTTCGAAATATTCGTACTACTTAGTACCAATTCTGTATAACATTTTTGCTTCACTGGTTCCCTGCAGGGATTTGATCACCACAACTGCATACATTATATACATACAAACATACTCATTTAATATATACATATGTACATACACAGATACATATCCATGTTAACATAGGCCTTGTATGTATCGATGTTTGGGTACCACTCTTTTCGCATATGCAATTGGCGCATAGTTTATTATGGCTCTACATGCATATATACATACGAATGTATATGTATCGACATGCTAATTATAGTGCGTCACGCTACATAAAAAATTGTAAAGAAAAAACTTGAAGTGTTTCGAATATCGTTAAAATATTTTTGGTAGCATAATACGAGGAGAATGCGTTTAAAAAATACCTAACAAAATTCTTCTCAATACGTATAATATAACGAAAATCACATTTATACCTTCTTTTATAAGCTTCCTTTATTTTGCGGTTTTATTTAAATTGTGTATAGTATTAACTTTAGGGGTGCTCGATACAAAAAAATTTTTGATTGATGTGAGATCAAATCTTAAGCAAATCTTAACTTAAGGGGGTCGAATCATTTAGAGGCCAGAAAAAAGTCGCTTTTTTGAATTATTATTTTTAGAATAACAGACATTGTAGACAATTCGTTTGAAGAGTATATTTTAGAGCATATCTGAAAGTTTTTTTTAATGATAGAACCACTCAAAAATGTTGAAAAAGTCGGAGGAATCCAAGTCGCAGTTGGTACCGTCTATTGGCTTGCAAAGTAGCGTCCGTAATACTTAACTGTAACAGTAAATATAAATATCTTGTTAATTCGTATACTATATGAACCTTAGAAAGCCAATGAAAACTGAAAATTGATCATTTTTTCGCATGTTTGAACTATGAAATCGATTTTCAACGTTAAATTTGTGCATATTTTCAATTATGAAAATTACAAAAACCAATATAATTATTCATATCTTTGGTTTACATAGAACAGTTTTCCACATACTTTACAAGAGAGAAGTTGAATCAGATTAATAGTTGAGATAGTTTTCGTGCAATCGTGCACGTCAATTGCAAAAACATGGTTTTCCGAAAACGCCCTTCAAAGTTTTGATAAATTGCAACGAAAGAAGAATTTTCGTCGACGCACTTGTCTATTACCTGAAATATCTTTCGAACCACTTCGAAATTAAAGCTAATATTTTACACATATGTTTTTAGATAGTTTTGGAAGAGATTAAGCAAAAAAATCGATTTTTTTTTCGTTTTAAATGATCCGACCTCCTTAAATAAAAATCATATTTTCATCATTTAAAAGGTAAATTACTTTAGAAATAATTATGAGATAAAACATTTTGCTTTAAAAGCTGTAGTTTTGCAAAATATATTTAAGCTGCCTGCGAATTATCTAAGTTGTGCCAAAATATTTGGTGTAAATTTTTAAAATTTTTGTGTTAAATGTGTCATGTAGTGACTTCAAATTATAGGTTACAAATCTTATTATGTTGAGTATGACTTCAGATACTTTATGAAAATACTTAACTCGACTGTTTTCTATTATGCGAAGTCATTGCACTTGGAAATATTTAGTCTGAGGAGGCACATTTATCAAAGTCAAACATGGCAGTATTTAATGTTGTTTGTGAATAAAAATGTTTAAATAAAAGTACGTCGTGACACAGGTCACGTATGTATAATCCAATGGTGAGCAAAAATATACATTTATGTTTTTTTTATGAGACAACTTAAATTCGTGGTTGCCAACTTCAACTCCTTCCTGCAGCTTTTCTCCCAGAAGTTGCTAAATTACGTTTTTCCAGCTCCTGCTTGAGGTCTTCAATCTTCAGATCCTGAATCTTTGTCATTTTCTAGGCTATTATCCTTTAGGATTTATTTAACAATCCCACTTCTGACACCAATTGTTACGTTTTTACCCTGAAACGCCGATGATTTCCTAAATCCTTCAAGTTCGACCACTGGATTGTTAAATAAAACACGCTCGGATTTCCTTAATGCTAACTTTATTTGTTTACAAATAATTGACAACACTTAACAACGCTATTTAATTCACGGATACTTGTACTTGCGCACTCGCAACTTTAAAACACTTACAACTTTACAACTTTACTCTTCAAGGTTTAATTACAAACTGAATTTCCTAACGGCGTGGCAACGCCTTTTTATACTCCGAGCTGCGTACACTGTGGCAGCTCTAGAACATTATCGATCGTTATCGAAAGTTCTCGATTGCGATTGTTCTATTTGCTTTTTCTCGACGTCTCTATCTCTTTCTCGGTTTCTCTTTAATATCGCCACAATATTACAAAGGAGCATAGTAGCACCGAGTACATGATTTGATAACCGCAGAGCCGGAAGTGGACACCACATCGACCACCCACACGGCTATCATCCTCCACAGCACAAATGCACAAAGAGTGTGTACCAAAAGCTCTTACATACATACACATATAAAAGCACGCCAGCAGTAGTATGTGTAAATACATGTCCACCATCAGCTGTTGAGAATAATTGCTGATACAAGGGTCAACAACCGCTGTAAATTAACAGACGGGAATCGTAAACGAATTGGGACATTCTCCAGCGGAGAGGGCTTATACGTCCAGTGTTCCAGCTGCGTCGATGGAAGCGCGATCACTCCCACGTCAGCGCCACTGAGCCAGCACTGCCAGCGAGGGAGAACCGGGCACATTGTGTTGTTGGAATCTAATATTAATTTACATACATACATATCCACATATTTTCACGCTGACGAGTAGGCGCGTGGTTTTTTTTGTCTTTGTTGCAAACCAGCGAATTTCCAACTTTTTTTTGTAAATTCTTACATTTTTACCTATTTTTTTTTACTTAATTTAAGTAAGCTACAAGTTTCCAGCAGTTTTTTTTTTATTTGCAATATTTTGTTTTTTTTTACATCTTTAAATAATTTTAATTGAGCAAATTAATATTGTTGGTATCAATAATTTTTCTTCACCTGGTGGTTCTTCACTTCACCCGAGCTATTATTTTATAGCTCCGATAGCTTTTAATCTTTGGGATTTTTTTGTCATCATTAAAGTCAGACCATGCGCGTTTTAATTATGCTCACGCACAAATAACTACCTTTGGTATTCATTTTCCGCACTAATCTTGTGTTTTAATATTAATAATTTTGAAATTTACTAAGTGACCCACTCGCTGCCCGCAAACGCGACTGAGTGAGCAAGGTGTCAAAAGACTAGTTGAAAGATGCATGTAGGGACTCAGGTATGCGTGTAAGATTTTTTTGCTCCCTACAGGTCCTCTCAGTATGCTGGCGCCAACATCGGCGGACTGGAAGGGAGAGTACAATAGTTTTCCTGTACATTTTTACACACATACCGATCTATTTGCGTGAAATATGTTTTTTTGTTAGCATATATATTTGCTTGAGCATACGTGGGAGTAAATAAGGGGGAGTTCCACGCGACCGGGTGTTTCTTTCTTTTCCTTTTTTTTTATATACCTTTCCTTGTTTGCAATACGAGAATAAAAAAAAGGAAGGTACCTTAAGATATAAAAATCAGGTGAAGAATAATTGTACCCTCGCTTCCTTTCTATCAGGTGTATATTAAAATACTAAAAAAAAAAAAATATAGATACATATATGCATATGTAGGATGTAAGTGAATTTTTATAAATACAGAATTGTCATACATTGTAGGTAGTAATAATGTAAATGAATAGTTTGAAAGAATCAGAAGCTATGTGTCATTTATTTAATATCCCGAACCAGTAAAGGTAATAACGGAGAACTGAATCCTACTTAAGTTGGTGAAGGTGCCACCACCAGGCTGAAGAGAGGACATGCGGGTCGCGACAATGGACAGACAGATTAGGTGACTCACGGAAACCAGAATGACGGACCTTGTCAGGACAAGGGGGTGTTGCTAATTAGATGGAGTTCATGGTTCTACACGCGTTGCAGGTAGAAAAGGGGAGGGACAACTCCACCTGACAGGACAGGACAGTAGGCTTCATTTCTCTATCCTATGCGCTCTTTTCTTCCCTTCTTCTTCTTCTTTTGCTTCCTTTTTTTTGTTGCAACATGTTGCGGCAGAAAATGCAGGCATGATAGATACAATAGTTTATATGGGTGTAGGTATGGCAGGTGGAAAAGACCTCCCCCATCCGACGAGCTGGCCGGGCCTGCCACCATGCCTGCGTACCACCTGACCTCCGCTGCATCATTCACCCATGTAACAATGGCGCCCAACGTTAATAGCCCAATAACTCTCGTTTCCATTCCCATATTCCCTTACCTCTTTCTGCTTCTTCTTACTACTTATTACTCCTTCTACTCTATTTTTTTCGGACTGTTAGCAATGTAAAGGATTAGGGTCAGTTGGACTGCATCAAGAGCGTTATTCGCGATTGATTTGTGTCCGATTGCCAACTGAGGAGGGAGTGATCACAACGACGTCGAGGTACCTTCAATGTTGCCTTAGCGCAGTTTGAAGTGGAAGTAAACGGCGTATGATCACAACATGCTAAGATAGCTTTATTTTTGCATTCGTTATAGGAAACAAAACCAGTCGAGCTGCAGGGTGTGTAGCCCAGCGCAGCACACCAATGAGGTTTCCAGATACAGCACAGCCACACCTAAAGAAAAACTTTTTGGGATCATTTTATTGTTGACTCAGACGTTACACGCGACAGACTTAGCACTCACATCCTGACCTTGCCTGGTGGGACACCATACACACCAACAACTAAATTATATACTACAACAACGTCCGTAAAAACATATTAATTAGAATTATTATAAAAATAAACCGTCGTATGTTCCTTATTAAATTTTAACGCCGCCAAGTACAATTTTTTACATATGTACATCGTGAAATATGTCAAAAGATAATCTCCACGATTGTCACTGTGAAAGGGGATAACAGGTTTTCTGCCAAGACTAAAATAGGAACACAGGAGGTGGTGGCAGGTGCTAGTTGCCTAGGCAAAAATGCTGAGAAGTTGTTGGAGGGTAAAGAGCACTGGATAATGCCCATCAAAGGCCAGCATATTCGTACCGCGAACGGAGGGAAAACAGAGGTAGTAGGTGTGATTAATCTTCCAATTTTGTGGGATGAGCGAACACGCGAGTTAGAGTTCTTAATAGTACCGGAGCTTCAACAGGCAGTTTACTTAGGTATTGATTTCTGGAAAACGTTTGGTTTGAGTGTTGTCAGTACAGGAGTACCTGTGAAGGCGATTACTGATACGGTGTCTGAGCTTCTGCTGGCCAGAGGGGATTTAACTTTGGACGCAGTGCAGCATGTTTTGACTCAAGACCAAACCGTAGCATTAGAGCGAGTGAAGACACAGTTTCCATCCTTTGCTGTGTTAGGACTAGGCAAGACAGACATGGAGGAACATGTGATAGAAGTGACCAACGAAAACCTACCGGTAAAGCAAAGAAATTATCCTATATCGCCAGCTATACAGAAGTTGGTTTACAATGAGTTAGATCGGATGCTTGAAATGGGGGTGACTGAGGAGAGCAATAGCAGTTGGAATTCCCCAGTATCACTCGTCGTAAAAGGAACGAAAAATAGGTTGTGTCTGGACGCTAGGAAAGTTAATGAGTGAACCGTGAAAGATGCCTATCCTCTACCCCATATAGACGGTATCTTGAGCCGTTTACAAAACACTAAGTTTATTTCGGCAATTGACCTGAAAGATGCTTTCGGGCAGATACCACTAGAAGTAAAGTCCAGAGAGAAAACCGCGTTCACTGTACCTGGCCGTCCATTATATCACTTCACCGTTATGCCGTTTGGGTTGTGCAATGCTGCCCAACGTATGTGCAGGCTCATGGACAAGGTAATATCCGCTAATCTTCGTGAATCCGTGTTTGTTTACTTAGATGACCTACTGGTTTGTTCCGTCGATTTTGGCTCCCATATGCTTTTGTTGGAAAAAGTGGCTAATTGTCTTCGAGAAGCCAAACTTACAATAAACGTTGAAAAGAGCAAATATTGTTTTAAGGAAGTGAGGTATCTTGGGTAACGGTTGCATCCAAACAGATGGAAGCAAAGTCGCAGCCATGAGGGATTTCCCAGAACCACGAACACCTAAACAGCTCAGACGATTCCTTGGAATGACAGGATGGTATCGAAGATTTATACAGGATTACGCGAGGATAGCGTCTCCGCTACACGACTGCCTCAAGAAGGACAACATAAATAAATTTGTGATGACAAACGAGGCGAGAGAAGCTTTTGGGCAGTTGAAGGAAAGCCTGATTTCGGCACCAGTCTTGACCCACCCGGACTTTAACAGACACTTCTACATTCAATGTGATGCGTCGACGGACGGTGTAGGTGGAGTTTTTTTCCAGCTGGACGAAGATGATAATGAACGACCGATAACTTATATTTCGGCGAAACTTAATAAAGCACAACGAAACTATAGCATCACAGAGTTAGAGTGTTATGCCGCCGTGCTGAGCATAAAACGGTTTAGGCCTTATGTGGAAGGACTTCCTTTTACAGTTATAACTGACCACGCAAGTTTAAAATGGTTGATGAATCAAAAGGATTTATCGGGCAGACTCGCGAGGTGGAGCTTAAGACTACAAGCCTACGATTTCAACATCCAGCATCGAAGGGGGACCCAAAACATCGTGCCAGACGCACTATCACGGATGAATATGGAGGAAGTGGCTGTGAACGACCGAATGCTAGATTTGTGTATGAATTCACCATTTTTCAAGACAGACGAATACGAAGAACTCAAAAGGGTCGTGACCGAAAACCAAGACAAATTACCTGAACTGTGCGTGTCAGACGGGTACGTGTACAAACGAACGCAATTCAACACGGGGGGTGATCTTCAGCAGGACTATGCCTGGAAGCTCTGGGTCCTGGTGGGCTGGTGGAGTCCTCACATATGTCCCCGACGGCTGGACATGGCGGACTTCATAAAACCTTGGCTCGCAATCGAGAAAAATATTACTGGCCAGGCATGGTAACCGACGTCCAAGCTTTTTTAAAGGAGTGTGAAATTTGTAAAGGCAACAAAACGCAGAACGCTTTCAAAAGGCCAGTAATGGGTAAACAGCGGATGACAGAGAGAACGTTCCAACGTCTCTTTATTGATTTATGGGCCCTTACCCCCGCACAAGTAGTGGAAATGTCTATGTGTTTGTGTGTGTAGACCACTTTTCTAAATTCGTGTTTTTGAAACCGATGAGAAAAGCCACGTCAGTCGAAGTGATAAAATTCATGGAGAGCGATATATTCCATGTCTTTGGAGTGCCCGAATATGTGCATTCGGATAATGGAAAACAATTTGTATCGGACTTATTCAGCAAATTCCTAGAAAGGTACGGGACGCAACACATAAAGACAGCGTTCTATGCTCCTCAAGCTAACGCAGCCGAAAGAGTGAACCTTTCGGTACTACAAATCGTGAGGTCATTTATCAAAGAAAATCAAAAGACCTGGGACAAGCACATAAGCGATGCCGCGTTTTCTCTCCGTAGCGCCGTGCATTCGGCAACTAATGATACCCCTTACCACGCGGTGTTCGGCATGCCAATGATACTACATGCCGCATCATACGAAATGTATCGAAAGTTGGGATCGGTGAAGGAAATGGACTGTGAAATTGAATTGTTGGCAGATAAAACACAGCTTATCCGAAATAAGATAATGAAAGAGTTAAAGCTTGCATATGAACGAAGTCAGAAGGCTTACAACACCAGAAGTCGAGAAGTAAAGGTTAAAATTGGACAAATAGTGTATCGTCGAAACTTTAAGCAGAGTTTACAAATTCAAAATTTTAACGCCAAGTTGCCCCAAAGCAAATTAAATGTATAGTTTTAAAATCAATAGGGAATTCAATGTATGAGCTAGGTGATATGAGTGGAAAAAAAATCGGAGTATACCACGCTAAAGACATTTTTTCGACATAAAGTAGTTTTGTGGTAAGTCATGTGTTCAGTGTTCGAAAAACTTCACTTTATAAGCTTCTCTTTATCGCTGAGTTGTCGTTTCAAATCAATTAGGCAGTTAAACATCGATAGGCAAAATTGAAAAAGAAAAAAAAAGAAAAAAAAAAAATAAAAAAAAAAATAAAAAAATACTAATAATAATAATAATAATAATATAGATTTATATGGAAGAAGTGGTGACCCGTAACGTAATCAGCAAGCGCAAGCGTATCAACAACCACACTCAAAAATCAGCGTTACAAAAACTATATATAAACTAAAAGCCCGGCTTTATTGTGGGTCGAGGCCACACGTTGAATATTGAAAGGGATGAGAGGCTGCGTTAGAATTATTTTACGCACATGCTCCATATTGCATGCAACATCGGCGGCTGCGAGCCTGTAACGACAGCCTTAGGTAGATGAGTGATGTAGAGTGTGTGTGTACGAGTGAGTGAACGGAAAAGAAAGTTGCCACATCACCTATGTATAAAATAGTTGCTGGTGTGAAACTTTGCGGATAGAGTAGTAGGGTAAAGCAGTATCAAGTAGATGTGTGCGTATGTGTAAAACTTGCAAAGAGTAGCTGATTCGGATGATCGCCCTTTGAGCCAGCAAACTCGAGTGACTTGCTCGGCCTGAGATGCCGAATAAAATGTCACACATGAAGAGTTGGAGGCAGAGTCGTGAAAGTTACGGTGCCAGGCAAAGTGTCCGGACAAATTAAGAAAAAGAAAATTTGCACAAAAACGAAAAAAGGGAACTGCTAGTGGTAAACGTGCCAAGAAAAACGGTTTGTTTTCTTACCGTGTGATCCGTACGGTATACCTTGGCCCGCTTGCTTGCTTCCCGCTTATCGGCACCGCGAGGACACAACTGTGCGGAAACACAGCAACTTTCTCCTGCAGAACATATTACAAAGGAGCATAGTAGCACCGAGTACATGATTTGATAACCGCAGAGCCGGAAGTGGACACCACATCGACCACCCACACGGCTATCATCCTCCACAGCACAAATGCACAAAGAGTGTGTATCATAAGCTCTTACATACATACACATATAAAAGCACGCCAGCAGTAGTATGTGTAAATACATGTCCACCATCAGCTGTTGAGAATAATTGCTGAAACAAGGGTCAACAACCGCTGTAAATTAACAGACGGGAATCGTAAACGAATTGGGACATTCTCCAGCGGAGAGGGCTTATACGTCCAGTGTTCCAGCTGCGTCGATGGAAGCGCGATCGCTCCCACGTCAGCGCCACTGAGCCAGCACTGCCAGCGAGGGAGAACCGGGCACATTGTGTTGTTGGAATCTATTATTAATTTACATACATACATATCCACATATTTTCACGCTGACGAGTAGGGGCGTGGTTTTTTTTGTCGTTGTTGCAAACCAGCGAATTTCCAACTTTTTTTTGTAAATTCTTACATTTTTACCTATTTTTTTTTACTTAATTTAAGTAAGCTACAAGTTTCCAGCAGTTTTTTTTTTATTTGCAATATTTGGTTTTTTTTTACATCTTTAAATAATTTTAATTGAGCAAATTAATATTGTTAGTATCAATAATTTTTCTTCACCTGGTGGTTCTTCACTTCACCCGAGCTATTATTTTATAGCTCCGATAGCTTTTAATCTTTGTAATTTTTTTGTCATCATTAAAGTCAGATCATGCGCGTTTTAATTATGCTCACGCACAAATAACTACCTTTGGTATTCATTTTCCGCACTAATCTCGTGTTTTAATATTAATAATTTTGAAATTTACTAAGTGACCCACTCGCTGCCCGCAAACGCGACTGAGTGAGCAAGGTGTCAAAAGACTAGTTGAAAGATGCATGTAGGTACTCAGGTATGCGTGTAAGATTTTTTTACTCCCTACAGGTCCTCTCAGTATGCTGGCGCCAACATCGGCGGACTGGAAGGGAGAGTACAATAGTTTTCCTGTACATTTTTACACACATACCGATCTATTTGCGTGAAATATGTTTTTTTGTTAGCATATATATTTGCTTGAGCATACGTGGGAGTAAATAAGGGGGAGTTCCACGCGAACGGGTGTTTCTTTCTTTTCCTTTTTTTTTATATACCTTTCCTTGTTTGCAATACGAGAATAAAAAAAAGGAAGGTACCTTAAGATATAAAAATCAGGTGAAGAATAATTGTACCCTCGCTTCCTTTCTATCAGGTGTATATTAAAATACTAAAAAAAAAAAAATATAGATACATATATGCATATGTAGGATGTAAGTGAATTTTTATAAATACAGAATTGTCATACATTGTAGGTAGTAATAATGTAAATGAATAGTTTGAAAGAATCAGAAGCTATGTGTCATTTATTTAATATCCCGAACCAGTAAAGGTAATAACGGAGAACTGAATCCTACTTAAGTTGGTGAAGGTGCCACCACCAGGCTGAAGAGAGGACATGCGGGTCGCGACAATGGACAGACAGATTAGGTGACTCACGGAAACCAGAATGACGGACCTTGTCAGGACAAGGGGGTGTTGCTAATTAGATGGAGTTCATGGTTCTACACGCGTTGCAGGTAGAAAAGGGGAGGGACAACTCCACCTGACAGGACAGGACAGTAGGCTTCATTTCTCTATCCTATGCGCTCTTTTCTTCCCTTCTTCTTCTTCTTTTGCTTCCTTTTTTTTGTTGCAACATGTTGCGGCAGAAAATGCAGGCATGATAGATACAATAGTTTATATGGGTGTAGGTATGGCAGGTGGAAAAGACCTCCCCCATCCGACGAGCTGGCCGGGCCTGCCACCATGCCTGCGTACCACCTGACCTCCGCTGCATCATTCACCCATGTAACAATGGCGCCCAACGTTAATAGCCCAATAACTCTCGTTTCCATTCCCATATTCCCTTACCTCTTTCTGCTTCTTCTTACTACTTATTACTCCTTCTACTCTATTTTTTTCGGACTGTTAGCAATGTAAAGGATTAGGGTCAGTTGGACTGCATCAAGAGCGTTATTCGCGATTGATTTGTGTCCGATTGCCAACTGAGGAGGGAGTGATCACAACGACGTCGAGGTACCTTCAATGTTGCCTTAGCGCAGTTTGAAGTGGAAGTAAACGGCGTATGATCACAACATGCTAAGATAGCTTTATTTTTGCATTCGTTATAGGAAACAAAACCAGTCGAGCTGCAGGGTGTGTAGCCCAGCGCAGCACACCAATGAGGTTTCCAGATACAGCACAGCCACACCTAAAGAAAAACTTTTTGGGATCATTTTATTGTTGACTCAGACGTTACACGCGACAGACTTAGCACTCACATCCTGACCTTGCCTGGTGGGACACCATACACACCAACAACTAAATTATATACTACAACAACGTCCGTAAAAACATATTAATTAGAATTATTATAAAAATAAACCGTCGTATGTTCCTTATTAAATTTTAACGCCGCCAAGTACAATTTTTTTACATATCTACATCGTGAAATATGTCAAAAGATAATCTCCACGATTGTCACTGTGAATGGGGATAACAGGTTTTCTGCCAAGACTAAAATAGGAACACAGGAGGTGGTGGCAGGTGCTAGTTGCCTAGGCAAAAATGCTGAGAAGTTGTTGGAGGGTAAAGAGCACTGGATAATGCCCATCAAAGGCCAGCATATTCGTACCGCGAACGGAGGGAAAACAGAGGTAGTAGGTGTGATTAATCTTCCAATTTTGTGGGATGAGCGAACACGCGAGTTAGAGTTCTTAATAGTACCGGAGCTTCAACAGGCAGTTTACTTAGGTATTGATTTCTGGAAAACGTTTGGTTTGAGTGTTGTCAGTACAGGAGTACCTGTGAAGGCGATTACTGATACGGTGTCTGAGCTTCCGCTGGCCAGAGGGGATTTAACTTTCGACGCAGTGCAGCATGTTTTGACTCAAGACCAAACCGTAGCATTAGAGCGAGTGAAGACACAGTTTCATCCTTTGCTGTGTTAGGACTAGGCAAGACAGACATGGAGGAACATGTGATAGAAGTGACCAACGAAAACCTACCGGTAAAGCAAAGAAATTATCCTATATCGCCAGCTATACAGAAGTTGGTTTACAATGAGTTAGATCGGATGCTTGAAATGGGGGTGATTGAGGAGAGCAATAGCAGTTGGAATTCCCCAGTATCACTCGTCGTAAAAGGAACGAAAAATAGGTTGTGTCTGGACGCTAGGAAAGTTAATGAGTGAACCGTGAAAGATGCCTATCCTCTACCCCATATAGACGGTATCTTGAGCCGTTTACAAAACACTGAGTTTATTTCGGCAATTGACCTGAAAGATGCTTTCTGGCAGATACCACTAGAAGTAAAGTCCAGAGAGAAAACCGCGTTCACTGTACCTGGCCGTCCATTATATCACTTCACCGTTATGCCGTTTGGGTTGTGCAATGCTGCCCAACGTATGTGCAGGCTCATGGACAAGGTAATATCCGCTAATCTTCGTGAATCCGTGTTTGTTTACTTAGATGACCTACTGGTTTGTTCAGTCGATTTTGGCTCCCATATGCTTTTGTTGGAAAAAGTGGCTAATTGTCTTCGAGAAGCCAAACTTACAATAAACGTTGAAAAGAGCAAATATTGTTTTAGGGAAGTGAGGTATCTTGGGTAACGGTTGCATCCAAACAGATGGAAGCAAAGTCGCAGCCATGAGGGATTTCCCAGAACCACGAACACCTAAACAGCTCAGACGATTCCTTGGAATGACAGGATGGTATCGAAGATTTATACAGGATTACGCGAGGATAGCGTCTCCGCTACACGACTGCCTCAAGAAGGACAACATAAATAAATTTGTGATGACAAACGAGGCGAGAGAAGCTTTTGGGCAGTTGAAGGAAAGCCTGATTTCGGCACCAGTCTTGACCCACCCGGACTTTAACAGACACTTCTACATTCAATGTGATGCGTCGACGGACGGTGTAGGTGGAGTTTTATTCCAGCTGGACGAAGATGATAATGAACGACCGATAACTTATATTTCGGCGAAACTTAATAAAGCACAACGAAACTATAGCATCACAGAGTTAGAGTGTTATGCCGCCGTGCTGAGCATAAAACGGTTTAGGCCTTATGTGGAAGGACTTCCTTTTACAGTTATAACTGACCACGCAAGTTTAAAATGGTTGATGAATCAAAAGGATTTATCGGGCAGACTCGCGAGGTGGAGCTTAAGACTACAAGCCTACGATTTCAACATCCAGCATCGAAGGGGGACCCAAAACATCGTGCCAGACGCACTATCACGGATGAATATGGAGGAAGTGGCTGTGAACGACCGAATGCTAGATTTGTGTATGAATTCACCATTTTTCAAGACAGACGAATACGAAGAACTCAAAAGGGTCGTGACCGAAAACCAAGACAAATTACCTGAACTGTGCGTGTCAGACGGGTACGTGTACAAACGAACGCAATTCAACACGGGGGGTGATCTTCAGCAGGACTATGCCTGGAAGCTCTGGGTCCTGGTGGGCTGGTGGAGTCCTCACATATGTCCCCGACGGCTGGACATGGCGGACTTCATAAAACCTTGGCTCGCAATCGAGAAAAATATTACTGGCCAGGCATGGTAACCGACGTCCAAGCTTTTTTAAAGGAGTGTGAAATTTGTAAAGGCAACAAAACGCAGAACGCTTTCAAAAGGCCAGTAATGGGTAAACAGCGGATGACAGAGAGAACGTTCCAACGTCTCTTTATTGATTTATGGGCCCTTACCCCCGCACAAGTAGTGGAAATGTCTATGTGTTTGTGTGTGTAGACCACTTTTCTAAATTCGTGTTTTTGAAACCGATGAGAAAAGCCGCGTCAGTCGAAGTGATAAAATTCATGGAGAGCGATATATTCCATGTCTTTGGAGTGCCCGAATATGTGCATTCGGATAATGGAAAACAATTTGTATCGGACTTATTCAGCAAATTCCTAGAAAGGTACGGGACGCAACACATAAAGACAGCGTTCTATGCTCCTCAAGCTAACGCAGCCGAAAGAGTGAACCTTTCGGTACTACAAATCGTGAGGTCATTTATCAAAGAAAATCAAAAGACCTGGGACAAGCACATAAGCGATGCCGCGTTTTCTCTCCGTAGCGCCGTGCATTCGGCAACTAATGATACCCCTTACCACGCGGTGTTCGGCATGCCAATGATACTACATGCCGCATCATACGAAATGTATCGAAAGTTGGGATCGGTGAAGGAAATGGACTGTGAAATTGAATTGTTGGCAGATAAAACACAGCTTATCCGAAATAAGATAATGAAAGAGTTAAAGCTTGCATATGAACGAAGTCAGAAGGCTTACAACACCAGAAGTCGAGAAGTAAAGGTTGAAATTGGACAAATAGTGTATCGTCGAAACTTTAAGCAGAGTTTACAAATTCAAAATTATAACGCCAAGTTGCCCCAAAGCAAATTAAATGTATAGTTTTAAAATCAATAGGGAATTCAATGTATGAGCTAGGTGATATGAGTGGAAAAAAAATCGGAGTATACCACGCTAAAGACATCTTTTCGACATAAAGTAGTTTTGTGGTAAGTCATGTGTTCAGTGTTCGAAAAACTTCACTTTATAAGCTTCTCTTTATCGCTGAGTTGTCGTTTCAAATCAATTAGGCAGTTAAACATCGATAGGCAAAATTGAAAAAGAAAAAAAAGAAAAAAAATAAAAAAAAAAAATAAAAAAATACTAATAATAATAATAATAATAATATAGATTTATATGGAAGAAGTGGTGACCCGTAACGTAATCAGCAAGCGCAAGCGTATCAACAACCACACTCAAAAATCAGCGTTACAAAAACTATATATAAACTAAAAGCCCGGCTTTATTGTGGGTCGAGGCCACACGTTGAACATTGAAAGGGATGAGAGGCTGCGTTAGAATTATTTTACGCACATGCTCCATATTGCATGCAACATCGGCGGCTGCGAGCCTGTAACGACAGCCTTAGGTAGATGAGTGATGTAGAGTGTGTGTGTACGAGTGAGTGAACGGAAAAGAAAGTTGCCACATCACCTATGTATAAAATAGTTGCTGGTGTGAAACTTTGCGGATAGAGTAGTAGGGTAAAGCAGTATCAAGTAGATGTGTGCGTATGTGTAAAACTTGCAAAGAGTGGCTGATTCGGATGATCGCCCTTTGAGCCAGCAAACTCGAGTGACTTGCTCGGCCTGAGATGCCGAATAAAATGTCACACATGAAGAGTTGGAGGCAGAGTCGTGAAAGTTACGGTGCCAGGCAAAGTGTCCGGACAAATTAAGAAAAAGAAAATTTGCACAAAAACGAAAAAAGGGAACTGCTAGTGGTAAACGTGCCAAGAAAAACGGTTTGTTTTCTTACCGTGTGATCCGTACGGTATACCTTGGCCCGCTTGCTTGCTTCCCGCTTATCGGCACCGCGAGGACACAACTGTGCGGAAACACAGCAACTTTCTCCTGCAGAACATATTACAAAGGAGCATAGTAGCACCGAGTACATGATTTGATAACCGCAGAGCCGGAAGTGGACACCACATCGACCACCCACACGGCTATCATCCTCCACAGCACAAATGCACAAAGAGTGTGTATCATAAGCTCTTACATACATACACATATAAAAGCACGCCAGCAGTAGTATGTGTAAATACATGTCCACCATCAGCTGTTGAGAATAATTGCTGAAACAAGGGTCAACAACCGCTGTAAATTAACAGACGGGAATCGTAAACGAATTGGGACATTCTCCAGCGGAGAGGGCTTATACGTCCAGTGTTCCAGCTGCGTCGATGGAAGCGCGATCGCTCCCACGTCAGCGCCACTGAGCCAGCACTGCCAGCGAGGGAGAACCGGGCACATTGTGTTGTTGGAATCTATTATTAATTTACATACATACATATCCACATATTTTCACGCTGACGAGTAGGGGCGTGGTTTTTTTTGTCGTTGTTGCAAACCAGCGAATTTCCAACTTTTTTTTGTAAATTCTTACATTTTTACCTATTTTTTTTTACTTAATTTAAGTAAGCTACAAGTTTCCAGCAGTTTTTTTTTTATTTGCAATATTTGGTTTTTTTTTACATCTTTAAATAATTTTAATTGAGCAAATTAATATTGTTAGTATCAATAATTTTTCTTCACCTGGTGGTTCTTCACTTCACCCGAGCTATTATTTTATAGCTCCGATAGCTTTTAATCTTTGTAATTTTTTTGTCATCATTAAAGTCAGATCATGCGCGTTTTAATTATGCTCACGCACAAATAACTACCTTTGGTATTCATTTTCCGCACTAATCTCGTGTTTTAATATTAATAATTTTGAAATTTACTAAGTGACCCACTCGCTGCCCGCAAACGCGACTGAGTGAGCAAGGTGTCAAAAGACTAGTTGAAAGATGCATGTAGGTACTCAGGTATGCGTGTAAGATTTTTTTACTCCCTACAGGTCCTCTCAGTATGCTGGCGCCAACATCGGCGGACTGGAAGGGAGAGTACAATAGTTTTCCTGTACATTTTTACACACATACCGATCTATTTGCGTGAAATATGTTTTTTTGTTAGCATATATATTTGCTTGAGCATACGTGGGAGTAAATAAGGGGGAGTTCCACGCGACCGGGTGTTTCTTTCTTTTCCTTTTTTTTTATATACCTTTCCTTGTTTGCAATACGAGAATAAAAAAAAGGAAGGTACCTTAAGATATAAAAATCAGGTGAAGAATAATTGTACCCTCGCTTCCTTTCTATCAGGTGTATATTAAAATACTAAAAAAAAAAAAATATAGATACATATATGCATATGTAGGATGTAAGTGAATTTTTATAAATACAGAATTGTCATACATTGTAGGTAGTAATAATGTAAATGAATAGTTTGAAAGAATCAGAAGCTATGTGTCATTTATTTAATATCCCGAACCAGTAAAGGTAATAACGGAGAACTGAATCCTACTTAAGTTGGTGAAGGTGCCACCACCAGGCTGAAGAGAGGACATGCGGGTCGCGACAATGGACAGACAGATTAGGTGACTCACGGAAACCAGAATGACGGACCTTGTCAGGACAAGGGGGTGTTGCTAATTAGATGGAGTTCATGGTTCTACACGCGTTGCAGGTAGAAAAGGGGAGGGACAACTCCACCTGACAGGACAGGACAGTAGGCTTCATTTCTCTATCCTATGCGCTCTTTTCTTCCCTTCTTCTTCTTCTTTTGCTTCCTTTTTTTGTTGCAACATGTTGCGGCAGAAAATGCAGGCATGATAGATACAATAGTTTATATGGGTGTAGGTATGGCAGGTGGAAAAGACCTCCCCCATCCGACGAGCTGGCCGGGCCTGCCACCATGCCTGCGTACCACCTGACCTCCGCTGCATCATTCACCCATGTAACAATGGCGCCCAACGTTAATAGCCCAATAACTCTCGTTTCCATTCCCATATTCCCTTACCTCTTTCTGCTTCTTCTTACTACTTATTACTCCTTCTACTCTATTTTTTTCGGACTGTTAGCAATGTAAAGGATTAGGGTCAGTTGGACTGCATCAAGAGCGTTATTCGCGATTGATTTGTGTCCGATTGCCAACTGAGGAGGGAGTGATCACAACGACGTCGAGGTACCTTCAATGTTGCCTTTGAAGTGGAAGTAAACGGCGTATGATCACAACATGCTAAGATAGCTTTATTTTTGCATTCGTTATAGGAAACAAAACCAGTCGAGCTGCAGGGTGTGTAGCCCAGCGCAGCACACCAATGAGGTTTCCAGATACAGCACAGCCACACCTAAAGAAAAACTTTTTGGGATCATTTTATTGTTGACTCAGACGTTACACGCGACAGACTTAGCACTCACATCCTGACCTTGCCTGGTGGGACACCATACACACCAACAACTAAATTATATACTACAACAACGTCCGTAAAAACATATTAATTAGAATTATTATAAAAATAAACCGTCGTATGTTCCTTATTAAATTTTAACGCCGCCAAGTACAATTTTTTTACATATGTACATCGTGAAATATGTCAAAAGATAATCTCCACGATTGTCACTGTGAAAGGGGATAACAGGTTTTCTGCCAAGACTAAAATAGGAACACAGGAGGTGGTGGCAGGTGCTAGTTGCCTAGGCAAAAATGCTGAGAAGTTGTTGGAGGGTAAAGAGCACTGGATAATGCCCATCAAAGGCCAGCATATTCGTACCGCGAACGGAGGGAAAACAGAGGTAGTAGGTGTGATTAATCTTCCAATTTTGTGGGATGAGCGAACACGCGAGTTAAAGTTCTTAATAGTACCGGAGCTTCAACAGGAAGTTTACTTAGGTATTGATTTCTGGAAAACGTTTGGTTTGAGTGTTGTCAGTACAGGAGTACCTGTGAAGGCGATTACTGATACGGTGTCTGAGCTTCTGCTGGCCAGAGGGGATTTAACTTTCGACGCAGTGCAGCATGTTTTGACTCAAGACCAAACCGTAGCATTAGAGCGAGTGAAGACACAGTTTCATCCTTTGCTGTGTTAGGACTAGGCAAGACAGACATGGAGGAACATGTGATAGAAGTGACCAACGAAAACCTACCGGTAAAGCAAAGAAATTATCCTATATCGCCAGCTATACAGAAGTTGGTTTACAATGAGTTAGATCGGATGCTTGAAATGGGGGTGATTGAGGAGAGCAATAGCAGTTGGAATTCCCCAGTATCACTCGTCGTAAAAGGAACGAAAAATAGGTTGTGTCTGGACGCTAGGAAAGTTAATGAGTGAACCGTGAAAGATGCCTATCCTCTACCCCATATAGACGGTATCTTGAGCCGTTTACAAAACACTGAGTTTATTTCGGCAATTGACCTGAAAGATGCTTTCTGGCAGATACCACTAGAAGTAAAGTCCAGAGAGAAAACCGCGTTCACTGTACCTGGCCGTCCATTATATCACTTCACCGTTATGCCGTTTGGGTTGTGCAATGCTGCCCAACGTATGTGCAGGCTCATGGACAAGGTAATATCCGCTAATCTTCGTGAATCCGTGTTTGTTTACTTAGATGACCTACTGGTTTGTTCAGTCGATTTTGGCTCCCATATGCTTTTGTTGGAAAAAGTGGCTAATTGTCTTCGAGAAGCCAAACTTACAATAAACGTTGAAAAGAGCAAATATTGTTTTAGGGAAGTGAGGTATCTTGGGTAACGGTTGCATCCAAACAGATGGAAGCAAAGTCGCAGCCATGAGGGATTTCCCAGAACCACGAACACCTAAACAGCTCAGACGATTCCTTGGAATGACAGGATGGTATCGAAGATTTATACAGGATTACGCGAGGATAGCGTCTCCGCTACACGACTGCCTCAAGAAGGACAACATAAATAAATTTGTGATGACAAACGAGGCGAGAGAAGCTTTTGGGCAGTTGAAGGAAAGCCTGATTTCGGCACCAGTCTTGACCCACCCGGACTTTAACAGACACTTCTACATTCAATGTGATGCGTCGACGGACGGTGTAGGTGGAGTTTTATTCCAGCTGGACGAAGATGATAATGAACGACCGATAACTTATATTTCGGCGAAACTTAATAAAGCACAACGAAACTATAGCATCACAGAGTTAGAGTGTTATGCCGCCGTGCTGAGCATAAAACGGTTTAGGCCTTATGTGGAAGGACTTCCTTTTACAGTTATAACTGACCACGCAAGTTTAAAATGGTTGATGAATCAAAAGGATTTATCGGGCAGACTCGCGAGGTGGAGCTTAAGACTACAAGCCTACGATTTCAACATCCAGCATCGAAGGGGGACCCAAAACATCGTGCCAGACGCACTATCACGGATGAATATGGAGGAAGTGGCTGTGAACGACCGAATGCTAGATTTGTGTATGAATTCACCATTTTTCAAGACAGACGAATACGAAGAACTCAAAAGGGTCGTGACCGAAAACCAAGACAAATTACCTGAACTGTGCGTGTCAGACGGGTACGTGTACAAACGAACGCAATTCAACACGGGGGGTGATCTTCAGCAGGACTATGCCTGGAAGCTCTGGGTCCTGGTGGGCTGGTGGAGTCCTCACATATGTCCCCGACGGCTGGACATGGCGGACTTCATAAAACCTTGGCTCGCAATCGAGAAAAATATTACTGGCCAGGCATGGTAACCGACGTCCAAGCTTTTTTAAAGGAGTGTGAAATTTGTAAAGGCAACAAAACGCAGAACGCTTTCAAAAGGCCAGTAATGGGTAAACAGCGGATGACAGAGAGAACGTTCCAACGTCTCTTTATTGATTTATGGGCCCTTACCCCCGCACAAGTAGTGGAAATGTCTATGTGTTTGTGTGTGTAGACCACTTTTCTAAATTCGTGTTTTTGAAACCGATGAGAAAAGCCACGTCAGTCGAAGTGATAAAATTCATGGAGAGCGATATATTCCATGTCTTTGGAGTGCCCGAATATGTGCATTCGGATAATGGAAAACAATTTGTATCGGACTTATTCAGCAAATTCCTAGAAAGGTACGGGACGCAACACATAAAGACAGCGTTCTATGCTCCTCAAGCTAACGCAGCCGAAAGAGTGAACCTTTCGGTACTACAAATCGTGAGGTCATTTATCAAAGAAAATCAAAAGACCTGGGACAAGCACATAAGCGATGCCGCGTTTTCTCTCCGTAGCGCCGTGCATTCGGCAACTAATGATACCCCTTACCACGCGGTGTTCGGCATGCCAATGATACTACATGCCGCATCATACGAAATGTATCGAAAGTTGGGATCGGTGAAGGAAATGGACTGTGAAATTGAATTGTTGGCAGATAAAACACAGCTTATCCGAAATAAGATAATGAAAGAGTTAAAGCTTGCATATGAACGAAGTCAGAAGGCTTACAACACCAGAAGTCGAGAAGTAAAGGTTAAAATTGGACAAATAGTATATCGTCGAAACTTTAAGCAGAGTTTACAAATTCAAAATTATAACGCCAAGTTGCCCCAAAGCAAATTAAATGTATAGTTTTAAAATCAATAGGGAATTCAATGTATGAGCTAGGTGATATGAGTGGAAAAAAAATCGGAGTATACCACGCTAAAGACATCTTTTCGACATAAAGTAGTTTTGTGGTAAGTCATGTGTTCAGTGTTCGAAAAACTTCACTTTATAAGCTTCTCTTTATCGCTGAGTTGTTGTTTCAAATCAATTAGGCAGTTAAACATCGATAGGCAAAATTGAAAAAGAAAAAAAAGAAAAAGAAAAAAAATAAAAAAAAAAAATAAAAAAATACTAATAATAATAATAATAATAATATAGATTTATATGGAAGAAGTGGTGACCCGTAACGTAATCAGCAAGCGCAAGCGTATCAACAACCACACTCAAAAATCAGCGTTACAAAAACTATATATAAACTAAAAGCCCGGCTTTATTGTGGGTCGAGGCCACACGTTGAACATTGAAAGGGATGAGAGGCTGCGTTAGAATTATTTTACGCACATGCTCCATATTGCATGCAACATCGGCGGCTGCGAGCCTGTAACGACAGCCTTAGGTAGATGAGTGATGTAGAGTGTGTGTGTACGAGTGAGTGAACGGAAAAGAAAGTTGCCACATCACCTATGTATAAAATAGTTGCTGGTGTGAAACTTTGCGGATAGAGTAGTAGGGTAAAGCAGTATCAAGTAGATGTGTGCGTATGTGTAAAACTTGCAAAGAGTGGCTGATTCGGATGATCGCCCTTTGAGCCAGCAAACTCGAGTGACTTGCTCGGCCTGAGATGCCGAATAAAATGTCACACATGAAGAGTTGGAGGCAGAGTCGTGAAAGTTACGGTGCCAGGCAAAGTGTCCGGACAAATTAAGAAAAAGAAAATTTGCACAAAAACGAAAAAAGGGAACTGCTAGTGGTAAACGTGCCAAGAAAAACGGTTTGTTTTCTTACCGTGTGATCCGTACGGTATACCTTGGCCCGCTTGCTTGCTTCCCGCTTATCGGCACCGCGAGGACACAACTGTGCGGAAACACAGCAACTTTCTCCTGCAGAACATATTACAAAGGAGCATAGTAGCACCGAGTACATGATTTGATAACCGCAGAGCCGGAAGTGGACACCACATCGACCACCCACACGGCTATCATCCTCCACAGCACAAATGCACAAAGAGTGTGTATCATAAGCTCTTACATACATACACATATAAAAGCACGCCAGCAGTAGTATGTGTAAATACATGTCCACCATCAGCTGTTGAGAATAATTGCTGAAACAAGGGTCAACAACCGCTGTAAATTAACAGACGGGAATCGTAAACGAATTGGGACATTCTCCAGCGGAGAGGGCTTATACGTCCAGTGTTCCAGCTGCGTCGATGGAAGCGCGATCGCTCCCACGTCAGCGCCACTGAGCCAGCACTGCCAGCGAGGGAGAACCGGGCACATTGTGTTGTTGGAATCTAATATTAATTTACATACATACATATCCACATATTTTCACGCTGACGAGTAGGGGCGTGGTTTTTTTTGTCGTTGTTGCAAACCAGCGAATTTCCAACTTTTTTTTGTAAATTCTTACATTTTTACCTATTTTTTTTTACTTAATTTAAGTAAGCTACAAGTTTCCAGCAGTTTTTTTTTTATTTGCAATATTTTGTTTTTTTTTACATCTTTAAATAATTTTAATTGAGCAAATTAATATTGTTAGTATCAATAATTTTTCTTCACCTGGTGGTTCTTCACTTCACCCGAGCTATTATTTTATAGCTCCGATAGCTTTTAATCTTTGTAATTTTTTTGTCATCATTAAAGTCAGATCATGCGCGTTTTAATTATGCTCACGCACAAATAACTACCTTTGGTATTCATTTTCCGCACTAATCTCGTGTTTTAATATTAATAATTTTGAAATTTACTAAGTGACCCACTCGCTGCCCGCAAACGCGACTGAGTGAGCAAGGTGTCAAAAGACTAGTTGAAAGATGCATGTAGGTACTCAGGTATGCGTGTAAGATTTTTTTGCTCCCTACAGGTCCTCTCAGTATGCTGGCGCCAACATCGGCGGACTGGAAGGGAGAGTACAATAGTTTTCCTGTACATTTTTACACACATACCGATCTATTTGCGTGAAATATGTTTTTTTGTTAGCATATATATTTGCTTGAGCATACGTGGGAGTAAATAAGGGGGAGTTCCACGCGACCGGGTGTTTCTTTCTTTTCCTTTTTTTTTATATACCTTTCCTTGTTTGCAATACGAGAATAAAAAAAAGGAAGGTACCTTAAGATATAAAAATCAGGTGAAGAATAATTGTACCCTCGCTTCCTTTCTATCAGGTGTATATTAAAATACTAAAAAAAAAAAAATATAGATACATATATGCATATGTAGGATGTAAGTGAATTTTTATAAATACAGAATTGTCATACATTGTAGGTAGTAATAATGTAAATGAATAGTTTGAAAGAATCAGAAGCTATGTGTCATTTATTTAATATCCCGAACCAGTAAAGGTAATAACGGAGAACTGAATCCTACTTAAGTTGGTGAAGGTGCCACCACCAGGCTGAAGAGAGGACATGCGGGTCGCGACAATGGACAGACAGATTAGGTGACTCACGGAAACCAGAATGACGGACCTTGTCAGGACAAGGGGGTGTTGCTAATTAGATGGAGTTCATGGTTCTACACGCGTTGCAGGTAGAAAAGGGGAGGGACAACTCCACCTGACAGGACAGGACAGTAGGCTTCATTTCTCTATCCTATGCGCTCTTTTCTTCCCTTCTTCTTCTTTTGCTTCCTTTTTTTGTTGCAACATGTTGCGGCAGAAAATGCAGGCATGATAGATACAATAGTTTATATGGGTGTAGGTATGGCAGGTGGAAAAGACCTCCCCCATCCGACGAGCTGGCCGGGCCTGCCACCATGCCTGCGTACCACCTGACCTCCGCTGCATCATTCACCCATGTAACAATGGCGCCCAACGTTAATAGCCCAATAACTCTCGTTTCCATTCCCATATTCCCTTACCTCTTTCTGCTTCTTCTTACTACTTATTACTCCTTCTACTCTATTTTTTTCGGACTGTTAGCAATGTAAAGGATTAGGGTCAGTTGGACTGCATCAAGAGCGTTATTCGCGATTGATTTGTGTCCGATTGCCAACTGAGGAGGGAGTGATCACAACGACGTCGAGGTACCTTCAATGTTGCCTTTGAAGTGGAAGTAAACGGCGTATGATCACAACATGCTAAGATAGCTTTATTTTTGCATTCGTTATAGGAAACAAAACCAGTCGAGCTGCAGGGTGTGTAGCCCAGCGCAGCACACCAATGAGGTGTCCAGATACAGCACAGCCACACCTAAAGAAAAACTTTTTGGGATCATTTTATTGTTGACTCAGACGTTACACGCGACAGACTTAGCACTCACATCCTGACCTTGCCTGGTGGGACACCATACACACCAACAACTAAATTATATACTACAACAACGTCCGTAAAAACATATTAATTAGAATTATTATAAAAATAAACCGTCGTATGTTCCTTATTAAATTTTAACGCCGCCAAGTACAATTTTTTTACATATGTACATCGTGAAATATGTCAAAAGATAATCTCCACGATTGTCACTGTGAAAGGGATAACAGGTTTTCTGCCAAGACTAAAATAGGAACACAGGAGGTGGTGGCAGGTGCTAGTTGCCTAGGCAAAAATGCTGAGAAGTTGTTGGAGGGTAAAGAGCACTGGATAATGCCCATCAAAGGCCAGCATATTCGTACCGCGAACGGAGGGAAAACAGAGGTAGTAGGTGTGATTAATCTTCCAATTTTGTGGGATGAGCGAACACGCGGGTTAGAGTTCTTAATAGTACCGGAGCTTCAACAGGAGTTTACTTAGGTATTGATTTCTGGAAAACGTTTGGTTTGAGTGTTGTCAGTAGAGGAGTACCTGTGAAGGCGATTACTGATACGGTGTCTGAGCTTCCGCTGGCCAGAGGGGATTTAACTTTCGACGCAGTGCAGCATGTTTTGACTCAAGACCAAACCGTAGCATTAGAGCGAGTGAAGACACAGTTTCCATCCTTTGCTGTGTTAGGACTAGGCAAGACAGACATGGAGGAACATGTGATAGAAGTGACCAACGAAAACCTACCGGTAAAGCAAAGAAATTATCCTATATCGCCAGCTATACAGAAGTTGGTTTACAATGAGTTAGATCGGATGCTTGAAATGGGGGTGATTGAGGAGAGCAATAGCAGTGGGAATTCCCCAGTATCACTCGTCGTAAAAGGAACGAAAAATAGGTTGTGTCTGGACGCTAGGAAAGTTAATGAGTGAACCGTGAAAGATGCCTATCCTCTACCCCATATAGACGGTATCTTGAGCCGTTTACAAAACACTAAGTTTATTTCGGCAATTGACCTGAAAGATGCTTTCGGGCAGATACCACTAGAAGTAAAGTCCAGAGAGAAAACCGCGTTCACTGTACCTGGCCGTCCATTATATCACTTCACCGTTATGCCGTTTGGGTTGTGCAATGCTGCCCAACGTATGTGCAGGCTCATGGACAAGGTAATATCCGCTAATCTTCGTGAATCCGTGTTTGTTTACTTAGATGACCTACTGGTTTGTTCAGTCGATTTTGGCTCCCATATGCTTTTGTTGGAAAAAGTGGCTAATTGTCTTCGAGAAGCCAAACTTACAATAAACGTTGAAAAGAGCAAATATTGTTTTAGGGAAGTGAGGTATCTTGGGTAACGGTTGCATCCAAATAGATGGAAGCAAAGTCGCAGCCATGAGGGATTTCCCAGAACCACGAACACCTAAACAGCTCAGACGATTCCTTGGAATGACAGGATGGTATCGAAGATTTATACAGGATTACGCGAGGATAGCGTCTCCGCTACACGACTGCCTCAAGAAGGACAAAATAAATAAATTTGTGATGACAAACGAGGCGAGAGAAGCTTTTGGGCAGTTGAAGGAAAGCCTGATTTCGGCACCAGTCTTGACCCACCCGGACTTCTACATTCAATGTGATGCGTCGACGGACGGTGTAGGTGGAGTTTTATTCCAGCTGGACGAAGATGATAATGAACGACCGATAACTTATATTTCGGCGAAACTTAATAAAGCACAACGAAACTATAGCATCACAGAGTTAGAGTGTTATGCCGCCGTGCTGAGCATAAAACGGTTTAGGCCTTATGTGGAAGGACTTCCTTTTACAGTTATAACTGACCACGCAAGTTTAAAATGGTTGATGAATCAAAAGGATTTATCGGGCAGACTCGCGAGGTGGAGCTTAAGACTACAAGCCTACGATTTCAACATCCAGCATCGAAGGGGGACCCAAAACATCGTGCCAGACGCACTATCACGGATGAATATGGAGGAAGTGGCTGTGAACGACCGAATGCTAGATTTGTGTATGAATTCACCATTTTTCAAGACAGACGAATACGAAGAACTCAAAAGGGTCGTGACCGAAAACCAAGACAAATTACCTGAACTGTGCGTGTCAGACGGGTACGTGTACAAACGAACGCAATTCAACACGGGGGGTGATCTTCAGCAGGACTATGCCTGGAAGCTCTGGGTCCTGGTGGGCTGGTGGAGTCCTCACATATGTCCCCGACGGCTGGACATGGCGGACTTCATAAAACCTTGGCTCGCAATCGAGAAAAATATTACTGGCCAGGCATGGTAACCGACGTCCAAGCTTTTTTAAAGGAGTGTGAAATTTGTAAAGGCAACAAAACGCAGAACGCTTTCAAAAGGCCAGTAATGGGTAAACAGCGGATGACAGAGAGAACGTTCCAACGTCTCTTTATTGATTTATGGGCCCTTACCCCCGCACAAGTAGTGGAAATGTCTATGTGTTTGTGTGTGTAGACCACTTTTCTAAATTCGTGTTTTTGAAACCGATGAGAAAAGCCACGTCAGTCGAAGTGATAAAATTCATGGAGAGCGATATATTCCATGTCTTTGGAGTGCCCGAATATGTGCATTCGGATAATGGAAAACAATTTGTATCGGACATATTCAGCAAATTCCTAGAAAGGTACGGGACGCAACACATAAAGACAGCGTTCTATGCTCCTCAAGCTAACGCAGCCGAAGGAGTGAACCTTTCGGTACTACAAATCGTGAGGTCATTTATCAAAGAAAATCAAAAGACCTGGGACAAGCACATAAGCGATGCCGCGTTTTCGCTCCGTAGCGCCGTGCATTCGGCAACTAATGATACCCCTTACCACGCGGTGTTCGGCATGCCAATGATACTACATGCCGCATCATACGAAATGTATCGAAAGTTGGGATCGGTGAAGGAAATGAACTGTGAAATTGAATTGTTGGCAGATAAAACACAGCTTATCCGAAATAAGATAATGAAAGAGTTAAAGCTTGCATATGAACGAAGTCAGAAGGCTTACAACACCAGAAGTCGAGAAGTAAAGGTTAAAATTGGACAAATAGTGTATCGTCGAAACTTTAAGCAGAGTTTACAAATTCAAAATTATAACGCCAAGTTGCCCCAAAGCAAATTAAATGTATAGTTTTAAAATCAATAGGGAATTCAATGTATGAGCTAGGTGATATGAGTGGAAAAAAAATCGGAGTATACCACGCTAAAGACATCTTTTCGACATAAAGTAGTTTTGTGGTAAGTCATGTGTTCAGTGTTCGAAAAACTTCACTTTATAAGCTTCTCTTTATCGCTGAGTTGTCGTTTCAAATCAATTAGGCAGTTAAACATCGATAGGCAAAATTGAAAAAGAAAAAAAAAGAAAAAAAAAAAATAAAAAAAAAAAATAAAAAAATACTAATAATAATAGTAATAATAATATAGATTTATATGGAAGAAGTGGTGACCCGTAACGTAATCAGCAAGCGCAAGCGTATCAACAACCACACTCAAAAATCAGCGTTACAAAAACTATATATAAACTAAAAGCCCGGCTTTATTGTGGGTCGAGGCCACACGTTGAACATTGAAAGGGATGAGAGGCTGCGTTAGAATTATTTTACGCACATGCTCCATATTGCATGCAACATCGGCGGCTGCGAGCCTGTAACGACAGCCTTAGGTAGATGAGTGATGTAGAGTGTGTGTGTACGAGTGAGTGAACGGAAAAGAAAGTTGCCACATCACCTATGTATAAAATAGTTGCTGGTGTGAAACTTTACGGATAGAGTAGTAGGGTAAAGCAGTATCAAGTAGATGTGTGCGTATGTGTAAAACTTGCAAAGAGTGGCTGATTCGGATGATCGCCCTTTGAGCCAGCAAACTCGAGTGACTTGCTCGGCCTGAGATGCCGAATAAAATGTCACACATGAAGAGTTGGAGGCAGAGTCGTGAAAGTTACGGTGCCAGGCAAAGTGTCCGGACAAATTAAGAAAAAGAAAATTTGCACAAAAACGAAAAAAGGGAACTGCTAGTGGTAAACGTGCCAAGAAAAACGGTTTGTTTTCTTACCGTGTGATCCGTACGGTATACCTTGGCCCGCTTGCTTGCTTCCCGCTTATCGGCACCGCGAGGACACAACTGTGCGGAAACACAGCATTTTTCTCCTGCAGAACATATTACAAAGGAGCATAGTAGCACCGAGTACATGATTTGATAACCGCAGAGCCGGAAGTGGACACCACATCGACCACCCACACGGCTATCATCCTCCACAGCACAAATGCACAAAGAGTGTGTACCATAAGCTCTTACATACATACACATATAAAAGCACGCCAGCAGTAGTATGTGTAAATACATGTCCACCATCAGCTGTTGAGAATAATTGCTGAAACAAGGGTCAACAACCGCTGTAAATTAACAGACGGGAATCGTAAACGAATTGGGACATTCTCCAGCGGAGAGGGCTTATACGTCCAGTGTTCCAGCTGCGTCGATGGAAGCGCGATCACTCCTACGTCAGCGCCACTGAGCCAGCACTGCCAGCGAGGGAGAACCGGGCACATTGTGTTGTTGGAATCTAATATTAATTTACATACATACATATCCACATATTTTCACGCTGACGAGTAGGGGCGTGGTTTTTTTTGTCGTTGTTGCAAACCAGCGAATTTCCAACTTTTTTTTGTAAATTCTTACATTTTTACCTATTTTTTTTTACTTAATTTAAGTAAGCTACAAGTTTCCAGCAGTTTTTTTTTTATTTGCAATATTTTGTTTTTTTTTACATCTTTAAATAATTTTAATTGAGCAAATTAATATTGTTAGTATCAATAATTTTTCTTCACCTGGTGGTTCTTCACTTCACCCGAGCTATTATTTTATAGCTCCGATAGCTTTTAATCTTTGTAATTTTTTTGTCATCATTAAAGTCAGATCATGCGCGTTTTAATTATGCTCACGCACAAATAACTACCTTTGGTATTCATTTTCCGCACTAATCTCGTGTTTTAATATTAATAATTTTGAAATTTACTAAGTGACCCACTCGCTGCCCGCAAACGCGACTGAGTGAGCAAGGTGTCAAAAGACTAGTTGAAAGATGCATGTAGGTACTCAGGTATGCGTGTAAGATTTTTTTGCTCCCTACAGGTCCTCTCAGTATGCTGGCGCCAACATCGGCGGACTGGAAGGGAGAGTACAATAGTTTTCCTGTACATTTTTACACACATACCGATCTATTTGCGTGAAATATGTTTTTTTGTTAGCATATATATTTGCTTGAGCATACGTGGGAGTAAATAAGGGGGCGTTCCACGCGAACGGGTGTTTCTTTCTTTTCCTTTTTTTTTATATACCTTTCCTTGTTTGCAATACGAGAATAAAAAAAAGGAAGGTACCTTAAGATATAAAAATCAGGTGAAGAATAATTGTACCCTCGCTTCCTTTCTATCAGGTGTATATTAAAATACTAAAAAAAAAAAAATATAGATACATATATGCATATGTAGGATGTAAGTGAATTTTTATAAATACAGAATTGTCATACATTGTAGGTAGTAATAATGTAAATGAATAGTTTGAAAGAATCAGAAGCTATGTGTCATTTATTTAATATCCCGAACCAGTAAAGGTAATAACGGAGAACTGAATCCTACTTAAGTTGGTGAAGGTGCCACCACCAGGCTGAAGAGAGGACATGCGGGTCGCGACAATGGACAGACAGATTAGGTGACTCACGGAAACCAGAATGACGGACCTTGTCAGGACAAGGGGGTGTTGCTAATTAGATGGAGTTCATGGTTCTACACGCGTTGCAGGTAGAAAAGGGGAGGGACAACTCCACCTGACAGGACAGGACAGTAGGCTTCATTTCTCTATCCTAGCTCTTTTCTTCCCTTCTTCTTCTTCTTTTGCTTCCTTTTTTTTGTTGCAACATGTTGCGGCAGAAAATGCAGGCATGATAGATACAATAGTTTATATGGGTGTAGGTATGGCAGGTGGAAAAGACCTCCCCCATCCGACGAGCTGGCCGGGCCTGCCACCATGCCTGCGTACCACCTGACCTCCGCTGCATCATTCACCCATGTAACAATGGCGCCCAACGTTAATAGCCCAATAACTCTCGTTTCCATTCCCATATTCCCTTACCTCTTTCTGCTTCTTCTTACTACTTATTACTCCTTCTACTCTATTTTTTTCGGACTGTTAGCAATGTAAAGGATTAGGGTCAGTTGGACTGCATCAAGAGCGTTATTCGCGATTGATTTGTGTCCGATTGCCAACTGAGGAGGGAGTGATCACAACGACGTCGAGGTACCTTCAATGTTGCCTTTGAAGTGGAAGTAAACGGCGTATGATCACAGCATGCTAAGATAGCTTTATTTTTGCATTCGTTATAGGAAACAAAACCAGTCGAGCTGCAGGGTGTGTAGCCCAGCGCAGCACACCAATGAGGTTTCCAGATACAGCACAGCCACACCTAAAGAAAAACTTTTTGGGATCATTTTATTGTTGACTCAGACGTTACACGCGACAGACTTAGCACTCACATCCTGACCTTGCCTGGTGGGACACCATACACACCAACAACTAAATTATATACTACAACAACGTCCGTAAAAACATATTAATTAGAATTATTATAAAAATAAACCGTCGTATGTTCCTTATTAAATTTTAACGCCGCCAAGTACAATTTTTTTACATATGTACATCGTGAAATATGTCAAAAGATAATCTCCACGATTGTCACTGTGAAAGGGGATAACAGGTTTTCTGCCAAGACTAAAATAGGAACACAGGAGGTGGTGGCAGGTGCTAGTTGCCTAGGCAAAAATGCTGAGAAGTTGTTGGAGGGTAAAGAGCACTGGATAATGCCCATCAAAGGCCAGCATATTCGTACCGCGAACGGAGGGAAAACAGAGGTAGTAGGTGTGATTAATCTTCCAATTTTGTGGGATGAGCGAACACGCGAGTTAGAGTTCTTAATAGTACCGGAGCTTCAACAGGCAGTTTACTTAGGTATTGATTTCTGGAAAACGTTTGGTTTGAGTGTTGTCAGTACAGGAGTACCTGTGAAGGCGATTACTGATACGGTGTCTGAGCTTCTGCTGGCCAGAGGGGATTTAACTTTGGACGCAGTGCAGCATGTTTTGACTCAAGACCAAACCGTAGCATTAGAGCGAGTGAAGACACAGTTTCCATCCTTTGCTGTGTTAGGACTAGGCAAGACAGACATGGAGGAACATGTGATAGAAGTGACCAACGAAAACCTACCGGTAAAGCAAAGAAATTATCCTATATCGCCAGCTATACAGAAGTTGGTTTACAATGAGTTAGATCGGATGCTTGAAATGGGGGTGACTGAGGAGAGCAATAGCAGTTGGAATTCCCCAGTATCACTCGTCGTAAAAGGAACGAAAAATAGGTTGTGTCTGGACGCTAGGAAAGTTAATGAGTGAACCGTGAAAGATGCCTATCCTCTACCCCATATAGACGGTATCTTGAGCCGTTTACAAAACACTAAGTTTATTTCGGCAATTGACCTGAAAGATGCTTTCGGGCAGATACCACTAGAAGTAAAGTCCAGAGAGAAAACCGCGTTCACTGTACCTGGCCGTCCATTATATCACTTCACCGTTATGCCGTTTGGGTTGTGCAATGCTGCCCAACGTATGTGCAGGCTCATGGACAAGGTAATATCCGCTAATCTTCGTGAATCCGTGTTTGTTTACTTAGATGACCTACTGGTTTGTTCCGTCGATTTTGGCTCCCATATGCTTTTGTTGGAAAAAGTGGCTAATTGTCTTCGAGAAGCCAAACTTACAATAAACGTTGAAAAGAGCAAATATTGTTTTAAGGAAGTGAGGTATCTTGGGTAACGGTTGCATCCAAACAGATGGAAGCAAAGTCGCAGCCATGAGGGATTTCCCAGAACCACGAACACCTAAACAGCTCAGACGATTCCTTGGAATGACAGGATGGTATCGAAGATTTATACAGGATTACGCGAGGATAGCGTCTCCGCTACACGACTGCCTCAAGAAGGACAACATAAATAAATTTGTGATGACAAACGAGGCGAGAGAAGCTTTTGGGCAGTTGAAGGAAAGCCTGATTTCGGCACCAGTCTTGACCCACCCGGACTTTAACAGACACTTCTACATTCAATGTGATGCGTCGACGGACGGTGTAGGTGGAGTTTTTTTCCAGCTGGACGAAGATGATAATGAACGACCGATAACTTATATTTCGGCGAAACTTAATAAAGCACAACGAAACTATAGCATCACAGAGTTAGAGTGTTATGCCGCCGTGCTGAGCATAAAACGGTTTAGGCCTTATGTGGAAGGACTTCCTTTTACAGTTATAACTGACCACGCAAGTTTAAAATGGTTGATGAATCAAAAGGATTTATCGGGCAGACTCGCGAGGTGGAGCTTAAGACTACAAGCCTACGATTTCAACATCCAGCATCGAAGGGGGACCCAAAACATCGTGCCAGACGCACTATCACGGATGAATATGGAGGAAGTGGCTGTGAACGACCGAATGCTAGATTTGTGTATGAATTCACCATTTTTCAAGACAGACGAATACGAAGAACTCAAAAGGGTCGTGACCGAAAACCAAGACAAATTACCTGAACTGTGCGTGTCAGACGGGTACGTGTACAAACGAACGCAATTCAACACGGGGGGTGATCTTCAGCAGGACTATGCCTGGAAGCTCTGGGTCCTGGTGGGCTGGTGGAGTCCTCACATATGTCCCCGACGGCTGGACATGGCGGACTTCATAAAACCTTGGCTCGCAATCGAGAAAAATATTACTGGCCAGGCATGGTAACCGACGTCCAAGCTTTTTTAAAGGAGTGTGAAATTTGTAAAGGCAACAAAACGCAGAACGCTTTCAAAAGGCCAGTAATGGGTAAACAGCGGATGACAGAGAGAACGTTCCAACGTCTCTTTATTGATTTATGGGCCCTTACCCCCGCACAAGTAGTGGAAATGTCTATGTGTTTGTGTGTGTAGACCACTTTTCTAAATTCGTGTTTTTGAAACCGATGAGAAAAGCCACGTCAGTCGAAGTGATAAAATTCATGGAGAGCGATATATTCCATGTCTTTGGAGTGCCCGAATATGTGCATTCGGATAATGGAAAACAATTTGTATCGGACTTATTCAGCAAATTCCTAGAAAGGTACGGGACGCAACACATAAAGACAGCGTTCTATGCTCCTCAAGCTAACGCAGCCGAAAGAGTGAACCTTTCGGTACTACAAATCGTGAGGTCATTTATCAAAGAAAATCAAAAGACCTGGGACAAGCACATAAGCGATGCCGCGTTTTCTCTCCGTAGCGCCGTGCATTCGGCAACTAATGATACCCCTTACCACGCGGTGTTCGGCATGCCAATGATACTACATGCCGCATCATACGAAATGTATCGAAAGTTGGGATCGGTGAAGGAAATGGACTGTGAAATTGAATTGTTGGCAGATAAAACACAGCTTATCCGAAATAAGATAATGAAAGAGTTAAAGCTTGCATATGAACGAAGTCAGAAGGCTTACAACACCAGAAGTCGAGAAGTAAAGGTTAAAATTGGACAAATAGTGTATCGTCGAAACTTTAAGCAGAGTTTACAAATTCAAAATTATAACGCCGAGTTGCCCCAAAGCAAATTAAATGTATAGTTTTAAAATCAATAGGGAATTCAATGTATGAGCTAGGTGATATGAGTGGAAAAAAAATCGGAGTATACCACGCTAAAGACATCTTTTCGACATAAAGTAGTTTTGTGGTAAGTCATGTGTTCAGTGTTCGAAAAACTTCACTTTATAAGCTTCTCTTTATCGCTGAGTTGTCGTTTCAAATCAATTAGGCAGTTAAACATCGATAGGCAAAATTGAAAAAGAAAAAAAAAGAAAAAAAAAAAAATAAAAAAAAAAAATAAAAAAATACTAATAATAATAATAATAATAATATAGATTTATATGGAAGAAGTGGTGACCCGTAACGTAATCAGCAAGCGCAAGCGTATCAACAACCACACTCAAAAATCAGCGTTACAAAAACTATATATAAACTAAAAGCCCGGCTTTATTGTGGGTCGAGGCCACACGTTGAACATTGAAAGGGATGAGAGGCTGCGTTAGAATTATTTTACGCACATGCTCCATATTGCATGCAACATCGGCGGCTGCGAGCCTGTAACGACAGCCTTAGGTAGATGAGTGATGTAGAGTGTGTGTGTACGAGTGAGTGAACGGAAAAGAAAGTTGCCACATCACCTATGTAAAAAATAGTTGCTGGTGTGAAACTTTGCGGATAGAGTAGTAGGGTAAAGCAGTATCAAGTAGATGTGTGCGTATGTGTAAAACTTGCAAAGAGTGGCTGATTCGGATGATCGCCCTTTGAGCCAGCAAACTCGAGTGACTTGCTCGGCCTGAGATGCCGAATAAAATGTCACACATGAAGAGTTGGAGGCAGAGTCGTGAAAGTTACGGTGCCAGGCAAAGTGTCCGGACAAATTAAGAAAAAGAAAATTTGCACAAAAACGAAAAAAGGGAACTGCTAGTGGTAAACGTGCCAAGAAAAACGGTTTGTTTTCTTACCGTGTGATCCGTACGGTATACCTTGGCCCGCTTGCTTGCTTTCCGCTTATCGGCACCGCGAGGACACAACTGTGCGGAAACACAGCAACTTTCTCCTGCAGAACATATTACAAAGGAGCATAGTAGCACCGAGTACATGATTTGATAACCGCAGAGCCGGAAGTGGACACCACATCGAACACCCACACGGCTATCATCCTCCACAGCACAAATGCACAAAGAGTGTGTACCATAAGCTCTTACATACATACACATATAAAAGCACGCCAGCAGTAGTATGTGTAAATACATGTCCACCATCAGCTGTTGAGAATAATTGCTGAAACAAGGGTCAACAACCGCTGTAAATTAACAGACGGGAATCGTAAACGAATTGGGACATTCTCCAGCGGAGAGGGCTTATACGTCCAGTGTTCCAGCTGCGTCGATGGAAGCGCGATCACTCCCACGTCAGCGCCACTGAGCCAGCACTGCCAGCGAGGGAGAACCGGGCACATTGTGTTGTTGGAATCTAATATTAATTTACATACATACATATCCACATATTTTCACGCTGACGAGTAGGCGCGTGGTTTTTTTGTCTTTGTTGCAAACCAGCGAATTTCCAACTTTTTTTTGTAAATTCTTACATTTTTACCTATTTTTTTTTACTTAATTTAAGTAAGCTACAAGTTTCCAGCAGTTTTTTTTTTATTTGCAATATTTTGTTTTTTTTTACATCTTTAAATAATTTTAATTGAGCAAATTAATATTGTTAGTATCAATAATTTTTCTTCACCTGGTGGTTCTTCACTTCACCCGAGCTATTATTTTATAGCTCCGATAGCTTTTAATCTTTGGGATTTTTTTGTCATCATTAAAGTCAGATCATGCGCGTTTTAATTATGCTCACGCACAAATAACTACCTTTGGTATTCATTTTCCGCACTAATCTCGTGTTTTAATATTAATAATTTTGAAATTTACTAAGTGACCCACTCGCTGCCCGCAAACGCGACTGAGTGAGCAAGGTGTCAAAAGACTAGTTGGAAGATGCATGTAGGTACTCAGGTATGCGTGTAAGATTTTTTTGCTCCCTACAGGTCCTCTCAGTATGCTGGCGCCAACATCGGCGGACTGGAAGGGTGAGTACAATAGTTTTCCTGTACATTTTTACACACATACCGATCTATTTGCGTGAAATATGTTTTTTTGTTAGCATATATATTTGCTTGAGCATACGTGGGAGTAAATAAGGGGGCGTTCCACGCGAACGGGTGTTTCTTTCTTTTCCTTTTTTTTTTATATACCTTTCCTTGTTTGCAATACGAGAATAAAAAAAGGAAGGTACCTTAAGATATAAAAATCAGGTGAAGAATAATTGTACCCTCGCTTCCTTTCTATCAGGTGTATATTAAAATACTAAAAAAAAAAAAAAATATAGATACATATATGCATATGTAGGATGTAAGTGAATTTTTATAAATACAGAATTGTCATACATTGTAGGTAGTAATAATGTAAATGAATAGTTTGAAAGAATCAGAAGCTATGTGTCATTTATTTAATATCCCGAACCAGTAAAGGTAATAATGGAGAACTGAATCCTACTTAAGTTGGTGAAGGTGCCACCACCAGGCTGAAGAGAGGACATGCGGGTCGCGACAATGGACAGACAGATTAGGTGACTCACGGAAACCAGAATGACGGACCTTGTCAGGACAAGGGGGTGTTGCTAATTAGATGGAGTTCATGGTTCTACACGCGTTGCAGGTAGAAAAGGCGAGGGACAACTCCACCTGACAGAACAGGACAGTAGGCTTCATGTCTCTATCCTATGCGCTCTTTTCTTCCCTTCTTCTTCTTCTTTTGCTTCCTTTTTTTTGTTGCAACATGTTGCGGCAGAAAATGCAGGCATGATAGATACAATAGTTTATATGGGTGTAGGTATGGCAGGTGGAAAAGACCTCCCCCATCCGACGAGCTAGACGGGCCTGCCACCATGCCTGCGTACCACCTGACCTCCGCTGCATCATTCACCCATGTAACATATGCCATATAAACGCGCAAAGCCTACCAGCTAAAATCGATGAGTTCAGATACATTTTTTAATCGTTTGGTATTGATGTTGTATGTGTTTCTGAGACATGGTTCTCTGCGTGGCATAGTGATTGTTTGTTTTGTGTTGATGGTTATAAGCTTTTTCGTTCGGATAGAATGGTGGTGGTGTTGCGATTTTTGTCAAATCTAGTTTGTCCTGTAAAATTTTTTGTACCTCGGAGCCCAAAAATTCGATTGAGTATCTACATACATATTTATAGAATTAATATCAAGTAATGATAAAATTCTCGTAGGTTGTGTTTACAGGCCAAATAAGAAGACCCCTTATGAACAATTTATTGACTTTACAGAAAATCTTTGCCTTGGCTTTAGCAATATTATACTGGCTGGGGATTTAAACAGCGACCTGCTCACTGAAAGAAAATTTTCTTATGCTATGCATAATCTTGGCTTATTTCCTGTAAACACCATGGCCCCTACGCATTTCACCCAATCCAGCAGCACTCTCTTGGACATTTTTTTTGTTAGTGATAAATCGAAAATTCTTATATTCAATCAGTTTTCAGTCCCAAATTTTTTAAAGCTTGACTTATTTTTTACCACAAGTGACATTAGGGTCACAAGTAATACAGTCTCCTACTCGTATCGTGATTTTTGCATATAGACTATGAACAACTTGAAGAAGCTGTTGATGCAATACCATGGACATAAATTTATAGTTTCATATCCTCTAACGAGCAGATCGCATTTCTTCAAATGAATATAAATGCCCTTTTTGAACAATATGTACCGCTTGTAACTAAATCTAACAACGCTCGCAACCGCCCTTGGTTCAACAGACACATAAAGGGCCTCATTCACAAGCGCAACATGGCGTATCGCAAGTGGAAACGATGCAAGTGTGCGACAACGTGTAGTGCTTTTAAGAAGAGAAGCCACCAGAGCCATTAAACAACAAAAACTCAAATACTATGAGTATCAATTTAGCATGGCGATAAGTTCCAAAAAACTTGGAAATGTATTCGTGAGATTGGGATTGGTAATAAATGCAATAATGTTTCCGAACGAGTAAATGTTAATGTATTGAATGAGAAATTTGTACAATTGTCTGATACCAATAGTAATATATGTCATGAACGGTACAGAGAGTGTATGTATGGTACGATACCCGGTTGTTGTTGTGAAGTTGTTAAGTCCGTAATTGGTGTAAAGTCTAATGCTATGGGTCTAGACGGCATTCATCCTAAATTCTTTAAATGTATACTACCAAAAATTCTTCCGTATGTTACTTATGCCTTAAATACCATTTTCACCACGTCTGTCTTCCCGAAAATTTGAAAGGTGGGTAAGGTCATTTCAATTAAGAAATCTGATGGAGATTATAGACCAATCACAATATTACCTTTCCTTTCAAAAGTACTCGAGCGGATAATGCATTCCCAGATAAACTCTTTCCTGAGTCGCAACACATTGGTAAGTCCGTACCAATCCGGTTTTACATCAAACAGGAGCTGCACTACGGCGCTTATTAAGGTTTCAGACGATATCAGAATTAACATTGACAACAATCACGCAACTTTTCTAACACTTCTGGACCACTCCAAAGCATTCGACTCCGTGGATCACGGACTACTTGGATTGAAACTTAAAAACTTATTCAACTTTTCAGGGCCAGCACTGAATTTAATAAAATCATACCTCAGTGGTCGTATGCAAGCTGTATGTGCCAAAAACATTATATCTAGCTACTCACCCATAACTAAGGGTGTTCCACAAGGCTCGATTCTTGGCCCGCTTTTGTTTGTATTACATATATGTTAATGATCTTCAGAACGTACTAAAATACTGTAATATTCATGTTTATGCCGATGATGTTCAATTATATGTTAGCTGTCCTATTGTGTCCGTAATAATTGTATTAATAATCTCAACACCGACTTAGAGAATGTTAATAAGTGGGCCCGCGATAATGGGTTGCTCTTAAACCCAAACAAATCCCAGTGCATTCTGATTTACAAAAATACTTTGCAACTTGACGACTGCAATGAAGTGAAATTGAGCAATTCTGTTATAAAATTCGTTGACACAGCAAAGAACCTAGGATTAATTTTCAATAGAACTCTGACATGGAATAACCACATTTATAGTGCAATAGGCAAAGTCTATGGCATGCTCCGATCATTATGGACCACTCAGCACTTCACCACAGTGAAAATTCGGCTGCTTTTAGCAAAAACATTCCTATTGTTGTGATAGTCTGTGTCGAAATAAACTCAATGTCCTTTATAACAATATTGCCAGATACGTTTATTGTATAAAACGCCACGAACACATAACGCACTTTTCCAAATTAATATTTACTGTAGAATTTGACGATTTGCTAAAGTTGAAATGTCTAACATTTCTTCACAAAGTGGTTATTGCCCAAGAACCCAAGTAACTTATGTAGCGACTTCAATTTACTAAATCTTCTCGGTCCCTGAACTTACTTAGTATGAGATATTGTTGCCGTGTAACCGAACGTCAGTTCTTGTGTTCGCTGTCCGTCTTTGGAACCTCCTACCACAAAAAACTAAAACAATCAGAAGCACAATGCGCTTTAGGAGCATTGTGTATAACAACAAGTGAGATATCTTATTTGACAGTTGCTTTTGACAGGATACCTAAGGTGGCGTTGACAGGATACCCAAGCTGGCCGCCAATATGTCGACAATTACGAATGGCCCGAAGTTTGAAAAAGTTGAGCCTAATAAAGTCATTCGGACAGTAGTCTATAAATAGATGGCAGTTAAGGGCAGCAATGATGAATTCAAAGTTTCTGTGAGGGAAATTCAAAAAATCTCTGACTCGTATTTTCTATTACTTTCTACTTCAAAGCACACAACATTTTAGACGCCGCGGGTTTGAGAGCTATTACGACCAATTTTAACATTAAGTTCAAATATAATTTTGTGTCATTTATGTGTCCATAGCTGCATATAAATAGCACTTAACCTAAAACAGACTTTGTTCAAATTCCTTTAGCGCTTTATCTACTATAAGCGCCGACTTATACGGACGTAAATGTATAGCTTCTATCAAAAACACCTAGTAGTAAAGTCTTCCGTTATAAAATTGACTAATGGCCAGATTTTCAGCGCAAGTTGAACTCTGTTTGTCGTTTAAATTAAGTTTAAACTTAGTATGCAGTTTTTCAGTCAAGCTTTAACGGAGTTTAATCTAAGTTTAAACGGCTGATTGTGCTCGGTTAAACTTAAATATACCTGCAAGTTTGAATAAAATTAGTTAAAATATATGTACGTGTCGAAATTTCTATCCATACCTTTGAAATACCCTTTCGGCCTTGCTTCTGCTGAAATTAAAGTGCAAAATATCAATATTTTAATTAATTAAACTGAAAATAAAAGCAACTTACCACAAGTTCAACGAAGTTTCACAACAAAGTGATCGTATTTTACGCTTCGTAAACATGGTGGTGCTGCGTAGTCGTTTGCTAGCACACTCTAAAGGGCCGTAATTTTCGGGCTGTATTATTCGGAATATTGCCGTTACTTCTAACATTAGGAAACTAGCGAAATATCAAAATGCGGATGTGTTGGTAACAGCTGGAAAAGGTGTGTATACCTTTCAGAGTTATATTGAAATATTAAAATTTAACATGTGAAACACCCTACAAGACGGGTAATGGTTAGTAAACAAAGTAGCTAAGCGTTAGCGTTCACATGCTTGATTGTTACCAAATTAGTCACATTTGTTCTAGCCGTGGAAAAAACTACCATTTCCCCTCCCTGTTTCACGTCGGTGTGATCATCCTACTCGCTCTTACTCATGTCATTTACACATATCTTTTTCTACTCTCGCTCTGACATTGTCGGTTACCTAGTCTGGAAGTTGTTTGTTAGCAATACTAGTTTTATTATTTACCGGCTTTGTTATCTACTTGTTGTCGCTAACCACTTTTACTTGTTACCCTTATTATTTGCTTCTTGTTATCGGAAACAGTTTTATAAGTTACCCTATTTGTTATTTATTTGTTTCGTCAAACAATTTCTATTTGTTACCTACTGGTTACCGCTAACCGTTAGCTAACGGTTACCTTTAGTTTATTAAATTTTTTAAAATAAAAAAATGTGTTTTTTTTTAATTTAAGTATTTTATTTTACAATATTTATCAGGATACAATATTTAAACTTTTATTAATTATTAATAATTTCTTAATATAAAGTACAAGTTATCAACTTAAAATACCAAAGATAATAGCATAAAAATTAACTAATAACAGTTGAAAATAATCTTAATTAGACCACTTAAAATATTTACATTTTCAGTTTCAAGAAATATCATACATATACAAAACAATTCTTTTTACTTTTTACATAACTCTAATTTATTTACACATCTACATATGTATATAACTTATATTTATCCATAAACATGTCCTCATACATATATAGGATGAGCGTTGGTGCCCTAAGGAAAGTCATCCTTCAACCTGCAGCAGTTCATACCTATCCGGTATTTTGCTAAAAATATAAAAAAATTAAAAAAGTTATAAATCGAAAGTTATAAATTTTGCTGCAAAATAAAATTTTTTTTAAAAGAAAATAACATGAACAGAAAGATTATTGATTATTCTTTCTAATGCCATCCATTTTTATTTGAAATTTTTGAAAATTTACAAAATATTTATACTTGACCTACAACTATGTGAAATTCCGTATATCTACTGAGCACATGCATTAAGGCAATTTTCAAAAGTTCAAAAATTTCATAAAAAATATTTAATAAATTGAAAGAAAATGTAATGGACTGAAAGATAATTGATTATTCTTTCTAATAACATCACTTTTTATTTGAAATTGGGGAAAATTTACAAATTATTTATACTTGATTTACTACTATGTGAAATGCCGTATACATAAAGGGTGGCATTTTGTGGTCAAATCTGGCAACTCTAATGTCATTTATGTTCAGTTTGGTTTGCCATTTCATCATGAACAGGTTGACAAAAGAACAACGCTTGCAAATCGTGCAAATTTATTTCGAAAATAATGGTTCAGTTCGCGAAGTTTACCGTGAGCTCCGTCCATTTTATGGTCGACATAATCGTCCATCAGAGCAATTAATTCGGTTAACCATGGATCGTTTTCGCACTACGTTTACTCTATGTGATAATACGCATCCGCAGAGACGTCGAACAGTGCGCACCGAAGAAACAATTGCCGCTGTAGAGCAAAGTGTTGAAGAGGACCCGAATGAATCGATTCGCCACCGTGCACAGCAATTGGAGCTTTGTCCATCAACTTTATGGAAGATTTTGCGCAAAGATCTTGGCTTGCGACCTTACAAGATCCAGCTTGTGCAAGAATTAAAGCCGCGAGACCATGCAATGCGTCGTGATTTTGGTGTATGGGCCGAAAATGAGATTGATCTCGATGCTGATTTTCATCGCAAAATTTTGTTCAGTGATGAGGCTCATTTTTGGTTGAATGGCTACGTCAACAAGCAAAATTGCCGCATTTGGAGTGAAGAGAATCCACATGAGACCCTTGAAACGCCATTACATCCACAAAAACTGACTGTTTGGTGTGCTCTATGGGCTGGTGGAGTCATTGGGCCATACTTCTTCCGCAATAATGCTGGAGAGGCAGTTACCGTTAATGGAGACCGGTATAGAGTCATGATAACCGACTATTTTGTTTCCGAATTGGATGGCATGAATGTGGATGAGTTGTGGTTCCAACAAGACGGCGCTACATGCCACACAGCGCACGTCACAATCGATTTATTGAAGGAAACATTCGCTGAGCGCATAATTTCGCGGAATGGACCTGTCAATTGGCCACCAAGATCGTGTGATTTGACACCATTGGATTATTTTCTTTGGGGATATGTGAAGTCGCTCGTCTACACCAACAAACCAGAAACGTTAGGGGAATTGGAAGCCAACATTCGTGGCGTTATTGCCGACATACGGCCCCATATGCTCGAAAAAGTGGTTGAAAATTGGACCTGTAGAATTGGCTTTATTCGAGCCAGCCGCGGCGGCCACATGCCCGAAATCATATTTAAACATTAATGGCATAAAATTATCCTTCCAATAAAGCCAAATTGATGGACCTTAAAACGATTTTCTTGTGTTTTATTTCAATTCGAAGTTCTATACCCCTAAAAAAAGCACCCGTTATGTTCTGTGCATGTAGAATAAGCCAATTTTCAAATATTCGAAAATTTCATAAAAATTATTTATTAAATTTAAAAAAATATAATAAACTGAAATATAATTAGTTATTCTTTCTAATAGCATCCATTTTTATTTGAAATTTCCGAAAATTTTTAAAATATTTATACTTGACCTACAACTATGTGATGTTCCGTACATACACACAATATTTTCACAAAAAACGTTAATTATATTAAAAAAATATAAATTGTACTGAAAGATAATTTACTATTTTTACTAATGATGTGCATTTTCATTTAAAACTTTTACAACAGTATATCTACTGAGCAAATATGTACATACACACAATAAGACGATTTTCACAGACTGAATATTTTCACAAAAAACGTTAGTTATATTAAAAAAATGTACTAAAAGATAATTTACTATTTTTACTAATGATGTGCATTTTAATTTAAAATTTTTACAACTTTTTGAAAAATCAGTACTTCACTTAGAACTATGTGAGATGCCGTATATGTATGTGTACTAAATATACATGCAACAAGACAATGCTCATAAGTTGAATATTTTAACAAAAAAAAATTAACTAAATTAAAAAAATATATTGGACTAAAAGATAATTGATTTATCTTTCTAATTACATCCGTTTCAATTAAAAATTATAACACATAATATGTGAAATATTATTTCAAAAATGTATACATTACTTGCAACTTTGGAAACTGTCGTATATGTACATATGTATGTATCCAGTACATGCACTAATACAGTTCACAAAACTTGCAGATTTAAATATGAAATGTTAGTTAATTTAAATGAAAATATAATGGACTGGAAGGTAATAAAGCATTCCTTTTATTAATAACAATTTCGATTTGCAATTATCAAACCTTTTTTAAAATTTAAGACTTCGCTAACAACGTCAAAAATTTCGTACACGTACAGTGCACGTGCATATGTGTAGTTTTCACAATTTTTTAAATTTTTGCACATAATGGGTATAAATTTTAATACCAATACAACGGATAGAACATAAATATTAATACACTCTCTAATTAATATTTACAAATTCAATTTTCTATTCCAAAAAATTAAGACAGAGCACCCGATTTTTTTACAAATCATTTGAATTAATTAATCTAAATAAATATTTGTGTGATTACCTTTAACGTGCAGGAACAGCTGGTGAAGATGTTATGTCACGATGATGAAAGCAGGAACTGCGTTTTAGTCTAAATCGAAAGAAAAGGCAATTAGATCTGAGTAAAATATCTGAAATCCATCTTAATTGAACCACGTACCTACCTTTATTTTACAAAGATGAATCCGCTCGCATGTCGACATTTCCTCCGTGCTCCGCTCCATGGTGGTGTTTACATGTGATCTGGAAAAAATTTTGTTATATGTAATTAATACCAGTAGAAAATTTGTGAATCGTTCGCTGGCGCCAATAACTGTTGTTGAGTTGTAGCAATGACAAAAACACTCGTGCTCGCGGCTACCGGTTCCGGCTATCGTAGACCGAACGCTAATGATTTGTTGTTAAAAAGTTTGCGGTTGTTTGCATGTTTAAATTGTTTTCCGAAATGAGAACAGCTAATTTAAAAGAATTTGTGCATTTTTATACTTTTAGTTTTTCTTGGCTTAATAATTTTACATTATTTGTGGAAAACAGCGCGATGTCATGACTGCAGGACGTCAGTTGTCCTCCTCGCCAAATTAAAGCTACATAATTTTGCCGACGACAATGAGCTGCTGTAGTGTTGCCAATAAAATGTAAATGTAAAATGTATGTTCAAAGCTTTAACATGTCTAACGTTATTTTACCAAAAAAAGCATAAAATAGCGCTGAAATTGTATATGTAATAACAATCAACCAATTGAAAAAAAAAATAAATCGAATCATTTATTTATTCTTTCCACAAAAAAATTTGACTTTTTATAAATTTTTTAGTTTTATAAAAGTGACAATAATGATAGAGAAAAAAAGAAGAGAAATTAAAAAAAAATACGAACCCAGAAAAATATTAGCAAAAGTCGTTTGACTCGTAAAAACCTTCAAATTTTATATTTTTTTTTCAATATTTTTCTCCATTAAGGTGCAACCACATAAGTATGTTCATGTCGCTCATTTACTAAGGGCCAGTTTTTCAGTGCAAGTTTACCACTGTTTGTCGTTTATGCTGAGTGAAAGTTCAGTATGCAGTTTTAAAATAAACTTTAAATGCAGGGTTAAACTTAGTCTAACCTATCAGCAACAAATTTAATTGAGCGCAAGGAAACTAAGTTTAAATATAAACTGATTATAACTAAACTTAGTTTAAATAGAATTTAAGCCAACACAGAAAATCTGGCCCTTAAAGGCTGTCGTAACTCATAAAATACAATAATCGATTTCAGTTAGCAGAAATGCCCGTTACCTCTTCTTTTATGCTACATATGTATGTAAAAATTTCAACGTAGTATCAATAATGAGTCGCTGGCAACAATAAAAACTTTTGTTGTTTTTGACCTGTTTAATTTCATTATTTTATTTTTAAATAAGCTAAAGGCCAATTTTTGTTGGAAAAATTAGAGAAAAAACAACAACACCAAAGCGGTAGAAGTTACAGTACTATTTCGAAAATCACCACATTTTCTCATCAGACTTCTTTCTTTACGGCTTCCGCGGGAGTCGAACCTATGCCACCACGCAACACTTAAGCCAGCGTCTCACAGGCTGAGCTAAGCTTGCGCTGTGTGAGCTGTTGTTATTTTCTCCATTTCCTTTACTCACTACAATCAAGTGCGACTGTTCCGCCGCTATTTCAACTTGACTGTTGTTTGTAGAAATTTTGTATATAATTATATTTGTTTGTTAGGCAGGCTCAACCTTATTGTTAATTTTTGTTGTTTTTGACCTGTTCATGAAGAAAAAAGTCTTATAAGGAAATGTGGTGATTTCCGAAATAGTACTGTAACTTCTACCGCTTTGGTGTTGTTGGTTTTTCTCTAATTTTTCCTTCAAAACTTATCAGCAGTTTTTCACGGTTATTGTTTTTTGAGTTATGACATTCTTTTAGTTAATGAACCATATGTTAATAAACAAATTTCTTGGGCAATTGTAAGGCTGTTCAATCAAATATTTACAAAAGCAGAAGAATTAGCCGAAGTCTTGAACATAGAGGTAAAGCAACCAAGAACTTGTGGTAGGCAAACAAGATGAGAAAATCACGAAACGTCTAATTGTAAGGAGTACTTCAGAGTCTCCATGTACATTCCTCTGTTAGATAATATTGTAGAAGATTTGAAAACTCGATTTTCTCAGGAAGTTCTGGATGGCTTCCAACTGAGTTCATTCCTCCCTAAGAATGTGAGTAACATGACATCGAACGAAGTTAAAGTTCTTGTCAACTGTTTGAGACTTGGGTTGGGCAATCTTTTAAAGAACTCAAAGTAACTCCTGTATCTTAGACTTAAGGCAGAAATGACCCATTGGCAACTGCATTGGAAACGCAAGGCAACCCAGATTACTCAGGAGAAATCTGCATTACCAGCTAGTGTATTGGAAACCTTGGAAAGTTGTGACAAAGAAGTTTATCCAACCATTCACACTTTACTAAGAATTTTTTGTACAATTTGTGTCACATATGCTAGCGTCGATCTTTCTTTTTCAACACTGCGTTGTCCGAAAACGTGGCTCAGAACGACCATGCAACAAAAAATACTGGTCGGTCTAGCACTACTCCAAATTCATCATGATATTGTAGTAAAACTAGAAGATATCGTCGAACGGTTTGCAAACCTTGGAGGACACCGAATAGTTTTGTAATTCGTGGTTAAGTAGTCAGCTATTTTTCATAGTTAATTAATAAGAGCATATTTCTTACAAGATGATGAGGTTCTGCCATCCATGCAATAAGATATGCCTAAAATTAGGTTCGAAATTGTATCTTATAACTTGAAAGATGAATTTTAAAAATATAAAATATATGCTAAAGATGTTTAAGCGAAAATAAAATATGATAACTATCATATCTAGACCCGAAATTTAAAATTTATTTTTAAGTTTAGAATGTTGTGTACTTCCGATCAAAAAGTTGACCGTGGTTTGCTTAAGGTGTGCTGCGAAAACTTCAATCATTATTTTCATTTAGTATGTGCAAAGTTATCGCAAACTAATATAGATTCTTTAGAATAAGTCTAATCGTGCGGTTTTCTGTGAAGTCTGTGATAAAGCGGGCCGAAATTCGGTGCCACTGTTAATCAACAAAGAAAACAGTCACAGTGCGTGAACTCAGTTGTTTTGTCTTGTAATGAGCACGAAGAGACTCTCAAAACTAGTGAAATGGTTTGACTTAAAGCTGAGAATAATTGGCAGCCCAATCACAAACCGAATCCACTTAATTCCCAATACAAAGTTTTGTGAGCGAATCATCTCATTTGTAGTTGATTCGATCTGAATCGCCATGCGAATGACACAAAAATCGATGCCGTCTCTAATATTAATCGGAAATTTATCGAAAATAGCTTTCACAGTGGATATAAATATCGAAACGACACAAAAATTAAACAAACAAGAAACAATTAAATGGCGCAATGGTTCAAAAAGTTGAGTTTGTGAAGAAAATAATCATGTGAAAGAGGTTGTTTGGCAAACCTAGAGTGAATGAAGACGCAAAAGAATTTATATATGTAAGTATTACAACAGCAACAGATATGCGAAACGACTTACAAATGTGTCGTGTAAACGAGGTGATTCGTCATTCGTAATTCAAATAGTGACAAACGTGATTCACTTGGCGTGGAAACACCGTTTAACAGGCTAACCTAATATTCACGGCTTGCGTTTTTTGACGCACGCCCGCAAGTTTTTTCACCATGTCCACCCGAAATTGATTTGAGTGCGTTTACTTTACAGAGTTGCATTACTTTCAAATTCGATTGAAAACAATACAAGGTGGAAGTTTTCAGCGTTGGTTCAATTTATTTATTTGGTTTAAATATTTGCGCAACCTTATGTTGCATATTAATTAATATTAAAACATTAAATATAATCTTGATTTATATGCGACGCGTCAGCAAATGGACTTATTAACAAGCTTGGCAAATGATTTGTTTCCTGTTTTATATTATAGAAGCAATAATAATCATTAAACCATAATCCCAAGTTTCAAACAACGTACAAATTTACAAAAAATTTTTAATTCAAATGTTTTTGATAATTTTTTTTGATAGTTTTTTATAAGTGGCCGTGGTAACGCCCATTTTTAAAAATTTCATAAAAATCAAGTTTATTAATTTGCTATCTCCCTAAATATCAAATTTTATTTAATATGTTCCAATAGATAAAGAAAAAACGAAATTTTTGCATTTTTCAAAATTTTCGTTATATAGGAGGTGGGCGAGGTTATGGTCCGATTTCAAAAATTTTTAACGATGATAACGATATTGAGGAAAATATGTATACCAAATTTTGTGACGATACCTAATACTGTTATTGAGATACAGAAAATGTTTCATAAGTGGCCGTGGCAATGCCCATTTTTTAAAATTTCATAAGTCCCTAATTTCTTAGTTCAAAATCTCTCCAAATACCAAATTTCACTCAATTTGTTGTAATAGATACCGAAAAATGAAGTTTTGCATTTTCCAAAACTTCCGTTATGTGGGAGATGGGCGTGGTTATGAACCGATTTCAAAAAGTTTCTACGATAATAATAGCGATGCCAAGGAAAATATGTCCACCAAATTTTCTGCCGATATTTAATACTGTTATTGAGATACAGAACATTTTTCATAGGTGGGCGACGCCCATTTTTCAAAATTTCATAAATACCTAATTTCTTAGCTTAAAATCGATCCAAATACCAAATTTCACTCAATTTGCTTTAATGGATACCGAAAAAACTTCCGTTATATGGGATGTGGGCGTGGTAATTGACCGATCTTAACTATTTTCAATACCAACCTACCCTGTCCAAAGAGCAATCTATGTACCAAATTTCATTGAGATATCTCGATTTTTACTCAAGTTATTGTAACCACGGACGGACGGACGGACGGACAGACAGTCAGGGCTAAATCGATTCCTCTTTTCATTCTGATAACTTTAGTATATATGTATATGTCTATATCTATCTCGATTATTTTTTGCTGTTACAAACAACTGTTATGCGAACGAAGTTATAATACCCGTGTGTAAGTTAAGAGTGCTTGCACTAATTCGCTAATCTGCGAATACTTATTTGCTCGTACTTTTTGTTTAAGCTCAACTTCATTACACAACACTGTTTTTGTATTAGTTGATCTAAGTTTGAGTGATTTCATCATTGGACATGCGCATTAAGCAACTTGCTCTCTCGCTTGGCTTGTCATGACAACAGTACTTACGGATTACAACAAATCATTTGAGACGAATAACGATTGTTGCATTGTCTAGCGGAAAGCGTTTGAAAAACTTCTTCGAGCTTGGTTTGATTGAGCGAAGAACATTTGTTAAGAGTTAGAATAAATATTAACGTTGACAACGAAGGTTTCGTTCGAGTTTTACTAAAATATATTAAGCGGCGCCCAACGTGGCGCCTGTCGCGAAATTTCTATTCGCAACTTGTTTTGAACGGTCGATTTGATCAATTCTACAAGTCTATTTCCTGTAAGGAAGGACGAACTTAGCGGCAGGTTATACAAAAACCAGTATAAATTCCAAACGAAGTCGGACATTTGCAGCGTATTGGAACTTTCTTTCATCTCCACGTGGCTGGACATTTGGAGCATCGTGGGAATTCTGCATTCAAGTCCTTACACTTCGCTTTAAGCTTGATAAGCCAGAATTAGAAATTTGTTGAAATTATGTAAGTAATGATCGAAATTGATAATTGTTCAATAGTAAAAAATTAAAAAATTATAAAATTTGATATTGACGTCAAATAAATTAAAAGTATATGTACGCCAGTGCCTTTTTTAAGTGTTGTTGGGTCATAGTGAGTTACGAAACATACACGTGTTGAAAAGATTAATTAATTAATTAAAAGTTTCGTAATACAAGTTGAGTGAATAATTTTTCCCATCGTTAAAAACTGCAAGATCGCTTTTTCTCTATATGAAGAGAAAAAAGTGAAATATAGATTTCAAACACCTCCTTTGAGAGCTGTGGAAGCATTTTATTCCAAATAACGTGTTTAACACGTGCTGAGAAAGGCAAACTCAAGTCAACATTTTTTCTTAACATACCTAACTTATTCTAAGTAAGCCCGATAGACTTTTAAATTTACAGCAGCTTTGAGAATATAAGAGAATTAAAACTTTTAGGTAATAAATTTATATCTAGCATTTTCTATAGTTCAGTTGTTTAAGGTTATATAGCGGTAACTTTTTGTATCAAAATTCAAAATGGAGGTCACACGGGAACAAGTTTTAGAAATCGCAATAGGTGCAATCGAACGTAACAAACGGGAACTATCGGCACAAATTAGCGAACTACCGCGTGTTGAGCCCTACGAACCGGTCTCGGTTAACCCTTCAATAGACTCTGGAAATTCTAGTCTAGACTTAATAAAATCTTTACCGGAATTTAGTGCTGAAGCCTCATCTTATCCTGCTTGGCGCTCTGCGGCCAACTTTGGTATTAATTATTATCCCGAAGGTCCAGAAAGGTTTTACGTTGCAATGGGTATTTTTAGAAATAAAATTACAGGTGCAGCGAACCCGACGTTATCTTCTTTCAATACAGTGATTAATTTTAAAGCCATAATTGCTAGGTTAGACCAAACATACGCAGACAAAAGACCCGTTCACGTTCTTGAATCGGAATTAAGCATTCTGAGGCAAGGGAACCTGACAATTACAGACTATTACGACGCGGTGGACAAGCACCTGACGCTTATCATAAATAAGCAAATAATGACGAAAATCGGTAAGACTGAAGTTATAAAATTTAATTACCGTGCCAGATACAATGCCCTTCGTATTTTTATTTCGGGCCTTCGTCGTCCCCTATGCAATATCCTTTTCTCCTCAGCACCAAAGGATTTACCTACTGAATTGGCCGTAGCGCAGGAGCTTGAGATGAATCACAGACGCTATGATTTCGCGCAAACATTTGCAATGGGTAATTCATTAAAGCCAAATAAGGCAAGAACAACTATGCCACAGTATAATTTTCCCCAAACAAATCAACAAAATCGTTCAATTAATTATAATAATAGATCAGTCCCAATGGACGTCGATGCTGGTACGTCTATGTATCAAAATCGCAAACCTAATCAAAATAACGCAATCGTCCCTCAACAACCCAATCAAGCCATAGTATTTAACGACCTCTTGAGCAATCTGGTTCTTTTCAAAAACCTAACCCGAAGACTCAACGTGTAAATTTTATGCCAGTAGAAATTGGCATAGTTTCTGACGAATCTGAAAACGATGAACATGGCGACGATTATTATGCTTCTCATTTTTACAGCGACAGCAATTACGGCGATATGTCCAATCATATAAGCGATTGCAAAGTTAATTCAGAGATTAGCTTTTTAAACTGATGTCGCTCCTACCATTAATCACTAAAACAACAGCAGATGGTCAGGAGCTTAAAATATTAATTGACACGGGTACCTCAAAAAAATTTATCAAAAGTCTTCCATTTCTTAACGGAATTAAACAAATGGATACTCCATTTACATTGAAATCACTAAACGGGATTAATTTGATAGACAGAAAATGTCTGATTAATGTCCTTAACCACACCTCGACCTTTTACTTACTTAATAATCTTAAAATGTTCGATGGTATAATCGGTTACGACTTCCTTAAAGAAATTGGGGCAAAAATTTACGTCGATTCTGGATATTTACATTATAAGAATAGTTATGTAAAACTTCAGTATCTTCGCTGCAATCAAGTTAACTTGATTACATTTAACGAAGATTCTGTTCCTGATAATATTCGATCTGAATTCCACCAATTGATTAATAATAATACTAATGCGTTTGCACATCCAGACCGTGCCCTGTCATACAACACGAACGTGGAGGCTACAATTCGTACTACCACGAATGACCCAATTTTTAGCAAAAGTTACTTGTATCCAATGTCAGCAACGGAGTTAATAAATTCAGAAATTAAGTCACTCCTAAACGACGGTAGAATACGCTAGTCGTCTTTACCTCATAATTCCCCCGTCCATGTAGTAACCAAATAAGGCAAAAAATCAACGAAAATACTACCTCTGATCGATATCCCATACCTGACACATGATGGTATGAGAGTTTCGCCAGAAAAATCCAGATTTTTCCACACAGAAGTAGAGTTATTGGGTTTTTTGGTCTCTCAAAATGGCATAAAAACTTGCCCAAACAAAATCCATGATATTATGAATTACAAAGTTCCAGAAAATCTACGCTCCTTGCGATCCTTTCTCGGTCTTGCAGGTTATTACCGAAGATTCGTTAAGGATTATGCCGTCATTGCCAAACCTTTGACAAAATATTTGAGAGGAGAGAATGGGCACGTCGAAGCTAATAAGTCAAAAAATATCAATTTCAAATTGCTTTTCAAAAAATTAAGAAAATATTAGCTTCAGAAGATTTTTTGCTCCGAAACCCGGATTTTAATCGCATCTTCAAATGCTCTGGGAGCCGTATTATTGCAAAATAATAGGCCTATAACGATTATTTCTCGCACACTTTCCTCAACGGAGCAGAATTATGCGACAAATGAACGTGAGCTATTGGCTATAGTTTGGGCTTTAAAAACTCTTCGCCATTACCTTTATGGCGTTAAAAATATCCAGATTTTTACAGATCATCAGCCACTAATATTCTCGATTTCGGATAAAAATCCTAATACAAAAATGAAGAGGTGACGTGCTTTTATCGAGGAGTTTTCGCCGACATTCCACTATAAGTCGGGAAGTGAGAACTAGGTCGCAGATGCGCTCCCCAGACAGTGCAGTAATAACTTCAGCGAACCAATGGACACAGCTCATAGTGAGGAATCATTAAGTAGAGTTATAAAGACAATAAAATGCCCAATAAATTAGTTTAAGGACCAACTTATACTTACAAAAGCATCATGTTTAAAAAAATTTACCAAAACTTTATTTCAGAAGTATGTATATCCTTCATACGATTTCCTTCGATTCACTTGAAAATCTACTCGAATGTTTAAGGACAGCAATAAACCGAAATATTATGAGCGCAATACATTGTGACTTATCAACGTTAACAGAAATTAAAACGATTTAATTTAATTTTTTCCCGGAGTAAAATTTCTGCATACAGAAGCATTTGTCTTAGATTTAATTAACAAAACTGACCAGCTCGAAACAATTGCGACGGAGCATAACCGCGCGCACCGTTGCTTGCAAGAAAATTTTAATCAAATTTCTCGTGAATATTTTTTCCTAGTTATTAAAAAGTTATTAAAATCCCAAATTGCAAACTGTAAGATATGTCTTGAAAATAAATACCAGCGTAAACCAGTCAATCCCGAAATAGGCAAAACGCCCATTCCAAATATGCCCGGCGAGATCCTTCACGTTGACATTTTCCTCACAGACAGGCAACATTTCCTGACTTGCATATACAAATTCTCTAAATACGCCATTGTTAAACCTATATCTTCACGGTCTACACTGGATATTAAAGATGCGCTGCTCGAAATATTATTAATATTAAACTATTGTTTCGGACAATGAAAAAGCTTTTCATTCGATGACAATTCGATACAACTTTTCAATTGAACAATTTTTTATTCCAACGTTACATAGTCAGAGTAATGGGCAGGTTGAGAGGTTCCATTCAACTTTTATGGAAACAGACTAAGCCTATTTGCATAAAAAATGTGTTTTTCTGCGCAAATTTAAATATAAATTGTTTATCCCTTTCCTTTTGGACTCATTTTTATTGCAGGCACTAATTATTCAGCTCCATTCTTAGCTGTTTTCATAGCTCACCTAGATTTTCCTTGTTTTCTTTGACAAATCCTTTTACAATATCCGGCTTTTCCTGCATTCTACCCAATACTATCTCTCTTTGAACTTTGTTTATTGTTTTGTTCTTGGAATGGGGGATTATACAAAAATTTAAATTAAATTACTTACATTTTGAATCCCACAAATTTTTCTCTTCTCCAAAATAGTGAACAAATTCAACTAATCCACCAACTATTTCCGCCCGAAATTAGTGTTGCAGATAATGGGAAACAATGTTCGAAAGCGGAAAATTTCCGCCCGAAATTTATGATAAGCGAACAGTAGAAAATGAAATAATTCAGGCGAAAACGAAACTCAAAATAAGGGTGAATGACTCGACAATTTTCCCTTATGAATTCTGCGTTGGAAGATGTAATCGAACTGGTAGAAATGAACTTTCAAACACAAGACCTTTACAAAATGTAATCGGTGCTGGAAGCTCTCGAATGCTGTAGCTGCAAATTCCTACTTAAATGGAAAGCCTATAAAATTTGCTACTGGGCGAGAAAAGAAATACGATTTATTAACAGATACATATTTACGAGTATTTGCAAAATTTCAAATCGAATATCACAAACGAATTGAATTTGTTGAACCAAAAACTTGTCACAAATCCTTAAACCATGAAAAATTAATATGTATGTACATAAATCGAAGCAATGAATTTAGACATTTGAATTTTTGTTTTTATTTTACATTGCGCACCTATCATTTCTTAACATTTTAATTTGTCTTTGAAATCGCTTTATTTCTTCGTACCATTTGGTCAAGTTTAACTATTATTACTGGACTAAAATAATAAAATTGTATATAACATGGCTTGTGAACTCACTAATTTTTTTGTTAAATGTTAAATCACCGATTCCGTCAATCACGTACTGTATTAATGCTTCATTTTCAATATTTCCAAGATTTGCAATTTCTAAGTACCTTCAAAGAGTGTATGCTCGATCTTTGGGACAAGGGGTGTATGTGCTCTTGTGAGTTTTATCTTAGAAAGGCTTATAAGTGCTTTGCACCTTTTGGAGAATTCTTGATATGTTCCTCAAGTGCTGTTCTCTCCTTCCTGAGCACCTCCTTTACTATGTACGTTCCCACCGCAATTAAGGACTGAGGCAGCAGCCATCCTAGCTAGGTGGTCTGCTCTCTAATTTTTCTCGATTCCTGCATGTTGGTGTGCGATAGGCCGTTTCACTACAGAAATAAACTTGATTATTAAATGGATATTCAAGATAAAGACTATTGTGAAAGGGCGGGTCAATTCGCCTTGAGTAGTTCGAGTTTTAACTACTCGGGTTTTGTTGTTCGCACCAGAATTGATCCCTTCAATTTGGCCTGATTCCATTCATTATGGGGTAAATTTTCATTTCGAATGACGACTGAATCGTCAACTTCGATATTACGCTGAAGGAATTTCCATTTACTGCGTTTGTGGAGTGCTTTTAAATATTATTCCTTTCATCTTTTACTAAAATGTTGATGGAGTATCTTTAGTTTCTGCCATCGATTTGCAACGCTTAAATTAGCATCTTCTAAGTAGGGTTCAGCAGTTGTTAATAAAGGGTTGTATCATGGAGTTAAAGGTTCCAGGTTTGTGGGGTCATTATTTAAGGAGCTGAGAGGATGAGAATTCAAAAAACTTTATATGGGGGTCAATAGTGTAGCAAGTTCCTCGAAGGTGAATTTCTGGGTGTGTCATCCACGTACCTTGCGTATAATACTACGCCTAACTCGGTTTTTAGTTGTTCCATATATTGTCCCTCCAGTTCTTGCATAAATACCTCTACACCCACATTCCAAGTCCGTTCGTTTATCTGGTCCTCCGATTTCTTACATTAACTTGACAAGGGATGACGGAAAATCATTCCAACAAATATCAACATTCCACCCTGTCGGACAAGAGAGGGAAGAAAATAATAATGTTGTGTAGTGATATTAACGGATGTCTCTCATAGAACGATAGTACGGCTGAATTGCTTAATGATCTGTTAGCTCTCATAATTCCGTTAATATCAATTGATGGACTTAATGTCAATAATGAACTTTTTTGGGTATAGAGTTATTTTGGGTTAAATTAAAGCGGTATATTCTTCGGAAAAATGCATTTTTTTGTTTTGGACAGAATGATTAACCTTGTGCGAATGTATTTGAATTCGTTTGGTGTTATTTCCTGATGGGAGTATTGCGTGTCACGTCGCCTGGGTGAAGCATTTCAACAAAATCTAAACAAGTATGCAATGACACGAACGGCTCTTGGTAGAGAAGATAATCTCTCTTAAACATCTTCATGGATCGCCGTTACGAATGTCTTAAGTGTTTTAAGTTCAATAGTTGTATTAAAGAGAACGTTTTTTGAGGGGTGGGTGAATGAAAATTGATATAGACGTTTTTCGTGAGACAAATCAAGTTTGTTGTGGCAGCTACCTATATCTTATAATCATATGAAAATTTTCGTATTTTTTAAATTTCGTTCAACTGTAATTCATTTAGGTGTGCAGTATCTCCATAAAAATGAATGTATATTTGACAAGTATAGCTCATATAGCTTTTCCTTGTAGCTGCTTTGACTTTGAAATCGAGGTTAAGGTTTCAACAGCAAGATGTTTGTAAGTTTAACTGCTATGCACACTGAGAGAATGGTTCACTTGCATAACAAAGGAAAAAATTTTAAAGTGAAAAGGTCCTACGAGTTCTGTGACCTGCGGGAGACGTCTTATGTTACTTTATCTAATTTGGCGACTTTGAACTCAGGCCTTTAAACCTTATTAATTAAAGTACTTTAATACACAATTGCTTCACATGTTCTCAAGCCTCGTGTGATTGCAGGTCTCGGATTTGCCTTGTCATGCAAACACGCACTTGGCTCAAAACCTGTGAAGAATTGGTTCAATAATGTACTATTTATGCTTCGGGAGGAACAAAAGTAGGCATTATTCATAATGTAAATTAACTCTCGTGACTAACGAGAGGATAAAAAGTTAAAGCTGCGGCCAACCAACTCGTTCGCCGACTTGGGAAATCAAACAATAATTTCGATACGTTATAAATTTATTAACTGTGCGCGTTGCGCACCCCAAAAGAACTAACTTTACAATTCTAATTTGCTTACAAGCTAACTTCTTAACCTAGCGGTCCCAATAGTGACTTCCACAACTCCAACACTGCTGACATTGCGGTTCTCACGCTTTTAGTGCGACGCGCCGGATGCGCGTGTGCCATGTCAGCGAAAGTTCGGCCCGTGAGAATGCAAGTTGTGTAATAGCGTTCGATCACCTGCTTTGCAACGTGAGCAAGAGTACGGACCGTGGGATAGCATAACGATAACTCCTCCCCCTTTAAAGATCTGCGTCCCGCAGATCCGTGATTGAACAGCAAGGGGGGTTAATACTCCTTGAATGGTAATCGCAACTTCCTGGCGATGATGCGTCTGGCTTTCTCCTGGCTTCGGCTACTGGTAAGCTAGTGTCAAGGCTGTTAGGTTCTTGTGCAGAATTGGCCTCACTGATCCTAGTGTTGTTGGGGTTTCTTCTCCACTGCGTCGGGATTTGAACAGGTGGCAGGTTGAGCTTTTTTGTGTAACATCTCCATAGCATGACCACAATAAGGATTATAGCACATATCGAAATTGCTTCTGTAATGATAGAAAAATTGATCTTTTCGTTAACGTACCCCAGATACTTAACGTTCGCCATCGTGATGTCGTGGACGTATTCCAGGTTGACTCTCATCGTGTGGTTTTTTAAGTTTGATAGTACCGCTGGCAGGGCTTGCGCTGAAATAGCCTCGCTGCTGTAGAACACTCGATCCCCAATCATGACCGTTTCGTTGTTGAGCTGGATCACGTAGGTACCATTGATAGCATGTGTGACGTTGCTACCCTTAACTTCACCTTGGAAGTTCGAAACGAAAACCGTGTTATCATTTATCAGCTCGATTAGTGTACCATTTCGCCTAGTAAACTGGCAACTAGCTTCTCCACCCTTTAGCAATCGTGGTAAGCAACCGTTTTCTTCTAGTTTGCTTATGGATTCCGAGCCACATATCGTAGATGAACCGATTAGTAGGCAATCCTTTGTCAGTCCATAAGTTTCCTCCTGATTCACTAGCATCTTGTTGAATGGTAGGTCTAGTTGTTTCCCGTCGTAGATACCAGCGCGTGTCACCAATAGATTATATTTATCAGTTCTTACCTTTGGCATGGAGAGAATGTAGAGAAGCAGCGTCCCATTCGTGTATATTGATGGCTTGCCGTATTCGATTGCTTCGATCATGTTCTGGTATGGGAGTGTTTCCATTTCTGACAATATCTGGTTGACTTCATCCGTGTCGAGTAGGTTGGTGTTCACAATTCCGCGCTTTGCCAGCTGGCATGCCCGGACCATTTCGTTTACCTCTTCGCGAAGAAGGACGATATTGTGAAGTGCGTTTCTTTCAAATATTTCCGCTTCAGCTTCCCTCGCCACGGAATTCACGCGGTCCACTACTTCATCGATTTTTTTCAAAACCTCTTGAGTGGCCGTGAATAGCTTCTCGTTGACCTTGTATTGGTGGTTGTTGTTTTCGATGACTTGGTTTTGGCTGTGGAGAATATTGCTCCAGTCGGTTGCATCTGGTGACACCGCCAGCCATTTCCATGCTGACCCTATCCAGTCAATAGAGCGGGTATGCCTAGCCTTACTTATGCCTCCCGTTAGTTCTTCGAGACGCTCCATCGTTTGGTTAATGTAGAGCTGTGCAAGGGGTTTGTCATCAGACTGTTTGACCAGGCGGCTCGACAAATCTTTCATCTGCATCATAGTTGTGGCGTATTGTTGAAGGTTGATGACGTGGATCAGTTTGAATGTCCCGCTGATAATCCATCCGCTCCCACTTTGGATCGTTACTATTGGAGCCTTGTAGTGGAATATGTGAAGACCACTGATAGCTGACGCCAGCAGAGGCAGTCTGTAATGCGAAATGTTACCTCTAAATCTAATGTTGTTAGTGTATTAGTATTTTTAAACAATTTTACTCTACAAATTCTAGTGGTTATAAATAAGTTAGTAGTTTAGTTTTTTATAGATTTTTCATCTCTGGATGCAATATTGTAGGTGGGTTAGTAATTTTTTAACAATTTTTCTCTACTAATGCTATTGATTATAAATAAATTAGTAATTTAATTTTCTATCAACTTTTTATTCCTAAATTTGATATTGTTGGTAGGTTAGTAATTCTTAACGATTCTTTCTACTAGTGCTATTGGTTACGGATAAGTTAGTAGTTCAATTTTTATAAAGGTTTTTATGAAAAGAAAACACAATTAATTTTTCATGATTAAATTCTTATGCTTTAAACTGACTGTTAGTGGGTTAGTAATCAACTAAACTAGAGCTTGTAAAGCTATTCCGCACAATAGTTTAAGCGTGCACTAAACTTCTAAACTACTACTACAGCTTATTGCAATTGTTTCTTTTATTCTTTAGTAAAAAAGGAAAAAATAAAAAATTTTATACTTTTTACATTGTTTTGCAATGTAGGCGCAAAAAATTGAAAGTGTAAAATTTTTTTCCTTTTTTCACTTTTTTTTTTGTTTTTTTTTTCAATATTTTTTGGTTTGCGGATTAGGCGCGAAACCTTTTCCAATTCTTTTGTTTTTGCGGATTAGGCGCAAAAAATTTTTTTAATTATTTTGTTTTGCGGATTAGGCGCAAAAATCTTTTAATTATTTGGTTTTGCGGATTAGGCGCAAAAATCTTTTTTATTCTGTTGTTTTGCGGATTAGGCGCAAAAATCTTTTAATTATTTTGTTTTGCGGATTAGGCGCAAAAATCTTTTTTATTCTGTTGTTTTGCGGATTAGGCGCAAAAACCTTTTAATTATTTTGTTTTGCGGATTAGGCGCAAAAATATTTTTTATTCTGTTGTTTTGCGGATTAGGCGCAAAAAACTGTCTATTCTTTTGTTTTGCGGATTTAAGATGCCAACATTTCTCGAGCCAGCTATGGGGGATCGTGGGTATCCGTTTTGGGAGCAACGTAGCCATTTGTCAAATTCGATGGCGCCACAACCTACTAAGGCACGATTTGTCCCACTTACAAGCCCGCTCTTGTAGTTAAGCATCCATAGAGTATCTTTTTTAAAAAAAAAAATTTTGTTCTTATTTTTTTTTTTTTTAGTATTGTTTTTCCTGCGTTTTACATTTTTTATATGCAATTTGTGAATTTTCTTGCCACTAAGTGTGGTAACTGTAACCCTGTTGTCCTTAGCAACGATTTCTTTCTTGTAAAGCGGTTTTTGCTTTCCTTTTATCTGTCTATCCTTTACGTATATAACATCGTTCTTGTCGTAACGCTCTGGTAGGACCTTTTTCTTGTTGTGTCTTCTGATTTGGGACATTTGTTTTTCTTCTAGTATTGTTTTCAAAAACCTATTCATTTTCCTACTTTTGTCAAGGAGTTCCTGATAATTAGAAGCTCCTGAACGATTGAAAAATATCTCAGTCGGTTTTTTGTTTGTAACCGAGTGAACTGAATTATTATAACGATCTACCGCGATATTAACGAGCTCCTTGGGCCTGAAGTCGGGATTTTCCGCCTTTAGGCATCTAAATATTTCAATTAAGGTAGAGTGAAATCTTTCGACTTGTCCATTCACCTCACTTCTCTGCGATGGTGTGCGGTAAAGTCGGATTCCTAGTGATTCTAGCAGATTTTGGATTAGTGGGCTAATCAACCCGCGTTCGTTATCGGTTACTAGGACCCTCGGAGTCGTAAAATAATGCAGTAGTTTTATCATTTTGTCTTTAAGGTGCAAACTTGATTTGTTTCTAATGTGAAAAAGTTTTGCAAATTTTGAGAATTTATCTATACAACTTAAAAATTTTTGTCCTTGAATCTCGAAAATGTCTACGTGAATTTTCTCGCATGGTCGCGAAGGGATTGGTGTAATCTGCAGTTCCGGTCTGTTTGGGTGCCTATCATATTTATTAAATTTACATGTTTCACATGCCAGTACATATTTTCTAATCTGGCTGCTCATTCTCGGGAAGTAATAGTGCTGTAAAATCTGTTTCCTATTCTCATTGGCGTTGCGATGTGCCCTCTTGTGCTCTTTCATTATTACCCCGCACACCACGTCAGGATTTCGTAAATCTTCTACGAGTGTTTGAGCTACCCGGACCTTATAGTTGCAGAAATGCTCTAAATATACCCTCTGAAGTAAGCCTAAATGACTTTCTGGCATTTTAATTCCGTTATTAATGTTTGGTCTTAATTTTTCTTTGAGTACACTAACAAGTTCTCTTTCACCCATACCCTCTATTCCTACGTAATGCCGCGTGTAACCAGGGTGGGGCTCCTCGCAGATCTGGAGCCTACCACCGAATAAGATTTGATTTCTGAAGACGTTCAGCGGCACTTCAACGAATGGAATTAACTCAGAGTTATCCTGTTCTGCGCTGTGAACCGTATCGCACTCGCTTGCGGTGTCAGTCGATGATCCTGTGGTTGCATCTTGGCTAGCAACCTCTGAAGCAGACAAAGTTGACGCTGTTAACTGATTTACCTGAGTTTTTAAGCGGGAAAGAGCATCAGCCACGACGTTGGACTTCCCTGGTTTATAGATAAGTTCGTAGTTATATTCTTCTATCCTAGATTTCCAACGTTTCAGCTTAGCATTTGTAGTTACGGTTGCTAAGCGAAAAGGTTAGTGGCTGGTGATCCGTGAATATACGTATTTTTCTCGCGCCGTACAGATAATTTCGGAGATTGTCCAGTGCCCAAACGATAGCAAGCATCTCCTTTTCGTTTGTCGCATACCCTTCCTCTGTGGATGTTAAACTTCTTGATATAAACGCTACTGGCTTGTCCTTACCGTCATAGTCCTGAGACAATACCGCGCCAATGGCGAAGTCGGAGGCGTCCGTCGTTAGGTTGAAGGCCTTTTCGAAATTGGGAAAGGTCAAGACCTCTGAGGTTGTCAACACTTCTTTGAGGTCCTCAAATGCCTTTAGGGCTTCCTTGGTTAAAGTAATTGCCACTTTCTTAGATTGAGTTGCCTTTACTTGTGCATGCTCTCCTCTTGTAAGATTGGTAAGTGGCTTGGCGATTTTTGCATAATCGCGAATAAACTTCCTGTAATAGGAGGTTAATCCTAAGAAACTTTTGAGCTCCTTTAAATTTGACGGTGGTAGCATATTTTTAATTGAGTTAATTTTTTGGGGGTCTGGGAGAATCCCCTCAGAAGTTACAATGTAGCCAAGGAACTCAACGCTTTGTTTTAAAAACTGCGTTTTTTGCAGATTAACCCTAAGATCTGCGGCCGAGAGTCTACAAAGGATCGTTTCAATATCCTTCAAGTGGGTAGCCTCGTCCTTACTAAAAATAATAATGTCGTCAATATAGACGAAACATAAGCGCCCTATGAACTCCTTGAGGACATCGTCTATCATACGCTGAAAGATAGAAGGCGCATTTTTAAGGCCAAATGGAAGTCGCAAAAATTCATATTTGCCATTCATAGTGGAAAAGGCGGTTTTTGGAATATCGCGCTCTCTCATAGGGATTTGATGGAATCCCGAAGTTAAGTCAAGCGTGGTAAAATATTTGGCATTTCCGAGGCTAGCAATGGTGCCGTTTATGTCTGGAATGGGATATGTATCGGGAATGGTTACGGCGTTTAGCCTTTTGAAATCTATGACCATTCGGTATTTTTTCTCTCCGTTCGGCTGGGATTTTTTTGGAACAATCCATATGGGGGAATTGTAAGGACTTTTTGAAGGACGAATAATGCCTTCTGAAAGGAGTTCCTGAATCTGTCTATCGACTTCCCCACGCATATTAACAGGGTAAGGGTAGCTTTTTGTATAAATGGGATCTTCGGTTGTCGTTTTTATTTCCGCCTGGACATCGGTCTCAATTTTTGTGCTACGGTCGACTGGGCCAAAGGGTTGTTCGTGTCTGTCCAGTATTTTTTGAAGCTCTTCCCTCGTATGTGGGGCAATGCAAGGATCGAGATGAATGTCTGCGCTGATGTTATTGCATTCCTGTGCTTTTCTCCGTTTAAGGGGTATTACAGTATCTGGTTTTAAAATAAGAAGATTGAACTCCCTATCTAGAACCGCTTTGATTTCTGTAAGTGCGTCATCCCCCAGGATCCCATCAAAGGACTTAAGTCCTGGAAGGACAAAAAATGTAGTGGTAATGTCTCGTCCGACAAACTTAAAAAATTTTCCACAAACTTTCTTTTCAATTTTGATTTTTCCCCCCGCGGAAGTTACATGAAATGGTTTTTCCACTGGCATAGCTGTTTACGCTACGCGTTCACTAATATAGTTTTTGTTAGCCCCCGTATCCACCAAAAATTCTAGAGTGCCTTGGTTTGGCGTAACATATTTTAAGTATGGTACGCCGGACACGAGGCTCCTATTGTAAAATTTATTTGATCCCCATCATTTTGCTCCTGCTGGGACACAGGCGGAGTCTTTTCTTCTTCCGCTTCATCCACCGGTACTAAATGGAATAATTTCTGTTGCTTGGTTGGGTTTTTATTCGTTTGCCCCGAAAATTTTCCGGAACTTGGGCCCCTCTTCAAATTTTAATACTTTTGAAATTGGCCAGAATTATTAAATTGCCGGGTTTGACCGGAAGGATCGACATCCATTTTGACCACCCCCGAAGGATATGAGTTACTACGCCAACTTTGCATGGTCTGATTGCTATTCCGAGTTTGGCCTGAACTCGGGTAGTTCGAGATTGGTCCTACCCGACTTTGATTCTTACCTTGGTAGTTTTGGCTTGTTCCTGGTTGGTTTTCGACTAAATAATTCTGATTTCTTCCAGACGGGTTTTGATTTGAATATAATTGGCCTGCGCCATTATAATTGCTATTAGCCCCCGAATAGTATCGAGAAGCTGAAGATTGTGAATTATTATTGAAACTTCTGGTATATTGATTTGCTGGGCGGGGCGAGCGATGCAAGGCATTCCTACGATCAACGTTCATGAACGTCACACACGCCGAGTAGGCCTCGGGCAGTGATTTGGGTTTTTGAACCAACAGAAGGGTCGGAAGATCCCCATTCAACCCCCTTATGAATACGTCCAATGCCCTTCTCCGGTGTGCCTCTGTCAGTGCCGTGACCGTTTCCGTATGAACGTACTTTTCGCTCCTTATGGTATTGATCATAAGGGAAAGCTGTTTATTAATCTGTGCGTAGAAGTCCGACACTTTTTGGCGACCTTGGGTCATCTGCGTTAATTGCTGATCTAAAGTTTCTATATCCCTAACGTCTGCGTAATGCAGAGAAAGAATCTCCTTTATCTTCTTCCAGTCAGCATCTAAAATGTTATGCGACACCAACGCTGCGTCTGCCGCGCCCCGAATTTTGTACCTAATATGGCGTAAAATGGCCCTATATATCGGCTTATGCCTTACTACTTTATAATCGTTAATCATTTGTTCTGCACTATGTATCCAGGAAGAATAGTGCTCTCGATTTCCATCGAAAACCTGTAGTTCCTTGACACAGTCTGGCAATCTTGCAATTTCGTTTAGTTCAACCTCCGTCTAAGGACTGGTAAGCGGCTCATCCGCCTCTTGTGAGTCGGTTCCTGCAGATTGTCTATGCACCTCGTCAACACTATTCTCCAGTCTCTCCAGATCTGCACTAAGTCCTTGCAAGGACTCTGAGCTGTCTCTAGCCTCTACGCATTGAAGACGCGCTTCGAAAATCTTTAGTTGTTGGAGAACGGCATTTACAGCGCCGTTCATCTCCGTTAGAGATTTCCTCATTTCTTCTGAGTTCATTGTGTATGGATTTCTTTCCTGAAAGGACACAAAAAAAAGAACGAAAAATTGTTGTTGTTATTCACTTACAAAACCCAGGACTTCATCCGGATTCGGCCCTTCTATGCTTTCACCACTTTTATTCGCCTTTTTTGGTTTCGTGGAGCACAGGCTATCGCCAAGATTTTTCTAAATATTAACAGTTCACTAATAGATTTCTCTGTTATCTCCTTTTGCGGTTTTTTTTTTTTCCAAATTGAAAACAATTTTCTTGTTAGCTCATCAAGACACACAGTTTAATAGTTTCATTAAATGATAATAATTTATGGTGCTTTACACATTTGTTTTTTTATTGTACTTTCAATTTTGCTTTTTTCTTTACTGTCACAAATTGACTTAACACAGTTTTGCAGTTTCGTTAGATTTTTTAATTTAAGTGCTTTAATTTATTTTTTTTTCACATTAACTTCCATTTATTAACTTTTCACTGAAACAAATCACTTTGCAACCCGCTCGGGCGCCAGTTAACTCTCGTGACTAACGAGAGGATAAAAAGTTAAAGCTGCGGCGAACCAACTCGTTCGCCGACTTGGGAAATCAAACAATAATTTCGATACGTTATAAATTTATTAACTGTGCGCGTTGCGCACCCCAAAAGAACTAACTTTACAATTCTAATTTGCTTACAAGCTAACTTCTTAACCTAGCGGTCCCAATAGTAACTTCCACAACTCCAACACTGCTGACATTGCGGTTCTCACGCTTTTAGTGCGACGCGCCGGATGCGCGTGTGCCATGTCAGCGAAAGTTCGGCCCGTGAGAATGCAAGTTGTGTAATAGCGTTCGATCACCTGCTTTGCAACGTGAGCAAGAGTACGGACCGTGGGATAGCATAACGATAACTTGTATACTAAAAATTATTTTGAATTCTATTGTTTACGAACAATTTGGGTCGACGAGGAAGAAAAAGTAGTATTTACTGGCATTTCATCGGGTACCTAAGATCTTAGTACTGTTGGTTTCAGATAAGTTTAATAATTCCGAATCTAACTAATATGTGGTCTATGGGTAATTCTGTTAGAACGTTTGTGTCAACATATGCCTCAAACAACTGCCATTTTGTATAAAGATTGAAAATTAGGTTTATATAGTTTATTGTTAGAGAATGAACTCTATTTTATTTGGAGACTATTACAAATAAATAAAAAGAAATATATATATGTATAATTTCAATAAAATATAAAATTAATATAATAAACTAAAAATTATCAGATATTCATTAAATAAAAAAAATATATGAATGTAGTCAATAAAGTACATTCCCTAGTAAAATTCCTACCCAAGTTTCAAACCTTATAGAAAACTTAAAAAAAAGCAATAAATCATCATTCAAATTTCAAATTGCTTTCTCAAATTTAAGCATATTTTTTGAGTATGCAGTTTCGTAGCCCTTTACAATTTAGTACAATAAATTACTAGTTTCAAGTGACTAAAAATTATTACCGATATGCTACAAAACAAATGAATAAAATAAAATGATGGTTATTTTTTCATATTGACATTATCTAAATAAACTGAACTTTACTTCAGAATTAAAAAAATTAAAATTTTTTATTTTGCAATTTTTTTATTTCTTATAGCTTCAAAATTAAGTTCCTTTAATATTTTGGTGAAATTCGAAATTTTAAATTGTCTATATCGGTCTGAAGCGCATATACGTTTTCGGCTCTCTCAAGGTGGTAAATTGCCACGTGAGAAACCTTCCTTTTTCAAATGCCGTTCGATTTTTTTGTCTCAGAGATCCCAATCCTAAGCAATCCGCAACCGAAAACTTTTTTCGAGGACTCGACTTTGGCGTCCTCTATAATATGACTCTAAATGTATACATAAAAAAAAAATGTGTTTGTACTCTCTTAAACTTAAATATTAATGTGTAAAAATTTTCATGTTCATATTTAATAAAGGGGCTGAAAAGAAAATTGTTGAAATTTTGCCTATTTTCGGCCATCTAAAGTGTTCTAGTACCTTAAAAATTCCAAAAAAAAAACTAAAAACCTTTAATGGTCAAGAATATCATTTTAATGACAGCCATTGTATGTATATATGTATATTTCTATGGTATATACACAAATTACATATATGTATGTATTGCATATTAGCATGATTTGTTTCTAACAAAAAAGTAAGGTAACCCTATTTAATTATTGCGTTTGCTTTTTAGGCATTCCCGGCGGAATATTATTGCCCCGTTTGTTATTATCAGCCCTTTCAAGGCGTTGCAAATAATTTCTACTAATATAGACAGATAGCCTAATGCAAAAGTTACAACGTGAGAAGGCAACATTTTTTTCCGGAGAAGAAAACGCCAAAAAAAAAATCACGGAACAATTACTTTTTTCATAATTAATATGTATGTATATGAAAAAATTCTTCGCAGGTAAAGCTTGTTTTAGACAGCTTCTAATTTGATAACTTCTTTTTGTAGTATAAACAGTGTTTATTACTTTTTGGAATAAACTTTTGAAGGGGGAAAAAATATTATTTTGGTATCTTATATTCTTTTATATGTTGGAAGAGGGGAAGACTTTAAAATAAACAAAAGGTGATTGATAAGAATAAAATTAATGAAGTTGTAGGAAAAACTTTTTTTCTGGATTTTTAATTTAAATGTTGTACGTTTTTCCATACCAACTTACTACATATACGCACGATACGTGTTGGATCGTAATATCATCGCACTAACCCGTATACTCATATGTACATGCCCTGCAGGAAATGTCAATAGTAAAACTGTAGTGCTTCACTATTGACTTTGTCACCAGCACTACTGACGAATTATACCTCAGGGGAGCATTGCCTGTAGACATTTTACATCCGCTTGTCATTGAGAATCAGCTAGTGCCCTTAGAACTATTGATTAGGTGGTTCATATGGCACCACATGGAGACATTGGAACCAGAGACTCAGAAGTACCATTTAAAAATTGTCAACACTTAATCTTATTTAAATTTGGATATTTTACGAGTATTTAAAAAAAAATTATTATTTTTCTAAAAGTAAAAAAAATATTATTTACAACCCAGTTGTGCGTACGATACAGTCTTTTTATTTGGATTTTTCCTTTAGATTTAAAGCCAATTTCCAAGCTTTCTTAGCTGAGTTTCAATTCCTATGTGGTATTAATTTCAGAGGTTTTGATTAAAACTAAATATCAGGCACGCTTATAATTAAAATCTTTTTATTAAAATCGCATTATAAGAAACAATTTTCATTTTTAAAAACTATCGATTGTTTTTATCCACTAGTCTTGAAATGTTTCCCACTATTTAATTAGTATTGACGCTCACGTTTAATGTAAGTTTTAACTTTTTATGGGCGATGTTAAGCATTTTTTTTAAACCGAAAATTTCAGCTATGTGAAGTTGACATCGGATTTCAAAAAAATATTTTTTTTAATATGGAAAAGGATTGTACTTGTTGGGTACCCAATTGTACCACCTTCTGTTTCGTTTGTACCCCTCCCCCCTGAGAGTAGGGGCGAAGGAAAATTTGAGCAACATCGGAGTAATGTCGAAATGAAAAATTTCTATAAATAATGATTCACCAAGGATAGTACCGTTTTGTACAATTTTAATTTTTTCTTTCAGACCAATACAAAAAAAAAACCACCACCACATCAGGGACCAAGTGAGACACAAGTAAAAACGACCCAACAATATTGCAGAGTTTGTACAAATATTTTTGGTACCACCCACGTTCTGTACAGTAGTTTTCTGATGAGTACAAACGACTTCACCAGCAGTACTTTTTTATAGACTTGGATCCGCAAAAGTACAAAAATCAGGGACCGGGTGAGACACACGTACGAATGTCACAAAAGTGTCTTAGAGTTTGTACAAACTATTGATCACAACTTAGGGCGTCTAAATTTTTTTATGATTAGTACAATCTAGATATGCAAAAGGTATAGCAACAAAATGACATAGTCAGCTTTAAAACCTTTTTATTTCCAAAACATGCAGCGTATTATCAATGACGCATTGAGGAATCAATTTGCAGTACATAATTTTGATAAATTTCTCGCTCATTTATTATTTTTTTCTGCTGTGCAATAAGGAATTGTTCCAATGTAACTCACATATCCGATTCTGAAAAATTGACTGAGAGCAGATTAGCGGTAAATATATGAGCGCAATCGTTGTTTCTCTCAATTGTGAACACAATCCTGCATTCTAGCGGTCTTATGACATAACGGGATAGATCGATCACACGCTCAAATTGCGCGCGCTTGCATGTACATATGTATACAAAATGAATCTAGAGTGTTTCTCTGTGATTTGGATATTGATTTTTTGGTTTTCATTGAAAATAAAAGTAGTAAGGTTTGAATATTATAGCTAGTATTCGTTCCGAATTTATATATGTATATAATATGTGACTATCATATTAAGAAGTATTAAGCCATTTATTACCTCTTCGCTCTCCTCATTAATAAATTTTTCTTCTGAGCAATTAACAATTGCTCCAATATTACTCACAAACAATTCCCTGAGAGAGGAATAGCGGTAAACAGATGAACGCAATCGTTGTTCCTCTCAATTGTGAGTGCAATCCTGCATATAAGCGGCCGTGTGCAGAAGAGAACGAGCTCAACGAGAGCATGTTTTTCTGTGACAGTGGGCAATATACGATATTTTACTATCTCTCCGACTGAATATCAATTTTTAGTTTCATTAATAACTAATAATCATGCATGTTTTCAAAAAAAATGTTTATAATAAAAACCAAAAGGTATTAACACTAGTACGAGGATAACATTTATATTGTATATAAATAAAATCTTTGATAACCTTTTCTTTAAAACCTTTTTTTAGAAGCTGACTATGTCATTTTGTTGCTATATCTTTTGCATATCTAGATTGTACTAATAAAAAAATTGAGGACGGCCTAAGTTGTGATCAATATGTTTGTACAAACTCTAAGACACTAATGTGACATTCTTACGTGTGGCTCAACCGGTCCCTGATATTTGTACTTTTGTCTATAAAAAAGTACAGTTGGAGAAGTCGTTTGTACTCATAAAAAAACTACTGTACAGGTCCTGGGTGGTTCCCAAAATGTTTGTACAAACTCGGCAACATTGTTGGGTCGTTTTTACGTATGTCTCACTTGGTCCCTGATGTTTGTACTTTTGTGGGTCCAAGGCTATAGAAAAGTACAGTTAGTGGAGTCGTTTGTACTCATCAGAAAACTACTATACAGGATCTGGGTGGTTCCCAAAATGTTTGTACAAACTCTGCAATATTGTTGGGTCGTTTTTACTTGTGTCTCACTTGGTCCCTGATGTTTGTACTTTTGTGGGTCCAAGGCTATGGAAAAGTACAGTTAGTGGAGTCGTTTGTACTCATCAGAAAACTACTATACATGTCCTGGATGGTTCCCACAATGTTTGTACAAACTCTGCAACATTATTGGGTCGTTTGTACTTATGTCTCACTTGGCTCCTGATGTTTGTACTTTTGTGGGTCGGAGGCTATAGAAAGTACAGTTAGTGGAGTCGTTTATACTATCTTTGTTACTATTATTGAAAGTTGAATAAATTTTTTATTTCGAAATTAGTCCGATGATGCTCAAAGCTAACTTATTTTCCCTAATCCAAGGGGGGAGGGGTGCATACGGAACGGACGATGGTACAATTGTATGCGAAACAAGTACAATCCATTGCCAAAATAAAAAAATTTAAGAGTTCGATGTCAAGTTTACATGGGGGGGAGGGTGTTGGTTTTTTTTTTTTTGCTATGTCTGAAAGAAAAAATTAAAATTGTACAAAAAGTTCTATTCTTTGGTGAGTATTTATTTATAGAAATTTTTCATTTCGACATTACTCCGATGCTGCTCAAATTTTCCTTTCCCCCCTACTCCAAGGGGGGAGGGGTTCAAATGAAACAGAAGGTGGTACCATTGGGTACCCAACTAGTACAATACTTTTCCATATTAAAATAAATATTTTTTTGAAATCCGATGTCAACTTCACATAGCTGAAAATTTCAGCTCAGTCAATGGAAAAATGTACCAAAAATTAATATAATGTTATATACTTTTCAAACTTGCACTTTAGCGTACTAGATGGAGTTATAAAGGTAGACACTTTAAAATTTTATATTATTTCTGTAAAACGTATAAAATTTTGATGAATTTGTTAAACAACGAGCTATATTTTTATAAAAAAAAATAATTTTAAATCAATTGGAAAAAATGAAATTAATAGTCTGCATCATTTTATCAGAGGTGTTTAGGGTGTTTTTTTTATACACGTGGTTTTTAAGAAGAAATAAAACGCATATAATTAGTGATATGGCCAAGAATTTAGCTTTATTAAAAAGATAAGGGTTTGCCATTATGTTTTAAAAATGATTACGGGCAAGTGACCGCTGCGGCTGGCTCGAATAAATTCCAGCCGAAAGGCCCAATTTTCGACCACTTTTGACTGATTGAAAACCACACATCTAAAAAGAATACCCTTTATCAGCTTAAGTAACTATTGCAGTTGTTTAATGCCAATTTTTATTAATTTTTAAAAAATTGGTATGATCTCAAGATATACCTATGAAAAAAAAAACAAAAATCGTATGTATACCATCAATTAATCCTATTTTACTAATAAATGCGTTCAACAATGAAATTGCGATTTTATACGTTTATTGTTTGAATTCGATAGTACTATCGTTAGTATCAATATTTTTCTTTTAAACATCAACACCTATCGATGGTACGACTATCGATAGTTTTCCAACTCTAGTGAAGAGGATGGTTCAAGGTCTGCAGCGATTGTTCACCAGTAGGTGGGACAGCGAGCGGGCGTATGTCATAGAGCAAGAGGCTCGCTATAAAAATGTGAAGATTTCAAATGTGCCAGAATATGTACAATTATGCCACCTAAAACAGAAGTAACAATGAAAAGAAAGTTAAAACCTCGGCTAGGACCCCCCTTTTCAGTTAACGACCACGATTCCTTAATTAGGAGGATGCCTCTACCCAGCAGCTAGTTGTACTCGATAGAGCAAAGGCTGACATCACAGCCAACCAAAAAGGCGGCATGTTCTCACTCTAGCTGCCATGTAAAGGTGTTCAAATTCGGTGTAGGATTTATGACGGGAGAGATTTTGCCATCATGTGCTGTTGTTCACTCCGTTCATGTCGGTGACTTTAATGGGCGGAGTCCATTTTGGGGATCAAAAACTGCTAGCGCCAGGGGAAAGATTACTAAAGATGTGATACTTGCTGAAAATGTCATTATACTCAACGACGGATCTCCAACCCACTTCTCCACAAGGAAAATATTTAAACACATATACCTCTCATTTGTTTGCCAGAACTACATATATATGCGATGTAACTGTAGAGTTATTGAAGATTTAGCCGGAAATGACCATTTTCCTATTCTAACAGAACTACAAACTGACGTTCCGCCCCAAAATTTAAAACTAATCTGGCGAATTGGGAATAATGAAAAAAATAAGTGCAGCAAACACTTTGGCAAATGGAGATTTAATTACATTAACCATGAAGTTTCGAAAATCGCTAAGTTTATCAGGTCTTCCGCCAACAAAGCCATATCTCAACCCAACCCTTTCTGTTGGGACATCAAGTTCTCTGGTCGAATCCCAACCTCCAAGCACTACGGAATATCAAACGATTGTCAGGTTAGGTTAGGTTTACTTAGGTGGCAGCTTATAGGGGCTCACTTAGACTTTAGTTTATAGCCCATTGTGGTACTACTATAAAAGTTTCCTTCCCTGAATAGAAAACGATAACCACCGGTATACATACGTGTCAGGAGAAGCGCCGAGTGCTCGCTATGAAGGTACGTAACGCATCAATGTCCACACCGGAGAGCCACAATATTTGAAACCAGTTATACACAGATGGATAAAAAACTAAAGATGTTGTACCACGTTCGCGGAAGTTGCACACACAGGCGCACTTATAAACGAAAGTTAGCTTACAACAGATACATACATCGATCATTACAGCCATTCAAGAAATGTGGAAATATTTAATGAAATATTAAAATGACAAGGGATGATGGTAAATCGTTCCAACATACAACAACATTCCACCCTGTGGGACAAGAAAGAGAAAATAGAAAACTAAGGTATTCTCTATAAGCTTCGGTTCGAATACAATAGTACTATATCTGAATTATTTAAGTTTCCTTCATGGGTAGCACCTCTGTTTGATACTAAAACGTGGATAGCGGTGCGTGCTATAACTAAATATGCCGCTGAGTTCAACGATCGAATACCAGCTAGGGCAAGTAAAATCTGAATCATAGAAACGTTTTTTCTAATAGCGGTCACCCTTCGGTAGGCAAGGGCATACATCCGAAGGAATTTCTGCCATGAAAAAGCTTCTCATAAAATACATCTGCCATTTGGAGTCGGCACAAAACTGTAGGTGCCTTGGTATGTGGTAGAATATTAAGACGCACACCGCAAATGGTGAGCTATATAGTCCAAACACTGAGCTATATAGTGTAAGCGCCAAGTTATTATTATTATTAGTATTATTATTATTATAGAGTTTCTGCATCTCGGCAGGGTCCGAACACTGAGCTATATTGTGTAAGCGCCAAATTATTATCATTATTAGTATTATTATTATTATAGAGTTTCTGCATCTCGGCAGGGTCCGCACTTACCGGATGTTGGCGAGTTATTTGTCTTACTTAGTATTTAAATTGTTGTTTCGTTTATACAACCCTTAAATCATTATAAATATTGGCCCTTCTGGCAACACTGCTCCTGCTGGTAATAATCGAAATGTATCATACCTAAATAGTTGTCATCCCTAAATTTGAATTCATTCTAATCTAAGTTTCACCAGCAAGGAAAGAGGGAGCAAAAACGAATGTAAGAATCTTTTATATTTTATTGTATCTAAGCGCTAATATTGAATTTTATAGGAAATAAAAACTGTGCAAAGCTGAGCTCTGCTCGTTACCAGCGTTTACGAAATAAGTGTAAACAAGTAGAAATCGCCTGTTATTTATTTCCTGGGTCCCGGTGGTGGAACATCTTTTTATTTCATTCTGGTATGAATTTTCGGTGCCCAAGAAGCACTAAGGAATGCGAATAAGAGAAGTCCGGCTAACGTGCAGCTGGTGAAGACCGGTTAACAGTGGTCCGGCCAACAGAAGCAGCTAACATCATAGTTTCGCGTTTCATACGCAGAAGGATTTTGTTCAACACACGCTGCAGAGTAGCGGAGATGAAGTACCTGAAAGTGATTGGGGTAAGTTCGGTGGTTTATGTGTCACATTGGTCATTTTAGCGAAAAGTTTTGTCTGAACGGTGCCGTGGAAACTTCTGGTTTTTCACATAGCGATAAAAGCAAGCGCAAAAATAACGGCTAACGGTCATTTCGGAGGTATGGTATTGACTCGTTCAGCATCCAATATGCAAGACGAAGACGGCAATAGCAACGACGAGTTGAATACTACCGTACGACAGGTGGGCGCAACTACGAATCAGCAGCAGCAATTACCTCTCGAAATGCAAATGAACGCGATGGCAAAACAGTTACAGGAACTTCAAAATGCCATAATGAAACTAAGCAATTCGAATGTAACCATTCCTACTGCAACGAATGAGCAGACGACTGCCAGCGTCTCGCAGTCGTTAATTAGTGAGGCTGAAATAAGCAACTTGTCAATCGCCGGCACACTAGCGGACTTAAACCGAACATTGGTCCATACAAGGTTAAATTCTAATAAAAAATTGTTTGACCTCCCAGAATTTGATGGAAGGCCTGAAGATTGGCCTATGTTCCGTGAATCCTTCGACATGACCACAGAAGAATACAGATATAATGATCGGCAAAATATGTTACGACTCCAAAAGGCAATAAGGGGCAAAGCCCGCGAGGTAGTTGAGTGTCTGCTCATCCATAGCAGCAACGTGGCACGTGTCATCGAGGCACTACAAGAACGTTTCGGAAGACCCGAACTTTTAGTTAAGAGCCAAATCCCACGAATACGTAATTTTTCGCCAATTTCAGATCATCGTCTGGAGTTGCTGATTCCCTTTGCTACAAAAGTCCAGAATTTGGCTACCTTTTTAGATTCTGCTGGTTGTGAATATCACTTGAGTAACCCGACTCTTATGGAAGAGCTTCTCCTCAAACTTCCAATGCAAAGGCGTTTAGAGTGGGCACGTTATGCGGTGAATATCGTACCAAGAGCTACCATAAGCCACTTCAGCAACTGGTTGCAAGAATTAGCACGCCTGCTAAATGCAGCCGGAATTACTTCAAACGCGCAGGCGTGAATAACAGAAGGAAGAGGCGAGGCCAGAGCAAAATTATTCCATACGGATGAAGTTGAGAGCAGTAACCATGCGTCGTGCAAGTTGTGTTCAGAGGCACACCATATATCGAAGTGTAAGCCTTTCCTCGATATGAATAGCGCATCGAGATGGCGAGTTGTGCGTGAACGGAATTTATGCTTTAACTGTATGAAGAATGGCCACCGAAGCAACAGATGTACATACAAGCACAAATGCTCCGCGCGTAACTGCTCAAGAAAGGTTCACGGGCTTTTGCATACCGACGAAGCCGCGAACTCATACGTGTTGCCACAACCGAGTGAGAATCAACATATGCAACAAGAACGGATTCTTACCAGCACTACGAAGCAATCGGGAAACACGAAGGTGCTATTTAAGATTTTGCCAGTGACACTATACGCTAATGGAAAGGAAGTGGAATGCTTCGCATTTTTGGATGAAGGATCATCAATATCGCTGATGAATAAGAACCTAGCTGATAGTCTCGGACTAAACGGGAAAAGAGAAAGGTTGATGTTGCAGTGGCTCGGAAACAACACGGTAACGAAGACAGTGTTTGATGTCGATGTGCAAATTTCCAGCTCTTTGCCGGTCCCTGATATTTGTACTTTTGTCTATAAAAAAGTACAGTTGGAGAAGTCGTTTGTACTCATAAAAAAACTACTGTACAGGTCCTGGGTGGTTCCCAAAATGTTTGTACAAACTCTGCAACATTGTTGGGTCGTTTTTACGTATGTCTCACTTGGTCCCTGATGTTTGTACTTTTGTGGGTCCAAGGCTATAGAAAAGTACAGTTAGTGGAGTCGTTTGTACTCATCAGAAAACTACTATACAGGATCTGGGTGGTTCCCAAAATGTTTGTACAAACATTGCAATATTGTTGGATCGTTTTTACTTGTGTCTCACTTGGTCCCTGATGTTTGTACTTTTGTGGGTCCAAGGCTATGGAAAAGTACAGTTAGTGGAGTCGTTTGTACTCATCAGAAAACTACTATACATGTCCTGGATGGTTCCCACAATGTTTGTACAAACTCTGCAACATTATTGGGTCGTTTGTACTTATGTCTCACTTAGTTCCTGATGTTTGTACTTTTGTGGGTCGGAGGCTATAGAAAGTACAGTTAGTGGAGTCGTTTATACTATCTTTGTTACTATTATTGAAAGTTGAATAAATTTTTTATTTCGAAATTAGTCCGATGATGCTCAAAGCTAACTTATTTTCCCTAATCCAAGGGGTGTAGGGGTGCATACGGAACGGACGATGGTATAATTGTATGCGAAACAGGTACAATCCATTGCCAAAATAAAAAAATTTAAGAGTTCGATGTCAAGTTTACATGGGGGGGAGGGTGTTGGTTTTTTTTTTTTTTTGCTATGTCTGAAAGAAAAAATTAAAATTGTACAAAAAGTTCTATTCTTTGGTGAATATTTATTTATAGAAATTTTTCATTTCGACATTACTCCGATGCTGCTCAAATTTTCCTTTCCCCCCTACTCCAAGGGGGGAGGGGTTCAAATGAAACAGAAGGTGGTACCATTGGGTACCCAACTAGTACAATACTTTTCCATATTAAAATAAATATTTTTTTGAAATCCGATGTCAACTTCACATAGCTGAAAATTTCAGCTCAGTCAATGGAAAAATGTACCAAAAATTAATATAATGTTATATACTTTTCAAACTTGCACTTTAGCGTACTAGATGGAGTTATAAAGGTAGACACTTTAAAATTTTATATTATTTCTGTAAAACGTATAAAATTTTGATGAATTTGTTAAACAACGAGCTATATTTTTATAAAAAAAAATAATTTTAAATCAATTGGAAAAAATGAAATTAATAGTCTGCATCATTTTATCAGAGGTGTTTAGGGTGTTTTTTTTATACACGTGGTTTTTAAGAAGAAATAAAACGCATATAATTAGTGATATGGCCAAGAATTTAGCTTTATTAAAAAGATAAGGGTTTGCCATTATGTTTTAAAAATGATTACGGGCAAGTGACCGCTGCGGCTGGCTCGAATAAATTCCAGCCGAAAGGCCCAATTTTCGACCACTTTTGACTGATTGAAAACCACACATCTAAAAAGAATACCCTTTATCAGCTTAAGTAACTATTGCAGTTGTTTAATGCCAATTTTTATTAATTTTTAAAAAATTGGTATGATCTCAAGATATACCTATGAAAAAAAAAACAAAAATCGTATGTATACCATCAATTAATCCTATTTTACTAATAAATGCGTTCAACAATGAAATTGCGATTTTATACGTTTATTGTTTGAATTCGATAGTACTATCGTTAGTATCAATATTTTTCTTTTAAACATCAACACCTATCGATGGTACGACTATCGATAGTTTTCCAACTCTAGTGAAGAGGATGGTTCAAGGTCTGCAGCGATTGTTCACCAGTAGGTGGGACAGCGAGCGGGCGTATGTCATAGAGCAAGAGGCTCGCTATAAAAATGTGAAGATTTCAAATGTGCCAGAATATGTACAATTATGCCACCTAAAACAGAAGTAACAATGAAAAGAAAGTTAAAACCTCGGCTAGGACCCCCCTTTTCAGTTAACGACCACGATTCCTTAATTGGGAGGATGCCTCTACCCAGCAGCTAGTTGTACTCGATAGAGCAAAGGCTGACATCACAGCCAACCAAAAAGGCGGCATGTTCTCACTCTAGCTGCCATGTAAAGGTGTTCAAATTCGGTGTAGGATTTATGACGGGAGAGATTTTGCCATCATGTGCTGTTGTTCACTCCGTTCATGTCGGTGACTTTAATGGGCGGAGTCCATTTTGGGGATCAAAAACTGCTAGCGCCAGGGGAAAGATTACTAAAGATGTGATACTTGCTGAAAATGTCATTATACTCAACGACGGATCTCCAACCCACTTCTCCACAAGGAAAATATTTAAACACATATACCTCTCATTTGTTTGCCAGAACTACATATATATGCGATGTAACTGTAGAGTTATTGAAGATTTAGCCGGAAATGACCATTTTCCTATTCTAACAGAACTACAAACTGACGTTCCGCCCCAAAATTTAAAACTAATCTGGCGAATTGGGAATAATGAAAAAAATAAGTGCAGCAAACACTTTGGCAAATGGAGATTTAATTACATTAACCATGAAGTTTCGAAAATCGCTAAGTTTATCAGGTCTTCCGCCAACAGAGCCATATCTCAACCCAACCCTTTCTGTTGGGACATCAAGTTCTCTGGTCGAATCCCAACCTCCAAGCACTACGGAATATCAAACGATTGTCAGGTTAGGTTAGGTTTACTTAGGTGGCAGCTTATAGGGGCTCACTTAGACTTTAGTTTATAGCCCATTGTGGTACTACTATAAAAGTTTCCTTCCCTGAATAGAAAACGATAACCACCGGTATACATACGTGTCAGGAGAAGCGCCGAGTGCTCGCTATGAAGGTACGTAACGCATCAATGTCCACACCGGAGAGCCACAATATTTGAAACCAGTTATACACAGATGGATAAAAAACTAAAGATGTTGTACCACGTTCGCGGAAGTTGCACACACAGGCGCACTTATAAACGAAAGTTAGCTTACAACAGATACATACATCGATCATTACAGCCATTCAAGAAATGTGGAAATATTTAATGAAATATTAAAATGACAAGGGATGATGGTAAATCGTTCCAACATACAACAACATTCCACCCTGTGGGACAAGAAAGAGAAAATAGAAAACTAAGGTATTCTCTATAAGCTTCGGTTCGAATACAATAGTACTATATCTGAATTATTTAAGTTTCCTTCATGGGTAGCACCTCTGTTTGATACTAAAACGTGGATAGCGGTGCGTGCTATAACTAAATATGCCGCTGAGTTCAACGATCGAATACCAGCTAGGGCAAGTAAAATCTGAATCATAGAAACGTTTTTTCTAATAGCGGTCACCCTTCGGTAGGCAAGGGCATACATCCGAAGGAATTTCTGCCATGAAAAAGCTTCTCATAAAATACATCTGCCATTTGGAGTCGGCACAAAACTGTAGGTGCCTTGGTATGTGGTAGAATATTAAGACGCACACCGCAAATGGTGAGCTATATAGTCCAAACACTGAGCTATATAGTGTAAGCGCCAAGTTATTATTATTATTAGTATTATTATTATTATAGAGTTTCTGCATCTCGGCAGGGTCCGAACACTGAGCTATATTGTGTAAGCGCCAAATTATTATCATTATTAGTATTATTATTATTATAGAGTTTCTGCATCTCGGCAGGGTCCGCACTTACCGGATGTTGGCGAGTTATTTGTCTTACTTAGTATTTAAATTGTTGTTTCGTTTATACAACCCTTAAATCATTATAAATATTGGCCCTTCTGGCAACACTGCTCCTGCTGGTAATAATCGAAATGTATCATACCTAAATAGTTGTCATCCCTAAATTTGAATTCATTCTAATCTAAGTTTCACCAGCAAGGAAAGAGGGAGCAAAAACGAATGTAAGAATCTTTTATATTTTATTGTATCTAAGCGCTAATATTGAATTTTATAGGAAATAAAAACTGTGCAAAGCTGAGCTCTGCTCGTTACCAGCGTTTACGAAATAAGTGTAAACAAGTAGAAATCGCCTGTTATTTATTTCCTGGGTCCCGGTGGTGGAACATCTTTTTATTTCATTCTGGTATGAATTTTCGGTGCCCAAGAAGCACTAAGGAATGCGAATAAGAGAAGTCCGGCTAACGTGCAGCTGGTGAAGACCGGTTAACAGTGGTCCGGCCAACAGAAGCAGCTAACATCATAGTTTCGCGTTTCATACGCAGAAGGATTTTGTTCAACACACGCTGCAGAGTAGCGGAGATGAAGTACCTGAAAGTGATTGGGGTAAGTTCGGTGGTTTATGTGTCACATTGGTCATTTTAGCGAAAAGTTTTGTCTGAACGGTGCCGTGGAAACTTCTGGTTTTTCACATAGCGATAAAAGCAAGCGCAAAAATAACGGCTAACGGTCATTTCGGAGGTATGGTATTGACTCGTTCAGCATCCAATATGCAAGACGAAGACGGCAATAGCAACGACGAGTTGAATACTACCGTACGACAGGTGGGCGCAACTACGAATCAGCAGCAGCAATTACCTCTCGAAATGCAAATGAACGCGATGGCAAAACAGTTACAGGAACTTCAAAATGCCATAATGAAACTAAGCAATTCGAATGTAACCATTCCTACTGCAACGAATGAGCAGACGACTGCCAGCGTCTCGCAGTCGTTAATTAGTGAGGCTGAAATAAGCAACTTGTCAATCGCCGGCACACTAGCGGACTTAAACCGAACATTGGTCCATACAAGGTTAAATTCTAATAAAAAATTGTTTGACCTCCCAGAATTTGATGGAAGGCCTGAAGATTGGCCTATGTTCCGTGAATCCTTCGACATGACCACAGAAGAATACAGATATAATGATCGGCAAAATATGTTACGACTCCAAAAGGCAATAAGGGGCAAAGCCCGCGAGGTAGTTGAGTGTCTGCTCATCCATAGCAGCAACGTGGCACGTGTCATCGAGGCACTACAAGAACGTTTCGGAAGACCCGAACTTTTAGTTAAGAGCCAAATCCCACGAATACGTAATTTTTCGCCAATTTCAGATCATCGTCTGGAGTTGCTGATTCCCTTTGCTACAAAAGTCCAGAATTTGGCTACCTTTTTAGATTCTGCTGGTTGTGAATATCACTTGAGTAACCCGACTCTTATGGAAGAGCTTCTCCTCAAACTTCCAATGCAAAGGCGTTTAGAGTGGGCACGTTATGCGGTGAATATCGTACCAAGAGCTACCATAAGCCACTTCAGCAACTGGTTGCAAGAATTAGCACGCCTGCTAAATGCAGCCGGAATTACTTCAAACGCGCAGGCGTGAATAACAGAAGGAAGAGGCGAGGCCAGAGCAAAATTATTCCATACGGATGAAGTTGAGAGCAGTAACCATGCGTCGTGCAAGTTGTGTTCAGAGGCACACCATATATCGAAGTGTAAGCCTTTCCTCGATATGAATAGCGCATCGAGATGGCGAGTTGTGCGTGAACGGAATTTATGCGGCTTTTGCATACCGACGAAGCCGCGAACTCATACGTGTTGCCACAACCGAGTGAGAATCAACATATGCAACAAGAACGGATTCTTACCAGCACTACGAAGCAATCGGGAAACACGAAGGTGCTATTTAAGATTTTGCCAGTGACACTATACGCTAATGGAAAGGAAGTGGAATGCTTCGCATTTTTGGATGAAGGATCATCAATATCGCTGATGAATAAGAACCTAGCTGATAGTCTCGGACTAAACGGGAAAAGAGAAAGGTTGATGTTGCAGTGGCTCGGAAACAACACGGTAACGAAGACAGTGTTTGATGTCGACATGCAAATTTCCAGCTCTTTGCCGGGAAGTCGAAAATTCAGCATGAAAAACTTTAAAGTAGTCGATGATTTACAACTTCCGAACCAAACTTTTGACATTTCTGAGTCGCAGTGGAAATATAGATATGCAATGCATCTACCAATATCGGATTACTGCTCGGCGACTCCTCAACTATTAATCGGATTGGACAACGCACACCTAGGTGTAGCAAAGCGAACAGCTGCCGATGGACGGCGAGGCCCAGCAGTTATTCTTACTAAAAGTGGCTGGCTCGTGTACGGCTCGGGAGGTAAAAGATAAGATTCCGAGTTCAAAGGTTACCATTCCTTTTTTGTGCAAGGCGAAAGCGAAGAAAGGGTCGAAAACTTAGTACGAGACTATACTGTAGGCGACACCTTGGGCCAGGGCAAAAGATTTGCTTGAAGAAACAAATGTGCGGAACGGGAATCGTTTTGAGACAGGCCTCTTGTGGAAAAGCGACCACATACTCCTACCCGACAGTAGAAAGATGGCAGAGAGAAGATTGTTCGCGTTAGAGAGGAAATTCGATCGGGATGCAGATTTCCGAAAACAATAGATGCAAATCATGGCAGATTACGAAAGAAGAGGTTATGCAAGGCGTTTGAGTTGTGAAGAGGTTCATAAGCGAGAAGCTCGCACATGGTACTTGCCGCAATTTGGAGTTCGCAATGCAAATAAACCGGATAAGCTACGGTTGGTATTCGACGCTGCCGCTCAAGTCGAGGGAGTATTCTTGAATTCGGTTTTGCTCAATGGACCAGACCTTTGCCAACCCCTGACTACCATTCTGATGAAATTTAGGCAGAAGGCGATTGGTGTGTGCGGCGATATAGTGGAAATGTTCCACCAAGTGCAGATACGACTTGAAAATCAAAACGCACAACGCTTCCTATGGAGATACAACTCAAACGAGAAGATCGGCGAATACGTAATGTCGGTAATGACATTCGGATCCACTTGTTCTCCATGCTCGGCACAATTTGTCAAAAACAGGAATGCTGAGGAATTCCAAGCAGCATTTCCTAAGGCATCAAACACCATTCTCAACAACCACTATGTGGATGACTTCGTGCACTGTTTTGCTACGCTGGAAGAAGCTGTACAAACCACAAATGAAGTTCGATGGGTTCACAAACAAGGTGGTTTCGAATTAAAGCGGTTCGTTTCGAATGTGAAACAGGTCAGCGAGCAATTGAACGGTGATGCAGCTTCAACAACAAACTTTAGTCTCGACAATGACGATTATCAAAAGGTTCTGGGCATGTATTGGGATACTGAGAAGGACACTCTGAAATTCGCACTTTCACTTCGGAAAGTTCATAAGCTGGTACTGCAAGGGGCTAGAAGACCTACTAAGCGGGAAGTACTCAGTATAGCAATGTCGGTGTTTGATCCTTTCGGCCTGGCATCGGAGTTTACGTTAGCAGCTAAGCTGGTTTTGCAAACAGTGTGGAGAGTAAAAGTTGAATGGGACGAGAGTATCCCTGACGATGCATTCCAAATGTGGCTGAAATGGCTTATAATGTTGAAGCGGATAAACACCTTGAGTATGCCGCGATGTTACGATAGGCAGTTTTTACAAATTCCAGTAGAGCTGCATGTGTTTGCAGATGCTAGCGAGGCAGCGTACGCAGCGGTTGCATATTGGAGAGTCAACGGAGCGGCTGGAGCGATACGCTTGGCGTTTGTAACGGGGAAAGCAAAGTGTGCTCCTTTAAAACTCACAACGATTCCTCGCCTGGAGCTTCAGTCAGCCGTACTCGCAGTCCGTCTTCGCGATATGATCCTGCAAAATCACGACATGATGCCGAGTAAAATCGTCATGTGGATCGACTCAAAAACCACACTTGCGTGGATCCAATCTGATCATCGTCGCTATAAGCCGTATATAGCACACCGTGTGAATGAGATTTTGGAAAGCAGCGGAGTACACGAGTGGAGATGGGTGCAAAGCTCATGCAACCCAGCCGACTTTGGAACGCGTATTCGGGACGAAAAACGAAAATCCTTCTGGTCAAGCGGACCTGATTTCCTGTTAAAACACGAGGTGTACTAGCCACCAGCAGAGTCCCACACAGATACCGAAGAAGAGTTACGATCGAAATTCGTTTTATATACTCACGCAGAATATAATTTCTGGGAAAAGTTCTCATGTTTTACTCGTCTTACGAGAGTTGTTGCATGGATGTTGCGCTTCCGCGATAACTGTCGTTGTAATCTTCTGGCCAAAAGGTGTGGACAATTGAACTCAGGTAAGCTTGGAAACGCAGAGCTCGCAATCTGTCGAGTAGCACAGAAAGCTGCCTACCCGGACGATTACGAAAACTTAAGCATGAATAAACAATTATATCGCAATAGTAAGCTATTGATGCTTTCGCCGTATATGGATGAAACGGGCGTTATTCGCGTGAAAGGTCGGATCGACAACGCAGAGGCAGTTCCAGTAAGCACCCGGAGGCCCATCATTTTACCTCGAACACACCACCTCACAGATCTGATTGTTAGTTTTTATCATCGACGGTGGAAACACCAGAACGAAGGAACGATAGTAGCAGAAATTCGCCGAAAGTTTTGGATACCTCACGTACGAGTAGCAGTCCGAAGTGTCGCGAGAGACTGTCCGAAATGCAAAATTGGAAGAGCTCGACCTGAAACTCCAATTATGGGCCCTTTGCCGCCAGACAGGTTGACGCCATTCGTGAGGCCGTTCTCTTACGTGGGCCTGGATTACATGGGGCCATTTCTCGTTACTATAGGACGGCGCAAGGAGAAACGTTGGATAGCACTCTTTTCCTGTTTGACGACTCAGGCAGTACATATGGAAATAGCAAGAGATCTTAGCACCGACTCCTGTCTGCTATGCATGCGCAACTTTATGAGCAGACGGGGAACTCCTGTTCGAATACGTTCCGACAACGCTACGAATTTTATTGGAGTGGACAATGAACTGCAAAGACAACTCGTCGATTTTGATTCCGGGAAAATTGCTGACGTCCTGGCAAACGAACGTGTAGAATGGGTATTCAACACTCCGTTAAACCCCCATGCAGGAGGATGCTGGGAGCGCTTGGTACGCAGCGTAAAACGTGCTATGGGACATGCCCTTCATAACGACAATCTGCAAAAACATTGCCTTTATAGTTTGATGTGCGAAGCGGAGAAGATAGTTAACTCGCGGCCGCTAACCCACATACCAATAGACACACCCACCGACGAACCTATAACCCCAAACCATTTTCTTCTAGGTACAGCTAACTCCGAGCAGACATCTCACCCGCGCGAAGAGGAGCACCAGGCTTCTAGAAAGCAATGGAGGAAAATACAACAAGCGCAACACCGTTTTTGGAAAAAATGGATTTCCGAGTATCTCCCGGATCTGTGCCGCCGGACCAAATGGTATCAACCTGTGCAACCATTACGTGTTGGAGACGTTGTGCTGGTTATCGACAGCAACGTACATCGTTCCCGGTGGCCGTTGGGAAGAGTGATTCGAGTGTTTCCTGGCAAGGACTTGCAAGTCCGAAGTGCTGAGGTTCGAACCCGAACAGGGGTAATCAGACGGCCCGCTTGTTTGCTAGCGAAGTTGGACATTGGTGAATCCGGCTAGATTCCCGCTGGCCGGGATGTTGGCGAGTTATTTGTCTTACTTAGTATTTAAATTGTTGTTTCGTTTATACAACCCTTAAATCATTATAAATATTGGCCCTTCTGGCAACACTGCTCCAGCTGGTAATAATCGAAATGTATCATACCTAAATAGTTGTCATCCCTAAATTTTAATTCATTATAATCTAAGTTTCACCAGCAAGGAAAGAGGGAGCAAAAACGAATCTAAGAATCTTTTATATTTTATTGTATCTAAGCGCTAATATTGAATTTTATAGGAAATAAAAACTGTGCAAAGCTGAGCTCTGCTCGTTACCAGCGTTTACGAAATAAGTGTAAACAAGTAGAAATCGCCTGTTATTTATTTCCTGCGTCCCGGTGGTGGAACACCGGAGATAACATTCATCCCGGATATCGAAATCAAGGGACAATGCTCTCTTGGTTTCACATATAACAAATGTGTGTGTGTTTGGATTTTACTGGTTTAGGAAGGGCCTTCCAATGTTGCATGTTTTAAGTAGACTGCTTTTGGATTTTTGCATGAATTTTTTCTTCTATGTTGAGTGAGATAAGATTTATTATTATTATTATAGAGTTTCTCCATCTCGGCAGGTTCCGCACTTACCGGAGATAACATTTGTCCCGGATATCGAAATCAAAGGGCAATGCTCTGGTTTCATATATAAGAAATGTGTGTGTGTTTGGCTTATACTGGTTTAGGAAGGACCTTACAATGTTGCATGTGTTTATTATGACTGCTTTTTGTTTTTTTGCATGCATTTTTTCCTCTATGTTGAGTGAGATTTTGTATGAATGTTTTGTGTAGTATTCCTGTGTTTGAAATTATTGGTGGTGTTATTTTTACTTCATTTTGTTTCAAGATTTTTTTGATTTCCTGTGCTAACTCGATATATTTCTCTGTTTTTTTCTGTGTATTTATTTTGGATGTTGTTATCGTTGGGTACACTTATTTCAATTAAGTTTGTGGTTTTTTCTCTTTTATTTATTATTGTTATGTCTGGTATGTTGCTTGTTATTGTTCTGTCTGTGTATATAGATCTGTCCTAGTATATTTTGTAGTTTTCGTTTTCTACTATTGTTTCTAGCATGTATTGGTAGTACCGTGTTGTATCATTGGCTATATTGAGCGTGTTTATTATTTGTTGGTGTACTATTTTCCCGACTGTGTCATGTCTTCGTGTATATTTTGTTCCGGATAATATTGGACATCCTGCTGAAATATGATCTATTGTTTCCGTGTGTGTTTTGCATTTTCGGCATTTATCTGTTGTGATAGTTGGGTCTTTTATAATATATTTTCTGTAGTTTCTCGTCGCTATGATTTGGTCTTGGATTGTTTCAGGTAGGAGTTCGCCTTTTGTGAGCCAAGTGTATGTGTTGAGTTTATCTATATGTTCGGATTCAATTATGTATGGGTGTTTTCCATGTAGTTCTTTCTGTTTCCAAGCTTCTTTCTTTTCTTCTAGTGTATGGTTCTGAATGTTGTGTGTTTGACTGTGGAGATTTAGAGGGGTGTATCCTTTGTCTGCCTGAACTATTGTGTGGTGTAGGGCTGTTGTTTGTGTATGAAAATACTTTCTTAGGTTACATATTTGGTTGTTGTGCAGTTGTATGATATCTATGAGACCTCTGCCACCTTCCCTCCTAGGAATGGGTAAACGTTCTTTACATGCGTGTGAATGGTGTTTTGGGTATTTGGTCAGTTTTGTTCTGGTTGCTATTTGTATGTTTTGTAAATCTATGTTGCTCCAATTAATTATCAGAAAGGATTATGTAAGTGGGGTATTGCATATTTGTTAATTGCTTTAAAGAGTTGAGGTGGGTGTTCAGTAATTTCTGAAGGCTTTGAGTGTATGCTGTTGTTAGGTCTCTTTTTATTGTTGAATGGTTTTTGTTTGTATTTTGTTGGAAACCAAGGGATTTGTATAGTCCACCTTATTCCATGTCTTTTAGGGTTTCGTTGTTAAGTGTTTCTGTTGGTCCATTTGCCGTGTTCTAGATGTTGGGTTTTGCATTTGTCGATACCGATATTATTATTATTATTATTACTATTATTATTATTAGTATTGCTTAAAAAGATTATTATAAGTTTTTTATGTAATGTTCTAAAAGCTCTTTAAGGACCAATTTAAATCCAAACAAGTAAGGAAAACAAAATTCGGGCGAAACCGAATTTACATTCCTTTGCGATGTACTTTTGTATGGGCGGTCATGTTTCAAAATTGAATAAAACCCCCGTTTCTTAGTTTCAAATCGCTGCTAGTATTAAACTTTACTCAATTTGTTCCACTAGATACCGAAAAAACGAGAAAATTCCGTAATATTGGAGGTGGGCGTGGTTATTGACCGATCTCGATCATTTTTAATACCAGCCTACTCTGTTCAAAGGGCAATCTATGTACATTAAGAAATCTCAATTTTTACTCAAACTATCGGAACTACGGACAGACGGACGGGTGGACAGACAGACAGGACTAAGTCGATTCCTCTTTTCATTATTATCATTTTGGTATGTATAAGTATATATCTATCTCGATAATTTTTGGCTGTTACAAACAACCGTTATGCGAACAAAGAACAAGTGTGCTCGGGTAAAAAAAAAACTTCGCAAAAAATACATTATAATAGAGTTTTTGCGACAACAACAACAATATACCCAAATACAAAAATATTTAAAAAGAAATGCATGGGCGAATGAGTTAAAAATACTATTTTTGTTTTAAGCATTTCAACAACCAACCTTATATCTTCGGATCCCACATATTTGTTAAATTAACCGGCACACATTATGCGCATATGTGAGTTAACGTTAAAAAACAAGCCGACTCCTATTCAGCATTTCTATGAAGGAGCTAATATATTAATAACCGGTGGTACCGGCTTTCTTGGCAAAAGTAAGTAAAACTTTTTTCGTTTAGAAAACTTTATCTGATTATATGTAATGTTAATACTTTTAGTATTACTTAATAAATTATTTACATCGTGTCCTGGTATCGAAAATATTTATATATTAATTCGAAACAAAAACAACAAAGATGTGCACACACGTGCAGAAGAAATTTTTGATGATCCGGTAAGATCTGAAAAGTAGCTATTGAAATATTGCTTGTTTTGATAATTTAATAAAATTATATTTTGCATAACAGATATTCAATGCTATGAAAAGAGTTGCACCCAAATTTCGTCATCGATTTCAGGGCATAGCAGGCGATTGTATGTTACCAGAATTGGGTTTGAGTCAAGAAGATCGAAAGCTTTTAATTCATCGCGTAAATATCGTGTTTCATATGGCGGCAACAGTACGATTTGACGAGAAGTTAAAAGTGGCTATGCAGATAAATGTGCAAGCAGCACGCGATATCTTGTTACTTTGTAGTGAGATGAAGCATTTAAAAAGCGTAGTTCATGTGTCCACAGCTTATACACAATGTCCACTACGACAAATCGAAGAAAAATTTTATCCTCCTCCCAGTAATTCAGATAATCTTCTTTTGCTTACTGAGTGCACACCAGAGAAGCTACTGGAATCAGTGACTCCTGTGTAAGTTGACGCTATATTAAACACAAAAAAGGGCCCTAAATCTATTGTCACTCCAAACACATTTAGACTATTAGGTAAATGGCCAAACACGTATACTTTCACAAAAGCTGTTGCTGAAGACATCGTCAAAACATATGGTGAAAATCTACCAATTGGCATGTTTCGTCCAGGAATTGGTAATTATAATTACATATGTATTATTTATTATGTATGTTTGGTATATCAGTAGCTTTCAAGCATATACAATATAAAGTACCGCTTATTTTCTTAGTCATTTCTACGTACCGAGACCCTGTTTGTGGTTGGATTGATAACTTCTATGGTCCAACAGGAGCTATTGCCGGTGCTGGCACAGGAGTTATACGAACTCTACGCTGTGATCCGCGAGCTGTTGCTAATATGGTTCCAGTAGATTTATGTGTAAATAGTATTATCGCTGCGTCATGGGACATATACCAAAGGCGTAAGTAAGTACAGTTCCCCGCCGTATACATAGTAGATATTAATATTCGTAATAAAAACATCTGTAGTACTATCTAGTACTTAGGTCTCTGCCCTACAAGCTTCACTATAGCCCAAACGTGTATAAAAAAAGTGAGCATGCACTTTACATGCACCGGGAGTTCTATGTTTTTCTTGGATGGCACCAGTGCAGAATAAGCACTCCATGACTTGCCATCATTCATCTGCACCTGCTTACTTGACTACATACTCTCTACTAACAACCAATGTAACCGCTGCACTGCAGTGCAGAAGAAGTATATGGGCACATTAAGTCCACGAGCGGAGAACATACATACATAATCTCGACCCAAAAGCCTGTCGGACTTCGTTAAAAAACTTATTATAAATTCCGTATTTTGAAAGAATGGAGGTCACCATAAACTTTCCTCATGTTATTGACTGACTACTACTTACGAGTCTTAGAGTATATGTTGGGCTATGTTGTCTGACAAATCTGTGGTCTTATGCTTTAACACAGGACTTAGGCGATTATCGCTTGTGACCAAAGAAATACAGAAAACCACGTACAAGTGTTTTACATCTACCTATTAGACGAGTTTTATGACCAAATCTTTAAATTATATTGTGTAATGTGGTCCGAATATATGTATGTACTAGGCATGTCAATCCCGGGATCCCGAAATCCCGTGATCAGTCTATTTAAATCCAGGAATTGGAGAAAACAGTGAATTTAATAGCCATTTATGTTTTAAATTTTTAATTTACATTTTTTTAAACAAAAATAAACCTCAAATGATTTACTAAAACAAAAAGAGCCGATCGAATAAAACAAATAACACACTAAACATGCCTTTCAGAGTTGTATTGAAATAAGAAAATTTAACATGAGAAACAAAAACAACATGTTTACAACTGTTGTATTACGATAACACGGCTTGTTAACTCCCTAAAGGCTTTGTTTTGCCCTTGCCATTTTAAATGAACAGCAGTGCTTCTCCACTGCAGATTTGAAATGCAACAAATTTAGATCCAAGTTGGAGGATAACACATTTATGGCTTTTATTGCTTTAAAATTGCATTTTATTTATTAATTAATGTCATACGGTCGACAAAGTAATAACTTTTAACAGACTAGTTAAAAATACAAAACAAATATAACTTTAATCTATACAAACTAGTGTTAAAATTAAGAATATTACAATAGTGATTAGCTAACCGCATAGATCTTGCTATCGGCTTATTAAATGCGTAGCTTGTTGAATGCCTATCCTCGATAAATAGCTTACAACGTCTAAGATCGCGTGGAGGAATACATATATCGGTTTAATAAATTGGTTAACTGTGAGCAAATTATATTGCCGTTGATTATGTTGAACAAAGCTAATCCTTCTATCATGCAGGGCTTAGAGACCAAGCAGCTTAAGCCTACTTATATATGGTGGAAGGCCAACAGGCCATCTGAGTTTATTTACAGCTATTTTGTAAACACTTTTGATCAAATTAAGGAATAATTCTGCCTCGCTCAAAATGGAATGGGTGATGTATTTAATTTTTACTTGATGTATTTCTTTTTTTACTGAACGGTAATACATTAATATTTAATATTGGTCTCAAACAGTAATTAAAAATAATTTTACTTTATTTAGGTACAATTGCTTCTGTACCAAATACTTATATTTGTACTTGAAGTATAAATTATTTTGTCTGTGTCAAATTTTACATTTATTTCTTTTTTATTTTTGAAAAGACCAATAAATACATGCATGACACGCCCATCTCCCATATAACGGAAGTTTTAGAAAATGCAAAACTTAATTTTTCGGTATCTATAAAAACCAATTGAGTGAAATTCGGTATTTTGAAAAATGGGCCTTGCCACGCCCACTTATGAAACATTTTCTGTATCTCAATAACAGTATTAGGTATCGTCACAATATTTGCTGGACATATTTTCCTCAATATCGGTGGTATCATCGTTAAAATTTTATGAAATCAAACCATAACCTCGCCCACCTCCCATATAACAGAAATTTTGAAAAATGCAAAAATGTCGTTTTTGCTTTATTTATTGAAACATATTATTTAAAATTTATAAAAGAAAACGTCTGTAGGTATCTCAATAACGGTGTAAGGTATCGTCACAAAATTTGGTGAACATATTGTCCTTGATATCACTAGCATTACCGTCAAATCGGACCATAACCACGCCCAACTTCATATAACGAAAATTTTTAAAAATGCAAAAACTTAGTTTTTCAGTATTTATTGGAAGAAATTTAGTAAAGTTTAATACTAGCAGCGATTTGAAACAAAGAAGATGGAATTTTATGAAGTCATGATCACCGACCATACAAAAATATATCGCGAGGGTATATAAAAATCGGTTTCGGCCAAATTTAGCTTTTCTTACTTGTTAACATATAAATTTGTCTGTAATATGTAAATATATTTGATTTAACGCTCGAATATAAACACTTTCAATATTATCAATTTTAAAAAACCATCAATACACACCTGCACAAGTCTACGAAAGCTGTTCATTGAGTTGACACGACGTCGTCGTTCATAAGCCAGTCGACTCGAAACAATCGAAAAACATCTCGATTGTACAGTCGGGCAGGGAGTCGATTGTTCTTTTGCAACGATGGCGATTCTCTCGATCCTTTAAACATCTAGGACTCACCCATCCCTACTCAAAATAAAGTCTCTTAATTGTGACCAGGTGATGAGTAGGGAAAGGCAAGAATAATCTTTAGCTCATAGCCAAATTAAGACTTCATACACCAAGTTACAGAAAAAGGGCATTTATTTTGGGACTTATGAAGGCCGATTGGTCTAAAATTGTGGCTTTTGTGTCTATTAGTGACAGAGACTGCCACTGAATTCCGGCAAAAGTTTCTAAATTATGACCAGGTGATAAGCAGGTCACAAAAAATAAAATAAAACAAAAAAAAAATGAAAGCTAGGAAATGCAATAATCTCTAATTCATAGTCTCAAATTTTGATACTTGAGATTATACCAAATTACAGAATACGAGCATGAGACACTTACCGAATTCGGGCATTTTATTTTCAAAAGATTTTCTTCATTTTTCAATTCGAAAACCGGTTTTACAAAAAAGTCGAATAATTATTAATCGATCACCCTAGTACATATATAGATGTATTCGTATTTGTGTAGCAATGGGTTTTACCATCAACTTGCCTTTTCTATTTTCTATTTAAAATTTTTCATAATCACTAGCCAGTCACCTTCCGAATCCATAGTGAGAATTTTTTTGGCTTACAGTTAATGTGGGCATAGAACGCCTTATACCCAGGAAAACATAGACTCATAAGGGTAGAAGCTCGTAGCTAGGGCTCTTGGATTATAACAAGGTCGTACTATTTCCGCTAACAAGATTGGGGTATCGGGGCGCCAGGGTTGCCAGAGTGCTTTGCATAGCCAAACACGTATGCCGGACTTCGATCTCTGGCCACTTACATAGGATCAGTTTGCCTCTTCTAGTTGGCTCGTCTTTTCTATAGTGCTCTTCAGCAGTGTCTGTATATTTTCGGTGCGTTTGCTGGCGGTGTTGTACTGGTTTTGATTCACCTCTTGCATGTTTGCAGCGTTTCGGGGCGTTTTAGCAGTCTACAAGACACCCGTTTGATTTTTGCTACCGAGTCCTATTCGTGAGAGGCATGAGCTGTATACTTGCCTTCTGGACAGACACGCGCTCGTACTCGGCTTTAATAGACGAATATTTCGTACGATCCTTCACTTCCCACAGATTCAGAACGCGTCTGTCTTGATTTTTTGTTATAATGTCAAGGATAAACAGCGCTTTCCTATACGCCTAGCCGTTAATTCAGGCGAAAGCCTCTGCCGTCTGAGGAAATTGATGGTTCGCCGGATAAAAGCGCAGAACCCCAGTTGTGTGACCCTTACTTCTAGCTGAGGAGTGAGACTGTGGCAACTTGTCCCTGCTGCCACGATTGCTAGCCGAGGAAAAATCGACAGTATCCCCCGCAGTTGTTTTGCGCGGTATAATTAATCTCACCAAGCTAACACTACGTGGGCTCTTTTTTTAATGTACATACATATATTACCATTACCTTGAACTCCGTGGGACAAATTCGATATCCGAAATATGGCACTCAAATGCTTATAAACACACAGTTAAATTGATGCCGGCTTTATGCTTAAAATAGTGTGATCGTCTTAGCAATAAATATATTACACATACATATTTATATTTACTTTTTTCTCAGCAACATAAATCTTGAAAAAGATATTCCAGTATATAATTTTTGCATATCGAAAAATAACCAGTTGACATGGGGCGATTTCACAACCAAAACAACAAAATACGGCCTGATGTACCCAACGATCAAGGCCCTTTGGTATCTATGCTACGCAAATACACCCAACAAGTTCATACACCTGTTGTCAATATTTTTTTTGCATTATGTACCCGCTACAATTTTTGATATATTTTGTATGTGTTTGGGTAAAAAACCACGGTGAGTTGTAGGTACTAAAGCGTTATTAATATTGTATTAATTTTACATTCGGTTTCTATTCTTATTATAGATTACTAAATACTTACAAAAAAATTCATAGATTTATGCATGTAATTGAATATTTCTCCATGCGACAATGGGACTTCCAAGTTGATAATGTACGAAATTTGTGGCAGCGACTCTCCGAAAGAGATAAGGATATATTTTTCTTCGATATGACTCAATTAGACTGGGATTTGTTTCTACAACAATATTTCCGAGGGATACGGCAATATTTGTTACACGATCCACTTGATACGATACCTCAAGCACTTATAAGATGGAATAGGTAGGTTTATAAGAGTGTTATATGTATGTATATGAAAAGCTATGTATAGAGATAAATCCAAATACATTAATGTGGATATGAATATATATATGCACTTACAATAATTTCGACGATCTTGTTACAGGTTGTATTGGTTACATCAATGTATAAAGCTACTTGTATTCGCATTGTCAGCACATATCGCGTGGTTGGTTTTAAGCAGATTTATTTATGCATAAGACTTCTATGCCGCAAAGTATTCACTTGGTTGGTAACTCTGCCATTTGAGAAGATAAATCTCGTTTATACATAACAAATGTTAACACATATGTTCTAGTTACCATAATTTCACAAAGATTTTAGTAATGTACATAATTCCAGTTAAAAAAATAAAAAAATAAATGCTTAATATAAAATAAATCGCCAGCCCGTTTTTAAATTAATATGCAAATAACTGACAATTTTATTGAGCTCGAGGTCAGTTTATTCAAGATTTTATTTGGAAAAACACAACAACAGGTTTTAAATGGTAGAAGTTATAGAACTATATCAGAAATCACCACATATCCTCATCAGACTTCTTTTTATTTGCAGAGCCAACACGCTACATGCTGTGTTACGCTAGCTGAGTGGACTGTTGTGTTTATTCCATCTTCCTTAAACAAACCAACAAGAGCAACTGATCTGCCGCTATTTAAACTTGCTTGTGAGGTTGTTGTTTGTGTTTTAGCTATTCTGTTTTTTGTTTCAGTTATTTACTAATATTCTAGAATGCATTTAAGGCGTGCTCATCCTTGCATATATAAATATAATATATGAAATAACAAAAATTTATAATTAATATGTATGTCATTTAAGCCAGCCGCCTGAGGAATGTGTTTATACAGGGGTAGTCAGAATTATTTACACAAAGCTGAAATTTTCACACCATTTACTAGAAAGCCTTTGTTTGTTGTTGTTAAACACCTGTATTGAAAATTGTTGTTTTTGTTGAAATATTTGCAGTATGGAAAGATGTCTCATGCTAATTCAACGAAAACAACGGTGTATTTCTCATTAAAGCGAGCACTTAAGTTTATGCCACCTGGCGTCAAAAGTATTTACACACATTTTATTTGCATCAAAAGTAATTACACAGTATGGAAAAGTGATTTGTTTATGCAATTAAATACTATTTTTGTAAGAATATTGACTAATATTCCGTTGCATTGCCTTTGGCATCGATTACTGCTAGCAGCCTGGAAGGAATGGAGTCAATCAATTTGTGGAGAAATTGAATTGTCAAGTTATCCCAAATTTCCTTAATTTATTCGATTGTTTCACGTCTTTTCCTATTTTAATTGATTGTACGCTGTTGTTTGATAAAAGCCCAAACATTTTCAATAATGTTTAGATCTGGACTTTGAGGTGGCCAAGGTAGAACAGTTTGATTTACTTGACTCAAAAATTTTGTACGTAGCCAAGCCTTGTGACATGGTGCATTATCATGTTGTAAAATCCAGTCGTTGGTTGGGAAAAGGTTGTTGGCCGATGGGAATGCATGATCATTAAGAACGTCAAGATATCCGGCTTGGTTTAGAGTACCATCAATGGCCACGAGCTCTCCATACCCGTAGAATGACACGCACCCCCAAAACATAACTGAACCGCCTCCGAATCTGTTGAGAGGCTGCACTGCCCTACCACGTTTTCTTCCAAATGCACCCTGGAACTGAAATGAGGACTCATCTGTCCACAACACATTATGCCAAAACTCAATTGGCTTTTTTATGCACTCATTAGCAAAGGCGAGGCGTTTGGATTTGTTCGCTGGACTTATATCGATCACCTTACGTACAACATAAGCTTTAATTTGTGTGCTTTTTAATCTGCGCCGTACTGTTGCTTCACGTACTGCTTTTCCAATCAATCCTACGGAGTTTGCTGCGATGCCAACAGGACTTAATGACGGATTCTCCTTGATGGCTCTCATTATTATTCTGCTCTCTCTGTTGTTAGCAATTGGCTTGCGCCCAGTCCTTGCTTTATTTGTTAAATTTCCGTAGGTTTCCTTTTTGTGTAGTAGATTGTAAACGGTTTTTCGTGAAATTCGGGAAGATTTTGCCAAATCCGAAGCCGAAATACCATTCTTAAATTTGGTAACGATTTCCGCTCGTATTTCAATGCTCAGCTCCCGTGTTTTAACCATTTTAATAATATAATTTTCAAGACGAACAGTTTTTCTCACTAATAAATACGATAGCAACCACACTTTACCATAACAAAACCACAACTATCACTTTTTAATACTGTGTAATTACTTTTGACGCAAATAAAATGTGTGTAAATACTTTTGAAGCCTGGTGGCATAAACTTAAGTGCTCGCTTTAATGAGAAACATACCGTTGTTTTCGTTGAATTAGCATGAGACATCTTTGCATACTGCAAATATTTCAACAAAAACAACAATTTTCAATACAGGTGTTTAACAACGACAAACAAAGGCTTTCTAGTAAATGGTGTGAAAATTTCAGCTTTGTGTAAATAATTCTGACTACCCCTGTATATGTATATGTATATTAGACTGACCAAAAAAAAATGAAAGTGCTTATTTTTTTGAGGCTCATGACTTTTTTGCTTCCATTATGAATAAAAACCATACCCTGAAAATTTGATGCAAAAATATTAACATTTAGAGGTCTCGCGTGGACGTTTTGTGCCTCCACCTCAAGTGCTTAAAATTACTCGTCCTTCAATCCATGCGCACGCAAAATCCATTAAGAAATTTAAGTTTTTGAATATCTTATAATATGGTTTTAAGGTCACTGAACACTCTGGGTAAGTTAATTTTCCGATATGACCCTAACATTTTGATATATTGGGACAAAATCGTAAAAAAAAACGATAAGAAATTCGAAAATTACAGTTTAAAAGTTGATTATTAAAAAAAAAAAGTTTTCAATATCTTATCATTAATGCTATTTATAACCACATTTTTAACAAAGAAAATGAGCTATCATAGAGAGCTTTACGTTCATTACTTCTCGAGATATCTATAACAAAACTGTGCTTCCAACAATAAATAATGCTCTCACATTGTGCGTTTTGAACTTAATCAAAATATAAACAACAACAAAAAACAAATCTGCTTGGTATCGTATAGTTTTGAAACACACCTTACGTGAAAGTGATAAAAATGAGTTCTCAACAGTGCAAAGGTTGGCTACTAGATTCGTCTCCAACATATTTATCCGTGTACGGCGAGCCAACAAATAAAGCCGTTCTGCTGAGTTTAGTGCATAAAAAATAAACCATTTACAAGTGTATCCTGCGATCCAACTGTCTGGTATTTGTTAAAGCCCGTTGTGCATCAAAAAGCGAATTTTATAAATGAACAACTGGAGAAAAATTACTCTCGCAATGATTATGTAGAATTATTAGAACTAGCGCTGTTATTTATTGGAAACCTCAAAAATAATAACATTACAATTCGCCAACCGGGTGCAGTTCATCGAGCTCGCTGGATGGCTAAGATCATTTACTGCTTTAAAATTTATATTTTTTGATTCCACGATATAAGAAGTTAACAGCGCTAGTTCTAATAATTCTACATAATCATTGCGAGAGTAATTTTTCTCCAGTTGTTCATTTATAAAATTCGCTTTTTGATGCACAACGGGCTTTAACAAATACCAGACAGTTGGATCGCAGGATGCACTTGTAAATGGTTTATTTTTTATGCACTAAACTCAGCAGAACGGCTTTATTTGTTGGCTCGCCGTACACGGATAAATATGTTGGAGACGAATCTAGTAGCCAACCTTTGCACTGTTGAGAACTCATTTTTATCACTTTCACGTAAGGTGTGTTTCAAAACTATACGATACCAAGCAGATTTGTTTTTTGTTGTTGTTTATATTTTGATTAAGTTCAAAACGCACAATGTGAGAGCATAATTTATTGTTGGAAGCACAGTTTTGTTATAGATATCTCGAGAAGTAATGAACGTAAAGCTCTCTATGATAGCTCATTTTCTTTGTTAAGACTGTGGTTATAAATAGCATTAATGATAAGATATTGAAAACTTTTTTTTTTTAATAATCAACTTTTAAACTGTAATTTTCGAATTTCTTATCGTTTTTTTTTACGATTTTGTCCCAATATATCAAAATGTTAGGGTCATATCGGAAAATTAACTTACCCAGAGTGTTCAGTGACCTTAAAACCATATTATAAGATATTCAAAAACTTAAATTTCTTAATGGATTTTGCGTGCGCATGGATTGAAGGACGAGTATTTTTAAGCACTTGAGGTGGAGGCACAAAACGTCCACGCGAGACCTCTAAATGTTAATATTTTTGCATAAAATTTTCAGGGTATGGTTTTTATTCATAATGGAAGCAAAAAAGTCATGAGCCACAAAAAAATAAGCACTTTCATTTTTTTTTGGTCAGTCTAATGTATATGTTGATTTTTTTTATTAAAATCGAAAAAATACTAATTTCCGTAGTCTCATACCGACCGGCAGTACCATACCGAGATAACGTTGCTAGCCCAATTGTTGGTAACGTCGGTGAAAAGCTGTTACAACAAATTTTTTTTTTTTTGTTGTTTTTTTACTCCGACAAGGTTGAAAGTTGATGTATTTTGGAACGATTTTCCGTCGATCCTTGTCAAATTTGGTTTTGAAACAAACCGGTTTCGGCGTTGTGCCATCTTCAGTGTTATTTTTCGTTATAAATAATAACACTGAAGATGGCACAACGCCGAAACCGGTTTGTTTCAAAACCAAATTTGACAAGGATCGACGGAAAATCGTTCCAAAATACATGTTACAACAAAGATATTTTGGGCATTGATAGCCATTTTGACTTTTTCTTTTTCGCTGCGATTTTTACGTTTATTTGGTTTCAACACCTCTGACATTCATTTTCGAGCTCGCATAAAGATCGGACGTTAAGTTATTCTGAGTGTTTATAGTCCAGGCTTTCATGTACGCTTTTAGAATAACATCGTCATAAGTTATGGCGAGCAGTTAATTAAAAAAGTTCGAGTTGGTGCGAAACCGACCGCGAAGTGATGGTCCGAAACCGACCCCCATTTATTGGCAGCGTATTTGTTCAAAGCCTTTTTTTAAGGAAAAATTTGTGATTTAAAGTGATAAAAAATTATTTCACACGGTTGTCGCACATGTTTTTTTAGAAATGCACGGACATTTAAGCGGAAAACCTCGAAAAGGGATCCATTGATTCAGCGTCGAGAGCTTCGGTCCACCATTTTTGAGTACGTCTAAAATGTAGACTTTCATATTTGCCTTAATATCTAACACTTCAAAACACCTACGAACTTTACTAATCAGTATGAAATGTAGTCAATCAGTTGACCTTTACAAAGTAAATTTTTGAACTGAACAGAAAAATTGATTTTTCTTATTTTTATTGCCTTTGCCAGTAGGGTGTTTGTGTACCTTCTGGAGCCAAGAGGCAGCGTAGTCGGGGTCGCTGTCCCCAGCGCAAGCCCAAGCGCAAGCCACAGCGATGAGTCACAGAGGCATGTCGAATGCATGGTTTCTCCATGTTTGTGTGTATGTGCCCGCCGGCCGCAGCTTCCCGGCGCAGCGGTGGAACCGCGCCCTCCCAAAAAAAAAAAAAAAAAAATGAAAATAAAAATAAAAACATGGGATACATAACCAATCGTCTTAGAATGTCATTACAGCACGTTCAACAAGTAGTGCAATGTATAAGCAAAGAGATAGGAGCAGTATTACATTGTTGCTGATCGAATGATCAAATGAGTCGTCTTAGAATGTTATTACCGCACATTTAACAAGTAGCGTAATTCATAAACAAAAAGATAGGAGCAGCATTACATTGTTGCTGATCGAATGACCTAATGAACTTGAGCTAAAATTTACATGTGATTGACATGTCTGCTGTCACGATTTAGATAGATGAATATTTTGTTAGGAATGTGGTTGCGTTAGTCGTTAGATCGTTAGCTGGTAGTGGTGTTGGTAATAAAAACACAAATTTTTCAATTTTTTTATTATTTTATTTATTTTTTTGTAGTAAAAAGGGTTTTAAGAAATTTAATAGTTTTTCCAGCTTTTTATATCGGTGAAAGAAAATGTTACATGCACATGTGTTTACATGTGTCAAGTCATCGTTTGTTGTCTACATACAATCTAGTTTATATAAACCATATATTGAATACTTAAAAGGATAGGCTGTATCATAGGGTTGCAATTCTGCAATCATATCCTTAAAAAATTCAATATATTCTTTACCCAACAGACATTGGTATTTATTAACTATTTTTTTTAAATCGATAGTTAGCATTTTTTGATGTCTTTCCCTTACCAAATGATTTATCACTAATTGAAAAATATAAAAACGAAAGATATTTATTTTTTTTAAAATGTCTAATTTATGACTTTTTATTTCAACTATTCCATACTTAGACTTAGTGAAATTTTTATTACATGATTTTATTATATATACCGAAAACATGGCGTAAAACTTAAATGTATTATACACCTTAATTTTAAATTCGAAGCTTATACCACGAATCCTTTCATTTTCCATGTCAGGGTCTTCTTCCAGGGAGTGAGCCAAACTATTTGAGGCGCACTCTTCTAAAGAGTCGAAAAGAAGAGAATCGGAATACCATGCATTTATACATTCTGTTTCCTTTTCATTCTCATCCGTGCTTGTTGTTATTAATTCAATTCTTTTTGTGGTCGGATCAAATGTTAGTTATTTCATTGTTATTCTTTCAGCACACTGAAAGACAATTAGCAGTTCGTAAATACTATTTTCATCACACTACACTTGTTATTTATACTTGTCAGAGGTCTACAGCAACTAGTTATTACTTATCTACAGTGAATGTGGTGAAATAGATTATTTAGAAATAAAATAAAAAATATAATGCAATGGAAAAAACCCATACGTTTTCTTTAAGTGATGTGGTGAAATAGGGTAAATACAATTGTTATATACAACTCTTGCTGATATAAAAGGCTAGAGTGTTTAAGATTTTTACACATTTAAAAAGAAATAGTTTCACAATAAAATTAAAATTATAAGTGAACATGAGTTTATAGTGATCGATGTTCAAGGATTCTTCGTTAAGAACAAATTCCTTCCAAAGGAGTTGAGTGTAGCTGGAAGTGCTGTACAACTAAAAACTTTCACCATTAAACCACCATGTGGATATTCAAAAATAACAATGATGGAAACAATTACAGTGAACTGGCTAACAAACAAATATCATGGTTTATTGTGGAACGATGGTGAATCATCATTGAAAGAGGTTAAAAAGTACTAAAATCAATGTATTAAAGGGAAGGAAAATAAGCTAATTGTTTATGTTAAAGGATTTGAAAAAATTAAATGGGTAGAAGATATAATTAAAAAAGATATTAATATATTAAATTTAGATGATTTTAACTGTCCAAATATAGATCAATTATATAAAGCTAATATGAATGTTACCAATGAAATTAGTCTTTGTGATTATCATAAAATGAAAAATGTTCTACCAATTTGTTGTAAATATTAAGAAAAAAATGTTATTTTATTGAAAAATTTTATTATAAAATGTATGAATAAAGAAAACATAAATTGAATTAGTAGTTGTTTTTATTTCACAAGAAACAGGCTTTCGTTGTTATCATTTTTTATTGTGGTTAATGTTAGCATACATGGGTTTAGATAAAAGAGTGGTAGAGAGTGGTTTACTTTATTCTACATCACCTTGATTTCACCACAATCGGCTTAGATTAAAAATGTTGTGTATAAAAGCTAGTGAGTGAGCGAACAATTTTTCAGTTCACAAAATTCAACAAAGTTAAATACGTTAACAGTACTAATCAAAATTAATATAGAGAACGTGTTATTAAAAATTAATTTAGTGTCAACGAATAAAACTTATATAAAACCAAACTTTCGTTAACGGCCTTTCCCTTTAATACACCGATGAAAATTCTAAAGATGGAGAAGAAAACCACAAAATTTGGTTATAAGATATACATGGAGCGGGAGAAAAATGTGGTATTTTTACCGGAAAAATACAATGATCTGAGTGAAGAGGAACTTGCTGTACTATCCACCGGAGAGTTTAATGTTACAAAAACAATGTATTCCAAAATCAATTACAATTTCATTTTTAAAAAAGAGAAGTAAAAATTAAAAAATTAATTGATATTTAATCAATCACCTTATTAAAGAACATGTGCGTTTTCAGAATCGCTTCAGTTTGATTAGAAACTTTAAACAGAACATTATAAAAAATGAATAATTCTTGCGAAATATGTGAAAAGGAATTTAATTGTATTATTGCATTGAAGCGACATGTCAGATTACAACATACTAATAGTTACTTTAAATGTAACTTATGTAATCTTAAATTTAGTGAGGTGAATAAACTAATTAAACACAAGCGATTTGAACATCAATCAAGCAATGAAATAACAGAACACTATACTCATTGTGTTACGAGTGAATAATATATTTTATCATCGAAATATAGTATTAATTTGCGAACGAATGTACATAAACAAAATTCGATAAAGGAAACAAATATACAATCAAATGTAAAATGTATAAACTCGGTTTTCGATGGTCGTATTACAACATATGTATTTGAAAATCCTATTAAAAATGATTTAGTACCGATGAACTTTTTTAATACAATTGAAAATCAATTTTGCGAAATAATAAAAGATGCCGTCGAAAAACATAAAGGTATTAAAATTAATTGTAAACTTTTCGGTAAATACATTTTGATAAAAGAAGAGGAACAATGTTCATTGGAATTAAAATCACACCAAACAAAAATGTGTATATTACAATTGCATATTGAAAAAGAAGACATTTTAAACACTTTCAAAGATGAATGTGAAATTTTATTTAAAAAAATTAGTGAGTTTCAAGAAAGAGATAGTGGTTGGGCCTTAATAGAAATTTGTCACTTGGAAGTCAATATAAATGCATATAAGCCCATTGCTGGATCAAAATATATATCATTACCAAAGAATATTATGAATAGGAAAGCTTGCATCAACGTTAAAAACAACGATGACTATTGTTTTAAATGGGCGATTATTTGGGCATTGTATCCAGTTACCAATCATGCACAAAACTGTTATTCATATCAAATCAAAAATGAAGAAATTATCATTCTACAAAACAATATTATACTTAATTTTAAAGACTTAAATTTTCCAATGTCGATAAACGATATCAAAACCTTCGAAAACAATAATCCACTCATAAGGTAAATGTGTACGGCTTAGATGCAGACAGAGATGTTATCATAGGACCATATTATCATTCTAAAGAAGAAAAATTACATCATATCAATCTTCTACTATTGGAAGACATTTCAAATATTCACTATGTCTGGATAAAACAAATTTCAAGGTAACATATAAATGTTTTTTAATTAAAAAAGAAAAAAATTATATTAAAAAATAAAATTTTTTTATAAAATATTATAGATTGGTGAAAAGCCAACTGACACGACACCGAAGACGAGTGTATATATGTAACATTTGTCTATCACATTTTCATAAAGAAGAGGCGTTAACACAACATCGAGAAGAGTGTAACCATATTGTAACCGAACTACCTTCAGAAAATGAAAAGGTATTAAAATTTAAGAATTTTAAAAATCAATTAGAGGTACCATTCGTTATATATGCAGATTTTGAATGTATTTTAGAACATATAGATGTAGATGCATCAAAAAAAAAAGCATATGTTGTCATATTTGTAAAGAATATTTAAGTTTCGATGAGAGAGTAGCCGATCATTGTCATTTAACTGGTGAATATAGAGGACCAGCACACATTGAGTGTAATTTAAAATATCAAATCGTTAAATTTATACCAATACTCTTTCATAATCTTTCATAATAAATAAAGAGCTATATATTTCTATATCAAAAAAAATTTATATTAATGATAAAAATAAAAGTGAACTTCGATTTTTAGATTCGTTTCGGTTTATGCCATCGAGCTTACAAAGTCTAGCAGATAATTTATCTGAAACCAATATCTTTACTATAAAATCTTTTTTTTTCCAAAATGAATGAATTTAATTTGATGAGAAGTAAAGGTGCCTTTCCATATGATTATCTTAGTTCAGTAGATCGACTCAAAGAAACCCAACTACCACATATTTCTTTTTTCTATAATAAATTAACTGATGAAGCATGTAAATATGTTGACTATGAACATTAGGGTGACAATTAAATGTATGGAGTATTTTTTTTTTCTTTATTGTTTTGGTCTCAGTGTTTTTTTGTGTGTAGTTTTATTTAAAAAAAATTCTAGTAAAATTTCAAGGTCGTAGGAAGAGGATTAGGGGGCGCGTCGGCCCCCCAAAGTTACACAAAATACGTTTTTTCACGCAAATTCTTACTTTGACTGCTTGTAACTTTCTCTGTGTTTTTTTTTTTAAACATTACTGGCGAAAGATGTTCATTAATATGTCTACAATAACATCTGTCAATAACATTTTTGTCTAATGTTAATATTTAATGAAAAAAACTTAAATATAGGAGAAAAAGTACGCCTCAATGTCGATTTATTATACTTAAATAAAACTACTTATGTATATGATTTCTCTTTTTATTAATATTGTTTAAAGCACTTGAGACAATGTCTTTTTATTACAGTCCGGAAACCGCTGGCGGTAATCGCTAACAATTTTTAAAACAAATTGTTTTTGGCGTTCATTTTTGGTAAATAGTTTATTATACTCTTCCATCAATTTAACCCCCCTTTCGGCAGTGTCATTTGTAACATTTAATTTTTTCATCAGTTCAGCCGCTTTACAATAAGATTGGTCCTGCTCCCATTTGTCTGGGTTTAATTTAAAAAAATCAGTATTTATTTGAAATCTTTCAAATAATGCTTTTGTTTCGGCAGAGACGAACTGTTCAATTCCGTCATGGAATATTTCAACGATTTCTCTATCATTTATTGTAGCTCGCTTTGTGTTTTGCTCTTGTTCAAAATCATTTTCCAAAGCCGCCACCATTTTTTGTTTTGAAAAAAGGGATACGTTGCTGTCAAAAAATGCAAGACCAACCGCCTCAGGGCTTAAATACCACAAGTGGTTCCTGAACTTTTTAAGAGCAACATAAGATATAGCAGCATCAATTTTTTTGAAGTTTTCAAGTTTTTGTAAAAATAAAAAATCTTGATATGGCGCTTTAATGGCCAAAGGAGCAGAAAACCACGCTTCGACATAGACTTCAGCAATAAAAACACAAATTTGACGAAGCCCATTTAATTCAGTTGCTGAAAGCTGGAACTCGTTACGGAATAAAAATATTTTTAAACAGTAAATCGCTTTTGCCATCCACCTTGCATGGTGAACAGCTCCTGGCGATCGAAACATTAGGCTGTTTGGATGTGTCTTTTCTGGTTTTTGACCCAGGAAGAGCAAAGTGAGTTCCAAGAATTCTTTATAGTCTTCCCTGGGTTGTTTTTCTTCCAAGATATTATTTACTGCACCGATAATGCGAACAGCAGACTCTTTCATGTACGTCTTGACAGTTGGATCGTTGATGCCATACTCATAGTTTTTAGCATCAATCTTAGCCCAAGCATTTTTAAATTTCTCAAACATTTTAACGTTTGGACTTCCATAACAGCTTATTTTTTCTTCGAAAACGCATCTTAAAACAATCTCGTATATATGATGACGGCATGGTAACCATAAAAGTTGTCTTTGTAAATTATTTTCAATTAACGTACAGGTACCATTGAAACGCCCAGTATTGACCGCTGTTGTATCAAACACTAAAGCTTTGATGTGATTTTGCAGACCATATTCATAAATAGCATCGCATACAGCGGATGCCTGTTCTTTTCCAGTACCGGAATCAAGTGCAGGTATTTCAAGAAGCTGTTCAACTTTACCGCTCGATATTATTATAGGCAACCTATCAACTTTATCATTTCCCGTCAGCGCCGGCAAAAGTTTACCATCCCAATGAAGGCAGATAGCGTCGAGCTCATTTAATTTTAATTTATTTTTTAATGCTGAAATTCTTTCTTCACGGATTTGTTCCCTTTCCTGGTGTACAGACGTTCGGTTTAAAATATAATATTCAACATTATTACCCAGAGCTTCAACGACTGCGCTTATTAGATGAACCGCATGTCTGTCACTGATTTTACAGACATCGAGTGCGGCCGCCAGTTTTGGTGTTAGTATTTTATTTGTTCCCCTACATTTTTTGGCTGGAGGTTGACTACAACGTGGGTCACATTCCATATCTGGAAAACTGTTATCATTCTCTGAAGATTCAGATGACAGCAACTCTGCAGTTTCATCTAATAAAAACGACTTAATTTAAAGAAAATAAAAAATAAACAATAACATACAACGAACCAATTAATGCAATTTCACGATTATTCCGCTCCACTTGTTGTAATAAATTGTTGTTGCGTTCTTCAAGTCGGCACTCTCGGCGTACTTGTTCGTAATCGATACCATACATAAAGCCTGGGCGCCCCGTTTTTCGTTGACTTATCAAGAAATCAATATCTTCTTGATTCGACATTATTTTTAATGCACTTGCATGCGCCACGTCAAAAAGCATATCCAATTTTTCTTTCCACGTGTTTACTTTGCTCTTATGGAAATTAGAAGTCTTCTTTGAATCTTTTTGAAAGCTTTGCCATTCTTTATACAATTTCTCTACATTTGTAATGCAGTGTTGTTTATCCTTGACCGGAATGCGGGCTTTTTCCCAGAACACGAATAGTTCTTTTACAACTAAATCTGAACTTTCCCGTAAATTTTTTTTTACTACACGTAAATTGAAAAACAAAACTTTCAACACTTCTATATTGGAGGGTAGTTTACTTCCCGTTAATGAGTTGTTACAATAACCAATTAAATATATGCGTTCACGTAAATTTCTAGCAGACATTTTCGACTTTTCACATTCAAATATTCACTTCGAATGATTTTTTTGCAAATTTAATGCTATTAAAAAATGTTTGCGGCTGCTGCATATAACTGTAAAATAAGAATCTATTTTCCGAGAAACATTGGTGCTGATTTTTTGTCGGTAGCTTACGCAAGCATTGAGAATAATATTGTTGAGGTTGTAACGGGAATATTCTCGGTCACAATTGTCAATATTATACATCGCTTCAGCATACAGGCAAAAAAAATTTGAAGCAAACTTTTAAAGACAATTCTTACACTTGAAAACAAAAGTAAACAAAAAAAGTCTGAAGTTCGGACTAGCGAGGTCTTACTGTGTATATTTGTTGAAGCTACTCTTACGTAAATCATAAGGAATTTTCTATATGAATCTTTAATTAAATAAATCTGAACAAAATCCAAAATTTGAATCATATAAGTAATTTTATTTAAGTATAATAAATCGACATTGAGGCGTACTTTTTCTCCTATATTTAAGTTTTTTTCATTAAATATTAACATTAGACAAAAATGTTATTGACAGATGTTATTGTAGACATATTAATGAACATCTTTCGCCAGTAATGTTTAAAAAAAAAAAACACAGAGAAAGTTACAAGCAGTCAAAGTAAGAATTTGCGTGAAAAAACGTATTTTGTGTAACTTCAGGGGGCCGACGCGCCCCCTAATCCTCTTCCTACGACCTTGAAATTTTACTAGAATTTTTTTTAAATAAAACTAAACACAAAAAAATACTGAGACCAAAGAAAATATCACTTTCGAAATTAACTGTCACCCTAATGAACATGCACAAAAAGTCTGGAAGGAATTTAACTGTTTACCTTATTATATTACTTATTATTGTATTTAAAAGTAGATGTGTTATTACTTTGTGATGTGTTTGCAAATTTTAGAAAAGTTTGTAAATCAATTCACAATTTAGACCCATGTCAGTATTATACTACTCCAGGTCGTGGGATGCAATGTTGAAATTAACAAACATAAATTTAGAGCTCTTAACCGACCTTAGTATGCATAATTTTATAAAGAAGGGTTTTAGAGGAGGTATTGTACAATGTGCGAAACGACATTCAATAGCAAATAATAAATATTTGAGTGACTTTGATTGACATAAAGAATCAAATTATCTTGTTTATTTAGATGTTAATACTTTATATGGTTACGCAATGTCTCAATATTTACCTTATTCAAATTTTGAATGGGTTGAGGATATTCAAAATTTTAATTTAAATAATGTACAAGATTATTCACCAATTGGTAATATATTAGAAGTAGACTTAGAATATCCAACAAACTTACACGCTTATCACAATAATTTTCCATTTTGATCAAAAAATAAGTAAAATGAAAATATGAAACATCCGAAGCTAATAACCGGTTTAACACCCAAAGAAAAGTATATTATACACTATAGGAATCTTCAACAGTGTCTGAGTCATGGATTGATTTTAACAAAAATACATAGAGTACTTAAATTTAATCAATTGGATTGGATGAAGAAATATGTATATTGATTTAAATAATCATCATCGGACTTTAGCGGAAAATGAATTTGAACGAAATTTTTTCAAACTATTGAACATTGCAGTCTATGGTAAGACAATGGAAAGTGTTGATAATAGAAAAGACATTAAGTTAGTTACCGAGTGGGAGAATAGCGGAAGGAGATTAGGAGCACGTGTATTAATAGCCAAATTTAATTTTCATAGTTCACGTAGATTTTCTGAAAATATGATTGAACTTGAGCTAAAATTTACATGTGATTGACATGTCTGCTGTCACGATTTAGATAGATGAATATTTTGTTAGGAATGTGGTTGCGTTAGTCGTTAGATCGTTAGCTGGTAGTGGTGTTGGTAATAAAAACACAAATTTTTCAATTTTTTTATTATTTTATTTATTTTTTTGTAGTAAAAAGGGTTTTAAGAAATTTAATAGTTTTTCCAGCTTTTTATATCGGTGAAAGAAAATGTTACATGCACATGTGTTTACATGTGTCAAGTCATCGTTTGTTGTCTACATACAATCTAGTTTATATAAACCATATATTGAATACTTAAAAGGATAGGCTGTATCATAGGGTTGCAATTCTGCAATCATATCCTTAAAAAATGCAATATATTCTTTACCCAACAGACATTGGTATTTATTAACTATTTTTTTTAAATCGATAGTTAGCATTTTTTGATGTCTTTCCCTTACCAAATGATTTATCACTAATTGAAAAATATAAAAACGAAAGATATTTATTTTTTTTAAAATGTCTAATTTATGACTTTTTATTTCAACTATTCCATACTTAGACTTAGTGAAATTTTTATTACATGATTTTATTATATATACCGAAAACATGGCGTAAAACTTAAATGTATTATACACCTTAATTTTAAATTCGAAGCTTATACCACGAATCCTTTCATTTTCCATGTCAGGGTCTTCTTCCAGGGAGTGAGCCAAACTATTTGAGGCGCACTCTTCTAAAGAGTCGAAAAGAAGAGAATCGGAATACCATGCATTTATACATTCTGTTTCCTTTTCATTCTCATCCGTGCTTGTTGTTATTAATTCAATTCTTTTTGTGGTCGGATCAAATGTTAGTTATTTCATTGTTATTCTTTCAGCACACTGAAAGACAATTAGCAGTTCGTAAATACTATTTTCATCACACTACACTTGTTATTTATACTTGTCAGAGGTCTACAGCAACTAGTTATTACTTATCTACAGTGAATGTGGTGAAATAGATTATTTAGAAATAAAATAAAAAATATAATGCAATGGAAAAAACCCATACGTTTTCTTTAAGTGATGTGGTGAAATAGGGTAAATACAATTGTTATATACAACTCTTGCTGATATAAAAGGCTAGAGTGTTTAAGATTTTTACACATTTAAAAAGAAATAGTTTCACAATAAAATTAAAATTATAAGTGAACATGAGTTTATAGTGATCGATGTTCAAGGATTCTTCGTTAAGAACAAATTCCTTCCAAAGGAGTTGAGTGTAGCTGGAAGTGCTGTACAACTAAAAACTTTCACCATTAAACCACCATGTGGATATTCAAAAATAACAATGATGGAAACAATTACAGTGAACTGGCTAACAAACAAATATCATGGTTTATTGTGGAACGATGGTGAATCATCATTGAAAGAGGTTAAAAAGTACTAAAATCAATGTATTAAAGGGAAGGAAAATAAGCTAATTGTTTATGTTAAAGGATTTGAAAAAATTAAATGGATTATTATTAAAAAAGATATTAATATATTAAATTTAGATGATTTTAACTGTCCAAATATAGATCAATTATATAAAGCTAATATGAATGTTACCAATGAAATAAGTCTTTGTGATTATCATAAAATGAAAAATGTTCTACCAATTTGTTGTAAATGTTAAGAAAAAAATGTTATTTTATTGAAAAATTTTATTATAAAATGTATGAATAAAGAAAACATAAATTGAATTAGTAGTTGTTTTTATTTCACAAGAAACAGGCTTTCGTTGTTATCATTTTTTATTGTGGTTAATGTTAGCATACATGGGTTTAGATAAAAGAGTGGTAGAGAGTGGTTTACTTTATTCTACATCACCTTGATTTCACCACAATCGGCTTAGATTAAAAATGTTGTGTATAAAAGCTAGTGAGTGAGCGAACAATTTTTCAGTTCACAAAATTCAACAAAGTTAAATACGTTAACAGTACTAATCAAAATTAATATAGAGAACGTGTTATTAAAAATTAATTTAGTGTCAACGAATAAAACTTATATAAAACCAAACTTTCGTTAACGGCCTTTCCCTTTAATACACCAATGAAAATTCTAAAGATGGAGAAGAAAACAACAAAATTTGGTTATAAGATATACATGGAGCGGGAGAAAAATGTGGTATTTTTACCGGAAAAATACAATGATCTGAGTGAAGAGGAACTTGCTGTACTATCCACCGGAGAGTTTAATGTTACAAAAACAATGTATTCCAAAATCAATTACAATTTCATTTTTAAAAAAGAGAAGTAAAAATTAAAAAATTAATTGATATTTAATCAATCACCTTATTAAAGAACATGTGCGTTTTCAGAATCGCTTCAGTTTGATTAGAAACTTTAAACAGAACATTATAAAAAATGAATAATTCTTGCGAAATATGTGAAAAGGAATTTAATTGTATTATTGCATTGAAGCGACATGTCAGATTACAACATACTAATAGTTACTTTAAATGTAACTTATGTAATCTTAAATTTAGTGAGGTGAATAAACTAATTAAACACAAGCGATTTGAACATCAATCAAGCAATGAAATAACAGAACACTATACTCATTGTGTTACGAGTGAATAATATATTTTATCATCGAAATAGAGTATTAATTTGCGAACGAATGTACATAAACAAAATTCGATAAAGGAAACAAATATACAATCAAATGTAAAATGTATAAACTCGGTTTTCGATGGTCGTATTACAACATATGTATTTGAAAATCCTATTAAAAATGATTTAGTACCGATGAACTTTTTTAATACAATTGAAAATCAATTTTGCGAAATAATAAAAGATGCCGTCGAAAAACATAAAGGTATTAAAATTAATTGTAAACTTTTCGGTAAATACATTTTGATAAAAGAAGAGGAACAATGTTCATTGGAATTAAAATCACACCAAACAAAAATGTGTATATTACAATTGCATATTGAAAAAGAAGACATTTTAAACACTTTCAAAGATGAATGTGAAATTTTATTTAAAAAAATTAGTGAGTTTCAAGAAAGAGATAGTGGTTGGGCCTTAATAGAAATTTGTCACTTGGAAGTCAATATAAATGCATATAAGCCCATTGCTGGATCAAAATATATATCATTACCAAAGAATATTATGAATAGGAAAGCTTGCATCAACGTTAAAAACAACGATGACTATTGTTTTAAATGGGCGATTATTTGGGCATTGTATCCAGTTACCAATCATGCACAAAACTGTTATTCATATCAAATCAAAAATGAAGAAATTATCATTCTACAAAACAATATTATACTTAATTTTAAAGACTTAAATTTTCCAATGTCGATAAACGATATCAAAACCTTCGAAAACAATAATCCACTCATAAGGTAAATGTGTACGGCTTAGATGCAGACAGAGATGTTATCATAGGACCATATTATCATTCTAAAGAAGAAAAATTACATCATATCAATCTTCTACTATTGGAAGACATTTCAAATATTCACTATGTCTGGATAAAACAAATTTCAAGGTAACATATAAATGTTTTTTAATTAAAAAAGAAAAAAATTATATTAAAAAATAAAATTTTTTTATAAAATATTATAGATTGGTGAAAAGTCAACTGACACGACACCGAAGACGAGTGTATATATGTAACATTTGTCTATCACATTTTCATAAAGAAGAGGCGTTAACACAACATCGAGAAGAGTGTAACCATATTGTAACCGAACTACCTTCAGAAAATGAAAAGGTATTAAAATTTAAGAAATTTAAAAATCAATTAGAGGTACCATTCGTTATATATGCAGATTTTGAATGTATTTTAGAACATATAGATGTAGATGCATCAAAAAGAAAGCATATGTTGTCATATTTGTAAAGAATATTTAAGTTTCGATGAGAGAGTAGCCGATCATTGTCATTTAACTGGTGAATATAGAGGACCAGCACACATTGAGTGTAATTTAAAATATCAAATCGTTAAATTTATACCAATACTCTTTCATAATCTTTCATAATAAATAAAGAGCTATATATTTCTATATCAAAAAAAATTTATATTAATGATAAAAATAAAAGTGAACTTCGATTTTTAGATTCGTTTCGGTTTATGCCATCGAGCTTACAAAGTCTAGCAGATAATTTATCTGAAACCAATATCTTTACTATAAAATCTTTTTTTTTCCAAAATGAATGAATTTAATTTGATGAGAAGTAAAGGTGCCTTTCCATATGATTATCTTAGTTCAGTAGATCGACTCAAAGAAACCCAACTACATACCACATATTTCTTTTTTCTATAATAAATTAACTGATGAAGCATGTAAATATGTTGACTATGAACATGCACAAAAAGTCTGGAAGGAATTTAACTGTTTACCTTATTATATTACTTATTATTGTATTTAAAAGTAGATGTGTTATTACTTTGTGATGTGTTTGAAAATTTTAGAAAAGTTTGTAAATCAATTCACAATTTAGACCCATGTCAGTATTATACTACTCCAGGTCGTGGGATGCAATGTTGAAATTAACAAACATAAATTTAGAGCTCGTGACCGACCTTAGTATGCATAATTTTATAAAGAAGGGTTTTAGAGGAGGTATTGTACAATGTGCGAAACGACATTCAATAGCAAATAATAAATATTTGAGTGACTTTGATTGTCATAAAGAATCAAATTATCTTGTTTATTTAGATGTTAATACTTTATATGGTTACGCAATGTCTCAATATTTACCTTATTCAAATTTTGAATGGGTTGAGGATATTCAAAATTTTAATTTAAATAATGTACAAGATTATTCACCAATTGGTAATATATTAGAAGTAGACTTAGAATATCCAACAAACTTACACGCTTATCACAATAATTTTCCATTTTGATCAGAAAATAAGTAAAATGAAAATATGAAACATCCGAAGCTAATAACCGGTTAAACACCCAAAGAAAAGTATATTATACACTATAGGAATCTTCAACAGTGTCTGAGTCATGGATTGATTTTAACAAAAATACATAGAGTACTTAAATTTAATCAATTGGATTGGATGAAGAAATATGTATATTGATTTAAATAATCATCATCGGACTTTAGCGGAAAATGAATTTGAACGAAATTTTTTCAAACTATTGAACATTGCAGTCTATGGTAAGACAATGGAAAGTGTTGATAATAGAAAAGACATTAAGTTAGTTACCGAGTGGGAGAATAGCGGAAGGAGATTAGGAGCACGTGTATTAATAGCCAAATTTAATTTTCATAGTTCACGTAGATTTTCTGAAAATATGATTGCTATTGAAATGAAAAAAGCTCATATTGTCTACAACAAACCTATATATATTGGTTTTTATGTCTTGGAAATATCGAAATGGCATATGTATCGTTTTCATTATGATTATATGAAACCAAAATATACGATAAATGTTAATCTTAATTATATGGATACAGACTCCTTTATTTATGACATTAAAACAACTGATTTTTATGAAGATATTCGTGATGATATTAGCTCATATTTTGATACTTCAAAACATTCAAACCCAAATATTTTTAATTTACCATTGTTAAATAAACAGGTTTTAGGTATGATGAAGGATGAAGTAAATGGAAAACTTATAAAAGAATTTGCTGGTTTAAGATCAAAAATGTACTCCATTCAAATTGATCAAGAAGATAGGAAATTTAAAAAAGTTAAAGGTGTTAAATATTCATGTGTAAAGAAGCTTTCTGTTGACGATTTTAGATTATGTTTATTGAATAAGAAAAAATATGTGGATAAAATGCATGTTTTTCGATCAAAATGTCATGAAATTTATACACAACATATAAAAAAGTTAGTATTAAGTAATTTAGATGATAAGAGATTTGTAAAAGAAAATGGGATTGAAACGTATGCATGGGGTCATTACAAAATATATAAAAACAACTAATTAAAACCAAAAAACAACTTTTTTTTTTATTTTTAAGAGTATTTTTGGTATACAAATTTTAAACATAAGTGACCACAATTGTAAGTATTAAATTTTTGTTTTCGTGTATAATTATATTCTATAGGTGGTTGTAAATTTCCAAAACTATCAAAATATTTCTTATAATTATACTTCTTATAGTACGCTACCCAATGAGTTCCAATACCGTTTACATCATTTAAATTAACGATACCACATTCTTGCTCTAGTGGTTTTTTACGTAAAGAATTACGCATGAAAATTCCTCTGAAATATTTCAGTTTTTTACCATAATTGAAAAAATCAATGTCTGTTAGTGGTCGATTGGGTAGATCACTTAAAAGTTTTTTATGGTGATGCTTGCGGACCATAAAAGAGTCCATATCCTGTTTTATATGGTTTAAGGAATAAACCTTTACCCATAGCAATTGATTCCATGTATCTATTGTGTCGTTTTGACTCTTCCAGATCTTCTTTTCCTTGTTTAATATCTCTTATTGTTTTATAAATACTTGATCCGGTAGTTCCAAGAGCTGCTAATGCTGTTATAAGTAATGGGAATTAATGGAAGAAAACCACCGATTTAAGGTAGTGGAATAATTCTTGGTAAGGAAATTTTTGATTTTTTCCTTTTTAATCCAGTATTTTTAGCATTTTGAGCAATTTTCACAGCACTCTCGATATCTTTAGGTTTTTCACTTTTCAAAAGCTTTTTAGTTTTGTTAATAACTTCTTTAAATTATGTTTGTTTCTTCTTTTTTCTTTGTGTTTTTTTTTTAATTTATTGGTTTTGTTTTTGATTAAAGGTATTTCTAACCCAAATTTTACTTTTGTCTTCATCGCGTTTGTTACAAACCAAGCAGCTGCGCGCTCTTTTAAATCGCTATTATTAGATGTTACTCGTTGCCAGGCCCTTTCAGCTAAAATTTTATCAGCTTGATGTCTGTAGTTTACTTCTTTTGACTGTGAATATGCAATGTCGTGTTCTCTGCAAGCTGCATCTAATTGATTTATTCCTTTGTCTCCTCTTGCTAAACGTTTAGCTAATTTGGTCCCTGGTCCACAAAACTGACAGCCTGGTATGTGTAATTCAATTGGTAATTTATTTATTAAGTTGTTTACAAAGCCACGTCCTGTTTTATACTGTTTTCGAAACTTTTTTTTATTATATTTTATAGACATTCTAGATTAAAATTTTTGTAATATATTTATTTATACGAGTATATACACTTGTAAGCATTTAAAATCCAAATACCAAGTTTTATTATAAAACGTTTGTTTATATACTCAAGAGCTTTTAGTTAACAAAATGCGTTTGGTAAAGCAACCAATAACAATTGAAGTGAAAAATGTGGACAAAGTCTATATGAGTGGTGAAACATATAAGACTAAACGTAGTTCTCTTTTACCAAATTCAATACGTGCTTTAATTGTAGGGCCATCAAATTGCGGAAAAACTAACGTAATGTTTAGTTTAATAGAAAGTCCGAATGGGCTTTCTTTTAAAAATATTTATATTTACTCAAAATCATTATATCAACCGAAATATTGTTATCTAAAGAAATTGATTGATCCCATTAATGAAATAAATCTATATATGTTTGCAGAAAATGAAAAAGTTGTAAGTCCAGACAAAGCGAATACAAATTCTATAATAATATTCGATGATGTTATATGTGATAAACAAAATAACATAAGAGATTATTTTTGTATGGGAAGACATAAAAACATTGATTGTTTTTATTTATGTCAAACATATACGAAAATTCCCAAACATGTAATACGTGACAATGCTAATATGATAATCATGTTCAAACAGGACGAATTGAATATAAAGCATATATATCTACAATGATCATGTCATTGGTGATATTTTATTCACAAAATTTCTCAATTTGTGTAACGAATGTTTGAAAGATAAATATGGATTTCTTGTTATAAGTAAAGATGATGAAATCAAAAAGGATTCGATAATTTTATACATTTGTGAAAGAATAAGAAAAGGTGTCTCTTATAAACCAGATATAAACCAGATACAGATCAGTGAAGTAACAGATCTATATATTATCACACGGAAGCACACTTATAAAACTTAATAAAAAATTGGAAATAACTTATTAAAAAATATTGTACAGACACGTCAAGTGTTAAGAAATAAATTAAAAGCTATGAAATTAAATACTGAAGATCATTTAAGTATGTTGGAAGTTACATTTCAGCCGATAACAAAACCTTTGAACGAAATTGTGAAGCCCAAAACGTAAAAATTATGGTGTTAATAATAACTTTGAAATTAAGGCTAAAAAAATATTGTATAAACAAAACGAACCCAATTTGAAACGAAAATACACTAATGATGATTTTGATGATGATAATAACGAGCATAAAAGTAAAAAAAGATCACACTTATTTTTTGGAAAACGAGAAAGTTAAACACAATTGAATAACGATACAAAACGTGTTCAAGTTCAACCCAATTTTAAACGAAAATCCCAAACACAATTGAATAACGATATAAAACGTGTTAAAGTTCAACCAAATTTTAAACGAAACCCCAAAACACAATTGAATAACGATATAAAACGTGTTAAATTATCTAATAAACAGATAAAAATTAGTCCTCCAAATAAATCTCGTTTATCGATAAATCTACTATTACTCAAAGATAATAAAGATACAATTTATGGTTTTCATGTAGATAACAATGGGAAATGGAAATTTAAATATCAACATATAATACGAAAATTACTTAATATCAAAAGAAAGCGGAAGTGGTATATCACTGAAAACTTTAAATAATAATAAAACGGATTATGTTTTTTGGGTTAATCCTAACGAATAAGTAGACAGATTACGATTACTTGTATCATCAACGGGTGTTGGCCATAATAATCATAATAACGAGATAATTGCCATTATCGAAGAACTTAAAGAAGCTAATATAATTGTATAAACAAAAAAATTAGTAAGAGTAATGTAAATAAATTTGGTGAGAGCTCATTAAATCACCATCATTTAGATGAAAATAAATTAATGTACTATCTAGATAAAATGCTTGAAATTTATATTGATAGAGAACAAAGAAGTTTAAATCTAATATTAAAAAGTTAAATACTAAAATCGATGAGATTAAAGATAATCAAAATTCAGCTTTAAACGTTGTTAATGCTCAAATCGATTCATTAAAAACAATAATGAACAAAGATGTTAAAGAAGATGTTGAAGTAATTCAAAAAGCTGTTAACAATAGTTTACTTGATGCAAATAAAGAATTTTTAAATAAAATTAATCAAAGATTTGAAAATATTGAAAGTTTAATACTTAAATATCTTAACACATTAAATGCAGATGATGTCAAAGCAATAAAGATAAAGCAGCCATTTATTAAATTTTAAATAAAAATAAGGGAAAAGTTACATTTTTATTTAGAAGGTTTGAGTGACTCACACAAACAATGTAAGATGAATGTGGAAAAAAAAGAATTAGTCAACGAATTGCATAAGCAAGCACGTAAAAATTTTAAAAGAAGACAAGTTGTTTTGAAAGGAATTGATGATTTGTGGCAAGCTGATTTAGTAGAAATGGGACAACATGAAGCTGAGAATAAAAAATATCGATATCTCCTAACTGTAATAGACACGTTTTCGAAAAAAGCTTGGGTTGAAGCAATTAAAAATAAAACTGCCCACAACGTTACAAATGCTATAAAAGGTATTTTCAAAATGAGTCATCGTGTTCCAAAGAATTTACAAACTGATGACGGTAAAGAGGTTTTCAATACTCAATTTAAACAACTAAAAAAAAAGATAATAAAATTAAAATGACTATTCCACATATAGCGTTTTAAAGGCATCTATAATTGAACGTTTTAATCGAACTTTAAAGGGAATGATGTGGAAAGAGTTTAGTTTTAAAGGTACATACCGTTGGATTGATAAATATAAAGAGCTAGTTGATAAATATACACCTAATGAAGTCAACTCTTCTAATGAAAAACGATTATTACAAACCGTTTACAACCGTTTAAAAATGTTTAGAAAAGTAAAGTTTAAAATTAATGATTACGTTCGAATAAGTACGTTTTTGAAAAAGGATATACCCCAAATGGGACAACAGAGATTTTTACAATTAAAACCATTCGAAATACAAACGCCACAACATATCTATTAAAAGATTATTAAGATAATGAAATTAAAGGAGGATTTTATGAACATGAATTACTGAAAACTAAATTCCCCAACACATATTTAATAGAAAAGGTTTTAAAAAGACAAAAAAATTAGATTTATGTTAAATGGTTGGATTTTTCATCAGAACATAACTCATGGATAAATAGATCATCTCTATAGAACACTTTTTCATTCAACTATTTAACATTAAGATGTCAATAACGTTAACAATAAGCGGAAACTCTTCATTACTTCACGCAAATTATTTCCCTCCTATTGAGTTAGAGGGTAATTATGTTTGTGGGTTAATAAGTTTCGAGATAAAATCAACGGAAAAAATTTACTTTGATAAAAAGTGTACAGTTGGTACATTATTAGGTTTTAGCAAAATACAATTATAAGTCAACACAAAACACAATTCAGATCAACCAATAAATATAACAAAAATCAATACATTATCTGTCAATTGTAATATTGTTAGCGGATCATATATAAATAACACATCAGCTCATATTTTACATTAGTTTGCTCTTAGCGTTAGTCCAGTATATAAAATCAATGAAACACCAGCTAATGTTATATATTTACCACTTAATACCAATTCGATACACACTCTCATATTAAAAGTTACCGATCAACACGGTAATTTAATAAATTTTCGAGGTGAGAAGATAAGGTTACATTTGATACCATCATCTAAAAACATGACAATTCTTAATATGAAACCATCTAACAATAATCTATCTTCATTCAATTCACGAACGTTATCAACGGTGGATGAGCAAATCGAAATTAGTCCCGGTGAAAAAAAACAAAGAAAATATAAACGAAAACGACGTTATCAAGCACAGACTCTTACTTTAAATAACAAAGAATTTCTTCAACAATAAGGATTTCAATTGAACAGAAAAAAAGAAAATGGGGAAACATACTTAGCGTATTAAGGAGGCCGGAATCCGATACTAGCATAATTAACCCTTTCGCTATATTGTTGCCATATGGCAAAGTCAAACTTTGGGGCAGCGTACCTTCCCCTAGTTAGAAAAAGAGGTTATTTTTATTAACAGTTATGTTGTTTAAATCTTTACGAAAAATACAAAATTAAAATGAGCTATGTTGTTGCTGAATTATAGATCATAGAGCAGTTTGAGTGAAGCAACTTTTTCTACTTTAAATTTTTTGAAGGAATTCCCTTTTTTATTTTCAAGATAAGTGAAAAGTATTAGAATTAAAAAAAAAATTGTTGGTGAGAATACGTCAGAAGTCTTCCGATTTATCGTTTGGCATTACATTTTTTTGTTGTAATCCCCTGAAGCAGATGCAACGATTTTCAAAGTTGCTATGTTGCCAAATGGCAACATTTGCCACTTAAGGTGCTAAAACTTTATAAAATTAGCTGAGCCGCTGAGCATGCATTACATTCATTCGCGCATGAACTTCGTAGCGATAAGACGTTTTTTGTGCTGTAATAATAATCTTGTAGCAATGTCGCGTAAAATGAAAGACACTGATATTGAAAACATTCTGGTTGACTTTGAGGACTCTGGTATATCCGATATCGAAGACTCTCAGGGAACAGATTGATGACTGTATAATGCATTTGACAAAAACGAATCCTTTATGATCGAATTAATTCGATGGAAATTCGAGAAAATATATGGATCTTTTAGAATTCCGTAACGATATTGCTGATGGACTTATAGCTCTATCGAAGAGAGTGGACGTCCAAGAGCAGAGCTGAGCGAAGAATCCTCTTCAACACCAAAAAGGTAAAGTGAAGCGGCACCTTCCGTATCTGTGCGCTACGATGGAAACCATCATTGGCCGGAGTACAAAAAGGAGAAGTGCAGATGCAAAGTTGTAGGGTTTTTTAGGATACACCAGGTACAAGTGCTCGAAGTGCCATGTTCATCTATGCATAGCAATGGAGCTCGGAACTGTTTTAAAGACTATAATTATGGGATTTAAAACCAAATAGTGTGATCGAAAACACATTTAGGACGTTCACAAGATCCAGGTTATCGGGTGTCTGGTTATGTGGTTGTAATTTTTTTCAATTTCAAACAACAAAGTAAACAAAATTAAAAATAAAAAATTTTTTGTGTACTTTGTTGTTGGAAACTGAAAAAAATTACAACCACATAACCAGACAACCCGATATCCTGGATAGCGTGAACAGCCCAAATCTTTTATTTCTTAACTTTAACCGATGAAAATGTCGAAGTAAAGATTTCGGACGTATTGAACGTTTTCATCAATCATAGTTTATAAGTAAAAGGACTGATAATTTGCAAAAATGTGTTTTCGAACTCATTTACATATACCAAGAGTATTGTTAATTTTATTTTCGTTGTGTTATTTATAATTGTTTACTATTATTTTTAATTATATAATGAATTATAAATGAACTTTTCTCACTACATTATATTTAGTTTATATATGTAAATATTTCCAGTTCTTGAAAACTACAATAATTTTAATTTTAAAACAAGTTCAATTCATGTTAAGGTATAAATATTTATATACTTTTTTTAATTATATGTTTATGTTTTAAAAATTGATGATAATTTATAATATTTCTGTCACTGTAATGAGTATTTAACTATTAACTGAAATAAAATAAATAAAAACGTTTGTACAAGAAATCATAAAAACCCCTCTTATTCTATACCTTCTACGAATTTTGTTGCCATATGGCAACATCCGAAAAAACTTATTTCTCCAAACAATTTTGAAAAAATTTAAATTGGTTGTTGATGGAGAAGTCAATTTACGGTATTCTGTGAAATTTCACATTTTTTCCATTGTGCAATAAAAAGATATACTGAAAGGTTTAATAAGGAATATCACAGCTATTTACCATATTTACAATCTTTTGATAATAATGATGAAATTCGCATTGCAATTTAAAACCAAGATTTATATCTCTTACCTAGTGAAAGCTTTTTATACATTGAAGGATTTGCTCAAAGAGCTTCAGAACACACAGTCTCACCTACTATACATTTGTTAAACAATTGTATGGCATATCTTTTTAAAGAAATTCGATATAAACTTAATGGGGTAGAAATTGATCATACACGTAAATTAGGTATTTCAACAGATATGAAAAACCATGTATCGTTAACTAATAACGAACTTAACGCCTTAGAAAATGCTGGATGGTCAGGAATTGGTAAAACGATGACACTTAGTAGCGGTCATTTTAACTTTTGTGTTCCATTGAAACTATTACTTGGCTTTGCTGAAGATTTTACTAAAATTGTAGTTAATGCTAAACATGAATTGATTTTAGTGCGAGCAAATGATAACAAAAATGTGATAGGAACATCAGTTGCAACGGAAACATTTGAGTTAAAAATTTTAAACATTACCTCGAAAATGCCGCATATTCAACTATCTGACGCCCACAAATTAGAGATGTTTAAAACTGTTAGAGTTTTCTCGCAGAGGAAATAAAAACGTGTCCGTTCGTTTTGAAGTATTTATTCAGAGTGCCGTTTTAAATAGCGGTGTGATATAAAGAGAGTAGTTAGTGATTATATACAACTAATATATAAAAGATGAGTTTATGTTTGCAGGGTTGCATTTAGAATTCAACAATCGTCCCCTCAAACAAAACTTATAAATAATGAAAAAATCACAATTCAAATGTGTTACAATTCAATTTTAATTAATCTACAAGCATCAATATGCTTCTGCTTTCCCAACGCCTTAGTGAGTACGTCTGCTGCATTTTCATCTGTCGAAACATACTGCACCTCAATTTGTTCTTCTTCGAATTTTTCACGAATGTAGTGGTAGCGTATATCTATGTGCTTACTTTTCTTATGCACCGCAGGGTTTTTTACCATAAATTGTGCACTTTGGTTTTCACATAACATAGGAGTGGAATTCTGTACGTACTCATCAAATCCCATTTCAGTTAGGAGACCACGATAAAATACTACTTCCTTCGTCCCCTGACACAATGCAATGTACTCTGCCTCCATAGTACTTAAGGCAACAACAGACTGCTTCCGTGATTTCCAGGCTACAGCCCCACCTGCCATCAGGAGAACGTAACCAGTATACGATTTCCGATCAAAACTGTCACTACCCCAATCAGCGTCTGTGAAACATATAAGTTTTTCAAGATTAGCAGAATATGTTATTTTACCATTTGGATTTTTAGCCAAATATCTGAGCACGTGTTCAGCCACTTTCATATGTTCATTATGTGGATTAGCATTATACTGCGATAATTTTGATACCACATAAGCAATATCTGGCCTCGATAAAACCGCTAAGTACATAAGTGCACCAATCAAGCTTTGATACCACTTTATTTCCAAAACGCTGCACTGTTCTTCACACTTTTTCAAGACTGTACCAGGAGCCCATGGAGTCGCCGCTGGTTTACAATTTTCCATGCCCCATTTTCGTAGAATCTCATCTGCATACCGCCTTTGATGAATAGTGATGTCACCTCGCTCACCAACGCGTTCAATTTCCATACCCAAATAGAATGTTATTGGTCCGCGGTCGACCGTCTCGATAAATTTGTTTAAATTTGATATAATGTTTATCATCTCATTTTTACTTGAACACGCCAACATCATGTCATCAACGTACAAACCAATAATGCAGATTTTATCACCATTACGACGAAAATATACGCTTGTGTCAGACTTGCATCTTACAAATTTCATATTTAATAAAATTTCTGTTACTTTGCGATTCCACTCACGACCAGCTTGCTTTAACCCATACAAAGCCTTCTTTAGTTTGCATACTTTACTGGGATTTTTTACGTCTTCAAACATTGGTGGCTGCAGCATGTAAACACTGTCCTCTAATTCGCCGTTCAGGTATGCTGATACAATGTCAACATGATTGACCAACAATTTATGTTTCGCTTCTAATGCTAAGATCAAGCGTATCGTTGAGTGACGAACTACTGGTGCAAAAGTCTCACAATAATCTACATTATACCTTTGCGAGCACCCTAATGCAACCAGTCTAGCCTTGTATTTCTCAATAGAACCGTCAGACTTTCGTTTTAGCGCAAACACCCATTTGCAACCGATAATCTTTTTGTTGTATGGTTTTTCCACTAACTCCCAAGTGTGATTACGTAATAGTGTTTCATATTCAGCTTGCATTGCTGCCTTCCAATGCATTGCATCGCTAGAGCCCAAAGCCTCAGCCACCGAAGTAGGATTTTCTATTACAGAATTTAACATTTCAGGTCCAGCATCAGAACAATAAACCTTCCGCGGTCTTCCTTTGCCAGCTGTTCGCATAATTCCGCATCGCAACCAAATATTCGTATGTGATTTACGGATGGCTTACGACCATGCCATCTCTGATATGGCGTTGCATCTGCTAATACCTTCGTAGGAGCTCTATTTCTTATACACGCCGCTGTACTAATGGCTTCTGCCCATAATGTATGCTACAATCCGTATGCATTTAGCATACACCGAGCCATTTCTACTAGCTTTCTATTGGCCCTTTCGGCCACACCATTTTGCTGAGGAGTATACGCTACTGTTGTTTGGTGCTGGATGCCTCTTTCAGCAAAATATTTATTAAAATGCGAATTAACAAATTCTCTCCCATTGTCACTTCGCAACGTTTTAATCTTCCGACCTGTCTGTTTTTCCGCTGTTGCAGCAAAAAGTTTAAATTTGTCAAAAGCTTCAGATTTCTTCTTCAGAAAATATACTGTTGTATAACGCGTGTAATCGTCCATAAACGTTATAAAGTAAAACGCCCCACCGACCGAACTGACTCCAATCGGTCCGCACAAATATGTATGCACCAGTTCCAAAATATCTCTTGCATAAACACTACCATAGTGCATATATGGCTTGCTATGTATCTTACATATTGCACATGTGAAACAGTCTATAGGCTTCGGAATTTGCACATTTAAACCGTGTACAATTTTCATACTTTTGCGATATAAATGCCATTTTCCAATTTCTTTATTGTTATTCTTTATTATGGCATTTTCTCCCGAAAAAATAACAGTATTTCCACTCTCAGCTGCTTTGCCTATAGAAAAGAAGTTTGAGTGAAGATCTGGTACGTACCAGACGTCGCGCAAATTAATAGTAGAGTACTTTGTTCTCAATATTACTGTACCCTTCCCGTGTGCATAAATAATTCCACCTGATGCTAATACGATTTTATGCTTCACACAAACTAGAGAGCTGAAATCATTGGCAGTATTGCACATGTGAGACGTCGCGCCACTATCAATAAACCATGTACCGCTCAGCTTCTCTTTTCTTTCAATTAGTGACCACGCTTTGTCACCCGACACATCGTTTTCGCTTGTTGATGTGCATTGAGAGCGTATATGACCTCTCCGCCCACATCGATAGCACTTAATGTTGTTTTTGAAGCTGTTGTCGTAATTGCACTTATTTCGCATTTCTTTCTCTGTGCGTTTATCATTGCTGCTGCCGCTGACATTTACGCCTTCTCTGCAGCTACCACGGACATTGACGCTACCGCCACAGCTGCTGCTGTTGTTGACTCTGAATTTACGCAACCTTTCGTTTATCGCAAAACCACTTTCCCCGCTTTCATGCCGATCACCCTGCCTTCGCTCTTCCTCCAAAATTTTGGAAATGAGATTTTCAATTGTTGGTAATGTATCCCTACTTTCAATCGCTACCACGAAATTTTCCATCTCGTCCGGTAAGGAACACAGTAGTAAAACAGAATAAAAATCATTATTCATTACAATACCAACTTCTTTGTGGAGCAAAATTCGTTAAGCCGAACTGAGAACTTCTCGCCGCTTGTAAATTTAAATCGTACCAACTTTTTGAACAAATTAACTTTTCTGCAAGCTGTATTAGCCCTGTGTAAAGTGAGTAAGGTGCACCATGCACTTTTCGCCGATGGAGAGTTCTTTATATGTACATATAAGCTCACTTGGTTTTACGGTCAATGTAATCGTGGCAAGCGCTTTCCTGTCACAGTTTATCCATATTGCTTTTTCGGATTCCGCTTCTGGGCAAGCATCAACGACAGCACTCCATAAGTCCCATGTAATCAGTAGGCTTTTCACCTGGATACACCACGTGGCACAGTTGCTATCACTTAATTTTTCAATGTTCGCTATTGAATTCGACATTGTGTTATCTTTATTATTTTTAACCGATAGGAAATTAATTTTATTTATCAAGTATTTATTTTAAAATAGACCGACTAAAGCACCAGAACGATATCTGGGCCCATAACCTTATGTTAGAGTTTTCTCGCAGAGGAAATAAAAACGTGTCCGTTCGTTTTGAAGTATTTACACAGAGTGCCGTTTTAAATAGCGATGTGATATAAAGAGAGTAGTTAGTGATTATATACAACTAATATATAAAAGATGAGTTTATGTTTGCAGGGTTGCATTTAGAATTCAACAAAAACAATTAATAAAAGAACACCCGTTAGTATACCATTTAGAAGTTGGGATATGCATTATAATCCAACACTACCACAAAGTACATCTATTTCGCGGAATGTTAAACTAGCTCCTGAAAATGAAAGACCACGTTTTATACATTTAGCATTTCGAAACGATAACAAATTTAAGCACTGTAATTTAAGAGATGTTAAAGTTCATCTCAGCTCCGATTCATATCCTTATGATGATTTAAAACTTAAATTTAGTCAAAATCGTTATTGCTTGCTATACGACTTGTATATAACATTTCAAACAAATTATTATTCACACGTAGCACAACCTATTCTAACACTCGAGGCCTTTAAGGATTCACCAATAATTGTCTTAGTTGTATCTTATCAAAATGATACAATAAAAACCGGACCAATTGATATTCGCATTGAGTTAACAACAGATGTCAACATACCAAATAACACCTCACTCTATTGTTTAATCATACATGATAAGATTTTTGAATATATACCCCTTACCAATGAAATAAGAAAACTTTTGTAAATGCCTTTGTAAGATGATGTCATACTTTTTATTTATGTACATACATATATATAAAAGATATCTTCAAATGTATTTGAAAGACGATAACATACTTTGTAAATGTATTTATAAGATGATTTCATTCATTTTACATTACATATTTATATAAAAGATATCTTCGCATGTTACTTTTTAATTAGTATTACTTTATACTTTGTTATGTAAACACATTATTTTTACTACGAAAAAATATACATTATGAAATTAATCCTGTGTCGTTTTTTTATTTTATTAAACACATGAATGGGTAATACATTACCAACACCCATTATTATTGATACACCTAAAATCGATTCAAATTTAAAAAACATACAATTTAATTTAACACTTCCCAACGATGGTATTTTAAAAATAAATTTATCATTTACAATGATGAGAGAGAGTGAGGAACTGGAAATCATGGATAAATATTTATTAGCAGACGCTTCAAACCCGGAAACAACAACAGCAACAAAAATACCACCAGCAGAGTCAACAACATTCACACCCATTATTGTAACAGATTCATATACCGCAAAATATTTCACAATTGATGATGCTATAGAAGCATTTCGAAGAGATCTAATTGCAAAGGAAATAGATATAGGAGGTATATTAGAAACAAAGGAGGCATTTTATAGACATTTCAATCTTAAGTATGAAAACATTGAAATAACTGTACGTTGTACATATGATGATGAATATGAGAAACGAAAGGTGAAAATCACTTGTTTCCAATATCGTGAGGTTGAAAGGGAACGTATTTTGAGTAATGGTGAAATTGAAAAGATACATGTATTTGATTTCGGACCTACATTAGGGGTCGAGCGGAAGCAGGGTGTGGATGAAGCGTAACACAGTGCATAGGACATCCGGTGCACCTAGCCTATCCCACATCAAGACCGTAGTGCACGATGCGGAATCGTACCCTTCAAGAGATGACCCTGTTTTCACTGAACACTATGGATCTAGATCCGGAGGGTATCGAAACAACCCTTCCCCCCTAATCCAGGGTGTCATGCGTCACCGTGCCCATGGATGGTTTGCAGTCAGGGGGCTTTCCGACTGTATTCGAACGGCGCCTCCCGGATACCGGTCCGCCTCCGGGAGTAACGGTGGACTTACTGCGGCATGGGGCTCTGCCGTAGTCGACCGTTTCATTCCCCTTTCCTTTTATTCCGGCCACCGAACGGTCTCGGCTCATTAGGTGGCCAAAGAACCAGTATGCAAATGAACCCTTATCGAGAAGCCTCGGAACCCTGCACGGGTAGTGCCGCCACTGGACAAGGCGAAGAAAAGTCCCTAAAACCTTCGGGAACCGCATCGACGGTGCCGAAAGGGCCTCAACGGCCCAAACCACACACTCGGTCCCCCACAGCGACTGGAGGAGTGGTTATGCCTCTAAAGGGAAAACCACCCTCTATTGAAACCGGAAGCACTAAGCCCCCCGAGGGAAAGTCGTTTCCGGTGGAAAAGCCAAGGGCGACCAACCCCCATAGGCCTATCAAGGCCCCCTCCTCTATGCAAAGTATTGTGGTCGAGCAGGAGTCCTCCACGAACAAGAAAGCGACCACCACTGCGCAGAACAAAGGCATGAAAGCAGCTGAGGCAAATGACACAGATCAGAGCCCCAGCTGCTCAAAAGCCATCAGGCCCCACGTCAGGGCCCAGCGCGATCGTAGGGCAGCACCGAAGGTCATAAAACGGTTGGAGGCTTTGCAATACGACAAATTGACGGAGACACAGAAAGCCTCACTCGAGTGAGCTAAGGGAGTCATGGCCGCAAGCGAAAAGCGCCCCTTGGGGAACAGCGGAAAAGACAAACCACCCACTCGACTGGACCACCGGAGAGAATTAGCCTCAAAGAGACAGCGATCTCTCGAGGAGACTCCGAGTGGTTCAAAAAGGTATAGAACGTCCTCCCCTCCAAACCGTCGGTCGATGGCCGTAGCCACAAAGCCGTTCAACGAGGCTGCCAAAGAGCACCTCACACTGGCCGTGCTGGACAAGAGCCATCCCGACGGACACATAAGCACTGACAATTGGAAGTCCGTGCTGATGGGTCTCTGCAGGGTCTACAAGGGCTTACTCGAGAAGTATCCCGGCCCTTCACCAGTCGTCCGCGACGCCGGATGGCATCAAGGGCGAATCAAACTCGTCTCATGCGCGGACGATCGCGCAGTACGGCTCTACAAGGAGGCAATCTCATCGGTGGGAGAGCTGTGGCCCGGGGCCGACCTGAAAGCCGTCCACAGGGAGGAAATCCCCAAACGGCCACGAGCCTGGGCCTGGGTCCCAGCGGAACCATCAGAACCGAAAGAGATCCTGGAGCTCATCCGCCTTGGCAACGCAGAACTACCCACCAGCGATTGGAGGATAGTGCGAGTTGGCGAGACCAAGGAGAAGCAGCGTTACGTTGACCTGGTCATCAACGATGCTTCCATGACAGTTCTTGCGGATTGTGGTGGGGTTATAAGCTACGGCTTTTACTCCATCACGGTTAAAATCCACAAGAAGGCGGAGGTTAGAGAAACCGAAAATGCAGGCAACGCTTCAAGCGGACCAGCGACTTCTTCTGTCAGCGAAGAGGTCAGCAAAGTAGGAGACGCCGCGAGCGCCCCTACTGACCTCGAGCCGATTTCAACGGAGGCAACCGGGGGCGTCCCATTGGAGGTATTGGACACCGCGTCAGATGCCGAGAGCGACGCGGGCTCGGCGTCGGTATACGTGGTATCTGTGTACAGCCAATGGGTAACGCAACTCGAAGAGGACCAGCTTCTGGCTTCGGAACCTGAGGAGGCGGATCACGACACCACGGTCGTAGCCGCCGCCGAGAGGGTGGAGCAAGAGGCAATGGACATCGCAGACTGCGGAGATGGTGCGGATTCTGCAAATTAATCTGCACCACTCCAAAGCAGGCTGCTCTTCTTCTTCGTCTCAGCGAAAAGGTTGAAGATGTTATTCTTGTTCAGGAGCCCTGGATCGTCAGGAACAGGGTTTGTGGATTAAACTCTGACGCCTACCAACTAGTAACGTCTCCAGTGACAGGTAGGATCAGAGCATGTATTCTTATAAAAAAAGTATATTCTTATTTTCTCCTCTCTCAATACAGCGACGAAGACACCGTTAGCGTAAGCGTACAGCTGGAAGAGAGCGTCGTCTGGCTCTTGGCGAGCTACATGGCCCACGACGGCCAATCTCTTCCTCCTCCAAGACTGAAGGAAGCCATCAAAGAGGCTAACAAGGAAAAATTCCCGGTCATAATTGGAGCCGACTCAAACTCGCACCATGAAATATGGGGCTCAAACGACACCAATCCTCGAGGTGAGTGTTTACTTGACTTTATATTAGCAAATAATCTATATATATGTAACCGGGGGAACGATCCCACCTTCATCACCTCTGTCAGAAGAGAAGTGCTGGACATCACCCTCGCCTCAGGCTGCCTCTCGGACCTGATAAGCGACTGGCAAGTGTCCAAAGAACACTCCTTTTCTGACCACCTCTACATAACATTTAAGATAAATCTCAATCCCTCTACTCTTACAGCGTATAGGAATAAGAGGCGGACGGATTGGCAGAAATATAAAAGCGTCCTCTCAGCCTCTTTGTCCAGACACGTTTATCACGATAGGCTAGGCCTATCGCAAACACCTGATGAAGCGAGTCCCTTAAACACGAAGGTCGTTTCTCTCGGTGAGCTGGACTCACCGTCAAAAATAGATGAAGCGGTAGACCTCGTAACAAACGCATGTAATTCCGCTTTTAGAGTCTCCTGCCCTAAGACCCTACCGAAGGGTAAAAAGAAACCCCAGTGGTGGAATCTAGAGATTTCAGCACTCAGGAAAGAGAGCAGGCGACTCTTTAACCAAGCCAAGAGGACGGGTCTTTGGCAACCATACAAAGACGCTCTTAAAACTTTCAAGAAGGCCATTAAGACAGCACAACGCAAATCTTGGCAAAACTTCTGTAATAACATAGAAGAAAACTCCGAAGCCAACAGGCTGAGGAAGGTTCTCTCGAAAATTGCTCCAACGATAAATTCTATTCAAAAACCAAACGGAGAATGGACATCTACAGCCGACGAAATGCTGGAGTTACTAATGACCACCCACTTTCCTGGGTGCTCTGATGACTCCAACATTTTGCCAGGTCACCAAACCAACTCACTCTTAGGGAATACCGCAGGGGATATAGTGAGGTACGAAAAGGTGGAATGGGCAGTAATGTCCTTCGAACCTTACAAATCCCCAGGACCTGACGGAATTTTTCCCGCACTACTACAAAGAGCGAAGGACCTTCTTTGTCCACTTCTCACACAGATTTTTACAGCATGCCTTACCCTCACCCACATTCCTAATGTGTGGACGAAGGCGAAAGTCGTCTTTCTACCGAAGGGAGGCAGGACTGCTCACGCAAAACCCAAAGACTTCAGGCCCATAAGCCTCACCTCATTCCTTATCAAAACTCTTGAGAGGCTCATAGACGAGCATATTCGGCGTAATATAAGGAAAGAAAAACTCTCCCCGAACCAACACGCATACTCTAAAGGCAAATCCACGGAGACTGCTCTCCACGACATCGTCTCAACGATCGAGAAAGGATTGGCCATAAAAGAGTACACGCTGGGGATCTTTATTGACATCGAGGGAGCCTTCAACAATGTCTACCCCGAATCTGTTATCAAATCACTCCGTATGGTGGGGGTACAGCAGGGACTGGTGGATTTTGTGGGGCTCCTACTCAGGAAAAGATCGATTTTCTCAACAGTAGGGGATAGCTCTAAATCCAAACATGTGGCTAGAGGTACACCCCAGGGAGGGGTCTTGTCACCTTTACTCTGGAACCTTACCGTAAACGACTTACTCTTAAACCTGAAGGGCACTGGCTGCAAGGCCGTGGCATATGCTGACGACTTGGCAATCATAGCCACTGGTAAACATCTTCAAGTCATTAGTGATCTACTGCAAAACGCTCTAAACATTGTTACCCGCTGGTCTGTGGAGTGCGGACTTAACGTCAACCCTACTAAGACCGAAGCAGTGCTCTTTACAAGGAAATACAAAATCCCCGACTTCAAATTACCATCTGTAAACGGAATGGTACTTAGTCTCTCAACCGAGGTAAAATATCTCGGAATCGTACTAGATAAAAAACTCGACTGGAGGCGGAACATTGAAGACCGCTCCAAGAAAGCAATTGTTGCTCTTTATGCCTGTAAGACGGCCGTGGGAAAGAAATGGGGAATAAAGCCACACATTGTACACTGGATGTACACAGCTGTGATAAGGCCCATTCTCTTTCACGGGGTCGTCGTATGGTGGCCGGCACTGAGCAGGGCTCTAACTAGAGCCAAGCTTGAACGGGTGCAGAGGGCGGCCTCAATGCTCACCACCGGAGCACTGCCCTCTACACCCACCAAATCTCTAGAGATAATGTTAAATCTTCCACCGGTGGATCTCTACGGCAAATTTCTGGCGGCCTGCAGTGCTGCCAGGCTAAATGCGATCCTTCCGTGGAGAAATCTTGACTATGGGCACTCAAAAGTCCTGGAAACTCTGCCCGACAAGAAGTTGGATTATACCCTACACCCTTCTTTCTCTGCAAACAGGTTCTCCATAAGAATCCCAGAGAGAAACGAATGGATAGGTATCGTGGACCTGGCTCCAGGATCGACGGCTGTGTACACAGACGGCTCCAAGTTAAACGAAAGAGTAGGCAGCGGGATTCACTCAAGCGAACTCGATCTAAACCTCAGCCTTCGTTTACCGGACCACTGTAGCGTTTTTCAGGCCGAACTAAATGCAATAATGGAAGCAGCTCGTGGCCTGACAACGTGTACCTCTTTAGAACGAGGCATCACCATTTATTCTGATAGCCAGGCTGCTATCAAATCTTTAAACTCCTACGGTACAACCTCCAAGGTAGCCATTGAATGCAGAGCGGCTTTAAACCATCTTGCAGATATGTGCTCCGTATGTGTTGTGTGGGTCCCTGGCCATAGAGACACTCCTGGCAACTGCCTGGCCGATGAACTAGCTAGGAAGGGGACGGAACTACCCGTAATAAACTCTGCTGAAGAGGTGGGTTTACCCTTAGCATCATATAAACACAGACTAAGATCTGAGCTTATGGATAGGGTAAATTTAAGGTGGGCATCGGAGCCTACCTGTCTCATTACCAGACAAATCTGGCCGGAAGTTGATGGGAAGCGCTCCAAAGCTCTCATTATGCTTGGTCGCTCCTCTCTCAGATTAGTAGTTGGGGTGATAACCGGGCACTGCCTTATGGGCACGCATGGGGAAAGACTAGGTTACCCAACAAATGATTTTTGCCGCAGCTGCCGAAACGAGGAGGAGGTGGAGAGCACTGAGCACTATCTCTGCCACTGCCCCGGCCTGGCCAAGACGCGCAGAAAATTTTTCAAAAGTTACTTTTTGGACTGTCTAGCCGATTTGAACTCGGCAAGCATCTCTAACTTTATACTCTACATCAAGCGCACAGGATGGTTCAATTTTTGAGAATAAGGGAGGGAGGGAATGCATGGCCTACGCCATTGGTATCACAATGGGCTTCTTACAGCCTAAGTGTGCCACCGTGCTTTGTGCGGTGGCAGCCACTCTAACCTAACCTAACCTAACCTACATTAGACAATCAGAACATTCAAATAATTAATGTAAAAGACTATATCCAGACCTATAAAATGACTATCATTTAAAAAACATAGTCAGTTAATCAAAAATATGTTATAGAATAAGATCATAGTTGCAACAACATTGATTATTTTCATTAAAGCTTTATCTATAAAGTCAAATGAAGAACAAACTTGTTGTCCTTGTTTAAATTATCATTTAAAATTTCCAAATAGCAGTGAATATGTGAAAATTCTTTTATCATTTCAATTTAAAAATGTAAATATAAGGAATGATGGAAAATCAGAAACAACAACAACAACAGAAGCAATACTAGAAGAGCCAACAATACCAACTACAAAAAGAAGAAATAGAAAAAAACATAAGAATAATAGTCGTCAGAATAGAAAAACTTGTTGTCCTTGTTTAAATTATCATTTAAAATTTCCAAATAGCAGTGAATATGTGAAAATTCTTAAATGTAAAAATTTTAAAAATGTAAATATAAGGAATGATGGAAAATCAGAAACAACAACAACAACAGAAGCAATACTAGAAGAGCCAACAATACCAACTAAAAAAAGAAGAAATAGAAAAAAAACATAAGAATAATAGTCGTCAGAATAGAAAAATATATAGAAATACTATAATAAATGATGCAATCGAAGCTTTCAGAGAAGATTTGATTAAAAAAGAATTGAAAATTGGAGGTAGACTTGAATCTACCACCTACTTTAGACATTTTAATTTAAAATATGATAATTATGTAATAAGAGTTAAATGTTCTTACTCTAGCAACTACCCTGCTCACTCTCTCAATATTTATTGTTTTCAAAATAATGACAACGATTTAAAAGCTACAGAAAGAGAATATATGTTTGATCGACCAAAAGACGATATATATATTGAAACAATTGATATTATGAGTTATTCACAAACATTATCTATGACAATAAACTAAGGTTGAAATGATGTTAAAGGATATTTATAAATTCATAAAAGCGTTTTCTCATATTATTTCGGATGAACATCAAAAAGAACTATCTACCATTCAGGCGAATCTTGAGGCTATTATCAAATTAGCTATTAAAAAAACTCAATTTGGAACACATTATGAATATTGTCCTTGGTCAAATAAAAATGCCAAAAGTGGACCCGGTACACGTAAATGTACTTCTTCTAAAGAAAAATCGGAAGCAGAAGCAAAAAAAAATTATGAAATTATATTATAATGTACACAATCACTTAACGAATTGTAAAAAATGTAAAGCTATTTGCCGAATAAATGATAAATATACCAAACTTAACTAATACCACCAACAATGTAATAAAAACTAATAAAAAATTAAAAAAAACTTTTTTTATAAATCATGATCTGTATTTATTATTCTTATTGTATTATCATTTACCATAACTGTAAGATTATCTATAAATAGGGGTATTACAATTTCAGTACTAACCATACTACACATGATAAAAATATATAGTCTCAACTTCTCTTATTACTATGAAGTATTCAACCTCCATAGTAACACTATATAATTTATAAATATATATCTTTTTATAATACATTTTAATAAAATTTTCCTAATCCAGTAGTTTTGCTCGTCTCATGCTGTTTCGAAAGCCATCCTTCTTTCCCCTATACTTGCTCTTGGGATGTCGAGTATCCCAGTGTCTCCTTCTATGTCCCTCAGAACGAAGTTTGCTTGGAGAGTCTTCTCATCTAATCCCGGCATTTAGATTGAGTTATGAAAAATGTTAGGTCTTTCGATTATTCGATCAGCAACAATGTAATGCTGTTCCTATCTTTTTGTTTATGAATTACACTACTTGTTGAATGTGCTGTAATAACATTCTAAGACGACTATGTATGTACATATGTACATTTATGACGCTGAATTGTTTCTGCTCTTATCTTTTTGCTTATGCATTGCACTACTTGATGCAAATTTTTAGCTCATTCGCTCATTTGATCATTCGATCAGCAACAATGTAATACTGCTCCTATGTCTTTGCTTATACATTGCACTACTTGTTGAACGTGCTGTAATGGCACTCTAAGACGACTAGTTATGTATCCCATTTTTTTGTATTTTCATTTTTTATTTTCTTATTTTTGTTTTTGGGGGGGGGGGGGCGAAGGGCCCCACCGCTGCGCCAGGGGGCTGCGGCCGGCGGGCCGCCGGGGCCCATACACACACAAAAACGGAGAAACCATGCATTCGACATGCCTCTGTGACTCATCGCTGTGGCTTGCGCTGCCTTTCGGCTCCAGAAGGTACACAAACACCGTACTTTTGCCATTTAGGAGCTCGGTATGGGACCACTCTCCGCTACCTGAGTTTGTTCAATTATGCATGTCTTCTACATTCATACATTTTTTTTTTCTATTTATTTTGTGTATTTTTTAAAAAATTTTAGTTTTGGCAAATTTTTTTTGGTCATAGGATATTTTTCGAAATTATTTTACAAAAGTTTAGTCATATTTTTCTTTTCCTTTATTATTTTACGTTTTCTAATTGAATGCAACTTTTTGATTTGATTTGATTTATTAAGGTTTAAAGTATAAGTATTACATCTTTTGTAGCACAACATCAAGAAGGTATTACAATCAGACACTATAAACTAAACATGAAACTAAACAAGAAACAAAAAACATACATACATAGAAATGATATAAAAATAAACAAAAAAAATAAAAAATTAACAATTAGGAACATTTGATAAGTCCATACAATTTAAAATAGCTTTAGTTTCACGTATGTTATAACTTCGTGGTCTCTTTATTTACATATATCGGATATGTTGTCCTTACAAATTAGTTAAGTTAATGTCATAAACACATATGTACATGTTTAAGTACTTATACAACACCTTATAGCATTGACGAGAAACGGTCTGGTTGAGTTCTTTTAGTTAAAAAAACAAGGTACAATTAAATCATACGACCGTTCTATCTGAGGAAAAATTAATTTTGTATATATGTACATATGTAAGTATTGCGGAGTCTTTGTGCAGAGAAGAGAAATACGCAATTTCTAGCTTTTAAATGTTCATTAAACTCGCATCCTAATAATCTAATCCCCGAATTCAGCAAGCTGTCTCAGTCTCTAATAGAGACAAAAGTCACAATTGTAGACCAGTTGGCATTCATAAGCTTCAAAATAAAGCCTCTTGTCTGAAAATAAAGTCTCTAAATAAGGACTTGAGAATGAGCAGGTCACAAAAAATTAATATAAAAACATAATAAAAAAAACTGAAAGCGAAGAAAAGCAATAATCTCTAGCTCATTTTGAGACTTGAGATAAGACTGAGTTACAGAATTGGGGTATAATGCCCAAGCAGAATTATGAATAAATTTTTGTACTCCAAAGACATTACGCGTAACATGATTGAATACGGTATCGATTTCATGAGACGACCTGGAATCAAGCTTGCTATAAACCAATTCAGAATGTAATTATAGGCAAAATTAATTGAAGAGCAAGTTTTTGTCATCAGCAAACGCATGCATGCCATATTAAAAATATTTTTTTTTTTGTTATTAAATGAAAAATAATAATACAATTATTATTTTACAAAAGGGGAGCACTAGCTGCCAGAGCTTACGGCTCACTGTTCTAATAAATTTGTATTGACTAAGAATATTAGTATATTAGACAGTCAAATGTAGGAAAAGTAAAAAGCATTAGGCCTGTTTTGAATAAAAACTACGCAATTTTGTGGATGTTTCCTGGGAAGAGTCATTGAGCATTTCGGAAATGAGTTCGTCGCCGGGCATTATGTTTCGAGTTGCATTAAAGTTTGTTGGGCATTCATCCAGAAGGTGTTTAACTGTAAGCGATGGAGAGGTGCAGTATACGTTATGGAGTATGGTAACTAAAACTGTCACACGAAAATTGTATATATTACCCTACAAGACGGGTTAGCAAACAAAGTGGCTAAGCGTTAGCGTTAAGGTTAAGGTCGGTGTGATCATCCTACTCGCTCTTACTCATTGCATTTCACATATATTTTTCCACTCTCGCTCTAACATTGTCGGTTACTGACTCTACCTAACGGATACCGAGCTCCCGGGTTCAAAGCCTGAGAGAAGTGGTTATGAAAATTAAATTATAAATAATTTAATTTAATAATCAAAAAGAAGTCTGATGAGGAAATGTGGTGATTTCCGAAATAGTACTATAACTTCAACCATTAAAAACTGTTGTTGTTTTTTCACAAACAAATCTTCCATAAACTGGCCTTGAGCTCAATAAAATTATAAAATATTAACATTTAGTTTTCTAAGTTTTTTTAAATTGAAGTATTTTATTTTACAATATTTATCAAGTTGCAATATTTAAACTTATAGTAATTATTAATAATTTCTAAACTAACATTAATTAGTTAAAATATTTACATTTTCGCTTTAAAGAATTTATTATATATCTACTTATGTAACTTATATTTGTTCTGCCCGAGGAACGTCATCCTTCAACCTGCAAATGGCCATATTTATCCAGTAAATCTTGCTAAAAATATAAGAAAAAATAAAATAAATTTATAAATCAAAAGTTAAAAATTTGCATACAAAATAATAAATATTTAGAAAAAAAATAACATGATCAAAAAGATAATTGACTGTTATTTCTAATAATATTCATTTAAATTTGCAATTATTAAGAAGTTTTGTAAAATTTATACCTTTCTTACAACTACGTAAAATGCCGTACATGTACTCTGCAGATGCCAAAAGATAGTTTTCTAAAGTTCGAAATTTTTATGAAAATTATTTATTAAAATTTAAAAAAATATTATGGACTGAAAGATAATTGATAATTCTTTCTAATAGCATCCATTTTTATTTGAAATTTCCGATAATTTTCAAAATGATTATACTTGACTTACAACTATGTGAAATGCCGTATATGTACATACATACATATGTACTCTGCACATGCATTAAGGCAATTTTCAAAAGTTCGAAAATTTCATAAAAAATATTTATTAAATTTTAAAAAATAAAATGCACTGAAAGATAATTGATTATTCTTTCTAATAGCATCCATTTTTATTTGAAGTTTTTGAAAATTAATATTTTACAATTTTATTGAGCTCAAGGCCAGTTTATGGAAGATTTTTTTTGTAAAAAAACAACAACAGTTTTTAATGGTTGAAGTTATAGTACTATTTCGGAAATCACCACATTTCCTCATCAGACTTCTTTTTGATTTTTAAATTAAATTAATTTTTAATTTAATTTTTCATAACCACTTCTCTCAGGCTTTGAACCCGGGAGCTCGGAGTTGCAGAGCCAATACGCTACCTATTGTGCTACGCTAGCCGAGTTGGCTGTTGTGTTTATTTCATCTTCCTTAAACAAATCAACTACAAACAAGAGCAACTGATCTGCCGCTATTTAACTTGTTTGTGTGGTTGTTGTTTGTGTTTTTGTTTGCAAATTCTGTATAATGTATTTTTACTTTATATTCTAATGCATTTTTAAGGCGTGCTCATCCTTGTATACAATGTTTGTTAATTTTTCTGTTGGCCTAGTAAATGTTAATATTTTACAATTTTATTGAGCTCAAGGCCAGTTTATGGAAGATTTTTTTGTGAAAAAACAACAACAGTTTTTAATGGTTGAAGTTATAGTACTATTTCGGAAATCACCACATTTCCTCATCAGACTTCTTTTTGATTATTAAATTAAATTAATTTTTAATTTAATTTTTCATAACCACTTCTCTCAGGCTTTGAATCCGGGAGCTCGGAGTTGCAGAGCCAATACGCTACCTATTGTGCTACGCTAGCCGAGTTGGCTGTTGTGTTTATTTCATCTTCCTTAAACAAACCAACTACAAGCAAGAGCAACTGATCTGCCGCTATTTAACTTGTTTGCGTGGTTGTTGTTTGTGTTTTTGTTTGCAAATTCTGTATAATGTATTTTTACTTTATATTCTAATGCATTTTTAAGGCGTGCTCATCCTTGTATACAATGTTTGTTAATTTTTCTGTTGGCCTAGTAAATGTTAATTTTACAATTTTATTGAGCTCAAGGCCAGTTTATGGAAGATTTTTTTTGTGAAAAAACAACAACAGTTGAGAAGTGGTTATGAAAAATTAAATTAAAAATTAATTTAATTTAATAATCAAAAACAAGTCTGATGAGGAACTGTGGTGATTTCCGAAATAGTACTATAACTTCAACCATTAAAAACTGTTGTTGTTTTTTCAATTAATTTATTAAATTTAAAAAAACTATAATGCACTGAAACATAATTTATTGTTCTTTCTAATAACATCCATTTTGATTAGAAGTTTTCGAAAATTTTCAAAATAGTTTTACTTGACTTACAAGTATGTGAAATGCCGTATATCTACTGAGCACATGTATTAAGGCAATTTTCAAAAGTTCGAAAATTTAATAAAAAATATTTATTAAATTTTAAACAAATATAATGGACTGAAAGATAACACTGGCCAACAAAAAACAAAAAATTTTTTGTTTTCTGTGATTTTTTTTTGTTTCTATATCTGTACAGATTTCTATAATATCGAATATCCCTTATCGCTGGTGGGGGGAAATATAAGATAAAACGTAGGCTAGGCTTATATTATATTATATATATTTACCATATTATAAAGGCGTGATGCGCCAAGATTTTTATATTATTAGAATCCTCTTTATTATAAAGGCAGAGAGGATTCTGCCGATTAATAGGCAGCCGTTAGGTTGCCGGAATGTTTTTGAGAATAGAAAACGACAATTGACTTTGCTTGTAAGATTCTATCTGATTTTATTTTCGGATATTTACAGCTTATATACTAAAATCATGCATACATTCTAAATTAAAAAGGAAGTCTCCACTTCAGGATAATATCAAACACGTCCCTTTGATGCTTGGGTCCTGTGAACATGATACCGTTTAAGCATTTACCATTTGATGTTTTGGCCGATGCATCAAAAACTACACGAAGTTTTCGCGTATGATAGCCTGATGCGGTAAATAGTACTTTCCATTTACCTTTTCGTTTGCCTTTATCATGTGCCCAGGGTTCATATATTTGTGAATGAATTCCTTGTAGTCCCTGCTAAGCTTTTCATTATTCTTAAATTTAGATTCCATTGATATCAATCGAGCAACTGCCTGCTTTCGAGAGTCACCCAGCGCCACATCGTCTTTAAATGGAATTTCAACAATGAATCGTCCATCTGTGTCTTGTTTAGTGGTTTCCTCGAATTTTTTGAAACATATTTCGTCTTCCACTTTATTTTCTTCCTTTAGCTCCAAAAATCCCTCAAGGTTCGTTAGTGCCGATGTAATTTTGCTGGGTTTCTTTTTATTGACTATTCCAGATAAAATACAACCGAACTCCGTTGAATTTTTTATTCCTTTTTAGATGATTCTGCCGAATATATCACCACCAATAACCATGCCAATTAAATAATGGGTCAGCAAAAGTGTGGTTTTGCCATTTCTTAAAATCGAAACTGGAGGATTGATCAGGTTGAGCAGTTGTAAGAGTTGGTAGAACTTTGGCCTCTATGTTTTTGACGTGCTGACTTAGGAATCGTGGTCTTATTTGTACTTGGACCTTAAATTTCGATTTACCAACTACAACATCTCCTAGTCTATGAACTTTTGTCATGGCTTTTGTTCTTGGCACACCTAATATCTGCGCTGCTCCTTCGGATATTGATGTTATTTGTGATCCTTGATCAATAAGAGTTCTTAATAACACATTACCTCCATTCCCAGCTTTTGCTCTCACTTGAGCTGTGGCCAAAATCACCGTTGTTGATTCTGCTTTTGTGGACATTGCTGCTTTATTTTGTATGTTGTCGAAATGCAGAAGCTCATTATGGTTATTATTGTTGCAATTTTACATTTGGTATTGCTGCCACAAGTTTCTCTCCTTTTGTGAATTAGGCACTTGAAGCAGATTTGACCATCTCTGGCGTATTTATGTATTTCATCGGTTGACATGCTCTTGAAACGTCTACATTCGGTTATAATATGACCTGAAATTTTGTAGTAAGTGCACTGCTTAATTGACTGCCTCGAGTTAATCGTTGTGTGACTGAAATTGTTGCTTTCGGTTTTTATAGCCTTGTTCTTTTTCGGCCACAGCTTTCAATGTTTGGAAGTATTGATCTAGAAAGTATCTTATATCAGACAACTTCTGAACTTCTCTGGTCTTCTTTATCATATAATTTTAGTCCATCTTTGTCCAATTTTCGAACTATGAGTCGAGCAATGAATGGATCAGCATCTTCTATTTGTATGCCTAATGATTCTATGGCATTAAGGCAGTCATTTGTAGTATCGAGTAATTGCCTTACGCTTTCAGCATTGTCACTATTTATGATCGGCTGATCCATTATTCTGTCCCACTGTGTTGTGAACAGAATGCGCTTATTGTCATACCTTTGCTTGAGTAGACTCCACGCCACTTGGCCAATCTCGGTTGATATTTGTAAATGTTGTATCAACCTAGCAGCATCGTCCTTCAAATAAAGGCGAGGGCGTAACATTTTTTCTGAGCTTGATAAATGCTCATTTTTGTGAACCATGTCCTGGAACACATTATAAAAATTAACCCATTATTTTTTTCTCCGTTAAATGGTGGAATTTTTAACTTCTCCAGTTCCATATTGGGGCGATAAGCTATTTTGGGCTCTTCTTTCGCTAAGCATTTTTCTAGTTTTCCAAGGTTTTCAAAATATCCTTCAACTATGCTTTCATATGCTTATTCAATTTCGTAATTGACATATTTTGCAAATTCATTGTTATATGCATTTTTTATGTCGGAAAATAAAGTTTCCAAATATTTGATTTGGCTATTGTTAATAACGTTCCATTGTTTTGGATTTTGTCGCCGACATATGACTAACTGCTAGAGAATCTTTGTGTTTCTCTTTCGGTTTAAATGATACCTCATCGGAAAGTGCAGTCTTAAACCCTTGGACTACTTTTTCGATATGTATCATCAATGAAGTAGTCTTCGTTACCGATGCCATCTGCCAAAAGTTTTTCGTGGTTAGCGTCAAATTCTATTTGGAGTTTTCCCAATGATTTTATCACGTTCTCGGCCTTCGATCAGGTCACCTGCATTCCTGCTGTATTGTTATACATTTGCAGCACCTTTTCAGCAATATCCAGTTGGACATCTGTTTATGCCCATGTTGTTGTTGTTTTTGTATGTTTGAGTTTATTATTATCAAAAGTAACCAATGGAGGTAAATTGATTTGGTCGCCTGGTAGACCTTGATGTGCCTCGACTCACAGCGGATGGTATTCCTCTAGATTACAATACTCTTTTATTGCGTATAGTTTTGTTTTACTACTAAGGCTTTTTACTGTCACTTGGAGCTCAATTTTGAGGCTCGTTTGGGCCAAAAATGTACAGATTTCCACAATATCGAATATCCCTTACCGCTAGTGGGGGGAAATATAAGATAAAAAGTAGCCTGCACAAGTTAGTATATATTTATATTATATTATATTTATTTACCATATTATAAAGGCATTGAAGCGCCAAGATCTTTATATTATTAGAATCTTCTTTGTTATAAAGGCAGAGAGGATTCTGCCGATCGATATGCAGCCGTTAGGTTGCCGGAATGTTTTTGAGAATAGAAAACTACAATTGACTTTGCTTGTAAGATTCTACCTGATTTTATTTTCGAATATTTACAGCTTATATACTAAAATCATGCTTACATTCTAAATTTAAAAAGGACGTACATACACATTCACAAATGTAAAATCAATTAACGCATAACAAATAATAATATATTCATGTTACCGAGTCGTTCATCGTTAGACCAAATCATATAATTCATAAAATATTTATGTGACTTAGCTGACAAACAATAACCCATGACACATAACACCTCACCATTTTTCCTAGGATTGTGCCGTTAATCCGGTGCATGTAATATAACATACCATTGGCATGGGTTATGCCTACATTATATTTTATTCTTTATTGTACTAATAGACCAGAGCATTGTGTGTTGGTCTTATCATATTATAGGTATGCATAAATTCATTGCTGCCTTTCTATTTTATTAGTGTGTGTGTGTTATCTTATGTGTATGTACATATATGCATATATAGTATGCATGTATATCAGCATGTTCAAAAACATATATACATACTGCCGAGGGGAGTTATTTGTTTGTTTACAATTATATTTTGTATTTAATCTTAGTACTGTAATCTTTAATACTATTTTTATGTTATGACCGTAATGTGTGTATGTATGTTTTATTTATTTATGTTCATATGTGAACAATATCAAATTTACACATATTTTTTAAATATCGCAACCACTTTTCTCTAAAAGCTTTTGTTTTGGAGTTACAGATAACTAGTCACATATACTTTTTTTACTTAAATTTGCGTTTTTATTGGACTATTTCAGTATTTTGTTTTTTATTTCGATATAGCTTCGTCAAGAAGATGTTGTGTGCTTAATCCCGACTGCTTTTGCTATATTTGTGGTGAATAAGTATATGCAAAATATCGAATACTTGTATCGGGCTTTGTAAAAACTGCGTATCATTAATACTTTAAAATAAAATTGTGTAATCAGGACAAGGCATGGGCTGTTCATATTGCATGCCAGAAATGTGTGAAAAAAGAGATGCAGTATTAATGTGTAACACGATGTCGGATCTTCGGACGTGATGTCTCCCTCCTCTCGCTACCAGTCTCCTCTTTTTCCTTCACGCTGGAGGTACTGTTAACCCAAGCCTCGGGCTGGGGACAAATAAAAGAAGGTGAGAACCCTCCTCTTTGGTTGAAGTCCCCCGCATGGCTTTCAGAGCGTCTCGGGAATTAGGAGGATGACGGGAAGAATACCCTCTGAAACGTCCACCCCTTGGCAGCAAGGTAAAAATGCAAAACCCACCCCCCCTTTCCTCATGGTGAAGTCCAAACCAGGATTATTTGCACGGGCTAACCAGCAAGCGGGGAATCCCCCGCCTTGTCGGCGGCCTGGGCCTTGGATGTGCAGGCCCAAAACTCACCATCCCTTATGACTGAGACTGGCGGTCAGGGTTTCGGAGGAAGCAAGCCACTGGTGGGCACATTGACTGAGTCAATGAGGAGCCTATTCCTGAATGAGGAGAAGGGCGAACTAGCATCCAAGCAGGATGAAGCAGCTATCGCTGCGACAGACGCGAGGATGCTAGATGGTCCTGCTTCTTCCTCAGGAAGCGGATCACTGGTATCAGTGACGGAACCGACAACGGTTAAACCTGGTGCAAACCAGGGGATTATCGGTAAGGCGAAGTCCTATATTGGTGAGTCGAAAAAGTGTGAAAAGCTAACCGCAAGGCAGCTGAAGAGAAGGAAGCAGAAGGAGAGGAAAGCCGCGGCTATAGCCGTGGCGAGTACTCAGTATCCTTTGCCTACCAGCTCTACACCCGGAATGGCAACGGGAAAGCATGACAGGACGGGTGACTTATCTGTTCTGGAGCTCTCTTCCAGTGCTGACTAGGGGTCTCTGCGGGTATGTGGCGAGAGTCGCAAAGCAATGAATATGAAGATCTCAGGATTGGAATCGGGTATGCAAATTCGTCCTAAGAGACGGATGTAGTAGAAGGTAGGTGAGAGCCTCCGCGAGGTTCTTCAGCGTATCGGTGTCCAGAACGAGAGACTGAAAACTAGCCAATGGCATGTGTACTCGTATACCAGAAGACCGGCTTCCAGCAATGGAGAAGGCTCTTCTCTGGTGGTAGGCATAGACCGCTTTGGTGTTGTTGTTTTTTCTCTAATGTTTCCAACAAAAATTGGCCTTTAGCTCATTAAAAAAAAAAAAATGAAATTAAACAGGTCAAAAATAACAATAAGGTTGAGCCTGCCTAACACACAAATATAAATATACAAAATTTTTACAAAACAAGAACTACACAGTCAAGTTGAAATAGCGGCGGAACAGTCGCACTTGATTGTAGTGAGTTGTAAAGGAAAGGGAGAAAAAACAACGGCTTAGGGTGCGTTTATGTGGGAGCTGCGATAAGAGCGAAGATAATAGCTGCGATAATAGCAGAGAAAATAGTAAATGAGCATCGCGTATATGTGTTCATGTTGGAGCATAGCTAAGAACAAAGACTAACGATAAGAGCATAGAAAATCGTTGATCACATTTTCTTCGCTCTAGTCGCTTTGATCAACATGAACACGTAGGAGCTAATAAGTGAAATTTTTGCAAGGCCTGCTATATGGAACCAAAAAAGATGCAAACCACCACAATTCAAACATATTTTTTTGCTTTATTAATTAAAAAAAAAATTATATTGTTCATGTTTTATTGTAATACTCCAGCATGTTGTACGCGAGTGAAAAGTTATACACCCCTATGCTGGAATCCGTCGTACGTTCGATTACGCTACGAACCGTAAAATTGGTATGCTCAAATCCGCTTTTCGTAATCGTAAATTCGAAATTCGTAGACTGTTTTCGCAATTCGGAGCTGTCAATTGCTGAATTTTTGTACGAACAGCCACTGGTGTCGGAGCGAAATAAATTTTAGAAAAATAAACGTTTATAAACCCAAAAATAAGCAAATATGCATGTATGTATGTATATACATGTGTACATTTGTATTTATGTACATATGTAATATAAACTATGCAAGAAAAACTAGAATTATTACGTGTGTATGTATATATTTGTGTAGATCACAAACAAATCGTACGCAGTACGTTTCTTGTATGAATGCTTCTTTGTTGAGGCGAAAACTTGTCACAAATCTTTAAACCATTAAACAATAATATATCTGAGCGTTGAATTCGACAATATTACACACTTCATAATTTAAGAAATTTGTATTTAGATCATCTCTTAAGAATGTACATACATTCGAAGCATATTTATGCAATTCTGGATTAAATGAACGAAAATTTCTTATCAAATGGCTTATAAATGTTGATATTAAACATCATTCTTTACTTGCAATATTATCGGTATATGTATATTTCTGCCAATATGCCTAATTACGAACTTCGAAATTCCTGTTTTTGGTTGGCAACGCAGTTGATAGTTACGATCGGATTTCAGCATACCAAATTTCGAACTTTCGGAACGGAGCTACGAATTCGTAACTACGCACATTTCGATTACAGCATAGGTCTGCTATGACAATTGTACCATTTTTTCCTAACTTTTCTTCAATTTTAAATAAAACACAATCAAAGGCTTCACTATTAATTCGCATATACTCCGAAAATTTGACAAATTATAAAACACGTCAAAAATCTGCCATTCCTCAATAATTGGGTTGGCAGAAAATTTGCGGCCTTCCGGTGTACTTTTAAATAAATTTTCTTCATCGGAATCGGACAGTTTTTTTGCTTTTATTCACCTTCAAACTAAAACCGCAGATAAATCTGCCGCATAGCAAATCGTCTACTGCTCATCTATGTAGTAGGCATGCGAAACTGCATACAAGCCCACAATTAATCCTAATTCAGGAACCATGGGTATGTTGTGGGCGTATCTGTGGACTTGGAAGCATTTCTTGGGGTAATGTCTTTCAATTTAGAGGGACGGACAGGCCGCGTGCATGCATTATTGTACCGCGCTCGGTTGAATGCACGATGCTTAGGGTGTTCTGCTCTCAAGATGTCGTCGCAGAAAAGATTATGTACTGTTGTGGTGGTCGTCGGATCGAGGCAATAGTAGTCTCGGCCTACCTGCCCGGCCTACCTGCCTTACGATTCTATACTTCCCCCTCCATCGAAGGGGATCATGGACATCGTGCAGTACGCCGAGTCTAATGGTATGGGCCTGATAGAAGCTGTGATGGTCTTGGATGAGGAATCTCTTTCTGATCATCGGTTCATTGAGTTCCGGCTAGGTACTGATACTTGTCAAATGCCAAAAGGTCGGAATCCTCGAAAGACGGACTGGGACAGATATGGATTGATCCTAGATGATATTGAAAACATGAAAGAGTCGGTCAGGCTGGGGAAGGGATGCCCTCAGTGGGGTGTTCTCTTGCCTCACTTGTGGTGCCTGGTAGTGGACTCTCTACCAACGGAAATGCAAAGCTCGGCGCACATCCAGGCCTACGCTGACGATGTGTGTGCTTTGGCGTCAGGAAAGTCTCTCAGGGAAGTCCGTGCAAAGACACAGATAATCCTGAATATGATTGATGAATGGTGCTTTCTGCAAGGCCATGCTGTCAACCCCAGCAAGACAACGATAGTTTTGTTTACGCGGAAGAGAAAATTGGAAGGCGTAGACGTAAGTCTTTCCGGGGAAGTGAAATATTTAGGGGTAACTCTAGATAGCAAGCTGACGTGGAAAACTCATGTCAAACTGAAGGTTAATCGAGCGCTGAAAGTTTTTAGACCGTGTCAGAGAGCCTTTAGCAAGACTTGGGGTCTGAGACCGGCTATGGTACTTTGGGTATACACAGCCTTAGTCAGACCGATTGTCATGTACTCTGCTGTGGTGTGGTGGCGTAGAACCATGGGGAAAACCACGGTCTCTATGCTGAACATATTACAAAGGAGTGTGTGCATAAACATTACGGGCGCTATGAGCACAACCTCAGGCGTGGCTCTTAATGCTCTGTTGGATTTGCTACCTTTGGATTTAGCGATCCAGTAGGAGGCAATGAAGACGATGTGTCGACTGCATGCTTACGCCCTGTGACACGAGCCTCGGACACAGGGAGTTGTTTAGAAGGGTGTCAGAGGAATACCCTTTGCTTCTGGCTCCAAAACAAAATGATACCGGGGGGTCTCCTTTGGGAGAAAGTACGCCGTTAGCTTTCCTGCAAGGGAGGAATGGAGAAATCCAGATACTCTTCTTGGGAGCTCGGTAAAAGCTTTCTACACTGATGGCTCCAAGACTGATAATTGGATTGGAGCTGGCTGGCATCTGGAGGGTAACTTCAGAGGCTTCTCTGCTTTGGGTCTGATGACCACGGTGTTTCAATCGGAGGTATTCGCCATACTCAAAGTAGCCGACTGGATAGTTGGCGAAAGTTGGAGAGGATACCATATTAAGGTCTGTAATGACAGCCAAGCTTCCCTAAAGGCTTTGGAAACCGCTCGTGTTTCTTCAAGAATTGTCCAGGAATGCAAGTTAAGGCTAAACTCCGTTGCAAGACGTAATAAGCTTGAGCTTGTGTGAGTGCTGGGACATTGTGGTGTTCAAGGTAAAGAACTGGCCGATGAATTAGCAAACCGCGGGTCTTCGGACTGTCCAGTTGGAATGGAGCTAATCATCGGGTCAAGTATGGCGGGAACTGTCAGGTACATCAGGGAACTTTTGAGCGAAGCTCATGAGGACCGTTGGTGCAGTACTGACTCCTGCAAAATAACTAAGTGCTTTCTGAAAAGGCGAAATTTCTCCTCAACCAGAGGAGGAGGGAGCTGCGAGCTCTGACAGGACTGATAACGGGGCACAATCCATGGGGGCAACACATGGTCACCAGAGGTATCATCGATGATCCGCTATGCGCATTTTGCCTTGAGGACGAGGATAGTACAGAGCATTTTCTCTGCAGCTGCCCGGCGTCTATAGACTCGGGTGGCGCATCTTTGGGTCGGATGTCCTGAGAATGGACAAGATACATTCTCCCTCTCAGCGGACTACGCAGGTTTGTTAAAGAATCGGGTAAGTTTGCTGAGGAGTAGTTACCTCCTATGACTCCCCACCCACCCCTTCGCCATCATCCTGTTTATCCTTTTTACAAGCCTCAAGTACAATTGGCAACAATGTCTGAGTGCTTGGTAAACTCATATTTGGGTTTTCCAGCCTACCCCAAACCCATCCCTCCATCCATCCATGTTCGTAACACCCATGATTTGGCGAGAACCTCGAAACCATCATGACGATTGCTACTTCTGCGTTGTGAAAATAAACGGAGTTAACCCTGATAATCGAAATAACTCGTCATATCCTAACATACCTTTTGCTCAACGACCTCAATTAAAATCCCGAGAGGTACAACCAATCACATCTAAATCTTCTGATGATCCAAATCTCTATTAACCCGAAGGAAATACATCAAGTGAAGTCTTTGATTCAGACTACAAATTTAGCCAAGAACCATAACCATTTAATCAGAAAGAACTAAATGACTTAGTAAGAGATCTGAACTTACCGAAAGAAGCTTCTGAAATTTTAGCAACTCTTTTGAAAGAAAAAAATTTGCCTACTCCCGAAACCAACGTTACATTTTATCGTGCCCGATAAAAACAACTGTTACCGTATTTTTCTCAAGAGAAGAGTTTAGTTTTTTATAACGATGTTGGTGGTATTTCGCAACAGAAGGGATTAAAAAGTGAAAACCTAGTGATTGGCGTGTTTTCATGGATAGCAGCAAAATAAGTTTAAAGTGTGTTTTGCTTCATAACGGAAATAAGGACGGATCTATACCTATTGCACATGCGATTACTTTAAAAGAAGAATACGCTAATGTTTTTAAGGTTATGAAAAAAGTTAAGTAGCAAGGAACACAAACGGGTCATTTGTGTTGATCTGAAAATGCGAAACTTTCTTTTAGGTCAACAAGGGGGATACACGAAGTTCCCTTGTTTTATATGTCTCTGGGACAGTCGTGACAAACAACACCATTGGTCACAAACAGTTTGGCCAGTGCAGGAATAGCTAAGAGTTTGTACCAAAAATGTTAGTTTAGTTAGCCAAAACCGCATTATACTTCCACCACTTTATATTAAATTCGGCACAATGAAACAGTATGTGAAAGCGCTTGACAAAAGTGGGGAATGTTTAAATTTTTTTTCACGCAAGTTTCCAGAAAAATTGAAAGCTGGTATTTTTGATCCTTATTTTAAAGATCCTTATTTTTTTAAATCAATGACTTAAATCGAATCCAAAGCTTGAAATTCATTTCTTTTGCTCATAAGCAATTTCCTAGGTAAAAAGAAATCTGACGATCACGTCGAGCTTGTTGAGTCCATGCTATCGGACTTGTAAGAGCTAGGGGCAACACGAGCATAAAAATCACCTTCCCGCCCTCGCATTTAGACCGATTTCCACAAAATCCAGGTGATTTTAGTGAGGAGCAAGGTGAAAGATTCCATCAGGATCTTCGGACAATGGAAGAGCGATATCAGGGGCGATGGGACTCGCATATGATGGCAGACTACTGCTGGAATTAGCAACGAAATCTACCTAAAGTCGTTCATACAAGGAAATCTCGTAAAAGATCATTTCATAAAATGCAATAGAAATTTTGTTAACATAATGCATTGATTTTCTGTATTTTTTTTCTAAAATAATTAAAGTGTATCTTTCAAAAAGTAAAGCTGTTAGCAATCTCCCAATATTTTATTCATAGTCAGGACCACAGAAATACCCAATAACATAAAAAAATAAAGGAATAAAACGAAATAAGACTAGTGTTGACCAGTGTAATTGATTATTCTTTCTAATAATAATTATTTTGGCGCGTACACTATATAGCTCAGTGTTTGGGCGAGCTTCTCCTACAATTTGTGGTGTGCGTCTTTATATTATACCACAAATGGAGGGACCTACAATTTTGTGCCGACTCCGAACGGCAGATGTATTTAATGAGAAGCTTTTTCATGGCAGAAATACCCTCGGAGGTTTGATATTGCCTGCCGAGGGGTGACCGCTAGTAGAAAAAACTTTTTCTATTATTAAGATTTTGCTTGCCCTGACTGAGATTCAAACCTCGAACTCACCGGCATATCAAGTTATAGCACGCACCGCTACTAACTCGACCACAGCGGCCTTTCTAATAGCATTCATTTTTATTTGAAATTTTGGAAAATTTTCAAAATATTTATACTTGACTTACAAGTATGTGAAATGCCGTATATGTACTGTGCCCATCCAAAAAGGTTGTTTTCAAAAGTTGAAAATATTCATACAAAATATTAATATATTTAAAAGAAAATAACATGAACAGAAAGATAATTGGCTTTTCTTACTAATGATATCCATTTAAAATTGCAATTCCCTAACAATTAAAAAAATTATACTTTGCTTACAAGTATATGCCGTACATGTGGTGTGGACATGCAATAAGACACTTCTCAAAGTTTGAAAATTTGTATAAAAAATATTTATTAAATTAAAAAAAAATATCGTGGACTAAGAGATTATATATTTATCTGTGTTGTGATATGAATTTCCAGTTTTAAAGATCGCTTATTTTTCAAAAATCAATACTTTACTTACGTGTACATTGCCGTATATATAATATAATATAATAATAATCCCAACGGTTTTTTTCCCTCCATACCCGCCCGACCGACGCGAGGGGCGCATCCGTATGACGCACGGATATATAAAAAAAAAATTTTTTTTCATATACATATGCTGCGCCGAGTCATGAAAGGCAGAAGTTTGTTAAGTGTCGAAATCTAAAACTGTTCAGCTACAGAACAAATGCTCATCAGCTGATCGAGTAGTAATATATAAGTATGTTTGTATCAATTATTGAGAGCATTGAGTATAGTTTTCTTTATGTAAAAAAGTGAGTCTGAAATATCAAAAGAACCGGAGTGAGTGTTAAAATCCTGACACAAACTACGCAGTGGCTCATTTAACTCAAAATTACTTTTACATGGCTTCAGAAAAAGAGGCCGGAAATGTCTTGAAATTCGGGAGGGAACGTTTAGTTTTATTTCACCAAGAAGAGATGGGCTATAGATCAAGCCTGTCAGTAACTTCACTAAAAATACTACGCCTAGCATTTCTCTACGACTAGCAAGTGTAGGAAGATTAATGAGTTTTAAACGACTTATATATGGGGGCAGGTTGTACTGAGAATCCCAACGAACACATAATTTTCACAAACACACGATTTTCACAAACTGAATATTTTTACAAAAAACGTTAATTTTATTTTAAAAAAATGCATTGTACTGAAAGATAATTTACTATTCTTACTAACGATATGCATTTTCATTTCATATTGAATATTGAAAAATCAGTACTTCACTTAGAACTATGTGAGATGCCGTATATGTGTACTATACATGCAACAAGGCAGTTCTGAAAAAATGTTGCATATTTTAAATAAACAAAATTTAATAAATTTAAAAAAATATATTGGAGTAAAAGATAATTGATTTATCTTTCTAATAACATCCGTTTCAATTAAAAATTATAACACATATTTCAAAAATGTATACCTTACTTTCGACTTTGGGAACTGTCGTAAACATATGTATCCAGTACATGCGCTAATACAATTCGCAAAACTTGCAGGTTTAAATATAAAATATCAATTTATTTTAATGAAAATATAATAGACTGGAAGGTAATTTACCATTATTTTTAATAATAACAATTTTCATTTGTAATTGAGCATTTTTGAAAAAATTAAACTTGGCTAACATATTTCGTACACGTACCGTGCGGATGCATATATTACATACATATGTAGTTTTCACAGAATCTCTTAACGTTAGTATATTATGTTAATATACTCCCTAATTAATATTTACAACTACAATTTTCTATTTGAAAAAACCAAGACTAAGCTACCGATTTTTTTACAAAACATTTGAATTAATTACAATTTTCATGTCGTTTTTAGTTATTATAAACTCATTTATTTATATATTAGTAATATATATTAAAACAATGTGTTATTTTTGTCTTAAGTGTATGTTGTTACATTATAGTCGAAATGATTATGTGTTTTGTTTTGTCGTTTATTTAGTTTAGGATCGGTTTCTCTTATGAGAAACCAACAGTAGTCACCCATCATACCGACGTCCCAGAAACCTTGGTATCGATTCTCAATTAATTTCATTTGCTGGTGAAACCTTTCGCCATGCTCATCACTTTCGTCTCCGAGATTTGCCCGAAAAAAACTTAAATGGGAATGCAGAAAATGAATTTTTAAAGACATATTTACGCCTGGAGAAAAAAGAAAATGTAAATAAGTAAATTATAAAATTTTATATAATCCAATTAAATAAGTTTTGAATAATCACCCATTTCTGCATAATTTTTGATTAAGTCGCTCACTATCTTCTCGTAGTTTGGACTTTTGTGTTTACCGAGAAAAGAAGAAACGACCATTTCGAAGGAATCCCACGCTGCTGCCTCAACTGGTGACAATAGCCCTTTGAATTGGTCATTATTTATCAACTTTTTTATTTGGGGTCCAACAAATATACCTTCTTTTATCTTGGCCTGGGAAATATTTGGGAAAAAATTTTGCAAATAATTGAATGCTTTGCCTTCTTTGTCCAACGCCTTAACAAAATTTTTAATGAGGCCGAGCTTGATGTGCAATGGCGGAAGAATGATTTTTTCCTTCTTTACAAGTGGGACGTATTTGATATTATCCACACCAATTGTAAATTCAACTCTTTCCGGCCAATCCTTAATGCAATAGTGGTCTTTACGAGCTCGGCTATCCCATTTGCAGAGAAAGCAGCAGTGTTTTGTGTAGCCACTTTGTAGACCGCATGACATTCCAACGACTTTAAGATCGGCACATATTTTCCAATCATGATCTTCATATTTGATGAATTTTAACAATTTCTCCATTACTTCGTATGTTTCCTTCTTGTTTACTGCATGCGCGATCGGGATCGAGGGCTTTTTGCTGCCATTATGCAGTAATACGGCCTTCAAGCTCAGTTTATTGCTGTCTATGAACAATCGCAACTCCTCGGAATCATATGGTTGACCAAACTCTTTAAATAATCCTGGAATGTCTTTGCAATAGCATACATTGTCTTCCTTCGTATAGTGTTTGGCAAATGGTTCGTGACGATTTCTATAATATGTCACCTTAACATGGGGTGACACGAATTGAAATTGTTGCATACGAGAGGCATGTAGCTCAGCTTTTTTCTTGGATAATTCCAAATCTCTAATCCAATCGTTTAGTTGCGCTTGTGATAGAACGTTTCTCTCGTTTTCCATTAAAAATTCATTACAACTTGATTTCCCATATTCAGATGATCTTTCAGATACTGCTGTTGACAACGAAACTGGATACGCAACTTCAGCTGAATGTGGAACTGGCAATGAAACGGTAGGTACGTTAGCATAAATCAGTTTTCTTGATTTTCCAAAGCCAAGTACTTTTGTCATACAAATATAACAATCTTCTGAGTGGCATGTAGGTTCTCGCCATATCATTGGTACATTAAATTTCATGTATCGCCTGAAAAAGAAAAAAATTAAAAATTACTATTAAATAAAAAGAAGCATAGTTTCATAATTTTAATACGTACTTTGTTGATCCTGATTCCCATTGAACCAATATTATTCGACACAAGGAACACAAAATATTCGGAGTCCATGGTTTATCAATATTTTTAGGCTCAATACCAAAATATTTTGAACATATAGATTGGATCGAATCTCTAAACTGCCTCCGATGCCGTACAAGAGTATATTCACCGCATATGTAACAGAACATATCCGGATCGTTGGTATACTCAAATTCTCGCGTACGTTTACTCATTTTATTTTTAAAAATAGCTCACGGTTTCTTATATTGTAATTATAAACTGGAACCGGCGAGCCTTACAGATATTATGAACTTTCAAGGGGCATTTATCCTTATATATAGCTTGATCGCGAAAAAATAAAAAAAGGCAAAACCTACCTAAACAAAAAAGTTCCTTCATATTAACGAGCCGGGAAAAGAAAATACTACCTGCTGTTGATGTTGGCCTTAAAAAAATTAATGAATTTACCAAGATATGTGTGTGTGCATGTAGGTATGCATGTTTGAATTAAATTTATTTGCATAAGGAATTTTCCGCAACTAATTACCCTTCGAAAATCTGCCTGTATACCTACACACATGTTAAGCAAATTAACATGACTACAGGGGTTTCGAACCTGACACCTCTTGCTTTCAATGCAAACTACCTACTACAACAGTATTTGAGTATTACTGTTCTAAAAGTATTATTTGATTTTTTTTAAACGAATAGCGTTATTAGTTTATTCTAATGATATTCGAAAACAATCCCACCCCTACTTTACACACTACATACGCATATACGTATACATTGACTTTGCGCGACTTGGATATATTTATTTGATCATGTACAACTTTCCTATTTATCCATTGATTTTGTTCGTTGGTAGCTTAGTTTTTTATAAAGAAACAGGACTTCATATAAAATAAAAAAAAATTTAAAAAATATCTTTTGTTTTAAAATTTTTTCCTTGCCAAAGTTTATTTTTTTTTAATTTTTTCATACCAAAATTTAAAAACACGAAGTGATTAATCAATTTCTCAGATATTATAAGGCCTATGGAAAAATGGAGTAGACAATATTTTTAGAAAATTTTATTCACTTTTATTTTCTATAATTTGCAGTAAGATTGCTCAACTGGTCAGTGAGATATACATGATTAAATGAAGACACCTTTTTTTTTGGTCGAAAAACGGTAAATTGCAAATATCTCAAAAACGTATCCATAAAAAAAAAAAATTTACTCGATTTTCGAAATCAGCGAGCGATTCCACATACAAATTGGATAGTGGCGTTCATGGAACATTTTTGCTGTAAACCAGTGTTATTACCTCTAACATGCAGGAACAGCTCGTGAAGATATTATGTCAGGATGAAATTTATCTTAATTGAAGCACGTACCTAACTTTATTTACAAAGATGAAACCGCTCGCAAGTCGACATTTCCTCCGTGCTCCGCCTCATGGTGGTGTTTACATGTGACCTGGAAAAAATATAGTTATTTGTTAATAATACCAGTTTTCAATATTTTTTTTATAATATACATACACATATGGATGGTTAAATAAAATAATTCTCAGGGCCAGTTTTTCAGTGCTGGTTTAAACTCAGTTTAAACTAAACTTAGTTAAAAATAAGTTTAAATTTAAACTTAGTTTCCTTGCGCTCAATTAAATTTGTTGCAACCAAAACGAAGTAGTCAGCAAACAGCTGATAAAATATCAATATTTTAATAAATTAAACTGAAAATAAAGGCAACTTACTGCAAATTCAACGAAGTTTCAGAACAAAGTGATCGTATTTTACGATTCGTAAACATGGTTGTGCTGCGTAGTCTATTGCTAGCACACGTGATTTCTGGGCTGTATTATTCGGAATATTGCCGTTTCTTCTAACATTAGGGAAATAGCGAAATATCAAAATGCGAATGTGGTGGTAACAGCTGGAAAAGTTGTGTTGGTATTAGTAAATTCAACTCGCCTCCCAGCAAACCATATGAGCTCAGAATGAGCGCATAAAGCACTCTTTCCCCTGAGTGCTCAAACTCATAATGAGCTCATAAAACAATCATAAACAGTCATAAAACGCTCGTATTTGAGTGTATTTTTCTATGAAACTGGTCACTCATAAAAGAGCTCTCAGTTTCATGCATAAAGCAGTCTTTTATGAATGAATTTCTGCACGCATTTAGAGCTCTAAAACCAGTGCATAAAAGAGTCTTTTTTGACCTTTTTTTTCCACGCATTAAGAGCTCTAAAACCAGTTCATAAAAGAGTCTTTTCTGACCTTTTTCTCCACGCATTAAGAGCTCTAAAACCAGTGCATAAAAGAGTCTTTTTTGACCTTTTTTCCACGCATTAAGAGCTCTAAAACCAGTGCAAAAAATAGTAATTTTTGATGTTAAATATTTCTATGTATGGACCTAAAATAAAATAAATAAAAAATTAAAAATAATTCAAAATATAAAGTATTATTTTATTCATTGACAATAAATATTATTACTAAAAAAATAAAATTAAAGAAAAATATATATACATATATGCACTTACAAAAAAAAAATCAAAAATAATTAAAATTAGCAAATGTTTTCATATTCATTGACTTAAATATTATTATCATTAAAGAATTTTTTTTTTAAATTATATACGTTTACACAAAAAAAATTGACAGAATATTATTCTCATTAAAGAAAATATTTTTTTTAAATTGCACAAAAAAATTCACTTAGGATATTATTATCATTAAAGAAACAAATTTTTTTCTTAAATTAGATATATGTACATATGTATTTACACAAAAAAATTAAGTCTTATTCATTGACTTAGAATATTATTATTATTAATGTAATATTAAAGAAAATACTTAATTATATTTACACAGAAATATTTAAGTTCCATATTATTTTTTAAATAATTTCTCCTGGTATTTAAGTCTTTTTTTTGCTGTCTGAAACCATCTTAAGCTGCAGTTATTAAATATTTTTTCATCAACATTAAATTTGCGGTTAAAGGCTCCTCTAATTATTGATGTTATAGTCATAGCCAGTATACATTTTTTGGTCGACGTTCCTTTCCAAGAGTATTGTTTGCTACCTCATCCGTGAACAATTTTTTCCAAACCCCACGAACGAACTTAGAAGGCTCTGAAATTTGGTATTGGAGTATTTCGTATTCCTTCAGATAACAGAAATTAATGTACACCTAAGTAAAATAACCTGTCATTTGTGCAAATTACTAGTTGGGTGCACAAATCTGGTGAACTTTGTAATTTTTCCTCAAATTCTTCCAATTTGGATGTATTGCAAAACGGTTCATTGGGCAGCACTGCATTGCGCGCATTGCGACATTTTCCTCCTCTAATACTTTCACTCGTTCTTTAAGTTCTAAAGAAATTTTATAATTCTTCAATATATGTATGTACATATAGTACATTTGAGACATACAATAATTTTTAACATTTACCTTCATTTCCTTTAATTAGCGTTTCCATCTTAGTATTAATTTGTACGATGCCCCTTAAAATGTTTTGTAGTACATCTAAAAATAAATAAATTATTTTATGTTATTGAGAAGAAACGTAACGGAAATTCATTTTACCTGTAGATGGAGGTAGGCTTGATGCAAGTATGGTGAAATTGGGCTCTTCTTCTTTCATGCCAAAAACGGATTTTCCGCTTTGAAAAAGTTGATTAAATTGACTCATTTTGTAGAGTATGTATGAGGGGTATGAATATTATTTCACAACCGTTCTTAAAGCATATAAGTTTTGTGTCGATTTTTAAAATATTATGTGCTGAGGTTTCTTGTTTTATTATTAGATTATTGTTGTATTTTATGTTAAGCAAACTAGAAAACAAAGGCATATCAAAGTAATTTCTTAATGGCAAGACTTCATTACTATTAACAAAAACAATATTATCTTCCTTAAAAAAAAAATTAACTTTAAAAACTTTTGATTCAACTGCATAGAAATTATTGGGATCATATGATGACAAAAATATATTTTTATAATAGAAAGAGCTCCTAGTCGAAAGTATCTTATCATTTAAAGTATCTTTGTGGACTCTGTTAACACTATGTTCTACGAGACGATTATATATTTGAGTGACCACTTGATTTCCTTTTCGAACTGTCTGTTTAACTTTATATAAATAGCTTTCGAATTTAAAAGAGCTGAATGATTCCAGGCTGGCATTGAAAAACAAAACTTCATCTGCTAGGTGAGTCAAACAATGAAAATTGAATTTTAAAAGTGTTTTATCATAAAGATCTGGAATTTGCTGTACAAAATTGTTAAGAAGTTGTTTTGCGCAATCATTTTTTGTTATGCAATACTCATCTGATAATAAAATTCTAATTCCAATGCTTAGCTGAAGAAAATGACTATAACGAGCTGGTGTTAAAATGTTTTTAAGTACTATTGGCCCAGTGTATAAAAGAAACTGCCTAAATTCTACAGCTTTCCATCTGTCAATATCATCAATACTTCTGGGCTTCCTACTGAACTCTTTACAGATGCTAGGCTTAAGGGAAAGTAGTTTAGCGTCGAGTGAAATTATTTCCGTTTTAGATAAGGAGTAATCCTTGTGACGAACTTTAATCCAACTATTTAAAAGACTTTTCGTGACACCAAGGCATACTACATGCATGTAATCTAAAACAAATTGATTTACTATGTTGATAGGCAGCTCTTCATTTTTCAAGGAGTGTGAGGCATTGTGATGATTAGAATGTATTCGATTTCTAAAATGCTCATCAGTTCTCAGCAAATGATCAGAATATGGGTAAATTATTCTTCTTTCAAAATGCTCACCACGTTGTTGACATTTTATACATGAAAAAAATCCACTGTGATTTTTTACTCCAAGCACAAAAGCGCGTGCTGGAGCATCACAAATGAAAGAACGAATAGTAATTTTATATATTTTTGTTTTATACACAAATCCATCTAAAAGTAATTGTTTTAACTCTGAAACAAATATATTTAAGTATTCGTTAATGTCACCAGGTTTGCTATTACCAACAAAAACTCCTGTAACTAAAACATCTGGAAATCCATTAACATTAATCAGAATTGGCCATGCCTGTGTTTTCGAACTTTTAAATAATGGCAACCCATCGATATTTACATTTATATTAATTTCTGTACTTTCAACTGAATTATGCTCGCAGAAGTCCGTTAATGCGTCTTTAATGCCATAATCCACATATTTACCACCTTTAATGGCAATGCAATGAATTTCTCTAGGTGTTTTTTTTAGAGCTCTGGAATCACTTGGCAGTTCTGGTATGACACAACGCAATATTTTTAACAAAGCGGTAATGGCGCTATTTTTTATATTAAAAATTACAGACCCCTCAGCTATTCTGTCGCGTATACAAGTGTCAGAGCTCATAACATCTACAAAATATGTCTCATCGACTGTACTATTTAAATGTTCATTTGCAACATTTTTTAAAACAACTTCACTATGAACATTTTCTTCAACAACATGTGCACTATTCCTATCTTCACAATTTATTGCTTCAATTGATTTCTTAACTTTTTTTGTACGAAGTTGCTTAATTACTAAGTTACTTTCTTTTAAGCTTGCTCTTTTCATTATATTGCTTATTATTATATTTATTTATAAAATTAAATCACTATAACCTCAGCACAAACTCACTTCTAAACACTTCTAAAATACAAGCAAACTAACTTATTTTTCTTTATTTTGCATTTCACATGTTTATATTTACCGTTACCGAAAACGATCATCGTGCAGAAAAAACTCATAAAACGCTCATATTTATGCGCACGTGCAGAAAAGACTCATAAAACACTCATATTTATGCGCACGTGCAGAAAAGACTCATAAAACACTCATATTTATGCGCACGTGCAGAAAAGACTCATAAAACACTCATATTTATGCGCACGTGCAGAAAAGACTCATAAAACGCTCATATTTATGTGCATGTGCAGAAAAAACTCATAAAACGGTCATATTTATGCGAAAGTGCAGAAAACACTCATAAAAACGCTCATATTAGAGCTCAGAACTAAGAGCGCTCCGAAGCTGGTTTGCTGGGCTTGGTTACCTCCGTCGTGTAGGGAAGTAATTAGTTTAAATATAATTATTGTTTTTTCGTCGTTTAAGACAATAATCTCTAGTTTTGCGTTTGAGTGACCAGCAATAATCACCCAACATTTGCGTTTCACTCTTTCTCTGAAAGCGTTTTTCGGTTGAAGCCATTTCCGTATAAAAACGCAAACCGTGTCCGTCCCTAAATTTCCCAAGACTCTCTGGAAAAGTGTCCGCAGGAGCGGGATTCTGTAACTGTGAGTTTTCAAGTGTACAGTGAGAACTGCGTGCACTGGCCTTTTGCGATTCAGCAAGTGTGAGAATGAGTTTAAACTGTCAAAATTGTGTACACATTGGCTCAAACAAACTCACAGTATTTTGTCCTGAGAGTTTTTTAAATTGAGTATTATTTTAAATTTTTAGCAAATAAAATGGGACAAAAAGAAAAAAACCATTCGCAGAACAAAAAAGTTATTTAATAGAATTTAAGGAGAATAATATTAAAATCGTCAATGATAGGTTTGATATATTTATTTTCACTTATGTATCCATCCTAAGTAAAAAAAGTATTGGTCGGATCAAAAGTATATAAATAATATTACATATATAAATGTATTATTATTAAATATATTTATTTTAAAAAAGCCACGTAAAGGAGAGAGAAGTCCTAAGAAAAGCCGAAGTTGACAGAAGTGGTGTAAATGGTTTTGTGAGGAAAAAGGAACATTCCAGTTTTTAGAGGAGGATATTGCAGCAAATAATTAGTAAGCAAGAAAATGTGGTCGAGTTGTTGACCATAACCGAGGTAAGCTCATACAGGAAATTTAATCCCACTCTTTTATTTTAGCGCGCCGAGGAAGAAATATTGGCAAAGCTCTAAATAATATCGGAAGCGATGCCAATGACAAGCGTAGTTGAAGAACGTGACCAAGGCATTGATGCGCGGACTTCCACATCAAAAGCAACCGGGAGGAAAGCAACAAAAGGGAAAAGTGGCAGGATTTGAAAAAAATCACGCATTTTGCAATTGCAGAAAATATGCGTCTTATATTCAAGTAAAATATATTCGTCATCTACCTGGCTCTTTCATATTTTATTATTGTCTTTAATCACATTTTAAATACCAAGAATAAGGAATGAAAAAAAATCGTTTTATAGAAATATTTCTAATAAGTGATAGCCTAATATGAAAAAAGTTAAAAGAAAGAGATGATAAATATGGGCTTACGCCGATCCACTTAACTTCTGTAATTTTGCATAACTTAAAAAAAATTTATATTTTTAGCTTTATTTTGCGTTTGTACCTATTTCAATACCTCCTCTGCAACATTTGAAAAATTCGGGCAAAAGTAGTTTTTACCCAATTGAAATATTGTGTTATGCCTCAAAACCGAGAAAAACTGCATATGTACTTATGTAAATAATTCCATTCACTTTTATTACACAAGTACCACATGCACAAATTTAATGCAACAAAAATAAAATAACTTACTTTTACTAAAAAAAAGTCTGTTTTCTATATATATGTATATACACGTTTTTTTTTATCTTTTTAAAGGTCCCGATATAAAATTTGATTATACTTGTATCATCCCTGCGTACGCAAAACATGATAATCACCCCTATCGGGAGTTCCGCCCGGAAAAAATGCAACCGCCTACTGCTAGTTTCATCCGAAATAAATTTCGATTCGAAAATTCGAACATGGAAATTACAACTCTGAAATGTGTATACTTGAAGTGTAAAATTATCCAATAATTCTAATTCAATCGTAATTTGATCTTTGAAATATAAAAGTCAATAAAGAAACCTTCGTACTTATTAGATCTGTGCTAACCTCTTCAATGCCACCAGCAAGGCTACAATTTATATTCCGCCAGTTGGGAAGCGTGCCTCCGATTTTTCGCCGAAGGTGGATACTATAAATGTGTAGTTAAGAGTTCTGAAATTGGGCTGTCACAATCGCCCTTTAGTCACATTCTACCTAATTGTATCTCTCTTTGAAATTTGTTTAATGTTTTGTTCCTGGAATAGGCGGTATTTTGTTAAATATTTTAAATTAAATTACTTACATTTAGAATCCGCGAAAATTGGCACCCCTCAAAAAACAGTGAAAAGTGAACAATTTCGGCGAAAACGAAACTCACAATAAGGGTGATTATGTAACATTAACTTTTTATATGCTATGGTAGGTATAGTCGATGAATACAAACAAGATACTTTCGACTGGCCATGTTATCAAGAAGAATATATTAATATGTGAGTAGTATTAAGGCAGATCTAACAGGTAACCGCAGTAGAGAAATTGCAACCATGTCAGGTTTTTTGATATACCTTTATTGTCAATAAGAACTATCAAAAAAGTCTAGTGAAAACAAAAGTTGACACTTCACAAATTCAATTCATCCAAAATAATTAAAGACAAAGTGTATATTTTTATATTAGAACTTAATGTTTGAGTATTGGGACAGAGTTGGGCATCAAATGCACCGGTTTTGCGCCAGCAATTAAATCACAGCTCGCGAAATGGAATATAGACACCACATTGTTTCCGTGAACTTGATTCCACAAGCTTTCTTCCTAATAATCCTTTGGTGCGGCTCTTGCGACACTTTTACGAAATAAACTCCTCCTTTTACGAGCCGTTCCGAGAAATATACAAAATATTCGTTCATTGAGCAAAATGCACAATATATTTTTTCATTAAAAAGTACGAATCAGATGTAAAAAAATGTTTTTGGTTTAATTAAATAAAAAAAAGGTTTGACATTTAAGATATATGAAAAAAATCTAATTATTAATTCTACTGAGGTAACCTCATAAAGTGGTATTTTAGTGTAGAAATAAAAAAAAAATCGACTTTTCTTTTTTTATATTTTCAAAGTTTTATAATTTAAGAATATGTCTACAAGAGGATTTTTCAAAATTCAAATTATTTTCGGAGATATACAGCCGTGCCCCCAGTTTCACATTTCAATTCCACAAGGTGATTTTAAAAATTTCCTGTAAAAGTGAATTAGTGTGCTTTCAATTTCACACAAATCGGTTATCGTTGTGGCAATTTACAAACAGCTGTTGTTGAAATTTTCCTTTCGGATTCAGCTATGTATGCTTTTTGAAGAGTCATTAGCAAAACACTTAAAAATACGCATATTTCAATGAATAACTAATACAGAAATGTCATAAATAGCTTCTACAAACATCAAAGATTATTTTAAAAATTATTCCAATCGAAAATAATTAAACATTCACACACTTTTTGTCATTTCTTTTCATTTCACATACAACCAAGCATTCGGATTCAATTCACAAAAATTTATGTGAATGTGAAATTGGGAGCACTAAACATGTGATTTCAAACCGAATCCACAAGGAATTTTTGTGAATGTGAAGCTGGGAGCACGGCTGATAGGTATTTGGCTAAGTATAAATTTAATTACTTAGGGCCAGTTTTTCAGTGCATGTTGAACTCTGTTTGTCGTTTAAACTAAGTTTAAACTCAGTATGCAGTTTTTCAGTCAACTTTAAACGGAGTATAAACTAAGTTTAAACGGCCGATTGTGCTCCGTTAAACTTAGTTTAACTTATCAGCTGTTTGCTGACTACTTCCTTTTCATTGCAACAAATTTATTTGAGCGCAAGGAAACTAAGTTTAAATTTAAACTCAGGTTCTACTAAACCGATTTACCTAAAATTTTGAAATCGTGGGTATGGGCACGTGCCAATTTTTTGAGACCCCCACTTCGTTAACTGATAATTTATTGGTATTTTCAACTTTTTTTATTTTTTGATTTTTTTCTGTATTCTTCTAATATTAATAAATAAGTAATTAAAAAGTGGATAGTAAAAATATTGATTGCGTTTTTTTTACGACACTCAAAAACTACCTGAAATTCATACCTCTACACCGAAATTCCCCATTAAATCTGTCTTGTGTAGTATATTGATAGCATTTTTTTTATGTATGTATGAAATTTAGTTTTTCTTTACATTAAAGTTTGCAATTTATCGTTGGTTATGTATGTAAGTATGCATTTTTTTTTAATTCTCATGAATTACATCTGGCGCTTGCAGGCCACATCTCTCATTCTATGCGTAGTATTGCTCATTCTAGGGTCGTAAAAGCTTGTTTACTTCGGAATTCGTATGCAATAAAAACAAAAGCAATTATTAGTTGTGAATATATTTGCTAGTAGTCATAGTGTATTCAGCGAAAAACCTGTAATTAATATCGTTTGTGGTCAATAACATGCTTTCAACCATAAACTTGTTCGCTGTCCCTCATTTCCGAACGATAACAGTAAATAAAATTCTCCTTACTCAAATATGAGCAGCCCGAACATTACGGATGCCGGAGCCATATAATTTATTAATTTATTGATGCCTATTGGTAACAATAGGTACAAAAATATAGAAATATACAAATATGGTAAGGACAAAAATACAACTAATGACAAATAAAAACAGGGCTGTCTTCGGCTATGCCGAATGCTGCATACCTTTCATGAATGAGAGAATTGTATGGGAGCTGTATGCTCTATTTCTCTGATCTTTACTGCTACTATATTGCTAATAATTATAGATATATTTGAAAAATGTCAATCCCTAAGCTGCTTAAATGAAGGAGAATATTCCGGATGCCGCAGGCATATAATTTATTAATTTATTGATGTCTAATGGTTACAGTAGGTACACACATATGTATATAAATATACAAATTTGCTAAGGACTAAAATACATCTAATAACAATTTATTGATGTCTAATGGCAACAATAAAAACAGGACTGTCTTCGTCTATGCCGAATGCTGCATACCTTTCGTGAATGAGAGAATTGGATGGCAGCGGTATGCTATATTTCTCTGATCTTTACTGGTAATACATATTTTGCTAATAATAACAGATATATTTGAAAAATGTCAATCCCTTAGCTGCTTAAATGAAGGAGAATATTCCGGATGCCGCAGGCATATAATTTATTAATTTATTGATGTCTAATGGTTACAGTAGGTACACACATATGTATATAAATATACAAATTTGCTAAGGACTAAAATACATCTAATAACAATTTATTGATGTCTAATGGCAACAATAAAAACAGGACTGTCTTCGTCTATGCCGAATGCTGCATACCTTTCGTGAATGAGAGAATTGGATGGCAGCGGTATGCTATATTTCTCTGATCTTTACTGGTAATACATATTTTGCTAATAATAACAGATATATTTGAAAAATGTCAATCCCTTAGCTGCTTAAATGAAGGAGAATATTAAAACAATCGGCTCCGATACACGTTATAGTCGTTCGATCTAGCCGATTTCGACTAGAGTGCTCCTATGAATTATTATAATTCCACTTGCAGATGTCGCTGTGATAGTACGGGAACAGGGACTTATTACTTTATCTCCCTTTTCTCGAGTCCTGTTACCCATACCGTTTGATGGGTTTCGCCATCTGCGAAAATCCAGCACTCTTCCACTTTCTGAAGAGACGCCCCCAACGCTACACGTAAGGTCTTGCTTTTTTTTGTATATTTAACCCCCAATTCTTTTTCAGCAGTGATTATCTTAAACAAAAAACTGCTTGCGGTGGAATTGATCAGGATTGCACAACCCCTAACTCCTTCCCGCTCGAACATGGTCCTTCGAGCCGGATCTGAACCAGCGACATATATGATCGAGTATTGAAAGAGTACTTCGAACTGAACCATATGATTCCAGTCAGGACACGGGCCAGTCATCGTATTATCTACCTCATCATGCCGTCGTAAAACCGGAAAGCACCACCACCAAGGTACGAGTGGTGTTAGATGCATCATGCCCCACATCGAATGGAGTAAGATTGAACGATGTGTTATACCCCGGCCCCATCTTACAAGCAGATTTGGTGTGTTTACTGTTGAAATGGCGTTTGTTCAAATATGTCTTTAACGCAGACATAGAAAAGATGTACAGGCAAATCATGCTCAACCCCGAACACACTCGTTTTCAGCGAATCCTGTTTAGAGAATCCCAAGAAGAAGAATTGCAGGACTTCGAACTGAAGACCGTTTCGGAGTGAATTGTGCCCCGTATCTGGCAATAAGAACCCTGCTTCAACTCGCGGAAGATGGGAAAGCGAAATTTCTACTTGCGACAAAAGTGTTGAAGCAATATATGTATGTGGATGACGTGTTAGCAAGAGCACATGATTGCACAACAGCGATTGAAATGCGCGATCAGGTGATTGAAGCTCTCAAAATCGCAAGTTTCCCCCTGACGAAGTGGACATCAAACTCCAAGAAAAGCTTGGCGGAATTGCCAAAGGAACACATCTACAAAGAGAACTTTTTGCAAATTGATGACATGAGTGAAACAAAGTTGTTGGGAATCCGATGGAATGCAGTCGATTCCTGAAATGCCGGAATACACCAAGCGGGAAGTACTTTCTTGTGTAGCTACATAAGTTGTTCGACCCAGCAGGATGGCTGTGGACGATCATAGTGGTGGCCAAAATTTTGATGCAAGATATATGGCTATCTTAAATAGACTGGGATGATAGTCTACCCCGAAACTTGCTACTACGATGGGAGACATTTCTGGACAATTACGATAATGTTCAGAACATTAAAATTCCCCGTTGGACTCATTTCATGCCATGGAAATATGTGGAAATCCATGGATTTTGTGATGCCTCGGAAAAGGCATACGCAGCGGCGTTATATATCAGAGTTCGCGAGCGCACATCGAATGCGACTCCTCACATTAATTTGCTGACAGGCAAGACGAAAGTAGCTCCAGTGAAAACTGTCTCCCTTCCCCGTTTAGAGCTGTGCGGAGCTTTATTGTTAGCGGAACTAATTAATGCTTTTATTCCACAGCTTGAGATTGTGTAGCCAGCAATATATAAATGGGTGGACTCTACGATCGTGTTTTCATGGCTCAAAAAACCGGCCTGTACCGGGAAAACGTTTGTGGCTAATCAAGTCGCAAAAATCGAGGAATTGGTAGGCGTATCTGGCTGGAATCACGTGGAGTCAGCAGATAATCCAGCGGATCTCGGCAGTAGAGGCTTCACCCCCCAAGAACTTCAAGCCAGCGCTTTGTGGTGGTATGGACCAAATTGGCTTAAAGAAGAGCCATCAACTTGGCCCCACCACAAAAACGATTCTGCGTTAGAAACTGAGTTAGAGCAAAAAACGATTCAGGTTTATGTAGCAGGGTTTTCGGAGTGAGAAGACATTCTGAAGAGGTTCTCCGACTTTTCACGAACATTGAGAGTGATAGCACGGATTTTCTGATTCTATCGTAGAACCCGCCCTGTCCATAATCTGGCTGCTAAAGAGCAGACAGAGGAATTAACAGCTTTGCGACCAAGGCAATACATTTAGAGGCCAGACGCAAAAGATAAAGGCGATCCAGCAAACGTTTTGCCGGAGGTGGAAAGCAGAATACCTGAAGGAATTACAGAAACGGACCTAGTAAAAACTTGCACAACGCGACATCGAGGTTCACAATCTGGTCGTCGTCAAGGAAGATAACCTCCCCCCAAATAAATGGCGACTTGGCAGAGTAGTTAGAGTTTTTGCAAGTCCCGTGTCGTAGAATCACGAACGGCGCGAGGAAACATAACACGACCAATTGTAAAATTGGTTCTTTTACCACGATTTTAAACAAAATTTCTAACTTTACTTCTCTTTCCCTACCAAAAGAACTTAAAATTTTGAAAATGGAGACCACTACCAAATCTGGAATAAGGAAATGCCCCGTATGCCCCAAGAACCACCCGTTGCTATACTGCCGGGTGATGCCGAGAGACTACGTGCTGTCCTCGTGCATCGGCACTGCGCCGCACCATACGGTAAAAAATTGTCCGTCGCCCTAAAACTGCGACCAATGCAGCGAGAGGCACCACAGTCTCCTTCACCTCCACGAGAAGGCAAGAGGGAAGGAAGACAGGCCTCTACCCGAAGAGCTCCGTCGACGACGCTACAGTGCGTATAACGCTCAACCTCTGAGAGAGTCGAGCGACGAAGAGGTGTTGGAGATCGATGAGATGGTGGAAGAAGCGGTTATGCGGTCGGCAGTCCAGTTGCCCATTCCCGTTGCCGCAAAGCGCAGAAGTCGCGGCAGATCCGGCCGCGCCGCGGTGTGAGAGACGCCCGAGAGCGTATTACGGTCACAGCCCGTACCGCTTCAGGGCTATCTGTCCTCACGCCAACGGTAGCGGTCCGCATAATGATGAGAGGAAGACCGCAATTGGTGAGACCGATCGTAGACCCAGTGGAGTCGCGGTAATCGATTTCGCAGCAACTGGCGTGAAGGTTGCATTTGTTGCACGGCCGTAAAAATTCGAGCCAGTTCTCGCTAAAAGGGTGGAACGAGCGGCTCCAGGTGACCGCGAATGTGCAGACACATCTGCCCCGCATTACCCCCCAGCGCCAACTCGACGCACGCGTAGTCAACGAATTTGACAATTTCCGGCTGGCGGACCCTAATTTTCACCGCTCAAACGCGGTATCGCTGATTTTGGGAGCCGAGGTGTACGCGATGATCCTGCGCCCAGGACTGATAGCAGCGACTCCCACCCGACCGGCCGCGCAGAACACAATGTTCGTGTGGATGGTTTCTGGCGGCACCATGTACTAGATTTAGCTCGTAGCTTACAATTTCTTTTAATCTTTCTCTTTTGTTAATTTGAGAAGTTTGCATTGTACATAAATTAATTTTTTATTTAACTTATTTTTTACGCTAAAGAGTTGTTATCTATCGAATTACTGGTGTTATGAAATAGCTAATTTTATATATCTTATAATAATAATAATAATAATTCCAATGGTTTTATCCCTCCATACCCGCCCGACCGACGCAAGGGGCGCATCCGCATGACGCACGGATATATAAAAAAAAAAAATTTTGTTTTTTTTTCATATATGTTGCGCCGTGTCATGAAAGGCAGAGGTTTGTTAAGTGTCGAGATCTAAAACTGTTCAGCTACAGAACAAATGCTCATCAGCTGATCGAATAGTAATATATGTATATGTATGTATGTATTAATTATTGAGAGGATTGAGTATAGTTTTCTTTATGTAAAAAAGTGAGTCTGAAATATCAAAAGAACCGGAGTGAGTGTTAAAATCCTGACACAAACTACGGAGTGGCTCATTTAACTCAAAATTACTTTTACATGGCTTCAGAAAGAGAGGCCGGAAATTTCTTGAAATTCTGGAGGGAACGTTTAGTTTTATTTCGCTAAGAAGAGATGGGCTAGAGATCAAGCCTGTCAGTAACTTGACCAAAAATACAATGCCTAGCATTTCTCTGCGACTAGCAAGTGTAGGAAGATTAATGAGTTTTAAACGACTTATATATGGCGGCAGGTTGTACTGAGAATCCCAACGAAAATTCCTTAAAGCAAAAAGTAGAAATTGTTTTTGAATTGACTCTATTCTGTCGGAATGAACTTGATAGCGCGGGTTCCAAACAACAGATCCATATTCCAGTATGGGCCTCACTAACGTTGTGAATAGAGCATTCGTGATGTAAGGGTCATTGAATTCTTTTGACCACCGTTTTACAAATGCAAAAACACCCTTGGCTTTGTTAACTGTAACATTTATGTGAAGATTAAAATTAAATTTCTGGTCCATTGTAATTCCAAGATCAACAAAGTTAAACACTTGTTCGAGGTTATGGTTACATATTTCATAAGAAGCTGGTTGAACTGCTCTGCGAGAAAAGCACATTACTTTACATTTTTTAAGGTTTAGTGGCATGTAATTTATTTCACACCAGTTAGTCATGCTATTTAAATCCGCTTGTAGTAAGGACCTTTCCTCAACAGAATGATACGATCTAAAAAGCTTTACATCATCAGCATACAATAAAATTTTTGAATAATTTATTACAGAAGGTAAGTCATTTATAAAAAGTAAGAACAGAATCCGACCAAGGTGACTTCCTTGCGGGACCCCTGAAGAAACATGAATAATGTTTGAAGAACTATTTTTAAAAAGAACTCGTTGTGTTCTGTCAATGAGGTAAGAAGACATCCAACGAAGGAGATTAGGTTGAAAACCAAGGAGATCGAGTTTATGGATCAGTAAAGAGTGACTTACTCTGTCGAATGCTTTACTAAAATCAGTGTATATAATATCAGTGTGCATAAATTCTCTGACTCCATTTGAAACATGAGTTGTGAACTCAAGCAAGTTTGTAACGGTAGATTTACCCTTAGAGAACCCATGTTGTGTGCTAGAAATTGTAGAGGATATGGAATACGTTAAATGGTCAACTACAATAGCTTCGAATAATTTAGGAATAGCAGAAAGCTTAGCTATACCGCGGTAATTTTCTATAGAGGACCTACTCCCGGTCTTATAAAGGGGTATAATGAATGATTCTTTCCAAGCTGAAGGGAAAATCCCAAGCTTAAGAGAAAGATTAAATAAATTCGTTAAGGGCACATAAATATGTTTAGCACAGTTTATAAGAAAACACGTCGGGATCGAATCGGGGCCAGCCTTAAATGATTCTTTTAAGTTACTCAAATAATAAAATACTTCCTCGGAAGATATCTGCGGATTAATAGCAGAGGTGAGGGAACAGAGTTTATATGGATAAGGTTTGCTCAGAGGCGAGTTAATGGAGTTGGAAATTGATTGGGAGTCACAAGGAACGGTATTTTGATATTTCATAGCAGACGGAAAACTAGTCACTCTGCGCCTAGAGTTAACGAAGTCATAAAATGATTCAGGGTTTTTTATTAGATTCCTTTTAACTTTGCACAAATAAGATCTGTAGCATTTTTTATTTAATTCAAAATAAGCGTGTCGGATAACTGAGTATTTAATATAGTTAGTGTGCAAACCAGTTTTTTTGTACAATTTAAACGATCGCTACTTCTTATTTTTTAAATTTTTTAGTTCTTTAGTAAACCAAGGTTGTGATTGCTCCTATTGTACGCAAACCCGTTTTGGTACAAACTTTTGAAATAAGCTAAATATAGTGTTATTAAAATGCTTGACGCAGCGTTCAACATCATCTTTATACGTCGGCCATGATAATTTTGATAATTCTCGATCTAATTTCTTGAAATTGGCTTTCGCGAAAATAAAACGAGCGTTTGAGCTACTTGATTTATCAACATTATTTCCAAAATCACCAATAACCTCGTAATTTAACTCAATCGCAGGGTGATAAGAGTCCTCTGGAATAACCAAGGGTTCGCACATCTTCATAGATGACTTAGATACGTCATCAACAAAAACAAGATCCAGAATGGTGCCAAAATTGCTTGGAGTTAAATTGATCTGATTTAGACAGAGCTCAGCCATATCTTCTAAAAACACATTGTATCTATCCTTTGATGATATTGGAACGATAACGTCGTCTATAAGAGTCCATGATATGCCTGGCATATTGAAGTCACCAAGTACAATCATCGAGTCATATGCAGTAATCATTGAACTTAAAGATCTAAGTAACGCAATATGTTGAGAATAAACCGATAAGTCAGAGTTAGGAGGGATGTAGCAAGCAGCTAAATAAAAGAAACCATTTCCTACCATAACTCGTATGGCTTTAAATTCGATTGACTCGATGAGGGGGATATTAACATCTTCGGATGGTATTGAAGAATGAACTGCAAAAAGAACACCCCCACCGATTCTGTCCTTACGCTCATTTCTATAAATTTGATATTGATTAGGAAGGATCTCTGAATTAAAAATATGTGGTTTAAGCCAAGTTTCAGTAAAGCAAATTACGTTATAGTCACTGTCTAGGCCTTTTAAATATAAATCGTTCAATTTAGTATTTAATCCTCTAACGTTTTGGTAGAAAATACTTAAAGTAGAATTTAAAATTAGTTTTTTGGCTCAGTGTCACGATTAGGAATTGAAGCTAAGTTATTTATTTTATTTTTATTTTTATGTGGCTTGTATTCAAATTCGCGAACAAAAGCCCCGGTTGGCCAAAAAGAATTGTTAAGCAAAGTATCAAAAACTTCAGGCGCCACATCAATTTTAAAAGATGATACGTAACGTTCGTATTTAAAGTTAAATTTTCGGATTGCTAAGTTACAAGTCTTAATTTTTGATGAAATGTAAAACTCTATATCATCAGAAGAAGCAAATCTAGAAACAAAAATCGATTTTCTCAAAGAAAACCACAACCAGCTTCTTTGCAGAGCAGTCAGCCTCATCCAATGGTGATACAGCTTTTGCAACAATAGGAGCAGATTGGGATGGTGGAAGCGATTGAGGCGGTGATGGACCCACCTCAGATGAAGATGCCTGTAAGTTCTCATGATCAGAGTTGCTTTTATTAGAGGAAGAAGCGCGAGTGCAGATAGCTCTTGATGAAGTTGAAGAAGACGGGCCCTGAGGCGGAGGGACAGGAGACAAAATATTAATTAGCTCAATTTGTTGGGGTTGAGGCACAATATTCTTTTGAAGTAATGTAAGAGGAGCCACAATACTTTCCTTGGGTGGACTGTGTGTCCGTTTGCGTTTGGTCTCTCTTACAGGTTGCGAAGTTTGTTTATCTAGGCACTTAAATGATTTAAACACGTTTTCATAACGTTTAAATTTATCATTAAGTGCCCGAAGGTCTTTGCCGATTTCGAAGAATCCATTTCTGGTTTCTCTAAAAAATTGGAAAAGTTCAACCTCAGTTGATCTGCATTTTAAACAAGACCAACGAATACCTCTTCCTTCATTTATTAAGTCTAGGACTCTACCAGTCAATCCGGCACATTTTATATGAGCAAACCCATCGCACAACCAGCATGCAACAGAGCGTTGCTCATTATCACTTTTATTTTTGAAGTTGTCAAAAATGCAAGACATAATTTAATCAGTAAAATTGAATATGAGAAAAACAAAAATTGTATTAATAAAACAAAGAAGAAAGCAGTTTAGAAGTAATGTAAGTTTTATATTTATTTAAGGTTTGAGAGCTATGTATTTATGCAACGAACAGTTTTAGATGCACAGTAATAGACACCTAAAAAACTAACGCAAACAGCTGTTTAAAGAATGACAATCAAAAAGAGAAAAGGAAATGCGCGCAAACTTAAACAAATACACAAAGTTTAAAGCAAAAAAAGAAGCAAAAACAATGTAAATAAGAAACAATAACAATGCAAATCAACTAATGACTCGGCAATTGAAAACTAAATTAAAGTGTATAAAATCAATGCAAAAAATGCTCAACATATAGTGTACTTAGCTTTAAATGCGCACAGATAAATCTCCAAAACTTTTATCACTAAATTATTAATTTATATACAAAGAAATAATGAAATTTCAATATAAAAATCAGTAGCACAGAGAAAACACAACTATACAGCTTGACGTTTGCGTTGTAAAAAAACAAATTGTAGTTATTTTATTGCAGCAATACTGCCAGGCGGGCGGCATGTTTACGCCAGCTGTTTTAGCAAACACAATAGATTCTGCCATTGTGAATTATTATAATTCCACTTGCAGATGTCACTGTGATAGTACGGGAACAGGGACTTGTTACTTTCTCTCCCTTTTCTCGAGTCCTGTTACCCGTACCGTTTGATGGGTTTCGCCTTCTGCGAAAATCCAGCTTTCTTCCACTTTCTGAAGAGACGCCCCCAACGCTACACGTAAGGTCTTGCTTTCTTTTGTATATTTTACCCAAAATTGCTTGCAATTGGCAAGCCCCAAGTTGCATTTAAATTGAATTTGAGTTTGTGTGTTTTAATTTGCGAGGCAGCATTCATTAGTTGAAGGATCTCAAATTTTCAGAGGATCGGCTTCCTATTTTTCGAACCCCGTTGCCGTGGAATTCATGAGGAATTCCCGGCCCCTAACTCCTCCCCGCTCGAACAGTGTTCCTGTGAAGTTTGGCTATTTTTGAAAGAGTTGCCACCTGTCAGAGAAATCAAATTTGTTTTAATAAGTAATTATAGAAATACCAGACATAAATAAATCAAATGGAAAATATTTCAGAAAGATATTTAAGAGCACTTACATCAAAAAATATTTTAAAAGTGTTGCCACCTAGTAAAAAATTTAAAAATAATGAATATCTACTACATTTTACATCAAATATTACAATAAGGGCATCAAACGGAAGGTATTGGGGAATGATTAAAGCCGAACATATTTTTGCGTAGAGTTGTGTCTATTAAAATATATTTCACAGGTTGATACGTATCCAGGAGCTATTTGGGAATATTTCAGTCAAGACCAATTATCGCCTTAGTTTTTCATTTAGAGACATAGTATACATACATATAAATACATCCTTTATATAGATGTACATATACTACGTTAAAGCCAGAGTCGTGTAAATCTTCACTAGGTTGCAATTTAAAAACGGCAGTTATTTAATATTCAAAAACCAAATAGAGAACAAATCTTACAAGAAAATACTTACATACAAAATAATTTTTCTGTATACACGCACTCAAATAAATAAGAGTTTGCAAATTCTACCGATTTTTTTATTTTAGGGAAGGTACTTGCAGACAGATAAATCTAAGAATTCTCAATCTTTTTAAGAGAAAGATCAGTATTTTTAATGGGAAGGTGCCTTCATAGCTAATACATTCGCTTATAGCAAGGGTGCAAACGTTCAACATACAGAGTATTATTATTTACATTTAATTGACAAAAAAGGAAAATAATACCACAAAAAAGCAACAATTGGAAGAAAAACGTCCAAAAACAGTCGAGTGAATACACAGCAACGGAGGAACGATGAAATGTTCTACTTCAACATAACCAAAGCAGAGAGACAAGGTTGAGAAATGTAGAAACGGAAAAACCAACGGAAATCTCGCCTTCAGTAAAATCATGTAAGAGCTTCAACCTCCAGAGATGCTGAATCACTAGAACAACGACAACAGTTTCCACATTGTGGGAATGTACACGAAAGTGGAAAGTGAGATTCTTCTGATCATTCGGCTAAATTAAACTAATCTGCGCGATGCAGAACACGTCCATTTACGTGATGCAGTTGCCAATGATGGAAACATTGCTGATATTGGACAAATGGTTATTTTACCAGCAACGTATACAAGTAGCCCGCGACTACACGCAAGATGATATGACGTACTTGGGAAAGTATGAACTACCCAGACCAATTCATCACCTTCATTTTCAATCCATAATGGAGTGAAATAACGGAAATGCTTTTTGCGGGCCAGAGCCCTTCGCACAGACATGACCTTCTCGCTCGAATTCAAGCAAAAGCTGATAAGTCTGATGAACGCTGTCACGAAGAATTTTATTTTTGAAGAAACCCAATGCTTAATGTACTCAATTGAATGGCAAAAAAGAGGCTTACCATACGCTCGCATTTAAATTTGGTTAAAGCAAAAATAAATTAGAATTTTGCTAACTTTTATTGTTCCATGCCATTGCGACAACTTGCAGTACAAATTTTCTCTGATACTTATTATGGGCAATACTTATGCGCTCGAATGCGCAGCGTGTTGCTAGAAGCTCGCACAGAACCGAATTTTTTTCATTCGCCCAGATTGAATGCGCCTACTGCGAGTTTCATCCGAAATAAATTTCGATTCGAAAATTCGAACGGCCGATTGTGCTCCGTTAAACTTAGTTTAACTTATCAGCTGTTTGCTGACTACTTCGTTTTGGTTGCAACAAATTTATTAGAGCGCAAGGAAACTAAGTTTAAATTTAAACTGAGTTTAACTAAACTTAGTTTAAACTGAGTTTAATCCAGCACTGAAAAACTGGCCCTTAGACGGCGAAAAACTTTACGTGGAACTTTTAACGCGTTTTTCTCGAAATTGTCTTTCAAAACGCTGCCTACGATTTCTCAGGTTCTACTAAACCGATTTACCTAAAATTTTTAAACCGTGGGTATGGGCACGTGATAATTTTTTGAGACCTCCACTTCATTAACTGATTATTTATTGATATTTTCAACTTCTTTTATTTTTTGATTTTTTTCTGTATTCTTCTAATATTAATAAATAAGTATTTAAAAAGTGGATAGTAAAAATATTGATTGCCTTTTTTTTACGACACTCAAAAATTATCTGAAATTCATACCTCTACACCAGAATTCCCCATTAAATCTGCCTTTGGTAGTATATTGATAACATTTTTTTTATGTATGTATGAAATTTAGTTTTTCTTTACATTAAATTTTGCAATTTATCGTTTATTTCTCATGAATTACATCTTGCGCTTGTAGCCACATCTCTCATTAAATGCGTAGTGTTGCTCATTCTAGGGTCGTAGAAGCTTGTTTACTTCGGAATTCGTATGTAATAAAAACAAAAGCAATTATTATTTGTGAATATACTTGCTAGTTGTCACAGTGTATATAGCGAAAAACCTGTAATTAATATCGTTCGCGATCAAGAACATGCTGTCAACCATAAACTTGTTCGCTGTCCCTCATTTCCGAACGATAATAGTAAATAAAATTCTCCTCACTCAAATATGAGCAGCCCGAACATTACGGATACCGGAGCCATATAATTTATTAATTTATTGATGTCTATTGGTAACAATAGGTACAGATATGTATATAGAAATATACAAATATGGTAAGGACAAAAATACAACTAATAACAAATAAAAACAGGGCTGTCTTCGGCTATGCCGGATGCTGCATACCTTTCATGAATGGGAGAATTGTATGGGAGCTGTATGCTCTATTTCTCTGATCTTTACTGCTACTATATTGCTAATAATTATAGATATGTTTGAAAAATGTCCATCCCTTAGCTGCTTAAATGAAGGAGAATATTGCGCATGCCGGAGGCATATAATATATTAATTTATGGATGTCAAATGGTAACGGTAGGTACACACTGCTTCTTTTTTTGAGGCTCATGACTTTTTTGCTTCCATTATGAATAAAAACCATACCCTGAAAATTTGATGCAAAAATATTAACATTGTTTTGTGCCTCCACCTCAAGTGCTTAAAATTACTCGTCCTTCAATCCATGCGCACGCAAAATCCATTAAGAAATTTAAGTTTTTGAATATCTTATAATATGGTTTTAAGGTCACTGAACACTCTGGGTAAGTAAGTTTTCCGATCTGACCCTAACATTTTGATATATTTGGGACAAAATCGTAAAAAAAACTATAAGAAATTCGAAAATTACAGTTTAAAAGTTGATTATTAAAAAAAAAAAGTTTTCAATATCTTATCATTAATGCTATTTATAACCACATTTTTAACAAAGAAAATGAGCTACCATAGAGAGCTTTACCTTCATTACTTCTCGAGATATCTATAAATTACTGTACCTGCATCTGAATACAGGGCTAAAACCTATTAATAAGAAAAATAATTCTATTTAACATGTCAAATAATTATATTTAATTCTGACTACAATTCATTATATTCTGTATCTATTTATTAACAGTAAGCCTCAGTCGCTCGATTGCTTGAGTAATTTTTTCCTTGGTACATTCGGGAAAGACTTTGCGACATTTATTTACACATTGCAGCAAATTTTGATACTGGTCTTCCTCTTTTGTTATTTTCCCATTGGACGTTTCAGCTAAAGATACCATTCTTTCAGCAATGTCATCTGTCACTTTAATGCTTTGAATTTTTATTAGTCCATCTTTATAAGATGGGTCTTCCATCCATTCCGAGGGATTTTTAGCCAAGAAATCGCAGTTGATTTTATGGATCTCAAAAAAATGCCTGGTTTCTTGTGTGATAAAATCATATATTTTCAATTTTCGTATGTCTTTCGCTGGTACATCTGGGCGTCGATTTTTAGAAATACTCTTCGGTTTGTGCAGACCCTGAACCATTAACTTCTTATATCGTGGGCTGATGTTGGAGTCAAAAAATGCCAAGCCCACTAGAATTTCGTTGAGGTCTCCGAAATAAATGGGTTAACCTGGTCAAATTGACGTATTTCTTTTAAAAGATTCAAATCATTCATAGGGGCTTGCGTTACAATTTACAAACACATTGAAAATTCGAAGTGCACTCAACTAGTCTTTTGTCAAGGGAAAATGTTCGCGAAAAATGATCTTAGCCATCTAGCGAGCTCGATGAACTGCACGCGGTTGGCGAATTGTAATGTTATTATTTTTGGGGTTTCCAATAAATAACAGTGCTAGTTCTAATAATTCTACATAATCATTGCGAGAGTAATTTTTCTCCAGTTGTTCATTTATAGAATTCGCTTTTTGATGCACAACGGGCTTTAACAAATTCCAGACAGTTGGATCGCAGGATGCACTTGTAAATGGTTTATTTTTTATGTCTTTCCAAACTCGCTTAAATTTTTCCAGCATTACAATATTTGGGCCTGTGGATGGCTCGAACAACGAATCGAAAACTGAAGAAATTATACATTCGAGCATTTGATGCCTACACACGTAATAAAGAATATGACGATTCAGCATTATTTCCAGTAACCTCACAGCCCCTTTGTGTATACCAGTGTTTGAAGCTGTTGTATCAGCGCTTACGCCCGTGATCTTGTCATCTAATTGCCAAAAAACTAATAATGAAAATATGACCTCAGCTTGATCTTCGCCTGACCCCGTTTGTATGCTTGGAACCCCAAGAAGCTGCTCGTTGTTTTCAGTCCCGGTGACGATTACCGCCAATCTATCACACTTCTCGTTGGAATCTAAGCTCTTCATAATTTTACCATCCCAATGCCCTATACAAAAATTTGATGAATCAAAAGAGTCCTTCATATTATTAAATATATTTTTTTGCACTCTTTTTCGCATTAATCTTATGCTTTCCCGTGAGCAAGGTACACCATTAAGATCAATGTTAAATTCAGATGCCAGAACTGAAATCAAATAAGGTGCTTTTCTTGTTGATATTTCGCAGAGATTGAGTGTACTTGCGACCATCTCACTAACGAAATTACTGTGCGTGAACGTGCGAGCTTTCTTTTCGGGAGGACTATAATCGGCATCGTCATTGTCTTCTTCCGGCGGAATATCAGAATCATAATTTGATTCCGATACTGATTCGAAACTGTCTCGTGGATTTGCAACAATCTTGTTTTTCTGAGTCTTTTTTGAGGTCAGTCTCAAGGTGAAAAACTGATATAGTTTATCTATAAAAATTCTTCTTTTTTCAAAGGTTCCTTTATAGTTTCGATGACGGTCAGCCTTTATTACTTTATACTCCTCGTACAGAGCGCAGAGTTTCCTCACAATATTTTTTTTTTCCATTGGCAACCCCGAAGCAACATCCCACGTCCGTAATACTTCATCTGCTACATAGTTAGCACTTTTTGAAATTGTTTCATTTAAATCGATGTGGCGGTGCATTAAACTCAGCAGAACGGCTTTATTTGTTGGCTCGCCATACACGGATAAATATGTTGGAGACGAATCTAGTAGCCACCCTTTGCACTGCTGAAAACTAATTTTTATCACTTTCACGTAAGGTGTGTTTCAAAATTATACGATACCAAGCAGATTTGTTTTTTTTTGTTGATTAAATTCAAAACGCACAATGTGAGAGCATAATTTATTATTGGAAGCACAGTTTTGTTATAGATATCTCGAGAAGTAATGAACGTAAAGCTCTCTATGATAGCTCATTTTCTTTGTTAAAAATGTGGTTATAAATAGCATTAATGATAAGATATTGAAAACTTTTTTTTTTTAATAATCAACTTTTAAACTGTAATTTTCGAATTTCTCATCGTTTTTTTTTACGATTTTGTCCCAATATATCAAAATGTTAGGGTCAGATCGGAAAATTAACTTACCCACAGTGTTCAGTGACCTTAAAACCATATTATAAGATATTCAAAAACTTAAATTTTCCTAATGGATTTTGCGTGCGCATGGATTGAAGGACGAGTACTTTTAAGCACTTGAGGTGGAGGCACAAAACGTCCCCGCGAGACCTCTAAATGTTAATATTTTTGCATCAAATTTTCAGGGTATGGTTTTTATTCATAATGGAAGCAAAAAAGTCATGAGCCTCAAAAAAAGAAGCACTTTCAATTTTTTTTGGTCAGTGTAGTGTATATAAATATACAAATATGCTAAGGACTAAAATACAACTAATAACAATTTATTGATGTCTAATGGTAACAATAAAAACAGGACTGTCTTCGGCTATGCCGAATGCTGCATACCTTGCATGAATGAGAGAATTGGATGGCAGCGGTATGCTATATTTCTCTGATCTTTACTGGTTATACATATTTTGCTAATAATAACAGATATATTTGAAAAATGTCAATCCCTTAGCTGCTTAAATGAAGGAGAATATTAAAACAATCGGCTCCGATACACGTTACAGTCGTTCGATCTAGCCGATTTCGACTAGAGTGCTCCTATGAATTATTATAATTCCACTTGCAGATGTCGCTGTGATAGTACGGGAACAGGGACTTATTACTTTATCTCCCTTTTCTCGAGTCCTGTTACCCATACCGTTTGATGGGTTTCGCCATCTGCGAAAATCCAGCACTCTTCCACTTTCTGAAGAGACGCCCCCAACGCTACACGTAAGGTCTTGCTTTTTTTTTGTATATTTAACCCCCAATTCTTTTTCAGCAGTGATTATCTTAAACAAAAAACTGCTTGCCGTGGAATTCATCGGGAATGCACAACCCCTAACTCCTTCCCGCTCGAACATGGTCCTTCGAGCCGGATCTGAACCAGCGACCTATATGATCGAGTAGTGAAAGAGTACTTCGAACTGAACCATATGATTCCAGTCAGGACACGGGCCAGTCATCGTATTATCTACCTCATCATGCCGCCCTGAAACCGGAAAGCACCACCACCGAGGTACGAGTGGTGTTAGATGCATCGTGCCTTACATCAAATGGAGTAAGTTTGAACGATGTGTTATACCCCGGCCCCATCTTACAAGCAGATTTGGTGTGTTTACTGTTGAAATGGCGTTTGTTCAAATATGTCTTTAACGCAGACATAGAAAAGATGTACAGGCAAATCATGCTCAACCCCGAACACACTCCTTTTTAGCGAATCCTGTTTAGAGAATCCCAAGACGAAGAATTGCAGCACTTCGAACTGAAGACCGTTTCGGAGTGAATTGTGCCCCGTATCTGGCAATAAGAACCCTGCTTCAACTCGCGGAAGATGTGAAAGCGAAATTTCTACTTGCGACAAAAGTGTTGAAGCAACATATGTACGTAGATGACGTGTTAGCAGGAGCACATGATTGCACAACAGCGATTGAAATGCGCGATCAGGTGATTAAGGCTCTCAAAAGCGCAAGTTTCCCCCTGAGGAAGTGGACATCAAATTCCAAGAAAAGCTTGGCGGGATTGCCAAAGGAACACATCTACAAAGAGAACTTTTCGGAAATTGATGATATGAGTGAAACAAAGATGTTGGGAATCCGATGGAACGCAGTGCCCGACAGGTTTCATTTCATCGTGCAGTCGATTCCGGAGAAGCAGGAATACACCAAGCGGGAAGTACTTTCTTGTGTAGCTAAGTTGTTCGACCCAGCAGGATGGCTGGGGCCGATCATAGTGGTGGTCAAAATCTTCATGCAAGATATCTGGCTATCTAAAATAGACTGGGATGATAGTCTACCCCGAAACTTGCTACTACGATGGGAGACATTTCTGGACAATTACGATAATGTTTAGAACATTAAAATTCCCCGTTGGACTCATTTCATGCCATGGAATGATGTGGAAATCCATGGATTTTGTAATGCCTCGGAAAAGGCATACGCAGCGGCGTTATATATCAGAGTTCGCGAGCGCACATATTAATCTGCTGGTAGGCAAGACAAAAGTAGCTCCAGTGAAAACTGTCTCTCTTCCCCGTTTAGAGCTGTGCGAAGCTTTATTGTTACCGGAACTAATTAATGCTTTTATTCCTCAGCTTGATATTGTGCAGCCAGCAATATATAAATGGACGGACTCTACGATCGTGTTCTCATCGAGTCGCAAAAATCGAAGAATTGGTAGGCGTATCTGGCTGGATTCACGTGGAGTCAGCAGATAATCCAGCGGATCTCGGCAGTAGAGGCCTTACCCCCCAGGAACTTCAAGCCAGCGCTTTGTGGTGGTATGGACCAAAGTGGCTAAAAGAAGAGCCATCAACTTGGCCCCACCACAAAAACGATTCTGCGTTAGAAACGGAGTTAGAGCAAAGGACGATTCAGGTTCATGTAACAGGTTTTTCGGAGTGAGAAGACATTCTGGAAAGGTTCTCCGACTTTTCACGAGCATTGCGAGTGATAGCACGGATTTTCAGATTCTATCGTAGAACCCACCCGGTCCATAATCTGGCTGCTAAAGAGCATACAGAGGAATTAACAGCAGAATAAATAAAGCAGGAAGAAGGCGCGGGAACAGGTAATGGCAGCTTTACCCACGGAACGAACGGAAATTTCCAAGCCGTTTACAAGTACCGGAGTCGATTTCACAGGCCCGTTCGAAATCAAAAGTTTTACCGGCAGAGCGTTCCGAATAACTAAGGGCTCGATTTCTCTGGGTTTCTCTGCAATTCATTTAGAGGCCAGACGCAAAAGATAAAGCGATCCAGCAAACGTTTTGCCGGAGGTGGAAAGCAGAATACCTGAAGGAATTACAGAAACGGACCTAGTGAAAACTTCCGCAACGCGACATCGAGGTTCACGAATCTGGTCGTCGTCAAGGAAGATAACCTCCCCCCAAATAAATGGCGACTTGGCAGAGTTTTTAGAGTTTTTTCAAGTCCCGACAGGCGCGTACGCGTCGTAGAATTACGAACGGCGCGTTGAAACATAACACGACCAAATGTGAAATTGGTTCTTTTACCACGATTTTAAACAAAATTTCTAACTTTTCTTCTCTTTCCAGACCAAAAGTACTAAAAATTTTGAAAATGGAGACCACTACCAAATCTGGAATAAGGAAATGCCCCGTATGAGCCAAGAACCACCCGTTGCTATACTGCCGGGTGATTCGCAGAATGGAGCCAGCCGAGAGAATGCGTGCTGTCCTCGTGCATCGGCACTGCGCGAATTGCATGCGCCGCACCATACGGTAAAAAATTGTCCGTCGCCCCAAAACTGCGACCAATGCAGCGAGAGGCACCACAGTCTCCTTCACCTCCACGAGAAGGCAAGAGGGAAGGAAGACAGGCCTCTACCCGCTCTTGAGCCCGAAGAGCTCGGTCGATGACGCTACAGTGCGTATAACGCTCAACCTCTGAGAGAATCGAGCGACGAAGAGGTATTGGAGATCGACGCCGATGACGATGAGATGGTGGAAGAAGCGGCATCATCTGCATCCAAGGGGCCACTGGTAACCAGACCGCGACTGTCGGTTATGCCGTCGGCAGTCCAGTTGACCCCTCCCGTTGCCGCAATGCGCCAGGCACCGCACGCACCACCCCGGAAGTCGCAGCAGATCCGGCCGCGCTGCGGGGGAGAGACGCCCGAGAGCGTATTACATTCACAGCCCGTACCGCTTCAGGGCTATCTGTCCTCACGCCAACGGTAGCGGTCCGCATAATGATGAGAGGAAGGCCGCAATTGGTGAGACCGATCGTAGACCCAGGGCAGTCGCGGTCATCGATTTCGCAGCAGCAGAAGGTTGCATTTGTTGCACGGCCATAAAAATTCGTGCCAGTTCTCGCTAACAGGGTGGAACGAGCGGCTCCAGGTGACCGCGAATGTGCAGACACATCTGCCCCGCATTACCCCCCAGCGCACACTCGACGCACGCGTAGTCAACGAATTTTACAATTTCCGGCTGGCGGACCCTAATTTTCACCGCTCAAATGCGGTATCCCTGTTTTTGGAAGCCGAGGTGTATGCGATGATCCTGCGCCCAGGACTGATAGCAGCGACTCCCACCCGACCGGCCGCGCAGAACACAATGTTCGGGTGGATGGTTTCTGGCGGCACCATGTACTATCTAGCTCGTAGCTTACAATTCTTTTAATCTTTCTCTTTTATTAATTTGAGAATTTTGCATTGTACATAAATGAATTTTTGATTTAACTTATTTTTTACGCTAAAGAATTGTTATCTATCGAATTACTGGTGTTATGAAATAGCAAATTTTATATATCTTATCGAAACAAATTTTGTAGTTATTTTATTGCAGCGATACTGCAAGGCAAACGGCTTGCAATTGGCAAGCCCCAAGTTGCATTTAAATTGAATTTGATTTATGTGTTTTAATTTGCGAGGCAGCATTCAGCCTATTAGTTGAAGGATCTCAAATTTTCAGAGGATCGGCTTCCTATTTTTCGAACCCCGTTGCCGTGGAATTCATGAGGAATTCCCGGCCGCTAACTCCTCCCCGCTCGAACAGTGTTCCTGTGAAGTTTGACTATTTTTGAAAGAGTTGCCACCTGTCAGAAAAATAAAAGTTATTTTAATAAGTAAGTATAGAAATACCATACATAAATAAATCAAATGGAAAATATTTCAGAAAGATATTTAAGAACAGAGTCGTGTAAATCCTTACTAGGTTGCAATTTAAAAACGGCAGTTATTTAATATTCAAAAACCAAATAGAGAACAAATCTTACAAGAAAATACTTATGTACATACAAAATAATTTTTCTGTATACACGAACTCAAATAATTAAGGGGTTGCAAATTCTACCGATTTTTTTTAATTTAGGGAAGGTACTTGCAGGCAGATAAATCTAAGGATTCTCAATCTTTTTAAGAGAAAGATCAATAGTTCTTAATGGGAAGGTGCCTTCATAGCAAATACATTCGCTTATAGCAAGGGCGCAAACGTTTAACATACAGAGTATTATTATTTACATTTAATTGACAATAAAGGAAAATAATGCCACAAAAAAGCAACAGTTGGAAGAAAAACGTCCAAAAACAGTCGAGTGAATACACAGCAACGGAAATGTCCTACTTCAACATAACCAAATCAGAGAGACAAGGTTGAGAAATGTAGAAACGGAAAAACCAACGAAATTTTGCCTTCAGCAAAATCATGTGAGAGCTTCAACCTCCAGAGATGCTGAATCACTAGAACAACGAGATTCTCGCCTCCAACAAAATCGTGTGAAAGCTTCAACCTCCCGAGATGCTGAAACACTAGAACAACAAGAATCTCGCCTTCAACTAAATCGTGTGAGAGTTTCTACCTCCAGAGATTCTGAAAATCCCGAGCAATGCAACGAACGGTTTCGCAATAATCTATCACGATTGACTTATTCAAGAGAAATAACACATTTAATGTTGGCGGCATACAATTATGATAAAAACGGAGATTACAAAAAACATGATGTCGCCATTGCTCCGACGAATAAAGTTTGTTAGCATTGCCATGCTTTGAAGTTCACAAAGCATGACCAGGCATGTGTTGTTCAAATGGTAAAATAGTTTTGTCATCGTTAATTGAGCCACCTGCACCACTTCTTAGTTACCTTTCTGGCACTACTCTTATTTCAAACCACTTCTCGAAAACATACATACGTAAGTACGACTCTTGCTTTCAAATGACTTCGGCTGACGGTGGTTACATGCCAACATTCAAAGTTCAAAGCCAAATATCCACAAAATCGATTCATTTCTCCATGTGCTACAACAAAATGCAATATTTATACAAATTTATTTCACTGGAAATGACTCTTGCTTTCAAATGACTTCGGCTGACGGTGGTTACATGCCAACATTCTAAGTTCAAAGCCAAATATCCACAAAATCGATTCATTGCTCCATATGCTACAACAAAATGAAATATTTATACAAATTTATTTCACTGGAAATGATGAACAATTAGTTCTGGGATCAAACGCGAAATCACTTCACGCTTGCAGGCAATGCTTCTAAACTAAACAGTTTGATTCGTCTTTTAAAAACAGCTATAGATCAAATGACATCCGATGACTATACTGTTGTAGTTAGAGCAGACAAAACTCCTGCTGGTGAACACGAAAGGTGCTTCAATGCTCTGGTTACAGGGGATGTTACAATTGTAATAGTTCGCACCGAATTCGATCGACGTGACATCATCATCCACCAGAGAAATTCGAATGTGCAGAGAGTATCTGAAACACATCGATCGAATGACGAACTCCAATATCCAGTGATGTTTTCACATGGAGAAGTTGGATAACATTTCAACATTAGGCAAGTCAACCCCAGCACACATGAAGAGGCGACAAAGAAAGTGTCCTGCAAAAATTATTATACACACCGCATCATGGTTCGTGGTGATGAATCCAATTATATCTCAAAATGTCGTGCGTTATTCCAACAGTTTCAAAGTTGTGGACATGTACGCGAAAGTGGAAAGTGAGATTCTTCTGATCATTCGGCTAAATTAAAGGAATCTGCACGGTGCAGAACACGTCCATTTACGTGATGCAGTGATGGAAACATTGCTGATATTGGACAAATGGTTATTTTACCACAATTCATCACCTTCATTTTCAATCCATAATGGAGTGAAATAACGGAAATGCTTTTCGCGAGCCAGAGCCTTTCGCACAGACATGACATTTTCGCTCGAACTTTCAAGCAAAAGCTAATAAGTCTGATGAACGTTCTCACGAAGAATTTTAGTTTTGGAGAAACCCAATGCTTGATGTATTCAATTGAATGGCAAAAAAGAGGCTTACCATACGCTCGCATTTAAATTTGGTTGAAGCAAAAAATAAATTAGAATTTTGCTAACTTTTATTCTTCCATGGCATTGCGCACAACTTGCAGTACAAATTTTCTCTGATACTTATTATGGGCAATATTTATGCGCTCGAATGCTCGGCGTGTTGCTATAAGCTCGCACAGAAGCGAATTATTTTCATTCGCCCAGATTGAATGCGCCTACTGCGAGTTTCATCCGAAATAAATTTCGATTCGAAAATTCGAACATGGAAATTACAACTCTAAAATGTATATACTTGAAGTGTAAAATTATCCAATAATTCTAATTCTATAGTAATTTGATCTTTGAAATATAAAAGTCAATAAAGAAACCTTCGTACTTATTAGATCTGTGCTAACCTCTTCAATGCCACCAGCAAGACTACAATTTATATTCCGCCAGTTGGGAAGCGTGCCTGCGATTTTTCGCCGAAGGTGGATACTATAAAGGTGTAGTTATGAGTTCTGAAATTAGGCTGGCGCAATCGTCCTTTAGTCAGATCCTATAAATTGTTTACCCCTTTCCATTTGGACTAATTTTTCATTGCATTCACAAACTATTCAGCTTCATTCATAGGTGTTGTCATAGCTCACCTACATTTTCCTTGTTTTCTTTGACAAATCCTTTTGCAATATCCGGATTTTCTTACAGTCTACCTAATTGTATCTCTCTTTTAAATTTAATGGTTTGTTCTTGGAACAGGCGGTCTTTTGTTAAATATTTCAAATTTAATAACTAACATTTAGAATCCGCGAAATTTGGCGCCTCTCAAAAAATAGTGAGAAGTGAACAATTTCGGGCGAAAACGAAACTCACAATAAGGGTGATTATGTAACATTAACTTTTTATGGTAGGTATAGTCGAAGAATACAAACAAGATATTTTCGAATGGCCATTTTATCAATAAGATCATGTTAATTTGTAAGTAGTGTCAACTGATATGGTAGCGCCCTCCCCTACAATATAGGTGGCATCAACCGCTTTCAACGAACGACCGAGCGAACGACGAGAATAGAGAGTATTGTTTCAGCCGTGGCACGCGCCGGTCGCATACTAATGTATATTTTCAAATTCCTGACATTATAGTTGTTTAATTCTTTTAATAAATAAATAATAAACTCGGTTAACCTGACAATAGTCAGAAGTGACATGAATTCCGCCTCGGAGAAATTTAGTGCGTGGAAAGTCGAAGACTTGAAGCGAAAGTTGCGAAAATTGAGTTTGCCTTGCAGCGGCAACAAAGCGCAACTCGTTGAACGTCTGCACGAACATTTCGCGGCAGAGCGCTACGCCAGCGTAGTGAACGAAAGCATGAAAATGCTTAACGAAAATAAAAATGCGAACGTTTCTCGGGAAACGACGGGCTCATCTGTGGAAGTGGATGATGTTCCACTTAGCAGATCTTCGCCAGTGAAAACTAGTGCGACGTTATCGCCGTGTGTTCCGACGACGATGTATGGTGCGGCGATTATGGCATCATCACAGTGGGAACCTGAGCGACGGGTACATTGGGGTGCAACAACTGACGTTATGCTACCGACGTTTTATGGTGGTTCAGTTGCGTACCCAGTACATTCGGCTTCCAATAATCTTGGTGAGATTGGAAGATCCGAGCAATCGGCTGACGTAATAAGCCGACGCAATAGTGGTGTTAATTGTTCGAATTGGTTGCAGACGCCAAATGGCAGCGCAGCAAACAGCGTGTATGTTCCTTTGCAACACGAGCATCGACAAGGCAACATACACACAAATGTGGCAGTTGCGAACCGATATTTGAATTTCGGTACACACGCACATACACGGTCGACGCAAGTTGACAACGCAGAGAGCAGCGCATTCGCTTCTCTGCCTAGCGAGTTGTGGCAGAGTGCGACGTCGAACGAAATGTTTCACGACAAAGGGCTTCGTGAACATTCTACAGCAGCGACTAACGTAACCGGCAATTACAAGTGCATGCGTGAACATGCAAATAGTGAACACAATATTTATGGTAGTGTGAGAGACGAGCGTAATGAGCTACCGACGAGCGACAATCGTTCTTTTAGAAATACACATCCACATGCACATACACATTCTGTGCCGTATGTGTCAAATTTTGCGAACAATCAACAAAGACTAAACGAAAGAGACATTCATCATAATAACCGCTCTTATTTTGGTGACGTGCGCGATATTGCAAAGATTTTGCCTACATTCGACCCCAGTAGGAAAACGATAACATCGATTCAGTTTGTGAATCGCATTGAACAAATGCAAAGTGTATATCGTTGGGACGATAAAGTTTTATTGTTTGCGGTTCAAACAAAACTCGAGGGTGTTGCAAAACTTTGGGTAGACTCTAGCCAAGAGATTTTTTTAAATTGGCAACATTTCGTACATGAGTTTTTGCGTGAATTCCCGTGTGTCGTGATTCCTGCTGATGTACACATGGAACTAATGAACATGCGCAGAGCGCAAAACGAAAGTGCGGAAACATTTTACTACAAATGCATTGCAGTTGGTCGACGCGGTAAAATCGACGAGAGTTCATTAATAAAGTATATAATAAAGGGAATTAATGACTCAGACATGAAGAGAAGTATTTCTGGTTACTTTTACGCTAATTGTTACGAACTTTTGAAAGTGATTTTGAATTATAGTGCTTACAATCATTCAAAATTTACCGGCGAGGTGAAACGTAATACACCTGCAGAGTCCCATAAGTTAATAAAGCAAGACGAAAAGCAAAAAAAGCAATTTGTTTGTTTTAATTGCCGAAAGCCTGGACATCTTTCGCGTGATTGTCCAGAGCCGCAGAAACGTGATCGTAGTGCTAAGACTGAAATTAATGCAAATGATAAAAACAAAAGTGCAACCATGAAAGTGAGTTGCAATGCGATCGAAGATATTGAAAATGACTTTGTTATCAAACAAATAAAAGTAAATGGACACAGTGAAAGTGCTTTTGTCGATACCGGCAGTAAGCGCACGTTAATTAGAAAAACGTTTGCAGAAACAATTGGTAATATTGAACAGTGCTGTGTGACTCTCAAAGGCTTTGGGGGCGGCCAGTATCAATGTACTTCCAAAGTAAGTGTAGTTTTGACGATCGACGATATAGACTGCATGAGTGATGTGCTAGTTGTTGACGATAATATGATCGACTACCCGGTGTTACTTGGCATTGACGTTTTGTGCGCAAATGAAAACAAATTCGTGTTTGAAGGAAAAAACATTCGGTTTACAAAAAACGATAACAAAGTTATGAAAATCACAGACGATGAATTCGGTAGTTTGAATAAATTGTTGACAAAATTCCAAAGTTGTTTTTCCGTGGACAAGGTCGTGGGAAAAACCGATTTGGTAAAAATGAAAATTGCGCTATCGTCGGATGCGCCGATAAACATAAAGCCGTATAGAATTCCGTTCGCGAGACGACCGATTGTGAAAGAAATCATAGACGATTTGTTAAAAGGTGAAATTATTACACCGTAAAATTCTCCATACGCGTCGCCAATAGTTTTGGTGGAGAAGAAAAACAGTGAGTTCCGGTTATGCGTTGATTACCGGCAGTTGAATAAAATTACAGTAAAGCAACCGTTTCCAATGCCTGTCATTGACGAACTATTCGCGCAGCTTTCAGGTAATAAGTTTTTTTCAAATTTGGACTTTAAAATGGGTTACCACCAAATAGAAGTGGACGATAACTCGAAACAGTATACGGCACTTGTGACAACTGAAGGTCACTTCGAATACAACCGTATGCCGTTTGGGCTCGTAAATGCTCCGGCTGTTTTTCAAGAGACTATGAATGAATTAGTGAAACAGTGCACGTCGAAAAACATAATCGCGTATTTGGATGACGTTATCATCCCGAGTGGCTCTGTTGAAGAGGGACTACAGAAATTAGAAGACTTTTTGCGTGTTGTTGAATCAAACGGGTTAACATTGCGGTTAGACAAATGTAATTTTTTAAATGAAGAAATCAGTTTTCTTGGACATAAAATTAGTTACAACGGTATAAAACCGGGTGAGCAAAAAGTATCCGCGATTAAAAACTTTAAAACACCGTCTACGCAAACTGAAGTGCGAAGATTTCTCGGTCTGACCGGATTTTTCCGGAAATTCGTTGAGAACTACTCCGTGATTGCGCGACCGCTAACTAATCTTACGACGAAAGCAGCAGCTGAGAAATTCGTTTGGGGCGAACCCCAGCAACAAGCGTTCCATACACTCATCGAGAAACTTGTTTCTGAACCAGTGTTGGTTTTGTACAGTTTTAATGCGCAACATCAAGTCCACACCGACGCTTCTAGTGTGGGCCTTGCAGCAGTGCTCCTGCAAGCTGAAGGTGCAGAGTGGAGAGCGGTGATGTATTATAGCCGCCATTGCACTCCAGCCGAATCGAACTACCACAGCTACGAATTAGAGGTGCTGGCGGTAGTCGAAGCATTACAACGATTTCGTATTTACTTGCTAGGTAAGTCGTTCCAAATAGTTACTGACTGTTCAGCGATTTCTGCGTTGAAGGCGAAGACGCCCATGATTCCTCGAATTGCAAGATGGTTGGTACGACTGATGGAGTACAACTGTGAAGTTGTCCATCGTGCTGGGTCACGTATGACTCACGTCGATGCGCTTAGTCGTGCACCAATCCATTGTGAGCTTGTGAAGCGGGTTGACGTTATGGACGACGATTGGCTATTGACGATGCAATTGCAAGATCCCGATCTACGTAGCATTATCACCGTATTGAAAGGTTTGGAGCAGTCTTCGCAATTGAAGCAGCTACAGAAAGATTACGCTATACAACGTAATCGATTATATCGACGAAGGGGCAATAACTTGTTGTATGTTATTCCCAAGGCCATACGTTGGCGTATCGCCAGGTATTGCCACGACGAACTAGGTCACTTTGGTTTGGAGAAGACGATTGAGAGAGTTCTCAAACATTTTTGGTTTCCACGAGTGCGGAAATATGTCAAGGATTATATTTCTTCATGCATCGATTGCTGCTATAACAAAACTAAAGGAGGTAAGCCTGAGGGTGTCCTACACATCGAACCAACTGAACCGATTCCGTTCCGACTCTTGCACATTGACCACCTGGGTCCGTTTATAAAGAGTAAGCGAGGCCAAACTCACGTTATCGCTGTCAGCGATGGCTTCACGAAGTACATGATCGTGAAACCTGTTCCCAGCACAAAATCCATGCCTGTGCTGAAAATGTTAAATGAGGTAACTGTTTACTTTGGGTTACCAGCACGAATTGTCACGGACCGTGGTACTGCGTTTACTTCAAAACATTTCACAAAGTATTGCGACGACAACGGAATTCAGCATATTAAAACAGCCGTTCGTACTCCCCGTGCTAATGGACAGGTGGAGCGTGCGAACCAAATCATCCTGAATTACCTACGAACAGCGACAACAAATCCGAAGGACTGGGACGAGCAACTACGTAAGCTACAATGGTGTGTTAATTCCCAGAAAAATGCGACGACAAGGTTCACACCTAACGAATTAGTATTCGATTTTAAGCTGAACGACATAACGCGTAACCAGTTAATAGCTGCCGTAATCGATACTGATGACAATCAATCAATCAGTGAAAAACGAACCATGGCGCTGACGTATATGCAAGAACAGCGTACTAAATGGAAAGAACGGTTCGACGACAAACACAAATCACCGACCGTTTACAACGTTGATGATCTGGTTGTAGTCCAGAATGAACCTACCGCAACTGGAGAGTCCAGAAAACTTGAGCCGAAGTACCGAGGGCCCTACGTTATTGCAAAAGTCCTTGGTAAAGACCGCTATCTGCTTCGAGATGTCGACGGAATGCAAGTGAGTCAGAAAAAGTTCACGTCCGTTTATTCATCTGACAAATTGAAGCCTTGGTGTACCTCACCTCCTGAACTCGATGGGTATGATGGTGAGGGCGACAACGAAAACGACGATTCGTCGGACATCGAGACGATGTCATTGTCAGGAGAGGCCGAGCTGTCAACTGATATGGTAGCGCCCTCCCCTACAATATAGGTGGCATCAACCGCTTTCAACGAACGACCGAGCGAACGACGAGAATAGAGAGTATTGTTTCAGCCGTGGCACGCGCCGGTCGCATACTAATGTATATTTTCAAATTCCTGACATTATAGTTGTTTAATTCTTTTAATAAATAAATAATAAACTCGGTTAATCTGACAGTAGTATCAAGGCAGATCTAACAGGTAACCGCAGTAGAGAAATTGCAACCATGTCAGGTTTTTTGATATACCTTTTTGGTAAATAAGAACTATCAAATCAGTCCAGTGAAAACAAAAGTTTACAATTCACAAATTCAATTCATCCAAATAATTAAATATTTTACAATTTTATTGAGCTCAAGGCCAGTTTATGGAAGATTTGTTAGTAGAAAAACAAAAACAGTTTTTAATGGTTGAAGTTATAGTACTATTTCGGAAATCACCACATTTCCTCATCAGACTTCTTTTTGATTATTAAATTAAATTATTTTTAATTTTAATTTTCATAACCACTTCTTTCAGGCTTTGAACCCGGGAGCTCGGTATCCGTTAGGTAGAGTCAGTAACCGACAATGTTAGAGCGAGAGTGGAAAAATATATGTGAAATGCAATGAGTAAGAGCGAGTAGGATGATCACACCGACCTTAACCTTAACGCTAACGCTTAGCCACTTTGTTTGCTAACCCGTCTTGTAGGGTAATATATACAATTTTCGTGTGACAGTTTTAGTTACCATACTCCATAACGTATACTGCACCTCTCCATCGCTTACAGTTAAACACCTTCAAGGATGAGCACGCCTTAGAAATGCATATAATGTAAAATAAAAACAGAATTTGCAAAATAAAAACACAAACAACAACCACACAAACAAGTTAAATAGCGGCAGATGAGTTGCTCTTGTTTGTAGTTGGTTTGTTTAAGGAAGATGAAATAAACACAACAGCCAACTCGGCTAGCGTATTGGCTCTGCAACTCCGAGCTCCCGGGTTCAAAGCCTGAGAGAAGTGGTTATGAAAATTAAATTAAAAATAATTTAATTTAATAATCAAAAAGAAGTCTGATGAGGAAATGTGGTGATTTCCGAAATAGTACTATAACTTCAACCATTAAAAACTGTTGTTGTTTTTTCACTAACAAATCTTCCATAAACTGGCCTTGAGCTCAATAAAATTGTAAAATATTAACATTTACTAGGCCAACAGAAAAATGAACAAACATTTATAGACAAGGATGAGCACGCCTTAGAAATGCATATAATGTAAAAATAAAAACAGAATTTGCAAAATAAAAACACAAACAACAACCACACAAACAAGTTAAATAGCGGCAGATCAGTTGCTCTTGTTTGTAGTTGGTTTGTTTAAGGAAGATGAAATAAACACAACAGCCAACTCGGCTAGCGTAGCACAATAGGTAGCGTATTGGCTCTGCAACTCCGAGCTCCCGGGTTCAAAGCCTGAGAGAAGTGGTTATGAAAATTAAAATTAAAAATAATATAATTTAATAATCAAAAAGAAGTCTGATGAGGAAATGTGGTGATTTCCGAAATAGTACTATAACTTCAACCATCAAAAACTGTTGTTGTTTTTTCACTAACAAATCTTCCATAAACTGGCCTTGAGCTAAATAAAATTGTAAAATATTAACATTTACTAGGCCAACAGAAAAATGAACAAACAAAATAATTAAAGACAAAATGTATATTTTTATTTCAGAACTTAATGTTTGAGTATTGGGACAGGTTTGGGCATCAAATGCACCGGTTTTTCGCCAGCAATTAAACCACAGCTCGCGAAATGGTATATAGACACCACATTGTTTTCCTGAACTTGATTCCACAAGCTCTCTTCCTAATAATCCTTTGGTGTGGCTCTTGCGACACTTTTACGAAATAAACTCCGCCTTTAACGAGCCGTTCCTTGTAGAAAACGCACTTTTTTAACTCTGTTCTAGTCGGGCACAAAATACACAACAGAAATATACAAAATATTCATTCATTTGTTGAGCAAAATGCACAATATATTTTTTCACTAAAAGTACGAATCAGATGTAAAAAATGTTTTTGGTTTTATTAAATGAAAACAAGGTTTGATATTTAAGATGAATGAAAAAAATCAAATTATTAATTCTACTGAGGTTACCTCATAAGTGCTATTTTGGTGTAGAAATAAAAAAAATCGATTTTTCTTTTTTGTATTTTCAAAGTTTTACTATTTAATAATATGTCTACAAGAGGATTTTTCAAAATTCAAATTATTTTCGGAGATATACAGCCGTGTCCCCAGTTTCACATTTTAATTCCACAAGGTGATTTTAAAAATTTCCTGTTAAAGTGAATTAGTGTGCTTCCAATTTCACACAAATCGGTTATCGTTGTGGCAATTCACAAACAGCTGTTGTTGAAATTTCCCTTTCGGATTCAGCTATGTATGCTTTTTTGAGGAGTAATCATTAAAAATAAACATATTTCAATGAACAACTAATACAGAAATGTCATAAATGGCTTCTACAAACATCAAAGAATATTTTAAAAATTATTCGAATCGAAAATATTTAAACATTCACACACTTTTTGTAATTTCTTTCAATTTCACATGCAACCAAGCATTCGGATTCAATTACCAAAAAATTTATGTGAATGTGAAATTGGGAGAACTAAACATGTGATTTCAAAGCGAATCCACAGGGAAATTTGTGAATGTGAAACTGGGAGCACGGCTGATAGGTATTTTGGTAAGTGGTAATTTCAGGCCTTAGACAGCGAAAAACTTTACGTGGAACTTTTAACGGGTTTTTCTCGAAACTGTCTTTCAAAACGATGCCCACGATTTCTCAGGTTCTACTAAACCGATTTACCTAAAATTTTTAAATCGTGGGAATGGGCACGTGCCAATTTTTGAGACCCCCACTTCATTAACTGATAATTTATTGGTATTTCCAACTTTTTTTATTTTTTGATTTTTTTCTGTATTCTAATATTAATAAATAAGTAATTAAAAAGTGGATAGTAAAAATATTGATTGCCTTTTTTTTACGACACTCAAAAATTACCTGAAATGCATACCTCTACACCGAAATTCCCCATTAAATCTGTCTTGGGTAGTATATTGATAACATTTTTTTTATGTATTTAGTTTTTCTTTACATTAAAGTTTGCAATTTATCGTTGGTTATGTAAGTATGCATTTTTTTTTTTAATTCTCATGAATTACATCTGGCGCTTGTAGGCCACATCTCTCATTCTATGCGTATTGTTGCTCATTCTAGGGTCATAAAAGCTTGTTTACTTCGGAATTCGTATGCAATATAAACAAAAGAAATTATTAGTTGTGAATATATTTGCTAGTTGTCACAGTGTATCCAGCGAAAAACCTGTATTTAATATCGTTCGCGATCAAGAACATGCTGTCAACCATAAACTTGTTCGCTGTCCCTCATTTCCGAACGATAACACAGTGTGGCACTCAAAAATACCTGGGAAGTGATGTTATTTTTCTTGTAGGTCTTATCGAGTAGAACGAGAATCCAATTTTGGAATTTGTCAAACACCCCCAAAATCTCGACTTAACCTTAAAAAACCGATTTTTCGTGCTTTTGCGCACTTTTTAGCCCATATCTTAGCTAATTAACAACCGATTTTCATTCATAAGAACGGTTAAGGAAAGAAGAAACTCAGACCTTTTGAAAGATTATTAGACGTCTTAATAAAGCTAAAGAAATTTACTTGTTTTTGCACTACAAACTTAAATTTTGCTACCCTTTTTCTTCTTTTTTTGACTTTGGCGATATTTTCACACACTATTTTATAAAAACACAAAATGAGTTTTGATTAGATTCAAAGAGTACGTTTTTAACGAATGTTTCTTTTAAAAAATCGGCCAAAAAGTGACTGAGTTATTTTACTTTTTATAAGAACGAAATTTTTGCAAAAATTTACAACAAACTTAATTTACTAATAAATATTATTAAATGAAAATATATAGATCAAAAGTGCTTTTTTGACCGTATTTTCCTTAGGTCAGCATCGTCAGTTTCGCGTTGTACTGACCAGCAATATTCTGCCATCATATTTATTTTGGTTTTTCCTTCGAAACGTTTTTCGATCGTAGCCATTTCTTGGTGGAAGTGTTCGCCTTGTTCATCACTGGCCCAGATTATGTGGGAAGAAGTCCAAATGCGAATGCAAGAAATTAATTTTTATCGACATGTTGCAACCCATTTCACCATATGCACTTAAAAATTCGTTTGCAACGGTGATGTAGTCGTCGCTTCTGTTGTTCCCAAGAAAATTATCACATAGCGCTACAAAACTCTTCCATGCACGTTTTTCAGCACAGCTTAACTTGTTCATAAAGGTAACGTCGCTCATAATTTTGCGAATTTGAGGTCCAATGAAAATACCTACATATATACACATATTATAAAAAAATAAAAAACAAGTAGGTATGAAAACAAATTAATAAATACCGGCTTTTATTTTAGCTTCACTTAATTTTCGGAAGACAGTTTTAAGATGAAGAAAAGCTTCGCTATTAACATCCAATTTCTTTACAAATTGTTTCATGTATCCCAGCTTTAAGTGTAGTGGTGGTAAGATAACATCCTCAGATTTTACTAATGGGAGGCTTATAACGTTTTTCCTACCTATCTGATGCGACTCTCGAGATGGCCATGCTTTGCGATCATAGCGATTGGATGCCCGACTATCCCATTCACAAAGGTAGCAAGGATATTTTGTGTAGCCACCTTGCATGCCAAATAAAATTGTCATCACTTTTAAGTCAGCGATGACTTTCCATTTATACGTGGCATAGTCGATCAACCGTAAAATTTTTTCCATCATTTCATACGTTTCTTTCATGTTAACCCCATACGCGATTGGAACTGATGGTAAGAGATTTTCATTGTGTAATTACACAGCTTTTAAACCTAAGGGTGACATTACAGACTTCATTAAGAGAACACGAATGTATTTTTTTTTTAGGGTACATACTTTTACACGATCTATCAATGAAAAGTCGCCATTCATATGCATTATAATTATAATTTAAAGCCGAAAATAATTTGGGTACATTTACACAATGTACTAGATCACAGCCATTGCCATCAGTTTTAAAACTTTCTCTAAGTATCAAAGTGCGGTCGCTTTTTCTACTTGATGTTATTTGAAAATATTTTTCCATTAAATTCCACTGCTTTAGTCGTGAACCGAGGACATCAGATTCTCGTTTCGATAAATGCAAATCACGCACGAGATCGGTGAAATCAGAATTTGAAACCAAATACCTTTCCGTTGATTTTGATTTACAAGGAAAGAATTCTTCCTCTACTAAATATGTTTCTCCAGCATCAATTTTTTTTTTAACTGTTACTTTTATTTATTGAATCTGCTCAACTAAGGAGCCAAACAACAAGTTTGCAAATCTTATTCTAATCATATAATTTACATCCCATAGTCGGGAGGAGAATTTTTATTAACTGGCCCTAAGAAGTATTACGACTGGGCTGGAAAGTCATTCCTACGTAATCTTGAGTTCCTGTTTACATGCAATAGATTTCTTGCTAACTGATTAGGGTGCGCTAAAAGCTTCGATGCATATTTCGCCTTCCGCTGCTCTATTTCAGTTCGTACTTCCGGGATTCTCAAGTCGTGGTGGATATTCTCGTTTCGGATATACCATGGTGCTTCGGTTATTGTTCGAAGGATTTTAGATTGCGCACGATGAAGGATTTCGATGTTGCTGCTGCTCGCGTTGCCCCATAACTCACATCCATAGGTCCAAATGGGTTTTAGAACCGTGTTGTATATAGTCACTTTATACTCTACCCCTGAGGAGCGAGAGTTAATAAGCCAGTGTAGAGAACTGGTCTTCAACTTAAGATGAGTCCGTTTAGCCTCTATGTGGTTGCGCCAAGTAAGTCGCCTATCCAGGAGGACCCCTAGGTATGTGACATTATTGCTTTGTGGTATTTGAACGTTGTTCAAAGTCAAGGGCGGACAATTTTTCTTATTTAGTGTAAATGTAACTTGCTTAGATTTTTGTTCGTTAACCTTTATACGCCAGTTTGCAAGCCAATTGGCCACAGCTTCCATATGATTACCTAAGAGCGCAGATGCTTGCAGGGGACACTTGGAGCGGCTGATTATCGCAGTGTCGTCGGCAAAAGTGGACATTGTCAGGCGGCCGTTTGTTGGAATATCCGAGGTGTATAAGACGTAGAGCATCGGGCCGAGAACACTGCCTTGTGGTACTCCAGCTTCTATTAGATGAGCTTCAGCGATGGCAGTGTTACATCGAACTGTGAACTTTCGATCATACAGATAGGACTTAAGTAGTCTGTGGGTGCTCTGAGGGAGTAACATTTGTATTTTATACATTAGACCGTCTAGCCATACTCGATCAAATGCCTGGGCTACGTCAAGAAATATTGCAGCACAATATTCCCTCTTTTCAAACGATGTACGGATTTCAGATGTAATGCGATTTACTTTTTCGATCGTACCATGTTTCTCCCTGAAGCCAAATTGGTGGGATGGTATTATGCTATGGGCTTGAAGATGTGGGTAAATGCGCAGCATAAGAAGCCTTTCGAATAATTTCGATATGCACGGTAGCAGGCTGATAGGTCTATAGGAGGATGGTTGTGTTTTGTCTTTTCCGGGCTTTGGTATCATTACAATAGTTGACTTTTTCCATTGTTGAGGGAATTAGCAGTGTTTAGTAATTGCATTAAATAACATACAGATGCAAAGTACAGCAAGATTTGGTAGCTCAATAATCATTTTTGGAGTAATCAAGTCGTGCCCAGGGGCCTTATTTGGTTTCAGTTGTTCCTTAATTACTATTGAAATTTCTTCAGGTGCAAATTTCAGTGGCTCAGATTCCGACAGTTTGGGTACGGGTGGTAGTGTAAACCCATTGGTTGCTGAGTTTGGTCTGAAAACATTTTGTAGATCAGCAGCAAAGGTGTTTGCTTTTTCCGCGTCACTCCGAGCCCAATTACCATTCTTGTCCCGTACTGGCATTTCAGTCTCCATTGGGCCACTTAAGTTTTTATGTGCTTTCCACAGCGGGTATTTTGTGCTAGTCGGAGAAAGCTTTTGAATGAACCGGTACTGTGCGTGCTGTTCCTCGCTCTTGAGGGCTCTCGTTAGCGCATATGTAGCCGCCTTCAGCAGTTGTTTAGAAGCAGGTGACCTATGAGTCTGCCATATCCGTCGTAGGCGTCGCTTTTCTAATAGCAGCATTTAAATTTTTCTATTGGTCGGATAATGTTTTTTGTTTCCCATATAACCTTGCTTTGGAGTGGAAATGCTAGCGGCAGCTCTGATTGTAGATTCAAAAGTTGCTACGGAGTTTTCAATGTCGTTAGGTGTATCTAAATTTGGGTGGAGTTCTATATGCGCACTGATGTATTTTTTATACTTCAACCAGTTTGTAGCCTTTGTTGTGAGCATGTAGAGTGACTCTTTTTCGTGCGGCTGGTGCCACAAAGTGAAGAGTACAGGTGAGTGGTCTGAAGAGAGGTCTGCACTTGTTTCTGTACTAATAAGACTACGAGGAATTTTTCTTGTCACCGCGAAGTCAATCAAATCTGGCAGCTTTTGCGGATCTGAAGGCCAATATGTGGGCTTTCCAGGAGAAGCGTAATCAAGTTTGTTTCTTTTACATATAAGCGCGTCATATAATTGCTTGCCTTTAGGGTTGGACAACCGTGAGCCCCAGTGAGGATGCTTCGCATTATAATCGCCTGCAGCAATGAAGCGCTCTCCCAGCAAACTGAAGAAATCCATAAATTGTTTTTCTGTTATCGTAAAACGTGGGGGGCAATAAACCGCGGACAGTGTAATATGTCCTTGCTTTGTTTGTAGGCATATTGATGTTGCTTGCAGATAATTCTTGGCAATTCCAATCGAGGGATGGTGTTTAATGCGATTTCGGACTAAAATACCAGTTCCGCCATGCGCCTTTCCATCTGGATGATTCGTGCAGTAAAAAGTATATCCCGAAATATTGAAATTATATTTGTTAGTTAGGTGTGTTTCAGCAAGGAGCATAACCTCAATTTCCTTGTCGTTAAGGAATTTTGACAGCTCTAGTTTGTGGCGAGGAATGCCGTTTGCATTCCAGAGGGCTATTTTAGTTGAGGTCATTATTTTTTTTGTTGAGTAGCAAGCAGTTTGAGCAGGGTGTTTTGATTTCGCATGAGTTCTTGCATTGTGTTTTGCATGTAAGTTATGAAATTCATCATGCTTTGTTGCATCGATGCTATCATGGCTTCGATATTGGATTGACCAGCATCAATTGACTCACTTTTTTAGGCACTTCGGCATTTAAGTATTTTGGTTTTGTAACCGTAACAACATTCGCATACTTTACGTTTCTCCGCGATTTAATATTGTGACCTGAAACGTTTGTTTTGCAAAAATAGCAATCGTCTTGTTTATGATATGCCGATGATGCCAAGTCATAGCCACAGAAAAGGGCAAAGTAATTGATTGTTGAACTTTAAATTTTTTTAATAAGCCACAAATGTAGCAAACCTTATTACGCTTGTCGCACATTTGTTTTACTTTACCACGATTTTTATCCAATTTAACAGCAAACACAACAAAAGATAAACAACACGTGCACTTCAGTATAACGGAAATTTATAAAGACTTCAAAATTGAGTAAAAACTCAAAAATTAAGTGATAATTTTCTTGGGAACAACACAAGCAAATTTTTGCAAAAATTTCGTTCTTATAAAAAGGAAAATAACTCAGTCACTTTTTGGCCGATTTTTTAAACGAAACATTCGTTGAACTCGGTATTAAACGTACTCTTTGAATCTAATCAAAACTCATTTTGTGTTTTTATAATATAGTGTGTGAAAATATCGCCAAAATCAAAAAAAGAAGAAAAAGGGTAGCAACATTTAAGTTTGTTGTGCAAAAACAAGTAAATTGCTTCAGCTTTATTAAGACGTCTATATATCTTTCAAAAGGTCTCAGTTTTTTTCCTTAACCGTTCTAATGAATGAAAATCGGTTGTTAATTAGCTAATATATGGGCTAAGAAGTGCGCAAAAGCACGAAAAATCGGTTTTTTAAGGTTAAGTCGAGATTTTGGGGTTGTTTGACAAATTCTAAAATTGGATTCTCGTTCTACTCTATAAGACCTACAAGGAATATAACATCACTTCCCAGGCATTTCGACTTCATTCTCCTTTGTAGCACTGTGTAATAGTAAATAAAATTCTCCTCACTCAAATATGAGCAACCCGAACATTACGGATGCCGGAGCCATATAATTTATTACTTTATTGATGTAACAATAGGAACAGATATATAGAAATATACAAATATAATAAAGACAAAAATACAACTAATGACAAATAAAAACAGGGCTGTTTTCTGCAATGCCGAATGCTGCATACCTTTCATAATTGGGAGCTGTGTGCTCTATTTCTCTGAACTTTACTGCTACTATATTGCTAATAATTATAGATATATTTGAAAAATGTCAATCCCTTAGCTGCTTAAATGAAGGAGAATATTGCGGATGCCGCAGGCATATAATTTATTAATTTATTGATGTCTAATGGTAACAGTAGTTACACACATATGTACATATATAAATACACAAATATGCTAAGGACTAAAATACAACTAATAACAAGTTATTGATGTCTAATGGTAACAATAAAAACAGGACTGTTTTCGGCTATGCCGAATGCTGCATACCTTTCTTGAATGAGAGAATTGTATGGCAGTGGTATGCTATATTTCTCTGATCTTTACTGGTAATACATATATTGCTAATAATAACAGATATATTTGAAAAATGTCAATCCCTTAGCTGCTTAAATGAAGGAGAGTATTATAACAATCGGGTCCGATACACGTTATAGTCGTCCGATCTAGCCGATTTCGACTAGAGTGTTCCGGTGAAGTTTGGCTATTTTTAAAAGAGTTGCAACCTGTCGGAAAAATAAAATTTGTTAAAATATGTAAGTAAAGTAATACGGTATAGCTATCAACTGGAGGGTATTTGAGAAAGATATATAAGAATACTTATGTACATCAAAAAATATTTTAGCGAGTGTTGCCAGCTGGTCAAAACTTGAAAAACAATGAATACCTATTGCATTTCACATCAATAAGGGTATCAAACGTAAGGTTTTGATTTATATTTACTTGGAGATTGTTTGTTTACGCCAGCTGTTTTAGCAGTCACAATTGATTCTGCGATTGTGAATTATTATAATTCCACTTGCAGATGTCGCTGTGATAGTACGGGGACAGGGACTCGTTACTTTCTCTCCCTTTTCTCGAGTCCTGTTACCCGTACCGTTTGATGGGTTTCGGCTTCTGCGAAAATCCCGCACTCTTCCACTTTCTGAAGAGACGCCCCCAACGCTACACGTAAGGTCTTGCTTTATTTTGTATATTTAACCCCCAATTCTTTTTCAGCAGTGATTATCTTATACAATGTACTGCTTGCCGTAGAATTCATCAGGAATTCCCAGCATCTAACTCCTTCCTGCTCGAACATGGTCCTTCGAGCCGGATCTGAACCAGCGACCTATATGATCGAGTATTGAAAGAGTACTTGGAACTGAACCATATGATTCCAGTCAGGAACTCGGGCCAGTCATCGTATTATCTACCTCATCATGCCGTCGTGAAACCGGAAAGCACCACCACCAAGGTACGAGTGATGTTAAATGCATCGTGCCCCACATCGAATGGAGTAAGTTCGAACGATGTGTTATACCCCGGCCCCATCTTACAAGCAGATTTGGTGTGTTTACTGTTGAAATGGCGTTTGTTCAAATATGTCTTTAACGCAGGCATAGAAAAGATGTACAGGCAAATCATGCTCAACCCCGAACACACTCGTTTTCAGCGAATCCTGTTTAGAGAATCCCAAGAAGAAGAATTGCAGGACTTCGAACTGAAGACCGTTTCGGAGTGAATTGTGCCCCGCATCTGGCAATAAGAACCCTGCTTCAACTCGCGGAAGATGGGAAAGCGAAATTTCTACTTGCGACAAAAGTGTTGAAGCAATATATGTATGTGGATGACGTGTTAGCAAGAGCACATGATTGCACAACAGCGATTGAAATGCGCGATCAGGTGATTGAAGCTCTCAAAAGCGCAAGTTTCCCCCTGAGGAAGTGGACATCAAACTCCAAGAAAAGCTTGGCGGAATTGCCAAAGGAACACATCTACAAAGAGAACTTTTTAGAAATTGATGACATGAGTGAAACAAAGTTGTTGGGAATCCGATGGAATGCGGTCGATTCCTGAAAAGCAGGAATACACCAAGCGGGAAGTACTTTCTTGTGTAGCTACATAAGTTGTTCGACCCAGCAGGATGGCTGTGGCCGGTCATAGTGGTGGCCAAAATTTTGATGCAAGATATATGGCTATCTAAAATAGACTGGGATGATAGTCTACCCCGAAACTTGCTACTACGATGGGAGACATTTCTGGACAATTACGATAATGTTCAGAACATTAAAATTCCCCGTTGGACTCATTTCATGCCATGGAAATATGTGGAAATCCATGGATTTTGTGATGCCTCGGAAAAGGCATACGCAGCGGCGTTATATATCAGAGTTCGCGAGCGCACATCGAATGCGACTCCTTACATTAGTTTGCTGACAGGCAAGACGAAAGAAGCTCCAGTGAAAACTGTCTCCCTTCCCCGTTTAGAGCTGTGCGGAGCTTTATTGTTAGCGGAACTAATTAATGCTTTTATTCCACAGCTTGAGATTGTGTAGCCAGCAATATATAAATGGGTGGACTCTACGATCGTGTTTTCATGGCTCAAAAAACCGGCCTGTACCTGGAAAACGTTTGTGGCTAATCGAGTCGCAAAACTCGAGGAATTGGTAGGCGTATCTGGCTGGAATCTCGTGGAGTCAGCAGATAATCCAGCGGATCTCGGCAGTAGAGGCTTCACCCCCCAGGAACTTCAAGCCAGCGCTTTGTGGTGGTATGGACCAAATTGGCTTAAAGAAGAGCCATCAACTTTGCCCCACCACGAAAACGATTCTGCGTTAGCAACTGAGTTAGAGAAAAAGACGATTCAGGTTTATGTAGCAGGGTTTTCGGAGTGAGAAGACATTCTGGAGAGGTTCTCCGACTTTTCACGAACATTGAGAGTGATAGCACGGATTTTCAGATTCTATCGTAAAATCCACCCTGTCCATAATGTGGCTGCTAAAGAGCAGACAGAGGAATTAACAGCAGAAAAAATAAAGAAGGAAGAAGGCGCGCGAACAGGTAATGGCAGCTTTACCCACGGAACGAACGGAAATTTCCAGGCCGTTTACAAGTACCGGAATCGATTTCACAGGCCCGTTCGAAATCAAAAGTTTTACCGGCAGAGCGTTCCGAATAACTAAGGGCTCTATTTCTCTGGGTTTCTCTGCAAATCATTTAGAGGCCAGACGCAAAAGATAAAGCGATCCAGCAAACGTTTTGCCGGAGGTGGAAAGCAGAATACCTGAAGGAATTACAGAAACGGACCTAGTGAAAGCTTCCGCAACGCCACATCGAGGTTCACGATCTGGTCGTCGTCAAGCAAGATAACCTCCCCCCAAATGAATGGCGACTTGGCAGAGTAATTAGAGTTTTTTCAAGTCCCGACAGACGCGTACGTGTCGTAGAATTACGAACGGCGCGTGGAAACATAACACGACCAATTGTGAAATTGGTTCTTTTACCACGATTTTAAACAAAATTTCTAACTTTACTTCTCTTTCCCTACCAAAAGTACTTAAAATTTTGAAAATGGAGACCAGTACCAAATCTGGAATGAGGAACTGCCCCGTATGCCCCAAGAACCACCCGTTGCTATACTGCCGGGTGATGCGCAGAATGCGGCCAGCCGAGAGACTGCGTGCTGTCCTTGTGCATCGGCACTGCGCGAATTGCATGTCGCCGCACCATACGGTAAAAAATTGTCCGTCGCCCCAAAACTGCGACCAATGCAGCGAGAGGCACCACAGTCTACTTCACCTCTACGAGAAGGCAAGAGGGAAGGAAGACAGGCCTCTACCCGCTCTTGAGCCCGAAGAGCTCCGTCGACGACGCTACAGTGCGTATAACGTTCAACCTCTGAGAGAGTCGAGCGACGAAGAGGTGTTGGAGATCGACGCCGAAAACGATGAGATGGTGGAAGAAACAGCATCACCTGCATCCAACGGGCCACCGGTAGCCAGACCACGACTGTCGGTTATGCGGTCGGCAGTCCAGTTGCCCCCTCCCGTTGCCACAACGCACCACCCCAGAAGTTGCAGCAGATCCGACCGCGCCGCGGTGTGAGAGACGCCCGAGAGCGTATTACGGTCACAGCCCGTACCGCTTCAGGGCTATCTGTCCTCACGCCAACGGTAGCGGTTGGGATAATGATGAGAGGAAGGCCGCAATTGGTGAGACCTATCGTAGACCCAGGGCAGTCGCGGTCATCGATTTCGCAGCAGCTGGCGTGAAGGTTGCATTTGTTGCACAACCGTAAAAATTCACGCCAGTTCTCGCTAAAAGGGTGGAACGAGCGGCTCCAGGTGACCGGGAATGTGCAGACACATCTGCCCCGCATTACCCCCCAGCACACACTCGACGCGTAGTCAACGAATTTGACAATTTCCGGCTGGTGGACCCTAATTTTCACCGCTCAAACGCGGTATCGCTGATCTTGGGAGCCGAGGTGTATGTGATGATCCTGCGCCCAGGACTGGTGGCAGTGACTCCCACCCGACCGGCCGCGCAGAACACAATGTTCGGGTGGATGGTTTCTGGCGGCACCATGTACTAGATTTAGCTCGTAGCTTACAATTTCTTTTAATCTTTCTCTTTTGTTAATTTGAGAATTTTGCATTGTACAAAAATGAATTTTTGATTTAACTTATTTCATAATTTGTTACGCTAAAGAATTGTTATCTATCGAATTACTGGTGTTATGAAATAGCAAATTTTATATATCTTATCGAAACAAATTTTGTAGTTATTTTATTGCATCGATACTGCAAAGCGGGCGGCATGTTTACGGCAGCTGTTTTAGCAGTCACAATTGAATCTGCCATTGTGAATTATTATAATTCCACTTGCAGATGTCGCTGTGATAGTACAGGAACAGGGAATCGTTACTTACTCTCCCGTTTTCTCGAGTCCTGTTACCCGTACCGTTTGATGGGTTTCGCCTTCTGCGAAAATTCAGCACTCTTCCACTTTCTGAAGAGACGCCCCCAACGCTACACGTAAGGTCTTGCTTTCTTTTGTATATTTAACCCAAAATTCTTTTTCAGCAGTGATTATCTTATACAATAAACTTGGCAAGCCCCTAGTAGCATTTAAATTGAATTTGAGTTTGTGTGTTTTAATTTGCGAGGCAGCATTCAGCCTATTAGTTGAAGGATCTCAAATTTTCAGAGGATCGCCTTTCTATTTTTCGAACCCCGTTGCCGTGGAATTCATGAGGAGTTCCCGACCCTTAACTCCTCCCCGCTCGAACAGTGTTCCTGTGAAGTTTGGCTATTTTTGAAAGAATTGCCACCTGTCAGAATAGAAGTTGTTTTAATAAGTAAGAATAGAAATACCACACATAAATAAATCAAATGGCATATATTTCAGAAAGATATTTAAGAACACTTACATCAAAAAATATTTTAAAAGTGTTGCCACCTGGTAAAAAATTTAAAAATAATGAATATCTACTACGTTGCACATTAATTATTACAATATGGGCATCAAACGGAAGATATTGTAGAAAGATTAAAGCCGAACATATTTTGGGGTAGAGTTGTGTGTATTAAAATCTATTCCGCAGGTTGATACGTATCCGGGAGCTATTTGAGAATATTTCAGTCAAGACCTATTATCCTATAGATGTACATATACTACGTTAAAGCCAGAGTCGTGTAAATCTTCACTAGGTTGCAATTTAAAAACGGCAGTTATTTAATATTCAAAAACCAAATAGAGAACAAATCTTACAAGAAAATACTTACATATAAAATAATTTTTCTGTATACACGAACTCAAATAATTAAGGGGTTGCAAATTCTACCGATTTTTTTTTAATTTAGGAAAGGTACTTGCAGACAGATAAATCTAAGCATTCTCAATCTTTTTAAGAGAAAGATCAATATCTTTAATGGCAAGCTGCCTTCATAGTTAATAGATTCGCTTATAGCAAGGGTGCAAACGTTCAACATACAGAGTATTATTATTTACATTTAATTGACAATAAAGGAAAATAATGCCACAAAAAAAGCAACAGTTGGAAGAAAACCAAGTCCGAAAACAGACGAGTGAATACACAGCAACGGAGGAACGACGAAATGTCCTACTTCAGCATAACCAAAGCAGAGAGACAAGGTTGAGAAAAGTGGAAACGGAAAAACCAACGGAAATCTCGCCTTCAGCAAAATCATGTGAGAGCTTCAACCTCCAGAGATGCTGAATCACTAGAACAACGAGAATCTCGCCTCCAACAAAATCGTGTGAAAGCTTCAACCTCCCGAGATGCTGAAACACTAGAACAACGAGAATCTCGCCTCCAACTAAATCGTGTGAGAGTTTCTACCTCCAGAGATTCTGGAAATCCCGAACAATGCAACGAACGGTTTCGCAATAATCTATCACGATCGACTTATTCAAGAGAAATAACACATTAAATGTTGGCGGCATACAATTATGATAAAAACGGAGACTACAAAAAACATGATGTCGCCATTGGACCGACGAATAAATTTGTTTTCATTGCCATGCTTTGAAGTTCACAAAGCATGACCAGGCATGTGTTGTTCAAATGGTAAAATAGTTTTGTCATCGTTAATTGAGCCACCTGCACCACTTCTTAGTTACCTTTCTGGCACTACTCTTATTTCAAACCACTTCTTGAAAAACATACGTAAGTACGACTCTTTCTTTCAAATGACTTCGGCTGACGGTGGTTACATGCCAACATTCAAAGTTCAAAGCCAAATATCCACAAAATCGATTAATTTCTCCATGTGCTACAACAAAATGCAATATTTATACAAATTTATTTCACTGGAAATGACTCTTGCTTTCAAATGACTTCGGCTGACGGTGGTTACATGCCAACATTCTAAGTTCAAAGCCAAATATCCACAAAATCGATTCATTGCTCCATGTGCTACAACAAAATGCAATATTTATACAAATTTATTTCACTGGAAATGATGAACAATTAGTTCTGGGATCAGACGCGAAATCACTTCACGCTTGCAGGCAATGCTTCTAAACTAAACAGTTTGATTCGTCTTTTTAAAACAGCTATAGATCAAATGCCATCCGATGACTATACTGTTGTAGTTAGAGCAGACAAAACTCCTGCTGGTGAACACGAAAGGCGCTTCAATGCTCTGGTTACAGGGGATGTTACAATTGTAATAGTTCGCACCGAATTCGATCGACGTGACATCATGATCCACCGGAGAAATTCTAATGTGCAGAGAGTATCTGAAACACATCGATCGAATGACGAACTCCAATATCCAGTGATGTTTTCACATGCAGAAGTTGGATAACATTTCAACATTAGGCAAGTCAACCCCAGCACACATGAAGAGGCGACAAAGAAAGTGTCCTGCATAGATTATTATGCACACCGCATCATGATTCGTGGTGATAAATCCAATCATATCTCAAAATGGCGTGCGTTATTCCAACAGTTTCAACATTGTGGACATGTACGCGAAAGTGGAAAGTGAGATTCTTCTGATCATTCGGCTAAATTAAAGGAATCTGCACGTTTCAGAAAACGTCCATTTACGTGATGCAGTTGCCAATGATGGAAATATTGCTAATATTGGACAAATGGTTATTTTACCAGCAACGTATACAGGTAGGCCGCGACACATGCACGAATACGCGCGAGATGATATGACGTGCTTGGGAAAGTATGAACTACCCAGACCAATTCATCACCTTTATATTCTATCCATAATGGAGTGAAATAACGAAAATGCTTTTCGCGGGCCAGAGCCCTTCGCACAGACATGACATTCTCGCTCGAATTTTCAAGCAAAAGCTGATAAGTCTGATGAACGTTGTCACGAAGAATTTTATTTTTGGAGAAACCCAGTGCTTGATGTACTCAATTGAATGGCAAAAAAGAGGCTTACCATACGCTCGCATTTAAATTTGGTTGAAGCAAAAAATAAATTAGAATTTTGCTAACAAACCGAAACAAATTTCGATTCGAAAATTCGAACATGGAAATTACAACTCTGAAATGTGTATACTTGAAGTGTAAAATTATCCAATAATTCTAATTCAATAGTAATTTGATCTTTGAAATATAAAAGTCAATAAAGAAACCTTCGTACTTATTAGATCTGTGCTAACCTCTTCAATGTCACCAGCAAGACTACAATTTATATTCCGCGAGTTGGGAAGCGTGCCTGCGATTTTTCGCCGAAGGTGGATACTATAAAGGTGTAGTTAAGAGTTCTGAAATTAGGCTGGCGCAATCGTCCTTTAGTCAGATCCTATAAATTGTTTACCCCTTTCCATTTGGACTAATTTTTCATTGCAGGCACAAACTATTCAGCTTCATTCATAGGTGTTTTCATAGCTCACCTACATTTTCCTTGTTTTCTTTGACAAATCCTCTTGCAATATCCGGATTTTCTTACATTCTACCTAATTGTATCTGTATTTGAAATTTAATGTTTTGTTCCTGGAATAGGCGGTCTTTTGTCAAATATTTTAAATTAAATTACTTACATTTAGAATCCGCGAAATTTGGCGCCTCTCAAAAAATAGTGAGAAGTGAACAATTTCGGGCGAAAACGAAACTCACAATAAGGGTGATTATGTAACTGGCCATGTTATCAATAAGAACATATTGATATGTAAGTAGTATCAAGGCAGATCTAACAGGTAACCGCAGTGAAGAAATTGCAACCATGTCAGGTTTTCTGATATACCTTTATTGTCAATAAGAACTATCAAAAAAGTCTAGTGAAAACAAAAGTTTACAATTCACAAATTCAATTCATACAAAACAATTAAAGACAAAATGTATATTTTTATTTCAGAACTTAATGCTTGAGTATTGGGACAGATTTGGGCATCAAATGCACCGGTTTTGCCCCAGCAATTAAATCACCACATTGTTTCCGTGAACTTGATTCCACAAGCTCTCTTCCTAATAATCCTTCGGTGTGGCTCTTGCGACACTTTTACGAAATAAACTCCTCCTTTTACGAGCAGTTCCTTGCAGAAAACGCACTTTCCCAACTCTGTTCTAGTCGGGCACAAAATACACAACATAAATATACAAAATAATCATTCATTTGTTGTGCAAAATGCACAATATATTTTTTCACTAAAAAGTACGAACCAGATGTAAAAAAATGTTTTTGGTTTTATTAAATGAAAACGAGGTTTGACATTTAAGATAAATGAAAAAAATCAAATTATTAATTCTACTGAGGTAACCTCTTAAAGTGGTATTTTGGTATAGAAATAAAAAAAAGTTTTACTATTTAAGAATATGTCTACAAGAGGATATTTCAAAATTCAAATTATTTTCGGAGATATACAGGCACGGCAATTCCACAAGGTGATTTTAAAAATTTTCTGTGAAAGTGAATTAGTGTGCTCCCAATTTCACACAAATCGGTTATCGTTGTGGCAATTCACAAACAGCTGTTGTTAAAATTTCCCTTTCGGATTCAGCTATGTATGCTTTTTGAAGTGTCATCAGCAAAACACTTAAAAATACGCATATTTCAATGAATAACTATTACAGAAATGTAATAAATGGCTTCAACAAACATCAAAAAATATTTTAAAAATTATTCCAATCGAAAATAATTAAACATTCACACACTTTTTGTAATTTCTTTTCATTTCACATACAACCAAGCATTCGGATTCAATTCACAAAAATTTATGTAAATGTGAAATTGGGAGCACTAAACATGTGATTTCCAACCGAATTCACAAGCAATTTTGTGAATGTGAAACTGGGAGCACGGCTGATAGCTATTTGGCTAAGTATACATTTAATTACTTAGGGCCAGTTTTTCAGTGCAAGTTGAACTCTGTTTGTCGTTTAAACTAAGTTTAAAATCAGTATGCAGTTTTTCAGTCAACCTTAAACGGAGTTTAAACGGCCGATTGTGCTCCGTTAAACTTAGTTTAACTTATCAGCTGTTTGCTAACTACTTCGTTTTGGTTGCAACAAATTTATTTGAGCGTAAGGAAACTAAGTTTAAATTTAAACTGAGTTTAAACCAGCACTGAAATACTGGCCCTTAGACCGCGAAAAGATTTACGTGGAACTTTAAACGCGTTTTCTCGAAACTGTCTTTCAAAACGATGCCCACGATTTCTCAGGTTCTACTAAACCGATTTACCTAAAATTTTGAAATCGTGGGTATGTGCACGTGCCAATTTTTTGAGACCCACACTTCATTAACTGATAATTTATTGGTATTTTCAACATTTTTTATTTTTTTATTTTTTTCTGTATTCTTCTCATATTAATAAATAAGTAATTAAAAAGTGGATAGTAAAAATATTGATTGCCTTTTTTTACGACACTCAAAAATTACCTGAAATTCATACCTCTACATACATCAGAAATCTGTCTTGGGTAGTATATTGATAACTTTTTTTTTATGTATGTATGAAATTTAGTTTTTCTTTACATTAAAGTTTGCAATTTATCGTTGGTTATGTATGTAAGTATGCATTTTTTTTTAATTCTCATGAATTACATCTGGCGCTTGCATGCCACATCTCTTATTCTATGCGTAGTGTTGCCCATTCTAGGGTCGTAAAAGCTTGTTTACTTCGGAATTCGTATGCAATAAAAACAAAAGCAATTATTAGTTGTGAATATATTTGCTAGTAGTCACAGTGTATTCAGCGAAAAACCTGTAATTAATATCGTTTGTGGTCAAGAACATGCTGTCAACCATAAACTTGTTCGCTCTCCCTCATTTCCGAACGATAATAGTAAATAAAATTCTCCTCACTCAAATATGAGCAGCCCGAACATTACGGATGCCGGAGCCATATAATTTATTAATTTATTGATGTCTATTGGTAACAATATGTACAAAAATATAGAACTATGGTAAGGACAAAAATACAAATAATAACAAATAAAAACAGGGCTCTCTTCGGCTATTCCGAATGCTGCATACCTTTCATGAATGGGAGAATTGTATGGGAGCGGTATGCTCTATTTCTCGGATCTTTACTGCTAATATATTGCTAATAATTATAGATATGTTTGAAAAATGTCAATCCCTTAGCTGCTTAAATGAAGGAGAATATTGCGGATGCCGGAGGCATATAATTTATTAAGTTATTGATGACTAATGGTAACAGTAGGTACAGACATATAGAAATATACAAATATGCAAAGGACTAAAATACAACTAATAACAATTTATTGATGTCTAATGGTAACAATAAAAACAGGACTGTCTTCGGCTATGCCGAATGCTGCATACCTTTCATGAATGAGAGAATTGGATGGCAGCGGTATGCAATATTTCTCTGATCTTTACTGGTAATATATTGCTAATAATAACAGACATGTGTATTTCAAAAATGTCAATCTCTTAGCTGCTTAAATGAAGGAGAATATTATAACAATCGGCTCCGATACACGTTATAGTCGTCCGATCTAGCCGATTTCGACTAGAGTGTTCCTGTGAAGTTTGGCTATTTTTAAAAAAGTTGCAACCTGTCGGAAAAATTAAATTGGTTAAAATATGTAAGTAAAGTAATACGGTATAGCTATCAACTGGAGGGTATTTGAGAAAGTTATAAGAATACTTACATCAAAAGATATTTTAACGAGTGTTGCACCTGGTCAAAACTTGAAAAATAATGAATATCTATTTCATTTCACATCAATAACGGTATCAAACGTAAGGTTTTGATTCATAGATACTTGGAGAGTGTTCCTGTGAAGTATGGCTATTTTCGAAAGAGTTGCCACCTGCCAGAAAAATAAAAGTTGTTTTAATAAGTAAAGAAATACGATACATAAATATATCAAATGGAAGGTATTTCAGAACGATATTTAAGAACACTTACATCAAAAAATATTTTTAAAGTGTTGCCACCTGGTAAAAAATTTAAAAATAATGAATATCTACTACATTTCACATCAAATATTACCATATGGGCATTAAACGGAAGGCATTGGAGAAAGATTAAAGCCGAACATATTTTTGCGTAGAGTTGTATGTATTAAAATCTATTTCGCAGGTTGATACGTTAAATATTAGCTTTTTGGGAATATTTAAGTCAAGACCATTTATCGCCTTAGTTTTTTATTTAGAGACATAGTATACATATACATAATAATAATAATAATTTTGGCGCGTACACTATATAGCTCAGTGTTTGAGCGAGCTTCTCCTACCATTGGTGGTGTGCGTCTTTATATTATATCACAAATGGAGAGACCTACTGTTTTGTGCCGACTCCGAACGGCAGATGTATTTAATGAGAAGCTTTTTCATGGCAGAAATACCCTCGGAGGTTTTCCATTGCCTGCCGAGGGGTGACCGCTGGTAGAAAAAACTTTTTCTATTATTAAGATTTTGCTTGCCCTGACTAAGATTCGAACCTCGAACTCACCGGCATATCAAGTTATAGCACGCACCGCACTCGACCACAGCGGCAACATACATCCTTTATATACATATGTAGATGTACATATACAACGTGTAAATCTTCACTAGGTTGCAATTTAAAAACGGCATTTATTTAATATTCAAAAACCAAATAGAGAACAAATCTTACAAGAAAATACTTACATACAAAAAAAAATTTCTGTATACACGAACTCAAATAAATAAGGGGTTGCAAATTTTACCGTTTTTTTTTAATTGAGGGAAGGTACTTGCAGAAAGATAAATCTAAGGATTCTCAATCTTTTTAAGAGAAATATCAATATTTTTAAAAGGAAGGTACCTTCATAGCTAATACATTCGCTTATAGCAACGGTGCAAACGTTCAACATACAGAGTATTATTATTTACATTTAATTGACACAAATAGGAAACTAATGCCACAATAGGAAGAACAACGTCCAAAACTGTCGAGTGAATTCACAGCAACGGAGGAACGACGAAATGTCCTACTTCAACATAACCAAAGCAGAGAGACAAGGTTGAGATACATATGTGGAAACGGAAAGACCAACGGAAATCTCGCCTTCAGCCAAATCATGTGAGAGCTTCAACCTCCAGACATGCTGAATCACTAGAACAACGAGAATCTCGCCTCCAACAAAATCGTGTGAAAGCTTCAACCTCCCGAGATGCTGAAACACTAGAACAACGAGAATCTCGCCTCCAACTAAATCGTGTGAGAGTTTCTACCTCCTGAGATTCTGAAAATCCCGAACAATGCAACGAACGGTTTCGCAATAATCTATCACGATCGACTTATTCAAGAGAAATAACACATTAAATGTTGGCGGCATACAATTATGATAAAAACGGAGACTACAAAAAACATGATGTCGCCATTGGACCGACGAATAAATTTGTTTTCATTGGCATGCTTTGAAGTTCACAAAGCATGACCAGGCATGTGTTGTTCAAATGGTAAAATAGTTTTGTTATCGTTAATTGAGCCACCTGCACCACTTCTTAGTTACCTTTCTGGCACTACTCTTATTTCAAACCACTTCTTGAAAAACATACGTATGTAAGTACGACTCTTGCTTTCAAATTACTTCGGCTGACGGTGGTTACATGCAACATTCAAAGTTCAAAGCCAAATATCCACAAAATCGATTAATTTCTCCATGTGCTACAACAAAATTCAATATTTATACAAATTTATTTCACTGGAAATGACTCTTGCTTTCAAATGACTTCGGCTGACGGTGGTTACATGCCAACATTCTAAGTTCAAAGCCAAATATCCACAAAATCGATTCATTGCTCCATGTGCTACAACAAAATGCAATATTTATACAAATTTATTTCACTGGAAATGATGAACAATTAGTTCTGGGATCAGACGCGAAATCAGTTCACGCTTGCAGGCAATGCTTCTAAACTAAACAGTTTGATTCGTCTTTTTAAAACAGCTATAGATCAAATGCCATCCGATGACTATACTGTTGTAGTTAGAGCAGACAAAACTCCTGCTGGTGAACACGAAAGGCGCTTCAATGCTCTGGTTACAGGGGATGTTACAATTGTAATAGTTCGCACCGAATTCGATCGACGTGACATCATGATCCACCGGAGAAATTCTAATGTGCAGAGAGTATCTGAAACACATCGATCGAATGACGAACTCCAATATCCAGTGATGTTTTCACATGGAGAAGTTGGATAACATTTCAACATTAGGCAAGTCAACCCCAGCATACATGAAGAGGCGACAAAGAAAGTGTCCTGCATAGATTATTATGCACACCGCATCATGATTCGTGGTGATAAATCCAATCATATCTCAAAATGTCGTGCGTTATTCCAACAGTTTCAACATTGTGGACATGTACGCGAAAGTGGAAAGTGAGATTCTTCTGATCATTCGGCTAAATTAAAGGAATCTGCACGTTTCAGAACACGTCCATTTACGTGATGCAGTTGCCAATGATGGAAACATTGCTGATATTGGACAAATGGTTATTTTACCACAATTCATCACCTTCATTTTCAATCCATAATGGAGTGAAATAACGGAAATGCTTTTCGCGGGCCAGAGCCCTTCGCACAGACATGACATTTTCGCTCGAACTTTCAAGCAAAAGCTGATAAGTCTGATAAACGTTGTCACGAAGAATTTTAGTTTTGCAGAAACGCGATGCTTGATGTACTCAATTGAACGGCAAAAGAGAGGCTTACCATACGCTCGCATTTAAATTTTGTTGAGGCAAAAAATAAATTAGAATTTAGCTAAATTTTATTCTTCCATTACATTGCCCACAACTTGCAGTACAAATTTTCTCTGATACTTATTATGGGCAATATTTAAGCGCTCGAATGCTCGGCGAGTTGCTAGAAGCTCGCACAGAACCGAATTTTTTTCATTCGCCCGGATTGAATGCGCCTACTGCGAGTTTCATCCGAAATAAATTTCGATTCGAAAATTCGAACATGGAAATTACAACTCTGAAATGTGTATACTTGAAGTGTAAAATTATCCAATAATTCTAATTCAATCGTAATTTGATCTTTGAAATATAAAAGTCAATAAAGAAACCTTCGTACTTATTAGATCTGTGCTAACCTCTTCAATGCCACCAGCAAGGCTACAATTAATATTCCGCCAGTTGGGAAGCGTGCCTGCGATTTTTCGCCGAAGGTGGATACTATAAAGGTGTAGTTAAGAGTTCTGAAATTGGGCTGGCGCAATCGCCCTTTAGTCAGATCGTATTGTAATTGTTTACCCCTTTCCATTTGGACTAATTTTTCATTGCAGGCACAAACTATTCAGCTTCATTCATAGGTGTTTTCATAGCTCACCTACATTTTCCTAGTTTTCTTTGACAAATCCTCTTGCAATATCCGGATGTTCTTACATTCTACCTAATTGTATCTGTATTTGAAATTTAATGTTTTGTTCCTGGAATAGGCGGTCTTTTGTTAAATATTTTAAATTAATTTACTTACATTTAGAATCCGCGAAATTTGGCGCCTCTCAAAAAATAGTGAGAAGTGAACAATTTCGGACGAAAACGAAACTCACAATAAGGGTGATTATGTAACTGGCCATGTTATCAATAAGAACATATTAATATGTAAGTAGTATCAAGGCAGATCTAACAGGTAACCGCAGTAGAGAAATTGCAACCATGTCAGGTTTTCTGATATACCTTTATTGTCAATAAGAACTATCAAATTAGTCTAGTGAAAACAAAAGTTTACAATTCACAAATTCAATTCATCCAAAATAATTAAAGACAAAATGTGTATTGTTATTTCAGAACTTAATGTTTGAGTATTGGGACAGATTTGGGCATCAACTGCACCAGTTTTGCCCCAGCAATTAAATCATAGCTCGCGAAATGGAATATAGACACCACATTGTTTCCGTGAACTTGATTCCACAAGCATTCTTGCGACACTTTTACGAAATAAACTCCTCCTTTTACGAGCCGTTCCTTGCAGAAAACGCACTTTCCCAACTCTGTTCTAGTCGGGCAAAAAATACACAACAGAAATATACAAAATAATCATTCATTTGTTGTGCAAAATGCACAATATATTTTTTTACTAAAAAGTACGAATCAGATGTAAAAAAATGTTTTTGGTTTTATTAAATGAAAACAAGGTTTGACATTTAAGATAAATGAAAAAAATCAAATTACTAATTCTACTGAGGTTACCTCTTAAAGTGGTATTTTGGTCTAGAAACAAAAAAAAGGTTTAATTTATAAAAAGAATATATCTACAAGAGGATATTTCAAAATTCAAATTATTTTCGGAGATATACAGGCACGGCAATTCCACAAGGTGATTTTAAAAATTTTCTGTGAAAGTGAATTAGTGTGCTCCCAATTTCACACAAATCGGTTATCGTTGTGGCAATTCACAAACAGCTGTTGTTAAAATTTCCCTTTCGGATTCAGCTATGTATGCTTTTTGAAGAGTCATTAGCAAAACACTTAAAAATACGCATATTTCAATGAATAACTATTACAGAAATGTCATAAATGGCTTCTACGAACATCAACAAATATTTTAAAAATTATTCCAATCGAAAATAATTAAACATTCACACACTTTTTGTAATTTCTTTTCATTTCACATACAACCAAGCATTCGGATTCAATTCACAAAAATTTATGTGAATGTGAAATTGGGAGCACTAAACATGTGATTTCAAACCGAATCCACAAGGAATTTTTGTGAATGTGAAGTTGGGAGCACGGCTGATAGGTATTTGGCTAAGTATAAATTTAATTACTTAGAGCCAGTTTTTCAGTGCATGTTGAACTCTGTTTGTCGTTTAAACTAAGTTTAAACTCAGTATGCAGTTTTTCAGTCAACTTTAAACGGAGTATAAACTAAGTTTAAACGGCCGATTGTGCTCCGTTAAACTTAGTTTAACTTATCAGATGTTTGCTGACTACTTCCTTTTCATTGCAACAAATTTATTTGAGCGCAAGGAAACTAAGTTTAAATTTAAACTCAGGTTCTACTAAACCGATTTACCTAAAATTTTGAAATCGTGGGTATGGGCACGTGCCAATTTTTTGAGACCCCCACTTCGTTAACTGATAATTTATTGGTATTTTCAACTTTTTTTATTTTTTGATTTTTTTCTGTATTCTTCTAATATTAATAAATAAGTAATTAAAAAGTGGATAGTAAAAATATTGATTGCGTTTTTTTTACGACACTCAAAAACTACCTGAAATTCATACCTCTACACCGAAATTCCCCATTAAATCTGTCTTGTGTAGTATATTGGTAGCATTTTTTTTATGTATGTATGAAATTTAGTTTTTCTTTACATTAAAGTTTGCAATTTATCGTTGGTTATGTATGTAAGTATGCATTTTTTTTTAATTCTCATGAATTACATCTGGCGCTTGCAGGCCACATCTCTCATTCTATGCGTAGTGTTGCTCATTCTAGGGTCGTAAAAGCTTGTTTACTTCGGAATTCGTATGCAATAAAAACAAAAGCAATTATTAGTTGTGAATATATTTGCTAGTAGTCATAGTGTATTCAGCGAAAAACCTGTAATTAATATCGTTTGTGGTCAAGAACATGCTTTCAACCATAAACTTGTTCGCTGTCCCTCATTTCCGAACTATAATAGTAAATAAAATTCTCCTCACTCAAATATGAGCAGCCCGAACATTACGGATGCCGGAGCCATATAATTTATAAATTTATTGATGTCTATTGGTAACAATTGTAACGACAGTGTTACAGCGAGGAAAAGGCGGCGATTTACTTTTAATAGCAACTAAATATACAATTTATTCAGGTTATTAATTACAAAAATTATATGTATGTTATATTAGCGTATCGCTTTAAAAAATTTCGTCGTTTTCCGCTCTTCCTCTTGTAGTCGAATGACCTAAAGTCCGGTAATGTCAAACTCGAGAACCAACGCAGGGTCGCATGAATGCTTGAAGGCTAATGGCTGGTTTTGACGGCAACATCCCCCCCTTCGTAAATAACCACCTGATTATTTACTATACTTTGGGTCGACGTCCATCTTAGCCACCTTCGTAGCTGGCCTCTGCATTACCCCTATATTCGTCTTTAGGGTCACTCTCCTCACTTGGCCATCCTTAGCCATCACTGTGCTGATTATTCTACCTTTAGGCCACATATTCCGTGGCAAGTTGTCGTCTACTACGATAACAATATCGTCAACTGCCAGAGGAGTGCACTTTTGGAACCATTTAACTCGTCTAGTTAGCACGGGGGTATACTCTTTTACCCAACGCTGCCAAAATCGATCACCGAAAAGTTGTACCTGACGCCAACGCTGTCTGATATCCACGTCATCACTGCAAACAGGCTTGTACCCATCTGCGGCACCGAGTAGTAAATGATTTGGGGTTAAGGCAACATCATCAGCAGATTCGAGGCTCACAAAGGTGAGTGGACGAGCATTTATTATAAATTCAGCTTCCATCAACGCGCCACGTAGACTTTCATCATTAAATGAATACGCGGGACAGATGCTTCGTAAAGTGTTTTTGGCAGAACGGACGAGGCGCTCCCAGGCTCCACCCATGTGCGGGGCGCTCGGTGGGTTAAAGTGCCATTTGATGCGGTCATATTTAACCGTGATTTTGTCAAAGTCAATTTCGACGAGTTTCTCACGAACAAGCTTTTCTGTGGCTTTAAAATTTGTGCCATTGTCGGAGTAGATTTCTACCGGGGTACCTCGTCTTGCCATGAAATTTCGAAGGCACATGATGCAAGAGCTAGTGTCTAGGCTGTAAGCTATCTCGAAGTGTATTGCCCGGAGGGTCAAGCATGTGAGAAGGACCACCCATCTTTTCTCTTTATGTCTGCCCACACTCACTTGGATCGGACCGAAATAGTCCACTCCGGTATAGGTGAAAGGCCTTGCAAAGCTGGCTAGCCTCGCTGCAGGTATCGGTGCCATCTGGGGAGGCACTGGCCGTGCTGAGTCAAGCTTGCACCTCTGGCAGGATTTTCGCACCGCCTTGTACAATATTCGCAAACGCGGTATGTAATAACCACTTTTCACGTTGTTGATAACGGTTTCGTGAGCCATGTGGTGATATGTTTCGTGATAGGCCTTTACGATGAGAAACGTCGAATGGCTCTCTCGCGGCATTACGATGGCGTCCAAGTGGCAGTCGATAGAACTGGATCTTCCTTTTATGCGCAAGATTCCATGATCATCTAGGTAAGTATTAATCCCAGACAACTTGCTTCGTTTATCCAATGGTTTCCCTGCGCGTAACGTAGCCACCTCGGTCGAAAAATGTTCAAACTGCGCATGTTGTATGAGAACATTCTCCGCTGTGCGGATCATTTCAGGTGTGATCCTGTTTGGCTGGCTATTGCTGTGTATTCTTGCTCTTAGCTTAGCTATATATAAAACAAATGTCGATACAGCTCTATACAGGCGACGCCAATCGGAAAAGTATAGCACATTGAGGTTGATAGTTTGAAGCCTCTTAATAACGTGTACATGTTGACGCAGTTCTGTCGTATCCACTTCACCATACCTGCAATCGATTTCTGGCCACTCACAGCATTTCATACCAAGGAACGCCGGACCGCGCAGCCACTGAGTGATTTCAACAGAACTGTTGACCTTGGTTGCTGCATCTGCAACATTTAGTTTCGTTGGGACCCATCGCCACTGTTTATTGTCCGAATTCTCGAGAATCTCTCCAACACGATGCATAACGAATTGCTGAAAGTTGCGTGGGTCCATCCTCAGCCACTGCAGAACGGTTTTCGAATCAGTCCAATACGTAACGCTTTCAATAATGAGCCTGCGAACACTAACCACCCGCTGAGCTAATCGCAATCCCATCACAGCAGCTTGCAATTCCATTCGCGGAATGGATACCGGCTTAAGTGGAGCGACTTTGCTCTTCGCTGCCACTAACGATACGTCGACAACGTCTCCCTGAATTACTCTCAGGTAACAGGCTGCAGCGTAAGCGTGTTCGCTTGCGTCAACAAACGTATGCAACTCTACTTGCGTAGCAGAACTTAAATGTTTAGAGCAGCATCTCGGAATTTCGACCGCTTCAACTAGCGGCAACGTACGCTTCCACTGTCGCCAACTGTCGACGAGTTCCTCTGACAGCACTTCGTCCCAGCCAATATTTACTCGCCACACGCGTTGCAAAAGGATTTTTAATCCAATAGTATAACAAACAATCAGACCCAATGGGTCGAAAATCGACATGAGAACCTGTAGCACTTCTCGCTTTGTTGGGATGACGTCCTCTGTTAAGACGTCTCGTCGTAGTCGAGCGAATCTGAGGATGTATTTAAAATTGTCTTTATGTGGCTCCCAATACATCCCCAGAACCTTTTCAGTATCTCCAAACTGGACTGGAGCTTGCACTGCCGAGTTGACGTCTGAGAGCTGCTTAAGGACCCTACGAGAATTTGATGCCCAGTTTCGTATCTCAAATCCTCCCAATCGATGAACACTGCGAACTTCGTCTGCTACTGCGAAAGCTACTTCTTCACTCTCGGCGCTGTCGATGTAATCATCCACATAATGCGCATTCTGAATAGCCTCGTATGCGCGGGGATACTGCTGACGGTTCTGTTCAGCATTTTTGTTTCGAACGTAATGCGCGATACATGGGCCACAATTTATTCCAAAGGTCATGGCACGCATAACATATGCCTTCGTTTCACCACTGATTCGATCATACCATAAGAAGCATTGCATATGCATATCCTCTTTCCGAATGTTGATCCTATGGAACATCTCGGCAATGTCAGCGCAAATCGCCACCTTACCAACTCTGAACCTCAGTAAGATTTCTACAAGAGGTAGTAGGAAGTCTGGTCCGGTTAATAAATTGTCATTCAGCGATGTACCGTGAGATTTTTCTGCGGCATCCCACACTAGTCTCACCTTGTTAGGCTTGTTGATATTTTTTACAATAAAAATCGGTAAGTACCATACTCGCGAATTGTCGATCGCCATGTCGCTCTCCGAAAGATGAAAGGCGTATTTTTTTTTTATTACATTATTTATTTGATGATCAATTTTGTCATATAATTCAGGTTCACGTTTAATTTTGTTTTTTAAACAGTTGAGACGATTAAGAGCGTTATTATAGCTTTCTGGTAAGCTACGGTCATCTTTGCGCCATAACAGGCCGACTTCGAAACGCCCGTCTACTTTAACGCACGTTCTATCGAGAATTTCAATAGCCCGCTTATCGTCGTTAGATTGTAAGTCTCGAGGTTTAACTGGCTCTAAGCTGAAGCTTTCTTTAACGATGTCATGCAGCTCTTGCCACTTACATTCACAATGATGCATCGCTACATAAGTTGCGGCCGTCGATGTACCTTGTACACTCCATCCCAACAAGCACTTGGAAGCGATGGGCTCATGTCGTTTACCCTCCCGTATTTGCCTTGGAACAGCAACCTTCCAATTGTCTGCTCCTATCAGCAACGTAGGTTGAATGTCATCATACGAAGGCAAAGGTATATCCCTTAGATAAGAGTAGCTGTTACGTAACTCACTCGCATTCATTGATTGTTTTGGTAGTGCCAGATTTTGTATCGTATGCACGTTGTCCAGCCAAAAAAGTTTCCTGTTGTCTGGTGCGGTTATTTAAATTGACGCTCGCACCGATGTGCTCTCGTTGCGAGTGGTTTCGCTTGTCCATTGTAGACATATTGGAGTTGGTACTCCGTTGATACCAAGTTTTTTAAATGTCGACTCATCAATGAGTGTCACAGATGACCCTTCGTCTAAGAATGCAAAGATGTCAATTGTTTTACCAGACGCATGAAGCTGCACTGGAATTATACGAAAGTATTGACTGTTGGTATTGTCAGCGCGATGCGTGCTTACCAGGGCTTGATCGTTTTCCTTCTTTTCGCATATGTTATCTGCAGTATGCAGCATCGGATGGTGCTTTTGCGAACAGCCGTTGATGCCGCAATTTTTCTTCGAGAAACAGCCCTTTCGATGAGCTTTCAGACAACGATAGCAACCTTTCTCCCATTTTATCAACTGCCACCTCTCGCTTACCGACAAGTCTCGGAAGGCTTGGCAAAGTGCGGCGTAGTGGTCAATCGTACCGCACGCGATGCATTTCATAGTATACTGCTTTGACTTAAACTGGGTATGGTTTTCTGAAGGCGAGAAGTCCTGGTGACGATGGTGAGCACTCTTTGCTATTACAGTATCGCCGCTGCTGTGAGTGTTTACGGAACTTGTTTTGTAGAGAACTACAGGTGATACTACGGTTGATGCTGCTTCGGCTATACGATAAAGCCAGTCGCTAAACTGCTGAATAGGTGGTGAACTATCACGTGGATGCATAGCCCAAGCGAGTTTGTGTTGATTAGGTAGTTTATCCACCAGCTCTTTCACTAGCATTGGGTTATTCAGATGTTGTTCGAGCTTAGAAGTTTGCATCGTCGCGCATATATTACGCACAGCGAGTGCAAATTCTATGAGCGATTCGAGTTTGTCCCTTGGAGGGGCTAGCTTTCTTGCCTTTGCAATCAATTTTTCTAGAATTTGCTCGGGCCTACCAAAGAACATCTTCAGCGTGTTGACAACATCAGGAACCATCGTTGGAAGGAGTAACTTGTCTTTGACCAACTCACGTGCTTTGCCTTTGAGACACCGTTGTAAACGCAACATATTTTCTACATTCGAAAATCCTGCCACGGATGTACTGTGTTCAAAGGTACTAATGAACATCGGCCACTCCTCCGGGTCGCCACTGAAGATTGGCAATTCTTTCGGTATGGCTTGCCTGGCTGCTATTTGCGAAGGGGAGGGAGCGGTAGTGGTTGTGTATTGCGTAATGGGCGCGGATGAGCCATCTGCGTTCATTTGAGCAAGGAGCTCGTATTTTCTCTCTATGAAACGTTCCTCCGCCGCCCTTTTTTCCTCAAGCATCGCCATCATAAGTTGACGCTGACGATTACCCTCGCTGGGTTGGCTCCTCTGCGGGAGGCACTCGTCCACCATTTGCGCGTGGCCTTGAATAACTATGCTAGTTGGTTGCGCGCATTGCTGCGCTACTGTCTCAGATTGTATTGTTTCTGCTGATGAATCAGCCGATGTGTGCATTCGCTGCATCGGTCTTGTATGCCCTGGTCCTGCGTTGTTACTGTTTTTTCCACAGGAAGTGCAACTCCAATCGCGATACTGCACGTTTTCATCTACGCCGGCGCATGCGAAGTGAAACCAAAGTTCGCAATCGTCACACTGCACCCAGTTTTCTTCGACAGATTTATCTGCCTTCTTCCCACAGATCTGACAAATGCACATGTGTCTTGCAGATGCGGGGTGGGAGACTTAAAAACTGATGTACGGTCCCCTTCTTCGGCGTGGATGTTGCTTATATCTCTGGATATATCCCTGCGAACGCCTTCGCCACTGTCGCCCTTTGTGCAAACCCTTTGGCACGTGCACGTGCAGAACAGTCAAGATGATTCCAGGTAATAATCCAAGATTTCGCCAGAAATTTTTTAAAGATTTGTTACAGCGAGGAAAAGGCGGCGATTTACTTTTAATAGCAACTAAATATACAATTTATTCAGGTTATTAATTACAAAAATTATATGTATGTTATATTAGCGTATCGCTTTAAAAAATTTCGTCGTTTTCCGCTCTTCCTCTTGTAGTCGAATGACCTAAAGTCCGGTAATGTCAAACTCGAGAACCAACGCAGGGTCGCATGAATGCTTGAAGGCTAATGGCTGGTTTTGACGGCAACAGACAGCCTTTACTCGAGCGGAAGTGGTTTTTTTTTTTTTTCGGTTACGACCAGGGAGGAGGAATCTTCATAGATACGAGCAGCCCGTACTGCCCGCATGCCCGATTTGCCTCCTGGCACCTACGGACTAAACCCAACCTCCTTCGTACGCTGGGCCTGTGGCACCCCTGCGGGACTATCAATTCCGATATTACTTCGCAGGGCAGGCACTGGACGTTATTCTTCGTCTTCACTCAGCGTGCGTTATAGTTCTGCGCGGTTCGCGTATCGCTCGTCTATTCGAAGTCTTTTCATTACTCCCGTGATGGTGTCTACACATTTGTGCCAAATATCTTTATCGGATAGCATAACCTTCAGCAAGCCTTCCGGAGACACTGCTTTTCCCATATAACGTTCTAGATCGTTGCGTTCTGTGTCGAATCTGTGGCAGTCCATCAGTATGTGTTCGGCGCTTTCAATTTTCCCATCGCAGTATAAGCAGAAGGGGTGGTCAACGTGCTTGTATTTATGTAAATATTGTCGGAAGCAGCCATGCCCGGTAAGGAACTGGGTAAGGTAGAAATTTGTTTCTCCGTGTTTTCTCTTAATCCACTCGTCTACCCTTGGGATCAATCTCTTTGTCCAACGTCCTTTTGGGGACGAGTCCCACCTTTGTTGCCACTCGTCGATGCTTTGTTGCAGCATATTGCTGCGTTCGTTTGGGCTATGCTTTATTGCTGCCGCCGTTCTTGCAGCTATGTCTACCGGGCATCTTCCAGCTAGTAAGTTTGAGGCCTCGTCTGACACAGTCACGAATGCACAGCATACTCTAAGGGATGACAATCTGTGCACCGAGGCTGGTGCTCTCATGTATGAGGTTATAGGGGTCGCGCTTGCCCAGATTGGTGCCGCGTACATTAAGATTGATGAGCTGACGCTCGCAAGCAGGGTTCTTTGTTTCTGTTTTGGGCCTCCCATATTTGGCATGAGTCTTGCAAGAGCCATACTGGTTTTCCTTGCCTTCTCGCTGGCATATTTCAGGTGTTCCTTAAAGTTCAGTCGTGGATCGAGTACGACACCGAGGTATTTTAAGGTTTGCGCTGACGTTACAGTGTGCTCTCCTATGCGAATTTGAATCTTTTCCAGCTTTTTTCGACTGGTCATGAGCAATGCCTCTGTCTTGTGATCAGCCAACTCTAGTCCTGCGTTCTGCAGCCAAGTTTTAGCTGACGCTATTGCTTCGCTACACATGCGCGACACGTCCACCAGATGTTTCGCCACTACTACGATCGCTATGTCATCCGCATAGCCTATTGTAGACACGCCCTCGGGTTTTTCAATTTTAAGGATGCCATCATACATGATGTTCCAAAGGATTGGTCCGAGGACCGAACCCTGCGGCACACCACCTGTGACATGGTACCTTTTTGGGCCTTCATTTGTATCATAAAATAACTCTCTTTCGCTAAAATAGTTAAGGAGTATTCGGGTCAGGTAGTCTGGAATTTTCATCTCTATCAACGCCTTAATTATGTAGTTCCAGTTGGCGGAGTTGAATGCATTTTTTACATCCAGCGTAACTACAGCGCAGTACTGTTTTGTTCCTTCGAACCATCTTTTGCCCTCGAGTGCTCTTCGCGCTATATCGCAGACAGACGCAATGGAATCGACCGTTGACCGCATTTTTCGGAAGCCGTATTGTTGATTCGAGAGTCCCCTGTCACCCTCCGTGATCTCTTGGAGTCGCGCGCATATAATTGCTTCCAGTACTTTTCCTGCTGTGTCTAACATGCACAGAGGTCTATATGAGGACGGCTCTTCTGGGGGCTTATTACCCTTGGGTAGTAAAACCAGCCGTTGGCGCTTCCATTTCTTTGGAAAGGTGCCTTCTTGTATGCACTGCGTGTACAGTTTGCTAAAGGTTTCAGTCTTCTTCTTAATAATATACTTCAGGATGCTATTCGGTATACCGTCCATGCCTGGGGACTTATTGCTTTTGATTTTTGCTGCAGCGGCGAGCACTTCCGTATTTGTTACTGGAGGGATCTCGGTGGGCTCTACTTTTAGCTCTCTTGGTGCGCTACATGCTTCTTGCTGCGGGAAAAGCCCTGAGACAATGCGTTTCATTATATGTGGGCATACTGGCGGCTTGGCGTTGCGCCCTTTTAGTTTTTTCAGGACGATGTGGTATCCGCTGCCCCAGGGGTTGTCGTCCACGTCTTTGATAAGTTCCACAAAGGCCTCGCGCTTACTTTTTTGTATTTCTCTTCGCAGTCTCACTCGCCCGTTTTTATACGCATCTTGGAAACATTGGTACTCGGAATTGCTCCTTGCCCTCTGCCTTTGGTATCGTCGGCGCAGTCTTAAACATTCCCCTCGCAGCTCCGCTATTTCCTTTGTCCACCAGTAAGCGGGTGTTCTCTCCTTTCCGCTCTTTTTACGTGGCATTGATGCATTGCAAATGTCGGTGACATGCTTCATTAGTGTATTAGCGCATGTATTAGGGCTTTCAATGTTTCCATCGAGTGTGTCTGGAAGGAGTTCCGTCATATATTCCAACATGCTGTTATCAAGCATTTTGGTTTTCCAACCAATTCTCTGAACTTTCGACCCTTTTTTCCTATTCGAAGAGTTTCGGTGCGAGTTTATGATAAATTTAATGGCAAAGTGGTCGCTGAATGTAAATTCATCGGAAACATCCCATGTTATATTATTATATATTGCAGGACTGCTAAAGGTCAGGTCAATGATTGAACCCGCGTTGCCCTTTTGGAATGTGTTTTTCCTTCCGTTATTGAGTAGCACGACATTAAGGCTGGCAAAGGCTTCAAGAAGCGCCTGACCCCGTGGAGTTGTTTTTGGGCTACCCCATTCGACGGCGCATGCGTTGAAGTCTCCAGATATTATGAGGGGTGTTTTTCCCAGCGCGTCTGCTACCAGACGACTTAGCATGTTTTTATAAGCATCTAACGGTTCACTTGGTGGCGCGTAGCAGCTGTAAAAGTGGATTTTGCCAATTTTTGCGTAGATAAAGCCCTGCTGCTGGTCGTTGTCCATGGATTCAATGGGGAAGTCTCCGCATGCCCATATTGCAGTTTTTTTCCCTTTGTCTTGCAGCCAACTTCCTTCCACTGAGAGTTCTTTGTACTGCTCGCTGATGAGCGCAATATCAATCTTTTGTTCGTATACTGCTTGCTTAGGAGGTCTTGTGCAGCCTTGCAGTGATTTAAATTAATCTGTATGCACTTAATCATTGTTTTATCTGGTTGACCGCTTTTTTGTACGCTGGGCATCTGTAGCTTCCAGTAGGGTGGTCTTGTGCTGTCTTGCAAATGGCGCATTTGGGTGCTGCTTTGCATTGCTTGGCGAAGTGTCCTTTCTCTCCACAACGAAGACACGTACCGCTGCGATCTTCGGCGGACTTGCAATGCCTGGATATGTGTCCAAAATCGAGGCATCGATAACACCTGAGGGGACTGATTAGTTCCCTAATTCGGCAGTTGACCCAGCCAATGCGAATTCGTCCCGCCTCTACTAAAGTTTTTGCGTCTCGTAATGGAAGGCTTATGAGCGCAGTTTGCGTTCCATTTCTTAACGTTTTTATGGATTTGACTGGAACTGGATTCCCATAATTTATTTCGGGGAATTGGTGCTTGATTGCATCGCCAACCTCTTCTTCTGTTGTTGCAGCATCCATGTCGCGAATCTCTACATTTACTGTGTGGGTCAGGACTTTTACGTTTGCGACGTTTTTTAGTACCTCGTTAGCGCACTCTCTGAACTTGCGTGCCACGTGGCCGGTTTTATCGCGTAATTGGACTAGTAAGTCTCCCCTAGCTGTGGTGACAATTTTGTTGACGCTTTGCCCTAGTTCTTGCATTGCGGGTTGCTTCTTCATTTGCTTGATGATGTCCGCATATGAGGTTTCGCCTGTTTTTGAGATTACTACCGCATCAGGCTTTGACGTTTTCCTTGCGGTTTTGCTCAATTTTTTCTGGTTTTGCACCAGGGTCCATTTGTTAGCTGGGGTTTCTGCCCTTGCGGCCGCCTTGTTTATAACCTTTGCATCAGTATTTCTTTTAGTCGGTTCTGGCTGCGCCTGGTTCGCGTTTACTGTCGGCTTGTTAACCTTTCGGTCGCTTGATGTTTGGACGTATTGCTCTTTGGTAATCTTATTTGTTTTGTTGCTAACGCCTGCGTTCTGCACTTCTGTTGCCTGTTTGTGCAGCTTCGCAATTTCCCCGACTAGATCGCGCATGGGTTGGTGAATAGATCTTCTTCCTCCGCCTATCATGCTTAAGAGCTCATTAATCTTGGAGCCCAACTCTTTCATAGGACTTTTAACGTTTGCTAAAGAGTTTTCGGGCAAAGGGGCTACCCCGCGGCTGATATCCGGTGGTGAGGAGCGCGAACGTAAATTTTCTGCTTCCTTCTCAACATTTATGTTGTGACGTCTTTCCGCGTTAGGAGAACATTTAGCTGGCGCTTTATCGCTTATATCGGCTTTTTTGGCTTTTTTCGCTTCTTGACATCCGTCGTCTTCTAAAGCGAGCGCACTTCTCTTTTGGACTTCGGCTTTTTCAGCCTCATTCCTTTCCCTTACTCTCGGAGGGGAGTGCATAACACCTGAACTCCGCCTAAATGGGTTTTCGGCGGGTTCAGCCATTCTCCATTAGTTTCGACTTGGCCCGCTGCTAATTTTGTGCACGCCGTTGTATTTCGAGTGATCGCTGTATATACTGCTTTATCGACGTGTGGTTTGTGTCCTTGCTATTCGGAGGAAAACTTGGACTTGGAGCTTTCTTATCGACGAAAGACGCTGCTTTATCACTTTCACTATTTCCAGCTGTTTTGCAGCTTGTGGTTGAACGCACACTTTTAATCAGCTGTTTAGCGCGCCAAAAGTACTTTTGTTTGCTGTTGGTGTTGTTTTTGGTTTCTTTATGAAAACCCAAAACAAAACAAAACGTAGGCTGAAAAAAAAGGTTTATAAATTTTCTCACTGATGATGATACTTATCTGGATTCCGTTTGTGTCGGTGTTTTTCACTGCTGCAGGGAAGCGGGTAATTTTAACGACCGCCCTGTACACTTTTTTCGGAATACACCGTCACTTTTCACTATAAATTTTTAATAAAACACAGAGCTTATGATTTTGTCGATGAGCGGAAGTGTGATCGCGAGTGTGTGTGTGAGTGTATGTATGGTAACAATGATGCAGCGGACGAGCTGGCAACATGCACGGGAAATTGGGCATCATGTAGTGCCAGCAACATTTGTCTAGATAGACCAGTGTGAGTGTAGAATCTACACTGTATATACAAGTGTGATTGTGTGTTGCATGGAAACGGGGCCGTTGAGTCGCATTGCGGAAAATTTGAGTAAATTCACCTATCCTAATCACCCCTATAAAAGGACGCGGAGGACGGCCAACGGCACAGAAAGATAGTGGTGACGTTAACATAAATAAATAAAAAATAAATTTAAAAAAACGGGCCACGGGTAGCGCGGCCAAAAGTAGTGCAGTGCCCTAGTTAACAGCAATATAAATGTTTAAAGTGGAAGTGCTCCGGAATATTCGGTCGGCAGGTGCATAGATTTGGCAATTATTTACACGGCCGCGTATACAGTATATACGCAACAGTGTAAAGTTTTATGGAAAAAAGAAGAAATGAACGATTGGTTTGGTATTAGCGGATAATTGAATTTATTCAATTTAAATCGTTATAAATCGGAATATCTGTGATTGTGTGATATCTGTGATTGTGTGATAGTATAAAAATGTAGAAATTACCTCCGTAGTGGCGTGGTGGCTGCTGTGTAACCTGTGTCTCTCGTCTTCGGAAAAGAAGTGAAGTGTCGGAATTGGTTTAAACCGCCGTTGAACCGCCAAACAGTGCCCTTTCGTTAACTTCCCCTTAACGAAGTGCACCGTTTGGCGGCAAGTACCGGCATTCCGAAATGTGCAAATTACTGTGTGTGTATGCGTTTTTTTTTTTTTTTGCGAGGAGGAAGCATCGAAAGCCTAACCGTCACCGGTTTGTCAGTGTGGGACTTTAACCCGAACTAAACCTCCTACTGTCTGAGTACCATTCCCCCGGTACTACCGTCAAGTATTACGTAGAGAGATGGTTTGAGCTTACGCTCAACGTTCGTGAAAGTCCGGATAACGTTTGTAGCAAGTTGCGTCAACTTGAACCACCCTCTGTACTGTTGCTTGTTGCATCTTCGTGGGGATTTTTATTGCCCGTTTTCGCTTTTAAGCAATTTTTTTTCTTTTTTTTTTATTATTATTGCTTCTACTGGGTTTCGGAACGGATCGACTTATGTGGACTAATTTCTAGTTTTGTTTTCCTTCCTGCCTTTTAGCTTGCAAATTTGCCACTATTGTATAAACTTTATGCCCTTCAATCATACACGTCGGTCGGAACGGACGGGGTTTCGAGCCGCTCAGTTTTTCTTTTGACTTCCTCTTGTTTTGTTTTTTATGCTTTCTGGTATTTCAACTATTATACGAGTACATAATGTTTTTCACAAAATTTTTAACGTTTATTAGTTACCTTGCCCGCCGGTCGGAACGGACGAGGTTCCGAGCCGCTCGGTTATTCTGTTGACATCTTGTGGTGTTTCATAGTTTCTGCTTGTTTAACTGCTTTGCAGCGGTCGGAACGGACTGGGTTCCGAGACGCCTACTCACTTGGTGCGCTTTTTCCTGCTTTGTATGCACCTTACTGAAAAACATTAATTTTAGCCAAAAGTTTAACTGCATATATACATATACTATATACATATATATATGTACATATATTCAAACATCTCGAAAGTAGTATATTGTGCATTAACCTCTCTTGGTAGCCGGAAAGGACAAGATTCTGGGCTACCCGGCCGATTCAATCCGTCTTTGGCTGTACGTTGAGATCCGTATTTAGAGCCACACTGCTTAGATGCTACTGTCACCGAACTTTTTGATGCAAGCAGTCGGAACGGACTAGATTCCGAGCCGCCAATTCGATGAGTCCATCGATTGTTAAGAAACTATGTATTTCTGCGGAGTCGTTCCGCCTGACGTAGTTTTGATATTACAATATTTGCCATGTTGCAGACGGCGGACCAGTTTTTGATCGATTCGAGCATTATATCAATCAAGTTTTCTACTTTAGCCAGTCTCCCCACCTGTGAGTTTAGGTAATTTCTTTGTTCTTCAAAATATGTGCAGGCAAAAAAAACAGTGTTCAGCATCTTGGATATCATCGCCTGCGCAGAGAGTGCAGTACGGATCATCATCGATCTTGAATCTATAAAAGTATGATTTAAAACAGCCATGCCCCGTAAGCATTTGGGTTAACTGGAAGTTTACTTCTCCATGTTTCCTGCTTAACCATTTTTCTACTGAAGGTATGAGACGGTGTGTCCAGCGACCTTTATCTGTCTGGTCCCAACGGCATTGGGCATTGCCACTGTTGCCAGCAGATCTTGATTTCTTCTTTGCGATTCGCCTTATTTACGGATCCTGCCAACGTCTGCGTCGTCAGAATATATATGGGACATAGGCAGCCACAACCAACGCAGCCTCTTCGGATGTAGTGCGAAACGCGCAGCATACCTTAATCGCACAGAGCCTGTACAGGGCCTTCGCTTCGCGTGCGTATGACGTCTTCTTAAAGACTTCACCCCACATTTGAAACCCGTACAGTAGGACACTTCTTACTACATGTGGACGTCCGGAAGCCATATTGCCACCTTGAAAGGCCCTGATCACCTTCCGTGATTTTTTGAATCCGCGCGCAGATTATTGCTTCGAGTATTTTGCCTGCACTGTCCAGCATGCACAGGGGCCTATGTGACGATGGTTCTTCCGGTGGCTTGTTGCCTTTGGGCAGTAAGACTAGCCGTTGTCGCTTCCATTTCTTTGGGAAAATGCCTTCTTTGATGCACTTCGTGTATAATCCACAAGAGAGTTATGTTTTCTTCTTAATAATGTATTTCAGAATCCCATTTGGAACGCCGTCCATGCCAGGTGACTTTTTGTTTTTTATTTTTGCAGTAGCAGCGAACAGTTCTTCCTTTGTTACTGGCGGGATTTCAGAAATTTCTAACGCGAATGCTTGCGGCGCTTGGTATACGCCTTGCTGTGGAAAGAGCCGAAAAACTATGCGCTTCATTATTGTGGGACACATGGGTGGCTTTGCCTTGCTCCCTTTAAATTTTCTTAGCACAATGTTATAGCCACTGCCCCAGGGGTTGTCGTCAACGTCCTTTCTTAATTCTAGGAAGGCCTGACGTTTGCTTGGCTGTATAGCTTTTCGTAGAGCCCATCGCTTGCTCTTATATTCGGTTTGGTGGCGTAGGTATTCAGGAGAATTCCTGGCTCTCTGCCTTTGATGTTGTCGCCGCAGTTTAAGAGACTCAGAGCGCAGTTGTGCGATTTCTTCGTTCCACCAGTAGACTTGGGCTCTTCTGTTTCCACTTCTTTTCCGTGGCATTGATGCGTATGTGTGTGTATGTGTGTGGACCGCCCTTTTCTAAATCCAAATTGTGTTTCGGAGAGTCCTCCATTCGCCTCCATTGCTTCTGTAACTCTATTGGTAATTATGCGTTCCAGAAGCTTCCCTGTTGTATTAAGCATACATATTGGTCGATATGCAGAGGGATCCCCAGGAGATTTTCCCGCCTTTGTGTGTATGTGTGTGTGTATGCGTGTGTGTGCGCGCATGCAAACCATTTACTAGGGTTGCGCGCCCAGTTTGTCGGTCGAAGGAGGGTGGCGGTGATATTTAGGCCGGCCCCCTTGCTGTCAGCAAATTTTCAGAAGGATGCGCGATGAGCCACCACGCTCACGTGCAGGAATATAGTCCTGTGAAGTAAACTTAAATGGTGGACGTGGTTATATGTAAATTTCAGTGCTGTTAAAATGACTTACAATTAATATAGTATATAATGTGTTTTTTTTGTTTATTGAATAAATTTTGGTATATGTACAAAGGTTATGGTACAACAAAAAAAACATTCTCAACGTTGGTGAGCACCGGAGACGACAGTGTCCTAACTGTTTAGCGGTCATTCGGTACATAAACATACAGCACGCGGTTGGAGACGGACTGAGCTATGGAGGATCCAAAATTGTGAGTAGTAATTTACTTATTGCATGCTTATTTTACTTTATTTTATTCGATTATTTAAAAAATTTTTTTTTGTCTCAGGAGTCGATTGGGAGATTCGAAGTCCACCCCGGTAAAGGAACGCGTGACCCTGCGCGTAATTATTGATACGCGAGCCGACCCATCGGTTTTTGTCCCAGGAGTCGATTGGGTGACTCGAATCCCATCCCGATAAAACCACGCATGACCCTGCGCGTAACTGTCGATGCCCGGGGCCTTGGGACGCGCCGGGTGGAGGTCCAACGGCAGGGCGATCACGCGGCCCACCGTGGATAGCTGAAGATGGGACTGGTATATCCCAGTACTCTTAAATACTGTATTTACATTATTGTATAAATAAAGGAATTCATCAAATTGAAACATTCATTCATTCATTATCTGGTAAGAGAGATAGAAAAATCGTTTTTGAATCGTCTCCATGAAAGTCCCTAGTTGCTTGCTGTCCAAAATGAGTGGTGACTTTTCTCTGTCACCATAGCCTGCAACCCGAAAATTTACGTTATTAGCCGTTTGGGTTCTATACTTGGCTAAGCTGGGTCCTTACCACTTTATACAGGCATTAATATTTTCATTAAATTATTTTTACTGTGGTTTGTGCGTCAGAAATTATTTTGCTTTCACCTGGATATTTGTATTTTGATATGAGGAATCTTTTTGCTGTGATGTTGCCGAAAAGGAGGGTGGAACATACAAAGAGTTGAATAAATTTGAAAGTTTTTTTTACTACGTTAAATAGTCTCATGTGGCAACACTGTATGTGCTTATTCAACACACCATGGTCTGCCATTCTCTTGAATTAACTCAGCTGTCATTCAGCAAAATTAGCACCAGCACGAGGCAGCGTAAAACGGTTTTTCTTACGCAATAATTGGTAATATGCCATAATTAAACGGTACAGTATGTAGAAATTTGGATTATTTAGTGTATATTTTACTGATTGCTTCTATATTTCAGAAAAAATGCCATATTTTGTTTGCCGCCCAATTGCCAGCGCAAAATATGTATACTACACACACATATGCAAAACTAGCGCGGTCGAAGCTTCGAAAAAGGATAAACCAGGTGTACGTGCAAGTTCGACGTGCCCGACAATGGCCCCGACTGCGGTGGAAGAAGCAGCACCCGCATCAGAACCACTGTTGGGCTCGGATAGAGCAAACTACACCTTAGAAAAATCGACCGATCTTCAAAGTGTAAAATATGCCCTTCCTTTTAATGCCAGAACAAGAAGAGTTTCCTAAAATATACTTTGAAAAGAAATAGCGCTCTATAATGTCTGGGTCGCAGCGCTCAACGATGGCAGAATGTACATTTTCGGCGGAATTGAATACGATAAAAAAACCCATACGTCGCTGCAATGACCTTTATAAAATGTGGATGACCATACCGAAATTGAGTGAAATTTGCTGGGAAGCCGTGCAACATTACAGACCAAATCTGAAATTGAATGGCCGCTCGCAACAACCAAAAATTTTTTAGTTTAAAGAAGCATCTAAACAATTCTCACAAAAGAAGTATTCACATTGAATTTTCATGGATTGGAATTCACAGAGCTATAGCCTCGCACACAACTGGTGGTGAAGGTCGACAATGTTGCTATAACAACAAAGTTTCATTTGAGGCCAAAGGTATTATAATTGTTCAGTTCTTTACACTTATAATTTAGACCTTAATTCGTAATAAGTACATGACAGTTTCTGAACTTCGGTATATATTTTTTTCTGGAATTTTACTTTTTTTAATAGATATTAGCTGGGTTTTATGCAAGAGTGTAACAACGAACCGAAATATGCCAAGAGAGCTGGCATCAAATGCGCTTATCATTAGCAATAATTTACTGATCTCATATGGCGGTACAGGCTATCCATTTGGTGAATCTTGCTCAAACGACTGCTATATATGTATATCAAATACAGGGTGAAAATCCGAGTGGTGACGCATCGAGGCTACTGGTGACGCGCCGCCTCCGCTGTATGGACCGGGTATCGTCTTGCATGAACATTACTTGCACACAATCGGTGGTACAACCGGCTATGATTACTATAGTGACGTTCATCGTTTGAATTTGCGCTCGCGTGTATGGGAATGTTATATATATGTCGGCCAGCCATTCGCGAAGATCCAGAGGGTCGCTATCGCCATGAAGTTGTTTACGATGGTCAATACATTTATGTGCTAGGCGGGTGAACTTCAAATTTAGTGTACGATCTACCACGCATCCCTGCATTTAATTTAAAAAGAGACCGCTGGCAATATTGTGATACGCTACCCGATCGAACAGCGCTAACAGATGCAACGATTGCCCGACAAAACCCCGGACATCAAAAACCACGTAAGTGCTTTTCCTACGTACAGCATACCAAATCGAATGGTGAGGTCGAAGCATTCATTACGGGTGGCTTGCAGGCGGATCAGGTATATTCTTCCGATATCTAGAGATTAAATTTCTCTATCAAACAATGGACATTAATTAAAACTGCCTCCCTCCCTAAAGAATTGTACTTCCATGCCGAGGTTACGGCACTCATCGAAAACCAAACGACTTAACCAAATAACCAAATGTCACGATAATTGTATGTTGCATTTGAGACATTTAAACAAAATTATTGTTTGCTTTTTTGGGTTTTCGTGGCTTTTAGGTATATGAACGTTAATGTACTCGTTAAAATGGAACGGCATTCGATTCCAGAAGAGGGACGCAAGCATTTTCCGACAGCTACAATTTGCTTAAGAGTACGCGCATACTGCTCCAACCATCCGCGTATTTGGCAAATAGGCACTGCTGTATTTAAATTCGGGTACACCACATTCCCGACTTTTATATTTGACACCCATACTCCAAGTATACAACCTTGGTCATCAAACATTGGTCCACCGCTCTGTCCAGCCTGTACACAACCATCAGACATTATGGCGCCCGGCGAACACTTGATAATGCGGCCTTGAAATATAGCTGGATTGAAATCGTATTTCAAGTTAAAATTGACAAAATATGGAAAGCTCGCATTATAAACAGTTTTGCCCAGTGTTGGTTTAGCATTGGACAAACGCACACAGTAGCTTTCCGGAATGTTATATGGTACAGTCAAGAGAGCAACATCAAAAGGGTTGGTTGTATTGTGGATTCTGCCATAGTACTTCCGATTGAAATTCTGCATGTACGCCGCGACAAAATGCCTTGGAATTTACCTTAAAAACGACATGTGTGCATGTGAGTATAAATTTTCTATTTAACACTTTAACAAATGTGCCAGTGCCTTGGCACCCCGCTGACTCAATGACAACCATAGCACACTCCCATACATGGAAAATTATATGAATCCCTTGGCACTTGAATGGAAGTAATACTTAAACCCAGTTGGCGCATAAAATCGCGTAAAACGAAAGCGAAATTCGATGTCAACGTAAGGTTCACATTCTCCTGTTGCCACTGAAAGGAGGTGCACATTATCATGCCGATCAAACGCAGCTTGTTGTTGAACACCGCAGCCCCCTCGCAACCCAGAGCCATCGCGGCCCGTCACTTTCGATACCTTGTCGATGCTGATTGTCTTATAAAAATTCTCCAAGCCAAATGTACATTTATAAGCTTGTATTGCTGTAGTTTATGTATAATTTTGGTGCTAGGACATACATCTATTTTGTTTGTGTTTATAACAAAATGCTCAATTGGACGTACATATGGTAGCAATATGCAACCAGAAGTAATTATGATCTCATTATTGATTATGATGGCCGACTGCTTTGTCCCTGGGTGACTTGTAACCTCTAGAAGCGAATGTCTAACCTTTAATAGCATCTTCGATATCCTGTAGTGCTTCTTTGCGTAGGAAAGCAAACATTTACCTAGCCAATTGTATCAGCATGGAAAGTTTTCAAAATATTAATTTGTCTCACGTTGCTCAAGTACGGAGTTGAGTAACATAAACCGCCTGCACAAGTTACAAGTATAGTTGGTTCATGCACACGATTTAGAAGATACAGAAGTTGCGTTCTCTCGATCTTGGTTCATGCACATATCACAAAGATCAGAGTCCCATTTTATTGTTTTGCTACAAGAATGATGGTGGTTTTGCTTTTGCGAAAGGGTGGCACGGTGGAACACGTATGCCATGCCATACATTGTACATTGGCTGCTCGATTTTTCATACGCCCACGCATATATTTTAATATTACTAGGACATATAATAAACAAGATTATTTTTCAGAACATTCGTAAATGAAGCCTGGCATGGTTGCCACATCGACTCTACGTCAAGTTTCACCATCCTGCCATGGGAAGGATATACATACCTCCACTTTAACGACATGGACGATATGTCCTCAGGAGTTTGTGTCATGTTGAAAGGGCTCGCCTAGGACATGGGGTGAGTGTTACTCTTTTGTTGTCGCGAGTAGACATATATGTTTATGTATGGGCCAATCGTATGAATATCTCTGTTGCAATATTATTAGGGTTATACAGGAATTTATTATTATTATTATTATTAAGTGTAAAATAGTAATACAATTATTATTTTACATTTGGTTTGGAAAGAAGCACTAGCTACTGAGGCTTTCGGCTTACCTAAGGCTTTAAAATAGAGTTATTATATAAAATAGTTATACTTAATTAGTGATAGTTGAATTAGGGTAAAATATTCATGTTGCTGTTTAAATTATATGAGATGTTTAATTTTACATCGTAATAGGAATTGATTTATAAGTTTTATATTAGAAGCATTGGTATTTTTTAGTATTTCTTTAGGATCAATTGTGCCAAAAGTGGTGAGTCTGTGTGTGGCAAGTGCAGGGCAGCTTAGCAAAATGTGATCCACTGATGTAGCGTTTGCATTGCACACGAGGCACGGTGGTGGATTCGTACCCTTGAGGAGGTGTACAGGAATTTAAGAGAGTCAGCTACTGTGGCCTTAAGCTAAATTCGAAGTTGGTATGTGAATGAGTATATGTCCGAGCTTATGTATATACTCGCAGTAGTGATGGATAGCTGTCTATCTTAAGAAATAGAGGCGTGAGGTTCTTAAGAATTGGTGATTAAACATATTTCCTGTTTTGAATGGTTGCAATATGAAATATTTGGTATCCCTTATAATTTTTGACGGGGCCAGTGTTAGACGGACCATATTAGAAGATCTATTATAATTCCAACGTGAGTTCGCTTTTTCCTCAAACATTGGAAGTTGTGGTTGTTGGGTTTGGGTAAAAAATCGTGTAAAAGATCTGACGATGGTCGGTTTTATTTCACCAGATCGACCCGAGGTTGACCAGGCGAAGAACCATCAAAAAATTTTTTTTTTGTTGATTCAAGCCTTTCTCTATAGTTAGCGTTGGGCTTGCTTGCGGTTTGTGGTGAAGAGAAATACGGGGGTAGGCAGATTTAGTAGAAGTTGATTTTTTTTGTTCTGGTTTCACTGCCGTGTGGTAGCAGGACCAATTTTGCAATGGGTCTTGTAATCTCCCCCCTCTCTGTCACAACATCTGCCACTCTGACCTGTTTGTCGGAACCGGGGTATAATTTCGTGACTCGTCCCAGTCTCCATTCATTAGGCGGTAGATTCTCTTCCTTGATCACAACAAGATCTCCTGATTGCAGATTACTTTGTGGTTGCTTAAATTTTATGCGTTTTTGCATCTCATTCAGGTATTCTGACTTCCATCTTCTGCAAAATAATTGATGGAGGGCCTTGAGCTTTTCCCATCGATTTATTACAGAGGCAGGGTTTTCGTGGGTGTCAGGCTCGGGTGGAGCTAATAGATGTCCCCCCACAAAAAGTGACCTAGGGTAAGCGCCTCCAGGTCGGATGGGTTATTCGAGGCGGGACTTATTGGGCGTGAGTTGAGGCACGATTCAACTCGGCATAGGAGAGTCATAAACTCTTCTAACGTATATTTTGTATTCGAGGCGATTTTCTTGAAATGGTTTTTAAAACTTTTTACCCCGACCTCCCACAATCCTCCCATGTGTGGAGCTGCTGCCGGTATGAAATGCCAAGAAATCAATTGGTGCGAATACTTCGATAAGGTGCTAATGCGTGCTTCAGCCATGAAGGCTTTGGTTTCGGATCGTAAAGATCGAGAAGCTCCGACAAAGTTTGTGCCATTGTCGGAATAAACGTTTTGCGGACAACCTCGTCTCGCAGTAAAACGGACAAATACAGCCAAGAAAGACGCGGTACTGAGGTCGGTGGTAGCTTCGAGGTGTATGGCTTTGGTGGTGAAACATACAAATAAGCAGACATACCCTTTTAAAATTCGGCATCCTCTACCGCGATAGCTCTTAATATCAAAGGGTCCTGCGAAGTCTACCCCGCTATTTGTGAAGGCCCGGGAGAAGGTGGTGCGTTCCTGGGGTAAAATGCCCATAATTTTCTTTTGAGTGCGTTTTTTATGAATGATGCATGCCTTACAATTATGAATGACAGATCGGATCATGTTCTTTACACGTGGGATCCAATACTGTGTTCGGATTATGCGTTGCATGAGCTGATTTTCTCCATGAAGGGAAATTCGATGGATAAACTGAACTATGACTCGGGACACCCTGCAATCATACGGTAATATGATGGGGTGTCGTTCATTATACGTCAAGTCTAACGAAGCACCTAAACGGCTTTCGATCCTCATAATATCAGCTCAATCGATGAAAGGGTTGAGGGGCAAAATTTCACTTTTCGCTCCGATCGACTTATCAGATTTAAGACTCTTATATTCCTCTAAGTAATATTGCTTTTGAGAAAGGCTTATTAAGCGTTGAGTCGTTGCTTTAATTTCATCGGATGAAATGAGGCAAGACTTTGCTTGAAATGAAGATTTTGTTGTTGAGTATGTTCTTTGAAAGAATCTCAGAATGTATGAGATTACTCGCAAAGCCCTAGGGAGATCTGAAAATCGGTCGAGAAAACTGTTAATGTTGTTTGTATGTGCGGCAACAGTGTGAACCTGTATTCTTTTCTCTTCAATTACTGTGTTATAAATCTCTTCTTGTACTGGCCATTGGGAATTGTCTTCTTGCAGCCAAGAAGGTCCCTGCCACCACAAGGCATTGCCGATCATTTCGCTAGCTAATATTCCTCTGCTTGCTAAATCGGCAGGATTCGACGCAGAATCCACATGACGCCAGGTTTTGTTTCCAACCTTTTCTATTATTTTTGTTATTCGGTGTGCGACAAAGGTTGACCAAGAGCAGGTGGTTTCCGAATCCAGGCCAGCACAATTGTTGAGTCAGTCCAAAGATTGATCTTTTAATGGCTAAGGTTGAGATTGTCATTGACCGCTTCGACAATGTCCGCTAATAGGACTGCACCACACAGTTCTAATCTAGGCAAGGATATTGTTTTTACTGGGGCTACTCTTGTTTTTGCCATGAGTAAGTTGACGAACACTTTTTAGGCAGTCTTAACCCGTAAGTAAATAGTTGCTCCATATGCCTTTTCTGATGCATCGCTAAACCCATGTATCTCGGCCTCTTCCGTTGGCGCGAATTGGACCCATCTTGGTATGCGGATGCTGTTGATTTCTGTATTATCACGCATAAATGCTAGCCATCGATCCAAAGTGGTTGACGATACTTCTTAATCCCAGCCTGTTTTTTCCAACCATATATTTTGCATGATAATTTTTGCAATAATGATTATGGGTGCGAGCCAACCTAGAGGATCGAAAAGTTTGGCAATAGCGAAAAGTATTGTTCTTTTTGTGATTTTGTTCTGGTCCTCAATTGGCTTAGCGTTGAAATAGAAATAATCGGCATGGGCGTTCCATCTAATGCCAAGTGCCTTCACCGTGCTTGTATCCTCAAACTCCAAGAAATCTCCGGTCAGCAGGTGTTCCTTATGCCTTGTAGTATTTCGCTACAGTTTGAGGTCCATTTCCTTAATGGGAAACCAGCTGATTGTAATATGTGCGTTATCTCGTCTCTCGCTGTTATGGCAGCATCTATACTGTGTTCACCGGCGAGGACGTCATCGACGTACATACATCGCTTAAGAATGGTCGATGCTCGTGGGGGGGATGTTTCCACGTCGTCGGCCAATTGATGTAATGTCCTTATCGCCAGGAATGGGCGCAGTTGATACCAAGGGTCACGGTTTTTAATTCATATAAACTGATTGGATCCTGAGGATTGTTTCTGAAAACTATGCGTTGATACTTTACTTGGTTTTCGTTTATCAGAATTTGCCGATACATTTTCTCGATATCACTATTGAAAACGTACTTAAACAACCTCCAACGCAGGATCAGTATTGTAAGGTCGGCTTGTAAAACTGGACCTGGCAGGAGGACATCATTAAGACTTACGCCGTTTGCGGTAGGACACGAGGCATTGAACACCACTCGGACCTTTGTTGAGACACTTTCTTCTTTCAGGACTGCATGGTGTGGTAGGAAGTAACAATCGGGGGAGTCCGCTGCCACGTTGTTAGTAATTTTCGCCATGTGTCCAAGTGTCTCGTATTCCTTAACAACCCTGTTGTATTCCGTTTGTAGTACAGGTTTCTTTGCTAGTCGTGTCTCATTCCGGTAGAACTGAGAGCATGCACTTTTCAAGGAAGGCCCGAGGGAGACATGATTCGGAAAATCCTGTCGAAACGGTAGGGATACAACGTATTTTCCGTCAGAATCTCGTTGAGTTGTTGTTTTGAAGAGCTTTTCACAATAAGCGTCTTCTTCGCTTGCCTTCCGCTTTTTAGGAATCTCCTCTAATTCCCAGAAAGCCGCTAACTGCTTATCCACTGAAACTTCGTTGAAAAAGGAGACGATATTGGTGGAAGAACTCGTAGTTTCTGCATTGCCGGTAATTATCCAACCAAACACGGTTTCTTGGGCAATAAGTGTATTAAGCACATTTTTTCTTAAGCCATTTAGAATAATTTGGGAATAAACGTCTCCGCCAAGGATAAGATCAACTGGTTCGTTGACGAAGAACCTTTTATCCGCCAATACCAAGTCTGGAAATGCCTGCCTCGTCATTGCGCTTACTTGGCAAGTTGGCAGATTCCCAGTTAGCTGTGGTAGAACAAGAACCACTGTTTTGATATTGACTAGTGGGTCTGTGACTGACCGCAGTTGTATTGCGCACGCTTCTTTTACTTGTGCAGAGTTAGTATTGTTGATTCCCGACACTTGAGCACAGAACCGCTGTGACGGAATGTTAATTCTGCGCTTGAGCTTTTCGGTAATGAATGAACACTCAGAACCCGAATCAATGAGTGCCCTAGCACAAAAATTTGTGCCATTATAAAATATGTTGACACGTGCCGTACCTAATAGCACTCCCACATTTGTGTTTGCGTAGCAAGAGTCAACGTTTTTCACAGCTTTATCATTATTATTTGTAGATTCTCGTCTCCACTGTGCTTGCCTTGAAGTGGAAGGTATGTCATCTTGGGGGTTCGGAGTTCCACTCTGAGCTGTTGATTTGGGCTGGAATGCTTGCACATGGAGCAGTGTGTGATGTCGCGAGTGACATGTACTGCAATTGAAGGAGCTTGTGCATCTTGACACCGTGTGTCCAAATGATAAGCAATTCAAGCAACCATTATTGCTCTGGACATACTCTATTTTTTGAGTCGTGGTTAGTTGTCGGAATCTTTGACAATTTCGCAATTTGTGGTCATTACTTTGGCAAATTTTACATGAATGTTGCTTCACGTTCGTTGGATAAGCGCCAAATCTTTTTGGAGGAATGTCAGTGTTTTGTCGCAGGCTTTGTGGCTTCGGTGCCTGTGAAATTTTACTCGCTCTCAAGCCTGACACTGTTTCCAACGTCTGAAAACGATTTGAGAGGAATCGATCCATATCCTCCCATTTTGATATTTCGGTTTTGTTTTCAATGGATTGTTCCCATAGTGCCAGTGTGCATTCTGGCAGTTTTGTTGAGCACAAGTATGTAATGATTGCATCCCAATTGGAGATGTCAATTTGATGACATTTAAGTGATGAGATGCAATTATTTATATCGCGCTGCAACTTTTTGATAGAGCTACCGCATTCGCTCTCAACTGACTTTAGGCTAAATAGAAGCTTTAGTTGTGTGTTGACTAGTATACGTTTGTTTTTGTATCTGTCACTGAGGTTTTTCCAGGCTGTTGAAAAACCTTCATTTGTCAATAGGCACCTTTGCACAATTTCTTTCGCTTCCCCTTGGGTTTTTGGTTGAGATGAAATAATTTTTCAACCGGGGTAAGACGTTTGTTTATTATGTATATAGCCGTGAACATATCTCGGAAGGAAGGCCATGAGAGATAATATCCCCTAAAGATGTCTGTATCGCATGGAGGCAAATGAATATTGTGCTCGCGAGCTGGTTTGTCTTCATTGACCTTTTCCGATTTGGTAAATTTTTCGGAAAGTTCGGCCATGGTAGTCTGGCAGCGAACAAAACTATAATAACTCATTTTATATTTTTTCTTTATTGCTATGAGGTATTTTGAAGATAGCTGTGTTGAACCAACGAGTTCGTCATAAGCTACCTTAGTTTTTCCCCATAAAGCTTTGAGTTCGTCTTGCTCAATTGCAATAGAGTGTTTTGTATGTTCAGCTGGGTCAGCGCTGTTGTAGTCAGTTTCGAATTCTGCTACTGAGTCTGCCAAACGAATGAAAGTGTCCATTCTTCGAGTTTCTGTTGCTATGACAGTAGTTGAAAAGCTTTCTAGAAAATGGTTATTGTCTCTATCAAAACCTCTGCCAAAAATAGTAGCCTAATCACGCCAGGCAAAAAAAAAACACCTCTCTAATAAATCACAACATGGTTTTGTGTATGCAAGAATGTGCATATAAAATGTAATAGTATATTTATTAATTCAATTGTATATATGTATATATCGTTAAAATGTATTACTCTCTCTAGTTCACTCGCCACCCAACGACCGGTGATTTCAAGTGTATATAGTAAATTGTTACATACGCGTATATGGAATATACCAAAAACAATATTTGCCCGGCCGCGTATACGGAATATACGCAACAGTGCAACGTTTTACAATATTTATCCCAACAATATTTACACGGCCGCGCATACGGAATATACGCAACAGTGTAAAGGTTTATTTTAATCTCACAATGTCGCAAACTTAAAGTTTTTGTTTTTTTTTTGTTTGACAATGCAATAAGTGATTGTGTCGCCGCAAGTTTGAAGAAGAAGAAGCAGTGTGCAAGGTGATATTCAAGGTTAGGTGCAAAATTAACACTTACAAGATAAAGTGATTTAGACAATTCAACCGCTTCACGTAACAATTAATAAGTGCAAGATAAACTTTTGATATCGAAATTAATTGACATGCACTTGGAAAGGGATTAGATTCTTTTAAAATCGACCATTTGATAGAATCAGCAATGAAGATGCTAAAAAACAACAACACAGTGCGCGGAGTGATCAATAATATATGTGAACGTGCATCTATTGCGCAGACCGGTAATTTGTGAAAATTATTTTGTAAAGCCTTACACAAAATCAATGTTCGAGCGTAAATTCTTTCTAAACTAAACAATATTATGTGTGAAACGCGGATTTATTGTGGAACAAAAGAAAATTATTTAGTATTAATGTGCGCACCTCAAAATGTGTCTTCACTGAATATTCTTCTTCACTCCTGCATTCGGTTACATACAAAAAAAACGGAGTAGCACTGAAATTCAAACCACGTACCTGTGCTTATAAAAAACTGGAATGATTCCAGTGCTGATTTGTTTAAAATTTGTTTCTCTGTCCGGTGCGGATGTAAGTGTTGTGATGTGCTGGTGACTCGTTTGTCTTAAGCTTCTAGCTTCGATATGGCTACCAAGTGCTGGACTAATCTCTTTGGATATTGTGCGGTGTAAATTCGCTGATAAATTGATAGCTGATGTGTGTTGAAATAGTGGACTGTATTATTCTCACGGCTCCGATAGGACCAATATTTACACGGCAGCGTATACGGTATATACGCAACAGTGTAAAGTTTTATGGAAAAAAGAAGAAATGAACGATTGGTTTGGTATTAGCGGATAATTGAATTTATTCAATTTAAATCGTTATAAATCGGAATATCTGTGATTGTGTGATAGTATAAAAATGTAGAAATTGCCTCCGTAGTGGCGTGGTGGCTGCTGTGTAACCTGTGTCTCTCGTCTTCGGAAAAGAAGTGAAGTGTCGGAATTGGTTTAAACCGCCGTTGAACCGCCAAACAGTGCCCTTTCGGTAACTTTCCCCTTAACTAAGTGCACCGTTTGGCGGCAAGTACCGGAATTCCGAAATGTGCAAATTACTGTGTGTGTATGTGTGGGTGCGTATGCGTTTTTTTTTTTTTTTTACGAGGAGAAAGCATCGCAAGCCTAGCCGTCACCGGTTTGTCAGTGTGGGACTTTCTTTAACCCGAACTAAACCTCCTACTGTCTGAGTACCATTCCCCCGGTCAAGTATTTCGTCGGGAGATGGTTTGAGCTTACGCTCAACGTTCGTGAAAGTCCGGATAACGTTTGTAGCAAGTTGCGTCAACTTGAAGCACCCTCTGTACTGTTGCTTGTTGCATCTTCGTGGGGATTTAAATTGCCCCTTTTTGCTTTCAAGCTATTTTTTTTTTCTTTTAATTATTATTGCTTCTACTGGGTTTCGAAACGGGTCGACTTATGTGGACTAATTTCTAGTTACGTTTTCCTTCCTGCCTTTTATCTTGCAAATTTGACACTATTGTATAAACCTTCAATCATACACGTCGGTCGGAACGGACGGGGTTCCGAGCCGCTCAGTTTTTCTTTTGTCTTCCTCTTGTCTTGTTTTTTATACGAGTACATAATGTTTTTCATAAAATTTAACGTTCATTAGTTACCTTGCCCGCCGGTCGGAACGGACGAGGTTCCGAGCCGCTCGGTTATTCTGTTGGCTTCATCTCTTCTGGTGTTCCATAGTTTCTGCTTGTTTAACTGCTCTGCAGCGGTCGGAACGGACTGGGTTCCGAGACGCCTACTCACTTTGTTCGCTTTTTCCTGCTTTGTATGAACCTTACTGAAAAACCTTAATTTTAGCCAAAAGTTTAACTGCATGTATACATATACTATATACATATATATATATATATATATTCAAACATCTCGAAAGTAGTATATTGTGCACTAACCTTTCTTGGTAGCCGGAAAGGACAAGATTCTGGGCTACCCGGCCGATTCAATCCGTCTTGGGCTGTACGTTGAGATCCGTATTTAGAGCCACACTGCTGAGATGCTACCTTTATCTGTCTGGTCCCAACGGCATTGGGCATTGCCACTGTTGCCAGCAGATCTTGATTTCTTCTTTGCGATTCGCCTTATTTACGGATCTTGCCAACGTCTGCGTCGTCAGAATATATATGGGACATAGGCAGCCACAACCAACGCAGCCTCTTCGGATGTAGTGCGAAACGCGCAGCATACCTTAATCGCACAGAGCCTGTACAGGGACTTCTCTTCGCGTGCGTATGACGTCTTCTTAAAGGCTTCACCCCACATTTGAAACCGGTACAGTAGGACACTTCTTACTACATTGGCATATAACTGTCTTCGTTGTTGCTGTGGACCTCCGACGTTCAGCATCAGTCTCGAAAGCGCTACTGCGACATTTTCCGTCTTCCCGACTGCATATTCAATATGCGGCTTAAATGTTAATCTAGCATCCAGAATGATTCCGAGGTATTTCAAATCTGGAGCTGATTCTATTTCATGGCCACATATTTTTATTTTCGCTACTTCTCGAATCTTCCTGCTGCTAATTAGGACTGTCTCGGTTTTTTGGTGTGCAAGCTCGAGGCCTGCATCGAGTAGCCAGTTTTGAACCCTAGTGATTGAGTTGTTTGCGCTCTCTCCTATATCTTTTATGTGCTTGGCTACGACCACAATGGCTATATCATTGGCAAAACCAACGATTTTCACCCCTTTTGGTAGCTGTAGTTTCAATAAGCCATCATACATTATGTTCCATAGCGTTGGGCCCAGCATTGAGCCTTGTGGTACTCCGCCAAAAATCATATATTCCTTTCTCCCTTCGTCAATGACATAGAGTAGTAATCGGTCTGACAAGTAACTGCTTACTATTCTTCTGAGGTATGCTGGAATATCGAACGCACTGAGAGCCTCTGTTATTTTCCGCCAGTTTGCGGTGTTAAATGCGTTTTTCACGTCGAGCGTAATTATCAAGCAGTATTCTTTGGAGCCCCATCTCCATCTCTCACTGCTAATCGCTTCTTTTGCTATTCTTTTTATCAAATTGGCTGCATCGACTGTGGACCGCCCTTTTATAAATCCAAATTGTGTTTCTGAGAGGCCTCCGTTCGCCTCGATGGCTTCTGAAACTCTATTGGTAATTATGCGTTCCAGAAGTTTCCCCGTTGTATTAAGCATACATATTGGCCGGTATGCCGAGGGATCTCCAGGTGGTTTACCCGCCTTTGGTAGCAGCACGAGTCGCTGATGTTTCCATATTTTAGGGAATACGCCATCTGCAAGGCATTCGTTAAAAGTGTGAGCAAATGCCTGAGTATTCGCTTTGACTGCAAGTTTAAGAACTTTATTTGGAATTGCATCAGGGCCTGGGGCCTTTTTGTCTTTAAATACATCAGCCGCAAGAAGCACCTCTCCGGCAGTAGCACCTCTCCGGTGTTGTATGTGTGGGTGCGTATGTGTTTTTTTTTTTTTTTTACGAGGAGGAAGCATCGAAAGCCTAACCGTCACCGGTTTGTCAGTGTGGCACTTTAACCCTAACTAAACCTCCTACTGTCTGAGTACCATTTCCCCCGGTACTACCGTCATCGTCGTCGGGAGATGGCTTGAGCTTACGCTCTACGTACGTGAAGTCTGTTTGTACCGCCCTCTGTACTGTTGTTTGTTACATCTTCGTGGGGGTTTAAATTGCCCCGTTTCATTTTCAAGCATTTTTTTTTTTTTTTTTTTTGTGCTTGACTGCCGGTTGGAACGAACGAGGTTCCAAGCCACTCTGTTACTCTCTTAACTTCTTCTCGTCTGGTTTTTCAAAATTTATGGTTTCCAACTATTCTGCAACGGTCGGAACGGACTGGATTCCGAGCCGTCTACTTACTTAATTCGATTTTTTCTGCTTTGTATGAACGATTATGGATTACCTTGCCCGCCGGTCGGAACGAACTGGGTTCCGAGCCGCTCTGTTACTCTCTTAACTTCTTCTCGTCTGGTTTTTCAAAATTTATGGTTTCCAACTATTCTGCAACGGTCGGAACGGACTGGATTCCGAGCCGTCTACTTACTTAATTCGATTTTTTCTGCTTTGTATGAACTACTGGAAAAAACACAATATTTTATAGCTGAGGATTTAACTGCATATACATACATATATATATAAATTTCTCAAAAGTAGTTTATTGGGCACTAACCTTTCTTGGTAGCCGGACGGACGAGATTCCGGGCTACCCGGCCGTGTGTAACCGCTTTGGGCTGTTCGTTGGGAGCTGTGCTTAGAGCCAAACTGCTTACATTTTTTATTTTTATTTTTTATTAGTGCAGGCAGTCGGAACGGACTAGGTTCCGAGCCGCCGATTCGGTGTGAAGTTTGTTGCCGTCAATCGACATTAAAAGATTATGTATTTCTGCGGAGTCGTTCCGCCTGACGTAGTTTCGATATTACCATATTTGCCATGTTGCAGACGGCAGACCACTTTTCGATCGATTCGAGCATTATATCGATCAAATTCTCTACTTTTGTCAGCCGCCCTACCTGTACGTTTAGGCAGTTTCGTTCATCTTCAAAATATGTGAAGCAAAAAAGCAATGTTCAGCATCTTGGATATCGTCCTCTTCGCAGAGAGTGCAGTAAGGGTCATCATCGATCTTAAATCTATAAAAGTAAGATTTAAAACAGCCATGCCCCGTAAGCATTTGGGTTAACTGGAAGTTTACTTCTCCATGTTTCCGGCTTAACCATTTTTCTATTGATGGTATGAGACGGTGTGTCCAGTGACCTTTATCTGTCTGGTCCCAACGGCATTGCCACTGTTGCCAGCAGATCTTGAATTCTGCTTGGCGATTCGCCTTGTTTACAGATCTTGCCAACGTCTGCGTCGCCAGGATATCTATTGGACATTGGCCAGCAATAACCAACGCAGCATCTTCCGATGTAGTTCGGTAAGCGCAGCATACCTTAACCGCGCAGAGCCGGTATCGAGACTTCGCTTCGCGTGCGTATGACGTCTTCTTAAAGGCTTCACCCCAGATTTGAAACCCGTATAGCTGGACACTTCTGACTATATTGGCGTATAACTGCCTTCGCTGTTGCTTTGGACCTCCGACGTTAAGCATCAGTCTCGAAAGCGCTACTGCGACTTTTTCCGCTTTTCCGACTGCATATTCAATATGCCGCTTGAATGTTAATCTAGCATCCAGTATGATTCCGAGGTATTTCAGATCTGGGGCTGATTCTATTTCATGGCCACATACGTTTATTTTCGCCACTTCTCGGATCTTCCTGCTGCTAATTAGAACTGTCTCGGTTTTTTGCTGTGCAAGCTCTAGACCTACATCGAGGAGCCAGTTTTGAACGCTAGTGATCGAGTTGTTTGCACTCTCTTCAATGTCTTTTATGTGCTTAGCTACGACCACAATGGCTATGTCATCAGCAAAACCAACTATTTTCGCCCCTTTTGGTAGATGTAGTTTCAAATACCATCATACATTATGTTCCATAGCGTTGGACCCAGCACTGAGCCTTGTGGAACTCCGCCTGAAATCTTATATTTCTTTCTGCCTTCATCGGTGTCGTAGAGTAGAAGTCTGTCCGACAAGTAATTATTTAGGATTCTTCTGAGATATGCTGGAATATCGAAAGTTATTAGCACCTCTGTTATTTTCCGCCAGCTTGCGGTGTTAAATGCGTTTTTCACGTCGAGCGTAATTATTAAACAATATTCTTTTGAGTCCCATCTCCATCTCTTACCGCTAATCGCATCTTCTGCTATTCTTTTTATGAAATTGGCTGCATCAACTGTGGACCGCCCTTTTCTAAATCCAAATTGTGTTTTGGAGAGTCCTCCATTCGTCTCCATTGCTTCTGTAACTCTATTGGTAGTTATGCGTTCCAGAAGCTTCCCTGTTGTATTAAGCATACATATTGTTCGATATGCAGAGGGATCCCCAGGAGATTTTCCCGCCTTTGGTAGTAGAACAAGCCGCTGGCGTTTCCATGTTTTCGGAAATACGCCCTCTGTAAAGCATTCGTTTAACGTGTGAACGAAAACCTCAGTATTCGCTTTCACTGCTAGTTTAAGAACTTTATTCGGAATTGCATCAGGCTCTGGGGCCTTTCTGTCTTTAAATTTATCAACCGCAAGCAGCACCTCTCCAGCGGTGATCTGGGGAATTTGCAATCAGCATGGGAGAGGATCTCTCTACTGAATGCTTCTTGGCCTGGAAACAGTTTGCTTACTATTATACCCAGTTGGTCGGCGCTTGTGAGCTGCGGCTGGACCGATGCCTGTAGCTTTTTAGTAACCACTTTGTATGCCATACCCCAAGGATTTTGTTCGGCACTGTCGTAAAGCTGGAGAAAACACTTCTTCTTGCTCGCCTTAATGGTTTGCTTTAATTCCTTTCGCTTGGCCCTGTAGTGTATTTGTTGTTCCAACTAATTTGCCGTTTTTCTGGCCCTTTGGTAGTCGCGCCTTGCTCTATTGCATTGTTGACGAACATCTGCTATCTGGGAATTCCACCAGTATACTGAGGGACGTCTACCCGATGGGTTTCTTCCTCTTCTCCTCATTGAAGCATCTCAGGCGTTTGCTATGGTGGTCATGAGCTTGTTGTCCATATTCGTAGCTCCTTGTGTTAGGGTAACTTCAGACATCATAACTTTTAGCGCCTCTTCATCTAGACAGTCGATTTTCCAGCCCACTGTTCTTCTTTCGGTGCAAGACCCTGTTTACTTTGGTTCGTTTATATTGAAGATAATTGCTTGGTGATCGCTGTGAATATAGTCGTCACTAACCTCCCAATGGACATTTCGGGATAGTCTATTAGTTATGAATGTTAAGTGTATTATAGACTCACTTCCGTCTTTTTTGAATGTAGCTTTACTTCCGGAATTTAATAGCACCACTTCTAGGGTCGAAAGAGCTGTCAGGAGCGCTCTGCCTTTGGGATTTGTTTTACGGCTTCCCCATGCATTGAAGTCACCTGCGATTACAACCGGCGTTCTAGTTCTAGCATCGGTGACCAAGTTATCTAATATTGTTTCAAACTCCTCGAGGTTGAAGCTAGGTGGTATGTAGCAACTGTACAGTATGATGCCAGCAATTTTCACGCAGACGAAGCCTACTTCCGATTTCAGTTTTTCAATGGGAGTGGTTTTTTGGCACAACTCCATACCGCTGATCGCCCTGCGTTGGCCTTGGCCCATAGTTGACAGCCGACCACTTTGTATGGTTCACTCAGTAGAGCTACGTCGATATTCAGTTCTAATACCGACTGGTGCAGCAATTCCTGTGCCGCCTTACAGTGATTTAGATTTAGTTGGCAAACCTTCATTCTTTACGTGTCTTTTGTACTGCCTGTACATAACAAGGGCATTCTCTTCCACCTGTTCTGTGCTTCAAATCTGCCAAGTTTTTCCTCGTGCAAAGGCACACCTCAGCTCTTTCTTGCAATCACGGGCCATATGACTTGAGTCACCACAGTTGAAACACGATCCCTTCATATCGTGTGGAGTTCTGCAGTTTCGTGCTACGTGTCCAAACTCTAAGCATTTAAAGCATTGCATCGGCTGTGTTTTTTGCCGATTTCGGCAAACCACCCATCCTACACGTATTTTTCCTGCTGCTATTACTCTATTTGCGGCTGCAGCTGGGAGAAGTATAGTCGCTGTCTTCGTACCACTGTATGCCTTTCGCATAGATTTCTCTGCGTCTTCTTTAAACTTTATCCCCTCGAACTCTTTTTCAAAAGCGGCGCAAATCTCTTCTTTCGTCGTAACTTCGTCCAGATCCTTAACCTCTATCGCACTTTGCGAGGTGAGAGCCTGGACAGAAACGTTTTCGCCAAGCGCTTCTTCAACCGCTTGCTGTACCACGGACGTGTGCGCGTCTGTCGGTTTCTCCAGCTGAATAAGCAAGTCCCCTTTGGTGGTCTTCCTTATCTTCGTAACCATCTCTCCTACATGTTTCAGCTTTGGGTCGCTCCTAACTGCCCGTAAAATGTCTGCGTATGACCTTCCATCACGATCCTTAATTATTATAGCATCAGGTCGTGGAGGCTTCGGCTTTGTTTTCTTCCTCCTTTCAACGGTATGCCAATCTGCCCTCTCCGCTTCTTTCTTACTTTCGCTAGTTTGAACGCTAGGCAGCGATGACGCGCCTGGGACTGCCCTATGAGAACTCCGGATCGAGCGGTTAACCGTTGTTATTTGGCTGCCTGTATTGGTCTTTTCCTTCGGAGTTGGTGGCTTTGCTTTTTCATACAAGGCAGATAGTTCGCCTATAACATCGCGCATCGGCTGATGGATGGATCTTATTTTTCCATCCTCAAGCATATCAACAAGTTCGCGGATCTTTGACCCGAGGGTAACCCATGGTGATGGCTGGTTCTCTGTCAGGGTCTGGCCAGCATTTTTGGGCACTTGACAAAGCTCTGGAGGCGAACTCATCAGCCTAGGACGCTTTCCGAATAGGTTCAACATCGTTCCTGCTTCGGATGACGCACTCCCTGTCACTTGGGGTCCCGCAGCGTCCTTGTTATTTCGCCCTGCTGGGGGCGACCTAGAGACACTCATTTTGAATTAACTTAATTTACTCCGGCTCGTTTTATTTATTATTTATTTATTTATTATTATTTTTCTTATTTATTTACTATTCATGATTTTTTATTTTTTTTAAAGATTATATTTACTTATTAATTTATTTAAATATTTTAATTTCTAGTTTAGTGCGCTGCACCCCACTGTGCGGCGATCTCAGCTCCACCTAGCCCACCGTTGCTTAAGACTAACGCCCGATAGGGGGAGTGTGTCTCCGCTATTTTACTGGGCTTTTCAAGCACAGGAAGTTTCGGAGATGTGAGATCAGCTGGCGATATTTGGTTGTTGGGGCCGCTAACAAAGCCAGACTTGTTTTCTTTTATTCGTCCACTTTGCTGAACTAATCCCACTCGCTCAGCTGTTTTCAGCTAAGTAGTTTTGGCGCGATTCTTCTTCGATTCCGCCTTTTGTTTGTTTTTTTTAATTTTATTTTTTGTTGTTGGGTTGTGAACTCAAAATAAACAAAAACTCACCTGAGGGAAACTCGAAAAATAACCACTTACAGCGGAAAATCCTCTACACCCAGGGTGGGGATTTGCAGCTTGCTCGTATATCAACACTTTTAAACACTTTTAGGATGAAACAATTGGTTTTTGTTCCAATGTTTCACTAAAAACGTATACGTTTTTTCCGAGCTTCTACAGAACACGTCCACTCAAAACCTGCGCGAGAGAGTGCAGGGTGCGTATGTTTTTTTTTTTTTTTTTTTTTTTTTTTTTTTTTTTTTGTAGAGGTGGCACAAAGCATTGAAAGCCGAAGTGTGGGACTTGCCTTTCGACTCACCGCACTAAAAACCCACCCCCGCTCCGTTTCCCTCGCTCCGTGGAACTACCGTTAGGTATTACTTCGCGGAGGGGGAGCGGCCTATTGCCTTTCTATGAATCTATGAATTTCTGCGGAGTTGCTCCGCTTGACGCAGTTTAGTTAGGATTTTGTTCGCCATATTGCAGACAACGGACCAATTTTCTTTAGACTCGAGCATAGTATCTACCAGGTTTTTAACCGAAAGCAATTTCCCCAACTTCGTGCTCGAGTCATCCCTTTCAATCGCAAAGCGCGGACAGACAAAAAAACAGTGTTCTGCGTCTTCAACAACCTGATTTGCACAGAAGGTGCAGTAAGGGTCATCATCATGTTTAAACTTATATAGATAGGACTTAAAACAGCCATGCCCTGTCAATATTTGGGTAAGGTGGTAATCCACTTCACCGTGTTGCCTCTCTAACCATTTCTCTAACGAAGGAATAAGTCTACGTGTCCAGCGTCCCTTACTCGCAGCGCTCCACTGCCTCTGCCACAGCTGCAAACAGTTTCGCCTCACCGCCTCACGTTCTGTAATGCTCGATGGGGTTATCGTAGCCTCTTTTACCAGGATCTCAATTGGGCAGAGCCCAGCCACTACTAGGGCGGCATCTTCTGACGTTGTTCTGAACGCACTGCACACCCGGATAGCGCAAAGGCGATACAGTGATCTGATCTCTCGTGCGTACGAAACTTTCTCAATCGCCGCCGACCAGATTGAAGCCCCATATAGAAGTACAGACCGTATTACGCTTGCATACAGTTGCCTACTTTGTTGCTTAGGTCCTCCTATATTTACCATTAGCCTCGATAGCGCTGCTGCAACTTTCTCTGCTTTCTCGACTGCGTATTCTAGGTGGGTCTTAAATCCCAATCTAGCGTCAAACATAATGCCTAGATATTTCAGAGCAGGTTTCGAAACAATTTCATGTCCTCCAACTTTAATTTTAACAAACTCTAGTATTTTTCTGCTGCTAATTAACACTGCCTCAGTTTTCTGCTCGGCTAACTGCAGGCCATTCTCTTCAAGCCATTTCTGTATTCGCGCAGTCATTAAGTTCGCCTCTCGCTCAACGTCTTGTATATGCTTGGCAACAATAACCACCGCAATATCGTCCGCAAAACCAACAATTTTTGACCCTGTAGGTACTTGTAAGCGCAGAATGCCGTCGTACATAATGTTCCAGAGTAATGGTCCAAGGACGGATCCTTGAGGAACTCCTCCGGATATATTATACTCTTTGCTGCCTTCGTCTGTATCATATACTAGGACTCTATCTTCCAAGTAGTTACTTATTATTTTTCGCAAATATCTTGATACTTGAAAACCACGGAGAGATTCGACAATTTTCTTCCAGTTAGCGGAATTAAACGCATTTTTAACGTCAAGTGTCATGACCAGGCAATATTTTTTAGATCCGCCTTTCCATCTTACTCCACTTATCGCTTCTTCTGCCAGCTTCTTAACAAGCATCGCCGCGCCTACTGTTGATCGCTTTTTTCTAAAACCGAACTGCGTTTCTGAGAGGTTTGCCCCTGCTTCTATTTCTGTAGTCAGCCTATTGTTTAAAATTCGTTCGAACAGTTTTCCGGCTGTGTCAAGCATGCATATTGGGCGGTATGCTGACGGGTCACCTGGGGGTTTCCCTGGTTTTGGTATAAGTACCAGTCGTTGGCGCTTCCATATTGGCGGAAATATGCCTTCTTTGAGACATTCATTATACGTGCGTACAAACGCTTCGGTGTTGGTGGTTGCAGTTATTTTCAATATGTGGTTAGGAATAAAATCAGGACCTGGTGCCTTTTTTTCTTTTAGACTTTTAACGGCTACTAAAACTTCTTCTGCCGTAACCGGAGGCGTTTCATTTTCTGTAGGGGGGAATGTTTCCCGGTCAAAGGGTGGTTGGGCTGGAAAAAGTGCGCTTACTATTTTTGCCAACTCTCTAGGGCATGAAAACTTCGGATGTAATGACTTTTGTATCTTTTTGGTTACGACTTTGAATGCTGAACCCCAGGGATCTTTATCTGCGCTGTCACATAGACTTCGAAAACATTTCTTTTTGCTGGCTTTTATAGCCCGTTTCAACGACGTGCGCTTTTCTTTGTATTCTCTTTGCTGCACCGCAAAGTTTGCGCTTCGATTTCTGGCTCTCTGGTAGTTTCGCCTTGCGCTGTTACATTGACGACGTAAGTCCGCAATCTCTTCGTTCCACCAGTACACTGGTGGGCGTCGGGAAGATGCAGATTTTCTCCTCATCGAGGCGTCGCATGCTAGTTTAATACCATTTATTAGTTGGTGTGCCAAGTTTATCGCTCCTTCTGGGAGGGTTATATGAGTTACCATCACCTTAAGACCTTCTTCATCTAGTGTATGCAGCTTCCAGCCAGCTGGTTTAACACTCGAGATATTTTGTACCCCTACATCGTTTTTTATCGAAAATATTATAGCTTGGTGGTCGCTATGCGTATAGTCTTCGCTTACATGCCACGACGTTCGTCTAAATATTGTATTGCTAACGAAGGTAAGATCGATAATGGACCCTCTTCCATCTCTTTGGAAGGTAAGCTTATCGCCTGTGTTAACAAGTGTAACTTCTAACATTGATAATGATGTAAGCAAGGCCCTTCCTTTGGCGTTTGTTCGTCTGCTGCCCCATTCTCGGGCCCATGCATTAAAGTCACCTGCAATTATCACTGGTGATGTGGCTCTCGCGTCGCTTACCAGACCGTCTAAGGCGGTTTCGAATTCAGTAAGGCTATAACTAGGCGGTATATAACAACTATACAAAAATAACTTCGATATTCTTACGCCAACGTAGCATGGTTTCGCTTTCAGTTGCTCAATCGCAATCGGCGTTTTGGCACAGCTCCATACCGCTGATTTCCCGTTAGTGTCACTAGCCCACAGTGGGGTTTTACCGATCTTATACGGTTCACTAAGTATTGCTATGTCGATATTTTTTTCTAGTACCGACTGCTCCAGAAGCTCTTGTGCAGCCTTGCAATGATTGAGGTTTAATTGCAGAAATTTCATTGTGCTCGTGCTTTTTTAACCGCCTCTAAATAAAAAGGACATTCCCTGCCTCCGGTTCTGTGCTTCACTTGTGGCGCGTATGTGTGTGTATGTGTGTGTGTGTGCGTGTGTGTGCGCGCATGCAAACCATTTACTAGGGTTGCGCGCCCGGTTTGTCGGTCGATGGAGGGTGGCGATGATATTTAGGCAGAAGCCTAAACACAATAAAATCTGAAACTATCAAGTTGGAGAAGTGGAGTTGGAGGTATGTGAAATCAAATTCAAATTCCCAATATTTAACAATACTAAGTAGTATACGCATAGGAATCTGTGTACATTCGTATGTACACGCATGTATGGAACACCGTACCATTGCATACCTATTTACTAAAATATATTTTATATTCCAGGTCGCCGACAGCGGAAGCGCAAAAGGACCTCCCTTTGTGGAGTATACTAAAATTCACGGCAAGCCATGCATCTGACTCCCAGGAAGTGCTTTGAAACCATCCACCACTAACCATCAGCCACGGCAGCAACAACAATATTAGGCACAACAGATACATTTGTCGGTACCATTAACACAGGAGCCATATACAGCCAACAGCTGATCTGCAAATGCAAAGAAGAGTGGGTCAACGACCACGCAATACGCGGGCTGAATAGCGAAATCCAACAGGCAAAGAGCGAGCTGAATGCGAGCAGAGCGAGTGAACTCCCGGTGAACCTGCGACGTACCAGCATTTCGCTCTTCTCAATACCACCAGTAGCGGAGCAGCGGGAGTTTTTGGCGGAGTGCATGAGACACATGTACAACTGTACATGGGTGTATACATACGTTTATACATACTTATACTCTTATATGGATATGCCTATATACCCACATTAGCGTTTAAGTAAATACTTCCTTTTTTTTGTAATTTGAAATAGGGAATTTACATTAGGAAATTAGCCCTAAGTCAATATTTGATTTGAAGTCACAATTTGAAGTATTTGTATTTTTTTTTTTTTTTTGCTAAAGTTTGAATTCCTAGTAACTCAGATTCACTTAGTTTTTTTTTGCCTCACTTTTGCAAAGTAGAAAGAAGAAAAATTATTTTATTCACTATTGTTGTTGGTAACTTTTTATGGATTTTTTTTCACTGGAAGAAAACATTAATTTTTAATTGGCCAAACACAGCATTTAAGTTCAAACTTCTTTTAGTTTTGCTTTTTTTACTATTCGCGATTATTTTAATTTTTTTTTATTAACGCCAGGTAAGAGACCCACTCAATGCCCGCGATCATGAGCGAGTGATCTGCTGGTCAGCGAAGTAAAAATTACAATACCGCGGGAGTAGGTACGTGTATATGCCGATGTGCGTATGTGGGTCGTAGGTTTGTATGTTTTTCTGTTTTAGATCATTTCTTCCCTCACAGGCTCTTCTCCGGCATGTTGGTACCATTATCGAGGAGCAGACAAGGTGAGTGAGCAAACATATTTTCTTGCTGCCCGCTTACATACGCAATACATATAGCTAAGCATAATAAATGCAAGCGCATATATAATATTATATATATATATAATTTTGGCGCGTACACTATATAGCTCAGTGTTTGGCCGAGCTTCTCGTACCATTTGTGGTGTGCGTCTTTTATATTACACCACAAATGGAGGGACCTACTGTTTTGTGCCGACTCCGAACGGCAGATGTATTCAATGAGAAGCTTTTTCATGGCAGAAATGCCCTCGGAGGTTTGCCATTGCCTGCCGAGGGGTGGCCGCTATTAGAAAAACGTTTTCTATGATTAAGATTTGCTTGCCCTGGTTCGAACCTCGAACTCACCGGCATATCGATTTATAGCACTACTCGACCACAGCGGCCACATAATATTAAGTGAAGAAAATACACGCAGACATATATACATACTTATATATATCTATATATATATGCACGTAACCACGTAAGAACTAGCAATTGAGAACGGAAATTGCATTAATGAATTGAAAGAGTGGTTATTGGAATTTACAGAGATTAGCTTAGCTACTCCCTTTATACATTTTTTGCATTTTTTTTTCTAATTTCTTTGTTTATATATACGTTTTTTTTTTTGCTTATACATAAGTTTAATAGCTTTTATGTGTGCGAGTTCGCATGTATATACATAAAATCATTTTTTTTATGTATGCCAATTGGCTTAGAAATAGGTTATTGTAAAAAAAAAAAAATAATTGGAATTTTTTTGGGATTTATTAAGATAATAAAACAAATGAATTGTAAATAATCTTAGATATAGAAAGAGAAAGAGAAAGAAATGAGGTATTAATTTTTCTATTTTTGGTGTGGGTGTTGTTGTGCGCAAGAGGGGAAGTGAGGGTAATGACAAACGACTAGACGGATAGACAAAAATGCGACTGTATGATGGATTGACGGACTAAAGTCAGGTTTAGGGGGCGTTGTAGAATTAGAGAAGTCAACACAACGCCCAAGGCTCCGCGTGACCTGAACGCTGAAGAGGGTGGGTAGACTCCACCTGACAGGACTGGACTTATCTCGTTACTTCCCTATTTTTCTTTCTTTTCTCCATTCGTTTCTTTTACTATCTTCGGCATGATACCTTTTTTTTTGTGTAACGTAGGCAAGGCGAGTGCAAAAGACCCACCCCAACCGACGAGCTAAGCCAAGGACTGCAAGCATGCCGACTTGCAACTCGACCCTGCCACAAACCTATGCATACACAACAAATGGCGCCCAACGTAAACCACCAACGTTCTTTTTGTTTCTTTTTATTCTCTCGATTTCCCTACCAACTTTTTCTTAGCTTGACCTAGGCTTTAACTTCTTCCCTGCTATCTTATAGTTTTCCGCGTTTATTCTTTTCTTTGGACCGTGTTAGGGAATCACAACGGCAACATCGCGTCGATTCGTCGCGAGCGGTTTGTGTCGTTGTGACGACTGGGGGGTTTGTTTAGTCTCTGTCAAGGTTCCTAATTCGAATTGCATAGTTTGAGTAAGTGGTATTTAGCAGAGACTTTTACAAAATAACGGCGATATCAGATTATAATTATTTTTTGAGTATGTTTGAAGGCAGCTGTTTAAGCTACGCAACTGGCCGTCCAGCATTGCCAGTTTTTGAGGTTTGCAGCTCGTCTACAAATGGGGCAAGGGAAATGTGGCAGCCACACCTGATGCTCACACATCGGGTGTTGCAGTGTTGTTAAGTAGTTTAGGGTTGTGATTTTTTTATGTGACTTAACTTGGACAGAGAATAGACGGACTATTACCCTCATTATGACCGTAACAGGGCAACACCATACACACACCAATCGTCTAGCTTACAAATAAAAGGATAAAATCAATCAACATATACAACTTGAAATAATAAAAACAAATCTTTAAGAAAAGGTGAAGTCGTTTTATTCACTTAGTGCTTTTTTTATTTTCCATAGCTATATACATATATGTTCCTTTTTTGATAAGTTTTTTTTTATTACTTATTAGATATTATTATTATTATTAAATTTATTAATTTGATTGAATTAATCAGTTTTCCTTTTATAGCCTTTAAGTACATTTTTGGAGTAGTGGCTACAATATTAACTGATAATTAATATAAGTATTATTTAATTCCTTTTTGGTTTTTTTTATTTTGTTAAGTTGGTTTTAATTATTTGTAATATATATTCATACTTACATTACTAGGATAATTAGTTGAATTTTTTTTTGTAGTAAATCTTTGGAATTTAATAAAAGTTTGGTTTTCATAATTTGAATTTCTTTTGAATTTTGTTTTTGAATATTTTTTTTTTTTTAACTTAAATTTATTTGAGTCCTTTGAATATGCTGGATTTGAATTTCCTTTGAATTTTATCATTATCTACTAGTTTCTAATATTTTTTTTTTATTTCTATTTGAATTTTTTTTTGAGCTTGTATGTTTATTTTTTTTTTAGTAATATTTATAATTTTAATTTCTTTTGAGAATTGTTATTATTATTATTTATGAATATTTTCATGTTTGAATTTCGTTTGAATTTATATTATTATTATTTCTGAATATTTTCATTTTTGAATTTTTTTTTAATTTTTATTATTATTATTTCTGAATATTTTTACTTATGTTATTTATTTATTTTAATTAAAGAAGTTCCATTTACCTTTTGTTTGAATTATCAAATACCATATAATTTTTTGTGTCGAAACTCGAAGTCTTGAGTTATTGGTCTAACTATTTTTAAATACAGCATTTTTTTTGTGTGAATATTAGCACAGCAATTGATAGTGCTTGCACATTAAGTGATTTGAATGTCGGAGGAAGAGAGAGAAAGGATAGGAGAGCGTGGTTTAGGTATATTAGACACGAATAGACCAGTTACCCGAAGCTTTTCTCGCGCGCTTGAAAATCAGGTCGTAGGCTCGATTTTTAACCAAATCGATACAGGTGTTCAGCGGCCAGTCGACTTCGTACCGACAGATTTATTCAACAGGATCGTGCATCAATAATTAGCACTTTTAGTTTTTAACAGAAGATTGACTTGTTGTGCCAACTGCCACTAAACAGCCCATTAGGAGCTCGGAGAAGCGATGATCCGGTGGGGGACGAGCAACCCAGGGACTCGGAAACTGGTGGTTCGAAGACTACGAGGAGTAAACCTGCCTCTACTGTGTCCAGTGTCGAGCAACTGAGCCGCATGATGGCTATGTTGGCGCAACAAAACGACATGATGGCGCAGTGCATGAATGAGACACATGAGAGCTAATGTTGCGAGCATTAGCGGCCGAGTAACCGACATGGAGGCATCTATTATATCACCGGGTCATCAGACTACTGCAGCATCTACGCCAGAAGGGGCAAGAGGTGTAAAAGAGGCAAGTGAGCCACCGAGGTGGAAGAAAGTTGACCTTGAGAAGTGGCATATGAAGTTCGATGGCACTGGTAAGGGGATGAGTGTGGAAAGTTTTATCTTCCGTGTGGAGAAATTGCGCGAGCAAAACAACATCTCTTTCTTTTCACGGACTTTCACTGCCTGATTTCCGGCGGCGCCTTGAGGTGGTATTGGCAGGTCCTCGAAGATCAAGTGGACAACCCCGACATTGGTTATTTTGAACTCAAAGCCGAAATGCTAAACCACTTCAAGACTGCTGAGTCCGACTATGAAATCATCCGTGAAATTATGGAACGAAAGCAGCAGCCCGGTAAGAATTTTGATGATTTCTATAGCGAAATCCACAATTTCACTTTTAGACTCCGCAAAAAGATTCTCGAAAAGGAGATTGTAGGGATAATTAGGGGTAACCTTAAACCCTACATCGCGAACCTGACTTTCGCATGCAAGATGGATACGCTGGCGGAACTAAAAGCGAGCAGAGAAAGTGATAAAAGAGAGCAGGAGTAAAGCTAGGGCTGTAAATGAGTTAGAAGTAAACCCGGTGGAAAAGATAGAAGATAGAGGCCTTTGACAGGAATCAGGCTAATAGGAAACCACAACCATCCATCCCAGTGAAAGCTGGTGATACTGCGTCCCCGTCCACATCTATTTGTTCAAATATGTCCAAGTCCACTGTGCAATCCTTTTGTCCTTCGCCCTTCCATTTAATGTTGTGTTTCTCTTGCGGTATGCCGGTAGATCACTTTGTGAAAAACCCGGCAGAAGCGCAAAAAGAAACTAAATGTAAGTCCTCGTTGCACAATATGGTGTGTTTCGCTTGTGGTAGTGTTTCGTCCTTTTGTATGTATAAAAAGGCTGAGGGAAACTCCAAGCTGGCCGAGATAACCGGGGGTTTCAGCCAGGAAACGGGCAACCCGGAAGTAAAGAAGTGAAGCTATTAAAGAGGGAAGAGGAAACAGAATTTAAAGGAAAAAATGAAGTAATTAGAAAACAGGAAACAAAGAGTTTACATCAACGTAAGGTAGAATATGAGGAAGCACGTAGGAGAATATTTTTAGAAGAAGTAGTCAGTAAGAAGAAAACTAGGAATTTTAAGAAAATTGCAAAAATGCGTGAGAAAAAGAAAACTTTGAAAATAATTTTTAATAAGATAGTGTCAACAATAGTCACATTGAAGGGTAACAATCGATTCTTTGCGAAAACTTTCATTGGAGGGCATGAAGTTTTAGCGTTACTAGATTCAGGTGCAGGAGCAAGTTGCCTAGGTAAGAATGCTAGTGCATTGCTAAGCGGCAAGGAGGACTTAATTTTTCCCATCAAAGGCCAGAACATTAAGACTGCAAACGGAGGACAAACCGCGGTAGTAGGAGTCATTAAACTACCAGTATTGTGGGATAATACTACTAGAGAGATAGAATTTTTAATTGTACCTGGTCTTCAACAAGAGGTGCATTTAGGTGTTGATTTCTGGCAAGCGTTCGGAATGAGTGTTGGAAGCAAGGGTGTGAATGTTAGCGTGAGTGATATGAGGATGGCGGAGTTCATTCCCGACGATGGTGGCTTGTCGTTCGATGCTGTGCAGCACGAACTGACACCCGGACAAAATAGCGCATTAGAATATACGAAGGCACAATTTCCCTCATTCGCGGTGTTAGGATTAGGTCGGACGAATGTAGAAGAACACGTGATCGAGGTTACTGACGAGAATCTGCCAGTAAAACAGCGGCACTACCCGATTTCGCCGGCCATACAAAAATTAGTGTACGCAGAACTAGATAGGATGTTGAGTGTGGGAATCATTGAGGAGTCCAATAGTAGTTGGAGCTCTCCAGTCTCGCTAGTGGTAATAGGAAATAAGAATCGACTTTGTTTAGATGCCCGCAAGATTAACGAAAGGACGATTAAGGACGCGTACCCACTACCAAATATCGACGGAATTCTCAGCCGACTTCAGAATACTAGATATATTTCGGCTGTCAATTTAAAAGACGCATTCTGGCAGATTCCGTTGGAACCGAAATCGAGAGAAAAGACTGCTTTTACTGTACCTGGTAGACCTCTGTACCAGTTCACAGTCACGCCTTTTGGACTGTGTAACGCAGCGCAGAGGATGTGTCGTCTAATGGACAAGGTTATACCTGCTTCGTTGCGGGAATGTGTATTTGTGTATCTTGACGATTTGTTAGTGTGTTCAGAAGATTTTTCGTTTCATAATGTTGACTTGAAGGGGTCGCTCGGTGTTTGCGCGAAGCCGGATTGACCATAAATATTGAAAAAAGTAAATTTTGTTATAAAGAGGTGCGATATCTCGGCTACGTGGTCGGAGGTGGTTGTATTAGAACGGATGGAAACAAGGTGGCAGCAGTGAGGGACTTTCCCGAGCCTAAAACCCCAAAGCAGCTATGACGGTTCCTGGGCATGGCAGGCCGGTAGTCAACAAAGCCCAAAAGAATTATAGCATCACGGAGCTCGAATGTAACGCAGCTGTTTTAAGTGTGAAGAGATTTAGGCCATACGTGGAGGGCATTCCGTTCACAGTAATCCTGACCATGCAAGCCTAAAATGGCTCATGAACCAAAAAGACCTATCTGGTAGATTGGCGAGATGGAGCCTGAAACTGCAAAGTTTTGATTTCACAATTGAACACAGGAGAGGGACTCAAAATGTTGTTCCCGACACACTGTCGCGAATGAATTCGGACGAGATAAAGCAAAGCGACAGAGTGATTGACGTATACCTGGAGTCTCCATTTTTTGCGTCCGAAGAATATGAAGAACTGAAACGGACAGTGTCTGAAAACAAAAACAGACTGCCGGACGTTTGTGTATCGGACGGATTTGTATATTATCGAGCGAAGTTTGACTGGGGGGACGAGTTTCAAGCGCACCAAGCCTGGAAGCTTTGGGTGCCGTCTGATTTGCGACCGAGACTGGTCGAGTCCTCTCACAATTCGCCTTCGGCAGGTCACGGAGGCATTCACAAAACGTTGGCCAGATTGAGAGAAAAGTATTACTGGCCGGGAATGGTGACAGATGTATGTACTCATATTAAGCAATGTGAGACTTGTAAGTGCAATAAAACACAAAACGTTTCCAAGAAACTCCCGATGGGTAAGCAGCATATTACCGAGCGACCATTTCAACGTTTGTTTATATATTTTATGGGTCCCTATCCTCGTACTTGTGATGGTAACGTGTATGTCTTTGTTAGTCTTGATCATTTTAGCAAATTTGTGTTTTTGAAACCAATGCGTAAGGCAACAGCGGCTGAGGTAATCAAATATTTAGAAAGGGATGTATTCCACATATTCGGGTACCCCGCACTCCTATAATGGAAAACAATTTGTTTCCGATATGTTCTGCAGTTTTCTGCAGAAATATGGCACTACACATATCAAAACCGCATTTTATTCGAGTCAAGGTAATGCTGCCGAAAGGGTCAACCGCTCAGTATTACAGATAATAAGGTCGTTTATTAAAGAAAATCAACATTCTGCCATAAATACATCGCCGTATCAAGCCACTTTCGGTATGCCTATGATACAGCATGCTGCATCATACGAGCTATATCGAAAGTTGGCCTCGCTGAGAGATGGCGATCACGAGATTGAGGCAACAAGCGACAGACTGAAACTTATCAGAAGCAACATTATGCGAGAGCTGAAGTTGGCACACGAAAAAAGTAAGAAAGTCTATAATACCAGAATTAAGGACGTGCGGTTTCAAATCGGGCAAGTGGTATACTGCCGAAACTTTAAACAAAGCTCGCAAATTAATAATTATAATGCCAAGTTAGCTCCAAAGAATATTAGGTGCATTGTTATGAAAGTTATTGGAAACTCGATGTACGAGCTTGGCGATAGCAGCGGAAAACGAGTTGGCATATATCACGCTAAAGACATTTTTGCACAGTAGTTTCATGTGGAATGATGACTGTTGAATGTTGAATGTTGCATGTTATGTGTTCGTGTGAAACACTTCATGTTAGTGACGTAATTTATTGACATTTAGTTATATTAAATACGTTACTATATGTTTATTTATTTGCATATTTATCAATCATTCTGTCACCAAATTTGACTATATTTTTTGTGATCATTCCTTTAAGTATACCTATCTATTATTTATTTATAAATTTGACCATATTTTTGTGATTATTCTTGTATTTATACACACTTATTACTTTACTTATTTTTTTTAATTTGACCACGACTTTAGGATTAATTAAGTACTACTTATTTATCTACTATTTTTAGTTATTAATCTAGTTATACAACATCAGCTCACTGTGATATATTTATAGTTAGTTTTAAGTTATCCGTGTTATGTTATTTTTGACAAAGTTTCTTTTACATCTGTGATATATGTAAATGTAAGTGTAAGATAGTATAGAAGTAGAAGTATATGCATGATTTTGTGCTCAATTGACAAAAATAGAGAGACGGATTTTACTTTAATGAACTTTAATGCCCGGCTTTGAGCCTGTAACGACAGCCTTTACTCGAGCGGAAGTGTGATCGCGAGTGTGTGTGTGAGTGTATGTATGGTAACAATGATGCAGCGGACGAGCTGGCAACATGCACGGGAAATTAGGCATCATGTAGTGCCAGCAACATTTGTCTAGATAAACCAGTGTGAGTGTAGAATATACACTGTATATACAAGTGTGATTGTGTGTTGCATGGAAACGGGGCCGTTGAGTCGCATTGCGGAAAATTTGAGTAAATTCACCTATCCTAATCACCCCTATAAAAGGGCGCGGAGGACGGCCAACGGCACAGAAAGATAGTGGTGACGTTAACATAAATAAATTAAAAATAAATTTAAAAAAACGGGTAGCGCGGCCAAAAGTAAGCGGTGAACTAAATGTATGTATTTAAACAGTGCCCTAGCTAACAGCAATATAAGTGTTTAAAGTGGAAGTGCTCCGGAATATTCGGTCGGCAGGTCCATAGATTTTGCAATAAAACCTGAAACTATCAAGTTGGAGAAGTGGAGTTGGAGGTAAGTGAAATCAAAGTCAAATTCCCAATATTTAACAATACTAAGTAGATACGTGTCCATCCATATACGCATAGGAATCTGTGTACATTCGTATGTACACGCATGTATAGAACACCGTACCATTGCATACCTATTTACTAAAATATATTTTATATTCCAGGTCGCCGTCAGCGGAAGCGCAAAAGGACCTCCCTTTGTGGAGGATACTCCAAAAATTCACGGCAAGCCATGCATCTGACTCCCAGGAAGTGCTTTGAAACCATCCACCACTGACCATCAGCCACGGCAGCAACAACAATATTAGGCACAACAGATACATTTGTCGGTAACATTAACACAGGAGCCATATACAGCCAACAGCTGATCTGCAAATGCAAAGACGAGTGGGTCAACGACCACGCAATACGCGGGTTGAATAGCGAAATCGGCACGGAATCTCCAACAGACAAAGAGCGAGCTGAATGCGAGCAGAGCGAGTGAACTCCCGGTGAACCTGCGACGTACCAGCATTTCGCCCTTCTCAATACCACCAGTAGCGGAGCAGCGGGAGTTTTTAGCGGAGTGCATGAGACACATGTACAACTGTACATGGGTGTATACATACGTTTATACATACTTATACTCTTATATGGATATGCCTATACACCCACATTAGCGTTTAAGTAAATACTTCCTGTTTTTTGTAATTTAAATTAGGGAATTTGCATTAGGAAATTAGCCCTTAGCCAATATTTGATTTGAAGTCACAATTTGAAGTATTTGTATTTTTTTTTTTTTTGCTAAAGTTTGAATTCCTAGTAACTCACATTCACTTAGTTTTTTTTTGCCTCACTTTTGCAAAGTAGAAAGAAGAAAATTTATTTTATGCACTATTGTTGTTGGTAACTTTTTATGGATTTTTTTTCACTGGTAGAAAACATTAATTTTTAATTGGCCAAACACAGCATTTAAGTTCAAACCTTTTTTTTGTCTGTGCGGGAGTAGGTACGTGTATATGCCGATGTGCGTATGTGGGTCGTAGGTTTGTATGTTTTTCTGTTTTAGATCATTTCTTCCCTCACAGGCTCTTCTCCGGCATGTTGGTACCATCATCGAGGAGCAGACAAGGTGAGTGAGCAAACATATTTTCTTGCTGCCCGCTTACATACGCAATACATATAGCTAAGCATAATAAATGCAAGCGCATATATAATATTATATATATATATAATTTTGGCGCGTACACTATATAGCTCAGTGTTTGGCCGAGCTTCTCCTACCATTTGTGGTGTGCGTCTTTTATATTATACCACAAATGGAGGGACCTACTGTTTTGTGCCGACTCCGAACGGCAGATGCATTCAATGAGAAGCTTTTTCATGGCAGAAATGCCCTCGGAGGTTTGCCATTGCCTGCCGAGGGGTGGCCGCTATTAGATAAAACGTTTTTTATGATTAAGATTTTGCTTGCCCTGGTTGAGATTCGAACCTCGAACTCACCGGCATATCGAGTTATAGCACGCACCGCTACCAACTCGACCACAGCGGCCACATAATATTAAGTGAAGAAAATACATGCAGGCATATATACATACTTATATATATGTATATATATATGCACATATATCAATTGAGCACGTACCACGTAAGAACTAGCAATTGAGAACGGAAATTGCATTAATGAATTGAAAGAGTGGTTATTGGATTTTATAGAGATTAACTTAGCTACTCCCTTTATACATTTTTTGCATTGTTTTTTTCTAATTTCTTTGTTTATACATACGTTTTTTTTTTCTTTTTGCTTATACATAAGTTTAATAGCTTTTATGTGTGCGAATTCACATGTATATACATAAAATCATTTTTTATGTATGCCAATTGGCTTAGAAATAGGTTATTGTAAAAAAAAAATATTAAAAAAAATTGGACTTTTTTTGGGATTTATTAAGATAATAAAACAAATGAATTGTAAATAATTTTAGATATAGAAAGAGAAAGAGAAAGAAATGAGGTGTTAATTTTTCTATTTTTGGTGTGGGTGTTGCGCTTGTGCGCAAGAAGGGAAGTGAGGGTAATGACAAACGACTAGACGGATAGACAAAAATGCGACTGTATGATGGATGGACGGACTAAAGTCAGGTTTAGGGGGCGTTGTAGAATTAGAGAAGTCAACACAACGCCCAAGGCTCCGCGTGACCTGAACGCTGAAGTGGGTGGGTAGACTCCACCTGACAGGACTTATCTCGTTACTTCCCTATTTTTCTTTCCTTTCTCCGTTCGTTTATTTTACTATCTTCGGCATGATACCTTTTTTTTTGTTTGTGTAACGTAGGCAAGACGAGTGCAAAAGACCCACCCCAACCGACGAGCTAAGCCAGGGACCGCAAGAATGCCGACTTGCAACTCGATCCTGCCACAAACCTATGCATACACAACACAATAGGTACAAAAATATAGAAATATACAAATATGGTAAGGACAAAAATAGAAATAATAACAAATAAAAACAGGGCTGTCTTCGGCTATTCCGAATGCTGCATACCTCTCATGAATGGGAGAATTGTATGGGAGCGGTATGCTCTATTTCTCTGATCTTTACTGCTACTATATTGCTAATAATTATAGATATGTTTGAAAAATGTCAATCCCTTAGCTGCTTAAATGAAGGAGAATATTGCGGATGCCGGAGGCATATAATTTATTAAGTTATTGACGACTAATGGCAACAGTAGGTACAGACATATAGAAATATGTATACAAATATGCAAAGGACTAAAATACAACTAATAACAATTTATTGATGTCTAATGGAAACAATAAAAACAGGACTGTCTTCGGCTATGCCGAATGCTGCATACCTTTCATGAATGAAAGAATTGTATGAGAGCGGTATGCTATATTTCTCTGATCTTTACTGGTAATATATTGCTAATAATAACAGACATGTATATTTCAAAAATGTCAATCTCTTAGCTGCTTAAATGAAGGAGAATATTATAACAATCGGCTCCGATACACGTTATAGTCGTCCGATCTAGCCGATTTCGACTAGAGTGTTCCTGTGAAGTTTGGCTATTTTTAAAAAAGTCGCAAACTGTCAGAAAAATTAAATTTGTTAAAATATGTATGTAAAGTAATACGGTATAGCTATCAACTGGAGGGTATTTGAGAAAGTTAAAAGAATACTTACATCAAAAGATATTTTAACGAGTGTTGCACCTGGTCAAAACTTGAAAAATAATGAATATCTATTGCATTTCACATCAATAAGGGTATCAAACGTAAGGTTTGGATTCATAGATACTAGGAGAGTGTTCCTGTGAAGTTTGGATATTTTCGAAAGAGTTGCCACCTGTCAGAAAAATAAAAGTTGTTTTAATAAGTAAAGAAATACGATACATAAATATATCAAATGGAAGGTATTTCAGAAAGATATTTAAGAACACTTACATCAAAAAATATTTTAAAAGTGTTGCCACCTGGTAAAAAATTTAAAAATAATGAATATCTACTACATTTCACATCAAATATTACAACATTGGCTTCAAACGGAAGGTATTGGAGAAAGATTAAAGCCGAACATATTTTTGCGTAGAGTTGTGTGTATTAAAATCTATTTCGCAGGTTGATACGTATCCGGGAGCTTTTTGGGAATATTTCAGTCAAGACCAATTATCGCCCTAGTTTTTCATTTAGAGACATAGTATACATATACATACATCCTTTATATACACTAGGTTGCAATTTAACAACGGCATTTATTTAATATTCAAAAACCAAATAGAGAACAAATCTTACAAGAAAATACTTACATACAAAAAAAATTGTCGGTATACACGAACTCAAATAAATAAGGGGTTGCAAATTTTACCGTTTTTTTTTTAATTAAGGGAAGGTACTTGCAGAAAGATAAATCTAAGGATTCTCAATCTTTTTAAGAGAAATATCAAGATTTTTAAGAGGAAGGTACCTTCATAGCTAATACATTCGCTTATGGCAAGGGCGCAAACGTTCAACATACATAGTATTATTATTTACATTTAATTGACAAAAAAGGTAAATAATGCCACAATTGGAAGAACAACGTCCAAAACTGTCGAGTGAATACACAGCAACGGAGGAATGACGAAATGTCCTACTTCAACATAACCAAAGCAGAGAGACAAGGTTGAGATATGTGGAAACGGAAAAACCAACGGAAATCTCGCCTTCAGCAAAATCATGTGAGAGCTGCAACCTCCTGAGAAGCTGAATCACTAGAACAACGAGAATCTCGCCTCCAAAAAAATTGTGTGAAAGCTTCAACCTCTCGAGATGCTGAAACACTAGAACAACGAGAACCTCGCCTCCAACTAAATCGTGTGAGAGTTTCTACCTCTAGAGATTCTGAAAATCCCGAGCAATGCAACGAACGGTTTCGCAATAATCTATCACGATCGACTTATTCAAGAGAAATAAAACATTTAATGTTGGCGGCATACAATTATGATAAAAACGGAGACTACAAAAAACATGATGTCGCCATAAAATTGTTTTATCATCGTTAATTGAGCCACCTGCACCACTTCTTAGTTACCTTTCTGGCACTACTCTTATTTCAAACCACTTCTTGAAAAACATACGTAAGTACGACTCTGCTTTCAAATGGCTTCGGCTGACGGTGGTTACATGCCAACGTTCTAAGTTCAAAGCCAAATATCCACAAACTCGATTCAATTCTCCATGTGCTACAACAAAATGCAATATTTATACAAATTTATTTCACTGGAAATGATGAACAATTTGTTCTGGGATCAAACGCGAAATCACTTCACGCTTGCAGGCAATGCTTCTAAACTAAACAGTTTGATTCGTCTTTTTAAAACAGCTATAGATCAAATGACATCCGATGACTATACTGTTGTAGTTAGAGCAGACAAAACTCCTGCTGGTGAACACGAAAGGCGCTCCAATGCTCTGGTTACAGGGGATGTTACAATTGTAAAAGTTCGCACCGAATTCGATCGACGTGACATCATCATCAACCGGAGAAATTCTAATGTGCAGAGAGTATCTGAAACACATCGATCGAATGACGAACTCCAATATCCAGCGATGTTTTCACATGGAGAAGTTGGCTAACATTTCAACATTAGGCAAGCCAAAACCAGCACACATGAAAAGGCGACAAAGAAAGTGTCATGCATAGATTATTATGCACACCGCATGATGATTCGTGGTGATGAATCCAATCATATCTCAAAATGTCGTGCGTTATTCCAACAATTTCAACATTGTGGACATATACGCGGAAGTGGAAAGTGAGATTCATCACCTTCATTTTCAATCCATAATGGAGTGAAATAACGGAAATAATTTTCGCGGGCCAGAGCCCTTCGCACAGACATGACATTTTCGCTCGAACTTTCAAGCAAAAGCTGATAAGTCTGATGAACGTTGTCACGAAGAATTTTATTTTTGGAGAAACCCAATGCTTACCATACGCTCGCATTTAAATTTGGTTGAAGCAAAAAATATATTAGAATTTTGCTAACTTTTATTCTTCCATGACATTGCGCACAACTTGCAGTACAAATTTTCTCTGATACTTATTATGGGCAATATTTATGCGCTCGATTGCTCGGCGAGTTGCTAGAAGCTCGCACAGAACCGAATTTTTTTCATTCGCCCAGATTGAATGCGCCTACTGCGAGTTTCATCCGAAATAAATTTCGATTCGAAAATTCGAACATGAAGTGTAAAATTATCCAATAATTCTAGTTCAATAGTAATTTGATCTTTGAAATATAAAAGTCAATAAAGAAACCTTCGTACTTATTAGATCTGTGCTAACCTCTTCAATGCCACCAGCAAGACTACAGATAATATTCCGCGAGTTGGGAAGCGTGCCTGCGATTTTTCGGCGAAGGTGGATACTATAAAGGTGTAGTTAAGATTTCTGAAGTTGGGCTGGCGCAATCGTCCTTTAGTCAGATCCTATAAATTGTTTACCCCTTTCCATTTGGACTAATTTTTCATTGCAGGCACAAACTATTCAGCTTCATTCATAGGTGTTTTTATAGCTCACCTACATTTTCCTTGTTTTCTTTGACAAATCCTTTTGCAATATCCGGATTTTCTTACATTCTACATAATTGTATCTCTCTTTGAAATTTAATGTTTTGTTCCTGGAATAGGCGGTCTTTTGTTAAATATTTCAAATTAAATCACTTACATTTAGAAGCCGCGAAATTTGGCGCCTCTCAAAAAAAAATGAGAAGTGAACAATTTCGGGCGAAAACGAAACTCACAATAAGGGTGATTATGTAACATTAACTTTTTATATACAAACAAACAACAAACAAGATACTTTCGATTGGCCACGTTATCAATAAGAACATATTAATATGTAAGTAGCATCAAGGCAGATCTAACAGGTAGTGTTTTTGGTTTTATTAAATGAAAAGAAGGTTTGAAATTTAAGATAAATGAAAAAAATCAAATTATTAATTCTATTGAGGTTACCTCTTAAAGTGGTATTTTGGTCTATAAATACAAAAAAATCGATTTTTCTTTTTTTATATTTTCAAAGTTTTACTATTTAAGAAAATGTCTACAAGAGGATTTTTCAAAATTCAAATTATTTTCGGAGATATACAGGCACGGCAATTCCACAAGGTGATTTAAAAAATTTCCTGTGAAAGTGAATTAGTGTGCTCCCAATTTCACACAAATCGGTTATCATTTTGGCAATTTACACACAGCTGTTGTTGAAATTTAAATTTAAACTGAGTTTAACTAAACTTAGTTTAAACTTAGTTTAAACCTGCACTGAAAAACTGGCCCTTAGACTGCGAAAAGCTTTACGTGGAACTTTAAACGCGTTTTTCTCGAAACTGTCTTTCAAAACGATGCCCACGATTTCTCAGGTTCTACTAAACCGATTTACCTAAAATTTTAAAATCGTGGGTATGGGCACGTGCCAATTTTTTGAGACCCCCACTTCATTAACTGCTAATTTATTGCTATTTTAAACTTTTTTTATTTTTTGATTTTTTTCTGTATTTTTCTAATATTATCTAATAAATAAGTAATTAAAAAGTGGATAGTAAAAATATTGATTGCCTTTTTTTTACGACACTCAAAAATTACCTGAAATTCATACCTCTACACCAGAATTCCCCATTAAATCTGTCTTAGTTTCAAAAGCGAGAGGAATAAAGCAGGGGGTCCCACAGGGTAGCGTCCTATCTCCCTTACTATTTAACTTCTACATCTCGCGACTCCCCTTCCCGCCAGAGGGAGTCACACTGGTCTCGTATGCCGACGACTGTACGATAATGGCTACCGGCAATGTAATTGATGGTCTGTGTTCTAAGGTGAACAGCTACCTCGCAGAACTTGCTCACAACTTCACAGGATGGAATTTGGCGCTGTCTCCTGCGAAATCCACGGCGACCCTATTTACATCTTGGATGAAGGAGGTCGGGCTCACCCTCGAGGGGACCCCCATCACGACGGTTATCCACCCGAAGATCCTGGGGGTCACCCTCGACAGCCTGGTCTCCTTCTCAGCGCATACAACCGCAACCGTCAACAAAGTACAGAGCCGCACCAAAGTCCTCAAATCGCTCGCCGGCAGCACTTGGGGTAAAGACAAAGAAACGTTGTTGGCAACATACAAGACAATTGACCGGCCGGTTTTAAATTATGCTGCGCCGATATGGTCGCCTGGAACCAGCAGGACACAGTGGTCAATACTGGAGACTTGCCAGAACGCCGCACTCAGGACAGTGACGGGATGTCTCCTGATGACGCCTGTGGATCACCTCTATCATGAGGTTAACGTGCTCCCAGTGGAAGAGCACAATTTAGTGCTCACAAATCAGTTTCTAATGGGATGCCACCGTCCGGGGCACCCGAATAGAGACCTGCTCGCGCTGGAGCCCGCACCCAGGCACATCAGGGGACACCTCTCACAACTGACGGACGAGGTCCAGACTTACGTACGCTTACCTCTGGACCCAAGGACGCACCGACAATCTCTGCACAGCATTCACAGGGAGTTGGTATCCAAATATATCTACACCCGCCCTGTGAATGCAGTCCTGGGAGTAAAACCACCACCTATAGCAGCTGAAGAGCTCCAGCTGCCTCGGGAGACGCGCGTCACTCTGGCTCAACTCCGATCTGGATATTGTAGCAGGTTAAACTCCTAAATATACAGGATCAACCCCGACTCCCCCCACCACTTGCCCGGCATGTGGCGAGTCTCCGCACGACACCAACCACCTATTCACATGCCCGGCCAAACCCACTCAACTAACACCCCTATCCCTGTGGTCCGACCCTGTTGAAACGGCTCGTTTCCTGGACCTCTCGTTAGTTGAGCTTGACGATAATGATTGAGGGAGCCCACCAGCCCAGTGGGGCGTAGCTAGCCGCTACAACAACATTAAATCTGTCTTGGGTAGTATATTGATAACATTTTTTTTTATGTATGTATGAAATTTGTTATTATTATTATTATTATTATATTAGATACATCAAAATGAATACACCTAATTTAAAAGGAGAGTACTCGCTGCCGGTGCTTTCGACTCTGTCTTACAATATATTTCTATTAGAGGATAGTCCAAGGACTTTGATACGGTTATATGAGTTTTAGTATTTTACATTGTTTGAGAAAATTGTATATCTTAATAATATTTTCCGCTGAGGTAACTTCAAGGAGTGTAGATGGTTTAGTGTCATTAAATCTTTTTCTCCTCTCATTGTTATGGGCGGCGCACTCGTCCAAAAGGTGTTCCACACTGGGCAGACGTTTTTTGGTTTTCCTGAGAGGATGTGCTCGTGTGTTAATACTGTATGCCCCATCCGTAACCTTATATATGTTGTGGATTGAGTGCGGTTGATACCGTTTGGTATTACCGTTTTCTGCCGTAGTTTGTTAATCACCCTGTATCTGTATTTTGACTTTCTTTATATCATCTTTTTCGGTTGTATAAAAGGTGAGGCAAGGTTTTTTATACATGTGTTTTGCTTCTTCGTCGGCTGCTTCATTTCCTTTGATCCTGACATGCCCGGGTACCCAAAAAATGTTGAGCTTTTTGTTATGGGTTTGCAGAAAGTTTTTGATTTGCTGAATTATAGTGCTAGAGCTATTGTCATTAAGGATTGCGTGCAAGCAGGACAAGCTGTCGGTGCATATTAAATATTTCCCTTTGTGTTTGGTGGCAAAGTCGATAGCAGTTGTGATAGCGAGAGCTTCAGCTGTAAAGATCGATGTATTTGCTGCAAGCCATCCTCCTGTTATGAGTGCGCCTGTATGTGCAACTACCGCGAATGTGGTAATATCTTTGGTTTTTGACCCGTCTGTGTATAGCACGTTCCAGTTATCTTGAGTGGATTTGAAAAGCTCCTCCTGAAACATTTTCCTGTAGACTTCAGGGCTTGTAGTCGATTTATTATGGCAATGAATTGAGGTTGATGCATCTACTGTTGAATGTCCACCAAGGGTGGCGGACTGTTTTGTTGTAACATTTGTGTGGAATTATCCCCAGTTTTTTTGAAAATGTTGCACAACGCCGTAAAGTAGATATCTGTTTGTATTTCCTCCTGTGTCCTAATACTTTTCTTAAGCATTTGTATTTACGTATTTATGAGGTGTGGTATTAGTTTCCATGTTAGTTCCCTTACTCTTTCTTCTATTGACGGAAATCCTGCGTCGGCTAATTTTGTTTTTGTTGGAGACGTCGGGAACGCATTGAGGCTCCGGCGAATTGCGGTGTGGTATGGGGAATACAGTTTTTGCAGATTATTCTTTGCGCACCATCCATAGATTGGCAAAGCGTATTCAATTTTTGATAGAATGAGCGCTTTTGTTACATTGGCCATTGTGTTAACCTGAATTTGACATTTTTTTGAAGTTAAGAATTTAACAATATTTAGCCTGGCAGCTAGGTTTTTCCTTAAGTATGTACAATGTGCCTTAAAACTGAGTATATTATCAAAAATAATACCAAGAATTTTTAGCTTATTGGTTTCGTCAATCTCTACATTTTTAAATGTTACAATTAGATTAGGGCAGTTATGTTTTTTACAGATGTGCAGTGTTTTGCATTTTTCAACCGATAATGCTGCTCCAGAAGCGTCACCCCATTTGTCTATGTCGGTAAGAATTTTTGAAAAATTCTTTTTTACGCTAGTTAAGTTAGGATGTTTCGTATAGATAATGAGATCGTCCGCATATATTCCATACTCAATCTTTTTATATTTGTCTAGGATACTGCTCACTTGATGGAAGGCAACGGTAAACAAAACAGCTGAAAGTGGGGATCCCTGCGGAATTCCATTGTGTAAAGGATAAGATTTTGACGTTTTGTTATGAACACGAACAAGAAAATTACGATTGGTCAAGAAAGCTTTGACAATGGCAAAAATTTTGGGACCAATGTTCCAAATTTGTAATTGTTCTAGTACGGCATGAATACCTACACGATCGAATGCTTTTTCAAAGTCGGTCGCTAAGATTGTAGCATGACCTTTGCTTGAAAGTGCATCGGACGCAATGTGTTGCATTTGGAGGAGAACGTCCATAGTGCTATGTCCTTTTTTAAATCCGGCTTGTTTTGCAGTCAGAAGATTATTGTACGTTATATTTTTGCCAGACACGAGAGAAGTGATATAGGGCGGTAGCTAATGATGTTGTCGGCTGTATTTTTGGGTTTGGGAATCGGGACGATTACAGCCTTGAGCCATGTGTGAGGGTAGACCCCTTTGTCGAACATTTGGTTGTAGAGTTCTAAAAGTTTATTTTTCCCATTATCAGGTAGATTTTTAATCATCGGATATGAAATCCGATCTAGCCCTCTAAATATTCGTGTTTTTTGATTTTGTATTGATCTGAAAAGTTGCTGTCATGAGAGTAATTGCACCATGTTTCTCCGAAGATTGTTGCAATTTCAGTCGGATTAGTGACAAGAGAATTGTTGTGTCGGACAAAGCGAATAGCTGTAGGTGCTACTCCCGTTAAAGTATTGATGTTGGACCATAATTTAGCGGGGGAACAGAGTGGTGTTATTTTCGAAGAAAAATCTTGCAGAGCTTTTCTTTTAGCTTCTCTCAGTTCTTTTCGGAATATGGCATTGTGTTTTTTAAATGCCACTAGGTTTTCAATCGTTTGAGAGGCTTTGAATGTTTGCCAACTCTTTTGTTTAACGTTCCGCAGTGATTAAAGTTTGGGATTCCACCAGGGGACTTGATTTCACGTAAGAAAGGGTTTGGTTTGGGGAATTGCTTTGTTGGCGGCAGACCTGATAACCTTTGAAATTTTCGAAACTTCATGGTGAATATTCTTAAATACCCATGTTCCAAATTGTTTGCTAAACTCTTTTTTAAAATATTCTCAATTGGCCAGATCAGTTTTGAATTTGGGGGTGGAACGCAAGTTTGAGAACTGAGTGTTAGTTTGTACTTCTGTTAGAATTGGGAAGTGGTCACTTCCGAATAACTCATCAAAAACTTTCCACTTACAACGAATAGATAGTTCTGAGGAGCAGAGTGAGAGGTCTACGTGGGTGAATGTTTTTCGTGTGGAAAAGTGTGTTGGGGATCCGTCGTTAAGTATAATAACATTTTCAGCAAGTATGACATCTTCAATTATCTTACCCCTAGTACTAGCAGTTTTTGATCCCCACAGTGGGCTCCACCCATTAAAGTCCCCGACAATCAATAGATATTTGCTTGGGTTTTGAAATAGGGTTCTCAGCTCTCGGGCGAGTAATTGATATTGAGGTGGGATGTAAACGTTTATTATGGTATTGATAGAATATTGCAATATGTTGGAATAACATTGTGGCGTATGTGGCGTTTTATAAGTATACCTAAGCCTTGTTTGGCTGAGTTTGAAAAATTATAAAAGTATGATTTGTAAGCTTTGGGAACCTCTGTTGTGTTATGGGTATTAGGTAGATGCGTTTCCTGTAGGCAGATTACGTCTGGGCTTGAATCTTTAATTAGCAGAGAAAGCTCCGCATAATTGTTATAATAACCATGCATATTCCACTGCACAACTTTAAGGGACATTTGCAATGTTAGATAATATATAAATAGGTCAATGTATGTATATATGTAAATATAGATATGTAAGTATAAGTATGTATGTAAATATGTATGTATGTAAATATGCGTAATATTCAAATATGTGAATTTTCCTTTTACTTATGTTGTAATTTTTTTTGTTTTTTACTGTGTATGTTAATGGTTAGGTGGATTTTGTTTCTCTATATTATTGTAGGGTGTTGAGTTTAATGAATTCAGGTACTAAGTGTAGGAGCTCAGCGGGCAGCGGTGTTAGATATGCATTTATGTTTGTTAGATCTGGGCGGTTTGTAATGCTACTGTCACCTTCGAGTGGAGGTGTATTTGGTGAAGGTGAATTAGGTAGTGGCGTAGGTTTGACATGCTGTTAATCGTGTTGATGTTCGGAGAGAAGAGAGGCTTCGGGTAGTGATTGCTGGGTGTCGTTGCTGTTGTTGTTGTTGAGGTGGAAATTGGGAGTAACTTCGGTATTGGTATGTTCTCTGGTTTTATGCTGTTTGCTTTCGTCTAAGTTGAATTTAGTATTGATGTTCGTGAGTTGGTGTTGGGAGGAATTGAATGTTTGTGAAAAATTGCCAGTCGGTGTGCTGCTTTTTGTGCTGATTGAATTTTGTTTTTTATTTGTTGATTTGGTGGATAGGACTTTGGACTGTGTCATGTTTATTTTCTGTGCGGTGATAGTTGAATATGGTTTGGGAGCAGTGTTGTAGCCGAATGAGTTGACGGCTAATCGTCTGGCTTCTCTCATCGTACACCTTTTCGTAGTTTTTATTTTTAATATTTCTTTTTCTTGTTGAAATTTTTTACATTCCCTTGACGACGCTGCGTGTTGTTCTTGACAATTAGCGCAACTTATACGATTACATTGATTTGGTGAGTGAGGTGGGAGGTTGCATGTAACACAACTCGGTGAGTTTCTGCAGTGTTTGGTTGTGTGTCCCATAATTTGGCATGACTTCATCTCATTGGGTTTGAAATGTATTCTCGTATTTTGACAGAGTGTCAACATATGTCAATTTTTGCCGGAAGGTTATACCGGTCGAATGTTGGTAATACAACTCCACATGGAAACGATTTTCCGTCTATTGTTTTTTTAAATTTGAAAGCTTCCACTACACCTTGAACGCTTAGCAAGAGTATTCAGCTAAGGTCTTGTTGCCGTCAATCGCAGACACAATCGCGAATTTGGGGTTGTCTTTAATTGTTTGTGGGAGTTCGGGTAAGTCAAGTGTCACTTTTTCGAGCTGTTTTCTTTTTTTCTTCGCTTTGGGTGAATCGGCCAGTATAGAGAACCGATTCCCCCCCCGTGAGGTCAGGCCCAGGGGCCATAAATAATTCTTTAAACACTACTTTTAGAGTACCGCTTTTTGTACGAAGTATCAAATACACGAGTTAAACGTTGTTATTGCTAACTTTAACCACAAAGAAATACCGATCAGTAGAAAAGGCAGATATCTAATTAAGACGTACGCATACGCTAGTAGCTATGTGGGGCGTAGCTAGCCGCTACAACAACAACAACATTAAATCTGTCTTGGGTAGTATATTGATACCATTTTTTTTTATGTATGTATGAAAATTAGTTTTTATTTACATTAAAGTTTGCAATTCATCGTTGGTTATGTAAGTAAGTATGAATTTTTTTTTAATTCTCATGAATTACATCTGGCGCTTGTCGACCACATCTCTCATTCTATGCGTAGTGTTGCTCATTCTAGGGTCGTAAAAGCTTGTTTACTTCGGAATTCGTATGCAATAAAAACAAAAGCAATTATTAGTTGTGAATATATTTGCTAGTTAGCACAGTATATTCAGCGAAAAACCTGTATTTAATATCGTTTGCGTTCAAGAACATGCTTTCAACCATAAACTTGTTCGCTGTCCCTCATTTTCGAACGATAATAGTAAATAAAATTCTCCTCACTTAAATATGAGCAGCCCGAACATTTCGGATGCCGGAGCCATATAATTTATTAATTTATTGATGTCTATTGGTAACAATAGGTACAAATATATAGAAATATACAAATATGGTAAGGACTAAAATACAAATAATAACAAATAAAAACAGGGCTGTCTTCGGCTATGCCGAATGCTGCATACCTTTCATGAATGGGAGCGGTATGCTCTATTTCTCGGATCTTTACTGCTACTATATTGCCAATAATTATAGATATATTTGAAAAGTGTCAATCCTTTAGCTGCTTAAATGAAGGAGAATATTGCGGATGCCGGAGGCATATAATTTATTAAGTTATTGATGACTAATGGTAACAGTAGGTACACACATATAGAAATATACAAATATGCAAAGGGCTAAAATACAACTAATAACAATTTATTGATGTCTAATGGTAACAATAAAAACAGGACTGTTTTCGGCTATGCCGAATGCTGCATACCTTTCATGAATGAGAGAATTGTATGAGAGCGTTATGCTATATTTCTCTGATTTTTTTTGGTAATATATTGCTAATAATAACAGATATATTTGAAATATGTCCATCTCTGAAGGAGAATATTATAACAATCGGCTCCGATACACGTTATAGTCGTCCGATCTAGCCGATTTCGACTAGAGTGTTCCTGTGAAGTTTGGCTATTTTTAAAAAAGTTGCAACCTGTCGGAAAAATTAAATTTGTTAAAATATGTAAGTAAAGTAATACGGTATAGCTATCAACTGGAGGGTATTTGAGAAATATATATAAGAATACTTACATCAAAAGATATTTTAACGAGTGTTGCAACCTGGTCAAAACTTGAAAAATACTGAATATCTATTGCATTTCACATCAATAAGGGTATCAAACGTAAGGTTTGGATTCATAGATACTTGGAGAGTGTTCCTGTGAAGTTTGGATATTTTCGAAAGAGTTCCCACCTGTCAGAAAAATAAAAGTTGTTTTAATAAGTAAAGAAATACGATACATAAATATATCAAATGGAAGGTATTTCAGAAAGATATTTAAGAACACTTACATAAAAAAATATTTTAAAAGTGTTGCCACCTGGTAAAAAATTTAAAAATAAGGAATATCTACTACGTTTCACATCAAATATTACAATATGGGCATCAAACGGAAAGTATTGGAGAAAGATTAAAGCCGAACATATTTTTGCGTAGAGTTGTGTGTATTAAAATCTATTTCGCAGGTTGATACGTATCCGGGAGCTTTTTGGGAATATTTCAGTCAAGACCAATTATCGCCTTAGTTTTTCATTTAGAGACATAGTATACATATACATACATGCTTTATATAGATGAACATATACTACGTTAAAGCCAGAGTCGTGTAAATCCTCACTAGGTTGCAATTTGAAAACGGCATTTATTTAATATTCAAAAACCAAATAGAGAACAAATCTTACAAGAAAATACTTACATACAAAAAAAATTTTCTGTATACACGAACTCAAATAAATAAGGGGTTGCAAACTATACCGTTTTTTTTAAATTGAGGGAAGGTACTTGCAGAAAGATAAATCTAAGGATTCTCAATCTTTTTAAGAGAAATATCAATATTTTTAAGAGGAAGGTACCTTCATAGCTAATATATTCGCTTATAGCAAGGGCGCAAACGTTCAACATACAGAGTATTATTATTTACATTTAATTGACAAAAAAGGTAAATAATGCCACAACTGGAAGCAAAAGTCCAAAACTGTCGACTGAATACACAGCAACGGAGGAACGACAAAATGTCCTACTTCAACATAAGCAAAGCAGAGAGACAAGGTTGAGAAATGTAGAAACGGAAAAACCAACGGAAATCTCGCCTTCAGCAAAATCATGTGAGAGCTTCAACCTCCAGAGATGCTGAATCACTAGAACAACGAGAATCTCGCCTCCAACAAAATCGTGTGAGAGTTTCTACCTCCAGAGATTCTGTAAATCCCGAACAATGCAACGAAAGGTTTCGCAATAATCTATCACGATCGACTTATTCAAGAGAAATAACACATTAAATGTTGGCGGCATACAATTATGATAAAAACGGAGACTACAAAAACATGATGTCGCCATTGGACCGACGAATAAAGTTTGTTTGCATTGCCATGCTTTGAAGTTCACAAAGCATGACCAGGCATGTGTTGTTCAAATGGTAAAATAGTTTTATCATCGTTAATTGAGCCACCTGCACCACTTCTTAGTTACCTTTCTGGCACTACTCTTATTTCAAACCACTTCTTGAAAAACATACGTATGTAAGTACGACTCTTGCTTTCAAATTACTTCGGCTGACGGTGGTTACATGCCAACATTCTAACTTCAAATATTCAAAATATTCAAAATATTATTCACAAAATAGATTCATTGCTCCATGTGCTACAACAAAATGCAATATTTATACAAACTTATTTCACTGGAAATGATGAACAATTAGTTCTGGGATCAGACGCGAAATCACTTCATGCTTACAGGCAATGCTTCTTGAACTAAACAGTTTGATCCGTCTCTTTAAAACAGCTATAGATCAAATGCCATCAGATGACTATACTGTTGTAATTAGAAATATCCGAAATAGTTCTATAACTTCAACCATTAAAAAAAAAAAACCTGTTGTTTTTTCATAAAAATCTTCCATAAACTGGCCTTGAGCTCAATAAAAATTGTAAAATTAACATTTACTAGGCCAATAGAAAAATACACAAACATTTATATGCAAGGATGAGCACGCCTTAAATGCATTCTAATATAATGTAAATTACTTGAATACAGAATTTGCAAATAAAACACAAACAAGTTAAATAGCGGCAGATCAGTTGCTCTTGTTTGTAGTTGATTTGTTTAAGGAAGATGAAATAAACACAACAGCCAACTCGGCTAGCGTAGCACAATAGGTAGCGTATTGGCTCTGCAACTCCGAGCTCCCGGGTTCAAAGCCTGAGAGAAGTGGTTATGAAAAATTTAATTAAAAATAATTTAATTTAATAATCAAAAAGAAGTCTGATGAGGAAATGTGGTGATTTCCGAAATAGTACTATAACTTTAACCATTAAAAAACTGTTGTTGTTTTTTCACAAACAAATCTTCCATAAACTGGCCTTGAGCTCAATAAAATTATAAAATATTAACATTTTACTAGGCCAACAGAAAAATGAACAAACATTTGTAGACAAGGATGAGTACGCCTTTAAAATGCATATAATATAAAGTAAAAATATTTATACAGAATTTGCAAAATAAAAACACAAACAACAACCACACAAACAAGTTAAATAGCGCCAGATCAGTTGCTCTTGTTTGTAGTTGGTTTGTTTAAGGAAGATGAAATAAACACAACAGCCAACTCGGCTAGCGTAGCACAATAGGTAGCGTATTGGCTCTGCAACTCCGAGCTCCCGGGTTCAAAGCCTGAAAGAAGTGGTTATGAAAAACTAAATTAAAAATAATTTAATTTAATAATCAAAAAGAAGTCTGATGAGGAAATGTGGTGATTTCCGAAATAGTACTATAACTTCAACCATTATAAAACTGTTGTTGTTTTTTCACAAACAAATCTTCCAAAAACCGGCCCTGAGCTCAACAAAATTATAAAATATTAACATTTTACTAGGCCAACAGAAAAATGAACAAACATTTGTAGATCAAAGAATATTTTAAAAATTATTCGAATCGAAAATATTTAAACATTCACACACTTTTTGTCATTTCTTTCAATTTCACATACAACCAAGCATTCGGATTCAATTCACAAAAATTTATGTGAATGTGAAATTGGGAGAACTAAACATGTGATATCAAACCGAACCCACAGGGAAATTTGTGAATGTGAAACTGGGAGCACGGCTGATAGATATTTTGGTAAGTGTAAATTTCATGCCTTAGACAGCGAAAAACTTTACGTGGAACTTTTAACGGGTTTTTCTCGAAACTGTCTTTCAAAACGATGCCCACGATTTCTCAGGTTCTACTAAACCGATTTACTTAAAATTTTTAAATCGTAGGAATGGGCACGTGCCAATTTTTGAGACCCCCACTTCATTAACTGATAATTTATTGGTATTTCCAACTTTCTTATTTTTTGATTTTTTTCTGTATTCTTCTAATATTAATAAATAAGTAATTAAAAAGTGGATAGTAAAAATATTGATTGCCTTTTTTTTACGAGACTCAAAAATTACCTGAAATGCATACCTCTACACCGAAATTCCCCATTAAATCTGTCTTGGGTAGTATATTGATAACATTTTTTTTATGTATGTATGAAATTTAGTTTTTCTTTACATTAAAGTTTGCAATTTATCGTTGGTTATGTATGTAAGTATGCATTTTTTTTGTTTCTCATTAATTACATCTGAAATTTAGTTTTTCTTTACATTAAAGTTTGCAATTTATCGTTGGTTATGTATGTAAGTTTGCATTTTTTTTTTAATTCTCATGAATTACATCTGAAATTTAGTTTTTCTTTACATTAAAGTTTGCAATTTATCGTTGGTTATGTATGTAAGTATGCATTTTTTTAATTTTCATGAATTAATTCTGAAATTTAGTTTTTCTTTACATTAAAGTTTGCAATTTATCGTTGGTTATGTAAGTATGCATTTTTTTTTAATTCTCATGAATTACATCTGGCGCTTGTAGGCCACATCTCTCATTCTATGCGTAGTGTTGCTCATTCTAGGGTCATAAAAGCTTGTTTACTTCGGAATTCGTATGCAATAAAAACAAGCAATTATTAGTTGTGAATATATTTGCTAGTTGTCACAGTGTATCCAGCGAAAAACCTGTATTTAATATCGTTCGCGATCAAGAACATGCTGTCAACCATAAACTTGTTCGCTGTCCCTCATTTCCGAACGAGTGACACTCAAAAATACCTGGGAAGTGATGTTATTTTTCTTGTAGGTCTTATCGAGTAGAACGAGAATCCAATTTTGGAATTTGTCAAACAACCACAAAATCTCGACTTAACCTTAAAAAACCCATTTTTCGTGCTTTTGCGCACTTCTTACCCCATATCTTAGCTAATTAACAACCGATTTTCATTCATAAGAACGGTTAAGGAAAGAAGAAACTCAGACCTTTTGAAAGATTATTAGACGTCTTAATAAAGCTAAAGAAATTTACTTGTTTTTGCACTACAAACTTAAATTTTGCTACCCTTTTTCTTCTTTTTTTGACTTAGGCGATATTTTCACACACTATTTTATAAAAGCACAAAATGAGTTTTGATTAGATTCAAAGAGTACGTTTTTAACGAATGTTTCTTTTAAAAAATCGGCCAAAAAGTGACTGAGTTATTTTACTTTTTATAAGAACGAAATTTTTGCAAAAATTTACAACAAACTTAATTTACTAATAAATATTATTAAATGAAAATATATAGATCAAAAGTGCTTTTTTGACCGTATTTTCCTTAGGTCAGCATCGTCAGTTTCGCGTTGTACTGACCAGCAATATTCTGCCATCATATTTATTTTGGTTTTTCCTTCGAAACGTTTTTCGATCGTAGCCATTTCTTGGTGGAAGTGTTCGCCTTGTTCATCACTGGCCCAGATTATGTGGGAAGAAGTCCAAATGCGAATGCAAGAAATGAATTTTTATCGACATGTTGCAACCCATTTCACCATATGCACTTAAAAATTCGTTTGCAACGGTGATGTAGTCGTCGCTTCTGTTGTTCCCAAGGAAATTATCACATAGCGCTACAAAACTCTTCCATGCACGTTTCTCAACACAGCTTAACTTGTTCATAAAGGTAACGTCGCTCATAATTTTGCGAATTTGAGGTCCAATGAATATACCTATATACACATATTATAAAAAAATAAAAAACAAGTAGGTATGAAAACAAATTAATAAATACCGGCTTTTATTTTAGCTTCACTTAATTTTCGGAAGACAGTTTTAAGATAAAGAAAAGCTTCGCTATTAACATCCAATTTCTTAACAAATTGTTTCATGTATCCCAGCTTTAAGTGTAGTGGTGGTAAGATAACATCCTCAGATTTTACTAATGGGAGGCTTATAACGTTTTTCCTACCTATCTGATGCGACTCTCGAGATGGCCATGCTTTGCGATCATAGCGATTGGATGCCCGACTATCCCATTCACAAAGGTAGCAAGGATATTTTGTGTAGCCACCTTTCATGCCAAATAAAATTGTCAACACTTTTAAGTCAGCGATGACTTTCCATTTATACGTGGCATAGTCGATCAACCATGCGCGATTGGAACTGATGGTAAGAGATTTTCATTGTGTAATAACACAGCTTTTAAACCTAAGGGTGACATTACAGACTTCATTAAGGGAACACGAATGTATTTTTTTTTTTAGGGTACATACTTTTACACGATCTATCATTGAAAAGTCGCCATTCATCTGCATTATAATTATAATTTAAAGCCGAAAATAATTTGGGTTTATTTACACAATGTACTAGATCACAGCCATTGCCATCAGTTTTAAAACTTTCTCTAAGTATCAAAGTGCGGTCGCTTTTTCTACTTGATGTTATTTGAAAATATTTTTCCACTAAATTCCACTGCTTTAGTCGTGAACCGAGGACATCAGATTCTCGTTTCGATAAATGCAAATCACGCACGAGATCGGCGAAATCAGAATTTGAAACCAAATGCCTTTCCGTTGATTTTGATTTACAAGGAAAGAATTCTTCCTCTACTAAATATGTTTCTCCAGCATCAATTGACTCACTTTTTTAGGCACTTCGGCATTTAAGTATTTTGGTTTTGTAACCGTAACAACATTCGCATACTTTACGTTTCTCCGCGATTTAAAATTGTGACCTGAAACGTTTGTTTTGCAAAAATAACAATCGTCTTGTTTATGATATGCCGATGATGCCAAGTCATAGCCACAGAAAAGGGCAAAGTACTTGATTGTTGAACTTTAAATTGTTTTAATAAGCCACAAAAGTAGCAAAACTTATTACGCTTGTCGCACATTTGTTTTACTTTACCACGATTTTTATCCAATTTAACAGCAAACACAACAAAAGATAAGCAACACGTGCACTTCAGTATAACGGAAATTTATAAAGACTTCAAAATTGAGTAAAAACTCAAAAATTAAGTGATAATTTCCTTGGGAACAAAACAAGCAAATTTTTGCAAAAATTTCGTTCTTATAAAAAGTAAAATAACTCAGTCACTTTTTGGCCGATTTTTTAAACGAAACATTCGTTGAACTCGGTATTAAACGTACTCTTTGAATCTAATCAAAACTCATTTTGTGTTTTTATAAAATAGTGTGTGAAAATATCGCCAAAGTCAAAAAAAGAAGAAAAGGGGTAGCAAAATTTAAGTTTGTAGTGCAAAAACAAGTAAATTTCTTTAGCTTTATTAAGACGTCTATATATCTTTCAAAAGGTCTGAGTTTTTTTCCTTAACCGTTCTTATGAATGAAAATCGGTTGTTAATTAGCTAAGATATGGGCTAAGATGTGCGCAAAAGCACGAAAAATCGGTTTTTTAAGGTTAAGTCGAGATTTTGTGGTTGTTTGCCAAATTCTAAAATTGGATTCTCGTTCTACTCTATAAGACCTACAAGGAAAATAACATCACTTCCCAGGTATTTCGACTTCATTCTCCTTTGTAGCACTGTGTAATAGTAAATAAAATTCTCCTCACTCAAATATGAGCAACCCGAACATTACGGATGCCGGAGCCATATAATTTATTACTTTATTGATGTAACAATAGGTACAGATATATAGAAATATACAAATATAATAAAGACAAAAATACAACTAATGACAAATAAAAACAGGGCTGTTTTCTGCAATGCCGAATGCTGCATACCTTTCATAATTGGGAGCTGTGTGCTCTATTTCTCTGATCTTTACTGCTACTATATTGCTAATAATTATAGATATATTTGAAAAATGCCAATCCCTTAGCTGCTTAAATGAAGGAGAATATTGCGGATGCCGCAGGCATATAATTTATTAATTTATTGATGTCTAATGGTAACAGTAGTTACACACATATGTACATACATATATAAATACACAAATATGCTAAGGACTAAAATACAACTAATAACAAGTTATTGATGTCTAATGGTAACAATAAAAACAGGACTGTTTTCGGCTATGCCGAATGCTGCATACCTTTCTTGAATGAGAGAATTGTATGGCAGTGGTATGCTATATTTCTCTGATCTTTACTGGTAATACATATATTGCTAATAATAACAGATATATTTGAAAAATGTCAATCCCTTAGCTGCTTAAATGAAGGAGAGTATTATAACAATCGGGTCCGATACACGTTATAGTCGTCCGATCTAGCCGATTTCGACTAGAGTGTTCCGGTGAAGTTTGGCTATTTTTAAAAGAGTTGCAACCTGTCGGAAAAATAAAATTTGTTAAAATATGTAAGTAAAGTAATACGGTATAGCTATCAACTGGAGGGTATTTGAGAAAGATATATAAGAATACTTATGTACATCAAAAAATATTTTAGCGAGTGTTGCCAGCTGGTCAAAACTTGAAAAACAATGAATACCTATTGCATTTCACATCAATAAGGGTATCAAACGTAAGGTTTTGATTTATATTTACTTGGAGATTGTTTGTTTACGCCAGCTGTTTTAGCAGTCACAATTGATTCTGCGATTGTGAATTATTATAATTCCACTTGCAGATGTCGCTGTGATAGTACGGGGACAGGGACTCGTTACTTTCTCTCCCTTTTCTCGAGTCCTGTTACCCGTACCGTTTGATGGGTTTCGGCTTCTGCGAAAATCCCGCACTCTTCCACTTTCTGAAGAGACGCCCCCAACGCTACACGTAAGGTCTTGCTTTATTTTGTATATTTAACCCCCAATTCTTTTTCAGCAGTGATTATCTTATACAATGTACTGCTTGCCGTAGAATTCATCAGGAATTCCCAGCACCTAACTCCTTCCTGCTCGAACATGGTCCTTCGAGCCGGATCTGAACCAGCGACCTATATGATCGAGTATTGAAAGAGTACTTGGAACTGAACCATATGATTCCAGTCAGGACCTCGGGCCAGTCATCGTATTATCTACCTCATCATGCCGTCGTGAAACCGGAAAGCACCACCACCAAGGTACGAGTGGTGTTAAATGCATCGTGCCCCACATCGAATGGAGTAAGTTCGAACGATGTGTTATACCCCGGCCCCATCTTACAAGCAGATTTGGTGTATTTACTGTTGAAATGGCGTTTGTTCAAATGTCTTTAACGCAGGCATAGAAAAGATGTACAGGCAAATCATGCTCAACCCCGAACACACTCGTTTTCAGCGAATCCTGTTTAGAGAATCCCAAGAAGAAGAATTGCAGGACTTCGAACTGAAGACCGTTTCGGAGTGAATTGTGCCCCGCATCTGGCAATAAGAACCCTGCTTCAACTCGCGGAAGATGGGAAAGCGAAATTTCTACTTGCGACAAAAGTGTTGAAGCAATATACATATGTATGTGGATGACGTGTTAGCAAGAGCACATGATTGCACAACAGCAATTGAAATGCGCGATCAGGTGATTGAAGCTCTCAAAAGCGCAAGTTTCCCCCTGAGGAAGTGGACATCAAACTCCAAGAAAAGCTTGGCGGGATTGCCAAAGGAACACATCTACAAAGAGAACTTTTTGGAAATTGATGACATGAGTGAAACAAAGTTGTTGGGAATCCGATGGAATGCAGTCGATTCCTGAAAAGCAGAAATACACCAAGCGGGAAGTAATTTCTTGTGTAGCTACATAAGTTGTTCGACCCAGCAGGATGGCTGTGGCCGATCATAGTGGTGGCCAAAATTTTGATGCAAGATATATGGCTATCTAAAATAGACTGGGATGATAGTCTACCCCGAAACTTGCTACTACGATGGAAGACATTTCTGGACAATTACGATAATGTTCAGAACATTAAAATTCCCCGTTGGACTCATTTCATGCCATGGAAATATGTGGAAATCCATGGATTTTGTGATGCCTCGGAAAAGGCATACGCAGCGGCGTTATATATCAGAGTTCGCGAGCGCACATCGAATGCGACTCCTCACATTAATTTGCTGACAGGCAAGACGAAAGTAGCTCCAGTGAAAACTGTCTCCCTTCCCCGTTTAGAGCTGTGCGGAGCTTTATTGTTAGCGGAACTAATTAATGCTTTTATTCCACAGCTTGAGATTGTGTAGCCAGCAATATATAAATGGATGGACTCTACGATCGTGTTTTCATGGCTCAAAAAACCGGCCTGTACCTGGAAAACGTTTGTGGCTAATCGAGTCGCAAAAATCGAGGAATTGGTAGGCGTATCTGGCTGGAATCTCGTGGAGTCAGCAGATAATCCAGCGGATCTCGGCAGTAGAGGCTTCACCCCCCAGGAACTTCAAGCCAGCGCTTTGTGGTGGTATGGACCAAATTGGCTTAAAGAAGAGCCATCAACTTGGCCCTACCACAAAAACGATTCTGCGTTAGAAACGGAGTTAGAGCAAAAGACGATTCAGGTTTATGTAGCAGGGTTTTCGGAGTGAGAAGACATTCTGGAGAGGTTCTCCGACTTTTCACGAACATTGAGAGTGATAGCACGGATTTTCAGATTCTATCGTAAAATCCACCCTGTCCATAATGTGGCTGCTAAAGAGCAGACAGAGGAATTAACAGCAGAAAAAATAAAGAAGGAAGAAGGCGCGCGAACAGGTAATGGCAGCTTTACCCACGGAACGAACGGAAATTTCCAGGCCGTTTACAAGTACCGGAATCGATTTCACAGGCCCGTTCGAAATCAAAAGTTTTACCGGCAGAGCGTTCCGAATAACTAAGGGCTCTATTTCTCTGGGTTTCTCTGCAAATCATTTAGAGGCCAGACGCAAAAGATAAAGCGATCCAGCAAACGTTTTGCCGGAGGTGGAAAGCAGAATACCTGAAGGAATTACAGAAACGGACCTAGTGAAAACTTCCGCAACGCGACATCGAGGTTCACGATCTGGTCGTCGTCAAGCAAGATAACCTCCCCCCAAATGAATGGCGACTTGGCAGAGTAATTAGAGTTTTTTCAAGTCCCGACAGACGCGTACGTGTCGTAGAATTACGAACGGCGCGTGGAAACATAACACGACCAATTGTGAAATTGGTTCTTTTACCACGGTTTTAAACAAAATTTCTAACTTTACTTCTCTTTCCCTACCAAAAGTACTTAAAATTTTGAAAATAGAGACCACTACCAAATCTGGAATGAGAAACTGCCCCGTATGCCCCAAGAACCACCCGTTGCTATACTGCCGGGTGATGCGCAGAATGGGGCCAGCCGAGAGACTGCGTGCTGTCCTTGTGCATCGGCACTGCGCGAATTGCATGTCGCCGCACCATACGGTAAAAAATTGTCCGTCGCCCCAAAACTGCGACCAATGCAGCGAGAGGCACCACAGTCTCCTTCACCTCTACGAGAAGGCAAGAGGGAAGGAAGACAGGCCTCTACCCGCTCTTGAGCCCGAAGAGCTCCGTCGACGACGCTACAGTGCGTATAACGTTCAACCTCTGAGAGAGTCGAGCGACGAAGAGGTGTTGGAGATCGACGCCGAAAACGATGAGATGGTGGAAGAAACGGCATCACCTGCATCCAACGGGCCACCGGCAGCCAGACCACGACTGTCGGTTATGCGGTCGGCAGTCCAGTTGCCCCCTCCCGTTGCCACAACGCACCACCCAAGAAGTTGCAGCAGATCCGACCGCGCCGCGGTGTGAGAGACGCCCGAGAGCGTATTACGGTCACAGCCCGTACCGCTTCAGGGCTATCTGTCCTCACGCCAACGGTAGCGGTCGGGATAATGATGAGAGGAAGACCGCAATTGGTGAGACCGATCGTATAATCAGGGCAGTCGCGGTCATCGATTTCGCAGCAGCTGGCGTGAAGGTTGCATTTGTTGCACAACCGTAAAAATTCACGTCAGTTCTCGCTAAAAGGGTGGAAAGAGCGGCTCCAGGTGACCGGGAATGTGCAGACACATCTGCCCCGCATTACCCCCCCAGCGCACACTCGACGCGTAGTCAACGAATTTGACAATTTCCGGCTGGTGGACCCTAATTTTCACCGCTCAAACGCGGTATCGCTGATCTTGAGAGCCGAGGTGTATGTGATGATCCTGCGCCCAGGACTGATGGCAGTGACTCCCACCCGACCGGCCGCGCAGAACACAATGTTCGGGTGGATGGTTTCTGGCGGCACCATGTACTAGATTTAGCTCGTAGCTTATAATTTCTTTTAATCTTTCTCTTTTGTTAATTTGAGAATTTTGCATTGTATATAAATGAATTTTTGATTTAACTTATTTCATAATTTGTTACGCTAAAGAATTGTTATCTATCGAATTACTGGTGTTATAAAATAGCAAATTTTATATATCTTATCGAAACAAATTTTGTAGTTATTTTATTGCAGCGATACTGCAAGGCGGGCGGCATGTTTACGGCAGCTGTTTTAGCAGTCACAATTGAATCTGCCATTGTGAATTATTATAATTCCACTTGCAGATGTCGCTGTGATAGTACAGGAACAGGGAATCGTTACTTTCTCTCCCTTTTTCTCGAGTCCTGTTACCCGTACCGTTTGATGGGTTTCGCCTTCTGCGAAAATCCAGCACTCTTCCACTTTCTGAAGAGACGCCCCCAACGCTACACGTAAGGTCTTGCTTTCTTTTGTATATTTAACCCAAAATTCTTTTTCAGCAGTGATTATCTTATACAATAAACTTGGCAAGCCCCAAGTTGCATTTAAATTGAATTTAAGTTTGTGTGTTTTAATTTGCGAGGCAGCATTCAGCCTATTAGTTGAAGGATCTCAAATTTTCAGAGGATCGCCTTTCTATTTTTCGAACCCCGTTGCCGTGGAATTCATGAGGAGTTCCCGACCCTTAACTCCTCCCCGCTCGAACAGTGTTCCTGTGAAGTTTGGCTATTTTTAAAAGAATTGCCACCTGTCAGAATAGAAGTTGTTTTAATAAGTAAGAATAGAAATACCATACATAAATAAATCAAATGGCATATATTTCAGAAAGATATTTAAGAACACTTACATCAAAAAATATTTTAAAAGTGTTGCCACCTGGTAAAAAATTTAAAAATTATGAATATCTACTACGTTGCACATTAATTATTACAATATGGGCATCAAACGGAAGATATTGTAGAAAGATTAAAGCCGAACAGGTAGAGTTGTGTGTATTAAAATCTATTTCGCAGGTTGATACGTATCCGGGAGCTATTTGAGAATATTTCAGTCAAGACCTATTATCCTATAGATGTACATATACTACGTTAAAGCCAGAGTCGTGTAAGTCTTCACTAGGTTGCAATTTAAAAACGGCAGTTATTTAATATTCAAAAACCAAATAGAGAACAAATCTTACAAGAAAATACTAACATATAAAATAATTTTTCTGTATACACGAACTCAAATAATTAAGGGGTTGCAAATTCTACCGATTTTTTTTTTATTTAGGAAAGGTACTTGCAGACAGATAAATCTAAGCATTCTCAATCCTTTTAAGAGAAAGATCAATATCTTTAATGGCAAGCTGCCTTCTTAGTTAATAGATTCGCTTATAGCAAGGGTGCAAACGTTCAACATACAGAGTATTATTATTTACATTTAATTGACAATAAAGGAAAATAATGCCACAATAAAAGCAACAGTTGGAAGAAAAACAAGTCCGAAAACAGACGAGTGAATACACAGCAACGGAGGAACGACGAAATGTCCTACTTCAGCATAACCAAAGCAGAGAGAGAAGGTTAAGAAAAGTGGAAACGGAAAAACCAACGGAAATCTCGCCTTCAGTAAAATCATGTAAGAGCTTCAACCTCCAGAGATGCTGAATCACTAGAACAACGCGAATCTCGCCTCCAACAATATCGTGTGAAAGCTTCAACCTCCCGAGATGCTGAAACACTAGAACAACGAGAATCTCGCCTCCAACTAAATCGTGTGAGAGTTTCTACCTCCAGAGATTCTGGAAATCCCGAACAATGCAACGAACGGTTTCGCAATAATCTATCACGATCGACTTATTCAAGAGAAATAACACATTAAATGTTGGCGGCATACAATTATGATAAAAACGGAGACTACAAAAAACATGATGTCGCCATTGGACCGACGAATAAATTTGTTTTCATTGCCATGCTTTGAAGTTCACAAAGCATGACCAGGCATGTGTTGTTCAAATGGTAAAATAGTTTTGTTATCGTTAATTGAGCCACCTGCACCACTTCTTAGTTACCTTTCTGGCACTACTCTTATTTCAAACCACTTCTTGAAAAACATACGTAAGTACGACTCTTGCTTTCAAATGACTTCGGCTGACGGTGGTTACATGCAACATTCAAAGTTCAAAGCCAAATATCCACAAAATCGATTCATTTCTCCATGTGCTACAACAAAATGCAATATTTATACAAATTTATTTCACTGGAAATGACTCTTGCTTTCAAATGACTTCGGCTGACGGTGGTTATATGCCAACATTCTAAGTTCAAGCCAAATATCCACAAAATCGATTCATTGCTCCATGTGGTACAACAAAACGCAATATTTATACAAATTTATTTCACTGAAAATGATGAACAATTAATTCTGGGATCAGACGCGAAATCACTTCACGCTTGCAGGCAATGCTTCTTGAACTTCAAATGCCATCCGATGACTATACTGTTGTAGTTAGAGCAGACAAAACTCCTTCTGGTGAACACGAAAGGCGCTTCAATGCTCTGGTTACAGGGGATGTTACAATTGTAATAGTTGGCACCGAATTCGATCGACGAGACATCATCATCCACCGGAGAAATTCTAATGTGCAGAGAGTATCTGAAACACATCGATCGAATGACGAACTCCAATATCCAGCGATGTTTTCACATGGAGAAGTTGGCTAACATTTCAACATTAGGCAAGTCAACCCCAGCACACAAGAAGAGGCGACAAAGAAAGTGTCCTGCATAGATTATTATACACACCGCATCATGATTCGTGGTGATGAATCCAATCATATCTCAAAATGTCGTGCGTTATTCCAACCGTTTCAACATTGTGGACATGTACGCGAAAGTGGAAAGTGAGATTCTTCTGATCATTCGGCTAAATTAAAGGAATCTGCACGTTTCAGAAAACGTCCATTTACGTGATGCAGTTGATAATGATGGAAATATTACTAATATTGGACAAATGGTTATTTTACCAGCAACGTATACAGGTAGCCCGCGACACATGCACGAATACGAGGGAGATGATATGACGTGCTTGGTAAAGTATGAACTACCCAGACCAATTCATCACCTTTATATTCTATCCATAATGGAGTGAAATACCGGAAATGCTTTTCGCGGGCCAGAGCCCTTCGCACAGACATGACATTCTCGCTCGAATTTTCAAGCAAAAGCTGATAAGTCTGATGAACGATGTCACGAAGAATTTTATTTTTGGAGAAACCCAGTGCTTGATGTACTCAATTGAATGGCAAAAAAGGGCTTACCATACGCTCGCATTTAAATTTGGTTGATGCAAAATATAAATTAGAATTTTGCTAACAAACCGAAACAAATTTCGATTCGAAAATTCGAACATGGAAATTACAACTCTGAAATGTGTATACTTGAAGTGTAAAATTATTCAATAATTCTAATTCAATAGTAATTTGATCTTTGAAATATAAAAGTCAATAAAGAAACCTTCGTAATTATTAGATCTATGCTAACCTCTTCAACGCCACCAGCAAGACTACAATTTATATTCCGCGAGTTGGGAAGCGTGCCTGCGATTTTTCGCCGAAGGTGGATACTATAAAGGTGTAGTTAAGAGTTCTGAAATTGGGCTGGCGCAATCGTCCTTTAGTCAGATCGTATAATTGTTTACCCCTTTCCATTTGGACTAATTTTTCATTGCAGGCACAAACTATTCAGCTTCATTCATAGGTGTTTTCATAGCTCACCTACATTTTCCTTGTTTTCTTTGACAAATCCTCTTGCAATATCCGGATTTTCTTACATTCTACCTATTGGACCTCTCTTTGAAATTTAATGTTTTGTTCCTGAAATAGGCGGTCTTTTGTCAAATATTTTAAATTAAATTACTTACATTTAGAATCCGCGAAATTTAGCGCCTGTCAAAAAATAGTGAGAAGTGAACAATTTCGGGCGAAAACGAAACTCACAATAAGGGTGATTATGTAACTGGCCATGTTATCAATAAGAACATATTAATATGTAAGTAGTATCAAGGCAGATCTAACAGGTAACCGCAGTAGAGAAATTGCAACCATGTCAGGTTTTCTGATATACCTTTATTGTCAATAAGAACTATCAAAAAAGTCTAGTGAAAACAAAAGTTTACAATTCACAAATTCAATTCATCCAAAATAATTAAAGACAAAATGTGTATTTTTATTTCAGAACTTAATGTTTGAGTATTGGGACAGATTTGGGCATCAAATGCACCAGTTTTGCGCCAGCAATTAAATCATAGCTCGCGAAATGGGATATAGACACCACATTGTTTCCGTGAACTTGATTCCACAAGCTTTCTTGCGACACTTTTACGAAATAAACTCCTTTTACGAGCAGTTCCTTGCAGAAAACGCACTTTCTCAACTCTGTTCTAGTCGGGCACAAAATACACAACAGAAATATACAAAATAATCATTTATTTGTTGTGCAAAATGCACAATATATTTTTTTACTAAAAAGTACGAATCAGATGTAAAAAAATGTTTTTGGTTTTATTAAATGAAAACAAGGTTTGACATTTAAGATAAATGAAAAAAATCAAATTACTAATTCTACTGAGGTTACCTCTTAAAGTGGTATTTTGGTCTAGAAAAAAAAAATCGATTTTTCTTTTTTTATATTTTCAAAGTTTTACTATTTAAGAATATGTCTACAAGAGAATTTTTCAAACTTCAAATTATTTTCGGAGATATACAGGCACGGCAATTCCACAAGGTGATTTTTAAAATTCCCTGTGAAAGTGAACTAGTGTGCTCCCAATTTCACACAAATCGGTTATCGTTGTGCCAATTCACAAACAGCTGTTGTTAAAATTTCCCTTTCGGATTCAGCTATGTATGCTTTTTGAAGAGTCATCAGCAAAACACTTAAAAATACGCATATTTCAATGAATAACTATTACAGAAATGTAATAAATGGCTTCAACAAACATCAAAAAATATTTTAAAAATTATTCCAATCGAAAATAATTAAACATTCACACACTTTTTGTAATTTCTTTTCATTTCACATACAACCAAGCATTCGGATTCAATTCACAAAAATTTATGTGAATGTGAAATTGGGAGCACTAAACATGTGATTTCCAACCGAATTCACAAGCAATTTTGTGAATGTGAAACTGGGAGCACGGCTGATAGCTATTTGGCTAAGTATAAATTTAATTACTTAGGGCCAGTTTTTCAGTGCAAGTTGAACTCTGTTTGTCGTTTAAACTAAGTTTAAACTCAGTATGCAGTTTTGCAGTCAACTTTAAACGGAGTTTAAACTAAGTTTAAACGGCCGATTGTGCTCCGTTAAACTTAGTTTAACTTATCAGCTGTTTGCTGACTACTTCGTTTTGGTTGCAACAAATTTATTTGAGCGCAAGGAAACTAAGTTTAAATTTAAACTGAGTTTAACTAAACTTAGTTTAAACTGAGTTTAAACCATCACTGAAAACCTGGCCCTTAGACTGCGAAAAGCTTTACGTGGAACTTTAAATGCGTTTTTCTCGAAACTGTCTTTCAAAACGATGCCCACGATTTCTCAGGTTCTACTAAACCGATTTACCTAAAATTTTGAAATCGTGGGTATGGGCACGTGCAAATTTTTTGAGACTCCCACTTCATTAACTGATAATTTATTGGTATTTTCAACTTTTTTTATTTTTTTATTTTTTTCTGTATTCTTCAAATATTAATAAATAAGTAATTAAAAAGTGGATAGTAAAAATATTGATTGCCTTTTTTACGACACTCAAAAATTACCTGAAATTCATACCTCTACACCAGATTTCCCCATTAAATTTGTCTTGGGTAGTATATTGATAACATTTTTTTATGTATGTATGCAATTTAGTTTTATTTTACATTAAAGTTTGCAATTTATCGTTGGTTATGTATGTAAGTATGCATTTTTTTTTAATTCTCATGAATTACATCTGAAATTTAGTTTTTCTTTACATACATTAAAGTTTGCAATTTATCGTTGGTTATGTATGTAAGTATGCATTTTTTTTTAATTCTCATGAATTACATCTGAAATTTAGTTTTTCTTTACATTAAAGTTTGCAATTTATCGTTGGTTATGTATGTAAGTATGCATATTTTTTTTAATTCTCATGAATTACATCTGAAATTTATTTTTTCTTTACATTAAAGTTTGCAATTTATCGTTGGTTATGTATGTAAGTATGCATTTTTTTTTAATTCTCATGAATTACATCTGAAATTTAGTTTTTCTATACATTAAAGTTTGCAATTTATCGTTGGTTATGTATGTAAGTATGCATTTTTTTTTAATTCTCATGAATTACATCTAGCGCTTGTAGGCCACATCTCTCATTCTATGCGTAGTGTTGCTCATTCTAGGGTCATAAAAGCTTATTTACTTCGGAATTCGTATGCAATTAAAACAAAAGCAATTATTAGTTGTGAATATATTTGCTAGTTATCACAGTGTATTCAGCGAAAAACCTGTAATTAATATCGTTTGTGGTCAAGAACATGCTTTCAACCATAAACTTGTTCGCTGTCCCTCATTTCCGAACGATAACAGTAAATAAAATTCTCCTTACTCAAATATGAGCAGCCCGAACATTACGGATGCCGGAGCCATATAATTTATTAATTTATTGATGCCTATTGGTAACAATAGGTACAAAAATATAGAAATATACAAATATGGTAAGGACAAAAATACAAATAATAACAAATAAAAACAGGGCTGTCTTCGGTTATTCCGAATGCTGCATACCTTTCATGAATGGGAGAATTGTATGGGAGCGGTATGCTCTTATTCTCGGATCTTTACTGCTAATATATTGCTAATAATTATAGATATGTTTGAAAAATGTCAATCCCTTAGCTGCTTAAATGAAGGAGAATATTGCGGATGCCGGAGGCATATAACTTATTAAGTTATTGATGACTAATAGTAACAGTAGGTACAGACATATAGAAATATACAAATATGCAAAGGACTAAAATACAACTAATAACAATTTATTGATGTCTAATGGTAACAATAAAAACAGGACTGTCTTCGGCTATGCCGAATCCTGCATACCTTTCATGAATGAGAGAATTGTATGAGAGCGGTATGCTATATTCCTCTGATCTTTACTGGTAATACACTGCTAATAATAACAGACATGTATATTTCAAAAATGTCAATCTCTTAGCTGCTTAAATGAAGGAGAATATTATAACAATCGGCTCCGATACACGTTATAGTCGTCCGATCTAGCCGATTTCGACTAGAGTGTTCCTGTGAAGTCTGGCTATTTTTAAAAAAGTTGCAACCTGTCGGAAAAATTAAATTTGTTAAAATATGTAAGTAAACTAATACAGTACAGCTATCAACTGGAGGGTATTTGAGAAAGTTATAAGAATACTTACATCAAAAGATATTTTAACAAGTGTTGCAACCTGGTCAAAACTTGAAAAATAATAAATATCTATTGCATTTCACATCAATAAGGGTATCAAACGTAAGGTTTTGATTCATAGATACTTGGAGAGTGTTCCTGTGAAGTTTGGATATTTTCGAAAGAGTTGCCACCTGTCAGAAAAATAAAAGTTGTTTTAATAAGTAAAGAAATACGATACATAAATATATCAAATGGAAGGTATTTCAGAAAGATATTTAAGAACACTTACATCAAAAAATATTTTAAAAGTGTTGCCACCTGGTAAAAAATTTAAAAATAATGAATATCTACTACATTTCACATCAAATATTACAATATTGGCATCAAACGGAAGGTATTGGAGAAAGATTAAAGCCGAACATATTTTTGCGTAGAGTTGTGTGTATTAAAATCTATTTCGCAGGTTGATACGTATCCGGGAGCTTTTTGGGAATATTTCAGTCAAGACCAATTATCGCCTTAGTTTTTCATTTAGAGACATAGTATACATATACATACATCCTTTATATATGTAGATGTACATATACTACCTTAAAGCCAGAGTCGTGTAAATCTTCACTAGGTTGCAATTTAAAAACGGCATTTATTTAATATTCAAAAACCAAATAGAGAACAAATCGTACAAGAACAATTTTTCTGTGTACACGAACTCAAATAAATAAGGGGTTGCAAATTTTACCGTTTTTTTTTTTAATTGAGGGAAGGTACTTGCAGAAAGATAAATCTAAGGATTCTCAATCTTTTTAAGAGAAATATCAATATTTTTAAGAGGCAGGTACCTTCATAGCTAATACATTCGCTTATAGCAAGGGCGCAAACGTTCATACAGAGTATTATTGTTTACATTTAATTGACAAAAAAGGAAAATAATGCCACAATTGGAAGAACCACGTCCAAAACTGTCGACTGAATACACAGCAACGGAGGAACGACGAAATGTCCTACTTCAACATAACCAAAGCAGAGAGACAAGGTTGAGAAATGTGGAAACGGAAAAACCAACGGAAATCTCGCCTTCAGCAAAATCATGTGAGAGCTTCAACCTCCAGAGATGCTGAATCACTAGAACAACGCGAATCTCGCCTCCAACAATATCGTGTGAAAGCTTCAACCTCCCGAGATGCTGAAACACTAGAACAACGAGAATCTCGCCTCCAACTAAATCGTGTGAGAGTTTCTACCTCCAGAGATTCTGAAAATCCCGAACAATGCAACGAACGGTTTCGCAAAAATCTATCACTATTGACTTATTCAAGAGATATAACACATTTAATGTTGGCGGCATACAATTATAATAAAAACGGAGAATACAAAAAACATGATGTCGCCATTGGACCGAAGTTCACAAAGCATGACCAGGCATGTGTTGTTCAAATGGTAAACTAGTTTTGTCATCGTTAATTGAGCCACCTGCACCACTTCTTAGTTACCTTTCTGGCGCTACTCTTATTTCAAACCACTTCTTGAAAACATACGTAAGTACGACTCTTGCTTTCAAATGGCTTCGGCTGACGGTGGTTACATGCCAACGTTCTAAGTTTAAAGCCAAATATCCACAAAATCGATTCATTTCTCCATGTGCTACAACAAAATGCAATATTTATACAAATTTATTTCACTGGAAATGACTCTTCCTTTAAATGACTGCGGCTGACGGTGGTTACATGCCAACATTCTAAGTTCAAAGCCAAATATCCACAAAATCGATTCATTGCTCCATGTGCTACAACAAAATGCAACATTTATACAAATTTATTTCACTGGAAATGATGAACAATTAGTTCTGGGATCAGACGCGAAATCACTTCACGCTTGCAGGCAATGCTTCTAAACTAAACAGTTTGATTCGTCTTTTTAAAACAGCTAGAGATCAAATGCCATCCGCTGCCTTTGTATACTGTTGTATGTAGTTAGAGCAGACAAAACTCCTGCTGGTGAACACGAAAGGCGCTTCAATGCTCTGGTTACAGGGGATGTTACAATTGTAATAATTCGCACCGAATTCGATCGACGTGACATCATGATCCACCGGAGAAATTCTAATGTGCAGAGAGTATCTGAAACACATCGATCGAATGACGAACTCCAATATCCAGCGATGCTTTCACATGGAGAAGTTGGCTAACATTTCAACATCAGGCAAGTCCACCCCAGCACACAAGAAGAGGCGACAAAGAAAGTGTCCTGCATAGATTATTATGCACACCGCATCATGATTCGTGGTGATAAATCCAATCATATCTCAAAATGTCGTGCGTTATTCCAACAGTTTCAACGTTGTGGACATGTACGCGAAAGTGGAAAGTGAGAATCTTCTGATCATTCGGCTAAATTAAAGGAATCTGCACGTTTCAGAACACGTCCATTTAAGTGATGCAGCTGCCAATGATGGAAAAATTGCTGATATTGGACAAATGGTTATTTTACCACAATTCATCACCTTCATTTTCAATCCATAATGGAGTGAAATAACGGAAATGCTTTTCGCGGGCCAGAGCCCTTCGCACAAACATGACATTTTCGCTCGAACTTTCAAGCAAAAGCTGATAAATCTGATGAACGTTGTCACGAAGAATTTTAGTTTTGGAGAAACCCAATGCTTGATGTATTCAATTGAATGGCAAAAAACAGGCTTACCATACGCTCGCATTTAAATTTGGTTGAAGCAAAAAATATATTAGAATTTTGCTAACTTTTATTCTTCCATGACATTGCGCACAACTTGCAGTACAAATTTTCTCTGATACTTATTATGGGCAATATTTATGCGCTCGAATGCTCGGCGAGTTGCTAGAAGCTCGCACAGAACCGAACTTTTTTCATTCGCCCGGATTGAATGCGCCTACTGCGAGTTTCATCCGAAATAAATTTCGATTCGAAAATTCGAACATGGAAATTACAACTCTGAAATGTGTATACTTGAAGTGTAAAATTATCCAATAATTCTAATTCAATAGTAATTTGATCTTTGAAATATAAAAGTCAATAAAGAAACCTTCGTACTTATTAGATCTGTGCTAACCTCTTCAATGCCACCAGCACGACTACAGATAATATTCCGCCAGTTGGGAAGCGTGCCTGCGATTTTTCGCCGAAGGTGGATACTATAAAGGTGTAGTTAAGAGTTCTGAAATTGGGCTGGCGCAATCGTCCTTTAGTCAGATCGTATAATTGTTTACCCCTTTCCATTTGGACTAATTTTTCATTGCAGGCACAAACTATTCAGCTTCATTCATAGGTGTTTTCATAGCTCACCTACATTTTCCTTGTTTTCTTTGACAAATCCTCTTGCAATATCCGGATTTTCTTACATTCTACCTATTGGACCTCTCTTTGAAATTTAATGTTTTGTTCCTAAAATAGGCGGTCTTTTGTCAAATATTTTAAATTAAATTACTTACATTTAGAATCCGCGAAATTTAGCGCCTGTCAAAAAATAGTGAGAAGTGAACAATTTCGGGCGAAAACGAAACTCACAATAACGGTGATTATGTAACTGGCCATGTTATCAATAAGAACATATTAATATGTAAGTAGTATCAAGGCAGATCTAACAGGTAACCGCAGTAGAGAAATTGCAACCATGTCAGGTTTTCTGATATACCTTTATTGTCAATAAGAACTATCAAAAAAGTCTAGTGAAAACAAAAGTTTACAATTCACAAATTCAATTCATCCAAAATAATTAAAGACAAAATGTGTATTTTTATTTCAGAACTTAATGTTTGAGTATTGGGACAGATTTGGGCATCAAATGCACCAGTTTTGCGCCAGCAATTAAATCATAGCTCGCGAAATGGGATATAGACACCACATTGTTTCCGTGAACTTGATTCCACAAGCTTTCTTGTGACACTTTTACGAAATAAACTCCTCCTTTTACGAGCAGTTCCTTGCAGAAAACGCACTTTCTCAACTCTGTTCTAGTCGGGCACAAAATACACAACAGAAATATACAAAATAATCATTTATTTGTTGTGCAAAATGCACAATATATTTTTTTACTAAAAAGTACGAATCAGATGTAAAAAAATGTTTTTGGTTTTATTAAATGAAAACAAGGTTTGACATTTAAGATAAATGAAAAAAATCAAATTACTAATTCTACTGAGGTTACCTCTTAAAGTGGTATTTTGGTCTAGAAAAAAAAAATCGATTTTTCTTTTTTTATATTTTCAAAGTTTTACTATTTAAGAATATGTCTACAAGAGAATTTTTCAAACTTCAAATTATTTTCGGAGATATACAGGCACGGCAATTCCACAAGGTGATTTTTAAAATTCCCTGTGAAAGTGAACTAGTGTGCTCCCAATTTCACACAAATCGGTTATCGTTGTGCCAATTCACAAACAGCTGTTGTTAAAATTTCCCTTTCGGATTCAGCTATGTATGCTTTTTGAAGAGTCATCAGCAAAACACTTAAAAATACGCATATTTCAATGAATAACTATTACAGAAATGTAATAAATGGCTTCAACAAATATCAAAAAATATTTTAAAAATTATTCCAATCGAAAATAATTAAACATTCACACACTTTTTGTAATTTCTTTTCATTTCACATACAACCAAGCATTCGGATTCAATTCACAAAAATTTATGTGAATGTGAAATTGGGAGCACTAAACATGTGATTTCCAACCGAATTCACAAGCAATTTTGTGAATGTGAAACTGGGAGCACGGCTGATAGCTATTTGGCTAAGTATAAATTTAATTACTTAGGGCCAGTTTTTCAGTGCAAGTTGAACTCTGTTTGTCGTTTAAACTAAGTTTAAACTCAGTATGCAGTTTTGCAGTCAACTTTAAACGGAGTTTAAACTAAGTTTAAACGGCCGATTGTGCTCCGTTAAACTTAGTTTAACTTATCAGCTGTTTGCTGACTACTTCGTTTTGGTTGCAACAAATTTATTTGAGCGCAAGGAAACTAAGTTTAAATTTAAACTGAGTTTAACTAAACTTAGTTTAAACTGAGTTTAAACCATCACTGAAAACCTGGCCCTTAGACTGCGAAAAGCTTTACGTGGAACTTTAAATGCGTTTTTCTCGAAACTGTCTTTCAAAACGATGCCCACGATTTCTCAGGTTCTACTAAACCGATTTACCTAAAATTTTGAAATCGTGGGTATGGGCACGTGCCAATTTTTTGAGACCCCCACTTCATTAACTGATAATTTATTGGTATTTTCAACTTTTTTTATTTTTTTATTTTTTTCTGTATTCTTCAAATATTAATAAATAAGTAATTAAAAAGTGGATATTAAAAATATTGATTGCCTTTTTTACGACACTCAAAAATTACCTGAAATTCATACCTCTACACCAGATTTCCCCATTAAATTTGTCTTGGGTAGTATATTGATAACATTTTTTTATGTATGTATGCAATTTAGTTTTATTTTACATTAAAGTTTGCAATTTATCGTTGGTTATGTATGTAAGTATGCATTTTTTTTTAATTCTCATGAATTACATCTGAAATTTAGTTTTTCTTTACATTAAAGTTTGCAATTTATCGTTGGTTATGTATGTAAGTATGCATTTTTTTTTAATTCTCATGAATTACATCTGAAACTTAGTTTTTTTTTACATTAAAGTTTGCAATTTATCGTTGGTTATGTATGTAAGTATGCATTTTTTTGTAATTCTCATGAATTACATCTGAAATTTAGTTTTTCTTTACATTAAAGTTTGCAATTTATCGTTGGTTATGTATGTAAGTATGCATTTTTTTTTAATTCTCATGAATTACATCTGAAATTTAGTTTTTCTTTACATTAAAGTTTGCAATTTATCGTTGGTTATGTATGTAAGTATGCATTTTTTTTTTAATTCTCATGAATTACATCTAGCGCTTGTAGGCCACATCTCTCATTCTATGCGTAGTGTTGCTCATTCTAGGGTCATAAAAGCTTATTTACTTCGGAATTCGTATGCAATTAAAACAAAAGCAATTATTAGTTGTGAATATATTTGCTAGTTATCACAGTGTATTCAGCGAAAAACCTGTAATTAATATCGTTTGTGGTCAAGAACATGCTTTCAACCATAAACTTGTTCGCTGTCCCTCATTTCCGAACGATAACAGTAAATAAAATTCTCCTTACTCAAATATGAGCAGCCCGAACATTACGGATGCCGGAGCCATATAATTTATTAATTTATTGATGCCTATTGGTAACAATAGGTACAAAAATATAGAAATATACAAATATGGTAAGGACAAAAATACAAATAAAAACAGGGCTGTCTTCGGTTATTCCGAATGCTGCATACCTTTCATGAATGGGAGAATTGTATGGGAGCGGTATGCTCTTATTCTCGGATCTTTACTGCTAATATATTGCTAATAATTATAGATATGTTTGAAAAATGTCAATCCCTTAGCTGCTTAAATGAAGGAGAATATTGCGGATGCCGGAGGCATATAACTTATTAAGTTATTGATGACTAATAGTAACAGTAGGTACAGACATATAGAAATATACAAATATGCAAAGGACTAAAATACAACTAATAACAATTTATTGATGTCTAATGGTAACAATAAAAACAGGACTGTCTTCGGCTATGCCGAATCCTGCATACCTTTCATGAATGAGAGAATTGTATGAGAGCGGTATGCTATATTCCTCTGATCTTTACTGGTAATACACTGCTAATAATAACAGACATGTATATTTCAAAAATGTCAATCTCTTAGCTGCTTAAATGAAGGAGAATATTATAACAATCGGCTCCGATACACGTTATAGTCGTCCGATCTAGCCGATTTCGACTAGAGTGTTCCTGTGAAGTCTGGCTATTTTTAAAAAAGTTGCAACCTGTCGGAAAAATTAAATTTGTTAAAATATGTAAGTAAACTAATACAGTACAGCTATCAACTGGAGGGTATTTGAGAAAGTTATAAGAATACTGACATCAAAAGATATTTTAACAAGTGTTGCAACCTGGTCAAAACTTGAAAAATAATGAATATCTATTGCATTTCACATCAATAAGGGTATCAAACGTAAGGTTTTGATTCATAGATACTTGGAGAGTGTTCCTGTGAAGTTTGGATATTTTCGAAAGAGTTGCCACCTGTCAGAAAAATAAAAGTTGTTTTAATAAGTAAAGAAATACGATACATAAATATATCAAATGGAAGGTATTTCAGAAAGATATTTAAGAACACTTACATCAAAAAATATTTTAAAAGTGTTGCCACCTGGTAAAAAATTTAAAAATAATGAATATCTACTACATTTCACATCAAATATTACAATATTGGCATCAAACGGAAGGTATTGGAGAAAGATTAAAGCCGAACATATTTTTGCGTAGAGTTGTGTGTATTAAAATCTATTTCGCAGGTTGATACGTATCCGGGAGCTTTTTGGGAATATTTCAGTCAAGACCAATTATCGCCTTAGTTTTTCATTTAGAGACATAGTATACATATACATACATCCTTTATATATGTAGATGTACATATACTACCTTGGGTGTCTTTGATGGGGGTGATCGACTTGCACACACGCGACACTCCAAATCGTCGACTCGTAGGTGCTCAGTCACTCGGTGGCTGACACCCCCCTTGTACTAGGGGCCTCCCTGTGGTGACACCCGGTAACGCTTTGGCGGCTAATTCGAGCAGCGACCCCTCCAAAACCCCCTCAAACCCGCAATTCCTACTCAGGCCTACTCCAATACCCAACTTCCCCTCCCTTTTTATCTATTTACAGGGCCGGATCAAGGTGTCATACGACCCGTGCCGAGGATCAGCCTGGCTGGGGGCCCTTACAAAGCCCAGTCTCAAACGGAGTGCTCCGGATACCGGGCAACCTTCGGAGCTAACTAGCCTTACCCGGGTACAGCGGATCTCTGCCCGGGTGGACGTTTCCCTTTCTCCGCCACTCGTGGGACATTACTATGGATTCAAAAAACAAAAACACAACACCAACAAGGGAGTGCGGCGCTCCCAAGCAAAGGCCGACAGGAGCTACAACCTCCGCAACTCATAAAGCTACGGGACCACCGAGCTTAAGAGTACACAACCCTCAACAAAGGCTAACTAGGACAAAGGTACCCCCTGGTCCGAGAAGTCCGAAGGCTAATGCCACTCGCAAGAGTGGTACGAGCCAGGAGGCCCAAACTGTCGACAGCGGGCACCCTGCGCCTTCCTGCAGCAATCTCGTCAATCAGCGACCAGCGGCTGGCGGGGAGACTGTAGTGAGACCCAGGCAAGGCCCGTTGACGAGCAATAGGGCCAAGGAATTCGCACGTCCAAACCCGTCGAAGGCCACCCACCAAGATAGACGAAAAGCCTCACGGATTCTCCGTCGTCAAGCCACCTCACCGATCAGGGAGGATCAGGTATCGAGGGAGGACTTCGTGAAGGTGCAAGAGGATATCGAGTGGGCTAGGCTGGTTATACCAGACTTCGATGTCAAATTATACGGCAAGTCAGCGGCTACCAAGCGACAACGATCCGTAGAGGAACTGCAACCGCTAGCACCAAAAAGGGCCAAAACGCAGGGCGCATGGACTCGATCCTTCGCAGAAATTGCTAAAGATCGAAAAGTTATTGGCGTCATCGATAGCAATAACGAGGAAGGTAGGATACCCAGACACCAATGGAAATGGGTAAATGCCGCCCTAGCCAAAGTTGCACTAGCAGTGCTGAAAGAGAACCCTGGACCGCCGCCATCATGCTCTGATGCTGGATGGTTCCAGGGGAACGTGAAGCTAGTCGCCTGTGACGATAACAGATCGGTCGAGATGTACAAAGCGGCCATCGACAAGGTTGGCGAAGTGTACCCCGGAGCCTGCCTCAAAGTAGTGGATGCGAAGGATATACCGTCACGCCCAAGAGCAAGAGCCTGGGTACCAGTTACACCATCGGACCCAGTGGAGATCCTGGAGATGGTGCAACTATTCAACCCAAACCTACCTACACAAAATTGGAGAGTGGTAAACACCGAACCGACAGACCGGGCGACGATGCAGGTGGTTCTCCTGCTAAATAATGAGAGCATAGAAATCCTGGCTAAATGCGAAAACAGGATAAACTATGGCTTCGGGAAGATTACCCTTAAGGTTTACAAAACCGACACCGAAGCCCTAGTGAACCTGGCAAATTGTGTGGAAGCAGAGGAACCACCAAGCGACCACGAGATAGAGACAGAAGAGAAGATGAAGGAAGATCTTAGCGGATACACCTCATCCGGATCGGAAGGAGGCGTGGCCCTAAGTAGGCTATATGCGGAGTGCGAGCTACTCAGTGATGAGGAAGCGGACACGACAATCGTGGAGAAGGTGGTACCGTGTGATGAAGGTTGTTCAGATAAACCTTCATCACAGTAAAGCAGCGCCCGCTGCGCTTCTACTTCAACTGGCGTCAGGAGAAGTAGACATAGCTCTGGTCCAGGAGCCATGGATCACTGGTGATAGGATCCGTGGCCTGAAGACCCCGAAATATGCTCTGTTCGGAGCTCAAGGTAAAGGGAAGCCCCGTACCTGTATTATATTTAAAACCATTATAAACTCTTTTATTCTACCACAGTATAGCAATGGAGACATAACCACAGTCAGCATTGAACTGGCGCAGAAAAGGCTCAGGGTGGCCTCCTTTTATCTGGCTCATGACCACGAGGGGCCTCTGCCGCTAAAACTTATGAGGAACTAGTGAGGGACACAAACCCACTAAGTGCAACGCTAATTATGGGAGGAGACGCTAACGCCCATCACACGCAATGGGGTAGCTCCAACATCAACGAACGAGGTGAGTCACTCTATAACTACTTACTTAATACAAATCTAGCCTTATGCAATAAAGGCACTGACCCAACATTTATAACAGCCAATCGTAAAGAAGTCCTAGATATTACCCTTTGTACTGATAAGTTTAGTAACCACATAATAAACTGGAAGGTCCTGAAAGAGCACTCATTCTCGGACCATAGGTTTATAGAATTCATTATATCAGACTCGCCAACCACCCCTAAGGTGACGCAGAATATCAAAAAAAACAAACTGGGGTTATTATAGAAAACTGCTACTCAAGAGACTCCCTTCGGAACCACCCACTAAGCCAAAGGCGCCAGAGGAACTCGACCATTTAGTAGGTGTCTTTGTTGAAAACTGCAACGCAGCACTGCAAAAAGCATGCCCTATTAAGAAAGTAAAAGAAACATACAGGCCCCCCTGGTGGACCTCAGACCTAAATAGACTACGTAAAGAATGTAGGAAAGCATTTAATGCTGCTAAGCATGATGCCCAGGAGTCTTCCTGGGCGCATTATAAAGCAATACTAAGACTCTATAAAAAAGACACACGGAATGCAAAGCGAAATTCATGGAATAATTTCTGCAGCGCGATAGAGACCACAACCGAAGCCTCAAGACTTCGAAAAGTTCTGGCAAAATCACCGACAGCACCCAGTTTTCTGCAAAAGCAAGATGGAACCTGGACCGAATCTAGCGTTGAAAAGGTTAACCTGCTTCTAGACAACCATTTCTCCGAGTACACCAATGATCTTGGAAATGAGTCAGAACAAAGGAATGTCAGACCGCAGCTTATAAACGAGATAATAGGTGACAGAAGTATATGCTGGGCCATAGACAAATTCGAACCCTACAAAAGTCCGGGGCCAGACGGTATTTACCCAGCTCAGCTACAACATACCATGGAGCGCACCAAACCTTGGTTAAAAACAATCTTTACCAGCTGCTTAAGACTCGCCTATATACCCATTTTATGGAGAGAAGTTAAGGTGGTGTTTATACCAAAAGCAGGTAAAGCCTCACACACCAAACCAAATGACTTTAGGCCTATAAGCCTTTCCTCTTTTCTACTCAAAACTTTCGAAAGACTAATTGAGATGTATATTAGGATCTCGATTAGTCCATCCCTATTGTCTAATGCGCAACATGCCTATACCAAAGGCAAGTCCACGGAGACAGCACTCCACTCACTGGTTTCCAAGCTTGAAAAATCCCTGGAAGAAAAAGAATTCGCACTTGTTGCATTTCTCGACATTGCGGGGGCATTCAACAATGTAACCCCTCGAGCGATTACCTCGGCTCTCAGGGATCTGCGAATGGACAGCTCTCTAGTTGGACTCATTCACCAAATGCTCACCAGCAGGGTAGTGTGTTCGCAGCTGGGGGAAAGCACCGTTCGCAGACCCGTAAACAGAGGCACTCCACAAGGAGGAGTTCTATCTCCACTTTTATGGGTGGTAACTGTAAATAAGCTCTTGCGACGCATGGAAGGAAATGGTTACGAGGTGATCGCGTACGCCGACGATGTCGCGGTAATTGTGAGAGGAAAATTTCCTCAGACGCTATGCGAACTCATGGAAACAGCTCTCACTTCACTTGTCACGTGGACCAAAGACTGTGGTCTAGAAGTGAATCCTGATAAAACAGAACTAGTGCTATTCACCAGAAGGTATAAGATACCCACTCTCACACTACCGAAACTTGATGGCAAAAGCCTAATTCTTAAAAGTACCGCGAAGTACCTGGGTCTGATTTTAGACAATAAGCTGTACTGGAAAGACAACACAAGGGAGCGAATAAGGAAAGCCACTACGGCGCTTTTCACTTGCAAAAAAGCTATTGGTGTAAAATGGGGTTTCTCCCCTAAGATAGTACACTGGATCTATACAGCCATCGTCCGCCCAATCCTATTATACGGAGCCTTGGTCTGGTGGCCCACTATAGTAAAATCAACAACGCTTAAACAACTGCAGAGAGTACAAAGAAGCGCGGAGCTCTGCATAAGTGGAGCCCTAAGCTCCTCACCCACTGAGGCTCTAAACGCCATACTACACCTGCCACCTCTTGACGTAGTAGCTCAAGAGGTAGCCGCTATCACAGCTTTAAGACTTAGAGAAGCTGGGTTCTGGACCCAGAGCACACTTGGCCACACAGAAATTCTAAGAAAAATGGCTCCAATTCAAATACCAACAAATACGGACTACTGTACACCATCAGCTTCCTTTAAAAAGGACTATGAAGTCATCGTACCAACCCGACAGGATTGGTACACAAGACCACACCATATGCCTAAGGCCATCAACATTTACACTGATGGCTCCAAACTCAACGGAAAAGTCGGGGGAGGTGTATTCTCCCCAGAACTAAAACTTGAAACATCGTTCAGACTCCCCGACCACTGTAGCGTGTACCAAGCGGAAGTGCTGGCCATCCAGGAGGCTACACAGCACCTAATCAAAAACCCTAAAGAAAGCAAACAGGTCTTTATCTTTTCTGACAGCCAAGCTGCACTGAAGGCGCTAGACTCCTGTATAGACAATACGAAGTCTCTCACTGAATGCCGCAGATCTCTAAACGAGATGGCTCAGCATTATAGAATTCAACTCATATGGGTGCCTGGACACCGCGATATCGAGGGCAACTGCAAAGCGGACGAACTGGCAAGGAATGGTACGACCACCCCGATCCTTCCGAGTAGGAACAGGTTAGGTATACCACTTGCCACTTTTAAACTACAAATCAAGCATAACACCATAAAGGTGGCGAATGAACGTTGGGGTAGTCACCCACACTGCGAAATCTCCAAACTCACGTGGTCGTCTTACGATAAAAGGCGCACATCAAACCTTCTGGGGCTAAAGAGAAGCGAAGTCTCTGCCTTAACAAGAACCCTCACAGGGCACTGTCTAATTGGTACTCATGCGAAAAGACTAGGAGTAAATGCTCCGGAGCACTGTCGCAGTTGCGACGAAGAAGAAGAAAACGTGGAACACCTACTTTGCCAATGTCCAGCTTTAAGCAGAAGAAGACTTCGCACGCTTGGCAGACCAACTCTACAAAGCCTCGCGGAGATAGCGCTAATAAACCCAAAAGCACTGTCGAAATTTATAAAGTCAACAAAATGGTTTGAACCCGATGTGCAGGAGAATTGAGAAGCGAACTCGCATATGGCAGTATAATGGGCCACGCTAGGCCTAAGTGCAAGGGAGGGTTCTCTTCCCAGCCATTCCAACCTAACCTAACCTAACTTACTACCTTAAAGCCAGAGTCGTGTAAATCTTCACTAGGTTGCAATTTAAAAACGGCATTTATTTAATATTCAAAAACCAAATAGAGAACTCAAATAAATAAGGGGTTGCAAATTTTACCGTTTTTTTTTTTAATTGAGGGAAGGTACTTGCAGAAAGATAAATCTAAGGATTCTCAATCTTTTTAAGAGAAATATCAATATTTTTAAGAGGCAGGTACCTTCATAGCTAATACATTCGCTTATAGCAAGGGCGCAAACGTTCAACATACAGAGTATTATTGTTTACATTTAATTGACAAAAAAGGAAAATAATGCCACAATTGGAAGAACCACGTCCAAAACTGTCGACTGAATACACAGCAACGGAGGAACGACGAAATGTCCTACTTCAACATAACCAAAGCAGAGAGACAAGGTTGAGAAATGTGGAAACGGAAAAACCAACGGAAATCTCGCCTTCAGCAAAATCATGTGAGAGCTTCAACCTCCAGAGATGCTGAATCACTAGAACAACGCGAATCTCGCCTCCAACAATATCGTGTGAAAGCTTCAACCTTCCGAGATGCTGAAACACTAGAACAACGAGAATCTCGCCTCCAACTAAATCGTGTGAGAGTTTCTACCTCCAGAGATTCTGAAAATCCCGAACAATGCAACGAACGGTTTCGCAAAAATCTATCACTATTGACTTATTCAAGAGATATAACACATTTAATGTTGGCGGCATACAATTATAATAAAAACGGAGAATACAAAAAACATGATGTCGCCATTGGACCGAAGTTCACAAAGCATGACCAGGCATGTGTTGTTCAAATGGTAAACTAGTTTTGTCATCGTTAATTGAGCCACCTGCACCACTTCTTAGTTACCTTTCTGGCGCTACTCTTATTTCAAACCACTTCTTGAAAACATACGTAAGTACGACTCTTGCTTTCAAATGGCTTCGGCTGACGGTGGTTACATGCCAACGTTCTAAGTTTAAAGCCAAATATCCACAAAATCGATTCATTTCTCCATGTGCTACAACAAAATGCAATATTTATACAAATTTATTTCACTGGAAATGACTCTTGCTTTCAAATGACTGCGGCTGACGGTGGTTACATGCCAACATTCTAAGTTCAAAGCCAAATATCCACAAAATCGATTCATTGCTCCATGTGCTACAACAAAATGCAACATTTATACAAATTTATTTCACTGGAAATGATGAACAATTAGTTCTGGGATCAGACGCGAAATCACTTCACGCTTGCAGGCAATGCTTCTAAACTAAACAGTTTGATTCGTCTTTTTAAAACAGCTAGAGATCAAATGCCATCCGCTGCCTTTGTATACTGTTGTATGTAGTTAGAGCAGACAAAACTCCTGCTGGTGAACACGAAAGGCGCTTCAATGCTCTGGTTACAGGGGATGTTACAATTGTAATAGTTCGCACCGAATTCGATCGACGTGACATCATGATCCACCGGAGAAATTCTAATGTGCAGAGAGTATCTGAAACACATCGATCGAATGACGAACTCCAATATCCAGCGATGCTTTCACATGGAGAAGTTGGCTAACATTTCAACATCAGGCAAGTCCACCCCAGCACACAAGAAGAGGCGACAAAGAAAGTGTCCTGCATAGATTATTATGCACACCGCATCATGATTCGTGGTGATAAATCCAATCATATCTCAAAATGTCGTGCGTTATTCCAACAGTTTCAACGTTGTGGACATGTACGCGAAAGTGGAAAGTGAGATTCTTCTGATCATTCGGCTAAATTAAAGGAATCTGCACGTTTCAGAACACGTCCATTTAAGTGATGCAGCTGCCAATGATGGAAAAATTGCTGATATTGGACAAATGGTTATTTTACCACAATTCATCACCTTCATTTTCAATCCATAATGGAGTGAAATAACGGAAATGCTTTTCGCGGGCCAGAGCCCTTCGCACAAACATGACATTTTCGCTCGAACTTTCAAGCAAAAGCTGATAAATCTGATGAACGTTGTCACGAAGAATTTTAGTTTTGGAGAAACCCAATGCTTGATGTATTCAATTGAATGGCAAAAAACAGGCTTACCATACGCTCGCATTTAAATTTGGTTGAAGCAAAAAATATATTAGAATTTTGCTAACTTTTATTCTTCCATGACATTGCGCACAACTTGCAGTACAAATTTTCTCTGATACTTATTATGGGCAATATTTATGCGCTCGAATGCTCGGCGAGTTGCTAGAAGCTCGCACAGAACCGAACTTTTTTCATTCGCCCGGATTGAATGCGCCTACTGCGAGTTTCATCCGAAATAAATTTCGATTCGAAAATTCGAACATGGAAATTACAACTCTGAAATGTGTATACTTGAAGTGTAAAATTATCCAATAATTCTAATTCAATAGTAATTTGATCTTTGAAATATAAAAGTCAATAAAGAAACCTTCGTACTTATTAGATCTGTGCTAATCTCTTCAATGCCACCAGCACGACTACAGATAATATTCCGCCAGTTGGGAAGCGTGCCTGCGATTTTTCGCCGAAGGTGGATACTATAAAGGTGTAGTTAAGAGTTCTGAAATTGGGCTGGCGCAATCGTCCTTTAGTCAGATCGTATAATTGTTTACCCCTTTCCATTTGGACTAATTTTTCATTGCAGGCACAAACTATTCAGCTTCATTCATAGGTGTTTTCATAGCTCACCTACATTTTCCTTGTTTTCTTTGACAAATCCTCTTGCAATATCCGGATTTTCTTACATTCTACCTATTGGACCTCTCTTTGAAATTTAATGTTTTGTTCCTGAAATAGGCGGTCTTTTGTCAAATATTTTAAATTAAATTACTTACATTTAGAATCCGCGAAATTTAGCGCCTGTCAAAAAATAGTGAGAAGTGAACAATTTCGGGCGAAAACGAAACTCACAATAAGGGTGATTATGTAACTGGCCATGTTATCAATAAGAACATATTAATATGTAAGTAGTATCAAGGCAGATCTAACAGGTAACCGCAGTAGAGAAATTGCAACCATGTCAGGTTTTCTGATATACCTTTATTGTCAATAAGAACTATCAAAAAAGTCTAGTGAAAACAAAAGTTTACAATTCACAAATTCAATTCATCCAAAATAATTAAAGACAAAATGTGTATTTTTATTTCAGAACTTAATGTTTGAGTATTGGGACAGATTTGGGCATCAAATGCACCAGTTTTTGCCAGCAATTAAATCATAGCTCGCGAAATGGGATATAGACACCACATTGTTTCCGTGAACTTGATTCCACAAGCTTTCTTGCGACACTTTTACGAAATAAACTCCTCCTTTTACGAGCAGTTCCTTGCAGAAAACGCACTTTCTCAACTCTGTTCTAGTCGGGCACAAAATACACAACAGAAATATACAAAATAATCATTTATTTGTTGTGCAAAATGCACAATATATTTTTTTACTAAAAAGTACGAATCAGATGTAAAAAAATGATTTTGGTTTTATTAAATGAAAACAAGGTTTGACATTTAAGATAAATGAAAAAAATCAAATTACTAATTCTACTGAGGTTACCTCTTAAAGTGGTATTTTGGTCTAGAAAAAAAAAATCGATTTTTCTTTTTTTATATTTTCAAAGTTTTACTATTTAAGAATATGTCTACAAGAGAATTTTTCAAACTTCAAATTATTTTCGGAGATATACAGGCACGGCAATTCCACAAGGTGATTTTTAAAATTCCCTGTGAAAGTGAACTAGTGTGCTCCCAATTTCACACAAATCGGTTATCGTTGTGCCAATTCACAAACAGCTGTTGTTAAAATTTCCCTTTCGGATTCAGCTATGTATGCTTTTTGAAGAGTCATCAGCAAAACACTTAAAAATACGCATATTTCAATGAATAACTATTACAGAAATGTAATAAATGGCTTCAACAAATATCAAAAAATATTTTAAAAATTATTCCAATCGAAAATAATTAAACATTCACACACTTTTTGTAATTTCTTTTCATTTCACATACAACCAAGCATTCGGATTCAATTCACAAAAATTTATGTGAATGTGAAATTGGGAGCACTAAACATGTGATTTCCAACCGAATTCACAAGCAATTTTGTGAATGTGAAACTGGGAGCACGGCTGATAGCTATTTGGCTAAGTATAAATTTAATTACTTAGGGCCAGTTTTTCAGTGCAAGTTGAACTCTGTTTGTCGTTTAAACTAAGTTTAAACTCAGTATGCAGTTTTGCAGTCAACTTTAAACGGAGTTTAAACTAAGTTTAAACGGCCGATTGTGCTCCGTTAAACTTAGTTTAACTTATCAGCTGTTTGCTGACTACTTCCTTTTCATTGCAACAAATTTATTTGAGCGCAAGGAAACTAAGTTTAAATTTAAACTCAGGTTCTACTAAACCGATTTACGTAAAATTTTGAAATCGTGGGTTTGGGCACGTGCTAATTTTTTGAGACCCCCACTTCGTTAACTGATAATTTATTGGTATTTTCAACTTTTTTTATTTTTTGATTTTTTTCTGTATTCTTCTAATATTAATAAATAAGTAATTAAAAAGTGGATAGTAAAAATATTGATTGCGTTTTTTTTACGACACTCAAAAACTACCTGAAATTCATACCTCTACACCGAAATTCCCCATTAAATCTGTCTTGTGTAGTATATTGATAACATTTTTTTTATGTATGTATGAAATTTAGTTTGCAATTTATCGTTGGTTATGTATGTAAGTATGCATTTTTTTTTAATTCTCATGAATTACATCTGAAATTTAGTTTTTCTTTACATACATTAAAGTTTGCAATTTATCGTTGGTTATGTATGTAAGTATGCATTTTTTTTCTTAATTCTCATGAATTACATCTGGCCCACATCTCTCATTCTATGCGTAGTGTTGCTCATTCTAGGGTCGTAAAAGCTTGTTTACTTCGGAATTCGTATGCAATAAAAACAAAAGCAATTATTAGTTGTGAATATATTTGCTAGTTGTCACAGTGTATTAAGCGAAAAACCTGTAATTAATATCGTTTGTGGTCAAGAACATGCTTTCAACCATAAACTTTTTCGCTGTCCCTCATTTCCGAACTATAATAGTAAATAAAATTCTCCTCACTCAAATATGAGCAGCCCGAACATTACGGATGCCGGAGCCATATAATTTATTAATTTATTGATGTCTATTGGTAACAATTGTAACGACAGCCTTTACTCGAGCGGAAGTGTGATCGCGAGTGTGTGTGTGAGTGTATGTATGGTACCAATGATGCTGCGGACGTGCTGGCAACCTGCTCGGGAAATTGGGCATCATGTAGTGCCAGCAACATTTGTCTAGATAAACCAGTGTGAGTGTAGAATCTACACTGTATATACAAGTGTGATTGTGTGTTGCATGGAAATGGGGCCGTTGAGTCGCATTGCGGAAAATTTGAGTAAATTCACCTATCCTAATCACCCCTATAAAAGGGCGCGGAGGACGGCCAACGGCACAGAAAGATAGTGGTGACGTTAACATAAATAAATAAAAAATAAATTTAAAAAAACGGGCCACGGGTAGCGCGGCCAAAAGTAGTGCAGTGCCCTAGTTAACAGCAATATAAGTGTTTAAAGTGGAAGTGCTCCGGAATATTCGGTCGGCAGGTGCATAGATTTGGCAATTATTTACACGGCCGCGTATACGGTATATACGCAACAGTGTAAAGTTTTATGGAAAAAAGAAGAAATGAACGATTGGTTTGGTATTAGCGGATAATTGAATTTATTCAATTTAAATCGTTATAAATCGGAATATCTGTGATTGTGTGATAGTATAAAAATGTAGAAATTACCTCCGTAGTGGCGTGCTGGCTGCTGTGTAACCTGTGTCTCTCGTCTTCGGAAAAGAAGTGAAGTGTCGGAATTGGTTTAAACCGCCGTTGAACGGCCAAACAGTGCCCTTTCGTTAACTTTCCCCTTAACTAAGTGCACCGTTTGGCGGCAAGTACCGGCATTCCGAAATGTGCAAATTACTGTGTGTGTATGCGTTTTTTTTTTTTTTGCGAGGAGGAAGCATCGAAAGCCTAACCGTCACCGGTTTGTCAGTGTGGGACTTTAACCCGAACTAAACCTCCTACTGTCTGAGTACCATTCCCCCGGTACTTCCGTCAAGTATTTCGCAGGGAGATGGTTTGAGCTTACGCTTAACGTTCGTGAAAGTCCGGATAACGTTTGTAGCAAGTTGCGTCAACTTGAACCACCCTCTGTACTGTTGCTTGTTGCATCTTCGTGGGGATTTTAATTGCCCTTTTCGCTTTTAAGCAATTTTTTTTTTTTTTTTATTATTATTGCTTCTACTGGGTTTCGGAACGGATCGACTTATGTGGACTAATTTCTAGTTTTGTTTTCCTTCCTGCCTTTTATCTTGCAAATTTGCCACTATTGTATAAACCTTATGCCCTTCAATCATACACGTCGGTCGGAACGGACGGGGTTTCGAGCCGCTCAGTTTTTCTTTCGACTTCCTCTTGTTTTGTTTTTTATGCTTTCCGGGCCACGGGTAGCGCGGCCAAAAGTAGTGCAGTGCCCTAGTTAACAGCAATATAAGTGTTTAAAGTGGAAGTGCTCCGGAATATTCGGTCGGCAGGTGCATAGATTTGGCAATTATTTACACGGCCGCGTATACGGTATATACGCAACAGTGTAAAGTTTTATGGAAAAAAGAAGAAATGAACGATTGGTTTGGTATTAGCGGATAATTGAATTTATTCAATTTAAATCGTTATAAATCGGAATATCTGTGATTGTGTGATAGTATAAAAATGTAGAAATTACCTCCGTAGTGGCGTGCTGGCTGCTGTGTAACCTGTGTCTCTCGTCTTCGGAAAAGAAGTGAAGTGTCGGAATTGGTTTAAACCGCCGTTGAACGGCCAAACAGTGCCCTTTCGTTAACTTTCCCCTTAACTAAGTGCACCGTTTGGCGGCAAGTACCGGCATTCCGAAATGTGCAAATTACTGTGTGTGTATGCGTTTTTTTTTTTTTTGCGAGGAGGAAGCATCGAAAGCCTAACCGTCACCGGTTTGTCAGTGTGGGACTTTAACCCGAACTAAACCTCCTACTGTCTGAGTACCATTCCCCCGGTACTTCCGTCAAGTATTTCGCAGGGAGATGGTTTGAGCTTACGCTTAACGTTCGTGAAAGTCCGGATAACGTTTGTAGCAAGTTGCGTCAACTTGAACCACCCTCTGTACTGTTGCTTGTTGCATCTTCGTGGGGATTTTAATTGCCCTTTTCGCTTTTAAGCAATTTTTTTTTTTTTTTTATTATTATTGCTTCTACTGGGTTTCGGAACGGATCGACTTATGTGGACTAATTTCTAGTTTTGTTTTCCTTCCTGCCTTTTATCTTGCAAATTTGCCACTATTGTATAAACCTTATGCCCTTCAATCATACACGTCGGTCGGAACGGACGGGGTTTCGAGCCGCTCAGTTTTTCTTTCGACTTCCTCTTGTTTTGTTTTTTATGCTTTCTGGTATTTTAACTATTATACGAGTACATAATGTTTTTCATAAAATTTTTAACGTTTATTAGTTACCTTGCTCGCCGGTCGGAACTGACGAGGCTCCGAGCCGCTCGGTTATTCTGTTGACATCTTGTGGTGTTTCATAGTTTCTGCTTGTTTAACTGCTTTGCAGCGGTCGGAACGGACTGGGTTCCGAGACGCCTACTCACTTGGTGCGCTTTTTCCTGCTTTGTATGCACCTTACTGAAAAACATTAATTTTAGCCAAAAGTTTAACTGCATATATACATATACTATATACATATATATATGTACATATATTCAAACATCTCGAAAGTAGTATATTGTGCATTAACCTCTCTTGGTAGCCGGAAAGGACAAGATTCTGGGCTACCCGGCCGATTCAATCCGTCTTTGGCTGTACGTTGAGATCCGTATTTAGAGCCACACTGCTTAGATGCTACTGTCACCGAACTTTTTGATGCAAGCAGTCGGAACGGACTAGATTCCGAGCCGCCAATTCGATGAGTCCATCGATTGTTAAGAAACTATGTATTTCTGCGGAGTCGTTCCGCCTGACGTAGTTTTGATATTACAATATTTGCCATGTTGCAGACGGCGGACCAGTTTTTGGTCGATTCGAGCATTATATCAATCAAGTTTTCTACTTTAGCCAGTCTCCCCACCTGTGAGTTTAGGTAATTTCTTTGTTCTTCAAAATATGTGCAGGCAAAAAAGCAGTGTTCAGCATCTTGGATATCATCGCCTGCGCAGAGAGTGCAGTACGGATCATCATCGATCTTGAATCTATAAAAGTAGGATTTAAAACAGCCATGCCCCGTAAACATTTGGGTTAACTGGAAGTTTACTTCTCCATGTTTCCTGCTTAACCATTTTTCTACTGAAGGTATGAGACGGTGTGTCCAGCGACCTTTATCTGTCTGGTCCCAACGGCATTGGGCATTGCCACTGTTGCCAGCAGATCTTGATTTCTTCTTTGCGATTCGCCATATTTACGGATCTTGCCAACGTCTGCGTCGCCAGAATATATATGGGACATAGGCAGCCACAACCAACGCAGCCTCTTCGGATGTAGTGCGAAACGCGCAGCATACCTTAATCGCACAGAGCCTGTGCAGGGCCTTCGCTTCGCGTGCGTATGACGTCTTCTTAAAGGCTTCACCCCACATTTGAAACCCGTACAGTAGGACACTTCCTACTACATGTGGACGTCCGACGTTCAGCATCAGTCTCGAAAGCGCTACTGCGACTTTTTCCGTCTTCCCGACTGCATATTCAATATGCGGCTTAAATGTTAATCTAGCATCCAGAATGATTCCGAGGTATTTCAAATCTGGAGCTGATTCTATTTCATGGCCACATATTTTTATTTTCGCTACTTCTCGAATTTTCCTGCTGCTAATTAGGACTGTCTCGGTTTTTTGGTGTGCAAGCTCGAGGCCTTCATCGAGTAGCCAGTTTTGAACCCTAGTAATTGAGTTGTTTGCGCTCTCTTCTCTATCTTGTATGTGCTTGGCTACGACCACAATGGCTATATCATCGGCTAACCCAACGATTTTCACCCCTTTTGGTAGCTGTAGTTTCAATATGCCATCATACATTATGTTCCATAGCGTTGGGCCCAGCACTGAGCCTTGTGGTACTCCGCCAGAAATCATATATTCCTTTCTCCCTTCGTCGGTGTCATAGAGTAGTAATCGGTCTGACAAGTACCTGCTTACGATTCTTCTGAGGTATGCTGGAATATCGAACGCACTGAGAGCCTCTGTAATTTTCCGCCAGTTTGCGGTGTTAAATGCGTTTTTCACGTCGAGCGTAATTATCAAGCAGTATTCTTTGGAGCCCCATCTCCATCTCTCACCGCTAATCGCTTCTTTTGCTATTCGTTTTATCAAATTGGCTGCATCGACTGTGGACACCCCTTTTCTAAATTCAAATTGTGTTTCTGAGAGGCCTGCGTTCGCCTCGATGGCTTCTGAAACTCTATTGGTAATTATGCGTTCCAGAAGTTTACCCGTTGTATTAAGCATACATATTGGCCGGTATGCCGAGGGATCCCCAGGTGGTTTACCGGCCTTTTGTAGCAGCACGAGTCGCTGGTGTTTCCATATTTTAGGGAATACGCCATCTGCAAGGCATTCGTTAAAAGTGTGAGCAAATGCCTGAGTATTCGCTTTTACTGCAAGTTTAAGAACTTTATTTGGAATTTCATCAGGGCTTGGGGCGTTTTTGTCTTTAAATACATCAACCGAAAGAAGCACCTCTCCGGCAGTGATCAGGGGGAACTGAATGCTTCTTGGCCCGGAAACAGTGTGCTCACTATTTGGCTCAGTTGGTCGGCGTTTGTGAGCTGTGGTATAATCGATGTCTGGAGCTTTTTAGTGACCACTTTGAAAGCCATACCCCAAGGATTTCACTCGGCACTGTCGCAAAGCTGGAGAAAACACTTCTCCTTGCTTGCCTTAATGATCTGCTTTAATTCTTTGCGTTTAGCCCTGTAGTGCATTTGTTGTTCCGCATAATTTGCGTTTTTTCTGGCCCTTTGGTAGTCACGTCTTCCTCTATTGCATTGTTGACGAATATCTGCTATCTGCGAATTCCACCAGTATACTGGGGACGTCTACCCGATGGGTTTCTTCCTCTTCTCCTCATTGAAGCATCACAGGCGTTCGATATGGTGGTCATGAGCGTGTCGGCCATCTTCGTAGCTCCCGGCGTTAGGGTCACTTCGGACATCATATCCTTTAGCGCCTCTTCATCTAGAGAGTCGATTTTCCAGCCATCTGATCTTCTTTCAAGACGAGGCCGTGTTTTCACGCATACGAAGCATACGTCTGATTTCAGTTTTTCTATTGGAAGCGGTTTATAAGCACAACTCCATACTGCTGATAGCCCTGCATTGTCTTTGGCCCATAGTTGACCGCCTACCACTTTATATGGTTCACTCAATAGCGCTACATCGATATTCATTTCTATTACAGACTGCTGCAGTAATTCTTGTGCCGCCTTGCAGTGATTTAGATTTAGTTGCAAAAGCTTCATAGTTTACGTGCCTTTTGTACTGCCTCTACAAAGAAAGGGCATTCTCTTCCACCTGTCCTGTGCTTTACATCCGTCAAGTTTTTCCTCGCGCAGATAGCACACCTCATTTCTTTCTTGCAGTCACGGGCCATATGACTTAAGTCACCGCAGTTGAAACACGATCCTTTCATATCATATGGGGATCTACAGTTACGTGCTACGTGTCCAAACTCTAAGCATTTAAAGCATTGCGTCGGCTGTGTTTTTTGTCTGATTCGGCAAGCCACCCATCCTACACGAATTTTCCCTGCTGCTATTACTTTATTTGCAGATGCAGCTGGGAGGAGTATCGTCGCTATCTTTGTACCACTGTTTGCCTTTCGCATAGATTTCACTGAGTCTTCTTTTAGCTTGATCCCCTCGAACTCTTTTTCAAAAGCGGCGCAAATCTCCTCCTTCGTTGATACTTCATCCAGATCTTTAACCTCTAACGCAATTTGCGAGGTGAGAGTCTGGACAGAGACGTTTTCGCAAAACGCTTCTTCGACAGCTCGCTGTACCTCGGATGTGTGCGAGTCTGTTGGTTTCTCCATCTGAATAAGTAAGTCCCCATTGGTGGTTTTTCTTATTTTTGTTACCATCTCTCCTACGTGTTTCAGCTTTGGCTCGTTCCTGACAGCCCGCAATATGTCTGCGTATGACCTTCCCCCACGATCCTTTATTATCAAAGCATCTGGCCGTGGTTGCTTAGGTTTTGGCTTCTTCCTCCTTTCTACGGTTTGCCAATCTGCCCTCTTCTCTCCTTCCATATTTTTACTGGGTTGAACGCTTGGCTGCGATGGCGCGTCTGTGACTCCCCTTTGAGATCGCCGAATGGAGTGGTTTACCGCGATTGTTTGGCTCCCGGTATTTGATTTTCCTTCGGAGTTGGGGGTTTCGCTTTCTCATACAAAGCAGAGAGTTCGCCTATAACATCGCGCATGGGCTGATGGATGGATCTTCTTTTTCCATCCTCCAGCATGTCAACAAGCTCGCGAATCTTTGCTCCGAGGGTAACCCATGCTGATGGCTGATAATCTGTTTGAGTCAGACAAGCATTTTTGGGCACCGGACAAAGCTCTGGAGGCGAACTCATCAACCTAGGACGCTTTCCAAAAACGTTGAGAGTCGTTTCTACTTCGGATAACGCACTTCCGGTTATTTGGGGTCCCGAAACTTCATTATTATTTCGCCCTGCCGGGGGCGACCGGGGGACACTCATTTTAATTTTTAAAAAGCTTCTATTTTTTAATAATTTTTGCTATTATTTCTTTTAATTTATTTATTAGTTGATTATTAATTAATATTTATCGATTTCCTATTAAATTACTTACTATTTGTTTAATTTAACTTTATTTTACTGTAGCTCGTTATATTTGCTATTTATTAATTTTTTTATATATTTTTTTACTATTTATTATTATTTTTAATGATTATAATTAGATATTTATAAAAGTATTCAATTACTTTTTATTTCTAATTTAGTTCGCTCATTGCTCTGTGAAAATCGTATTCTAGGGATCAAAATAAGAAACTTTGCCGAAGGAACCATACCTCTAAAACGAATTCTGATGTCCCCCAATTTGGGTCGAACTTTTGGGTAGGGGCAAATTTTGAAAAATCCCACTTTGACCCATTTAGAGTGATCCAATCGAGTCCAAATGTATGACCGACCCCCACTAACTTTGGAGGGCCGATCCACCCATGCCAGTACAAACATTTCAAAAAATCACTATTTTTGATGAATTTTGGAACGATTTTCCGTCGATCCTTGTCAAACTTGGTTTTGAAACAAACCGAGAGAACGAAAAATAACACTGAAGATGGCACAACGCCGAAACCGGTTTGTTTCAAAACCAAATTTGACAAGGATCGACGGAAAATCGTTCCAAAATACATCAACTTTCAACCTTGTCGGAGTAAAAAAACAACAAAAAACTATTTTTGGCCTTTACCAGTAAAAAAATTAGCTAAACGGCTATGTTTTTTCTTTATTTTTATTTATTTATTTATAATAATATTTATTATTTATTTATAACAATATCTATTTTTTCTCTTAAGAAATTTATTTAGTCAGAACATATGTAAATGAAAAAATTAATTTAAGTGAGTTATAGAAAAGAAACTAAAAAAAATTATTGTTTGAAGTCTTTTTTACTTTCAAGTCTGGGCAATTTCGCACGGCTGTCTAATGTCGTCGCCATAACGGCCTCTACATTTTCCGGTATAACCCGTTTGGAAACGCTAGCTAGCAATTGAACATGTCGTTCCGTTCCTTGTATGTGTGATGGAATTTTTGGATCATTAAACGGTGGATCATCTAGATTTAAATATTCTTTCAATGTATCGTAAGGAAAGCTTCGCGTGAATGGTGGTTCAAATACGATATTTATATCATTCAAATTGATCATTTCCGTATAACTTGTGCAATTAAAGTTTATATCTGGTTTTTTATAAACTCTAAGTTCCTTTGGCTCGTCAACATTGGTTCGATAGCGTAGAATTTTCTTGATAGCACAGTCGCGCTTTTCTTTGCTATCATCAAACAACATTGATAACAAGATATTTTCCGAATGCGCATAATATGAATTATCTTTAATTACTTTATTGACAATTTTGCGTAAACGAGGTTCTAGAAATCGTGACCACCCAATGAACTTGAAAAATAATGCACTGCCGTACACGACAGAGCTGTAATACTTGATATTGAAGTACATTGGCACATAACATTTAATTATAAATTCAACAAGAATTCTTAAATTTGCATCTGGATTTTCCGTTGTCACATATAATCGTAATAATCTAGCAGCCTTGGTGAGCCACCGAGAATGTACAATTTTCCCTGGTTTGATGTTAGCCAGATCCACCGGAACCACGCCGCTAGAAATTGCATGGGCCATGTCGTATAAGTACTTAGAATCGGTGGAAAATTACATTTTTTCTGGAGCAGGGGGCATATTTTGCAACTCAATTTTCTGGAAGCCGTCCACCACCTGAAAATATATAATAATAAAATAATTAAAAATGGTTGACAATTATAATAAATGAGTGATAGCAATAACTTACCGTCAAGTTTCGATTTGACGGCTCAGTTTTCCGGTTGCCGATCTTGGTCCAGTGTTGGTTGATTTATCCAAAGCTTCAAACAAATGCCGAAACGGAAGTTCGTTGAAGTTCAGAAGGCAAACGAACCAATGCAATGGTCTTTTTAACAGCAATTCGAATCGTCGTATAATTCCACCGTGTGGGCCAGTGTTTGTTGGCTCAACGTCAGTGCATATTCCAATTAATGCATCCAGTGATATATTTTTATCGTTGAAAAAACCATTTAATTTGGTTGTTTTGTACTCAGCGTTTTTATGTTCCAGTCAATCAATTCAGAATTGGATTCTCTCAAAATAACAAGATGAGGTTCTTTTACCATCCTAGTATGAACTTGTCATCAATTTTATCTATCGTTAAAGTATCATCTTTTTTGCCATCGAATGAAAACGCTAACAAATTGGTATCATCTAACCGTTTGCGAAGCACTTCTTGTCTGCATTTCTCTTTTTCTCTGCGAACTTTCGATTTATCCATGATGAGAGGTCTTCCATGCTTATCTTTAATTTTAAAATCTTGCAAAAGAGCGGTTCCCAATGCTGATGCTACTCTGTCAGGCACACCAAATCTGTCACATACCAAGGCAAAGTTAAAACAATCGTATCTCTGTGTATTGTGATCTTGTGCTTCTATCCATATCTTTTTGAACCGGTGGCGGTGCGAATGTTGAATCATCGGGATATTGGTATGTTGGCATTGATGACATAGACGTTGCTCCTTGCTCTGCAGTTTCCATCACAAATGCATCCATTGTTAGTCTTCTCTGATTATGTTGATCGTGCATGAACTCTTTGAGGCGTTCGGGAACCCAGCCGCATGCACATGGAGCTGCCTTCAAATCGCATTTACATGTTCAAATGTAAAAAATTGTTTCCAGAGATTTTACATACTCTGTAAATTGTTGGGTGTTGTCTCTTCTCTTGATTTGCTCTTGATACTTGTCAAGCAATTTATTCAATTTATTAAATACACTTTTTTTCAGCATTATTTCCATACCAAGTTTTTCCCAAATTCCCATCAACTTATCTTGTACTTGAATAGTGAATGATTTATGGGAAAACTGTTTTTGGTCTGTTTTAGCACGTTCGCTTAAGTAAAAATAATATCTCAAGATATCCAGATGGGTTGGTAAATTAAGATCAGTTAAATCAGTAGACACACCAAAAACAATAACATCATGCTTGGGTATATGACTCATTGGGTTTTCGATAGTTGTTGATGTAGTTGCTTCATCTTGCGGTGTAGAGGATGGTGGATTCATTGTAAACTTTTTGACTTGGAATGGTCACTTCACTTATTATTTTTTTTGAAATATTTTTTTATCTGAAATTAGCACTTCACACTTTGAGTTCTTCACAGCGACTTAATGCATTCACAAAAACTGTTGCGTTCTATATGGTCTACGAGACGAGATAATAAGAATGAAATGGTAATTTCAATTCTACCTGCTGTGTCTTGGTGGCTTAAAAACGCACACAAGCAATTTTACGATCTGCAATTGTGTCACAGTGATACCTTCATCATACTAAAAGTTCGACCCAAATTGGGGGACATCAGAATTCGTTTTAGAGGTATGGTTCCTTCGGCAAACTTTCTTATTTTGATCCCTAGAATATGATTTCCACAGAGCAATTTCAATTTTCAAACATCTCGAAAGTAGTATATTGTGCACTAACCTTTCTTGGTAGCCGGAAAGGACGAGATTCCGGGCTACCCGGCCGATTCAATCCGTCTTGGGCTGTACGTTAAGATCCGTATTTAGAGCCACACCGCTTAGATGCTACTGTCACCGAACTTTTTGATGCAAGCAGTCGGAATGGACTAGATTCCGAGCCGCCAATTCGATGAGTCCATCGATCGTTAAGAAACTATGTATTTCTGCAGAGTCGTTCCGCCTGACGTAGTTTTGATATTATTATATTTGCCATGTTGCAGACGGCGGACCAGTTTTTGGTCGATTCGAGCATTATATCAATAAAGTTTTCTACTTTAGCCAGTCTCCCCACCTGTGAGTTTAGGTAATTTCTTTGTTCTTCAAAATATGTGCAGGCAAAAAAGCACTGTTCAGCATCTTGGATATCATCGCCTGCGCAGAGAGTGCAGTACGGATCATCATCGATCTTGAATCTATAAAAGTAGGATTTAAAACAGCCATGCCCCGTAAGCATTTGGGTTAACTGGAAGTTTACTTCTCCATGTTTCCTGCTTAACCATTTTTCTACTGAAGGCATGAGACGGTGTGTCCAGCGACCTTTATCTGTCTGGTCCCAACGGCATTGCCACTGTTGCCAGCAGATCTTGATTTCATCTTCGCGATTCGCCTTATTTACGGATCTTGCCAACGTCTGCGTCGCCAGAATATCTATGGGACATAGGCCAGCAACAACCAACGCAGCCCCTTCGGATGTAGTGCGAAACGCGCAGCATACCTCCTCTCACAAAAGTGGGAGGAGGAATCTTCATAGATACGAGCAGCCCGTACTGCCCGCATGCCCGATTTGCCTCCTGGCAGCTACGGACTAAACCCAACCTCCTTCGTACGATGGGCCTGTGGCACCGCTGCGGGACTATCAATTCCGATATTACTTCGCAGGGCAGGCACTGGACGTTATTCCTCGTCTTCACTCAGCGTGCGTTCTTAGTTTGCGCGATTCGCGTTGCGCTCGTCTATTCTTAACCGTTTCATTACCGCCGTGATAATATCTGCACACTTTTTCCATACGTTTTCTTCAGTCAACATTGCTTTCAGCAAGCCCTCGGGGGTTACGGCCCCGCATATACATTGTTCCAGGTGGTAGCGTTCATTGTCAAATCTGTGGCATTCCATTAGTATGTGCTCTGCGTTTTCTGTTTTCCCATCGCAATGTAGGCAGTGGGGATGATCGGCATGTTTGAACTTATGTAAGTATTGGCGAAGACAGCCATGCCCGGTGAGGAACTGCGTTAGGTAAAAATCAGTATCTCCGTGTTTTCTTTTGATCCGTTCACCTACATTTGGGATCAATTTCTTCGTCCATCGACCTTTCGAGGACGAGTCCCACCTGTTTTGCCACTCGTCGATGCTCTGTTGCATTATTTTGCTGCGTTCACTTGGACTGCGCTTGATCTCTGCTGCAGCTCTGGCGCATATGTCCATCGGACATCTTCCAGCTAGCAAATTTGCTGCTTCATCTGACACTGTCCCGAACGCGCAGCATACCCTTAAAGACGATAGTCTGTGCACTGAAACTGGTGCTCTCATATATGAGGTTACAGAGATAGCGGTTTCCCATACTGGGGCTGCGTACATTAGGATGGACGAACTGACCGACGCAAGCAGTTTCTTTCTATGTTGTTTCGGACCTCCTATATTTGGCATGAGTCTTGCTAGTGCTGTGCTGACTTTTCTCGCCTTCTTGCTGGCATAATTAAGATGATCCTTGAAGCTCAGACGACGGTCGAGTATGACAGCGAGATATTTGATGGTTGGGCTGGAATCTACAGTGTGGCCTCCTATTCTTATTTGGATGTTTTCTACTCTTTTCCGGCTGGTCATTAGCAGCGCTTCGGTCTTATGTTCCGCTAGCTCCAGTCCTGCTGTTTTAAGCCAAGTTTTGGCAGAGGCTATGGTGTCGGTGCACATGCGTGACACGTCTACTAAGTGTTTTGCGACAACTACGATCGCGATATCATCAGCGTATCCTATAATCGACACTCCTTCTGCTTTTTCGATTCTCAGGATGCCATTATACATTATATTCCAAAGAAGCGGTCCAAGAACTGACCCCTGAGGTACACCTCCAGTAACATGGTACTTTTTTGGTCCTTCGTTGGTGTCGTAGAAAAACTCTCTTTCTCAGAAATAGTTATTCATTACTCGAATTAAATAGTGTGGAATATTCATTGCCATCATCGCAGTTATTATTCGGCTCCAGTTGGCAGAATTGAAAGCGTTTTTTACGTCCAACGTGATTACAGCACAGTACTGTTTTGCTCCTTCAAACCATCTCTTGCCTTCGAGGGCTTTTCGCGCTATCTCACAAACGGCCGATATTGCATCGACAGTTGAACGCTTCTTCCGGAAGCCATATTGCCACCTTGAAAGGCCCTGATCACCTTCCGTAATTTTTTGAATCCGCGCGCAGATTATTGCTTCGAGTATTTTGCCTGCACTGTCCAGCATGCACAGGGGCCTATATGACGATGGTTCTTCCGGTGGCTTGTTGCCTTTGGGCAGTAAGACTAGTAGCCGTTGTCGCATCCATTTCTTTGGGAAAATGCCTTCTTTGATGCACTTCGTGTATAATCCACAAAAGAGTTATGTTTTCTTCTTAATAATGTATTTCAGAATCCCATTTGGAATGCCGTCCATGCCTGGTGACTTTTTGCTTTTTATTTTTGCAGTAGCAGCGAACAGTTCTTCCTTTGTTACTGGCGGGATTTCAGAAATTTTTAACGCGAATGCTTGCGGCGCTTGGTGTACGCCTTGCTGTGGAAAGAGCCCAAAAACTATGCGCTTCATTATTGTGGGACACATGGGTGGCTTGGCCTTGCTCCCTTTCAATTTTCTTAGCACAATGTTATAGCCACTGCCCCAGGTGTTGTCGTCAACGTCCTTTATTAATTCTAGGAAGACCTGACGTTTGCTTTGCTGTATAGCTTTTCGTAGAGCCCGTCGCTTGCTCTTATATTCGGTTTAGTGGCGTAGGTATTCAGGAGAATTCCTGGCTCTCTGCCTTTGATGTTGTCGCCGCAGTTTAAGAGACTCAGAGCGCAGTTTTGCGATTTCTTCGTTCCACCAGTAGACTTGGGCTCTTCTGTTTCCACTTCTTTTCCGTGCGTATGTGTTTCATTGATGCGTATGTGTGTGTATGTGTGTGTTTTTTTTTTTTTTTTTTTACGAGGAGGAAGCATCGAAAGCCTAACCGTCACCGGTTTGTCAGTGTGGGACTTTAACCCTAACTAAACCTCCTACTGTCTGAGTACCATTTCCCCCGGTACTACCGTCAGGTATTTCGTCGGGAGATGGCTTGAGCTTACGCTCTGCGTACGTGAAGTCTGTTTGTACCGCCCTCTGTACTGTTGTTTGTTACATCTTCGTGGGGGTTTAAATTGCCCCGTTTCATTTTCAAGCATTTTTTTTTTTTTTTTTTTTTTTTCTTGACTGCCGGTTGGAACGAACGAGGTTCCAAGCCGCTCAACATGGTATTTCTCCTATTATATAAACTATTGATTTTAATATAATTTACGATTTTAGATTACCTTGCCCGCCGGTCGGAACGAACTGGGTTCCGAGCCGCTCTGTTACTCTCTTAACTTCTTCTCGTCTGGTTTTTCAAAATTTATGGTTTCCATCTATTCTGCAACGGTCGGAACGGACTGGATTCCGAGCCGTCTACATACTTAATTCGATTTTTTCTGCTTTATATGAACTACTGGAAAAAACACAATATTTTATAGCTGAGGATTTAACATACATTTATATATACATTTCTCAAAAGTAGTTTATTGAGCACTAACCTTTCTTGGTAGCCGGAACGGACGAGATTCCGGGCTACCCGGCCGTGTGTAACCGCTTTGGGCTGTTCGTTGGGAGCTGTGCTTAGAGCCAAAGATCCCAACTGCTTACATTTTTTATTTTTATTTTTTATTAGTGCAGGCAGTCGGAACGGACTAGGTTCCGAGCCGCCGATTCGGTGTGAAGTTTGTTGCCGTCAACCGACATTAAAAGATTATGTATTTCTGCGGAGTCGTTCCGCCTGACGTAGTTTCGATATTACCATATTTGCCATGTTGCAGACGGCAGACCAGACGAGCATTATATCGATCAAATTCTCTACTTTTGTCAGCCGCCCTACCTGTACGTTTAGGCAGTTTCGTTCATCTTCAAAATATGTGCAGGCAAAAAAGCAATGTTCAGCATCTTGGATATCGTCCTCTTCGCAGAGAGTGCAGTAAGGGTCATCGATTTTAAATCTATAAAAGTAAGATTTAAAACAGCCACGCCCCGTTAGCATTTGGGTTAACTGGAAGTTTACTTCTCCATGTTTCCGGCTTAACCATTTTTCTATTGATGGTATGAGACGGTGTGTCCAGCGACCTTTATCTGTCTGGTCCCAACGGCATTGGGCATTGCCACTGTTGCCAGCAGATGTTGATTTCTGCTTGGCGATTCGCCTTGTTTACAGATCTTGCCAACGTCTGCGTCGCCAGGATATCTATTGGACATAGGCCAGCAATAACCAACGCAGCATCTTCCGATGTAGTTCGGTAAGCGCAGCATACCTTAACCGCGCAGAGCCGGTATAAAGACTTCGCTTCGCGTGCGTATGACGTCTTCTTAAAGGCTTCACCCCAGATTTGAAACCCGTATAGCAGGACACTTCTGACTATATTGGCGTATAACTGCCTTCGCTGTTGCTTTGGACCTCCGACGTTAAGCATCAGTCTCGAAAGCGCTACTGCGACTTTTTCCGCTTTTCCGACTGCATATTCAATATGCCGCTTGAATGTTAATCTAGCATCCAGTATGATTCCGAGGTATTTCAGATCTGGAGCTGATTCTATTTCATGGCCACATACGTTTATTTTCGCCACTTCTCGGATCTTACTGCTGCTAATTAGCACTGTCTCGGTTTTTTGCTGTGCAAGCTCTAGACCTGCATCGAGGAGCCAGTTTTGAACACTAGTGATCGAGTTGTTTGCACTCTCTTCAATGTCTTTTATGTGCTTAGCTACGACCACAATGGCTATGTCATCAGCAAAACCAACTATTTTCGCCCCTTTTGGTAGATGTAGTTTCAATATGCCATCATACATTATGTTCCATAGCGTTGGACCCAGCACTGAGCCTTGTGGAACTCCGCCTGAAATCTTATATTTCTTTCTGCCTTCATCGGTGTGGTAGAGTAGAAGTCTGTCCGACAAGTAATTGTTTAGGATTCTTCTGAGATATGCTGGAATATCGAAAGTTATTAGCGCCTCTGTTATTTTCCGCCAGCTTGCGGTGTTAAATGCGTTTTTCACGTCGAGCGTAATTATTAAACAATATTCTTTTGAGCCCCATCTCCATCTCTCACCGCTAATCGCATCTTCTGCTATTCTTTTTATGAAGTTGGCTGCATCAACTGTGGACCGCCCTTTTCTAAATCCAAATTGTGTTTCGGAAAGTCCTCCATTCGCCTCCATTGCTTCTGTAACTCTATTGCTAATTATGCGTTCCAGAAGCTTCCTTGTTGTATTAAGCATACATATTGGTCGATATGCAGAGGGATCCCCAGGAGATTTTCCCGCCTTTATGTGTATGTGTGTGTGTATGCGTGTGTGTGCGCGCATGCAAACCATTTACTAGGGTTACGCGCCCGGTTTGTCGGTCGAAGGAGGGTGGCGGTGATATTTAGGCCGGAAGCCTAAACATACCGGCCCCCTTGCTGTCAGCAAATTTTCAGAAGGATGCGCGATGAGCCACCACGCTCACGTGCGGGAATATAGTCCTGTGAAGTAAACTTAAATGGTGGACGTGGTTATATGTAAATTTCAGTGCTGTTAAAATGACTTACAATTAATATTGTATATAATGTGTTTTTTTTGTTTATTGAATAAATTTTGGTATATGTACAAAGGTTATGGTACAACAAAAAAAACATTCTCAACGTTGGTGAGCACCGGAGACCATCAGACCGAATATTGTGGCCTGTGTAAGGAGACCGCCGACTGTCGTAAGAGAGGGGTCGCTCAGCATAATCTGGGGGGACCACATCGCACCCCAGGGTTAGTCTAACGGGTGTGGACTGGAAGAAATGCGGGTCCGCAAGCTGCATTAGCCTGAATGGGATCGCCACCTTTGGGTCCAGTGTTTCTCGCGGAACGATGCGGCTATAATATTCGGCAACGGTCGCCTGCGTCATAATTCTTTCCGCTACGCCATGTTTTCCCCGTAGAATCAGTGCGCACGTCGCTCCGCGCTCTGTTGTGGTGCGCTCGAGTCGGAGGGCTCGCGCCAGCTCATCGTCTATTATCGTGGATGACGCACAGGGATCGACCAGCGCGCGACCAGTTCGGAAGCTGGCTGGTTGGCCGAGTCGCCTCAGTATAGCCTCACGAGGGATTATTGCATCGTGGCGCGTTGTGCGATGGAGTGGTCGGAAAGGACGTGTTCCCGAGCCACCCATACGTTGGTGGTTTTCGCGCGTTGACAGTCGGAAAGGACGGGTTTCCGAGCTGGCCTCAGTGTGGCGATCACGCCGCTGAGCAGTCGGTCTGAATGGACGTGATCCAGAGCCGCGCTGCTTTGACGGTCGGAAAGGACGGGTCTCCGAGCCGCCTGCGTGCTTTTCGTGTTGCAGTTTCGGACGCAATCTCCTTGGTCTGGATATTTCCGTAATTATTGGCTGCGCAGCTTCCTCGGCTCCTTCTGTTCCAGCCTCTTCGCCTCCTCCACTTGCTGCGCCCAGGACAACGTCTGCTCAGTGAGGTCGAGTGACAATACCTCGTCCATTTCCGGCTGCGTTGCGGAGCGTGGCTGTCGGCGAGCACCTTCCTCGTCGAGATGCAGAGTGGTCTGATGCTTTTCGTGGCATCTGAAGCACCGCCCCTGGCTGCCGCATATTTCCCGGCGATGAAACGGGGATAAGTACAGGTGGAGGATGACCACTCGCAGTCTCTCTTCCGCTGCTTTCTTCCGATATATCGGACAGAACCATAAGCCGTGGTTCTTGTCGCAGAGTCGACATGCAATCTTGAACCGTGGTTTTCCTGCTTGTTTCGCGTTACGGTGAAACGGCCCATATTTCTAAAAAAAAGTACATTATTGTTATCTGTCTTTAACTTTCTTGTCGTTATTGGGTGGCGAGTAGTGGCTGATATGCTCCTAACCTTTCCCTTGCAATTGGTTAAGAAGTTGCAATGGAATGCTAAAACTGATAGAGAGCTGGGTACTATAATGCAAACCCTCGTCAGTGTAGGCTTCTTATAAGGTTTCGCCGAGTTCGAGGTGAATGTCTTCAGGATTGCATTTTCGTCATTGGCCCTTTTAAGGCCGTCCGCAGAGGGTCGGACAAATTTTTTATACTAGATTTCTAGGTTTCTGCAGATTGCCGGCGCGCTATGTAAACGTGCGGAATTTGTGCTAGTGGGTGTACTGAAGGTGCCCATTCTTGAGGTACTACGTGAAAATCTGTTTGTCAACATTTATTTATATATCTTGTATCGGAAATACACAGATAAGGTATGGCAACGCTGTGTGAGTGGTTTTCACCACCCACTTAACCAGTGTCCTAACTGGTTAGCGGTCATTCGGTACATAAACATACAGCACGCGGTTGGAGACGGACTGAGCTATGGAGGATCCAAAATTGTGAGTAGTAATTTACTTATTGCATGCTTATTTTACTTTATTTTATTCGATTATTTAAAAAAATTTTTTTTGTCTCAGGAGTCGATTGGGAGATTCGAAGTCCACCCCGGTAAAGGAACGCGTGACCCTGCGCGTAATTATTGATACCCGGGCCATTGGGGCGCGCCGGGTGGAGGTCCAGCGACGGTGTGACCACGCGAGCCGACCCATCGGTTTTTGTCCCAGGAGTCGATTGGGTGACTCGAATCCCATCCCGATAAAACCACGCATGACCCTGCGCGTAATTGTCGATGCCCGGGGCCTTGGGACGCGCCGTGTGGAGGTCCAACGGCAGGGCGATCACGCGGCCCACCGTGGATAGCTGAAGATGGGACTGGTATATCCCAGTACTCTTAAATACTGTATTTACATTATTGTATAAATAAAGGAATTCATCAAATTGAAACATTCATTCATTCATTATCTGGTAAGAGAGATAGAAAAATATTTTTTGAATCGTCTCCATGAACGTCCCTAGTTGCTTGCTGTCCAAAATGAGTGGTGACTTTTGTCTGTCACCATAGCCTGCAACCCGAAAATTTACGTTATTAGCCGTTTGGGTTCTATACTTGGCTAAGCTGGGTCCTTACCACTTAATACAGGCATTAATATTTTCATTAAATTATTTTTACTGTGGTTGGCGCGTCAGAAATTATTTTGCTTTCACCTGGATATTTGTATTTTGATATGAGGAATCTTTTTGCTGTGATGTTGCCGAAAAGGAGGGTGGAACATACAAAGAGTTGAATAAATTTGAAAGTTTTTTTACTACGTTAAATAGTCTCATGTGGCAACACTGTATGTGCTTATTCAACACACCATGGTCTGCCATTCTCTTGAATTAACTCAGCTGTCATTCAGCAAAATTAGCACCAGCACGGGGCAGCGTAAAACGGTTTTTCTTACGCAATAATTGGTAATATGCCATAATTAAACGGTACAGTATGTAGAAATTTGGATTATTTAGTGTATATTTTACTGATTGCTTCTATATTTCAGAAAAAATGCCATATTTTGTTTGCCGCCCAATTGCCAGCGCAAAATATGTATACTACACACACATATGCAAAACTAGCGCGGTCGAAGCTTCGAAAAAGGATAAACCAGGTGTACGTGCAAGTTCGACGTGCCCGACAATGGCCCCGACTGCGGTGGTAGAAGCAGCACCCGCATCAGAACCTTTGTTGGGCTCGGATAGAGCAAACTACACCGTAGAAAAATCGACCGATCTTCAAAGTGTATAATATGCCCTTCCTTTTAATGCCAGAACAAGAAGAATTTCCTAAAATATACTTTGAAAAGAAATAGCGCTCTATAATGTCTGGGTCGCAGCGCTCAACGATGGCAGAATGTACATTTTCGGCGGAATTGAATACGATGAAAAAACGCATACGTCGCTGCAATGACCTTTATAAAATGTGGATGACCATACCGAAATTGAGTGAAATTTGCTGGGAAGCCGTGCAACATTACAGACCAAATCTGAAATTGAATGGCCGCTCGCAACAACCAAAAATTGTTCAGTTTAAAGAAGCATCTAACCAATTCTCACAAAAGAAGTATTCACATTGAATTTTCATGGATTGGAATTCACAGAGCTATAGCCTCGCACACAACTGGTGGTGAAGGTCGACAATGTTGCTATAACAACAAAATTTCATTTGAGGCCAAAGGTATTATAATTGTTCAGTTCTTTACACTTATAATTTAGATCTTAATTCGTAATAAGTACATGACAGTTTCTGAACTTCGGTATATATTTTTTTCTGGAATTTTACTTTTTTTAATAGATATTAGCTGGGTTTTATGCAAGAGTGTAACAACGAACCGAAATATGCCAAGAGAGCTGGCATCAAATGCGCTTATCATTAGCAATAATTTACTGATCTCATATGGCGGTACAGGCTATCCATTTGGTGAATCTTGCTCAAACGACTGCTATATATGTATATCAAACACAGGGTGAAAATCATCGTTTGAATTTGCGCTCGCGTGTATGGGAATGTGTATATATATGTCGGCCAGACATTCGCGAAGATCCAGAGGGTCGCTATCGCCATGAAGTTGTTTACGATGGTCAATACATTTATGTGCTAGGCGGGTGAACTTCAAATTTAGTGTACGATCTACCACGCATCCCTGCATTTAATTTAAAAAGAGACCGCTGGGAATATTGTGATACGCTACCCGATCGAACAGCGCTAACAGATGCAACGATTGCCCGACAAAACCCCGGACATCAAAAACCACGTAAGTGCTTTTCCTACGTACAGCATACCAAATCGAATGGTGAGGTCGAAGAATTCATTACGGGTGGCTTGCAGGCGGATCAGGTATATTCTTCCGATATCTAGAGATTAAATTTCTCTACCAAACAATGGACATTAATTAAAACTGCCTCCCTCCCTAAAGAATTGTACTTCCATGCCGAGGTTGCGGCACTCATCGAAAACCAAACGACTTAACCAAATAACCAAATGTCACGATAATTGTATGTTGCATTTGAGACATTTAAACAAAATTATTGTTTGCTTTTTTGAGTTTTCGTGGCTTTTAGGTATATGAACGTTAATGTACTCGTTAAAATGGAACGGCATTCGATTCCAGAAGAGGGACGCAAGCATTTTCCGACAGCTACAATTTGCTTAAGAGTACGCGCATACTGCTCCAACCATCCGCGTATTTGGCAAATAGGCACTGCAAATAGGCACTGCTGTATACTCCAAGTATACAACCTTGGTCATCAAACATTGGTCCACCGCTCTGTCCAGCCTGTACACAACCATCAGACATTATGGCGCCCGGCGAACACTTGATAATGCGGCCTTGAAATATAGCTGGATTGAAATCGTATTTCAAGTTAAAATTGACAAAATATGGAAAGCCCGCATTATAAACAGTTTTGCCCAGTGTCGGTTTAGCATTGGACAAACGCACACAGTAGCTTTCCGGAATGTTGTCTGGTACAGTCAAGAGAGCAACATCAAAAGGGTTGGTTGTATTGTCGATTCTGCCATAGTACTTCCGATTGAAATTCTCCATTTACGCCGCGACAAAATGCCTTGGAATTTACCTTAAAAACGACATGTGTGCATGTGAGTATAAATTTTCTATTTAACACTTTAACAAATGTGCCAGTGCCTTGGCACACCGCTGACTCAATGACAACCATAGCACACTCCCATACATGGAAAATTAGATGAATCCCTTGGCACTTGAATGGAAGTAATACTTAAACCCAGTTGGCGCATAAAATCGCGTAAAACGAAAGCAAAATTCGATGTCAACGTAAGGTTCACATTCTCCTGTTGCCACTGAAAGGAGGTGCACATTATCATGCCGATCAAACGCAGCTTGTTGTTGAACACCGCAGCACCCTCGCAACCCAGAGCCAATGCGTTTGATAGCACAAACAAGGAGCCATCGCGGCCCATCACTTTCGATACCTTGTCGATGCTTATTGTCTTATAAAAATTCTCCAAGCCAAATGTACATTTATAAGCTGGCATTGCTGTAGTTTATGTATAATTTTGGTGCTAGGACATACATCTATTTTGTTTGTGTTTATAACAAAATGCTCAATTGGACGTACATATGGTAGCAATATGCAACCAGAAGTAATTATGATCTCATTATTGATTATGATGGCCGACTGCTTTGTCCCTGGGTGACTTGTAACCTCTAGAAGCGAATGTCTAACCTTTAATAGCATCTTCGATATCCTGTAGTGTTTCTTTGCGTAGGAAAGCAAACATTTACCTAGCCAATTGTATCAGCATGGAAAGTTTTCAAAATATTAATTTGTCTCACGTTGCTCAAGTACGGAGTTGAGTAACATAAACAGCCTGCACAAGTTACAAGTATAGTTGGTTCATGCACACGATTTAGAAGATACAGAAGTTGCGTTCTCTCGATCTTGGTTCATGCACATATCACAAAGATCAGAGTCCCATTTTATTGTTTTGCTACAAGAATGATGGTGGTTTTGCTTTTGCGAAAGGGTGGCACGGTGGAACACGTATGCCATGGCATACACTGTACATTGGCTGCTCGATTTTTCATACGCCCACGCATATATTTTAATATTACTAGGACATATAATAAACAAGATTATTTTTCAGAACATTCGTAAATGAAGCCTGGCATGGTTGCCACATCGACTCTACGTCAAGTTTCACCATCCTGCCATGGGAAGGATATACATACCTCCACTTTAACGACATGGACGATATGTCCTCAGGAGTTTGTGTCATGTTGAAAGGCTCGCCTAGGACATGGGGTGAGTGTTACTCTTTTGTTGTCGCGAGTAGACATATATGTTTATGTATGGGCCAATCGTATGAATATCTCTGTTGCAATATTATTAGGGTTATACAGGAGTTTAAGAGAGTCAGCAACTTTGGCCTTAAGCTAAATTCGAAGTTGGTATGTGAATGAGTATATGTCCGAGCTTATGTATATACTCGCAGTAGTGATGGATAGCTGTCTATCTTGAGAGGCGTGAGGTTCTTAAGAATTGGTGATTAAACATATGTCCTGTATTGAAAGGTTGCAATATGAATTATTTGGTATCCCTTATAATTTTTGACGGGGCCAGTGTTAGACGGACCATATTAGAATATCTATTATAATTCCAACGTGAGTTCGCTTTTTCCTCAAACATTAGAAGTTGTGGTTGTTGGGTTTGGGTAAAAAATCGTGTAAAAGATCTGACGATGGTCGGTTATATTTCACCAGATCGACCCGAGGTTGACCAGGCGAAGAACCATCAAACATTTTTTTTTTGTTGATTCAAGCCTTTCTCTATAGTTAGCGTTGGGCTTGCTTGCGGTTTGTGGTGAAGAGAAATACGGGGGTAGGCAGATTTAGTAGAAGTTGATTTTTTTTGTTCTGGTTTCACTGCCGTGTGGTAGCAGGACCAATTTTGCAATGGGTAATGGGTAAATGTAATCTCCCCTCTCTCTGTCACAACATCTGCCACTCTGACCTGTTTGTCGGAACCGGGGTATAATTTCGTGACTCGTCCCAGTCTCCATTCATTAGGCGGTATATTCTCTTCCTTGATCACAACAAGATCTATTGATTGCAGATTACTTTGTGGTTGCTTCCATTTTATGCGTTTTTGCAGCTCATTCAGGTATTCTGACTTCCATCTTCTGCAAAATAATTGATGGAGGGCCTTGAGCTTTTCCCATCGATTTATTACAAAGGCAGGGTTTTCGTGGGTGTCAGGCTCGGGTGGAGCTAATAGATGTCCCCCCACAAAAAGTGACCTGGGGTAAGCGGCTCCAGGTCGGATGGGTTATTCGAGGCGGGACTTATTGGGCGTGAGTTGAGGCACGATTCAACTCGGCATAGGAGAGTCATAAACTCTTCTAACGTATATTTTGTATTCGAGGCGATTTTCTTGAAATGGTTTTTAAAACTGTTTACCCCGACCTCCCACAATCCTCCCATGTGTGGAGCTGCTGCCGGTATGAAATGCCAAGAAATCAATTGGTGCGAATACTTCGATAAGGTGCTAATGCGTGCTTCAGCCATGAAGGCTTTGGCTTCGGATCGTAAAGATCGAGAAGCTCCGACAAAGTTAGTGCCATTGTCGGAATAAACGTTTTGCGGACAACCTCGTCTCGCAGTAAAACGGGCAAATACAGCCAAGAAAGACGCGGTACTGAGGTCGGTGGTAGCTTCGAGGTGTATGGCTTTGGTGGTGAAACATACAAATAAGCAGACATACCCTTTTAAAATTCGGCATCCTCTACCGCGATAGCTCTTAATATCAAAGGGTCCTGCGAAGTCTACCCCGCCCGGGAGAAGGTGGTGCGTTCCTGGGGTAAGATGCCCATAATTTGCGTTTGAGTGCGTTTTTTATGAATGATGCATGCCTTACAATTATGAATGACAGATCGGATCATGTTCTTCACACGTGGGATCCAATACTGTGTTCGGATTATGCGTTGCATGAGCTGATTTTCTCCATGAAGGGAAATTCGATGGATAAACTGAACTATGAGTCGGGACACCCTGCAATCATACGGTAATATGATGGGGTGTCGTTCATTATACGTCAAGTCTAACGAAGCACCTAAACGGCTTTCGATCCTCATAATATCAGCTGAATCGATGAAAGGGTTGAGGGGCAAAATTTCACTTTTCGCTCCGATCGACTTATCAGATTTAAGACTCTTATATTCCTCTAAGTAATATTGCTTTTGAGAAAGGCTTATTAAGCGTTGAGTCGTTGCTTTAATTTCATCGGATGAAATGAGGCAAGACTTTGCTTGAAATGAAGGTTTTGTTGTTGAGTATGTTCTTTGAAAGAATCTCAGAATGTATGAGATTACTCGCAAAGCCCTAGGGAGATCTGAAAATCGGTCGAGAAAACTGTTAATGTTGTTTGTATGTGCGGCAACAGTGTGAACCTGTATTCTTTTCTCTTCAATGACTGTGTTATAAATCTCTTCTTGTACTGGCCATTGGGAATTGTCTTCTTGCAGCCAAGAAGGTCCCTGCTACCACAAGGCATTGCCGATCATTTCGCTAGCTAATATTCCTCTGCTTGCTAAATCGGCAGGTTTTGTTTCCAACCTTTTCTATTATTTTTGTTATTCGGTGTGCGACAAAGGTTGACCAAGAGCAGGGTGGTCTCCGAATCCAGGCCAGCACAATTGTTGAGTCAGTCCAAAGATTGATCTTTTAATGGCTAAGGTTGAGATTGTCATTGACGGCTTCGACAATGTCCGCTAATAGGACTGCACCACACAGTTCTAATCTAGGCAAGGATATTGTTTTTACTGGGGCTACTCTTGTTTTTGCCATGAGTAAGTTGACGAACACTTTTTTGGCAGTCTTAACCCGTAAGTAAATAGTTGCTCCATATGCCTTTTCTGATGCATCGCTAAACCCATGTATCTCGGCCTCTTCCGTTGGCGCGAATTGGACCCATCTTGGTATGCGGATGCTGTTGATTTCTGTATAATCACGCATAAATGCTAGCCATCGATCCAAAGTGGTTGACGATACTTCTTCATCCCAGCCTGTTTTTTCCAACCATATATTTTGCATGATAATTTTTGCAATAATGATTATGGGTGCGAGCCAACCTAGAGGATCGAAAAGTTTGGCAATAGCGAAAAGTATTGTTCTTTTTGTGATTTTGTTCTGGTCCTCAATTGGCTTAGCGTTGAAATAGAAATAATCGGCATGGGCGTTCCATCTAATGCCATGTGCCTTCACCGTGCTTGTATCCTCAAACTCCAAGAAATCTCCGGTCAGCAGGTGTTCCTTAGGTATGCCTTGTAGTATTTCGCTACAGTTTGAGGTCCATTTCCTTAATGGGAAACCAGCTGATTGTAATATGTGCGTTATCTCGTCTCTCGCTGTTATGGCAGCATCTATACTGTGTTCACCGGCGAGGACGTCATCGACGTACATACATCGCTTAAGAATGGTCGATGCTCGTGGGGGGGATGTTTCCACGTCGTCGGCCAATTGATGTAATGTCCTTATCGCCAGGAATGGGCGCAGTTGATACCAAGGGTCACGGTTTTTAATTCATATAAACTGATTGGATCCTGAGGATTGTTTCTGAAAACTATGCGTTGATACTTTACTTGGTTTTCGTTTATCAGAATTTGCCGATACATTTTCTCGATATCACTATTGAAAACGTACTTAAACAACCTCCAACGCAGGATCAGTATTGTAAGGTCGGCTTGTAAAACTGGACCTGGCAGGAGGACATCATTCAGACTCACGCCGTTTGCGGTAGGACACGAGGCATTGAACACCACTCGGACCTTTGTTGAGACACTTTCTTCTTTCAGGACTGCATGGTGTGGTAGGAAGTAACAATCGGTGGAGTCCGCTGCCACGTTGTTAGTAATTTTCGTCATGTGTCCAAGTGTCTCGTATTCCTTAACAACCCTGTTGTATTCCGTTTGTAGTACAGGTTTCTTTGCTAGTCGTGTCTCATTCCGGTAGAACTGAGCATGCACATTTCAAGGAAGGCCCGAGGGAGACATGATTCGGAAAATCCTGTCGAAACGGTAGGGATACAACGTATTTTCCGTCAGAATCTCGTTGAGTTGTTGTTTTAAAGAGCTTTTCACAATAAGGGTCTTATTCGCTTGCCTTCCGTTTTTAGGAATCTCCTCTAATTCCCAGAAAGCCGCTAACTGCTTATCCACTGAAACTTCGTTGAAAAAGGAGACGATATTGGTGGAAGAACTCGTAGTTTCTGCATTGCCGGTAATTATCCAACCAAACACGGTTTCTTGGGCAATAAGTGTATTAAGCACATTTTTTCTTAAGCCATTTAGAATAATTTGGGAATAAACGTCTCCGCCAAGGATAAGATCAACTGGTTCGTTGACGAAGAACCTTTTATCCGCCAATACCAAGTCTGGAAATGCCTGCCTCGTCATTGCGCTTACTTGGCAAGTTGGCAGATTCCCAGTTAGCTGTGGTAGAACAAGAACCACTGTTTTGATATTGACTAGTGGGTCTGTGACTGACCGCAGTTGTATTGTGCCATTATAAAATATGTTGACACGTGCCGTACCTAATAGCACTCCCACATTTGTGTTTGCGTAGCAAGAGTTAACGTTTTTCACAGCTTTATCATTATTATTTGTAGATTCTCGTCTCCACTGTGCTTGCCTTGAAGTGGAAGGTATGTCATCTTGGGGGTTCGGAGTTCCACTCTGAGCTGTTGATTTGGGCTGGAATGCTTGCACATGGAGCAGTGTGTGATGTCGCGAGTGACATGTACTGCAATTGAAGGAGCTTGTGCATCTTGACACCGTGTGTCCAAATGATAAGCAATTCAAGCAACCATTATTGCTCTGGACATACTCTATTTTTTGAGTCGTGGTTAGTTGTCGGAATCTTTGACAATTTCGCAATTTGTGGTCATTACTTTGGCAAATTTTACATGAATGTTGCTTCACGTTCGTTGTATAAGCGCCAAATCTTTTTGGAGGAATGTCAGTGTTTTGTCGCAGGCTTTGTGGCTTCGGTGCCTGTGAAATTTTACTCGCTCTCAAGCCTGACACTGTTTCCAACGTCTGAAAACGATTTGAGAGGAATCGATCCATATCCTCCCATTTTGATATTTCGGTTTTGTTTTCAATGGATTGTTCCCATAGTGCCAGTGTGCATTCTGGCAGTTTTGTTGAGCGCAAGTATGTAATGATTGCATCCCAATTGTCAATTTGATGACATTAAAGTGATGAGATGCAATTATTTATATCGCGCTGCAACTTTTTGATAGAGGTACCGCATTCGCTCTCAACTGACTTTAGGCTAAATAGAAGCTTTAGTTGTGTGTTGACTAGTATACGTTTGTTTTCGTATCTGTCACTGAGGTTTTTCCAGGCTGTTGAAAAACCTTCATTTGTCAATAGGCACCTTTGCACAAATTCTTTCGCTTCCCCTTGGGTTTTTGGTTGAGATGAAATAATTTTTCAACCGGGGTAAGACGTTTGTTTATTATGTATATAGCCGTGAACATATCTCGGAAGGAAGGCCATGAGAGATAATATCCCCTAAAGATGTCTGTATCGCATGGAGGCAAATGAATATTGTGCTCGCGAGCTGGTTTGTCTTCATTGACCTTTTCCGATTTGGTAAATTTTTCGGAAAGTTCGGCCATGGTAGTCTGGCAGCGAACAAAACTATAATAACTCATTTTATATTTTTTCTTTATTGCTATGAGGTATTTTGAAGATAGCTGTGTTGAACCAACGAGTTCGTCATAAGCTACCTTAGTTTTTCCCCATAAAGCTTTGAGTTCGTCTTGCTCAATTGCAATAGAGTGTTTTGTTCAGCTGGGTCAGCGCTGTTGTAGTCAGTTTCGAATTCTACTACTGAGTCTGCCAAACGAATGAAAGTGTCCATTCTTCGAGTTTCTGTTGCAATGACAGTAGTTGAAAAGCTTTCTAGAAAATGGTTATTGTCTCTATCAAAACCTCTGCCAAAAATAGTAGCCTAATCACGCCAGGCAAAAAAAAAACACCTCTCTAATAAATCACAACATGGTTTTGTGTATGCAAGAATGTGCATATAAAATGTAATAGTATATTTATTAATTCAATTGTATATATGTATATATCGTTAAAATGTATTACTCTCTCTAGTTCACTCGCCACCCAACGACCGGTGATTTCAAGTGTATATAGTAAATTGTTACATTCGCGTATATGGAATATACCAAAAACAATATTTGCCCGGCCGCGTATACGGAATATACGCAACAGTGCAACGTTTTACAATATTTACACGGCCGCGCATACGGAATATACGCAACAGTGTAAAGGTTTATTTTAATCTCACAATGTTGCAAACTTAAAGTCTTTGTTTTTTTTTGTTTGACAATGCAATAAGTGATTGTGTCGCCGCAAGTTTGAAGAAGAAGAAGCAGTGTGCAAGGTGATATTCAAGGTTATGTGCAAAATTAACACTTACAAGATAAAGTGATTTAGACAATTCAACCGCTTCACGTAACAATTAATAAGTGCAAGATAAACTTTTGATATCGAATTAAATTGACATGCACTTGGAAAGGGATTAGATTCTTTTAAAATCGACCATTTGATAGAATCAGCAATGAAGATGCTAAAAAACAACAACACAGTGCGCGGAGTGATCAATAATATATGTGAACGTGCATCTATTGCGCAGACCGAATATTCTTCTTCACTCCTGCATTCGGTTACATACAAAAAAAAACGGAGTAGCACTGAAATTCAAACCACGTACCTGTGCTTATAAAAAACTGGAATGATTGCAGTGCTGATTTGTTTTAAATTTGTTTCTCTGTCCGGTGCGGATGTAAGTGTTGTGATGTGCTGGTGAGTCGTTTGTCTTAAGCTTCTAGCTTCGATATGGCTACCAAGTGCTGGACTAATCTCTTTGGATATTGTGCGGTGTAAATTCGCTGATAAATTGATAGCTGATGTGTGTTGAAGTAGTGGACTGTATTATTCTCACGGCTCCGATAGGACCAATGTTTACACGGCTGCGTATACGGTATATACGCAACAGTGTAAAGTTTTATGGAAAAAAGAAGAAATGAACGATTGGTTTAGTATTAGCGGATAATTGAATTTATTCAATTTAAATCGTTATAAATCGGAATATCTGTGATTGTGTGATAGTATAAAAATGTAGAAATTACCTCCGTAGTGGCGTGGTGGCTGCTGTGTAACCTGTGTCTCTCGTCTTCGGAAAAGAAGTGAAGTGCCGGAATTGGTTTAAACCGTTGAACCGCCTAACATTGCCCTTTCGTTAACTTTCCCCTTAACTAAGTGCACCGTTTGGCGGCAAGTACCGGCATTCCAAAATGTGCAAATTACTGTGTGTGTATGTCTGGGTGCGTATGCGTTTTTTTTTTTTTTTTTACGAGGAGGAAGCATCGAAAGCCTAGCCGTCACCGGTTTGTCAGTGTGGGACTTTCTTTAACCCGAACTAAACCTCCTACTGTCTGAGTACCATTCCCCCGGTCAAGTATTTCGTCGGGAGATGGTTTGAGCTTACGCTCAACGTTCGTGAAAGTCCGAATAACGTTTGTAGCAAGTTGCGTCAACTTGAACCACCCTCTGTACTGTTGCTTGTTGCATCTTCGTGGGGATTTAAATTGCCCCTTTTTGCTTTCAAGCTATTTATTTTTTTTTTTAATTATTATTGCTTCTACTTGGTTTCGAAACGGGTCGACTTATGTGGACTAATTTCTAGTTACGTTTTCCTTCCTGCCTTTTGTCTTGCAAATTTGACACTATTGTATAAACCTTCAATCATACACGTCGGTCGGAACGGACGGGGTTCCGAGCCGCTCTGTTTTTCTTTTGTCTTCCTCTTGTCTTGTTTTTTATACGAATACATAATGTTTTTCATAAAATTTAACGTTCATTAGTTACCTTGCCCGCCGGTCGGAACGGCTTGTTTAACTGCTTTGCAGCGGTCGGAACGGACTGGGTTCCGAGGCGCCTACTCACTTTGTTCGCTTTTTCCTGCTTTGTATGAACCTTACTGAAAAACATTAATTTTAGCCAAAAGTTTAACTGCATGTATACATATACTATATACATATATATATATATATTCAAACATCTCGAAAGTAGTATATTGTGCACTAACCTTTCTTGGTAGCCGGAAAGGACAAGATTCTGGGCTACCCGGCCGATTCAATCCGTCTTGGGCTGTACGTTGAGATCCGTATTTAGAGCCACACTGCTTAGATGCCACTGTCACCGAACTTTTTGATGCAAGCAGTCGGAACGGACTAGATTCCGAGCCGCCAATTCGATGAGTCCATCAATCGTTAAGAAACTATGTATTTCTGCGGAGTCGTTCCGCCTGACGTAGTTTTGGTATTACAATATTTGCAATGTTGCAGACGGCGGACCAGTTTTTGGTCGATTCGAGTATTATATCAATCAAGTTTTCTACTTTAGCCAGTCTCCCTACCTGTCAGTTTAGGTAATTTCTTTGTTCTACAAAATATGTGCAGGCAAAAAAACAGTGTTCAGCATCTTGGATATCATCGCCTGCGCAGAGAGTGCAGTACGGATCATCATCGATCTTGAATCTATAAAAGTATGATTTAAAACAGCCATGCCCCGTAAGCATTTGGGTTAACTGGAAGTTTACTTCTCCATGTTTCCTGCTTAACCATTTTTCTACTGAAGGTATGAGACGGTGTGTCCAGCGACCTTTATCTGTCTGGTCCCAACGGCATTGGGCATTGCCACTGTGGCCAGCAGATCTTGATTTCTTCTTTGCGATTCGCCTTAATTACGGATCTTGCCAACGTCTGCGTCGCCAGAATATATATGGGACATAGGCAGCCACAACCAACGCAGCCTCTTCGGATGTAGTGCGAAACGCGCAGCATACCTTAATCGCACAGAGCCTGTACAGGGCCTTCGCTTCGCGTGCGTCTGACGTCTTCTTAAAGGCTTCACCCCACATTTGAAACCGGTACAGTAGGACACTTCTTACTACATTGGCATATAACTGTCTTCGTTGTTGCTGTTGACCTCCGACGTTCAGCATCAGTCTCGAAAGCGCTACTGCGACTTTTTCCGTCTTCCCGACTACATATTCAATATGCGGCTTAAATGTTAATCTAGCATCCAGAATGATTCCGAGGTATTTCAAATCTGGAGCTGATTCTATTTCATGGCCACATATTTTTATTTTCGCTACTTCTCGAATCTTCCTGCTGCTAATTAGGACTGTCTCGGTTTTTTGGTGTGCAAGCTCGAGGCCTGCATCGAGTAGCCAGTTTTGAACCCTAGTGATTGAGTTGTTTGCGCTCTCTTCTATATCTTTTATGTGCTTGGCTACGACCACAATGGCTATATCATTGGCAAAACCAACGATTTACACCCCTTTTGGTAGCTGTAGTTACAATACGCCATCATAAATTATGTTCCACAGCGTTGGGCCCAGCACTGAGCCACCGGTATGCCGAGGGATGTCCAGGTGGTTTACCCGCCTTTGGTAGCAGCACGAGTCGCTGGTGTTTCCATATTTTAGGGAATACGCCATCTGCAAGGCATTCGTTAAAAGTGTGAGCAACTGCCTGAGTATTCGCTTTGACTGCAAGTTTAAGAACTTTATTTGGAATTGCATCAGGGCCTGGGGCCTTTTTGTCTTTAAATACATCAGCCGCAAGAAGCACCTCTCCGGCAGTAGCACCTCTCCGGCAGTAGCACCTTTCCGGTGTTGTATGTGTGGGTGCGTATGTGTTTTTTTTTTTTTTTACGAGGAGGAAGCATCGAAAGCCTAACCGTCACCGGTTTGTCAGTGTGGCACTTTAACCCTAACTAAACCTCCTACTGTCTGAGTACCATTTCCCCCGGTACTACCGTCATCGTCGTCGGGAGATGGCTTGAGCTTACGCTCTACGTACGTGAAGTCTGTTTGTACCGCCCTCTGTACTGTTGTTTGTTACATCTTCGTGGGGGTTGAAATTGCCCCGTTTCATTTTCAAGCATTTTTTTTTTTTTTTTTTTTGTGCTTGACTGCCGGTTGGAACGAACGAGGTTCCAAGCCACTCAACTCATACATGGTATTTCTCCTATTATATAAACTATTGATTTTAATATAATTTACGATTATGGATTACCTTGCCCGCCGGTCGGAACGAACTGGGTTCCGAGCCGCTCTGTTACTCTCTTAACTTCTTCTCGTCTGGTTTTTCAAAATTTATGGTTTCCAACTATTCTGCAACGGTCGGAACGGACTGGATTCCGAGCCGTCTACTTACTTAATTCGATTTTTTCTGCTTTGTATGAACTACTGGAAAAAACACAATATTTTATAGCTGAGGATTTAACTGCATATACATACATATATATATAAATTTCTCAAAAGTAGTTTATTGGGCACTAACCTTTCTTGGTAGCCGGACGGACGAGATTCCGGGCTACCCGGCCGTGTGTAACCGCTTTGGGCTGTTCGTTGGGAGCTGTGCTTAGAGCCAAACTGCTTACATTTTTTATTTTTATTTTTTATTAGTGCAGGCAGTCGGAACGGACTAGGTTCCGAGCCGCCGATTCGGTGTGAAGTTTGTTGCCGTCAATCGACATTAAAAGATTATGTATTTCTGCGGAGTCGTTCCGCCTGACGTAGTTTCGATATTACCATATTTGCCATGTTGCAGACGGCAGACCAGTTTTCGATCGATTCGAGCATTATATCGATCAAATTCTCTACTTTTGTCAGCCGCCCTACCTGTACGTTTAGGCAGTTTCGTTCATCTTCAAAATATGTGCAGGCAAAAAAGCAATGTTCAAAGTAAAAAGTAAGATTTAAAACAGCCACGCCCCGTTAGCATTTGGGTTAACTGGAAGTTTACTTCTCCATGTTTCCGGCTTAACCATTTTTCTATTGATGGTATGAGACGGTGTGTCCAGCGACCTTTATCTGTCTGGTCCCAACGGCATTGGGCATTGCCACTGTTGCCAGCAGATGTTGATTTCTGCTTGGCGATTCGCCTTGTTTACAGATCTTGCCAACGTCTGCGTCGCCAGGATATCTATTGGACATAGGCCAGCAATAACCAACGCAGCATCTTCCGATGTAGTTCGGTAAGCGCAGCATACCTTAACCGCGCAGAGCCGGTATAGAGACTTCGCTTCGCGTGCGTATGACGTCTTATTAAAGGCTTCACCCCAGATTCGAAAACCGTATAGCAGGACACTTCTGACTATATTGGCGTATAACTGCCTTCGCTGTTGCTTTGGACCTCCGACGTTAAGCATCAGTCTCGAAAGCGCTACTGCGACTTTTTCCGCTTTTCCGACTGCGTTTCCATATTTTCGGAAATACGCCCTCTGTAAAGCATTCGTATAACGTGTGAACGAAAACCTCAGTATTCGCTTTCACTGCTAGTTTAAGAACTTTATTCGGAATTGCATCAGGCTCTGGGGCCTTTCTGTCTTTAAATTTATCAACCGCAAGCAGCACCTCTCCAGCGGTGATCTGGGGAATTTGCAATCAGCATGGGAGAGGATCTCTCTACTGAATGCTTCTTGGCCTGGAAACAGTTTGCTTACTATTATACCCAGTTGGTCGGCGCTTGTGAGCTGCGGCTGGACCGATGCCTGTAGCTTTTTAGTAACCACTTTGTATGCCATACCCCAAGGATTTTGTTCGGCACTGTCGTAAATCTGGAGAAAACACTTCTTCTTGCTCGCCTTAATGGTTTGCTTTAATTCCTTTCGCTTGGCCCTGTAGTGTATTTGTTGTTCCAACTAATTTGCCGTTTTTCTGGCCCTTTGGTAGTCGCGCCTTGCTCTATTGCATTGTTGACGAACATCTGCTATCTGGGAATTCCACCAGTATACTGAGGGACGTCTACCCGATGGGTTTCTTCCTCTTCTCCTCATTGAAGCATCACAGGCGTTTGCTACGGTGGTCATGAGCTTGTTGGCCATATTCGTAGCTCCTTGTGTTAGGGTAACTTCAGACATCATAACTTTTAGCGCCTCTTCATCTAGAGAGTCGATTTTCCAGCCCACTGTTCTTCTTTCGGTGCAAGACCCTGTTTACTTTGGTTCGTTTATATTGAAGATAATTGCTTGGTGATCGCTGTTAGTATAGTCGTCACTAACCTCCCAATGGACATTTCGGGATAGTCTACTAGTTATGAATGTTAAGTCTATTATAGACTCACTTCCGTCTTTTTTGAATGTAGCTTTACTTCCGGAATTTAATAGCACCACTTCTAGGGTCGAAAGAGCTGTCAGGAGCGCTCTGCTTTTGGGATTTGTTTTACGGCTTCCCCATGCTTGGGCCCATGCATTGAAGTCACCTGCGATTACAACTGGCGTTCTAGTTCTAGCATCGGTGACCAAGTTATCTAATATTGTTTCAAACTCCTCGAGGTTGAAGCTAGGTGGTATGTAGCAACTGTACAGTATGATGCCAGCAATTTTCACGCAGACGAAGCCTACTTCCGATTTCAGTTTTTCTAATGGGAGTTTTTTTTTGGCACAACTCCATACCGCTGATCGCCCTGCGTTGGCCTTGGCCCATAGTTGACAGCCGACCACTTTGTATGGTTCACTCAGTAGAGCTACGTCGATATTCAGTTCTAATACCAACTGGTGCAGCAATTCCTGTGCCGCCTTACAGTGATTTAGATTTAGTTGGCAAACCTTCATTCTTTACGTGTCTTTTGTACTGCCTGTACATAACAAGGGCATTCTCTTCCACCTGTTCTGTGCTTCAAATCTGCCAAGTTTTTCCTCGTGCAAATGGCACACCTCAGCTCTTTCTTGCAATCACGGGCCATATGACTTGAGTCACCACAGTTGAAACACGATCCCTTCATATCGTGTGGAGTTCTGCAGTTTCGTGCTACGTGTCCAAACTCTAAGCATTTAAAGCATTGCATCGGCTGTGTTTTTTGCCGATTTCGGCAAACCACCCATCCTACACGTATTTTTCCTGCTGCTATTACTCTATTTGCGGCTGCAGCTGGGAGAAGTATAGTCGCTGTCTTCGTACCACTGTATGCCTTTCGCATAGATTTCACTGCGTCTTCTTTAAACTTTATCCCCTCGAACTCTTTTTCAAAAGCGGCGCAAATCTCTTCTTTCGTCGTAACTTCGTCCAGATCCTTAACCTCTATCGCACTTTGCGAGGTGAGAGTCTGGACAGAAACGTTTTCGCCAAGCGCTTCTTCAACCGCTTGCTGAACCACGGACGTGTGCGAGTCTGTCGGTTTCTCCAGCTGAATAAGCAAGTCCCCTTTGGTGGTCTTCCTTATTTTCGTAACCATCTCTGCTACATGTTTCAGCTTTGGGTCGCTCCTAACTGCCCGTATAATGTCTGCGTATGACCTTCCATCACGATCCTTAATTATTATAGCATCAGGTCGTGGAGGCTTCGGCTTTGTTTTCTTCCTCCTTTCAACGGTATGCCAATCTGCCCTCTCCGCTTCCACAGATAGTTCGCCTATAACATCGCGCATCGGCTGATGGATGGATCTTCTTTTTCCATCCTCATGCATATCAACAAGTTCGCGGATCTTTGACCCGAGGGTAACCCATGGTGATGGCTGGTTACCTGTCAGGGTCTGGCCAGCATTTTTGGGCACTTGACAAAGCTCTGGAGGCGAACTCATCAGCCTAGAACGCTTTCCGAATAGGTTCAACATCGTTCCTGCTTCGGATGACGCACTCCCTGTCACTTGGGGTCCCGCAGCGTCCTTGTTATTTCGCCCTGCTGGGGGCGACCTAGAGACACTAATTTTGAATTAACTTAATTTACTCCGGCTCGTTTTATTTATTATTTATTTATTTATTATTATTTTTCTTATTTATTTACTATTTATGATTTTTTATTTTTTTTAAAGATTATATTTACTTATTAATTTATTTAAATATTTTAACTTCTAGTTTAGTGCGCTGCACCCCACTGTGCGGCGATCTCAGCTCCACCTAGCCCACCGTTGCTTAAGACTAACGCCCGACAGGGGGAGTGTGTCTCCGCTATTTTACTGGGCTTTTCAAGCACAGGAAGTTTCGGAGATGTGAGATCAGCTGGCGATATTTGGTTGTTGGGGCCGCTAACAAAGACAGACTTGTTTTCTTTTATTCGTCCACTTTGCTGAACTAACCCCACTCGCTCAGCTGTTTTCAGCTAAGTAGTTTTGGCGCGATTCTTCCGCCTCCTCGATTCCGCCTTTTGTTTGTTTTTTTTTAATTTTATTTTTTGTTGTTGGGTTGTGAACTCAAAATAAACAAAAACTCACCTGAGGGAAACTCGAAAAATAACCACTTACAGCGGAAAATCCTCTACACCCAGGCTGGGGATTTGCAGCTTGCTCGTATATCAACACTTTTAAACACTTTTAGGATGAAACAATTGGTTTTTGTTTCAATGTTTCACTAAAAACGTATACGTTTTTCCCGAGCTTCTACAGAACACGTCCACTCAAAACCTGCGCGAGAGAGTGCAGGGTGCTTTTTTTTTTTTTTTTTTTTTTTTTTTCGGTTACGACCAGGGAGGAGGAATCTTCATAGATACGAGCAGCCCGTGCTGCCCGCATGCCCGATTTGCCTCCTGGCACCTACGGACTAAACCCAACCTCCTTCGTACGCTGGGCCTGTGGCGCCCCTGCGGGACTATCAATTCCGATATTACTTCGCAGGGCAGGCACTGGACGTTATTCTTCGTCTTCACTCAGCGTGCGTTCTTAGTTTGCGCGATTCGCGTTTCGCTCGTCTATTCTTAACCGTTTCATTACCGCCGTGATGATGTCTGCGCACTTTTTCCATAGAGTGCAGGGTGCGTATGTGTGTGTATGTGTGTATGTGTGCGTGTGTGTGCGCGCATGCAAACCATTTACTAGGGTGGCGCGCCCGGTTTGTCGTTCGATGGAGGGTGGCGATGATATTTAGGCCGGAAGCCTAAACATAATAAAATCTGAAACTATCAAGTTGGAGAAGTGGAGTTAGAGGTAAGTGAAATCAAATTCAAATTCCCAATATTTAACAATACTAAGTAGTATACGCATAGGAATCTGTGTACATTCGTATGTACACGCATGTATGGAACACCGTACCATTGCATACCTATTTACTAAAATATATTTTATATTCCAGGTCGCCGACAGCGGAAGCGCAAAAGGACCTCCCTTTGTGGAGGATACTCCTAAAATTCACGGCAAGCCATGCATCTGACTCCCAGGAAGTGCTTTGAAACCATCCACCACTAACCATCAGCCACGGCAGCAACAACAATATTAGGCACAACAGATACATTTGTCGGTACCATTAACACAGGAGCCATATACAGCCAACAGCTGATCTGCAAATGCAAAGAAGAGTGGGTCAACGACCACGCAATACGCGGGCTGAATAGCGAAATCGGCACGGAATCTCCAACAGGCAAAGAGCGAGCTGAATGCGAGCAGAGCGAGTGAACTCCCGGTGAACCTGCGACGTACCAGCATTTCGCTCTTCTCAATACCACCAGTAGCGGAGCAGCGGGAGTTTTTGGCGGAGTGCATGAGACACATGTACAACTGTACATGGGTGTATACATAGGTTTATACATACTTATACTCTTATATGGATATGCCTATATACCCACATTAGCGTTTAAGTAAATACTTCCTTTTTTTTGTAATTTGAAATAGGGAATTTACATTAGGAAATTAGCCCTAAGCCAATATTTGATTTGAAGTCACAATTTGAAGTATTTGTATTTTTTTTTTTTTTTTGCTAAAGTTTGAATTCCTAGTAACTCAGATTCACTTAGTTTTTTTTTGCCTCACTTTTGCAAAGTAGAAAGAAGAAAATTTATTTTATTCACTATTGTTGTTGGTAACTTTTTATGGATTTTTTTTCACTGGTAGAAAACATTAATTTTTAATTGGCCAAACACAGCATTTAAGTTCAAACCTTTTTTTTTGTCTGTGCGGAAAAATTTTTTTTATATCTGGCATTTGTTTGTTTTCTCAGTCGCTTAAAAAAAATCCATCTAATTATTTTGCATAAACGCGAACAGTGAATTATTTTATTTTTCTTTTAGTTTTGCTTTTTTTATTATTCGCGATTATTTTAATTTTTTTTTATTAACGCCAGGTAAGAGACCCACTCAATGCCCGCGATCATGAGCGAGTGATCTGCTGGTCAGCGAAGTAAAAATTACAATACCGCGGGAGTAGGTACGTGTATATGCCGATGTGCGTATGTGGGTCGTAGGTTTGTATGTTTTTCTGTTTTAGATCATTTCTTCCCTCACAGGCTCTTCTCCGGCATGTTGGTACCATCATCGAGGAGCAGACAAGGTGAGTGAGCAAACATATTTTCTTGCTGCCCGCTTACATACGCAATACATATAGCTAAGCATAATAAATGCAAGCGCATATACAATATTATATATATATATAATTTTGGCGCGTACACTATATAGCTCAGTGTTTGGCCGAGCTTCTCGTACCATTTGTGGTGTGCGTCTTTTATATTACACCACAAATAGAGGGACCTACTGTTTTGTGCCGACTCCGAACGGCAGATGTATTCAATGAGAAGCTTTTTCATGGCAGAAATGCCCTCGGAGGTTTGCCATTGCCTGCCGAGGGGTGGCCGCTATTAGAAAAACGTTTTCTATGATTAAGATTTGCTTGCCTGGTTCGAACCTCGAACTCACCGGCATATCGATTTATAGCACTACTCGACCACAGCGGCCACATAATATTAAGTGAAGAAAATACATGCAGGCATATATACATACATACTTATATATATGTATATATTTATGCACATATATCAATTGAGCACGTAACCACGTAAGAACTAGCAATTGAGAACGGAAATTGCATTAAAGAATTGAAAGAGTGGTTATTGGAATTTACAGAGATTAGCTTAGCTACTCCCTTTATACATTTTTTGCATTTTTTTTCTAATTTCTTTGTTTATACATACGTTTTTTTTTCTTTTTGCTTATACATAAGTTTAATAGCTTTTATGTGTGCGAGTTCGCATGTACATATATACATAAAATCATTTTTTTTATGTATGCCAATTGGCTTAGAAATAGGTTATTGTAAAAAAAAAAAAAATAATTGGAATTTTTTTGGGATTTATTAAGATAATAAAACAAATGCATTGTAAATAATTTTAGATATAGAAAGAGAAAGAGAAAGAAATGAGGTATTAATTTTTCTATTTTTGGTGTGGGTGTTGCGCTTGTGCGCAAGAGGGGAAGTGAGGGTAATGACAAACGACTAGACGGATAGACAAAAATGCGACTGTATGATGGATTGACGGACTAAAGTCAGGTTTAGGGGGCGTTGTAGAATTAGAGGAGTCAACACAACGCCCAAGGCTTCGCGTGAGCTGAACGCTGAAGAGGGTGGGTAGACTCCACCTGACAGGACTGGACTTATCTCGTTACTTCCCTATTTTTCTTTCTTTTCTCCATTCGTTTCTTTTACTATCTTCGGCATGATACCTTTTTTTTTTTGTGTAACGTAGGCAAGGCGAGTGCAAAAGACCCACCCCAACCGACGAGCTAAGCCAGGGACCGCAAGCATGCCGACTTGCAACTCGACCCTGGCACAAACCTATGCATACACAACAAATGGCGCCCAACGTAAACCACCAACGTTCTTTTTGTTTCTTTTTATTATCTCGATTTCCCTACCAACTTTTTCTTAGCTTGACCTAGGCTTTAACTTCTTCCCTGCTATCTTATAGTTTTCCGCGTTTATTCTTTTCTTTGGACCGTGTTAGGGAATCACAACGGCAACATCGCGTCGATTCGTCGCGAGCGGTTTGTGTCGTTGTGACGACTGGGGGGTTTGTTTAGTCTCTGTCAAGGTTCCTAATTCGAATTGCATAGTTTGAGTAAGTGGTATTTAGCAGAGACTTTTACAAAATAACGGCGATATCAGATTATAATTATTTTTTTAGTATGTTTGAAGGCAGCTGTTTAAGCTACGCAACTGGCCGTCCAGCATTGCCAGTTTTTGAGGTTTGCAGCTCGTCTACAAATGGGGCAAGGGAAATGTGGCAGCCACACGTGATGGTCACACATCGGGTGTTGCAGTGTTGTTAAGTAGTTTAGGGTTGTTATTTTTTTATGTGACTTAACTTGGACAGAGAATAGACGGACTATTACCCTCATTATGACCGTAACAGGGCAACACCATACACACACCAATCGTCTAGCTTACAAATAAAAGGATAAAATCAATCAACATATACAACTTGAAATAATAAAAACAAATCTTTAAGAAAAGGTGAAGTCGTTTTATTCACTTAGTGCTTTTTTTATTTTCCATAGCTGTATACATATATGTTCCTTTTTTGATAAATTTTTTTTTATTACTTATTAGATATTATTATTATTATTAAATTTATTAATTTTATTGAATTAATCAGTTTTCCTTTTATAGCCTTTAAGTACATTTTTGGAGTAGTGGCTACAATATTAACTGATAATTAATATAAGTATTATTTAATTCCTTTTTGGTTTTTTTTATTTTGTTAAGTTGGTTTTAATTATTTGTAATATACATTCATACTTACATTACTAGGATAATTAGTTGAATTTTTTTTTGTAGTAAATCTTTGGAATTTAATAAAAGTTTGGTTTTCATAATTTGAATTTCTTTTGAATTTTGTTTTTGAATATTTTTTTTTTTTAACTTAAATTTATTTGAGTCCTTTGAATATGCTGAATTTCCTTTGAATTTTATCATTATCTACTAGTTTCTAATATTTTTTTTTTTATTTCTATTTGAATTTTTTTTTGAGCTTGTATGTTTATTTTTTTTTTAGTAATATTTATAATTTTAATTTCTTTTGAGAATTGTTATTATTATTATTTATGAATATTTTCATTTTTGAATTTCGTTTGAATTTATATTATTATTATTTCTGAATATTTTCATTTTTGAATTTTTTTTTAATTTTTATTATTATTATTTCTGAATATTTTTACTTATGTTATTTATTTATTTTAATTAAAGAAGTTCCATTTACCTTTTGTTTGAATTATCAAATACCATATAATTTTTTGTGTCGAAACTCGAAGTCTTGAGTTATTGGTCTAACTATTTTTAAATACAGCATTTTTTTTGTGTGAATATTAGCACAGCAATTGATAGTGCTTGCACATTAAGTGATTTGAATGTCGGAGGAAGAGAGAGAAAGGATAGGAGAGCGTGGTTTAGGTATATTAGACACGAATAGACCAGTTACCCGAAGCTTTTCTCGCGCGCTTGAAAATCAGGTCGTAGGCTCGATTTTTAACCAAATCGATACAGGTGTTCAGCGGCCAGTCGACTTCGTACCGACAGATTTATTCAACAGGATCGTGCATCAATAATTAGCACTTTTAGTTTTTCACAGAAGATTGACTTGTTGTGCCAACTGCCACTAAACAGCCCATTAGGAGCTCGGAGAAGCGATGATCCGGTGGGGGACGAGCAACCCAGGGACTCGGAAACTGGTGGTTCGAAGACTACGAGGAGTAAACCTGCCTCTACTGTGTCCAGTGTCGAGCAACTGGGCCGCATGATGGCTATGTTGGCGCAACAAAACGACATGATGGCGCAGTGCATGAATGAGACACATGAGAGCTAATGTTGCGAGCATTAGCGGCCGAGTAACCGACATGGAGGCATCTATTATATCACCGGGTCATCAGACTACTGCAGCATCTACGCCAGAAGGGGGAAGAGGTGTAAAAGAGACAAGTGAGCCACCGAGGTGGAAGAAAGTTGACCTTGAGAAGTGGCATATGAAGTTCGATGGCACTGGTAAGGGGATGAGTGTGGAAAGTTTTATCTTCCGTGTGGAGATATTGCGCGAGCAAAACAACATCTCTTTCTTTTCACGGACTTTCACTGCCTGGTTTCCGGCGGCGCTTTGAGGTGGTATTGGCTGGTCCTCGAAGATCAAGTGGACAACCCCGACATTGGTTATTTTGAACTCAAAGCCGAAATGCTAAACCACTTCAAGACTGCTGAGTCCGACTATGAAATCATCCGTGAAATTATGGAACGAAAGCAGCAGCCCGGTAAGAATTTTGATGATTTCTATAGCGAAATCCACAATTTGACTTTTAGACTCCGCAAAAAGATTCTCAAAAAGGAGATGGTAGGGATAATTAGGGGTAACCTTAAACCCTACATCGCGAACCTGACTTTCGCATGCAAAATGGATACGCTGGCGGAACTAAAAGCGAGCAGAGAAAGTGATAAAAGAGAGCAGGAGTAAAGCTAGGGCTGTAATTGAGTTAGAAGTAAACCCGGTGGAAAAGATAGAAGAGAAGAAGATAGAGGCCTTTGACAGGAATCAGGCTAATAGGAAACCACAACCATCCATCCCAGTGAAAGCTGGTGATACTGCGTCCCCGTCCACATCTATTTGTTCAAATATGTCCAAGTCCACTGTGCAATCCTTTTGTCCTTCGCCCTTCCATTTAATGTTGTGTTTCTCTTGCGGTATGCCGGTAGATCACTTTGTGAAAAACCCGGCAGAAGCGCAAAAAGAAACTAAATGTAAGTCCTCGTTGCACAATATGGTGTGTTTCGCTTGTGGTAGTGTTTCATCCTTTTGTATGTATAAAAAGGCTGAGGGAAACTCCAAGCTGGCCGAGATAACCGGGGGTTTCAGCCAGGAAACGGGCAACCCGGAAGTAAAGAAGTGAAGCTATTAAAGAGGGAAGAGGAAACAGAATTTAAAGGAAAAAATGAAGTAATTAGAAAACAGGAAACAAAGAGTTTACATCAACGTAAGCTAGAATATGAGGAAGCACGTAGGAGAATATTTTTAGAAGAAGTAGTCAGTAAGAAGAAAACTAGGAATTTTAAGAAAATTGCAAAAATGCGTGAGAAAAAGGAAACTTTGAAAATAATTTTTAATAAGATAGTGTCAACAATAGTCACATTGAAGGGTGACAATCGATTCTTTGCGAAAACTTTCATTGGAGGGCATGAAGTTTTAGCGTTACTAGATTCAGGTGCAGGAGCAAGTTGCCTAGGTAAGAATGCTAGTGCGTTGCTAAGCGGCAAGGAGGACTTAATTTTGCCCATCAAAGGCCAGAACATTAAGACTGCAAACGGAACACAACCCGCGGTAGTAGGAGTCATTAAACCACCAGTATTGTGGGATAATACTACTAGAGAGATAGAATTTTTAATTGTACCTGGTCTTCAACAAGAGGTGCATTTAGGTGTTGATTTCTGGCAAGCGTTCGGAATGAGTGTTGGAAGCAAGGGTGTGAATGTTAGCGTGAGTGATATGAGGATGGCGGAGTTCATTCCCGACGATGGTGGCTTGTCGTTCGATGCTGTGCAGCACGAACTGACACCCGGACAAAATAGCGCATTAGAATATACGAAGGCACAATTTCCCTCATTCGCGGTGTTAGGATTAGGTCGGACGAATGTAGAAGAACACGTGATCGAGGTTACTGACGAGAATCTGCCAGTAAAACAGCGGCACTACCCGATTTCGCCGGCCATACAAAAATTAGTGTACGCAGAACTAGATAGGATGTTGAGTGTGGGAATCATTGAGGAGTCCAATAGTAGTTGGAGCTCTCCAGTCTCGATAGTGGTAATAGGAAATAAGAATCGACTTTGTTTAGATGCCCGCAAGATTAACGAAAGGACGATTAAGGACGCGTACCCACTACCAAATATCGACGGAATTCTCAGCCGACTTCAGAATACTTGATATATTTCGGCTGTCGATTTAAAAGACGCATTCTGGCAGATTCCGTTGGAACCGAAATCGAGAGAAAAGACTGCTTTTACTGTACCTGGTAGACCTCTGTACCAGTTCACAGTCATGCCTTTTGGACTGTGTAACGCAGCGCAGAGGATGTGTCGTCTAATGGACAAGGTTATACCTGCTTCGTTGCGGGAATGTGTATTTGTGTATCTTGACGATTTGTTAGTGTGTTCAGAAGATTTTTCGGCCTTCCGTTCACAGTAATCACGGACCATGCAAGCCTAAAATGGCTCATGAACCAAAAAGACCTATCTGGTAGATTGGCGAGATGGAGCCTGGAACTGCAAAGTTTTGATTTCACAATTGAACACAGGAGAGGGACTCAAAATGTTGTTCCCGACACACTGTCGCGAATGAATTCGGACGAGATAAAGCAAAGCGACAGAGTGATTGACGTATACCTGGAGTCTCCATTTTTTGCGTCCGAAGAATATGAAGAACTGAAACGGACAGTGACTGAAAACAAAAACAGACTGCCGGACGTTTGTGTATCGGACGGATTTGTATCGAGCGAAGTTTGACTGGGGGGACGAGTTTCAAGCGCACCAAGCCTGGAAGCTTTGGGTGCCGTCTGATTTGCGACCGAGACTGGTCGAGTCCTCTCACAATTCACCTTCGGCAGGTCACGGAGGCATTCACAAAACGTTGGCCAGATTGAGAGAAAAGTATTACTGGCCGGGAATGGTGACAGATGTATGTACTCATATTAAGCAATGTGAGGTTAGGTTAGGTTAGGTTGGAATGGCTGGGAAGAGAACCCTCCCTTGCACTTAGGCCTAGCGTGGCCCATTATACTGCCATATGCGAGTTCGCTTCTCAATTCTCCTGCACATCGGGTTCAAACCATTTTGTTGACTTTATAAATTTCGACAGTGCTTTTGGGTTTATTAGCGCTATCTCCGCGAGGCTTTGTAGAGTTGGTCTGCCAAGCGTGCGAAGTCTTCTTCTGCTTAAAGCTGGACATTGGCAAAGTAGGTGTTCCACGTTTTCTTCTTCTTCGTCGCAACTGCGACAGTGCTCCGGAGCATTTACTCCTAGTCTTTTCGCATGAGTACCAATTAGACAGTGCCCTGTGAGGGTTCTTGTTAAGGCAGAGACTTCGCTTCTCTTTAGCCCCAGAAGGTTTGATGTGCGCCTTTTATCGTAAGACGACCACGTGAGTTTGGAGATTTCGCAGTGTGGGTGACTACCCCAACGTTCATTCGCCACCTTTATGGTGTTATGCTTGATTTGTAGTTTAAAAGTGGCAAGTGGTATACCTAACCTGTTCCTACTCGGAAGGATCGGGGTGGTCGTACCATTCCTTGCCAGTTCGTCCGCTTTGCAGTTGCCCTCGATATCGCGGTGTCCAGGCACCCATATGAGTTGAATTCTATAATGCTGAGCCATCTCGTTTAGAGATCTGCGGCATTCAGTGAGAGACTTCGTATTGTCTATACAGGAGTCTAGCGCCTTCAGTGCAGCTTGGCTGTCAGAAAAGATAAAGACCTGTTTGCTTTCTTTAGGGGTTTTGATTAGGTGCTGTGTAGCCTCCTGGATGGCCAGCACTTCCGCTTGGTACACGCTACAGTGGTCGGGGAGTCTGAACGATGTTTCAAGTTTTAGTTCAGGGGAGAATACACCTCCCCCGACTTTTCCGTTGAGTTTGGAGCCATCAGTGTAAATGTTGATGGCGTTATGTATATGGTGTGGTCTTGTGTACCAACCCTGTCGGGTTGGTACGATGACTTCATAGTCCTTTTTAAAGGAAGCTGATGGTGTACAGTAGTCCGTTTTTGTTGGTATTTGAATTGGAGCCATTTCTCTTAGAATTGCTGTGTGGCCAAGTGTGCTCTGGGTCCAGAACCCAGCTTCTCTAAGTCTTAAAGCTGTGATAGCAGCTACCTCTTGAGCTACTACGTCAAGAGGTGGCAGGTGTAGTATGGCGTTTAGAGCCTCAGTGGGTGAGGAGCTTAGGGCTCCACTTATGCAGAGCTCCGCGCTTCTTTGTACTCTCTGCAGTTGTTTAAGCGTTGTTGATTTTACTAGAGTGGGCCACCAGACCAAGGCTCCGTATAATAGGATTGGGCGGACGATGGCTGTATAGATCCAGTGTACTATCTTAGGGGAGAAACCCCATTTTACACCAATAGCTTTTTTGCAAGTGAAAATCGCCGTAGTGGCTTTCCTTATTCGCTCCCTTGTGTTGTCTTTCCAGTACAGGTTATTGTCTAAAATCAGACCCAGGTACTTCGCGGTACTTTTAAGAATTAGGCTTTTGCCATCAACTTTCGGTAGTGTGAGAGTGGGTATCTTATACCTTCTGGTGAATAGCACTAGTTCTGTTTTATCAGGATTCACTTCTAGACCACAGTCTTTGGTCCACGTGACAAGTGAAGTGAGAGCTGTTTCCATGAGTTCGCATAGCGTCTGAGGAAATTTTCCTCTCACAATTACCGCGACATCGTCGGCGTACGCGACCACCTCATAACCATTTCCTTCCATGCGTCGCAAGAGCTTATTTACAGTTACCACCCATAAAAGTGGAGATAGAACTCCTCCTTGTGGAGTGCCTCTGTTTACGGGTCTGCGAACGGTGCTTTCCCCCAGCTGCGAACACACTACCCTGCTGGTGAGCATTTGGTGAATGACTCCAACTAGAGAGCTGTCCATTCGCAGATCCCTGAGAGCCGAGGTAATCGCTCGAGGGGTTACATTGTTGAATGCCCCCGCAATGTCGAGAAATGCAACAAGTGCGAAACCTTTTTCTTCTAGGGATTTTTCAAGCTTGAAAACCAGTGAGTGGAGTGCTGTCTCCGTGGACTTGCCTTTGGTATAGGCATGTTGCGCATTATACAATAGGGATGGACTAATCGAGATCCTAATATACATCTCAATTAGTCTTTCGAAAGTTTTGAGTAGAAAAGAGGAAAGGCTTATAGGCCTAAAGTCATTTGGTTTGGTGTGTGAGGCTCTACCTGCTTTTGGTATAAACACCACCTTAACTTCTCTCCATAAAATGGGTATATAGGCGAGTCTTAAACAGCTGGTAAAGATTGTTTTTAACCCGGGTTTGGTGCGCTCCATGGTATGTTGTAGCTGAGCTGGGTAAATACTGTCTGGCCCCGGACTTTTGTAGGGTTCGAATTTGTCTATGGCCCAGCATATACTTCTGTCGCTTATTATCTCGTTTATAAGCTGCGGTCTGACATTCCTTTGTTCTGACTCATTTCCAAGATCATTGGTGTACTCGGAGAAATGGTTGTCTAGAAGCAGGTTAACTGTCTCAACGCTAGATTCGGTCCAGGTTCCATCTTGCTTTTGAAGAAAACTGGGTGCTGTCGGTGATTTTACCAGAACTTTTCGAAGTCTTGAGGCTTCGGTTGTGGTCTCTATCGCGCTGCAGAAATTATTCCATGAATTTCGCTTTGCATTCCGTGTGTCTTTTTTATAGAGTCTTAGTATTGCTTTATAATGCGCCCAGGAAGACTCCTGGGCATCATGCTTAGCAGCATTAAATGCTTTCCTACATTCTTTACGTAGTCTATTTAGGTCTGAGGTCCACCAGGGGGCCTGTATGTTTCTTTTACTTGCTTAATAGGGCATGCTTTTTGCAGCGCTGCGTTGCAGTTTTCAACAAAGACACCTACTAAATGGTCGAGTTCCTCTGGCGTCTTTGGCTTAGTGGGTGGTTCCGAAGGGAGTCTCTTGAGTAGCAGTTTTCTATAATAACCCCAGTTTGTTTTTTTGATATTCTGCGTCACCTTAGGGGTGGGTGGCGAGTCTGATATATTGAATTCTATAAACCTATGGTCCGAAAATGAGTGCTCTTTCAGGACCTTCCAGTTTATTATGTGGTTACTAAACTTATCAGTACAAAGGGTAATGTAGCAATGTGAGACTTGTAAGTGCCATAAAACACAAAACGTTTCCAAGAAACCCCCGATGGGTAAGCAGCATATTACCGAGCGACCATTTCAACGTTTGTTTATATATTTTATGGGTCCCTATCCTCGTACTTGTGATGGTAACGTGTATGTCTTTGTTAGTCTTGATCATTTTAGCAAATTTGTGTTTTTGAAACCAATGCGTAAGGCAACAGCGGCTGAGGTAATCAAATATTTAGAAAGGGATGTATTCCACATATTCGGGTACCCCGCACTCCGATAATGGAAAACAATTTGTTTCCGATATGTTCTGCAGTTTTCTGCAGAAATATGGCACTACACATATCAAAACCGCATTTTATTCGAGTCAAGGTAATGCTGCCGAAAGGGTCAACCGCTCAGTATTACAGATAATAAGGTCGTTTATTAAAGAAAATCAACATTCTGCCATAAATACATCGCCGTATCAAGCCACTTTCGGTATGCCTATGATACAGCATGCTGCATCATACGAGCTATATCGAAAGTTGGCCTCGCTGAGAGATGGCGATCACGAGATTGAGGCAACAAGCGACAGACTGAAACTTATCAGAAGCAACATTATGCGAGAGCTGAAGTTGGCACACGAAAAAAGTAAGAAAGTCTATAATACCAGAATTAAGGACGTGCGGTTTCAAATCGGGCAAGTGGTATACTGCCGAAACTTTAAACAAAGCTCGCAAATTAATAATTATAATGCCAAGTTAGCTCCAAAGAATATTAGGTGCATTGTTATGAAAGTTATTGGAAACTCGATGTACGAGCTTGGCGATAGCAGCGGAAAACGAGTTGGCATATATCACGCTAAAGACATTTTTGCACAGTAGTTTCATGTGGAATGATGACTGTTGAATGTTGAATGTTGCATGTTATGTGTTCGTGTGAAACACTTCATGTTAGTGACGTAATTTATTGACATTTAGTTATATTAAATACGTTACTATATGTTTATTTATTTGCATATTTATCAATCATTCTGTCACCAAATTTGACTATATTTTTTGTGATCATTCCTTTAAGTATACCTATCTATTATTTATTTATAAATTTGGCCATATTTTTGTGATTATTCTTGTATTTATACACACTTATTACTTTACTTATTTTTTTTAATTTGACCACGACTTTAGGATTAATTAAGTACTACTTATTTATCTACTATTTTTAGTTATTAATCTAGTTATACAACATCAGCTCACTGTGATATATTTATAGTTAGTTTTAAGTTATCCGTGTTATGTTATTTTTGACAAAGTTTCTTTTACATCTGTGATATATGTAAATGTAAGTGTAAGATAGTATAGAAGTAGAAGTATATGCATGATTTTGTGCTCAATTGACAAAAATAGAGAGACGGATTTTACTTTAATGAACTTTAATGCCCGGCTTTGAGCCTGTAACGACAGCCTTTACTCGAGCGGAAGTGTGATCGCGAGTGTGTGTGTGAGTGTATGTATGGTAACAATGATGCAGCGGACGAGCTGGCAACATGCACGGGAAATTAGGCATCATGTAGTGCCAGCAACATTTGTCTAGATAAACCAGTGTGAGTGTAGAATCTACACTGTATATACAAGTGTGATTGTGTGTTGCATGGAAACGGGGCCATTGAGTCGGATTGCGGAAAATTTGATTAAATTCACCTATCCTAATCACCCCTATAAAAGGGCGCGGAGGACGGCCAACGGCACAGAAAGATAGTGGTGACGTTAACATAAATAAATTTAAAATAAATTTAAAAAAACGGGTAGCGCGGCCAAAAGTAAGCGGTGAACTAAATGTATGTATTTAAACAGTGCCCTAGCTAACAGCAATATAAGTGTTTAAAGTGGAAGTGCTCCGGAATATTCGGTCGGCAGGTCCATAGATTTTGCAGTAAAACCTGAAACTATCAAGTTGGAGAAGTGGAGTTGGAGGTAAGTGAAATCAAAGTCAAATTCCCAATATTTAACAATACTAAGTAGATACGTGTCCATCCATATACGCATAGGAATCTGTGTACATTCGTATGTACACGCATGTATAGAACACCGTACCATTGCATACCTATTTACTAAAATATATTTTATATTCCAGGTCGCCGACAGCGGAAGCGCAAAAGGACTTCCCTTTGTGGAGGATACTCCAAAAATTCACGGCAAGCCATGCATCTGACTCCCAGGAAGTGCTTTGAAACCATCCACCACTGACCATCAGCCACGGCAGCAACAACAATATTAGGCACAACAGATACATTTGTCGGTACCATTAACACAGGAGCCATATACAGCCAACAGCTGATCTGCAAATGCAAAGACGAGTGGGTCAACGACCACGCAATACGCGGGCTGAATAGCGAAATCGGCACGGAATCTCCAACAGACAAAGAGCGAGCTGAATGCGAGCAGAGCGAGTGAACTCCCGGTGAACCTGCGACGTACCAGCATTTCGCCCTTCTCAATACCACCAGTAGCGGAGCAGCGGGAGTTTTTAGCGGAGTGCATGAGACACATGTACAACTGTACATGGGTGTATACATACGTTTATACATACTTATACTCTTATATGGATATGCCTATATACCCACATTAGCGTTTAAGTAAATACTTCCTTTTTTTTGTAATTTGAATTAGGGAATTTGCATTAGGAAATTAGCCCTTAGCCAATATTTGATTTGAAGTCACAATTTGAAGTATTTGTATTTTTTTTTTTTTTTTGCTAAAGTTTGAATTCCTAGTAACTCACATTCACTTAGTTTTTTTTTTGCCTCACTTTTGCAAAGTAGAAAGAAGAAAATTTATTTTATTCACTATTGTTGTTGGTAACTTTTTATGGATTTTTTTTTCACTGGTAGAAAACATTAATTTTTAATTGGCCAAACACAGCATTTAAGTTCAAACCTTTTTTTTTGTCTGTGCGGGAGTAGGTATGTGTATATGCCGATGTGCGTATGTGGGTCGTAGGTTTGTATGTTTTTCTGTTTTAGATCATTTCTTCCCTCACAGGCTCTTCTCCGGCATGTTGGTACCATCATCCAGGAGCAGACAAGGTGAGTGAGCAAACATATTTTCTTGCTGCCCGCTTACATACGCAATACATATAGCTAAGCATAATAAATGCAAGCGCATATATAATATTATATATATATGTATATAATTTTGGCGCGTACACTATATAGCTCAGTGTTTGGCCGAGCTTCTCCTACCATTTGTGGTGTGCGTCTTTTATATTATACCACAAATGGAGGGACCTACTGTTTTGTGCCGACTCCGAACGGCAGATGTATTCAATGAGAAGCTTTTTCATGGCAGAAATGCCCTCGGAGGTTTGCCATTGCCTGCCGAGGGGTGGCCGCTATTAGATAAAACGTTTTCTATGATGAAGATTTTGCTTGCCCTGGTTGAGATTCGAACCTCGAACTCACCGGCATATCGAGTTATAGCACGCACCGCTACCAACTCGACCACAGCGGCCACATAATATTAAGTGAAGAAAATACATGCAGGCATATATACATACTTATATATATGTATATATATATGCACATATATCAATTGAGCACGTACCACGTAAGAACTAGCAATTGAGAACGGAAATTGCATTAATGAATTGAAAGAGTGGTTATTGGATTTTATAGAGATTAACTTAGCTACTCCCTTTATACATTTTTTGCATTGTTTTTTTCTAATTTCTTTGTTTATACATACGTTTTTTTTTTTTCTTTTTGCTTATACATAAGTTTAATAGCTTTTATGTGTGCGAGTTCGCATGTATATACATAAAATCATTTTTTTATGTATGCCAATTGGCTTAGAAATAGGTTATTGTAAAAAAAAAAAAATTTAAAAAAATTGGACTTTTTTTGGGATTTATTAAGATAATAAAACAAATGAATTGTAAATAATTTTATATATAGAAAGAGAAAGAGAAAGAAATGAGGTGTTAATTTTTCTATTTTTGGTGTGGGTGTTGCGCTTGTGCGCAAGAAGGGAAGTGAGGGTAATGACAAACGACTAGACGGATAGACAAAAATGCGACTGTATGATGGATTGACGGACTAAAGTCAGGTTTAGGGGGCGTTGTAGAATTAGAGAAGTCAACACAACGCCCAAGGCTCCGCGTGACCTGAACGCTGAAGAGGGTGGGTAGACTCCACCTGACAGGACTGGACTTATCTCGTTACTTCCCAATTTTTCTTTCTTTTCTCCGTTCGTTTATTTTACTATCTTCGGCATGATACCTTTTTTTTTGTTTGTGTAACGTAGGCAAGGCGAGTGCAAAAGACCCACCCCATCCGACGAGCTAAGCCAGGGACCGCAAGATTGCCGACTTGCAACTCGACCCTGCCACAAACCTATGCATACACAACACAATAGGTACAAAAATATAGAAATATACAAATATGGTAAGGACAAAAACACAAATAATAACAAATAAAAACAGGGATGTCTTCGGCTATTCCGAATGCTGCATACCTCTCATGAATGGGAGAATTGTATGGGAGCGGTATGCTCTATTTCTCTGATCTTTACTGCTACTATATTGCTAATAATTATAGATATATTTAAAAAATGTCAATCCCTTAGCTGCTTAAATGAAGGAGAATATTGCGGATGCCGGAGGCATATAATTTATTAAGTTATTGATGACTAATGGTAACAGTAGGTACAGACATATAGAAATATGTATACAAATATGCAAAGGAGTAAAATACAACTAATAACAATTTATTGATGTCTAATGGTAACAATAAAAACAGGACTGTCTTCGGCTATGCCGAATGCTGCATACCTTTCATGAATGAAAGAATTGTATGAGAGCGGTATGCTATATTTCTCTGATCTTTACTGGTAATATATTGCTAATAATAACAGACATGTATATTTGAAAAATGTCAATCTCTTAGCTGCTTAAATGAAGGAGAATATTATAACAATCGGCTCCGATACACGTTATAGTCGTCCGATCTAGCCGATTTCGACTAGAGTGTTCCTGTGAAGTTTGGCTATTTTTAAAAAAGTCGCAAACTGTCGGAAAAATTAAATTTGGTAAAATATGTAAGTAAAGTACTACGGTATAGCTATCAACTGGAGGGTATTTGAGAAAGTTATAAGAATACTTACATCAAAAGATATTTTAACGAGTGTTGCACCTGGACAAAACTTGAAAAATAATGAATATCTATTGCATTTCACATCAATAAGGGTATCAAACGTAAGGTTTGGATTCATAGATACTTGGAGAGTGTTCCTGTGAAGTTTGGATATTTTCGAAAGAGTTGCCACCTGTCAGAAAAATACAAGTTGTTTTAATAAGTAAAGAAATACGATACATAAATATATCAAATGGAAGGTATTTCAGAAAGATATTTAAGAACACTTACATCAAAAAATATTTTAAAAGTGTTGCCACCTGGTAAAAAATTTAAAAATAATGAATATCTACTACATTTCACATCAAATATTACAATCAGCCCTATTCTGCATTTCGATTACGTTCCCGCTCTACGCTCCGCCATGTTCGAAAGTTGGTATTCTGCTTTACGATTGAATCGAAAGAAGAAGAGGAAGAGCTGTAATTCTTTCGAAAATCAGCTGTTTGCCTTGAAACGGGTGAAATTGAAACACAACAAAGCAAAATTACAGAAAATAAAACAATTATACGTTGTTTTAAATAAAATATATAACTAAAATGGACTCAATAGCTGCAGCGTTTTTAATTGAGGAGGAGGGCAATGCATCCGATAATGCTGTGGCAAGGATTGAAAGAAGAAGATTGCGAGATATGAGATGAGTGACGAATTGTAAGAAGTTTAGTTGAAACTGGTTAAATTTATTAATTAAAATAACTTATTTGCTTATTAAGATTCAAAAAAAACTTTAGACTTAACAAGGACGCTTTCAAGTATGTCCTAGATACTTTTGTGGTAGAAGCTCCAGCAAGTACTTCGACGACGTTGTCTCCGCTCAATCGTGTAGTAGCTGCATTGAGATTTTTTGCCAAAGGCAGTTATCAACATGGAGTTGGTGCGGACTACAACGTTGGAATGGGTCAGTCAACAGTGTCAAAGACACTTTCAAACTTTCTCGACATCATGGAACACAAGCTTTGCCGTGAATGGATACATTTTGACCAGACTGAGGAGGAAAAAAACGCAAGCAAAACAGGAGTTTTATGCGAAGGCAGGCTTCCCAGGCGTCATCATGTGCGTTGATGGTACGCATATAAGGATAATCAAGCCGTCAGAAGAGGGGTTTTTATACTATAATATATGTATATATAATAAATTTTTCATATTGGTCTGGTGTTGTTGTTTTTGACCTGCAAACACATAAAGTCATTAAAGCACAGAAAAAAAAAAAAAAAAAATCATCATGGTCACTTTTACAATTATCAAAAACAGTTTTACTTACATTTTTATGAATATTATACTCTTTACGACCGTAAAATTAAAAAATTGAATTTCCTCCGCCACCAAAATTGCAACTTAACAAAACGGAGCTACGATCGAAATGCAGAATAGGCAAAATCGAAAGATTCGAAGTTCGATCGAACGGGAACGGAACACAGAATGCCAAAGTAGCCAATCGTAGAAAATTTCGATCCGATTCGTAATGCAGAATAGGGCTGAATATTGGCATCAAACGGAAGGTATTGGAGAAAGATTAAAGCCGAACATATTTTTGCGTAGAGTTGTGTGTATTAAAATCTATTTCGCAGGTTGATACGTATCCGGGAGCTTTTTGGGAATATTTCAGTCAAGACCAATTATCGCCTTAGTTTTTCATTTAGAGACATAGTATACATATACATACATCCTGTATATATGTAGATGTACATATACTTCCTTAAAGCCCGAGTCGTGTAAATCTTCACTAGGTTGCAATTTAAAAACGGCATTTATTTAATATTCAAAAACCAAATAGAGAACAAATCTTACAAGAAAATACTTACATACAAAAAAAATTGTCTGTATACACGAACTCAAATAAATAAGGGGTTGCAAATTTTACCGTTTTTTTTTAAATTAAGGGAAGGTACTTGCAGAAAGATAAATCTAAGGATTCTCAAGCTTTTTAAAAGAAATATCAAGATTTTTAAGAGGAAGGTACCTTCATAGCTAATACATTCGCTTATGGCAAGGGCGCAAACGTTCAACATACATAGTATTATTATTTACATTTAATTAACAAAAAAGGTAAATAATGCCACAATTGGAAGAACAACTTCCAAAACTGTCGAGTGAATACACAGCAACGGAGGAATGACGAAATGTCCTACTTCAACATAACCAAAGCAGAGAGACAAGGTTGAGATATGTGGAAACGGAAAAACCAACGGAAATCTCGCCTTCAGCAAAATCATGTGAGAGCTTCAACCTCCAGAGATGCTGAATCACTAGAACAACGAGAATCTCGCCTCCAAAAAAATCGTGTGAAAGCTTCAACCTCCCGAGATGCTGAAACACTAGAACAACGAGAACCTCGCCTCCAACTAAATCGTGTGAGAGTTTCTAGCTCCAGAGATTCTGAAAATCCCGAACAATGCAACGAACGGTTTCGCAAAAATTTATCACTATTGACTTATTCAAGAGAAATAACACATTTAATGTTGGCGGCATACCATTATAATAAAAACGGAGACTACAAAAAACATGATGTCGCCATTGGACCGAAGTTCACAAAGCATGACCAGGCATGTGTTGTTCAAATGGTAAACAAGTTTTGTCATCGTTAATTGAGCCACCTGCACCACTTCTTAGTTACCTTTCTGGCGCTACTCTTATTTCAAACCACTTCTTGAAAACATACGTAAGTACGACTCTTGCTTTCAAATGGCTTCGGCTGACGGCGGTTACATGCCAACTTTCTAAGTTTAAAGCCAAATATCCACAAAATCGATTCATTTCTCCATGTGCTACAACAAAATGCAATATTTATACAAATTTATTTCACTGGAAATGACTCTTGCTTTCAAATGACTTCGGCTGACGGTGGTTACGTGCCAACATTCTAAGTTCAAGCCAAATATCCACAAAATCGATTCATTGCTCGATGTGGTACAACAAAACGCAATATTTATACAAATTTATTTCACTGAAAATGATGAACAATTAGTTCTGGGATCAGACGCGAAATCACTTCACGCTTGCAGGCAATGCTTCTTGAACTTCAAATGCCATCCGATGACTATACTGTTGTAGTTAGAGCAGACAAAACTCCTTCTGGTGAACACGAAAGGCGCTTCAATGCTCTGGTTACAGGGGATGTTACAATTGTAATAGTTGGCACCGAATTCGATCGACGAGACATCATCATCCACCGGAGAAATTCTAATGTGCAGAGAGTATCTGAAACACATCGATCGAATGACGAACTCCAATATCCAGCGATGTTTTCACATGGAGAAGTTGGCTAACATTTCAACATTAGGCAAGCCAACCCCAGCACACATGAAGAGGCGACAAAGAAAGTGTCATGCATAGATTATTATGCACACCGCATCATGATTCGTGGTGATGAATCCAATCATATCTCAAAATGTCGTGCATTATTCCAACAATTTCAACATTGTGGACATGTACGCGGAAGTGGAAAGTGAGATTCATCACCTTCATTTTCAATCCATAATGGAGTGAAATAACGGAAATAATTTTCGCGGGCCAGAGCCCTTCGCACAGACATGACATTTTCGCTCGAACTTTCAAGCAAAAGCTGATAAGTCTGATGAACGTTGTCACGAAGAATTTTATTTTTGGAGAAACCCAATGCTTACCATACGCTCGCATTTAAATTTGGTTGAAGCAAAAATAAATTAGAATTTTGCTAACTTTTATTCTTCCATGCCATTGCGCACAACCTGCAGTACAAATTTTCTCTGATGCTTATTATGGGCAATATTTATGCGCTCGATTGCTCGGCGAGTTGCTAGAAGCTCGCACAGAACCGAATATTTTTCATTCGCCCGGATTGAATGCGCCTACTGCGAGTTTCATCCGAAATAAATTTCGATTCGAAAATTCGAACATGAAGTGTAAAATTATCCAATAATTCTAGTTCAATAGTAATTTGATCTTTGAAATATAAAAGTCAATAAAGAAACCTTCGTACTTATTAGATCTGTGCTAACCTCTTCAATGTCACCAGCAAGACTACAGATAATATTCCGCGAGTTGTGAAGCGTGCCTGCGATTTTTCGGCGAAGGTGGATACTATAAAGGTGTAGTTCAGATTTCTGAAGTTGGGCTGGCGCAATCGTCCTTTAGTCAGATCCTATAAATTGTTTACCCTTTTCCATTTGGACTAATTTTTCATTGCAGGCACAAACTATTCAGCTTCATTCATAGGTGTTTTTATAGCTCACCTACATTTTCCTTGTTTTCTTTGACAAATCCTCTTGCAATATCCGGATTTTCTTACATTCTACATAATTGTATCTCTCTTTGAAATTAAATGTTTTGTTCCTGGAATAGGCGGTCTTTTGTTAAATATTTCAAATTAAATTACTTACATTTAGAATCCGCGAAATTTGGCGCCTCTCAAAAAAAAATGAGAAGTGAACAATTTCGGGCGACAACGAAACTCACAATAAGGGTGATTATGTAACATTAACTTTTTATATGCTATGGTAGGTATAGTCGAAGAATACAAACAAGATACTTTCGATTGGCCACGTTATCAATAAGAACATATTAATATGTCAGTAGCATCAAGGCAGATCTAACAGGTAGTGTTTTTGGTTTTATTAAATGAAAAGAAGGTTTGAAATTTAAGATAAATGAAAAAAATCAAATTATTAATTCTATTGAGGTTACCTCTTAAAGTGGTATTTTGGTCTATAAATACAAAAAAATCGATTTTTCTTTTTTTATATCTTCAAAGTTTTACTATTTAAGAATATGTCTACAAGAGGATTTTTCAAAATTCAAATTATTTTCGGAGATATACAGGCACGGCAATTCCACAAGGTGATTTAAAAAATTTCCTGTGAAAGTGAATTAGTGTGCTCCCAATTTCACACAAATCGGTTATCATTTTGGCAATTTACACACAGCTGTTGTTGAAATTTAAATTAAAACTGAGTTTAACTAAACTTAGTTTAAACTAAGTTTAAACCCCACTTCATTAACTGCTAATTTATTGCTATTTTCAACTTTTTTTATTTTTTGATTTTTTTCTGTATTCTTCTAATATTAATAAATAAGTAATTAAAAAGTGGATAGTAAAAATATTGATTGCCTTTTTTTTACGACACTCAAAAATTACCTGAAATTCATACCTCTACACCAGAATTCCCCATTAAATCTGTCTTAGTTTCAAAAGCGAGAGGAATAAAGCAGGGGGTCCCACAGGGTGGGGTCCTATCTCCCTTACTATTTAACTTCTACATCTCGCGACTCCCCTTCCCGCCAGAGGGAGTCACACTGGTCTCATATGCCAACGACTGTACGATAATGGCTACCGGCAATGTAATTGATGGTCTGTGTTCTAAGGTGAACAGCTACCTCGCAGAACTTGCTCACAACTTCACAGGACGGAATTTGGCGCTGTCTCCTGCGAAATCCACGGCGACCCTATTTACATCTTGGATGAAGGAGGTCGGGCTCACCAGTGGAAGAGCACAATTTAATGCTCACAAATCAGTTTCTAATGGGATGCCACCGTCCGGTGCACCCGAATAGAGACTTGCTCGCGCTGGAGCCCGCACCCAGGCACATCAGGGGACACCTCTCACAACTGACGGACGAGGTCCAGACTTACGTACGCTTACGCATTCACAGGGAGTCGGTATCCAAATATATCTACACCCGCCCTGTGAATGCAGTCCAACCACCACCTGTAGCAGCTGAGGAGCTCCAGCTGCCTCGGGAGACGCGCGTCACTCTGGCTCAACTCCGATCTGGATATTGTAGCAGGTTAAACTCCTACCTATCCAGGATCAACCCCGACACCCCCAACACTTGCCCGGCATGTGGCGAGTCTCCGCACGACACCAACCACCTATTCACATGCCCGGCCAAACCCACTCAACTAACACCCCTACCCCTGTGGTCCGACCCTGTTGAAACGGCTCGTTTCCTGGACCTCTCGTTAGTTGAGCTTGACGATAATGATTGAGGGAGCCCACCAGCCCAGTGGGGCGTAGCTAGCCGCTACAACAACATTAAATCTGTCTTGGATAGTATATTGATAACATTTTTTTTTATGCATGTATAGCACGTTCCAGTTATCTTGAGTGTATTTGAAAAGCTCCTCCTGAAACATTTTCCTGTAGACTTCGGGGCTTGTAGTCGATTTGTTATGGCAATGAAGATTGAGGTTGATGCATTTACTGTTGAATGTCCACCAAGGGTGGCGGACTGTTTTGTTGCAACATTTGTGTGGAATTATCCCCAGTTTTTTTTGAAAATGTTGCACAACGCCTCCTGTGTCCTAATACTTTTCTTAAGCATTTGTATTTACGTATTTATGAGGTGCGATATTAGTTTCCATGTTAGTTCCCTTACTCTTTCTTCTATTGACGGAAATCCTGCTTCGGCTAATATTGTTTTTGTTGGAGACGTCGGCAACGCATTGAGGCTCCGGCGAATTGCGGTGTGGTATGGGGAATACAGTTTTTGCAGATTATTCTCTGCGCACCATCCATAGATTGGCAAAGCGTATTCAATTTTTGATAGAATGAGCGCTTTTGTTACATTGGCCATTGTGTTAACCTGAATTTGACATTTTTTTGAAGTTAAGAATTTAACAATATTTAGCCTGCCAGCTAGGTTTTTCCTTAAGTATGGTTATGGCTTATTGGTTTCGTCAATCTCTACATTTTTAAATGTTACAATTAGATTAGGGCAGTTATGTTTTTTACAGATGTGCAGTGTTTTGCATTTTTCAACCGATAATGCTGCTCCAGAAGCGTCACCCCATTTATCTATGTCGGTAAGAATTTTTGAAAAATTCTTTTTTACGCTAGTTAAGTTAGGATGTTTCGTATAGATAATGAGATCGTCCGCATATATTCCATACTCAATCTTTTTATATTTGTCTAGGATACTGCTCACTTGATGGAAGGCAACGGTAAACAAAACAGCTGAAAGTGGGGATCCCTGCGGAATTCCATTGTGTAAAGGATAAGATTTTGACGTTTTGTTATGAACACGAACAAGAAAATTACGATTGGTCAAGAAAGCTTTGACAATGGCAAAAATTTTGGGACCAATGTTCCAAATTTGTAATTGTTCTAGTACGGCATGAATACCTACACGATCGAATGCTTTTTCAAAGTCGGTCGCTAAGATTGTAGCATGACCTTTGCTTGAAAGTGCATCGGACGCAAAGTGTTGCATTTGGAGGAGAACGTCCATAGTGCTATGTCCTTTTTTAAATCCGGCTTGTTTTGCAGTCAGCAGATTATTGTGCGTTATATTTTTGCCAGACACGAGAGAAGTGATATAGGGCGGTAGCTAATGATGTTGTCGGCTGTATTTTTGGGTTTGGGAATCGGGACGATTACAGCCTTGAGCCATGTGTGAGGGTAGACCCCTTTGTCGAACATTTGGTTGTAGAGTTCTATAAGTTTATTTTTCCCATTATCAGGTAGATTTTTAATCATTGGATATGAAATCCGATCTAGCCCTCTAAATATTCGTGTTTTTTGATTTTGTATTGATCTGAAAAGTTGCTGTCATGAGAGTAATTGCACCATGTTTCTCCGAAGATTGTTGCAATTTCAGTCGGATTAGTGACAAGAGAATTGTTGTGTCGGACAAAGCGAATAGCTGTAGGTGCTACTCCCGTTAAAGTATTGATGTTGGACCATAATTTAGTGGGGGAACAGAGTGGTGTTATTTTTGAAGAAAAATCTTGCAGAGCTTTTCTTTTAGCTTCTCTCAGTTCTTTTCGGAATATGGCATTGTGTTTTTTAAATGCCACTAGGTTTTCAATCGTTTGAGAGGCTTTGAATGTTTGCCAACTTTTTTGTTTAACGTTCCGCAGTGATTGAAGTTTGGGATTCCACCAGGGGACTTGTTTTACGTAAGAAAGGGTTTGGTTTGGGGAATTGCTTTGTTGGCGGCAGACCTGATAACCTTTGAAATTTTCGAAACTTCATGGTGAATATTCTTAAATCCCCATGTTCCAAATTGTTTGCTAAACTCTTTTTTAAAATATTCCCAATTGGCCAGATCAGTTTTGAATTTGGGGGTGGAACGCAGGTTTGAGAACTGAGTGTTAGTTTGTACTTCTGTTAGAATTGGGAAGTGGCCACTTCCGAATAACTCATCAAAAACTTTCCACTTACAACGAATAGATAGTTCTGAGGAGCAGAGTGAGAGGTCTACGTGGGTGAATGTTTTTCGTGTGGAAAAGTGTGTTGGGGATCCGTCGTTAAGTATAATAACATTTTCAGCAAGTATGACATCTTCAATTATCTTACCCCTAGTACTAGCAGTTTTTGATCCCCACAGTGGGCTCCACCCATTAAAGTCCCCGACAATCAATAGATATTTGCTTGGGTTTTGAAATAGGGTTCTCAGCTCTCGGGCGAGTAATTGATATTGAGGTGGGATGTAAACGTTTATTATGGTATTGATAGAATATTGCAATATGTTGGAATAACATTGTGGCGTATGTGGCGTTTTATAAGTATACCTATGCCTTGTTTGGCTGAGTTTGAAAAATTTTAAGAGTATGATTTGTAAGCTTTGGGAACCTCTGTTGTGTTATGGGTATTAGGTAGATGCGTTTCCTGTAGGCAGATTACGTCTGGGCTTGAATCTTTAATTAGCAGAGAAAGCTCCGCATAATTGTTATAATAACCATGCATATTCCACTGCACAACTTTAAGGGACATTTGCAAAGTTAGATAATATATAAATAGATCACTGTATGTATATATGTAAATATAGATAAGTATAAGTATGTATGTAAATATGCGTAATATTCAAATATGTGAATTTTCCTTTTACTTATGTTGTAATTTTTTTTGTTTTTTACTGTGTATGTTAATGGTTAGGTGGATTTTGTTTCTCTATGTTATTGTAGGGTGTTGAGTTTAATGAATTCAGGTACTAAGGGTTGGAGCTCAGCGGGCAGCGGTGTTAGATATGCATTTATGTTTGTTAGATCTGGGCGGTTTGTAATGCTACTGTCACCTTCGAGTGGAGGTGTATTTGGTGAAGGTGAATTAGGTAGTGGCGTAGGTTTGACATGCTGTTAATCGTGTTGATGTTCGGAGAGAAGAGAGGCTTCGGGTAGTGATTGCTGGGTGTCGTTGCTGTTGTTGTTGTTGAGGTGGAAATTGGGAGTAACTTCGGTATTGGTATGTTCTCTGGTTTTATGCTGTTTGCTTTCGTCTAAGTTGAATTTAGTATTGATGTTCGTGAGTTGGTGTTGGGAGGAATTGAATGTTTGTGAAAAATTGCCAGTCGGTGTGCTGCTTTTTGTGCTGATTGAATTTTGTTTTTTATTTGTTGATTCGGTGGATAGGACTTTGGACTGTGTCATGTTTATTTTCTGTGCGGTGATAGTTGAATATGGTTTGGGAGCAGTGTTGTAGCCGAATGAGTTGACGGCTAATCGTCTGGCTTCTCTCATCGTACACCTTTTCGTAGTTTTTATTTTTAATATTTCTTTTTCTTGTTGAAATTTTTTACATTCCCTTGACGACGCTGCGTGTTGTTCTTGACAATTAGCGCAACTTATACGATTACATTGATTTGGTGAGTGAGGTGGGAGGTTGCATGTAACACAACTCGGTGAGTTTCTGCAGTGTTTGGTTGTGTGTCCCATAATTTGGCATGACTTGCATCTCATTGGGTTTGGAATGTATTCTCGTATTTTGACAGAGTGTCAACATATCTCAATTTTTGCCGGAAGGTTATACAGGTCGAATGTTGGTAATACAACTCCACATGGAAACGATTTTCCGTCTATTGTTTTTTTAAATTTGAAAGCTTCCACTACACCTTGAACGCTTAGCAAGAGTATTCAGCTAAGGTCTTGTTGCCGTCAATCGCAGACACAATCACGAATTTGGGGTTGTCTTTAATTGTTTGTGGGAGTTCGGGTAAGTCAAGTGTCCCTTTTTCGAGCTGTTTTCTTTTTTTCTTCGCTTTGGGTGAATCGGCCAGTATAGAGAACCGATTCCTCCCCCGTGAGGTCAGGCCCAGGGGCCATAAATAATTAATTAAACACTACTTTTAGAGTACCGCTTTTTGTACGAAGTATCAAATACACGAGTTAAACGTTGTTATTGCTAACTTTAACCACAAAGAAATACCGATCAGTAGAAAAGGCAGATATCTAATTAAGACGTCCGCATACGCTAGTAGCTATGTGGGGCGTAGCTAGCCGCTACAACAACAACAACATTAAATCTGTCTTGGGTAGTATATTGATAACATTTTTTTTTATGTATGTATGAAATTTAGTTTTTATTTACATTAAAGTTTGCAGTTTATCGTTGGTTATGTATGTAAGTATGCATCTCTCATTCTATGCGTAGTGTTGCTCATTCTAGGGTCGTAAAAGCTTGTTTACTTCGGAATTCGTATGCAATAAAAACAAAAGCAATTATTAGTTGTGAATATATTTGCTAGTTAGCACAGTATATTCAGCGAAAAACCTGTATTTAATATCGTTTGCGTTCAAGAACATGCTTTCAACCATAAACTTGTTCGCTGTCCCTCATTTTCGAACGATAATAGTAAATAAAATTCTCCTCACTTAAATATGAGCAGCCCGAACATTTCGGATGCCGGAGCCATATAATTTATTAATTTATTGATGTCTATTGGAAACAATAGGTACAAATATATAGAAATATACAAATATGGTAAGGACTAAAATACAAATAATAACAAATAAAAACAGGGCTGTCTTCGGCTATGCCGAATGCTGCATACCTTTCATGAATGGGAGCGGTATGCTCTATTTCTCGGATCTTTACTGCTACTATATTGCTAATAATTATAGATATATTTGAAAAATGTCAATCCCTTAGCTGCTTAAATGAAGGAGAATATTGCGGATGCCGGAGGTATATAATTTATTAAGTTATTGATGACTAATGGTAACAGAAGGTACACACATATAGAAATATACAAATATGCAAAGGACTAAAATACAACTAATAACAATTTATTGATGTCTAATGGTAACAATAAAAACAGGACTGTCTTCGGTTATGCCGAATGCTGCATACCTTTCATGAATGAGAAAATTGTATGAGAGCGTTATGCTATATTTCTCTGATCTTTACTGGTAATATATTGCTAATAATAACAGATATATTTGAAATATGTCCATCTCTGAAGGATAATATTATAACAATCGGCTCCGATACACGTTGTAGTCGTCCGATCTAGCCGATTTCGACTAGAGTGTTCCTGTGAAGTTTGGCTATTTTTAAAAAAGTTGCAACCTGTCGGAAAAATTAAATTTGTTAAAATATGTAAGTGAAGTAATACGGTATAGCTATCAACTGGAGGGTATTTGAGAAAGATATATAAGAATACTTACATCAAAAGATATTTTAACGAGTGTTGCAACCTGGTCAAAACTTGAAAAATACTGAATATCTATTGCATTTCACATCAATAAGGGTATCAAACGTAAGGTTTTGATTCATAGATACTTGGAGAGTGTTCCTGTGAAGTTTGGCTATTTTCGAAAGAGTTCCCACCTGTCAGAAAAATAAAAGTTGTTTTAATAAGTAAAGAAATACGATACATAAATATATCAAATGGAAGGTATTTCAGAAAGATATTTAAGAACACTTACATCAAAAAATATTTTAAAAGTGTTGCCACCTGGTAAAAAATTTAAAAATAATGAATATCTACTACATTTCACATCAAATATTACAATATGGGCATCAAACGGAAAGTATTGGAGAAAGATTAAAGCCGAACATATTTTTGCGTAGAGTTGTGTGTATTAAAATCTATTTCGCAGGTTGATACGTATCCGGGAGCTTTTTGGGAATATTTCAGTCAAGACCAATTATCGCCTTAGTTTTTCATTTAGAGACATAGTATACATATACATACATGCTTTATATAGATGAACATATACTACGTTAAAGCCAGAGTCGTGTAAATCCTCACTAGGTTGAAATTTGAAAACGGCATTTATTTAATATTCAAAAACCAAATAGGGAACAAATCTTACAAGAAAATACTTACATACAAAAAAAAATTTCTGTATACACGTACTCAAATAAATAAGGGGTTGCAAACTTTACCGTTTTTTTTTAATTGAGGGAAGGTACTTGCAGAAAGATAAATCTAAGGATTCTCAATCTTTTTAAGAGAAATATCAATATTTTTAAGAGGAAGGTACCTTCATAGCTAATATATTCGCTTATAGCAAGGGCGCAAACGTTCAACATACAGAGTATTATTATTTACATTTAATTGACAAAAAAGGTAAATAATGCCACAACTGGAAGCAAAACGTCCAAAACTGTCGACTGAATACACAGCAACGGAGGAACGACAAAATGTCCTACTTCAACATAAGCAAAGCAGAGAGACAAGGTTGAGAAATGTAGAAACGGAAAAACCAACGGAAATCTCGCCTTCAGCAAAATCATGTGAGAGCTTCAACCTCCAGAGATGCTGAATCACTAGAACAACGAGAATCTCGCCTCCAACAAAATCGTGTGAAAGCTTCAACCTCCCGCGATGCTGAAACACTAGAACAACAAGAATCTCGCCTCCAACTAAATCGTGTGAGAGTTTCTACCTCCAGAGATTCTGAAAATCCCGAACAATGCAAAGAATGGTTTCGCAATAATCTATCACTATTGACTTATTCAAGAGAAATAAAACATTTAATGTTGGCGGCATACAATTATGATAAAAACGGAGACTACAAAAACATGATGTCGCCATTGGACCGACGAATAAAGTTTGTTTGCATTGCCATGCTTTGAAGTTCACAAAGCATGACCAGGCATGTGTTGTTCAAATGGTAAAATAGTTTTATCATCGTTAATTGAGCCACCTGCACCACTTCTTAGTTACCTTTCTGGCACTACTCTAATTTCAAACCACTTCTTGAAAAACATACGTAAGTACGACTCTTGCTTTCAAATTACTTCGGCTGACGGTGGTTACATGCCAACATTCTAACTTCAAATATTCAAAATATTATTCACAAAAAAGATTCATTGCTCCATGTGCTACAACAAAATGCAATATTTATACAAATTTATTTCACTGGAAATGATGAACAATTAGTTCTGGGATCAGACGCGAAATCACTTCATGCTTACAGGCAATTCTTCTTGAACTAAACAGGTTGATCCGTCTCTTTAAAACAGCTATAGATCAAATGCCATCAGATGACTATACTGTTGTAATTAGAGGAGACAAAACTGTTGGAAATGTAATCTTAATATTTCTAATAATGTCTGTAGTCTGGCAACAATGCTTACGAAATTTCATACATTCTTTTTGTCTCTTACTTTCGTAGTTGTAAGTTTCACTCTCTGCTTGAAGTTCCTTAGCTGTTCTAAAAAAATCCCTGAACTATTAACACTGCGTTTTACTTATGTGAAGATATATGTGGGAGTGGATTGTGTATTAAAAACCAGTTGGCAACCCTCATTATCTTCATGTTGCATGCACAACTTCTTCACGAATGGAGTAGTCCGAAAAGAGAAGCGAGATTGAGCGGTCGCGAAATAATCAACGAACGAATACTATCTATTTAGTTTTGTATTAAAACTTAATTTTTATTGTTTGAAGTAACTTTCTTTTAACTTATAAATGTACTCATTATATCATATTAAACTTTCTTAAACGAAACTCAGTGTTATAATCATTTTCCCTACATAATTTGGGTGCTCAACCTAAAGCATAAAAGGCAATCTCAAACGTGTGTTCGTGTGTGCCGGTCCAATCGTTGGCACAAGTGCAAAAATGTCTTGCCTTAATGATTTTATATGTGGAAGCTTGCGCAACAGCAGTAAATCTAGCATAGCTGCATTGCACAAATTTGTTTTTGAAGGTGAAGGCGATAGAAATAACCGACGTAGACTTCGGGAATTTCATGGCTTCGATTACGAGGAGAACAGCGAAGAATACAGGCGAAAAAGAAAATACGTTGATTCAAATTTAAACGATCGCGACTTGGTAACAATTTGCAACACGATGGGACTCAGTTACGACGAAGCCGATGTAAAGCTGCACATATTTCGCAACTTACGACGCAATCATTTGTTCACCGAGAAGAGTAACGACGAAGCTGACGACGGCAGCTAGAATGACGACGATGTAAATAACCACGATTTAGAAAATACAGAGGTTGCGCCTTCCGCAAACCGCTATTCGCTCTCAGCAAATTTGACAGAATCAGCTGTTTATGCTACGTCACAGAACGCGGTTAGTTTTGTTTGTATGTTTGTAAGCATACAGTTGTTTGTACTTAAATTCAATGCTTAAAAGCAATTTTATTTAAAATAAAGTTATTAAACATGAAGTGCGCAGTGTTAAGTGTTAAATCACAGAGTCTATCAATGATACGGGGCTATAAAACACGCTAAAAGTGATGTGAAAGTGTAGCTGTGCGCACTTGGTAGAAATTTAAGCTTCTTGTGTCTCCTAATGCTGCAATGCAGTTTTTTTCAAAGCATCCAATCAAACACAGTGCATAAATGAAGTTATTTGAATATAAATATGTTGCATAAAGTGCCGAAATTGGTAAAAACTTTAAAATTTAGTATTCCTAGCAGAACCTAACCTCACATTTTTGTTTACAATTTCTTTCGATTCTCAGAAAAACCATGTTCGTGACGTTGCACGCATTTTGCTTCACATCATTTTTCGTCGGGAAGGCGCAATCTTGTATTCTATCGTTCTTGGTAAATAACGATGGTAAAGATGAAAACGACGCCGGGAACAGTGAAGCAGAGAAAAATGACGAGAGCAGCGTACATCAGGGTGAAACAACAATTTACTATGAGTTTGCAACGGCTGTGAGTGAGAGAGGTGACGAAGAAAATAAGAGAAACGAAATGTGCGCAAAACAGAAAAGCATGCGCGAAACAAAATTTGCGATTACATTTAGAGACATAGAGGATTCTATTAGACCATTTGATGGATCTGATAAGATTCCTATTGAAAACTGGTTGCAAGAATTTGAAGAGCAGTCCATGCTGATGCAGTGGGACGACCTTCAGAAGTTGGTATTTGCAAAAAAATCTTTGCGAGGCGTAGCAAAACTCTTTGTTTTAAATGAAAGAGGTCTAAACTCGTGGCGGGTATTAAAAAACGCATTAATAAACGAATTTAAGACTACGACCAATAGTGCACTGCTGCACAAACAATTGTGTGCGCGTAAATTTAAAGACGGTGAAAATATACAAGAATATTTTTATAGTATGAGAGAAATAGCTAATCGTGGTAATATTGAAGAGGACGCGTTAATACAATATGTTATTGATGGAATTTGCGATTTGACTGTGAATAAAACAATACTTTATGGAGCTAAGAAATTAATCGACTTTAAAGATAAACTAAAATGTTACGAAATGATGCGCATGCACAATACGGTCAAAGAGGTGAAAAAGATAACAAAACAAAGTGTGCACAAGAGTGAAAGAAAAGAAATACAATGTTACAATTGTGGTGAAAAAGGACATGTATCAAATAGTTGCAAGAACAAAGAAAAAGGTAAAAAGTGTTTTAAGTGCAACCGATATGGACATATTTCGGCAAATTGTGATGAGGGAAAAAACGACAAAACTAATATAAGCGCAAATACTCGACAAGTGGTTTTAAAACACGATTTAACCAGCAAAGATATAACAATCGGTGGTAAAAGTTATTTGGCGTTATTTGATACCGGTAGTAGGTTTAATATTGTAACGCAAGATGTGTATGAAAATCTGAATAGACCAAAGCTGAATGCTTGTAATATTTTTCTTATTGGATTTGGTGCCAATTCGGCTGAGAACAGAATTCAACCCAGTGGTTATTTAGAGCACGACGTACGAATAGACAATGAACATTTTATTTTGAAATTTTACGTGGTTTCAACGAAATGTATGGACGTTAAAGTTGTGCTAGGTGAGGAATTGTGTATGCAAGCTGAAATAGCAATCAACAAAGACGGTTTAAAGAAAAAAAAATACAAACAAATAATGAAATGAACGATGAAATGGTGTTAATGAAAATTGATGCAATAGTTGAAAATAATGAAATTGACATCGGGATTCAAGCGAGTAAAGAAGCAAAAGAAAAAGTGAGTAAAATAATTTCTAATTATAAGCCAGCGAAGACTTTAACAACAAGTGTAGAAATGCAAATCACACTAAGTAACGAATCTCCGATTTTTACGAGGCCACGTCGACTACCGTTTTCTGAAGCAGCCACCGTTGATACACAAATCGATGAATGGCTTAAAAGCGGGGTAGTTGAGAAATCAACTTCGGAATTTACTAGCCCGGTGGTACTAGTAAAGAAACGCGATGGTTCACCCAGGCTGTGCATCCGACTTTCGACGAATTAACAAGGTAATAATTAAGGATAATTTTTCCCTTCCCTTGATTGATGACCAACTTGACCGCTTACAAGATGCTGAGATATTCAGCACTATTGATTTGAAGAATGGGTTTTTCCACGTGCCAGTTGCACAATCCAGCAGAAAATATGCATCATTTGTAGCGCAGAGTGGTCAGTACCAGTTCTGTAGGGTACCTTTTGGGTTGTCTAATTCACCAGGGGTATTCCAGAGACATATTAACGCAATTTTTCGAGAACTGACACGAGAGGGTATTGCATTGCCATATATTGATGATGTTATTATTCCTGCAAAAGGCGAAGAACAGGCAGTACAAAATCTGATTAAAGTAATAAATACCTGTCGTGACTATGGCTTACAGCTAAATATTAAAAAATGCCAATTTTTAAAGACCAAAGTTAATTTTCTCGGATACGTAATAAAAAATCACAACATCCGCGCATTACCGGAAAAAATACCGAAGCCACTCTTAAGTTTTTTGGGTTTAGCGGGGCATTTTAGGAAGTTTATCCCGAACTTTGCTATTATTGCCAAACCTCTGACAGACTTGACAAAGAAAAATGTAAGATTTAGTATTGACTTACAAGCAGAAAACGCATTTAATTCACTTAAAAACGCGCTAACCGAGAATCCTGTACTAGGGATATATAATCGTAACTATGAAACCGAGTTACATACTGATGCTTCTATTGAAGGATTCGGCGGAATACTATTGCAGAAATCTCCTCACGTTGGTCTTGTACATCCTATATATTATATGAGTAGAAAAACGACGGATGCGCAAAAGAAGTTTACTAGCTATGAGTTGGAAATATTAGCCGTAGTTGAGGCTTTAGCAAAATTTAGGGTGTATTTACTCGGCATAAAATTCAAATTGGTTACGGACTGTAACGCATTTACGAAAACATTAGAGAAAAAAATTTATGTACACGTATAGCCCGTTGGATAATGTTACTCCAAGAATTCGACTATGTTGTAGAGCACAGGGCGGGTACTCGAATGAAGCATGTCGATGCCCTGAGCCGCCACCCAGTTATGATGATATGCAGCGATGACGTTACTGTTCGAATTAAACAGGCGCAATTAGAAGACGAAGCACTTAAACCGATACGACATATTCTCAAAAATAATAACTCCTATAATGACTATTTTTTTAAATCCGATATATTATATAAACTATTCAAAGATGACGAGGTAATTGTAGTACCTGAAAACATGCAAAAACAAATTATTAGTAGCGCTCACGATAGAGGTCATTTTTCAATTAAAAAAACTAAAGAGCTAATTTTATAAGACTTTTATATACCAAACCTCGACGAAAAAATTAAAAAACACATCGCGTGCTGTATACCGTGCATCCTCAGTAACCGTAAGTCCGGCAAGCAAGAAGGCTTACTACATCCGATACAAAAAGAAGAGGTGCCTCTACATACATTTCACGTAGATTTTTTGGGTCCGTTGGAATCAACGAACAAGATGTACCAGCACATATTTGCCGTTATGGATGCGTTCACAAAGTTTTGTTGGTTGTACCCAACAAAATCGACAACTACACAAGAAGTAATAACGAAGCTTCGAAATCAAAGCATGATCTTCGGAAATCCCGCGAACATAATTTCTGACAGAGGCGCGGCATTTTCCTCAAATGATTTTCAAGCGTATTGCGATAGTGAGAATATTAAGCTTACCAAAATTACGACGGGCCTACCACGAGTGAAAGGCCAAATCGAAAGATTAAACTCCATTATCATTTCAGTTTTGTCAAAGCTAAGTATAGAAGATCCGACAAAGTGGTTCAAACACGTAGACAAGGTTCAACAAGCGATTAATTCGACGTTTCAAAGAAGTATTAACACAACCCCTTTGAGCTCTTGGTAGGGGCGAAAATGCGAACAAAAGAAGATCAACACTTAAGAGAACTTATTGAGCAAGAAGCAAAAACATCATTTAATAACAATCGAGAGGAACTACGAAAGCAAGCAAAGCAGCAAATTCTTCAAGTTCAGCAAGAAAACAGGAAAACATACAATCTCAGACGTAAACCTGCACACCAATATAAAGTCGACGATCTGGTTGTTATCAAACGTACGCAGTTCGGTAGTGGGCTGAAGTTGAAGCCTAAATTTTTGGGTCCATATCGAATAACGAAGGTAAAAGGTAACAACTCTTACGATGTGGTAAAGGTCGGAAATACCGAAGGACCTATTAGCTCGACATCCTGTGCCGAATATATGAAGCTATGGGTTAGAGATAACGACAGCAACAACAATACATTCGAGGCGAATGTATAACAGGATGGCCGAGTGTGGGAGTGGATTGTGTATTAAAAACCAGTTGGCAACCCTCATTATCTTCATGTTGCATGTACAACTTCTTCACGAATGGAGTAGTCCGAAAAGAGAAGCGAGATTGAGCGGTCGCGAAATAATCAACGAACGAATACTATCTATTTAATTTTGTATTAAAACTTAATTTTTATTGTTTGAAGTAACTTTCTTTTAACTAATAAATGTACTCATTATATCATATTAAACTTTCTTAAACGAAACTCAGTGTTATAATCATTTTCCCTACATATATATGTACATATCAATGGTCATCTGCAACAATGGTTATGGGCCCAGAGCGCAAAGAGCACCATTGGGAGTTAAATAATTTGAGTTATAAATATATATATAAAAGTTATTCGCAAAGCGAAGAGTAAACATTGACTAAAAAATTTATAATCGAAAAAATTCGCAAAGGCGAATAGTGTGTCTCTTCAAATAGAGAAGCTTGGGGAAGACAATTATGATGTCTGGTCGGTATCAGTGCGCAGTGTGCTAATTACGACAGACTTATAGAGTGTCGTGTGCAGCAAAAAGCCAAAGGAGGCAAAGCCTCCAGAAGAACAAAAACGGGACACAGCAGACCAAAAGGCGCTAGCATGTTTGTTCTTAAATGTGAAAGCCAACGCAAGTACTGCACATAAAGTCGTGCAAAACTAGCGGAATTAGACATTAACATGCATGACGAGTTGAAAGTTATTAGGCAGAGCGACGTCAATGCAAAAGTTATGAAGCCTAAAAAATTCAAACTTAAGGGGAAATGCTTCAACTGTCAACAAATTGGTCATCGGGCAAACAAATGCCGAAGTGTTAAAAGTGTAAAGAAAAATAGTGCGCAACATAAAGTTGAAGAGATGTCAAACTGTTTAATGTTCTGCAATAACAACGATAAACAGAGATACGTGGTGCATCGACAGCGCTGCTACATCACATATGTGTTGTGATAAAAGTTTGTTTGTATCTTTTGCTGCAGAAAACGCAAAAGTGATGTTAGCGGCTGATAAATTTATTGATTCACACGGCAAAGGGACTGTAATGTTAAAAAGTGAATAATGCAAAATAGAGTTACAAAATGTTTTGTATGTGCCATCGCTGCGTATGAATTTTTTGTCTGTAAGTAAAGCAGCAGAATATGGTAATTTTATTGCGTTTAAAAAAGATTTGGCCCTTGTGAGAAATAAAGTAAAACAATTAGTGTTGCAAGCAAGCAGAGTCAATAACTTATATTTGTACAACAATAAAAATGTGATGGGTGTTGTTCATATGTTGAATGATAACTCGATGGCAATGATGTGCCACAATAGGTATGGCCACTTGAATTTTAAAAATTTGCAAGAACTGAATGAGAAAGAAATCGTTTGTTGTATGAACTTAAAGACAGTGTCAAAACAATTAAATTGCGATACGTGCAATAAAGCGAAAATTTGTGAGCTTAAATTTCCACAAAAAACTGAAAGTTCAACAAAGAAAGTGCTTGAACTTGTGCATACACATGTGTGTGGGCCTATGAATGTTAAGTCGTTAGGTGGCAGTCGTTATTTTGTCACCTTTATAGCCGATTTTTCTCGAAAATCGTTTGTTTTTTGAAGGCCAAGAATGACGTTTTTCAAAAATTTAAGCAATTCAAAAGCTATGTAGAATGCCAAATGAACTGTAACGTGAAGGCATTACGAAGTGACAATGGCACAGAATACGTAAACGGTGAGTTCGATTTTTTTTTTAAATTGTTGTATTAAAAGGGAGTTGACTATCCCATACACACCCCAGCAGAACGGTACTGCGGAGAGGGCCAACCGCACCATAGTCGAAATGGTCAAACGTTTGTTGATTCATGCTGAGCGTGAAGAATTTTTGTGGGCTGAAGCAGTTGAGACCGCAGTCTATTGTCCTACTCGAGCATTAAATTGTCGTACTCCATTCGAAGTACGGAAACAGCGTAAACCGTCAGTGAAGCATCTACGTATTTTTGGGTCTCAAGAATTTGCACTAAACAAAGCAAATAAAAGCAAGTTTCAAAACAAAGGTAGTGAGTATGTATTCGTCGGTTACTCCAATACGGCAAAGGCGTATCGTTTATACGACCGGCAACGGCGCGCAATAATAGAAAGGCGAGATGTTAAATACGTAGAAGGTGAATTTAGTACAAACATTGCCTCAGAATGTGGTTCACCAGAAATAAATAACGATTTCGCGACAAATATTATTCGATTTAGATCTACAGAAGTTCCAGAAAACGAACACACGTTTATTATGGGCACTGTTATTTAGACAACAGCACGACTTCACTTAAATTAAAACCAGTTCTAATTTTGCCGACGACAATGAGCAGCTGTAGTGCTGCCACTAAAATTTAAAATGTATATTTATTCAAGGCTTCTACAAGTCTTACTTTATTTTACCAAACAAGACATAAAATATCTCTGATATTTAATATGTAATAACAATCGATCATTTGAAACAAATGAATCGACCTATTTACTTATTTTTTGCACAAAAAATTTCACCTTAAACAAAATATTTTAATTTTATAGAAGTGAAATATTTTAATGTGGCTACATCAAATGAGCTGTTGGATATGTCGCTGACGTCTTCTAAATTTTCAAGAAGCTGGCTTTAAGACGACATTTGCAGACAAGAAAATTCCGCTGTCGTTACGTCGTAAAGTGCAGTCGTTTAAGGGCCGATTTTACATTCCAATATTAAGGCCCGTTTACTCAATGTCTGATTAAGCGCTTAATCAGAACATAATCAGAGGTTGACTAAAAAAGCGTTTACTCAATGTCCGGTTAGCGCCAATCCGTCAGTAAACATCTGGGCATTAAAAATAATAATAATAATTTGGCGCTTACACTAGCATAGCTTAGTGTTCGGTCTAGCTTCTCCTACCATTCGTGGTGTACGTCTTTATATTATACCACAACTGGAGACAAGGATAATATGTTACGAAACTCTTTGCCTCGAGAGAGCGCTGTAAATATGCGCATTTTTTATAACATTTTCCAAAAGAGTCACTCTGTAGAAATGATAACTGCGGGTGGAGACTCCGGCGAAGACAAGGAGGAGTTTGCCACCGCAAGTGATTCTGATGGTAATGAAGAAGAAGAAGAGCAGAATGCATTACACCCAGATCAAGATGAGGTACCGAAGCGCGCGCGTGGGAGACCAAAGTACATTCGCACAGGCCAAGCAGGAAGGCCTAAGAAGCAGTTTCAACTTCTCAACGTTAACTGTGTAGAAGATACCGAAACACCGCAAAATCCAGCTGAAGCATTGAACGGTACGCACGCAAGAGAATGGCGCAAGTCCATGAAAGCGGAATACGACGCGCTCATAGCAAATAACACATGGTCATTGGTTGATCTACCAAAAGGGCAGAAAGCCATAGGTTCGAAGTGGGGTTTTCGAATCAAACAAAATGCCAACGGTGACATCGAGAGGTTTAAGTTAAGGTTAGTTGCTAAAGGCTGTGGGCAACAACTGGGTGTTAACTACTGGGAGACGTTTTCTCCAGTTATTCGTTGCGAGACTATACGCATGCTTTTTGCGATAGCTGCAGAAAAACAGCTTTGCATGCATCAAGGTGACATATCAAACTCGTACTTAAACAGCAAGCTCCATGAAGATGTGTTTATGAAGCATCCAGACCATTTTGTTATCAAGCAGAACCCGGCTAAAGTGTTGAAGCTGCAGAAAGCGATTTACGGGTTGAAGAAATCCGGCCGTGTTTTGAATAGCACATTAGACGCAGTTTTGACTGGCCTTGGCTTCAAGAAGTGTAAGCATGAGCCATGCTTATATGTGAAAAAGGGCACGATGCAGGTTAGTTACATCGCCGTCTACGTTGATGATTTAATCATAATGTGCCCCAGCGAAAACGAGATAACTGCTATTAAAAAAAAATAGCAATGAAGTTCGATATGCATGATGGCGGTGCGGTAAAATATTTCCTTGGTTTGGAAATTCAGCGCGAAGATGACAGAGGTGCGATTTGTGTGCACCAGAATAAGTACATTAAATCGGAACTCGAGGCATTCGGTATGCAGAACTGTCGAACTGTGGCAACACAACTTGATCCTGGTTTTCACGTTGGATGCAAAGACGAGAAATGCGTTAAGGTAAATGCTACAAATTACCAATCGTTAATTGGTTCGCTGATGTATTTAGCGGTCTTGAGTCGCCCAGATATTTTGCATGCAGTAAGCAAACTCTCTTGGCGTAATATGGATCCGCATATGGAGCACGAAACGGCAGCAAAACATATCTTGCGTTATCTATCAAGCACTATAGACCTACGAATTGTATATCGCAAGACTGGTGAAGATGTCTAAGGATTCGCCGACGCAGATTGGGCGACAGAAAGTCGTACACTGGGTACGTTTTTGTTTTATGTGGCAGCTCTTTTTCGTGGGCTTCAACGAAGCAAGGCATAACAGCGTTAAGCAGCACTGAGGCTGAATACGTAGCCTTAGTAACGGCAGCGAAAGAGGCGGTATACATTAGTAAGCTATTGAACGAGGTAGGGTGGTTAAATTCGACACCGATGACGCTTTATGATGACAACCTCAGCGCGCAGCATATTGCATGCAATACAGTACATCATAAGCGTACTAAGCACATAGAATCTTGTATTAAAGGCAATCCCAAATCATTCTGGAGATATATCAGATCACTTAATACTAATTCAACAATACCTTCCTCTGTATTCTTTAACAATAAGGTTGCAACTACTCCTGTTGAGGCAGCCAATATTTTTGCCGATTTTTTCTCTGCCAATTTTGTCTCCGAAAATGATGCTAAACATGAAAGCGATACTCTTTCTGTGTCCTCACTTAACTTCGGTTCCCTTAGGTTACTGGATGAGGATGTTGCTAAAGGCATTTCATCGCTGAAATCATCATCTCAGATGGATTCAGATGGATTATCTGCTATCCTTCTTAAAAAGTGTTCATCGCTGGTTAAACCTTTAACCATGATCTTCAACTTGTCCCTCTCATCTGGAATTTTTATTGATGACTGGAAAAAGTCCATTATTACCCCAATTTTTAAAAGTGGCAATAAGAACGATGCTTCTAACTACAGACCAATTTCGATGTCATCGTCCGTCTCTAAGCTATTTGAGTGTGTAGTTAAAGAAAAGCTTGTGTATTCTGTTAAGAACCTCATCTGTCCCAACCAACATGGCTTTGTTAGTGGCCGCTCGACAGTATCCAATCTTGCGGTTTTCACCGAAGATTGCCTTGCTGCCTTCCGTGAGGGCCATCAAGTTGATACTGTTTACACTGACTTTTCGAAAGCATTCGACAGAGTTTCGCATAAGGTTTTAGTTTCTAAATTGGAAGTCCTGGGATTCCACTCTACATTCCTTGGGTGGCTCAGGTCATACTTAAGCGACCGTTTTTGTGTGGTTGCATTTGACAATGTTTCTTCTCGACCATTTATGGCAACTTCTGGTGTTCCCCAGGGTAGCATTTTAGGTTCTTTGTTGTTTGTCCTATTCATTAATGATATAAGTTCCTGTTTCGTTACTTCCAAGTTTCTTTTGTATGCTGATGATTTAAAGGTTTATTCGGTGATTAAAAGCCCTGATGACTCAGCTGCTCTTCAGGCTGATCTTGACAAGGTTCATTTGTGGTGTAAACTTAATCATCTTGCACTAAATGTCAATAAATGTTCTTACTCTACATTTACCAGGAAGCTTAACCTTTTCATTACAAGTTATAAAATTTCTGACACACGCCTGAAATTTTTGAGCGAAGTCAAAGACTTGGGGGTTTTCTTCGATGCTAAACTAAGTTTTTCCACCCACATTAGTTATGCTATTTCCAAATCGTATGCTATGCTCGCTTTTGTTCGACGCAATAGTCAACACTTCTCTGACCCTTACGCACTCAAATTGCTTTATATCTCTTTAGTTAGGTCAAGGCTTGAATATGCTTCCTTTATTTGGAGGCCTTATCATTCCTGTTATATTAACCGGTTAGAGCGAGTACAAAAAAGTTTCTTAAAATTTGCACAACGTTCGTTGAATTTTTCCAACCCTATCCCTTCTTACGAAGCTCGTTGTCTTCTCCTGCATTTACAACCCCTGCACAGCAGAAGTATGTACCTCTCAGGTGCCTTTGTTGTCAACATTGTGAAAAGTATAGTTGACTGCCCTTCTCTCCTTGAAAGATTATCTTTTAATGTTCCTTGTCGTAACTTGCGAAGTGTCAATTTATTTTATATAAAATTTGCTAAATCTAAGTATGCTGAAAATGCTCCGTTATATAGAACTCAATCAGAATTAAACCGAGTTCCCGGGCTGGATCTGTCCGTTGCAATAGGTATAATCCGTACGTTACTTTATAATCACTCAGTTCAGTAGATTTAAGTCATTTTTTCTTTATAGTCAGTAAGTATTGTATTCATTTGACTGAAATAAATAAATAAATAAATATTAAGCATCATTTTGTCTGTGAAAAGTTGAAAATAATGAAATTAATTTGGAATATGATCCAACAAATAAGAATATTGCCGATGTATTAACAAAATGTTTAAGTAAACAAAGGCATTGTTATTTTGTAAATTGGCTTGGATAAAATAAAGTTTATTTTTTAGTTAAATAGTAAGATTAAGAAGAAGTGTTGGAAATGTAATCTTAATATTTCTAATAATGTCTGAAGTCTGGCAAAAATGCTTACGAAGTGTGATACATTATTTTTGTCTCTTACATTCGAAGTTGTAAGTTTCACTCTCTGCTTGAAGTTCGTTAGCTGTTCTAAATAAATCCTTGAACTATTAACACTGCGTTTTACTTATGTGAAGATATATACATATCAATGGTCATCTGCAACAAAAACTCCTGCTGGTGAAGACGAAAGGCGCTTCAATGCTCTGGTTACAGGGGATGTTACAATTGTAATAGTTGGCACCGAATTCGAGCGACGTGACATCATCCATCCACCGGAGAAATTCTAATGTGCAGAGAGTATCTGAAACACATCGATCGAATGATGAACTCCAATATCCAGTGATGTTTTCACATGGAGAAGTTGGCTATCATTTCAACATCAGGCAAGTCAACCCCAGCACACATGAAGAGGCGACAGAGAAAGAAAGTGACCTGCATGGATTATTATGCACACCGCATCATTATTCGTGGTGATGAATCCAATCATATCTAAAATTGTCGTGACTTATTCCAACAGTTTCAACGTTGCGGACATGTACGCGGAAGTGGAAAGTGAGATTCTTCTGTTCATTCGGTAAAATTAAAGGAATCTGCGCGTTGCAGAACACGTCCATTTACGTGATGCAGTTGCTAATGATGGAAACATTGCTGATATTGGACAAATGGTTATTTTACCAGCAACGTATACAGGTAGCCCGCGACACATGCACGATTGAAACATCGAGTGAAAGTGAGATAGTCGCGCTTTTAGTTAGTTGTAAGATAAAGAGGAAATTTTAGTGGAAATAGCAGGCGTAAAGTGGGGATTCGATACACGACATACCCAGGACGTGCTTAGTAACCTATTTTAAACTTCAGAGTGTCAGTGATATTGATTTTCGACGGGAAAATCAGTAAACTCGCGGTTTATAAAACTTTTCCACTTTTTTTTTTACTTTTTTACGCGCGAAAGAGGGAAAAAAACTGTGTGAGGAAATATAAGCGAGACAGGTAAGAGATAAACACTATTTGACTAATTGTCAAATACAGCTGATCCTGTCTCCCAAAGCAGGAACGGTGTAACCAGCTGTTAGTCAAGTTCTAAACCTTACAGTTGCAAAGGCACTGTAGTAGTTTAGTATAATATCATTAGGGTAGCTCATAAATATATAAAAAAAATAAAGAATAAAAAAAATAATGAATAAAAAAAATAATTAAAAATATTTACCAATAATATATAAAAGTGAATAAAAGCATAAAATAAAATAAAATAATAATATTAATACAACTAATAATTAAAAACAAAAAAAAAAAAAAAAAAAAAAAATATAAATAAAAAACAAAAAACTAACAGAATCCCTAATAAAAATTAATAATAATAATTACAATAAAACATTCAAATACCTTTTAAATATAAACATAAAAATTATTAATAAAAAAGTCAAAATTAAACTATGAGTGTCACTAGGTCGCCCCCCCAGGGCGAAAGATCTCAGGGGATGTAGGTCCTTCTCAGCCGGGGATTAGAGCAGTTGACAGTGGGCAGATAAACCCGCTTGCGAAGCGTCCCAGACTTGTGTACTCTCCGCCGAAGTCACGGTCATGTTCACCAGTGCCCGAACAACCGCCCACTGATCTAAAAAGTCCCGCGTGGGTGAAGCTAGGGGCGAAAATACGTGAGCTCCACGACATGATGGACGATGGTAAGAGAAGGTCAGTAAACCAGCAGATGCGAGATTTAATCTCCGAGCTGTCGATACTCTACGAAGAGACAAAGACTCATACCCCTCGAAAAACAACAAGCGTATCTTCTCAGACTTCTCCGAAAGCTACCATGCGCAAGGCCCAGTACAGGGGAGAAAAAGAAGTTCAGCAAGGTAGAGTAGTGCCAACCGAAAAAGAGAGAAAAACAAATGGCCCACTTGAAGTACCTAAAATTAGGGCAGAGCCCCAGTGGACGACAATACAGTCCAAAAGAAAACATATAAAGCCAGTACGCCCCGATGCACTAATTATTAAAAGTAACTGCGGGGGATCGTATGCAGACGTTCTAAAAATAGTAAAAAGTGATCCACAGCTGAAACATGTTGGTAGCATGATAACAAAAGTCCGAAAGACTGCTAGTGGGGATCTAATTCTACAATTAGCAAAACCCACGGATACGCACACTAACGAGCTACAAAGTGCGGTTAAGTCCGCGCTTGGTGAAAAGGCCTCGGTACAAACGCTAACAGCTGAAACGGCGATTGAAATAAGAGACTTGGACGAAATAACAAGTAAAAAAAGAGCTGTGTACCGCTTTGGAGCAAGAGTTTGACGGAATACAGTTTGCTGAAACTAGCGTAAAGTCACTAAGAGGTGCCTATTGCGGCACTAAAACAGCCACACTATTGCTTCCAGTCCCAGTAGCAAACAAACTACTAGCAGTCGGTAAAGTGCGAGTTGGTTGGGTAATTGCCCGTATACGCGTGAAAACACAGCCAATAAAATGCTTCAAATGCCTCGAGTTTGGCCACTTATCTAGAAACTGCAAAAGTTCGGTTGATGTAAAAAATACATGTTTTAATTGTGGAGACCCGAACCACAAAGCTGCCGAGTGTAAAAAAGAACTAAAATGTGCAACATGTTCAAGAAGAAATGCGCCACAAGTGAAGCACAGAACCGGTGGCAGAGAGTGCCCATCTTATTTAGAGGCGTTAAAGAAAGCACGAGCACAATGAAATTCCTGCAATTAAACCTAAACCATTGCAAGGCTGCACAAGAGCTTCTGGAGCAGTCGGTAGTAGAAAAAAATATCGACATAGCAATACTTAGTGAACCGTATAAGATCGGTAAAACCCTACTGTGGGCTAGTGACACTAACGGGAAATCAGCGGTATGAAGCTGTGCTGGGGCAGCCGACGAACAAACGCCAAAGGAAGGGCTTTGCTCACATCATTATCAATGTTAGAAGTTACGCTTGTTAACACAGGCGATAAGCTTACCTTCCAAAGAGATGGAAGAGGGTCCATTATCGATTAGCAATACAATCTTTAGACGAACATCGTGGCATGTAAGCGAAGACTATACGCATAGCGACCACCAAGCTATCATATTTTCGATAAAAAACGATGTAGGGGTACAAAATATCTCGACTGTAAAACCAGTTGGCTGGAAACTGCATACATTAGATGAAGAAGGTCTTAAGGAGATGGTAACTCATATAATCCTCCCAGAAGGAGCGATAAATTTGGCACACCAACTAATAAATGGTATTAAAGTAGCATGCGACGCCTCGATGATGAGAAAATCTGCATCTTCCCGACGCTCACCAGTGTATTGGTGGAACGAAGAGATTGCGCACTTACGCCGACAATGTAACAGCGCAAGGCGAAACTACTAGAGGGCCAGAAATCGAAGCGCAAATTTTGCGGTGCAGCAAAGAGAATATAAAGAAAAGCGCATGTCGCTGAAACGGGCTATAAAAGCCAGCAAAACGAAATGTTTTCTATGTGACAGCGCAGATAAAGATCCCTGGGGTTTAGCATTCAAAGTCGTGACCAAAAAGGTACAAAAGTCATTACAACCGAAAATTTCATGCCCTAGAGAGTTGGCAAAAATAGTAAGCGCACTTTTTCCAGCCCAACCACCCTTTGACCGGGAAACATTCCCCCCTACAGAAAACGAAACGCCCCCAGTTACGGCAGAAGAAGTTTAAATAGCCGTTAAAAGCCTAAAAGAAAAAAAGGCACCAGGTCCTGATCTTATCCCTAACCACATATTGAAAATAACTGCAAATACCAACACCGAAGCGTTTGTACGCACGTATAATGAATGTCTTAAAGAAGGAATATTTCCACCAATATGGAAGCGTCAACGACTGGTACTTCTACCAAAGGCCGGGAAACCCCCAGGTGACCCGTCAGGAAAACTGTTCGAACGAATTTTAAGCAATAGGCTGATTACAGAAATAGAAGCAGGGGGAACCTCTCAGAAACGCAGTTCGGCTTTAGAAAAAAGCGATCAACAGTAGGCGCGGCTATGCTTGTTAAGAAGCTGGCAGAATAAGCGATAAGTGGAGTAAGATGGAAAGGCGGATCTAAAAAATATTGCCTGGTCATGACACTTGACGTTAAAAATGCGTTTAATTCCGCTAGCTGGAAGAAAATTGTCGAAGCTCTCCGTGGTTTTCAAGTATCAAGATATTTGCGAAAAATAATAAGTAACTACTTGGAAGATAGAGTCCTAGTATATGATACAGACGAAGGCAGCAAAGAGTATAATATATCCGGAGGAGTTCCTCAAGGATCCCTCCTTGGACCATTGCTCTGGAACATTATGTACGACGGCATTCTGCGCTTACAAGTACCTACAGGGTCAAAAATTGTTGGTTTTGCGGACGATATTGCGGTGGTTATTGTTGCCAAGCATATAAAAGACGTTGAGCAAGAGGCAAACTTAATGACTGCGCAAATACAGAATTGGCTTGAAGAAAATGGCCTGCAGTTAGCCGAGCAGAAAACTGAGGCAGTGTTAATTAGCAGTAGAAAAATACTAGAGTTTGTTAAAATTAAAGTTGGAGGCCATGAAATTGTTTCGAAAACTGCCCTGAAATATCTAGGCATTATGTTTGACGCTAGATTGGTATTTAAGACCCACCTAGAATACGCAGTCGAGAAAGCTGAGAAAGTTGCAGCAGCGCTATCGAGGCTAATGGTAAATATAGGAGGACCTAAGCAACAAAGTAGACAACTGTACGCTAGCGTAATACGGTCTGTTTTTCTATACGGGGCATCAATCTGGTCGGCGGCGCTTGAAAAAGTTTCGTACGCACGAGAGATCAGATCACTGTATCGACTTTGCGCTATCCGGGTGTGCAGTGTGTTCAGAACAACGTCAGAAGATGCCGCCCTAGTAGTGGCTGGGCTCTGCCCAATTGAGATCCTGGTAAAAGAGGCTGCGATAACCCCATCGAACATTGCAGAACGTGAGGCGGTGGGGCGAAACTGTTTGCAGTTGTGGCAGAGGCGGTGGAGCGCTACGGGTAAGGGACGCTGGACACGTAGACTTATTCCTTCGTTAGATAAATGGTTAGAGAGGCAACACGGTGAAGTGGATTACCACCTTACCCAAATATTGACAGGGCATGGCTGCTTTAAGTCCTATTTATATAAGTTTAAACATGATAATGACCCTTACTGCACCTTCTGTGCAAATCAGGTGGTTGAAGACGCTGAACACTGTTTTTTTGTCTGTCCGCGGTTTGCAATTGAAAGGGATGACTCGAGCACGAAGTTGGGGAAATCGCTTTCGGTTAAAAACCTGGTAGATACTATGCTCGAGTCTAAAGAAAATTGGTCCGTTGTCTGCAATATGGCGAAGAAAATCTTAACTAAACTGCGTCAAGCGGAGCAACTCCGCAGAAATTCATAGAAAGGCAGTAGGCCACTCCCCCTCCGCGAAGTAATACCTAACGGTAGTTCCACGGAGCGAGGGAAACGGAGCGGGGGTGGGTTTTTAGTGCGGTGAGTCGAAAGGCAAGTCCCACACTTCGGCTTTCAATGCTTTGTGCCACCTCTAGAAAAAAAAAAAAAAAAAAAAAAAAAAAAAAAAAAAAAAAAAAAAAAACATAGTATGAACTATCCAGACCAATTCATCACCTTCATTTTCAATCCATAATAATAATAATAATAATAATTTTTGGCGCGTACACTATATAGCTCAGTGTTTGTGGTGTGCGTCTTTATATTATACCACAAATGGAGGGACCTACTGTTTTGTGCCGACTCCGAACGGCAGATGTATTCAATGAGAAGCTTTTTCATGGCAGAAATGCCCTCGGAGGTTTGCCATTGCCTGCCGAGGGGTGGCCGCTATTAGATAAAACGTTTTCGATGATTAAGATTTTGCTTGCCCTGGTTGAGATTCGAACCTCGAACTCACCTGCATATCAAGGTATAGCACGCACCGCTACCAACTCGACCACAGCGGCCATAATGGAGTGAAATAACGGAAATGCTTTTCGCGGGCCAGAGTCCTTCGCATAGACATGACCTTCTCGCTCGAATTTTCAAGCAAAAGCTGATAAGTCTGATGAACGATGTCACGAAGAATTTTATTTTTGGAGAAACCCAATGCTTGATGCACTCAATTGAATGGCAGAAAAGAGGCTTACCATACGCATTTAAATTTGGTAGAAGCAAAAAATAAATTAGAATTTTGCTAACTTTTATTCTTCCAATGCCATTGCGCACAACTTGCAGTACAAATTTTCTCTGATACCTATTATGGGCAATATTTATGCGCTCGAATGCTCGACGTGTTGCAAGTGTTGCTTGAAGCTCGCACAGAACATGATACTTTGGCAAACTGGAAACACTGCAGTTGTGATTGACATCTTAAACGCAGCCATGATCTCCAAATCAGGCCGGCATATACTAATTGGACCGAATAAATGCCGAGTAAGGGGTCGAAAAATGGCGTTGCCAGAGATTGCAATGAACATTTTCGAGGAAACGCCGTCAATAACAATATTAGAGATGATGTTATTCAAGTATGATTTTATCCAAATCAGGAGAATGGAATGAAAACCAAGCTTAGACAACTTAATAATAAGAATCTTAAAAGTTTTCTTAATGGTTCTATAATATATCATCCTTGGTAAGAATAAGACGTCCAATATTTAAAGATGAAAATGAGACTTTCGTGTATTTCATTCAACTTCAGGCAAATCGTTAACAGGTGCAAAGTTAGAAGAAAAGAAATGTGCAAATGTAATGGAAGAGGCAGTGACTATACTATAAAACAAGGCTTTTGGGAATATTTGAGGTATTTTTTGGATTTGTGTAGCTCCAAAATTTTTTAATTATTTTTAATGTTCAGCTCAAATCTACAACATACATATGTACATAGGAGCGATAACATGGCCTACTTAAAATATAAAATTTTCACTTATACCATGTACATGAATTAAAAAAGGCTTGTATTTTTTAAGGTACTTATTTATCAAGTTTTTTAGAAGCTTAAGATTCTTAGGAATGTGCACAGATGAGTAAATTTTATTGGGAATATAGTTCGAGTATTCTTTAACCACACGTATGTCATATATATACTTGTATACAACATCAGAATGTGATAGCGAATAATCTAACTACATCGTTTTTCGACCTGGGTAATGCTGGGACCTCTCATTTGAGAAAGAATAAATTCATTTGCTTTTCTCGTTCGCGAATAACAGTGGACATTTTTTGAGAGCGCATTCCGAATTTTAATTTTTCCTTTATGGATAAATGATTGCAAAAAAATATATATTCATCCTTGCTAAATCTCATTAATGAATGAAAAGGAATGAGGTGTTCCTTAACCAGATTATTACGTATGTTTTGCGACAATTTTTTTTTTAATTTTTGGTGTATAAATAAAGTTCTTGTATCAATTCAAAAATGATTTTGTTCTGAAATTTTATTAATTTGCAATTAGAAAATTTTCCGCCCATTTTATATTTGTAGACATAAGTTTATTACATTTTACAGCGATCAAGAAAATAGATAAAAACCGACCCCATTTACTGATGTATGTTAGTTTGTTTTTGATGAATACACATGAAGACTTCGATTGTAAACAAGTAAGTATATACTTGCACGCAGTTGGTTAAAAATAAAATATTCTGGAAGCAATACACAATTTCCATAATCATGGCTTTTCTAAGGTTTGAATTCCTTTTATTGATATTTTACCGCAGATTTTGATACATATTTGAATAAAAAAATTAGTAAAAAATATATATTTCAAATTAGTACTAAATATATTTGCTAATTCAATAATTTTTTCCTAGATTTCTTGGATCTGATTTTCTCGCTTTTAGAAATTTCATATTTATTCATATCGTTGGATTCGTTCCGAACTTTGGAATCTTTTCCTTTATTTGAATTTCAGTGGCGTTTAAACCAGACTTGATTGTAGCAACACAGTCTTCATTTTTACATAAGAAAAGTATGTCTGTTGAATGATGGATTGAGGCATGAAAAAAATGTCATTAAATTATGGCTACGATTACCAAGACAACCAAAATTTAAATTTATAAAAAAAAACATTAGTAAACAGCCACTAAAAATGTAATCATAATTATAAATGTTAATAAGCAATTACCTCACACGTGCTTTAAAAAAGCAACATTTGAGTATTCTAAATATTTTATAGTGCTTAAACTTATGATGTGTAACAGTAACATTTACACAGAAGATAACAAGAATGACCTACATATATGTATAGGGAGTTAACAAGCCGTGTTATTTGTCGTATTTCTTTTGACCACTATTGAATTAATAGTGTAACGTGTGAACTCACTGTGCTGTTTCGCTTACTAGTGCATGTGGTATACAAGCAATTTATCAGCTGAGTAGAAAAAGAGAAAACAAAATGAAATAAAAGTACAAACATTAAAGTTACTAAGAGGAGCGAAAAAAAATGTTCCATAAATATTAAAAACAGATGTTGATAAACAGAAACAGCTAATCGAAAAACACACACAAAAAACACAATAAATATATCCTTCAGAGTTGTATTGATAGAAGAAAAGTTTAACATGTGGAACAAATACAACCAGTCTACAACTGTTTTATTACAATATGACGATTAAAGAAATACTGCATATACAACAGCTTGTGAACTAACTAATTGTATATTAAGGAATATATCACTAATATAGTCTTAAATAGCTTCCGTTAGCCCAGCCAATTAGAACACTAGAAGTTCGTGTGCTTCGAAAAATATATTCGTGAAACCTGTGATGCAATTTTTTCTTCCAATTTTCTCAATTTAATATAGCACAACATACATTTTGAGGAGCCATGCAAGTAATTAAGTAAATACATACTAAAAATATGTAGTGAATAACATTAATATTTAGATAATAATATTAAATTTTGTAGTTACTTTTGACACTTGCTGCAGCTGGAAGGAATTGTATTCTGCATTAGGATTTCAATAATATTTGCTCCAATGTTAGTTACAAAACACAGAATTTTGTAAATATTACTTTGTAAGTAAGACTAACAACTTCAATATGTACACAAACATTTCGCGCGTGAGATAAATAAAAAAAAAAACATAGCCGTCACTTCTTCATAAATGTATCGTTTAAACGTATGTAGGTCTTTAGATGATGAGTATTAATATTTAATACGGAATAGATTCTAATTTTTCTCAACCTTTCAATTCAACTCTTTTACCAAACGTGCGATTTATTGTGTATAATTGTTTAAAGTCTATTAGCACTTAAGTTGTCAATAAAATTTCAAATCACCATTTCATTGAGATTCGCTGAATCATTCACAACATATAGAGTGCATAATCTATTGTAGTTTGAATTGATGGGGTGTATTGGGTTTCTTAAAATAAGTTAAGGCTTAATAATAAATAACGTATTATTTATTGACATTAAAATATATTACCAAATATTTTAAGATATACATGATACTTTCTTATTATTAAACTCCTTTCAGTATGTATATTTTTTACACTGCTGGATCTTTTGATTTCCAAGTTTATTGTGTGGTAACCGTAGTAGTTTAATGTGTGGTAACCATAAGTAGACGATAGTAGAAATACATTACTCACTTTGGCCCGAAGGTTGTCTTTCTTCGACAGATTTTATTTTGAGTACCATTTCCGGAGGTCTTTCTTGGAAAGAGTTGACTTGTGAGAGAACTTGTATTAATGTTGCCAATGAGTTATCCGGAATGTTTGACATATCTAAACAAAATAAAAAGTTCAAAAAATTTAATATATTAAATTGTGTTCACAAACACAATAGTAAATTTGAAAATTATAGTTTTTCAAATTATATTTATTTATTTATTTTTGATAAATTTCAATTATTGTGTAGTAGGATCTATAATCGAAGCCATATACATAAAAGTTTTAAAGCTTGTACGAATTTCGAAAAAACATTAAGCAAACTTTTAAAAATGTCATCAAAATTTCAAACTTTTTATTTAGGGCTTTTAGGAAAATTATTCTTCATAGGCGAGTCGAAAAACTGATAAGCCGGGGCATCTATCAGGTTGCACCATTTCGAGAATGCCGAATTTATTCGTAGTAATCATTTTCTAGGTTAGATAATTTTTTTTCAATTTTAAGTTTTTTTCTTGCCTGGATAAATTTTTTAATGATATATTTTAATTTTCCAATTTACTTATAACAGTAACAAACGTCATTTTGCGAAAATCAACACCGAAATATCTTTGGAACGGCTGTCATTACTAATGATCGTACAAAAAATTTAAATTAAGAAAGTGTCGGCTGCAGTGGAGTAAGCCCGCTGTTATTCTTCGCATAATAATTAAGTATGTTTTGAAGCGTAACCCCATTTCTACTACGCAGTTAATTGCTTGTAATGTTTTATTGTAACACTGCGACTAGAGCACATCAGATTGAATTCATAATCATTGTTTGTCAAAATAAAATCTCTAGTCGTCAGCAAACCCGTTGACAGAAATGAAGTAATTTCAACTCATGTTAAACATCAAATTTGCATAGCTAATCCAAATTTCAAAAAATAGTTATCGAGAATACTGATTTTGACAAGTCGTCATTTAGCGTTGTTATTATATCAATTATTAGAATTATAGTGTATTATGGTAACACTGCACTTAAACTATTTATTATGAAGGAAATATGTCAACATGAGACCTCGCTCCTACCAACACATACATATATTTTCAAAACTGTTGTAATGAAAGTTTGCATTATGTCCGCCATTTTTACTGAAGTTAAATCTTTCCGAACTTGGAGTTACATGATGGTTAAATTTAACAATATAAAAAACATTAATCGCGAGACTTTTAAACGAGCTTTGATTAGAAAAAAAAATCCCGATAGCTGTGATAGTTTCTCTAAACATTTAAAATTCATACATTTAAAGGCCAGCGCAAACAGACGCGGTAAGGTACAGAGCGGTACAATCCCGTACGATATGCTGCGATGCGGTATAGTATAGAACATTGTTGCAATTTCAATGGTTATTTCCTAATTTCTTTTTAAACACGCAGTTTATTTACTTGCTATCGTTAAGGGCTCCTCAAGCCCTGAAAATGAATTATTGCTATTAGCAACGCTTTCGCTAATTTCATCAGTTAATGTTTTGCAAATTTCATATTAGGCCTTAAGTAGTATGGTATAACTCAGAATGTTTTTGTTGGAATTTCGATTGCGGGTAGCGATTGAAATATGCATTTTGATGTTAAAATCAAGTTTAGAAAGTTTCAGGTCAATCGGAGTGTGCCAAGTAGTGTCAAAATAAGGTGAAAGTTCAAAAAATTGAAAAAAATCGCAAGTATGTTTTTTAAATTTTTCATTTCATGTTTTAATTGTTTTGCCATGGATTTTGTTCGTTTGTTCTAAGAATTCAACAGCAATGCCGAACAACGAAAAATTGTTCACTGCACAAGTAGCACAAACACTGTACAAACTCACTGTGCAGTGCTACACTTGTGCAGTAAACTTGTATTGTCTATGGCCGGCATTGCACAAATTACTCGATTTACTGTCATCAGCGCGAGTATTTTCAAAAGTACCGTTTCTAAGTTATTCCGTAGCAAAAATAAATCACAGAGACGAGTATTATCATTGTGAAATTTAGTTTGCGGTAGAGAGACCTAGTTAGCTCTTAAAAATACAATAATATAATAATTAAGTTAATTATAGTTTCAAGACAAATGTTATCGCCAAAATGGCTTCGATCTGCTGACATTGGGCGCGTTCATAAGACACAACTGTTGCGCAACAGTTGAGTGTTTGTCTTAGAAACCCATAGTTGAGTAGAGCCGCTCAGCTCAACAGTTGCCTATTTGACGCCATTTTTTCCATCATAACATTTTTTCGCTACATGAACTTAACATGTTGAGTCAGCCTAAACAGCTGATCGAACATAGTCATGCCTTCATAATAAAAATGCAACGCCGCTTTGTTAGGTGGCAGCTACAAACTTATTTTTTTCAATTTCGCATTATTTATAACATAAAGTAACTAAAATATTTGAATTAATCCTTCTTTACTAAATATATGCTAATTATTATGATGTGTGACTTAAATTATACACTTTTTAGATGATTAAAACGATGAACGATATATTTTACGCACTGGCGGCTTAGGTAGCGTTGCATTAGAACGCAACGGCGCAACTATTTCATTGTAGTGCACATATGTATAAATAAAATAAAACAAAAATGGAAATTTCATGGTATGTAGACTTGTGATTGGAGAAAGCATATATAAAATATATATACATATATATATAAATAAATATATACTTTTGAGCTGTTTAGTTATTAAAATTCTTTACTTTGGCAATATTTTATTTTATTAATTTTTAATTGTTTACATGTATCAGCTGTTCATTTGACAGTGTATTCGTCTAGCCGTTTCTAAGACAAAACTGCTGGGTCCAACAATTGCCTTCAATTTCGCAACAGTTGAGCTCAACAGTTGTGTCTTATGAACGCGCCCATTGATATTTATTAGATGGGGAAAAGTGAACGAAAAATAATTGGGTTAAAGTTGCCATCAAAAAATTATGTGCTAAATGCTTATGGCAAAAGCAATCTATTCTTTAAAAATGTATTTGTTCCACAAACAATTTGAAATGCCTTCCAGACAATTAAATGGTATCCACAATGTGTGCATTTTTTTAGTACATATTTACATTCCATAGTGTTCAGATCTGCTAAAACAGTTAAAGCACAGAATGCAGATTTACAACTTATCAAACAAATTATAAGTAACTTTGATTAAAAAACATCCTTGGTGTTATTAGAAAAGTTCCGGAACCATTTATGGTACTTATCCGAAGAAGCAGTTGCTCTTGCTTTTTTTGATACAAATGTGGATGTAGATGTAAAGAGAAATATGGTTTTGGCACTTCATATTAATGATGAAGATGAAAATGAGGAAGAAGTGATTGGATCTTGCCCTAAAAAGGTACATAAATACAAACATTCAAGAACTACAATTGTTCTTCATAAAGGATTTGAGTAATTTTGTAAGTCCAAAAACAAAACGTTTTTTCATAAGAATGGAAATCGACATGGATTTTCTTCTCACCGATCCCTCAAATTGGAATGAAAGAGAATACTTTTGTAATGGTGCTCAAAATATAATTGGTATCACTGTAGTAAATGACCGAGAGAAAAGTCAAGTTAATAACTGACTTCAATCGCTCGTTAACACACAACGAAGAAGATAAGCAGTACTTGCTACACATTGTGGAAAATTACCGCAAGGATTTTCCATCCTACACTAAATATTCGCTAATTTTAAATAAATAATTGACTAATACAATTGTCTTCAGGCAAATAAAAATAAAAAAAAATGTATGTTAAATTTAAAATTAAAAAATGAAATATTAAAAAACATACTTGCGATCTTTTTTTATTTCTTGAACTTTGACCTTATTTTGGCACGACTTGGCACACTCCGATCAATCTGAAAATTTTTGACATTGATTTTTGCATCAAATGGAATGTTTCTATTGCTACCCAAACTCGAAATTCGAAAAAAAGTTTTTTACGCCGACTCATGTAAAATCGAAATCATAGAAAGTTTTATTCGAGAAAACCAGGGACCGTAACAGTTACAACTTCTATTTTTAAAATCGCTCATTCACGATTATTTTGAGGCTTTTATTTAATTTTTCCTTAAATAACAGTTATTTTTGATTATTATTTTATAAATCTAATATAACCATAACTTTTGATTTTTATTAAAATAACCTTATTGGTAAAATTTTTATTTTATATGTCTTATGATAACAGTTATTGATAATTCATTATATGGTTTTCTATACCAATGGACTTGTGATTGTAGTTCAATAATTCGGCAATTACTATTTGTGATATGTCGTCTTCCTATGACTATACAAAAGACTTTTAGAAGTATTGATGACTTCTATAAATAAGTCTTCAAATACTTGTTATCTTAAGACATATAAAATAAAAATCAAAAATAACTTTTATGGGTAGATTTTTTTAATAAAAATCAAAAATAATTGTTATTTTGGATTTATAAAATAAAGATAAAAAATCTCGTGTTATTTTTTTAAATTTTGCATAAATTAAAAAAAAAAAATTGATTATCGGTGAAAAAATTAAACCGATGTAGAACATTTCCTTTATAGTGAAATTTTTAATGACAGTTTTCATAGATAACTGTTATATTCGGTTTTGGTTGCAGCAATTAGAGGCAAACGTACCAGTCGTCGCACGCTTCAGAAAATTAAGAATTCAGTATTTAATTTCCGCCCAAAACGCTTGTATATTTAAGCAATTCAACATTAATTTTAACCGAAATACCAAAAGTTATTTATGCATGTATGTATGTTATTAGTGGATATAATAAAGTACATCAACTGTAGTTAGATTGAACTCTTATAGGAAAAAAGTTCATAAATTATGTATATGAAAAATTATCGACTGGTACAAAAAATTGCGCGCTGCCGTATGCTCGCACGGCGGTTCAACGACTGAGGCGTTTTTGTTTTTTATTTGTTGTTCAAGTTGTCGCACAAAACGTATCTCGTATCGCACAAAAGTGCAAAAAATCAGTGTTTTCTTGGAAAAGTTAGTACTTATCACATTATTTATTGTAATTAATACATTGCCCGATACGTGCAAAATACAAAAAAGTTATCCACATCTAAAAATCACAGTTTTTTTCCATAAAAAAGCCATCTAACCTCAAAGTTCAGATTTGACAATTCATGTAAGATGCAACAATAAACACAAAATCTTCAGCACTGCTTGTTTATTTATATTAATAAAATATATAGCCAGACCACACAAGGTTTCAATAGCGTTACCTGCGTTTTAAACATGTGATACCTACATTGAATATTATTTCCACCACTGGTCAACAAATTGGCCAATACATTTTGTAAATTTTGCTGTTGCTGTGCAAGTTGTTCTTGACTAATGCTATTGCATGTTGTTGTTGTTGAAGGAACATTAGCTTGATTCGGAAATTGACCCATTTGAATGGGCTGTTGTGGTTGTGCCTGTTGTTGCTGCATGGTAAGTTGTGAATGAACTTGCTGCTGTTGAATCGGTTGATTTTGATTGATTCCCATTGAATACGGCGATTGAAGATTTGAAAGAGGTTTAATACCTTGCAACTGCGGCATATAGTTCCCGGCTGCCAAATTAACATAACCATGATGTGATGTAGTCGGTTGCACATATAATAACTGAGGCTGAGTTTCTCCAGCTAAAGCATATTTTATAAAAAAAACACAAATTTGTTAAAATAAATAAATTAATTGCGAACTATTATTTAATTTCATGAATATATTTTATATATTATGTGTATTCTATGCTTCTTCTGCTTTTTTTCTATAAGAGCTTCCCTTGTCAAATTTGATTTGCGAAAAATAACACTGAGGATGATAGTACACCGAAACAGTTACATGTACTATACATATGTACATATATAAATCTTCAAAACACATTTGAAAAGGGACATAATTTCCATTTACAAATACAGTAACAATTTCATGAACACTTACATTGGCGCAATGCCTTTTGGAATTTTTCGTACTCAACATAGTGCTTAAGCCGGAGTTCATCTTCTTCAATCAATTGGCGTTGCCTTAGTAAAAGAAGTCGCTGATGTTGGTTTGATTTTAAGCGCAAATTGCACAACTGGTTCACCAGTGAATCAAGGTTGTGTTTAATATCCTGTAGTTAAAAACCAGACCTATACAAGTCGACCCGAATATATCAAATGACCAAACAGTGCTTACAGATTGTATTACAGTTGGTAGCAGTTGTGGATGAGTAGCAGCTAGAGAAACTGGTTCCTCAGTGGATAAAGGCATTAGCACAGGAGGATCTGAAACTTGAAGTTTACATGATTGCATATAGTAAGAGGCGGATTCATGACACGTTATTAAAAAATATCAAAAATAAATATAATAATAATAATAATATAATTTTGGCGCGTACACTATATAGCTCAGTGTTTGGCCGAGCTTCTCCTACCATTTGTGGTGTGCGTCTTTATATTATACCACAAATGTAGGGACCTACAGTTTTTTTGTGCCGACTCCGAACGGCAGATGTATTTAATGAGAAGCTTTTTCATGGCAGAAATACCCTCGGAGGTTTGCCATTGCCTGCCGAGGGGTGACCGCTATTAGAAAAAACTTTTTCTATTATTAAGATTTTGCTTACCCGGACTGAGATTCGAACCTCGATCTCACCGGCATATCGAGTTATAGCACGCACCGCTACCAACTCGACCACAGCGGCCACTAAAAATAAATATAAGATACATAAATATCGCGTGAACTTGATTTTTCCCCCTCTCTATATACCTCTTATAAGCTCTTTCCTATGAATGACGGTCTCTTTGTATTTTTTAAAATTACCGATATACATTCATAAGAGAGGTGATAATTAGTAAACCGAATATGCCGCATATTTCGCATTTACGAAATTTTCTTCCGTCATACATTTCAGTTTTATTGCAGTTTACCGAAATAACGTAGATTTTTCATTGTCCGAAATCTTCTGGAATAACGATGGGCGTGGATGTATTCTGAATCCACCCATGTTCAATACCAACTTACCTTGGCAAAGGAAAATTTATATTTTTGTTTTTTTTTTTGGAATGAGCTTCCTTTATGCCCTGTCCCATATACATCGAAATAACGAAGATTTTGCATTTTTTTATATCGTTATACGGGCGATGGGCGTGGTTGTTGCCTGAATCCACCCATGTTCAAAGTGATTTTTTTTTATAACAAGGAAATTATAAAAATTATTTAATCGAAAGATATATTAAATATTTTTTTAAGCAATATTCCCAAAAAAAGAATCGAAAAAGTTAAAAAATGGCGGAGTAATCAAAAGTCCACTTGAGCGTGTCGCTGTTGAATTGGTTCAATTGTGTACAAGATAGCGTCCGTAATTCTCAACTGAAATAGCAATAATTTTTATATCGTTAATTTTTATACTATTTCACTCTATATGAACCTCAACAAACCGGTGAAAATCGCAAATAAATTTTTCGTTTTGAATCTGAAAATTTAATTTTAATTCAACATTTTTGTATCTCTTTTTTTGTGTACATTATGAAAAACAATTAAAGTTGCATGAAACTGTTGTTCATATAGAACAGTTTTTAATACTCTATAAAATGCAAGTTGAATCAGTGCGATGGGACAAATAGTTTTTCCCTAATCGTGTACAAGAGTTGAAAAAAAAAATAATTTTAAAGTTTTGGTACATTGTACATCGAAGTTCGATACGTGCACACTAAAGGGCTGCAAGAATGAATTCACGCTATGAATGCAACACAGACATTATGAGTTCATCTCATAACTCGAGTTATGCTGTGTTGGAATTATGTGAATGCAGAGAGAGAAGACATTGTGGCACAGTAGTTAAACTGAGGTGAAGTCCTTCTCACGGATAAGAGTTTTCATGGTGGATAATGCAAATAAACTATAGCAGAGTTGCATGCAATGATATTTCATAATAAACTTTGAAAATCACATACAAAATTTTGCGGAATGTGAAATATTTGCATTAACCAGTGAATATCCACTTTACAATTATTACTTAAAGCCAAAATTTTATAGCGAAAATATGTGACGACTGTTTTGTGACGTTTTATTTGCATATTTCAATAATTATTCAACGGCTCACCACAATTCTCCTCTAACCAACGTGTACAATAAAAAAAGCAACCCTGGGTAGTAAACTTTTCGGTGGTGAGTTTTCTTCTTCATGTCATCCATTCGTTTCGGTTAAATTTGTAAACAAAAGCAGGTATTTTTGTTAATAAATATATTAATTTTCTTATATCTGAAGCATTTTTACATTTACTACAAGGAAATAAAAGTCTGTCATGGAGCGCAAGCGAAACTACATCTATAAATTGAAGCAGAGTATTCCTAGAATAGTTTTAGTGCCTCATCTGCATGCATAATCAAAAAGAAAGCTACTTTTTATGATTTCAGGGCCAACAAAACAGCTGCGAAGAAATTTTGATACTTCAAGATCTTAGAATTAACACCAAATTATGTGTAGCTTAATGTTCATGGTGAAGATTCCTGAATATGTACAAAAATACAAACTTAAAAGTGCATATATTTGGAAAAACGTCCATAATTATATATGTACATATGTACATACACACATATCACGATGCTGCGACCAGTTTTCTACCATTGGGCATTGTCACACGTTCAGTATTTATTGACGTGACGCAAGTATCGTGTTATTTCTTGACCGTGTAGCATACAATATTTATGGATAAGAATAAGGATTGCAAAATAATTAGAAATTTTTAAATTCATGGATATGGATCGCAATACCGTCAATAAATATTGTAGCATTTCTTTTTCATCGATGCGACTAATTTATACTCCAGTACCTTCTTTCTACTTGTTTTGTTTTTAATGAAAATGCCAGTATAATAGCTAAACATGCACAAACTTTATTTTTTTGTTCCATTGTCTTTATATATTTCGAACCACGCAGCCTGCAAAGTATATAAATACTGACGGGATATATATACTGGGGATCAAAAATGATTTGTCAAGGATCATTTTCCTTTGAAAATGTGTTTGCATTCTTTTCCGGTTGAAAAATTTAATCAGAACAGAAAATATATAAAAAAATGATAGGCATTCGTGTATTAAAATATATACTTGAATAATAAATATCACCGAAAAATGTATTATATATTTTGCATAGGTAGGTATGAATAACGCCTTGAAATGTTAATGAAATATGAAAATTCAAGTATAGTCTGTAAGAATTTATGTTCATAAACAATTAAATAAACATTTTAAAACAAATAAATAATTGAAGATTAATGTTGAACTCATCCCGTGTGCGAGTAAGTCTGAATTGCTATCTATGCTCCAGTTTTAAATATCCAGTTAAAAATCCAGCAGTTCATATTTTTAAGAATTAATTTTCTAATTATGACAAAAAAAAGAAAATAACATGCATATTACCTATAGCACCATTTAAAGATCAATTTAAAAGAAAACAAATTGAAAATTTAAAACAAACCATATGCAACAGAATATTAGGTTAGGAACTACTCGCACCGTTTACGGTTTTTGTAAAGATATTCCTTCGAACTTAATACAGCATGAACAAAGTCTCGACAGAATTGTATGGAATTTAACATTCACGAGCTTTGTGTGTGGTTCTCACTTCAGCAATTACAAATATAAAATATCTTTAATGGAGTAATACAAGCTGTGAGTTTGTTCTATACGCGCTTTTTATATTTATTAATTAATAAAATAAAACTTGTGTAGTTCCTTGCTGCACAAAACCCTGGTTAAAGATTTTTTTCGTTAAAAAGAGTAACACGAAACCCAAGTCCTTTGGGAGGTGAATTTTTCCGATAAATTATCGAAACTATTATGTACTGTATATACTGTGATTGGCGTTCGCTTAGCAGTGGAATAGTGTGTGATCGTCACTCATTGTTATGTGAATTCATTGTTTCTCTCATTCTTTTTACAGAACACGGTGCACTCATAGTTTTCAGCTAGGCAAGCAAATAGAGAAGATAAACCGAAGGGTTTTTTCCCGCAACATGTTTGCCTGTATTGTACCGGCCGTAGACGCTTGACCGATACAGTTTATTAAATATTTTAATTTGTCATTTGTTTTGTATATACGGAGATAAAAGGAATGAAAAATCTAAAACATCTAAAAAATCGAAAAAATAAATACCATAAAAAGTTTAAAGTAACTAATTTGCCATTTTATTATGAACAATATCATTTATATTTAAAGAAATTTAATGTATTAGACAAACTACTCTACTTAAAATATATTAATAACTATGAAGTTAATATAAAAAAAAATCCGAAAGCATTCTGGAGCTACATAAAATCCAAGAATACAAAGACAAATATTCCCTCCTCAGTCGTTTATAACGATAAACGTGCGAGTAGCGTTAAAGAAGCAGTTAACATGTTTGCTGAGTTTTTTTCCTCAAACTTTGTGTCTGACTTGGATCATAATAACGCCAATGTCTTCATTCCTGAATGCACTCTTTCGTTTGGATCGCTGGTATTGTCTGAAGATGATGTCAGTAGAGGTATCGATTCAATTAAATCCTCCAACCTAATGGATTCTGATGGCCTCTCGGCCATACTTTTTAAAAAATGCAGGTCGCTAATTCAACCATTGACATTGATTTTTAACATGTCCTTAGCGTCTGGAAAATTCATTGATGATTGGAAGAAGAGTTATATAACACCAATTTTTAAAAGTGGTAACAAGAATGATGTTTCTAATTATAGACCGATATCAAAACTAACTACAGTTGCAAAAATCTTCGAATGTGTTGTTAAGGAGAAATTATTATTCTCTGTAAGTAGCTTAATTTGTCCAAATCACATGGTTTTGTTAAGGGCAGGTCAACAATCTCTAATCTTGCAATTTTTACCGAAGACTGTATAACTGCTTTTCAAGAAGGCTAGGCTACCAAGTTGACACAATTTATACTGATTTCTCAAAAGCGTTCGACAGAGTTTCCCATAATGTATTAGTGTCAAAATTATCTAGCATGGGCTTCCATTCTAAATTTCTTCAATGGATAAAATCTTATTTGTCTGATAGATATTGCGTGGTTGCATTTGAGGATGTTTACTCACTGCCTTTTATCGCTACGTCAGGCGTTCCTCAGGGTAGTGTTCTGGGACCAATTCTCTTTATTTTATTTATAAATGACATTGGGTCTTGCTTCTCTTCATCTAAATACCTTTTATATGCTGACGATCTTAAAATTTACTCAGTCATTAGCAACAGGCATGATTCCAGTGCACTCCAAAATGAACTTCATGAACTGCATTCATGGTGTGTAAGGAATCAGTTACATCTTAATATAAAAAAATGTTCACATTGTATTTTCACTAGAAAGCTCATACCGCTTCCAACACGTTATGATATTTCTGGATCGTTACTTAATTGTGTAACTGAAGTTAAGGACCTTGGTGTTTATTTCGACACAAAATTAAGCTTTTCCACGCATATAGACTATATAGTCAGCAAGTCTTACGCAATGTTGGCATTTGTTCGTCGTAATAGTGTTTCGTTTTCTGACCCGTACACCATAAAGATGCTTTACATTTCCCTAGTAAGATCTAGATTAGAATATGCCTCTTTTATTTGGAGACCATATCACAACTCTTACCTAATTCGCCTAGAGCGAATACAGAAAAAATTTATCAAATTCGCTCTTCGTACTTTAAATTTTAGTGAACCCAGTCCCTCATATGAATCACGCTGCCAACTTTTAAACTTAAAAACTTCTAATAACAGATATGCTTATCTTGCTTGTTCTTTTGTTACCAAGCTCTTGTGTGGTTTAGTTGACTGCCCTAACCTCTTAGAAAGAATAACTTTTAATGTTCCTATGCGTAGTCTACGCAGTGTTCCAGTCTTTTACCTCGGGTTTACAAAATCTAACTATGCAAAGTATGCTCCCTTAATGAGGACTCTTTCGGAACTAAATGATGTTCAAAACTACAAACCGTCCTTATCTTGTGGAGCAGTACATAGTTTATTGTATACTTACTTCAATTAGTCTTAAGTCATTTTGTCTTATAGTCAGTAAGAATTTATTGTTCAATTGACTGAAATAAATAAATAAAATAAATAAATAAAATTGTTTTGTCAGCATATATGTATATGTTTTTTTTTTTGATTTTTTCAACGATTTATCAGCATAGGTATATTTATACATGGACTGGAAATGAACGCGAATGGAACTAATAAAAATGTGATACTTTGAAACTGAAGGTTTTATGTATTTTGTGATTTAAAAAAAGTGTTTTTTAAATTGTTCTAAAGAACAGATTTTTAATTCCAAAATATGTTTTATTTATTATAATATTTTGTTAAATCTATTAATCCCTAAACAAACTTCATGAAAAATCGCAATTAAATAGAATATTGGAAACATTTTTTTTATCCATCTTCATATGTATGTATGTATGTTTACATACTTCTGTCTAGTCATGCGACTAGAATAACTCGAATGCTCTCTTAACAGTTGTTAATACACACGAACATCCTTTACTCAGACAACCTCCCTCTTGCACAGAATTAATTCACACCACCACAATGAAATGCTTTGGAAGACCAATCCTGCAGAGAGTGGATCGTTACTTGTGAGAGTGTTATAAGTTGAGCAAACTCGTTGTTGTTCTCACTAATGAGACTCGGTCCTTATTTTACCCAAACATGAGAATTCATTTCTACGTTGTGTAAGTGAGTGCAAGTTGAAATTTTTGGACAGTGACTCACATTACTGGCGATATCTCCTAAATTAAGTGGAATTCAGGGCAGTCATTTTAAGGTGATGTTAACAGAAAGTTTTGGAACAGACTAAGCTGAAAAAACAAAAATCCATTTTATTTTTCGATTTACATGAGGAGACCCCCTTAATCAGTTTCTCCCTTTTTGTAGATTGTGGTTTGTGTATATCCATATCTATCACAATCTTTAACTCTTACAAACAACCGTTAAGGGCTCGTACACATACAAGTTTCCTCGCTTTACTTGACAATTCGAAATTTAACAACAAAGCCTGAGGTTAGAAGGTTTTCTACATACATAGAACGCTTTGACAGTTTCTGCGGTAGTTGTTTGTTTTGAATTGTTATTTGTGCCTATTCCGAGTATTTTGTTTAATAAAAGAATAAGAAGTGAGTTTTACTGATATAACTAAGTGGTAGTTATGCTAATTATGTATGTTTGAAAGTCGAGAGTGTAATAAACTATATTAAGGCCGAGTATACAGTGGTTCACAGCTTATTTCAACCAGCATGCGTTTAAAATTGTATTTGATTATAACTTTTAACGTAGGCCTTACATGGGAAAACTTTAAATGCAAATCGATAGACTAGTATGTCTACTATTCTAAACTAAGTGAATTTATTTTCATATGCTTGTTTTCGATAACTTTTTAATATAAAACTTAAAAATAGTGTAAATTACAATGTCACAGCTTATTTCAACCAGCTAAAAAAATATTAAAACTTAGATAAGGTTCGATTAAGTTTTGGTTGGTTCAGTAGTTTGTATGTCCTCCTTTCATCTCTATGACCGATTTCAACCTTTTTGGCATCGTTTGCACTAACTTCCGAGTTGTTTCGGGACTAATGTTTCCCCATTCCTACACTACAGCGTTTTTCAGATCGTTTTTGCACGTAATTTTGTGTTTGCGAATATTTTGGTCTAATATTGCCAATCAATTTTCGATCACATTCAAATCAGGTTTTTGAGCCGGCGGAGTCATTAAGTGGGGGCAGTTCCATATAAGCCACGACTAAGAAATGCCCGACTTATGTTTCGGGTCATTTTCTTGATAATAAAGAAAATGTGAACGAATGCCAAGATTTTTCGCACTTTGAAGCAGATTCGCTTTCAAAATGTTAAGATACAATGTTTTGTCCACCGTATAACGTTATGTTGCCATCGCCCGCTGCCGACATACAGGCCCAAACCATGACGTGTCCACCTCCGTGTTTCACTGTCGCCTTCATGTTTTTACTCTGCAGCTGGGTATTTGGCTTGCGCCATGCATAAGACGGTCCTTCGGACCCAAAAATATTAAATTTTGACTCGTCAGCAAATACCACTTGCTTCCAGAAGCTGCAGTCCTTATAAATATGATTTTTTGCAAATCGAAGACGACTTCGTTGAATTTTTTTACTAATGAAGGGCTTTTTTCGTGCTATCCTGCCATTAAACCTGTATTTGCGCAGCATTCTCCGAACCGTTTCTGTACTGCTTGATTTTTCCAACTCGCTGGTTATCTGATTTTCCAGTTTGGGGTCCTTTAGATTTGGGTATTCCCTTATTTTACGCAAAATATAGCGCTCATCCGTATTATTGATGGACTCTATTTTCATGTACAAAGCGTGATATAATGCACTGCACTGTAGAGTCACTTAAATTAACCATTTCCGTAATTTTCCGACACGAGTGACCATTTTTGAAGTGGCTAAGGACTAACTAACGCTGCTCAATAGTGGTACGTCGGTCCATCTTCGAAAACCCGTTTGGAACCGAGTTTAATGACAAAATTAACTTTTGAGCTGTTTAATCTTTGCGCGATTCTTACTGGAAATTGAAAATAAATTTCAAATGATACGAAAAACGATGGATTTTGCGATTAATTATGCCTGGTTGAAATAAGCTGTGACATTGTAATTTGCACTATTTTTAAGTTTTATATTAAAAAGTTATCGAAAACAAGCATATGAAAATAAATTCACTTAGTTTAGAATAGTAGACATACTAGTCTATCGATTTGCATTTAAAGTTTTCCCATGTAAGGGCTAGGTTAAAATTATAATCAAATAAAATGTTAAACGCATGCTGGTTAACCTTTGTCCGGCGGAAGAGGTACAATTGTACCTTTTTCGTTTTTAAATTGCAATAACTTTTTTTTTGTTAATACTAGATATCTAAAATTTTCTGACATCTCTAAACTTTTATTACGGATTACATATTTGAAATTAAAAAAAAAGATTTTGATTATACCATACCGAAATAAGTCTTTTTTGACTTGATATCCCTAAAAGGCTGAAGAGGTACAATTGTACCTTTATATAAGTCGTAAGAAAAAAACAAGAAAATAAAGCAGAGTTATTTTTATTAGTTTTATTTGACCAAATATTTAGGAAATAACAATATATTTTTATGGGGTTTCCTTGCATGAAAAACATGTGGTACTTTGGATAGAGTGTTCATCGCACACAGGTTTCAAGCAGATTGCACACGCCTTTCTAGTCTTACGTTGTTTGCGTGTCTCACATTGACAAACATAACATCTTCCAACCACCGTTGATGCTCCTCGTCTACCAAAGGGTACTTTGGAAACAATTTCTGGACTTTGTGCTGCCACTATAGGTCGTCCAAGTACCATTTCTATAGCACTTCGAATAAAATATTTACCTGTTCTAAGTTTGTTGCCACTACAGTCTTTGACTGATTGCATACATAGGTGCTTGTTTTTACTTTACGGGTATTCCCCTGTATGTATGTTATCACAACAAAGTACTATTCAAGTGTATTTATGTATATGTATAAGGTGATAGCACTGGTGCAACAACAACAATGCAAACGAAATAAGAGTTTTGTTTACATAGTATGTACTGACCAAACGTCAAACATATCTGATTGGAATTGCAAAAAATGTATACATGTGTACGTAAAAGAAGTTTTTTTTAGCCACGGGCCTGTTCTATCATTTCTCTATTAAATAAGAACAGAATAATTTAATTATATTAATAGGAAAAGCCATACATATCGTGTTAAGTATATAAGGGTACAATTGTACCCATACCGCCTTTTAACGTTGTAAAATTTTTCCGCTGGATAAAGGTTAAAATAAGCTGTGAACCACTGTATTTCGACAAAATAAATAAAAACCGATCCAGGGGAGTTTAAAAAACAGGTGAGGGTGGTTACCAAAGAGGTATTTCATTTGCTATTATCTTCTTTTATCTTTTCAAAAGTAATTATATACGCTAAAACTATGAAATACTAGTAAATTTTATAAATCGTGTGTATATGCACGCAGAAATAAAATGGAAATCCAAACAGTTGGTTGTCAAAGTGTACAAAAGTTGAGAGTTCGCGATGATTTTGCTTCGTTTTGCTTTGCTTTACTTTTCTCGCCTTGTATTTAGCAGCACTCATATAACATATGTACTTCAACTGTCAAAGCGAAACTCTGAAGCAAGGCAAAGCGAAAGTCTTATGTGTACGGCCCTTTATGCGCACAAAGTAATATAAAACCAAGTAAGAAAAGCTAAATTCGGGCGAAACCGAATTCCCGTTTCTTAATATCAAATCGCTGCTAGTATTAAATTTTACTCAACTTGTTCCAATAAATACTAAAAAAACGAAGTTTTTTGAATTTTTTAGCAATTTCCGTTATATGGAAGTTGGGTGTGGTTATGGTCCGATTACACTGTCCAACAGCATTTTTGGAACAGAATAGCGACCCTATAATTCTGAAAGGGTATGTTGAGTAGATCATTTTTGTAGGCCAAACTTATGGTCCAGCACGTCTGAGTTTTTTTTTTACAGTGGGTCAAAGTTTTCATTTTTTGGTCGAAGGGAGCATTATACTATATGAAAAAAATGTTGTAAGTTAATGTCTGAGAGAATACTTATGGTCAGAGTTGTATTGTGGAATTCTATAAGGATTATTTTTGTGGAAGACCTTAACCCTCTAACTGGTCTCTTTATGGGTCAATTTGACCCTTTTTTTCGAGAAAATCAAAAAATATCCTTTAAAAAAGGACATTTATTGATGGTTGCTGATTTCCATTGTGCAGTAAAACTGCTTTTAACCTGTTTAACGTTTTCACCTGCTTTGTATATGTTGGCCTGTAATTTTGCCAATTAATCGTAAAGAGCTTTATTTACAACAATGGTGTCCTTGGTGACCCCCACTGAAATTTTCCGCCAAACATTTTCGTAGAATATTTTAATCCTTAAATTTCCTTTTTTAAAGGATATTTTTTGATTTTCTCGAAAAAAGTGACAAATTGACCCATAAAGAGACCAGTTAGAGGGTTAAGATCTTCCACAAAAATAATCCTCATACAATTCCACAATACAACTCTGACCATAAGAATTCTCTCAGACATTAACTTACAACATTTTTTTCATATAGTATAATGCTCCCTTCGACCAAAAAATGAAAACTTTGACCCACTGTAAAAAAAAACTCAGACGTGCTGGACCATAAGTTTGTTCTACAAAAATGATCTACTCAGCATACCCTTTCAGAATTATGGGGTCGCTATTCTGTTCTATTCAAAAAGTCTTCATTTGTTGGACAGTTTTATTGACGGTAATGCTAGTGATATCAAGGACAATATGTTCACCAAATTTTGTGGCGATACCTTACATCGTTATTGAGATACCTATAGACGTTTCTTTATAAGTGGGCGTGGTAACGCCCATTTTTCAAAATTTCATAAAAATCAAGTTTTTTAATTAAATATCTCTCTAAATATCAAATTTTAATAAATATGCTTCAATAGATAAAGAAAAAACGACATTTTTGCATTTTTCAAAAAAATTTCGTCATATGGAAAGTGGGCGAGGTTAATGTCCGATTTCAAAAATTTATAACGATGATAACAGCGATATTGAGGAAAATATGTCTACCAAATTTTGTGACGATACCTAATACCGTTATTGAGATACAGACATTTTTTCGTAAGTGGGCATTGCAACGACCGTTTTTCAAAATTAACTAATTTCTTAGTTCAAAATCGATCCAAATACCAATTTTCACTCAATTTGCTTTAATGGATACCGAAAAAACGGAGTTTTTGCATTTTCCAAATCTTCGGTTTTATGGGAGGTGGGCGTGGTTATGAACCGATTTCAAAAATTTTCTACGATAATAATAGCAATGTCAGAGAAAATATGTCCACCAAGTTTTGTGACGATACCTTACACCGTTATTGAGATACAGAAATTTGTTCCTCAGTGGGCGTGGTAACGCCCATTTTTTCAAAATTTCATAAACACCTAATTTCTTAGTTCAAAATCGATCCAAAAACTAAATTTCACTCAATTTGCTTTAATGGATACCGAAAACACGGAGTTTTTGCATTTTTCAAAAATAATCGTAATATGGGAGGTGGGCGTGGTTATTGACCTATCTTGACCATTTTCAATACCAACCTACCCTGTCCAAAAGCAATCTATGTACCAAATTCCATTGAGATATCTCAATTTTTACTCGAGTTATTGTAACCACGGACAGACAGACGGACGGACAGACAGTCAGGGCTAAATCGATTCCTCTTTTCATTCTGATAACTTTAGTATATGTATATGTCTATATCCATCTCGATTATTTTTTGCTGTTACAAACAACCGTTATGCGAACAAAGTTATAATACCCTTGTGTACAAGTACGCTCGGGTATAAAAAAGATATCTGCCTGCATACCAATCCGAAACAGTTAGACTAGCGTTCGTATGAACCTACATTTTCCTCACAATTTTTCATAAGTTTTACATAAATCTAAGCATATGTCTGATAAACTTTTAACTCAAATAACACGGTATAACAGAAAAAAAATTTATCAGGTGATGCATTCCATCTCGATTTAACCGACCCTTCCGGGACATGATTTTATTTTTCAATGAAACTCAAACATATATGTTGCTCCTCGGTCAAAATGATGAGACAGGTGTATTTTTGTTTTCCCTCAAAAAAAAATTTCTGGTATCAATGACCAATTTTGTTTTTCAGGTAAAAATCGATTTTTTTAGTTATTCGCGTGAACCTTTTTTTTCAATAATACACGTGTCTCATCATTTTGACAGCAACATATATGAGTTTCATTGAAAAATAAAATCATGTCCCGGAAGGGAGACAAGAGTCAAGCTGCCAAGATATATAGATTTTCTTTAAATTTTATGTAACATCTCTATACATCTTTTGCCGAGTCATTAATTGCTTAACATTGTTATTGTAACATTAATATTATTGCTGATTTTCTTTTGGCTGTGTATTTGTTTTTGCTTGTGCGCATCTTTTCTTTACTCTTTTACATTACCTTTACTCTTTTATATTACATACTTGAAACAGCTGTTTGCGTCTTGTTTGTTGGGTGTCTAATACTGTGACTCTAAAACTGTTTGTTACATAGATAGCTCTCAAACTACAAATATTCTATAATTAAACTACAGTCCTTTCAAACCTGTTACTTTTGTTTTATTAACACATTTTATTTAACTTTACTTCATTTTATCATTTTTTATTTTTTACTTCATTTTTTTAATTATGTCGTGTATTTTCGATAATTGTAAAATCAAAAAAACTGATAATAACGTTGCTTGCTGGTTGTGCGATGGAGTTGCCGATATCAAGTGTGCCGGATTGATTGCTAGAGTCATGGATTTAATTAATGAAGGCAGGGGCATTCGTTGGTCTTGTTTAAAATGCAGATCAACTGAGATTGAACTTTATACATTTTTTAGGCAAACTAGAAATGCCTTTTTTGAAATCGGCAGAGACCTCCTCGCGCTTACTGATAAATTCAAGCTTTATGAAAGCACGTTCAAATTATTTAAGTGCTTAAGGCAGGGAAATCAAAGGCAAGCGAACAAAAAGTCCGTCTATGGAAATCGTTCCCAATCTCAATCTTAATGAAAAAGGTGAACAAAATTTAGTGCCACAGCCTCAATCAACAGAGCTTATAAATATTTTATCTCCATCCCCTAGGCTGAGGGTCCTTCTTTATCGTCAAGAGCTATCTGCACTCAGGCTTCTGCCTTAAGAAACACTACTGACCAAGGCGAGCTACGGGTTGGTTCCCATGAAGTGGTGCCATTGCCACCTCAATCCCTTCCACCTGCTTCTATTCCTTCAAACCCTCAAATATCTTTACGTGGGCGTTAATCACCCACAAAGAAGCTGGTTGTTGTCCCCCAGAGAAAAACGATTTTTATTTCGAGATTTTCCAAAGATACTTCATCTAATGATATACATAGAGTTTTATATTTTATCGAAGATTAAAACAAGTAACTTAACGATACGAAAAATTAGCTTTAAGTATGAACGTAACGTCTCGTCTTTCAAAATTGATGTAGATTCTGGAGATTTTGATTATCTGCTTCAAAATTCATTCTGGCCGACTGGAGCATTTGTTCGCGAGTTTGAATATAAGCCACATAAAAATACTGAGCCAAAAAACCAATTTCTAATTCTGCTTTAAGTATCCTGTACAAAAACGTAAGAGGTTTAAATACAAAATTGAATGACTTATATTTAAAAGGCCTTGATTGCAACTACAAAGTAATATGCTTCACTGAAACTTGGCTTTAACCGCATATTTTCAATTCAGAGATCATTCCTGACAATTTCCAAATTTATAGAAATGATCGTAAGGACAGAATCGGGGAGGTGTTCTCTTTGCAGTTAATTCTTCAATGCCATCCGAAGAAGTGAGTGGCCCCGTTATTGAGCCCATTGAATTTAAAGCAATACGGATAATGGTGGGTAAGGGATTCATTTACTTAGCTCTTTGCTACATCCCTCCAAATTCAGACTTAACGTTATATTCGAAACATATTTTATTACTTAACTCCTTAAGTGCAATGGTTACACCCCATGACTCGATGACTGTTATCGGCGACTTCAATTTGCCGAGCATATCATGGAACTTAATAGACAATCAAATCATTCCGATTCTATCAAAGGATATGTATAATGTGTTCTTAGAAGATATGGCTGAACTCTGCCTTAATCAAATTAATTTAACTCCAAACAAATTTGGAGCGATCTTGGATCTTGTCTATGTTGATGATATATCTAAATCATCCATAAATCGGTGTGACCCATTGGTTCTTCCTGAGGATTCTCACCACCCTACAATTGAGTTAAATTACGAAATTATTAATGATTTTGAAAATTACGACGATAAATTATTTAGCTTAAGCCCGCATTTTAATTTCGCGAAGACCAATTTCAAGAAATTAAATCGTGAATTGTTAAAGTAAGCCTGGCCGACGTATTCAGAGGACGTTGAGCATTTTAATAATACTATATACAGCTTATTTAAAAAGTTTGTGCCTAAACGTGTCTGCGTTCATGAAAAACAATCGCAACCTTGGTTTACAAAAGAACTTAGAACAAATATCCATATAAACTCTATCCGATGACCACCGCTATCATTCCTGCTATATCTCCCGAAGAAGTTTTTCATTACTTAAGTACCCTCAAGGAATCTTATAAGTCCGGCCCCGATTTGATCCCGACTTGCTTCCTTAAAAAATGTGCTGAATATCTATTTGAACCATTAACGAATATATTTAACTTATCTCTTAAATTTGGAGCCTTTCCATTGGCTTGGAAGGAATCGTTCATTATACCCCAACACAAAATTGGAAGTAGGTCCTCTATATAAAATTATCGGGGCGTAGCAAAGCTTTCTGCTATTCCAAAATTATTTGAAGCAATTGTTGTTGACCGTTTAACATATTCCATATCTTCTGCTATTTCTAGCACGCAACATGGGTTCTCTAAAGGAAAATCGACTATTACAAACTTACTTGAGTTTACTACTCATGTATCGAACGGATTTGGAGAAATTATGCATACCGATGTTATTTATACCGATTTTAGTAAAGCATTAGATAAAGTTAGTCACTCCTTACTTATCCATAAACTCGATCTTCTTGGTTTTCAATCTAATCTTCTTCGTTGAATATCTTCTTATCTGCAAGACAGAACACAACGAGTCCTTTTTGAAAATACTTCTTCGAGCGTTATTCATGTATCATCAGGGGTTCCACAAGGAAGTCACCTTGGTCCGATTCTGTTCTTACTTTTTATAAACGATATTTCTTCTGTTGTGAAATATTCAAAAATTTTGTTGTATGCGGATGATGTAAAGCTTTTTAGATAATTTAACACTGTTGATGAAAGGTATTTACTACAAGCTGACTTAAATAGCATGTCTAATTGGTGTGAAGTAAATGGTATGCCGCTAATTCTTAAAAAATGTAAAGTGATGGGCTTTTCTCGCAGGGCAGTTCAACCAGCTTCTTATGACATAAGTAACTACAACCTTGAACAAGTATTTAACTTTGTTGACCTAGGTATCACAATGGACCCAAAACTTAACTTTAATCTTCATATCAATGCTACAATCAACAAATCTAAGGGTGTTTTTGCGTTTGTAAAACAATGGTCAAAAGAATTCAGTGACCCCTACATTACGAAAGCTCTTTTCACAACGTTAAGAAAGTTTCGCTGGGATTCCCAATATAGCCTGCCACCCTATATTAATCGTTTAAAGCTTATTATTCTTCCTACGCTTGCAAGTCGCAGAGAAATGCTAGGCATCATATTTTTAGTCAATTTACTGACTGGCTTGACGTCTAGCCCACCTCTTCTGGCCGAAGTGAAGTGAAACGTTCCCTCCCGAATTTCCCGGCACTACCGGCTTCTTTTTCTGAAACCTTGCAAAAATAGTTTTGAATTAAACGAGCCACTCCGTTGTTTATGCCAGGACTTTAACTTTTACTCCGGTTCCTTTGATTTTTCCGACTCACTATTTTACATAAAGAATACCATACTTTGTACTCTCAATAGATGATGGATTACATACACAACTTCGCTTTAAAACCACTTTTACTATCCAAATAAACATAAATTTAAAATCAGCTGATGAACTTTTATTCTGTAGCTGAACAATTTTAGAGTCTCGACACCCAACAAACTCATACCTTTCATGACTGCACGCAAACAAAAAAAAAAAAGTTTAAATCCGTGCGTCATGCGGATGCGCCCCTCGGGTCGGTTGGGCGGGAACGGAGGGTAAAAACCGTTGGGATTATTATTATTCAAAGGGTCGGTTGAATCGAGATGGAATGCATCAGGTGTATCTGGTGTGTTACGAGGATGTCTTCATTTTCCTCTCGAATTGTTTTTATAGGACTTTGAAATTTTGAGGTAAAATGTAATATGAAAAAATTAAAAAAGGTTATTAATATTAAATCCGTAGAAACATATTAAAATATACTTTATTCAGAAACGAAAAACACAGCTTTTCCACGAGATACCGCTTTTTAATAGCAAATTTTCTTTTATAAATGAGCTACAGAAGAACACTCGAGCTCGGTTGACTTTGCTGCGCTGAATGCGTGTGAAAACGCAATAGATTTAACCAAAATACATATTATATATCGGTGTTTAAAGTACAAAAACCTGTATATGAGATTCTCCAATTAGTGAAAACTAGATTTGTTCTTTATTAGTTAATCTGAAACTGCGCCGAAATTTTGCAATATATTGTCTTATATCGACAATGAGAGCGAAGAATCACTATACATACATGTGTTTGCACTTTTAAAGACGATATGTAGATTATCTTAAGTTTAAAAGAATAACAAGAAATTGCATATGCTTCATATTGTGTTGAGTTTTTGTTTTTTGTAATTTTTTTTTGTTATTTTGTTTTACAAGAACTATTTTGATAAAAATTAACAGTAGTATTTTTATTTATTTTTTATTTTTATTACGTGTAAATCAACGTGTTAGCGAGTTTTCTTTTGTAGCTCGTTTAGGAAAAAATACTGTCATCAATGCAACTTATGAAACTTTTTATACATTAATGTTTAAGTTTTAGAGAGTACAAAAAAGTTGTTCCGATTGCGGACAGTTAATCTCAGGATTGGGATCTCTCAAACAAAAACAAATCAAAAGAAATGCTGCGCGAGCACCTTAAGAGAGCCGAAAACGCAAATACCCTTGAGACCGAAATAGACAATTTTAAATTTCGAATTTCGCCAAAATATTTTAGGAACTTATTTTTAATGCTATAAGGAACTGAAAAATGCCAAAAAAAATTTGATTTTTTTAAAATCTAAAGTTTACTAATACCTTAAAAATATGTATTCCTCATAACTTTATAGCCGATAAAAAATCATTGGACGTAAAATAAGAAAAATAAGATCATTCCTGGAATAAGGGAGCCGAAGCACACGAGACACACTATATAAATCTCTCGGATATTTAAAATTATTCAAAAATATTGTATATTCAAAAATATGTACATATATTTTGGCTTCCGCTAAAATAAATTGTTATTTTTTTCATATTATATTGTTGCCAACCCTAGCAAATAAATAAATATATCTACCCACAATTTTTAATTTAACACACTTCCTTTAATTTTAATATTGATCGTATCGTTAAAAGGAAGCAAATTTTAAGCCCTTAGCTGCCTATTTGGAGAAGTGTTAATGCGAAATACCATTTCTTAGGATAGGTTAAAGCTGTGATAAATTTTAAGTTTTTAGGCATTTAAAAGAAATAGGTATGGCCTAAAATCTCATTCCTAGACAATCGGTTGTTTGGCAGCTATTATTGTATTTCTCCGATCTCGAAGATATTTACTATAAAAATTTAATTTACTTTAACTGAAAACAGTACTGCTTAAATATAGGAGTTATGATGTAATTGCAATATTTGCATATTCAGTTTCTAAACTTCATCATCTCATTTCCAAGAAACGCAACTTGAACGCCTAGAACTTAAAACCAAGCACCTTTAAAAAAAAAAAGAAGCTGCTGATAAGTTTAAAAATATACACAGCAGTGACTTTTTAAACTTATCCAGACAGTTGGCACTGTGAATTTTGGATGGATTTTATACCTTGTGTACCTTGTGTACACTGACTTTCTGAAAGAGCTCTGAATATACTTTGGAGAAACTCGGTGTACAAAATGTTCTCCACTCTGCGATGACAATTCTGCGACGAACTCGAAGTTCTTAGATAGGTGAAAATCGGAATTTTCTTATATTTTTACAAAGCTTAAAATGGAGCGTTGGAGCTGACTAAATGTGCCCTTAGGTCCAACTGGGCCTACCCAACTTAACCTAATATTTCAAAGCAGAACATACAGAACATTGTACTCATACAACATTTTGATAACTAAAACTCACTTTTACTTTTACAGAATTACATTTTAAAACTCACAGTAAAGAAATTGTTTTTTTTTTTTGGTTTAATCTCTTCCATTCCTATCCTAAAACATATGCGTAAAATATTAGCTTTGATGGCGAAGTGGTTCAGATAAAGATACATAGAAGATATTTTAGGTAATAAACAAGTGCGTCGACAAAAAATCTTCTTTCGTTGCATTTTTTCAAAACTTACAAGTGCGTTCTCTGAAAGCCATGTTTTTGCAATTGGCGTGCACGATTGCGCAAAAGCTAACTTACATATCAATCTAATTCAACTTCTATTTTGTAAAGTATGGAAAAATTTTTTAGTGGTTAAATCATTAAAAAAAACTTTAAGATATGCTCTCAAATATACTCTTAACACGAATTGTCTACAATGTTTCTTATTCTAAAAATAAAAATTCAAAAAAGCGACTTTTTTAAGGCCCCTTAATGATAAGTACCCTAGGGAAGCGAAATTATCAGACACCACTCGTATTTTTTCTTTTACGATAGCTTTAAGTAAAATATTTCAACTTAAAACGTAAAATAGCTGACACATACTTTCATTTCCAGTGCATGTAGAACACGGCGGCTGCAAAGGTCCAATATTCTGTTGTATAGTTTGTTGTGATTGCTGTTGTTGTTGTGGTACTGTAGCCGATAGCGTTTGGTTCTGAGTTGGCTGTTGGCTCTGAATCTGTTGACTTGGAATTTGTTGATTCTGCATCTGCTGTGGTTTGTTTTTAACAATTTGCTGGTTTTGAGGGTGCTGTTGGTTTTGAATTTGTTGTTGTTGTTGGTTTTGAATTTGTTTTTGATTTTGATTCTGGTGTTGAATTTCAACATGTTGCTGATTATAAGATTGTTGGTCCTGCAGCTGTTGATGATTGTTCGTTTGAACTTGAGTACGCTTCTGAACTTGCTGGTTTGGTGCCTGCGACTTTGTACCCGATACCGGTACAGTTCCCTGTTGATTGCTTGTGATTTGTGGTTGATTTTGGTTTGCAACTTGCGTTGGCGGAAGTTGTTGCTTGCGCACAATTAGAGATGCGTTATGCTGTAGGATGTTTTGGTTAAGAGTTGTGGATTGCTGCAGTTGCGATGTTTTTAGCTGTTGCATTGTTTCTTGCATTGGACTGAAATTTGTTGGGACATATTGTGGCGGTTGCAGTGTTGCAGTAAGTGCTTGCTTTTGTGTTAGTAGTTGTTGCAAAATTTTTTGTTGAAATATATGGTTAGGAACCTGTTGGTGCATATAGGACTGCGTAGGCTGAACAAGCTGTAATTGTGTCAGATTCTGTTGTTGCAGTGGCTGAGGATATATAAGCTGTTGACCCGAATTGATGGTATTATTTATACCACTACCAACAGCACCAGTCGTAGTAGTATATTGCTCCGGTAGATGGTTAGCTTCGGTTGGTGTGTTTACGAGGTTGCCTTTATTTTGAATAACAGGTTGTTCAGCAATTGCTTGCAAGTCAATGCGTAGATTTTTTGAGTCTGTACCACCCAGTGTAGGTGTCGTTGGAACATCGCTTATATTCCCACTAACGGCACCGGCGGCAGCCTTTTGCTCTTGAACTCTGCTAACGCTGAAACGCGAAACTTTTCTCGACTTACGTTGCTCTTCTGGCATTTTAGTGTTTGCACCTTGGACTGATGTGATGACCTTTGGCTAACGTAAACCAACAAAAGAAACAAGAATTTTAGTCTTATCACAAGATATTTGTTAAGATAACGTAATGCGTAGTAGAAAAAATGTCTTTCGCTAAGAATGTCAAGCGGCGAAAAGTAAACTTTTCAACTTTAAAAGTGCATTATTATAATATTGTTTTCTAAGAGATATAAACTCAGCAGTAAAACTGCGTACAATCATTATTCAGCAGCAACTTTTTTTATGTATGCAAGAAAAATAAATAACAACGTTCAAAAATGTCTTTTTAGTTATTAGTCAAGCCTTATCTTACATTTTCGAACTATCGATAATTACACAGTTCAACACATGATTTGCCAACTCAATTCTGAGAACTGTATGTGAAATTAGACCCAAAAATAATAATTTCTGCATCATTCGTTTTGTCTTCTTACCTGCCAAAATACTTTTAATATCGATTTGAAGTTAGTACTATCGTATAGGGGAATTTATCACGTTTTAGGCCCTGTTGTTTGACATAGTTCGACAGCCACTAGCCCGATTAGTTGAAATAAATTTTAAAAAATTTAAAATTACAATTCCCTTAATCTGTTCATATATTGTTTTCCTATACAAGCAACAGTTTCCAAGTTAAAAATAAGCGCATGAAGAAAATTTTTTTTTTTTTAAATTCATAAAAAATACAAAGCGGAAATATTTTAAAAGCCTAGTTACTTTTTCGCAAAGTCACATAACCTATGAGCAAAATGAGACAAAGATCATGAAAATCGATGCACGCGTTTCGCTTTTATTCGCAATTGAGTAAAGGTATGAATGTTGTGCATACATATGTCGAGCAAATTTTTGAAATTTATACCTTTACTCAATTGCGAATAAAAGCGAAACGCGTGCATCGATTCATGGTCTTTGTCTCATTTTGCTCATAGGTTATGTGACTTTGCGAAAAAGTAAGTAGACTTGAAACTTATTTCCGTTTTGTATTTTTTATGAATTTAAAAAAAAAAAAATAAAAAAAAAATGTTTTTTCTTCATGCGCTTATTTTTAACTTGGAAACTGTTGCTTATATAGGAAAGCAATATATGAACAGATTAAGAGAATTGTAATTCTAAATTTTTTAAAATTTATTTCAACTAAATCGGGCTAGTGGCTGTCGAGCTATGTCAAACAACAGGGCCTAAAACGTGATAAATTCCCCTATACGATAGTACTAACTTCAAATCGATATTAAAAGTATTTTGGCAGGTAAGAAGACAAAACGAATGATGCAGAAATTATTCTTTTTGGGTATAATTTCACATACAGTTCTCAGAATTGGGTTGGCAATCAATGAACTGAAAAATGTTGTACTGTGTTATCGATCACATGCCCAATTCTTGAGTAGCAGAAGTGTGCGTACAAAGAAGAAATTGGTACTACCCCGAAGTTTTTGTTTGCGCCATTGTAATTTCTTTGCTCGCGCTTCAAGTGTTGCCAAATAATACATTTCAATTATATTTATGTAGTTTTCAGCGTTAAGTTTATTTGAAAGTGATCATTGAAGAAAAGAGAAAAGCAATTGACGTTGGAAAGAGAAAAATTATCCATCTGCAGAACACATTCCTCAGCTCGAGTAGTTATTATAAACTTTAGGGAAAGTGGAATCCTATGTTTCCCGCCAACGATTTGGCCGACCGCACCATTGCTCACAAGTCGCGAAAAGCGGTGTATTTTGCAGCAAGTGCAAAAGAATCCTGGGTTGACAGCAAGAAAAATTGCAGAGTAGTTTTCTAAGTTTAATAGCACTGATACTGTTCGAAAAACTACAAAAAATCAAATTTCCACAGCCGCGTGGCATGAAGAAACCCCTTGTTTTCACTAGTGAATCGACAGAAGCGACTTGCATTTTCCAGGGAACATTAAAACAAGCCCAATGACTTCTGGAATAAGTTGCTTTTCACGGACGAAAGTAAGTACTGCATATTCGGTATTAAAGGTAAGCAGCTTATGTGGAGAAATCCAGGTACAGTTCACGATGTTCAAATTTGAAAGCGACTGTAAAATATGGTGGGTTATGTTTTAGCGTTGCATGAGCGCCCAAGGAGTAGGCAACTTGGCAACTATACCAAAATTAATGGACCATAAGATGTATTTTGGCGTTTTGAAAGAGAATTTAAAACCGAGGATCTTTGGATTAGGGTCCGATTGTATGTTGCAACAGGATAACGACCCCAAAGACACAATTGTAATAAATGCTGTTTATTTTAGACGTGTGGTTTTCAATGAGGCAACGGGATAACGACCCCAAAGACACAATTGTAATAAATGCTGTTTATTTTAGACGTGTGGTTTTCAATGAGGCAATACTTTTTTCGGAATTGGTCTTTTTGACAGCAGTTACTTGATTTATACTCAGTTTGGTTTGCCATTTCAAGACGCCTTGAAAGAGAATATTCCGCGCGTTATTGCTGACATACGGCCCCAGTTACTGCAAAAAAAGGTCGAAAATTGGGCCTCTCGGCTGGAATTTATTCGAGGCAGCCGCGGCGGTCACTTGCCCGAAATCATTTGTAAAACAAATGGCAAACCCTTATATTTATAATAAAGCTGAATTCTTGGCCCTATTATTAAATTATATGCATTTTATTTCTTCTTAAAACCCACATGTCTAAAAAAAAACACCATTTACAATATTTCAAAACAAAATATCAGAATATAGTTTCAAAACAACTTAAAACGCCTCCACAGTCAACCGATTTAAATTCTATTGAGCACATTGAGATTTATTACAACGTAGCATTCATCAGCATACCAATAAGATGTAAACAAAGGCTTAAAAGTGAAACGGATAAAGAAATGTCCAAAATTAATACCGCATACACAACAAAGCTAGTGGAATCTACAGTGCTGCGCATATCAATAGCAACAGCATTCAAAATGCCTTAGTTAGCCACGTATATTTATTTATTCATTTTTAAATACTTCTCTAGCAGCACTACCAACACCACTACAAACAGTTCAACATTACCGGCAAACCAACTTTCGTTCCTAAAGACTGTAAGCAGCTATATGTAAAGAAGTTCACGCGTTTAAGGCTTGGACACACTCTTTTAACACATCCAACACTTAATGGAAAAATCAGATACACCTCCCTGCAGACTCTGCAACCGAGAAATAATGTATATCCAACACATCACTAACGACTGCCACATCAACAGAAGTACAAGAAAGCCTTAACCTACCACCTATAACAGAGCTACTAAAATACTTCACCAAGCAAAACGTGTACAATGTAATGCACATTTTAAAACTTCGCAATATTTTATACTACATATGAAAAAAAAAAAAAATTATAATTTTAATTCAATTTACTAATCTGTAATAAAATTTAATTAAACTAAAAAAGGTCGATGGCCCCTAGCCGCCAGTGCCTTAGCTTTAAGGTTATTTTATAATTTACTTATAAAATGAACTGATAATAATAATAATAATAATAATACTTTTTTTAAATTAAAATTCAGTTGATTCTCTAACATAAAGCGTAAAAATAAGAGTTTTAAACTTTGTAAAACACTAATAAATTTTAGTATAATAATCAGGCATGCGCTGGAAATCGCGCGATTCCGTCCCGAAACCGAAATTGTAAATCGCACGAATTAGTATGAGGTGTGCTAGAATTCATACGATTTCTTTCCAAAATGTTATTAGAGATATAAAGCCTTTAATAAACCAGTCAACTATACCTGTTGAACTAAAGCTAGCAGCGAGGTTTCTGGCGGAAGGGGGATTTCAGCGAGCTATTGTATTTATGTTTTACCAAAAAAAGCCAAATACTTACATCTTTTGAGTTTTCCGCTAGCTCTACAGTAATTTTACGTACCAACAGCCGACCGATTTGAAAATGGCGAAAAAACGCCGTTTTCGATTTCTGGTACACGCCAGATCGTTGCTGTTCGGAACTGTAAAATTCAGCACATGCCCGAATGTGAAGGTTTTAAGTGTCTAGAGATTACCGTTTAAATTTTAGAATTTCTTTGGTCACATTTGCTGCCATACAACGAATAAGCAACATTTATTTCTATATGAAAAAAGTCGCAATACCCTTCGCAAATGTTTGAGAACGTATTAAATTTCAATTTAAAATTCTTAAAAATAAATAAACGTGGCAAGCTATGCCATTTTGAATGCTGTTGCTTTTGATATGCACAACACTGTATCTCAAAGCGTTTACACGAAGTTATTACACGTAAAGGGTATCAAACTTCTTACACAAATGGTATTATTATTGTACCTGTTTCGTTTTGTACACAGACTTTTGCATGTGCAATTTTTTAATTTACTTTATACATACATTTTTATATACTACTAATGAACTAAAAAAAATAAAACCTTCAGTTAATTCATCGTAAAAAAAATATTTTCTTAAGGGTTGAAAATTAACTCGGACCTTGTACCACAGTTTAGCTGATGAGTGTACGCCTTTGACGTCGCAGTGATGTTTTCTATTAAATTTATGAAAATAAATAAGTATCTCCTGCCATCAAATAGACAGTCAGCACATTCAATGCTAGGCACTCACATCACTGTCAACAATAACAAATTTGAAAAAATAGAGAACTTTGTGTACCTAGGAACCAACATTAACGCCAATAATAACTTCAGCCTTGAAATCCAATGGAGAATCTCTCTTGCCAGCAAGTGCTACTTCGGACTGAGTAGGCAAATGAGCAGAAAAGCCTTCTATCGACGGACAAAAACGACAGTCTATAAGTCTCTCACTATGGACGATGTCAATATTTGATGAGTTCTTGGAGTGTTCGAGAGAAAGATCATCTGAAAGATTTATGGATTTACGCCTTTGCGATGGCGAACAACGCAGAAGATGGAACGATGAGCTGTACGAGCTTTATAACGACATACATATAGTGCAACGAACAAAGATCCAGCGGCTTCGCTGGCTAGGTCATGTCGTTTGAATGGATGAAAGTGCTCCAGCTCTCAAAGTATTCGACGTGGTACCCACTGGTGGTAGCAGAGTAATGTTTAAAAACACTTATTAAAATTTGCTGATGCTCATACGTCCACGACAAAACTTTAGCACACCCTCATATTAACAAATTTGGACAAAATATATTTTTTTATTTATTTTTCAATTAAAATACAGAGAATTCTCAAACAAATTAAATGTAAGCCTAAGTTTAAAACTTTCTACAAGATTTAAAATTATTTAACAAATTGTCCAAATCTGTCATTATGTGGGTAGGCTAAAGTTTTGTCGTAGACTGTTAGTTAACAATCACTGAAACCAGCGTAGCCGATTTATATTTATCACGTATTTACCACCAAGGTTCAAATTTTAGACTAGCACAGTGATTTAAAATTATATTTATGCTCATTTTTTCAAACCTTAAAAAAAATTGAAATGTTTGAATTGAATGTTAGCAAGAGAAACCCTAAAAAAATACTGAAACAAATTAGGTGAAAAAATGCATTTAGACCATGGACTTGGCGCCTAGTTAGCAAAACCTTGCCAAAAATAAAAAAAGGGAAGAATTTACAAACTTTTTTTTCCGTATTCTTAATTTTTTTTTTATTGCCAATTCTGAAAAGCTCAATTGTGTTAACTCAACGTCAAGTTTACAAAAGTATACCAAAAATTCTGCGAGCTAGTTTGCTGTTGTATTTATGAATTTTGTGCTTTTGCCAATTAACCGAAAATTACGATAAAACATTTTGATACAAATTTTAATTAATGTGGACTTTGTTGCTACTTTTTTGTCGTAATTTTTTTGCTATCGCCAATTCTTAAGATAATACATTTGCGCTAATTTTATCGCAAAGTAAGAAAAAAATTAAAAAAGTGAGAATTTTTAGCCATGTTGTTGTTTTGAACTTTTTGCTGTCGCCGTTTCTGAAAAGTTCAAATGTGTTAACGCGAAGACAAATTAACAAAAGCATTCCAGAAAGTCCTGGAAATAAATGAAATGAGGGGAATTTCCAGCTAATTTTTTGACATGTTATTAAATTTTTGCCCTTACCAGTTTAGACATAATATTAATGTTGTTATATTGTCCTCAACTTAACAAAAAATAATTCCTAAAAATTCCATGAAGGAAAGTTTTTTTCTGAAGATTTTGCAATTACTTTTTTGCCAGATCTTTGAATTGTTGGCAATTTTCTCGGGTAAGTACAATTTTGAATTTTACAGAATGGATAAAAGTAAATAACTTAATAATATGGTAATAAATTAGCAGTAAATTTATTTATCTTTTATTAATTTATTTTCGAAGAAATTTTTTTTACCTTTTTGCTAACTTCAAGTCAATCTCACACAATTTGGACTTTTTCATAATTGGCAAAAGCGAAAAATTCAAATTACGTCAACGAATTTGTAGCAACTTGTCCACTAATGTCTTTGACAAATTTTCGGCAATGTTTTGTCAATTTGAAGTCAACTTAGCAGAATTGAGACTTTTCAGAATTGCAAGAACAAAAAGTTCAAAAATTAAAGAACTTAGCACAAATAGACTACAAGTTCAATGTCGAAAAAGAGCTTTTTTTCTGGCCACATTTGGAGTCGCCAATTTACATTTTCCTTTTTATATTCGGCATTTATAGTCGGATCTTAAAGTAAGGTACAAAATTTTTTTTTTCTTGAGGAGAGGATTTTTGTTATGGGAGTACATTGACTTCAAGTATTTTATTGTGTTATTTACCTATCAGATCTCCGTTACAATCAGCTTAACATACCACCCTTAAGCCAGTAAATTAAAGTTCGCCAAAAACCGTTAAAAACTATTTTAGAAAATAAAAGTTTATATTACTTTGATTTTTTGATTGTTTTATAATTGAAATTTTAATCGATAAAACTTCCGACGCAATTGGAGATCTTGAGGTCAATGCAGTTCCTTAACAAAAATTATCTTCTAGAGATAAAATCATTGGTGTAACTATCACACTTTAAGGGGGTCCTCTACTCTCGCGGCTTCAAAAAATCATTTTTTTTTAATTTAATTTGATCTATTTGTACCCAACGTCACAGAAAATTTGAAATTTTTTTTTAATCCCAACGGTTTTTACCCTCCATTCCCGGCCAACCGACGCGAGGGGCGCTTGCGCATTACGCACGGAAGGTATTTCTTTTTTTTTGTTTTTTTTTTTTTGTATGCCGAGTCATGAAAGGCAGGAGTTTGTTGGGTGTCGATGGGTCAGACGTGGTTAACATAATTCGAATGCGCTGGTTTCAATTATCACAGCAGTTTTTCTGGATGGCTCTAGTTTTCGACTTATTTATACATATATATTTTTACATTTTAATATATATTCCCATATGAAACCAAAAAGTTCTAAAAATAAGTATAAACCATGTCAACCTATGTACATTTTTGCAGTTAATGGTTTTTCTTTTTAAACAAACAGTGTACAGTAAAAAGGAAATAGCAAATCGAGTTGTCTACAAAAAAGCTCTTATAACATTTTATTCGCTGACGAAATTGTATAGCTTTAGAGTTTTATGGTTCAAGACCGAATGTTTCTTCCTGTGAATTCCAACAAATTTCTGCTACCAGAGCATTTTGGTTTCCAGTCTAGCGGTCACTTTCTATAAACGCTCGCCCGCTTGCTTGAGAAAAAATCGGTAGGCCTTTGCGACATCTACTACAGCTGCCATTTAAAGCATCGGGAATTCTGTGTCGGATTTGTGGTGGGAGAGACCTCGCCGTAAAGTACTGTCCTTCACTCCGGTGAACGAACATCTCGCCAATATCCGCATCAAGGCGAGATTCTTCAAAATCCCCCGATTTAAATTTGTGCTTGGCGATTTCAATGCCCAGGTGGGCAGGGAGAACATCTTTGGTTCCACAGTCGCCAAATTAAATCTCCACGACGAAACGTCCGGTAACCGAATAAGACTGATCGACTTTGCCGGAGCCCGAAACATGGTAGTCTGTAGCACCAGCTTCCAGCATAAGAAGATTCACCAAGCTACGTGGCTGTCCGCAGATGGTAAAGTACGTAACCAAATCGATATGTTGTCATAGACGGAAGGCATGCTTCTAGTGTCCTAGATGTACGCACGATCCGAGGAGCTAACATCGACTCGGATCATTATCTTATGACAGCTAAGATCGGCACATGCCGATGGAATATAACCATGAACGATACCAGTTCGCAAGCACCTATGCCAGGAGCTTGGAAGACAAAGCCCAAAGGCTAAATATGGAGCAATCTAGGGAAAAAGGTACAGGTAGTACACATCAAACAAATGACACGTATCATGCGAAAAATCCCCATTTTAACAGAACGCGGGACTTCAACAGCAAGACTCCACAGAAACTAGAGCCATTACAGCCAATGGACGTTGATACCTCGCAACGCTTCAGAGAACCTACAGCACAACAGAAAAATAGTAGATACTAATTTCGATATTCTAATAATCAAAATCAAAAATACGACAGACAGTGAAGAGACCAAGTACTGGTTCTGCAAAATTCGCAGGACCAAAACAACAACGGGTTAACTACCTGCCAAACGGAAGTTCTACTTCTAATCAAGAAGATACGACGTATCATGAGGTAGCAAACTCAGAGGCCTCATCAATCGAAGACGACCTTGCTGAACCTAACCAGTTAAATTTTTCAGACAGAACTCCTTGCTATCGATCATTGAAAGAACAATTGCAGGGAGAAAACTAAAACTATTAATTGATACGGAGGCATCAAAAAACTATATAAAGCCTCTAATAGTGCTTAAGCACATAACACCTGTCGAAAATTCTTTCTTGGTAAAATCAATCCATGGCTTTACTCACATTAAAGAAAAATGCACGGTCAACCTTTTCGACACAAACAGTACCTTTTTTATACTCCCGTCTCTTTCAACGTTCGACGGAATAATAAGTCTGGATTTGCTAACGCAAACAGACGCAACAATATATTTAAAATCAAACAAAAAAAATTATAACCAATAATGGCTCAGAGGAAACAAAGTTTTTAAAGTGTGCAAATGTGAATTTCACACGAGTAGAGGACATAGAAGTCCCCGAGGTTGTAAGGGGCAAATTTCAAAAAATGGTGAAAAATTTATTAGGAGTTTTTTCTGATCCTAATGAAGCCCGACCATTTAACACAAATATTGTCGCCACTATTCGCACCGAAAGTATCGACCCGATCTATTCTAAGCTATACCCTTATCCAATGGGTGTAGCGGAATTCGTGAATACTGAAATTCGCGATTTACTAAAAAATGGTATTATCCGACCGTCTAGGTCACCATACAACAACCCAATACACATAGGTTGTAGACAAAAAAGGAACGGACGAACAAGGCAATGTAAAGAAACGTCTTGTAATAGACTTCAGAAAATTAAACCAAAAAACCATCGATGACAAATACCCCATCCCCAATGTAACCGTAATACTATCAAATCTAGAAAAGGCCAAGCAGCAAGCTATTATCGTTACTTTATTAAAGACTTTGCGGCAATGGCAAAGCCTTTAACAGATATTTTGAAAGGAGAAAACGGCAAGGTTAGCGCCACACAATCGAAAAAGATTAAAGTGGAATTAGACGAAAAACAATCACTTGCTTTTAACCAATTGAAGGAAGTCCTTACATCGGAGGATGTTATGTTACTCTACCCAGAGTTCAGGAAGCCATTTGATCTAACGACAGACGCTTCATCTTTGGGTATAGGGGCAGTACTGTCACAAGACAATAGGCCAATTACTTTAATTTCGAGGACTTTGAAATATCGTGAGCAAAACTTCGCAACTAACGAACGCGAGTTGCTTGCCATAGTCTGGGCCCTAAGACGCCTTAGAATCTATCTCTACGGCGTTAAAATTTAAATTTTTACAGACCATCAGCCACTTACGTTTGCGGTTTCAGACCGAAACCCAAATGCCAAAATCAAACGCTGCAAAGCGTTTATCGACGATCACAACGCTGAAATTTTTTACAAACCGGGCAAGGAAAATCATCATCATCCACGCTCTAGAGGAGGATGCCCAATCAGATTTGGCTACAATCCACAGCGAAGTGTCACTATCCTATACGATTGAAGGAACCGCGAAACCATTACATTTTTTCCGAAACCAAATCGTTTTAGAGGAAGCAGACATGACTTTAAGATGGAACTTCATATACTTTGGCAGTAAAACTCGTCATATAATTCAATTTACAAATAGGAAGCACCTTAATGAGGAGATAAAATTAGCTGCGCCGTAGCTTCTTTCTGGTAATGTTGCACACTGCAGCACTCGCCCAGCCACCTTGAACCAATTTAGTCAATACTACCGCAGACGCCGAGAAGACCATAAAGGGAACTTATTTACTTTCCTTCGAAACTGAGATTTAAATTAATGGATCCAACTTCAACAACCTAAACGGCATGTTTAAAAAATTACCAGGATCAGTAACGACGGCGCTCCTCAATATCACCAGTCATCGAGAGATTTTGAGTCTTCCATACCTTCACAAGATAAGTATGGAAAACCTGCGTTTTATCGGAAAAATCGAAGGGAGGACTATGATAGGACCAACGATATCAGGTATCACTAGCATTGTCATACTAATTTCCTGTTACGGTCTACTAAACTATAGCAAGAGCGAAAAAGAAGACGCAAATCCCACGACCTGCAGAACGTCATAAACAATTTTAAGAAGCCCGTGGACGGCCTTCATTTAGAAGGGGAGGAGTTATAATTAACAGCCCTTTGTCAACAGTGAAGTCCGCGCGTGGCCTGAGTCAGCGAATTCACATTCTCACGCTGACGGGTAAGGCACAGCGTTAGCGGTAAATTGCCAATGCAAGGGACGGCGTCGTATCCGCTGCAATAACTCTACAACTACTACTAACATCGAATTGCGGAACACAACAACCACAACAAGGGGCAGGGACCTATTTAAAACATTAGCTTTAGAATGTAAGTTTCAGTTTGTAACAGAGAACTCATCAGACAGCATGATCTGATTAATAAAGTGACATTAAAGAATCATACCGCACTATTGATGATTTGTACAGTAAAAAGGAAATAGCAAATCGAGTTGTCTACAAAAAAGCTCTTATAACATTTTATTCGCTGACCGAAATTGTATTGCTTAAGTGTTTTATGGTTCAAGACCGGATGTTTCTTCCTGTGAATTCCAACAAATTTCTACTACTACTACTACTAGAGCATCTTGGTTTTGAGTCTAGCTGTCACTTTCTATAAACGCTCGCCCGCTCGCTTGCTCAGCAAACTATTTCATATGTAAAAAAACTACCAATGGAGAATAAAACAAAGCGTCAGATGAGACCCCCCTTTTTTGATGACAACTACGACAAACATATAAAGGACAATGCTTTGAGGGCATACACCTGGATGTCCAGAGGGTGTCTATTGCCGGCTGGTTAATGTCCTTGCCAGAGCAAAGGCTGACATCACCGCAATCCAGGAAATACGATGGGCGGGCCAAGATAAAAAATCGGTAGGCCTTTGCGACATCTACTACAGCTGCCATTTAAAGCATCGGGAATTCTGTGTCGTATTTGTGGTAGGAGAGACCTCGCCGAAAGGTACTGTCGTTCTCTCCGGTGAACGAACATCTCGCCAATATCCGCATCAAGGCGAGATTCTTCAAAATCCCCCGAGCTAAATTTGTGCTTGGCGATTTCAATGCCCAGTGGGCAAGGAGAACATCTTTGGTTCCACAGTCGCCAAATTAAATCTCCACGACGAAACGTCCGGTAACCGAATAAGACTGATCGACTTTGCCGGAGCCCGAAACATAGTAGTCTGTAGCACCAGGTTCCAGCATAAGAAGATTCACCAAGCTACGTGGCTGACCCCAGATGGTAAAGTACGTAACCAAATCGATATGTTGTGATAGACGGAAGGCATGCTTCTAGTGGCCTAGATGTGCGCACGAGGAGCTAACATCGACTCGTTATGACAGCTGAGATCGGCACATGCGTCTGTGCAGCAAAAAGTGCGGGCAACTGGACACAAGGAAAGCTCGACGACGGAAAGCTATCAACTTCGCAACCCGATTTGCACTCCTGCTTACTAAGAGCAACTAAAACCACCCTCTATTGAAACCGGAAGCACTAAGCCCCCCGAGGGAAAGTCGTTTCCGGTGGGAAAGCCAAGGGCGACCAACCCCCATAGGCCTATCAAGGCCACCCCCTCTATGCAAAGTGTTGTGGTCGAGCAGGAGTCCTCCACGGACAAGAAAGCGACCACCACTGCGCAGAACAAAGGCATGAAAGCAGCTGAGGCAAATGACACAGATCAGAGCCCCAGCTGCTCAAAAGCCATCAGGCCCCACGTCAGGGCCCAGCGCGATCGTAGGGCAGCACCGAAGGTCATAAAACGGCTGGAGGCTATGCAATACGACAAATTGACGGAGACACAGAAAGCCTCACTCGAGTGGGCTAAAGGAGTCATGGCCGCAAGCGAAAAGCGCCCCTTGGGGAACGGCGGAAAAGACAAACCACCCACTCGACTGGACCACCGGAGAGAATTAGCCTCAAAGAGACAGCGATCTCTCGAGGAGACTCCGAGCGGTTCAAAAAGGCACAGAACGTCCTCCCCACCAAACCGTCGGTCGATGGCCGTAGCCACAAAGCCGTTCAACGAGGCTGCCAAAGAGCACCTCACACTGGCCGTGCTGGACAAGAGCCATCCCGACGGACACATCAGCACTGACAATTGGAAGTCCGTGCTGATGGGTCTCTGCAGGGTCTACAAGGGCATACTCGAGAAGTATCCCGGCCCTTCACCAGTCGTCCGCGACGCCGGATGGCATCAAGGGCGAATCAAACTCGTCTCGTGCGCGGACGAACGCGCAGTACGGCTCTACAAGGAGGCAATCTCATCGGTGGGAGAGCTGTGGCCCGGGGCCGACCTGAGAGCCGTCCACAGGGAGGAAATCCCCAAACGGCCACGAGCCTGGGCCTGGGTCCCAGCGGAACCAGCAGAACCGAAAGAGATCCTGGAGCTCATCCGCCTCGGCAACGCAGAACTACCCACCAGCGATTGGAGGATAGTGAGAGTTGGCGAGACCAAGGAGAAGCAACGTTACGTTGACCTGGTCATCAACGATGCTTCCATCACAGCTCTTGCGGATTGTGGTGGGGTTATAAGCTACGGCTTTTATTCCATCACAGTTAAAATCCACAAGAAGGCGGAGGTCAGGGAAACCGAAAACGCAGGCAACGCTTCAAGCGGACCAGCGACTTCTTCTGTCGGCGAAGAGGTCAGCAGAGTAGGAGACGCCGCGAGTGCCCCTACTGACCTCGAGCCGATTTCAACGGAGGCAACCGGGGGCGTCCCATTGGCGGTATTGGACACCGCGTCAGATGCCGAGAGCGATGCGGGCTCGGCGTCGGTATACGTGGGATCTGTGTACAGCCAATGGGTAACGCAACTCGAAGAGGACCAGCTTCTGGCTTCGGAACCTGAGGAGGCGGATCACGACACCACGGTCGTAGCCGCCGCCGAGAGGGTGGAGCAAGAGGCAATGGACATCGCAGACTGCGGAGATGGTGCGGATTCTGCAAATTAATCTTCACCACTCCAAAGCAGCCTCGGCTGCTCTTCTTCTTCGTCTCAGCGAAAAGGTTGAAGACGTTATTCTTGTCCAGGAGCCCTGGATCGTCAGGAACAGGGTTTGTGGATTAAACTCTGACGCCTACCAACTAGTAACGTCTCCAGTGACAGGTAGGATCAGAGCATGTATTCTTATAAAAAAAGTATATTCTTATTTTCTCCTCTCTCAATACAGCGACGAAGACACCGTTAGCGTAAGCGTACAGCTGGAAGAGAGCACCGTCTGGCTCCTGGCGAGCTACATGGCCCACGATGGCCAATCTCTTCCTCCTCCAAGACTGAAGGAAGCCATCAAAGAGGCTAACAAGGAAAAACTCCCGGTCATAATTGGAGCTGACTCAAACTCGCACCACGAAATATGGGGCTCAAGCGACACCAATCCTCGAGGTGAGTGTTTACTTGAATTTATATTAGCAAATAATCTGTATATATGCAACCGGGGGAACGATCCCACCTTCATCACCTCTGTCAGAAGAGAAGTGCTGGACATCACCCTCGCCTCAGACCGCCTCTCGGACCTGATAAGCGACTGGCAAGTGTCCAAAGAACACACCTTTTCCGACCACCTCTACATAACATTTAAGATAAACCTCAATCCCTCTACTCTTACAGCGTATAGGAATAAGAGGCGGACGGATTGGCAGAAATATAAAAGCGTCCTCTCAGCCTCTTTGTCCAGACACGTTTATCACGATAGGCTAGGCCTATCGCAAACACCTGATGAAGCGAGTCCCTCAAACACGAAGGTCGTTTCTCTCGGTGAGCTGGACTCACCGTCAAAAATAGATGAAGCGGTAGACCTCGTAACAAACGCATGTAATTCCGCTTTCAGAGTCTCCTGCCCTAAGACCCTACCGAAGGGTAAAAAGAAACCCCAGTGGTGGAATCTAGAGATTTCAGCACTCAGGAAAGAGAGCAGGCGACTCTTTAACCAAGCCAGGAGGACGGGTCTTTGGCAACCATACAAAGACGCTCTTAAAACTTTCAAGAAGGCCATTAAGACAGCACAACGCAAATCTTGGCAAAACTTCTGTAATAACATAGAAGAAAACTCCGAAGCCAACAGGCTGAGGAAGGTTCTCTCGAAAAGTGCTCCAACGATAAATTCTATTAAAAAACCAAACGGAGAATGGACATCTACAGCTGACGAAATGCTGGAGTTACTAATGACCACCCACTTTCCTGGGTGCTCTGATGACTCCAACATTTTGCCAGGTCACCAAACCAACTCACTCTTAGGGAATACCGCAGGGGATATAGTGAGGTACGAAAAGGTGGAATGGGCAGTAATGTCCTTCGAACCTTACAAATCCCCAGGACCTGACGGAATTTTTCCCGCACTACTACAAACAGCGAAGGACCTTCTTTGTCCACTCCTCACACAGATTTTTACAGCATGCCTTACCCTCACCCACATTCCTAATGTGTGGACGAAGGCGAAAGTCGTCTTTCTACCAAAGGGAGGCAGGACTGCCCATGCAAAACCCAAAGATTTCAGGCCAATAAGCCTCACCTCATTCCTTATCAAAACTCTAGAGAGGCTCATAGACGAGCATATTCGGCGTAATATAAGGAAAGAAAAACTCTCCCCGAACCAACACGCATACTCTAAAGGCAAATCCGCGGAGACTGCCCTCCACGACATCGTCTCAACGATCGAGAAAGGATTGGCCATAAAAGAGTACACGCTGGGGATTTTTATTGACATCGAGGGAGCCTTCAACAATGTCTACCCCGAATCTGTTATCAAATCACTACGTATGGTGGGGGTACAGCAGGGACTGGTGGATTTTGTGGGGCTCCTACTCAGGAAAAGATCGATTCTCTCAACAGTAGGGGATAGCTCTAAATCCAAACATGTGGCTAGAGGTACACCCCAGGGAGGTGTCTTGTCACCTTTACTCTGGAACCTTACCGTAAACGACTTACTCTTAAACCTGGAGGGCACTGGCTGCAAGGCCGTGGCATATGCTGACGACTTGGCAATCATAGCCACGGGTAAACATCTTCAAGTCATCAGTGATCTACTGCAAAACGCTCTAAATATTATTACCCGCTGGTCTGTGGAGTGCGGACTTAACGTCAACCCTACTAAGACCGAAGCAGTGCTCTTTACAAGGAAATACAAAATCCCCGACTTCAAATTACCATCGGTAAACGGAATGGTACTTAGTCTCTCAACCGAGGTAAAATATCTCGGAATCGTACTAGATAGAAAACTCGACTGGAGGCGGAACATTGAAGACCGCTCCAAGAAAGCAATTGTTGCTCTTTATGCCTGTAAGACGGCCGTGGGGAAGAAATGGGGAATAAAGCCACACATTGTACACTGGATGTACACAGCTGTGATAAGGCCCATTCTCTTTTACGGGGTCGTCGTATGGTGGCCGGCACTGAGCAGGGCTCAAACTAGAGCCAAGCTTGAACGGGTGCAGAGGGCGGCCTCAATGCTCACCACGGGAGCACTGCCCTCTACACCCACCAAATCTCTAGAGATAATGTTAAATCTTCCACCGGTGGATCTCTACGGCAAATTTCTGGCGGCCTGCAGTGCTGCCAGGCTAAATGCGATCCTTCCGTGGAGAAATCTTGACTATGGGCACTCAAAAGTCTTGGAAACTCTGCCCGATAAGAAGTTGGATTATACCCTACACCCTTCTTTCTCTGCAAATAGGTTCTCCATAAGAATCCCAGAGAGAAACGAATGGATAGGTACCGTGGACCTGGATCCAGGATCGACGGCTGTGTACACAGACGGCTCCAAGTTAAACGAAAGAGTAGGCAGCGGGATTCACTCAAGCGAACTCGATCTAAACCTCAGCCTTCGTTTACCGGACCACTGTAGCGTTTTTCAGGCCGAACTAAACGCAATAATGGAAGCAACCCGTGGCCTGACAACGTGTACCTCTTTAGAACGAGGCATCACCATTTATTCTGATAGCCAGGCTGCTATTAAATCTTTAAACTCCTACGGTACAACCTCCAAGGTAGCCATTGAATGCAGAGCGGCTTTAAACCATCTTGCAGATATGTGCTCCGTATGTGTTGTGTGGGTCCCTGGCCATGAAGACATTCCTGGCAACTGCCTGGCCGATGAACTAGCTAGGAAAGGGACGGAGCTACCCGTAATAAACTCTGCTGAAAAGGTGGGTTTACCCTTAGCATCATATAAACACAGACTAAGATCTGAGCTTATGGATAAGGTAAATTTAAGGTGGGCATCGGAGCCCACCTGTCTCATTACCAGACAAATCTGGCCGGAAGTTGATGGGAAGCGCTCTAAAGCTCTCATTATGCTTGGTCGCTCCTCTCTCAGATTAGTAGTTGGGGTGATAACCGGTCACTGCCTTATGGGCACGCATGGGGAAAGACTAGGTTACCCAACAAATGATTTTTGCCGCAGCTGCCGAAACGAGGAGGAGGTGGAGAGCATTGAGCACTATCTCTGCCACTGCCCCGGCCTGGCCAAGACGCGCAGAAAATTTTTCAAAAGTTACTTTTTGGACTGTCTAGCCGATTTGAACTCGGCAAGCATCTCTAACTTTATACTCTACATCAAACGCACAGGATGGTTCAATTTTTGAGAATAAGGGAGGGAGGGAATGCATGGCCTACGCCATTGGTATCACAATGGGCTTCTTACAGCCTAAGTGTGCCACCGTGCTTTGTGCGGTGGCAGCCACTCTAACCTAACCTAACCTACTAAGAGCAACAATCAGCAGAACGATATTTCCGAGAAGTGGATCCATATTTCTTGCTGTCCTCGTACCGCCGCTGAGGAATCCGATGGATTTTAGCGAGCTAGAAAAAACTCTGGTATGACGAGGAATGTCGTGCCGTTACGGAAAGTAAAGACGCTGCCTACAGGGCCACATTGCGACCGTACGCAATGCGAGCTGTACGAGAGCGATGTCGTGAGTTAAAGGAAAAGCGCCAAGGTTAATATTTTAGACTAGCATAGTGATTTAAAATTTTCCCAAACTTAAAAAAATTGAAAACTTTGAATTTAATGTTAGCAAGAGAAAACCTAAAAAAATACTTCATTTTTTCATTTCATTTCATTTTATTGCCCAAAGTCATTAATATTATAATTATTTTCCTTACGGTTAATTAGTGTTATCCTAACATACAAAGTATTTATCTAGGAGTTTAAAATTTAATTGACTAGTTATATAATCATATTACATTTTCTTTAGGTAGTTACGATGTCTTTAACAAACTTTTAAATGATTAAACGATCTCCCAAAAAGGGCTAAAAGGAGATAGTACTTAACAAAAATAACTGTATTTAAAATACTTATAATCTATATATTATGTACCTAGTTATCTGACTACATACTGTTCGGTACTATACACTAAATTTTCGTGGTTAACGTCATATGTGTTAAATCGTCTGTGGTAATAAATTGCGTTGCTGCTTCTATGCAACATATTATTATCTTTGAGTATTTTTAAGTACAGAGGTGATAAGTATCGTTCTGAAAGAGGTAGAGATATTTCTCTTTGCTTTGTTAAATATTCTTTGACTAGTTCGTTTTCTAAATATACCATTCTATCAACAAAACGTATTGATGATTTAAGTAAAAAATAGTCTATTTGTGATACTTTACATTTATCATATAAAACCTTATTAGAGACTCTTTTCCGAAAGCTACCAAAACTAAATCGTTGTCGGTTAATTCCGCTACATAGTCTTAAAATATAACGTTCAAAGATACGTAATCTCTCCATTTGATTTGACGAGATATTGAACCAAATTGGGTGGGCGTATGTTATTATTGGTCTAACTATTTGCTTATATATATTCAGTTTTATACTACTGGAGAGTCCCCCGACTCTTCGAAGTAGATTAGCATAGCTAAAGAAAATTTTTTTTGCTTTTGCTAGAGCAAAATCTATGTGTTTTTTGAAAGTGAATTTGCTGTCTACTATAACTCCTAAATATTTTATGTTATCTTTGAAATTTAGGTTTATTCCATTCAATTTAATTTGAGGTTCAAACTTACGAGCGTTGGGAAATAGATTCTTTCGTATGCCTTTAACTATAGTGCATTCACATTTGGAAGTATTTATTTTTAATTTCCATTTGTGAATGTATGTATTCAGTTCGTTTAGGTACATGTTTATAGATTCATTTGCTTTAGATATGCGTGGATGAGAACTTAGGACGAGAATGTCATCTGCATAGATTAGAACTCGCATTTCACAAGTAGTTGTGGTAAGATAATGAGGAGGATCAGGAAAATCCGCTAAAAATATATTGAACAAAATGGGGCCCAGTATCGAGCCTTGAGGCACACCTGCACATATATCCTTTATAATGGAATTATCTCCATCATTACTAACATAGAACGATCGATCTTTTAGATAGCTGTATATCATTCTACACAGTTTTTTGTTAAATTTGTATTTACTATACATTTTATAAATTATGCCTTCAATCCAAGTGGTATCGAAAGCCTTTTCTAGGTCAAGACTGACTAAGATAGTGGCTTGCCTACGGTTTAAGTTAGTACAAACGAAATCTGACAACATTGTCAATGCATGTACCGTTGAGTGGGATTCGCGAAAGCCAAATTGATAGGTTTTGAATACCTTATGTTCTTCAATGTGTTGCTTGATTTTTTCTAGCAAAAACTCTTCAAGCAACTTGCCTATATTGGAAAGAAGTGATGTCGGTCGGTAACTGTGTACTGAGTTAGGACAAGCATTTGGTTTTGGTACGCAGATGACTTTTGCTGTTTTCCATCTATTAGGATAATATCCTATGTTATAGGAATGATTAAAGAGTATCGCTAAAAACCTCCAAAAATAAAAAGTTGTTTTCTTTAAAAGAAAATTTGAGATGGCATCATCACCACTACTTTTCTTGGCATTTTTAAAGCGTATGAAACTGCCGATTTTTTTAGCATTTGTGAATGTATTCCGACTGAGATTAGCGCTCTGGGTGTCGATTTCGCAAGTCTCACCATCGGCAGTGATAGCGTTATTAAAATATACAATCGGGTTACTTCTACCATTTACTTCTTCAACAGAGCTTTTAATAAAAGTTGTGAAATCTTCCTCCCCAAGATTTTGATTCTGAGCGTGTATTTGCTCAAATGAGTAAGCTAATGCGTTGACCTTATAGAAATTTTCAGTTATGACAATGTTCGGGTTATCGTTGGCGGTATTAGGAGTAGCAATGTCAATGTCATTTTGATCAATTTTTAAATCTGGTATTTGGGTAAGTTTATTTAATCCGCATAGCCCTTTTATTTTTCGATATGTGTGATTATTTAAACGCATGTTAGCAAGGTAGTTCGACCAATACCTTTCTTCGTGTATACGAATACGATCTTTTATGATTTTAGTAATATTTTTGATAATGGACATCATCGTATTTTTCTGCTGGGGATCGACGCATCGCCATGCCGCTCGGCGCAATTTTTTCTTTTCTGAGATAAGGTCAAGTATATCATTTGGAAGATTTATAAGACCACGGTTTCTTACTGTTACTTTCGGTATAGTACCTGAGTTTAGCGTTGTATCAATAGCGCAATTTAATTTTGTAATACAAGCGTCAATTTCTTCTTTTGAGACATTGCGATTATTCGGCAACCAGCATTTGCTAAGATTATGGTAGAAGACGTTATTAAAGCGTATAACATCAATTTTATCATAATTGTAAAATTCAGTTAACGGGCAACTGAGTACATTATGATCGGAAACTACATACAGCTCTACAGCATTATGGTCTGATTCAAACTGGTGTGTTTTTAAACAATTCGAATATCCGCCTACGTCATCAAAACTAATTCCAACGAATGGTGTTATAATGAAGATATCTAAGAATGATGCTGTATGCTTAGATACCCTAGTAGGTAGTTTTGTTGGTATTAAGCTTAGTGTGGGACATTCCTGCAGCCAGTTATTAAGTATACGACCATTCGAGTTTGTATAAGAGTCTCCCCAATTAGGATGGCGAGCGTTTATATCTCCTCCCATTACTATTTTATGAGTATTAATGGAGTTCAAGACTAAGTTCAAGTCATTTAGCTGAAGTTTGTCCGTGGGACGATTATATAGAGAAACAAATGTTATTTCTTCACCATTTGTGAGGAAGATTTTTAGTGCTATTTTCTCTAAATAGTTAGTATCTCCAATGTTAAGGATTTCATATTTGTATTGTTCCTTTAGACATATAGCAGTGGAGGTGCTGGCTGTTGAGGTTTTGCTGTTCGAGTTTTTCGTTTGTCTGATAAAGTTGTAACCCTTAAAGTTAACTTGGTGCCTTTCGCTTAGACGATGTTCAGCTATTAATACTAGATCTGGTTTTTGTTTTTTCAAAAATATATTAAAAAAATGTCGCTTATGCTTGGATATTAATGAATTCAAATTTAAAAAAATACATTTGAGTTTTTTACTAGTCATGACTAAGACGCAATTCTGTTAGTAGCCCGAAAAGGGCAATTGATTTTTCATCATCATTTCTTAATTGCCTGTAGGTTTTTGAGAAACTTACAATTTTTTTCATGCAGTCTGATATGTTACTACCAAACAATCTACATTCACTATTTACACTATTAAAAGGTTTTGATTCAGATAATTTCGCCGTCTTCTTTCCTCTTGTGGAAAATTGTATTTTGTTTTCCTTACCACGCATAACTGACGCATACGAAGGAGTCGATTCACCTGCTGTAAAAGTTGATGTCATTGTATTTGTGGGGCCTGAATTGTTTTTCAAGTTATTACGCTCATTTATACGTTTTACTATTTCTAATCTTTTTGGACACATTAGGAAGTTTGCAGTATGACCTTCTGTATTACAGTTTACACAACTTACTGGTATACCTATTCTTTTAACTAATTGTCCTGTTTCACTATCGGTATAAACGTATTCTTTCTGATTTTCATCTTTCGGCGGAATTTTACATTCACCTGGACCATGGTTATTAACACACTTGACGCAACGATACGGTAAATAACAATTGCTTGCTACATGGGTGTAGCGTTGGCAATTTTTACATTGTGAGGGTACCACTGGCTTTAATTTTTCAAAACATACCTTACAGTTAAGAATATACCTAATATTATAAAAGTCTGATAGTTTTGAATTAGGGCTAAGCTGTATTAACCAATTATCATTTCTGAATTTAGTTAATTTTATAATTGTAATATCAAGGTTGAGATCATTTAGATATTCAACAATTTCTTCTTTCTCATATACCTCCGAAAGCTTTTTAATAATAATTGAAAAAGGTTTCTCTTCATTTGGTGTGAAGGTATAAAATTTCACATTACCACTTATAAGAAACTCCTCAATTTTTTTGTAATCTTCTATGACACAAGAGCTAATATGTGTTACATTTTTATTAATAATATCGAATGCGAAGTTTTTGTGTTTCAGTATACTCTGCAACTTATTTGTTATTTCTTTTTGGTTTATATTGTAACATACGAATACAGGTGGATTTAGTTTCTTCTTTTTCATTCCGTGTATAGTTTTAGTAGTTTTTGTCGTCTTATTGTTAGTTGTTGTTGTGATTGGCCTCTCTTGAGTAGAAGTTTGTCTCTCAACAGTGGGAAGAGAGGGAAAGTTGTGTTCCAATTCCATATTTTTGTAACACGTCTCATATATTGGTTCATCATGCAATTGTTGGTTTAAATTTTCTGTATTGATATTTTTAAGAAGAGCATTCTCTTCTTTGAGAACAGCTTTTTCATGATTTAGTTGCGCTATGACACTATGACGCTATGAGTAGAAGTTTGTCTCTCAACAGTGGGAAGAGAGGGAAAGTTGTGTTCCAATTCCATATTTTTGTAACACGTCTCATATATTGGTTCATCATGCAATTGTTGGTTTAAATTTTCTGTATTGATATTTTTAAGAAGAGCATTCTCTTCTTTGAGAACAGCTTTTTCATGATTTAGTTGCGCTATGACACTCTTAAGTTCAGATATTTGGCCAGTTAACGATTGAAGTAAGGCAGTCATTGACCGCTTACTCTCTATATCGTCAGCACTTTCTTCAGTGTCTTGTTCGTTTATTTGTTCTTTACGTCGCTTTGTTAAACTATGTGTTTTTGCACTCTTTTTGGCATGTATATTGTCACTTTCAATATGTTTGTTTTTAGTTGATTGATATTTAGGGTCACCTTGAGTATCACTCATTTGTGAATTATTAGCATCAAAACGTACGTCTTGATAGACTTTTGAATTAGCGTTTGTTAAAGTTTTTCGATTATTATCTGGGTATTTTTCTAATAATCCAAACGGATTGTTACTATTGTCTTTATCACTCATTTTTCTAGTTTTTATGGACTGGGTTTTGCTTTTTTTTTTCTCACTGACCCGGACTAATCGACGTTCGAACGACTCCGCAGCTCAATTTTCCTAAAAAATACTGAAACAAATTACGTAAAAAAATCCATTTAGACCATGAACTTGGCGCCAAATTAGCAAAACCTTGGCAAAAATAAAGGTTGGACTTTCCAATAAGGAACCACGCTTTGAAAAAAACCACTTATAAAGGGGGTAGATTAAAACTCTGAAAGTCTCACCTTCCGGAGGCTTATAGTTTTTAAGTAATTTGCTGTTAAAGTTGCGAAAATTATCAATTTTAACCAAACTTTCTCTTTTGTGCAGCAATGATTTGAACATACCGCGCTGCCACACATGACTAAAATATGTAGAAAAAAACGGCAATAATAAAGACTCCGTATATTACGAGATATTTGATAAAACAATTTCAATTCTTTACGAGATTTTTAATAAAAATTTTCAATATAGTACGAAATATTTAATTAAAAATTTTCAATATAGTACAAGCGCGATTTTTTATTAAAAATTTTCAATATATTACGAGATATTGATTTATTCGAGAAAAGCGCCGTAGTCGAATATATTTAATAAAAAATTCCACAATTTTTAATTAAAATATTTCAATACATTACGAAGTATTGATTTATTGGATAAAAGCGCCGAAGTCGAAAATATTTCATAAAAATTAAAAATAGTTAAAAATTTTCAATATAATTCGAGATATTTAATTAAAAAATTTCAATATAGTACGAGCTATTGCTTTATTCGATAAAAGCGCCGCAGTCTAATATATTTAATAAAAAATTGCGCAATTTTTAATTAAAAAATTTCAATATATTACGAAGTATTGATTTATTGGATAGAAGCGCCGAAGTCGAAAATATTTCATACAAAATTGAGCGATTTTTAATGAAACATTTTCAATATATTATGAAGTACTGATTTATTCGATAAAAGCGCCGCAGTCTAAAATTTTTAATAAAAAATCGGACGATTTTTTTTAGGTTTTCTCTTGCTAACATTCAATTCAAACATTTCAATTTTTTTTAAGGTTTGAAAAAATGAGCATAAATATAATTTTAAATCACTGTGCTAGTCTAAAATTTTAACCTTGGTGGTTCATACGTGATAAATATAAATCGGATACGCTGGTTTCAGTGATTGTTAACAAACAGTCCACGACAAAACTTTAGCCTACCCACATAATGACAAATTTGGACAATTTGTTAAATAATTTTAAATCTTGTACAAAGTTTTAAACTTAGGCTTACATTTAATTTGTTTGAGAATTCTCTGTATTTTAATTGAAAAATAAATAAAAAAAATATATTTTGTCCAAATTTGTTAATATGAGAGTGTGCTAAAGTTTGTCATGGACGTAGTGTGCTAAAGTTTTGTCATGGACGTATGACCATCAGCAAATTTTAATAAGTGTTTTTAAACATTATATTCGTAGTAGAACTAATGTAACTGAAGACTTACATTTGTTTATAGATTTCTTCAACCCTAAAAATCCGTTCCTATCGCTCTCAGCACTAATACCAAAGACGCGTCATGGAAGAAAATCGTGGACGTTGTCAAATTGCATTGTAATGACCATAAATGGAAAATGTGTGCGTAACTCAAAGTGATAGATCTTTGAAAGAGATGCAATTCGGGTATGAGGCTGGTCAATGAAAAATCGAGATTGTTTTTAGTTTTTCATGCAAATTGAGTATGTTGAACAAAAATCATTGGACATGAAAGAATGCCTGATAATGAAATTCGTCGGATAACAGTACGCCGATTCCGTCGTTAGTGATTGGGATTTCGGGTTTATCATCTTCTCCAAAGTGGTTGCAGCTGCTACCATTAAGCAGTGAGGAAAAGTGGACATCAGTCACCAGGTCCCGCTGTCATTTCTGCAGGAATTTGCCCCGGTCTTGAAACCTTCTGTTATCCGTGGCAACTTCTGAAACAATTTTCGGGCGCTTTTCCTTCAGCTCACGACACAGCTCGCGTTGCGCACGGTCGCAATGTGGCCTTGTAGGCAGCGTCTTTACTTTCTGTAACGGCACGACATTCCTCGTCATACCAGAGTTTTTTTCAAGCTCGCTAAAACCCAATGGATTCCTCAGCAGCGGTACTCCTCAGCTCCACTTCTCGGAAAATCGTTCTGCTGATTGTTGCTCTTAGTAAGCAGGAGTGCAAATCGTTTTGCGAAGTTGGAAGTTGCGTCGTCGAGCTTTCCTTGTGTCCAGTTGCCCGCACTTTTTGCTGCACAGATGCATGTGCCGATCTTAGCTGTCATAAGATAATGATCCGAGTCGATGTTAGCTCTTCGGATCGTGTGTACATCTGGGACACTAGAAGCATGCCTTCCGTCTATGACAACATATCGATTTGGTAACGTAATTTACCATCTGGGGACAGCCACGTAGCTTGGTGAATCTTCTTACGCTGTAACCTGGTGCTACAGACTACTATGTTTCGGGCTCCGGCAAAGTCGATCAGTCTCATTCGGTTACCGGACGTTTCCTCGTGGAGATTTAATTTGGCGACCAAAGATGTTCTCCCTGCCCACCTGGGCATTGAAATCGCCAAGCACAAATTTAAATCGGGGGATTTTGAAGAATCTCGCCTTGATGCGGATATTGGCGAGATGTTCGTTCACCGGAGAGAACGACAGTACTTTACGGCGAGGTCTTTCCACCACAAATCCGACACGGAATTCCCGATGCTTTAAATGGCAGCTGTATTAGATGTCGCAAAGGCCTACCGATTTTTTCTCTTGACCAGCCCATCGTATTTCCTGGATTGCGGTGATGTCAGCCTTTGCTCTGGCGAGGACATCAACCAGCCGGCAAGAGGCACCCTCTGGACAGCCAGGTGTATGACCTCAAAGCATTGTGCTTTATATGTTTGCCGTAGTAGTCATCAAAAAAGAGGGGGTCTCATCCGACGCTTTGTTTTATTCTCCATTAGTAATTTTTTCACACATGAAAAAGTTTTCTGAGCAAGCAAGCGGGCGAGCGTTTATAGAAAGTGACCGCTAGACTGGAAACCAAAATGCTCTGGTTGCAGAAATTTGTTGGAATTCACAGGAAGAAACATTCAGTCTTGAACCATAAAACACGAAAGCAATACAATTTCGACAGCGAATAAAATGTTATAAGAGCTTTTTGTAGACAACTCGATGTGCTATTTCCTTTTTACTGTACACTGTTTGTTTCAAAAGAAAAACCATTAACTGCAAAAATGTACATAGGTTGACATGGTTTATACTTATGTTTAGAACTTTTTTGGTTTCATATGGGAGTACATATATATTAAAATGTAAAAATATAAATGTATAAATAAGTCGAAAACTAGAGCCATCCAGAAAAACTGCTGTGATAATTGCATTCGAATTATGGTGACCACGTCTGACCCATCGAAACCCAACAAACTCCTGCCTTTCATGACTCGGCATACAAAAAAAAACAAAAACAAAAAAAATAATGGAGGGTAAAAACCGTTGGGATTACAAAAAAAAAAACGTTCAAACTTTCTGTGGCGTATTCTTGGGTACAAATTGATTAAATTAAATTTAAAAAAATTGATTTTTTGAAACCTCGAGAGTAGAGGACGCCCCTAATTTGTGTGATTGTTACACCAATGATTTTATCTCTAGAAGATAATTTTTGTTAAGGAACTGCATTGACCTCAAGACCTCCAATCGCGTCGGAAGTTTTATCGATTAAATTTTCAATTATAAAACAATTAAAAAATCAAAGTAATATCAACTTTTATCTTCTAAAATAGTATTTAACGATTTGTGGCGAACTTTAATTTACTGGCCTTAGGGTGGTATATTAAACTGATTGTAACGGAGATCTGGTAGGTAAATAACACAATAAAATACTTGAGGTCAATGTACTGCCATAACAAAAACCCTCTTCTCAAGAAAAAAAATTGCTGTACCTTACTTTAAGATCCGACTATAAATGCCGAATATAAAAAGGAAAATGTAAATTGGCGACTCGAAGTGTGGCCAGAAAAAAAGCTCTTTTTCGACATTGAACTTGTAGTTTATTTGTGCTGAGTTCTTTAATTTTTGAACTTTTTGCTCTTGCAATTCTGAAAGTCTAAATTCTGCTAAGTTGACTTCAAATTGACAAAACCGTAACCGTTGCAATAAGGCTGCCATTTGACATCAAGATTTTAAGCTTAACGGCTTTCTATGTTAGTTAGACCTTAATTATGGTGTATGTACTTTTGAAACGTATGGCAGCACACCTTTGCTCATACTGTCGGCCATTCTTATTTACGCTTGCTTACCGAAAGTGGTAATAATTGTATACACATTTATAAACGCGTTTATAAAGTTAAATAAAAATAAAAAATGTTAACTAAGTACTCTATACGCACGTTAATAAATCAAATACTGTGTATTGCATAAAATATAAGTGACAAGTGTTATTTTGACTGCACATTTGCTGGTGGTAGTGAAGAAACTTTAACAGCAAATTTCTTAAATAATAATATTAATAAAATTAAAACAGTGATTAAATTAGATAAAGAGGGCCTCCCCAAACATCCCCACCATGTTTCGTGACCAAATTCCTTCTACATTCGCTGAAATCGCGAATGGTTCCTTATTGGAAAGTCAACCCAAAATAAAAAGAGGGAAGAATTTACAAACAAAATTTTCCGTTTCTTAATTTTTTTTCTTTTGCCAATTCCGAAAAGCTCAATTGTGTTAACTGAAGGTCAAGTTTTCAAAAGTATACCAAAAACTCTGCGAGCTAATTTGCTGTCGTATTTATAAATTTTTTGCTTTTGCCAATTCTAAAACGTTTATTGTGTAAACTCGAAATTAATTTAACCGAAAATTACCGTAAAACCTTTTTCGATACAAATTTAAATTAATGTGGACTTTGTTGCTACTTTTTTGTCGTAATTTTATTGTTATTGCCAATTCTTAAGATAATACTTTGCGCTAATTTTATCGCAAAGTAAGAAAAAAAATTAAAAAAGTGAGAATTTTTATCCAAGTTGTTGTTTTGAACTTTTTGCTGTCGCCGTTTCTGAAAAGTTCAAATGTGTTAACGCGAGGACAAATTAACAAAAGCATTCCAGAAAGTCCTGGAAATAAATGAAATTAGGGGAATTTCCAGCAAATTTTTTGACATGTTATTAAATGTTTGCCTTTACTAGTTTAGACATAATATAAATGTTGTTATAATGTCCTCAACTTAACTAAAAATAATTCCTAAAAATTCCATGAAAAATGTTTATTTCTGAAGATTTTGCAATTACTTTTTTGCCAGATCTTTGAAATTTTGGCAATTTTTTCAGGTACGTACAATTTTGAGTTTTACAGAATTAGTAAATAACTTAATAATATGGTAATAAATTAGCAGTAAATTACAGTACATTGACCTCAAGTATTTTATTGTGTTATTTACCTACCAGATCTCCGTTACGATCAGTTTAATATACCACCCTAATGCCAGTAAATTAAAGTTCGCCAAAAATCGTTAAATACTATTTTAGAAGATAGAAGTTAATATTACTTTGATTTTTTGATTGTTTTGTAATTGAAAATTTAATCGATAAAACTTCCGACGCGATTGGAGGTCTTGGGGTCAATGCAGTTCCTTAACAAAAATTATCTTCTAGAGATGAAATCATTGGTGCAACTATCACACAAATTAGGGGCGTCCTCTACTCTCGAGGTTTCAAAAAATCAGTTTTTTTTACTTTAATTTAAGCAATTTGTACCCAGGAATATATTTATATTTATTTATATATTTATTTATATTTTTTTTTAAGATATTCGGATGTATAAGTAAGACTCTAGGTCTTTTTTTTCTAGAACAGCGCAATATTAGCTTAAAATTAAAAAAACCACTTAAGACGCAAATATTAATCTATATACTTATAATTAAATTTAAGACAAGAAGACTAGTATGAAGAATAGTTGAGAACGTGAAGATGAACTCTAAAACGTAAAAGAAGAAAGATATCAAGTAAAGAAAACATTCAAATCGCAATCATATTTAATTTAGAGAGTTAAAATAACTGTGGATCAACTTTCTATAGTTACCCCTTTTTAAAGCAGCCTTGACTGATTCTGGAACGGAATTCCAGAGCCTCACAGCATTGATGAAAAACAGCCTTGATGAGGACAAGTATTTATACCTAGGGATTATTAGACATTGATGCCTACTAGATCTTGCAAATTTTAATTTCTCATAAAGATATTTAGGAGTTTTAGATTTAAAAAAACCACTTAAGACGCAAATATTAATATATATACTTATAATTAAATTTAAGACAAGAAGACTAGTATGAAGAATAGTTGAGAACGTGAAAAAGAACTCTAAAACGTAAAAGAAAAAAGATATCAAGTAAAGAAAACATTCAAATCGCAATCATATTTAATTTAGAGAGTTAAAATAACTGTGGATCAACTTTCTATAGTTACCCCTTTTTAAAGCAGCCTTGACTGATTCTGGAACGGAATTCAAGAGCCTCACAGCATTGATTAAAAACAGCCTTGATGAGGACAAGTATTTATACCTAGGGATTATTAGACATTGATGCCTACTAGATCTTGCAAATTTTAACTTCTCATAAAGATATTTAGGAGTTTTAGATTCAATGAGATTAAATATGAAAATACCATTTCTTGCCGCAAGATAATCAAAAATGCTGCATCCTAGAATTTTATTTTTCCACAAAGAAATGTGGTCATATTTTTTAAGGCCAAATACGTAACGTGTAACGTTGTTTAATAGTAGATCTATTTTTTGAGACGAAACAGAATCAAGTTTGCTGTATACAAGCTCGGAGTACGTTATGTTGGGGACAATAAGTTGAACAGCTAACTTCCTCCTTGTCTCTAAAGGTGTAAATGAAGCTGACATTCTTAATCTACGCAAAACAGCATATACATTGCCAACACTTTTATTTATGTGGTCAGAACAACTCAACATAGAGTTCACAACAAAACCTAAATTTCTTATCTTGTCAGTAAACTTTAAGTCACTATCACCAATTGACAGTTTTGGAATATCGTCCACATATACAACACCGTTACTTATGGGCAACACATATGACTTGGATACATTTAGGCAAATACAGTTATTACGTGCCCAAAACAAAATTGCAGACAGATCACTATTTATTTTAAAACATAAATCCTCAACAAGACCAACACGACTTCACAAATACAACTGAATGTCGTCAGCATAGGCATGAACATTGACATGCTGACACACAGAAAACACATCATTGACAAATATACTAAACAAAAGGGGACCAAGTACAGATTCTTGTGGCACCCCCGAGGCAACAATACAAGACTTAGAGGAGCCATTCAGGCATGTCACTTTCTGAGATCTTCCTCCAAGGTAGCTGGTCATGAGCTTCACAGAGTTATCCGAAAACCCAAAAAAATATTTTAGTTTTTTACAAAGAAGTTCATGATTTACTGAGTCAAATGCCTTTGAAAAATCTAGAAGACAAAGAAGAGTTAGATTGTCGTTGTCAAACTGTATCCTAATGTCATCAATTATTTTTAACATAGCTGTAGAGCAGATGTGTTTTGGCCTAAACCCTGACTGCAAAGGGGATAGTAGATTGTTTGTTTAACAAAATATGAAATTTGTGTTGCCATCAGCGACTCACACACTTTGGAGAAGGCCGGAAGGATGCTTATCGGTCGATAATCACTGGGACTGGTGGCAATGTTATTTTTGGCAACTGGTATAATGACAGCCTTTATCCACTCTGTTGAAAAATATGCAGTTGTGAAACAGTGATTAATGATGTGTGTAAGAGTACTCAAAATAAATGGAAGCACAAGTTTTACAAACCCCAAGGAAATTCCATCTTCACCAATAGCATTGGACCTAATAGTCATAACAGACTTTAGAACTTCAGTCTCAGTTACTCCATAAAATTGGAATTTTTCTTTTGAAACGAAATGGTCAACAAAATTCATAGTTAGAGGGCTACTAGTGCTCTTACTGGCGCTAGTAAAATAATCATTAAGGTCGTTATGGTTAATTTTACACTCTGTCTTTAGTTTTCCATGTACATTAAGATTTTTCAAGTTGCGCCATAGTATTTTTGATGGAAGTGACGGGTCTAATTTTGAATTACAGTACAATCGCTTCGCATGCTTTATAGTGGCAGTAACTTTATTTCGGGCAATCTTGTACTGTGTCCAATCGTTGTCAGCACTAGTCCTTTTCCATTTTGCATATAGCTTATAGCGAGTTTTTATAGCGGATCTGATTTTGTTATTATACCAATGGCAAGAGCATTTCATGGCCAGAAAGGACGTAAAGGGACATGATCATTAAATAATTTTGTAAAATTTTTGTTTAGGAAGTCAACTTTCGCATCTACAGTCTCAATAAACCAGCAGTCATCCCAATTAACATTTGACAGACAAGCATACAGATCATCAATGTTTACAGACTTTAAATCACGATACATAAAAGGAACACTAATAGCTGGACAATTAAACGCCACATCTACTGTACAAAACACTAGGTCATGGTCTGATATAAAAGAAAGTTGGTCAAATTTGAGAATATGGTCGGGGCTTGAAGTAATAACGAGGTCTAAGAGACTAGGGCATGAATTGGTCGCATATCTTGTAGGTACGATTTTGTTAACTATAGTAAGGCCTGCATTAAACACATGGTCAAGTAGTTTGTTAGTATATGAGTCATTCAATAAAAGGTTAACATTAAAATCACCACATATAACATAACTCTCATAATCAATCAAAAACATAGATAACTCAACAAAAAACGAGTCTAGCATGCAACATCTATGAGGATTGTAAACACAGGACACTAGTATTTTAGTTACATTGTCTGAAACTTCCGCAATAATAAATTCCGTCTCAGAGTTATTAGATACGGCTAATAGTCCAATCTTCAGGGCAGACCTGCAATAAATTGCAACACCTCCCCCTTTTTTGGTAACTCTGTCGTGACGTATCATATTGAAGCCTGGGATTCCATAATAATAATCAGAAATATTAGGGTTAAACCATGTTTCTGAGACACAGATGACATCAATACCCGTTTCTACAAAAGTATCCCTAACATAGTCCAATTTATCACTATTAAGACTTCGCGCATTAAAGTGAACAACATTAAGTCCATTGGATTGTTGGCATAGAATATTTATCAAGGTCTTGTGGCTTTCACCAATGCTGAACGCAGATGTCCGATTGGGATTTAAGTCCAAAACTATGAACTGATAAAGCGGCAAGTAAAATTTGTAAGGCAAAAAATAAACAAAAATGACTGCAAATTAAATAAAGTGAAAGTGAATAGAAAAAACACGAATCAAATAGCATAAGACATATAAACAGAGAAGCTAGAAAACAATGAAAAGAGAAAAATAACATAAAAGAAGAAGAGCAAAGACATACTACTAGCTTAGTTTCTAAGTTTGTATAAATTAAACCTAGCATACAGCATTGCATAAAAATATCCATATCAAGATAAATTGTAATTCTTTATTTTTTGGTACTTATAAGAGAATTGATTTCGCCTCTAGAGTTAACGAGTTGCGACTCTTCACCTGGTTTCAGCCGCACAAAAATTTTCTCACGGACGGAAAATGCTGACACAAAAATCTTCTTTCGTCTGAGTTCTGATGCATACGTCATAACTTCACGCTGGGTTGGTGGCAAACTCTCATGCAAGTAAATTGATCCGTAACCGGGCAACTCAATATCAGAGAGCGCCAATGATCTCTTCTTTGCCTTGCAAAATAAAGCGATGGATTTTAAGAGCTGATTACGATCATTTGCAGAGAACAGCTTAACAACAATTGGACAAACACTCCTATCTTTTTGTCCATTGCCTTTGGCACTTCGCAGCCGAAAAAAATCACACAAAGGTGGTGGTTTGTGCTCAGCTGCACTGCAGACCTTACCAAAGATTTCGGGTAAACACTCACCAGTCACTTACGGTATCCCGTTGACAATCAAGTCAGTGGAGACTGCGCTGCTTTCAAGAGCACTAAGCTGAGCTTTGGTGGTAATCAGTTTGCTGCGAAGAGAGAGAACATCAGCACACGCATTCTCCACCGCAGTTACTCTCTTCTCAATTCCTGCTATGGAGAGTTTCAGGTTTGCTGTTTCAGCAGCCAGCTCACCAATTTTTTGCATCACTCTCTACTCCGATTTTCTCATTACTGCAGTTAACTGCTCTATTATAGAGTCTCTCTGCTGCTTAAGTTTCCTCTCCATCCTATCAAATACAGTTGATGCTGTGGTGAGGGGAGTCTGTGGAGGGGATGCAGGTTTTCGCGCTGGATTTTTCCGCGTTGATGACATTTAGGTTGCTTTTGCTTGGAGCAGCGTTGAAATGGGTCAGGTGAAACAGTATGCGGGAAACAGCAAAACAAACAGTTTACAGCACTCGCGAACACAGCTAGGTTGGCTTTTTTAGGTAAATTTCGAAGTTTTTTACGAGGACAAATACTAATACTTAAGAGCACCACGAAAACACGTCCTACTCGAATGACAACATTATCAAATAATAAAAAGTTCAGAAAGTTTGAAGATTTTTTTTTTTTTAATCGCAACGGTTTTTACCCTTCCTTATTTTTTTTGTTTTTTGTTTTTTTACGTATGCCGAGTCATGAAAGGCAGGAGTTTGTTGGGTGTCGATGGGTCAGACGTGGTCAACATAATTCGAATGCGCTGGTTTCAATTATCACAGCAGTTTTTCTGGATGGCTCTTGTTTTCGACTTATTTATATATATTTTTACATTTTAATATACATATATTCCCATATGAAACCAAATACGTTCTAAAAATAAGTATAAACCATGTCAACCTATGTACATTTGTGCAGTTAATGGTTTTTCTTTTGAAACAAACAGTGTACAGTAAAAAGGAAATAGCAAATCGAGCTGTCTACAAAAAAGCTCTTATAACATTTTATTCGCTGACGAATTTGTATTACTTTAGTGTTTTATGGTTCAAGACCGAATGTTTCTTCCTGTGAATTCCAACAAATTTCTGCTACCAGAGCATTTTGGTTTCCAGTCTAGCGGTCACTTTCTATAAACGCTCGCCCGCTTGCTTGAGAAAAAATCGGTAGGCCTTTGCGACATCTACTACAGCTGCCATTTAAAGTATCGGGAATTCTGTGTCGGATTTGTGGTGGGAGAGACCTCGCCGTAAAGTACTGTCGTTCACTCCGGTGAACGAACATCTCGCCAATATCCGCATCAAGGCGAGATTCTTCAAAATCCCCCGATTTAAATTTGTGCTTGGCGATTTCAATGCCCAGGTGGGCAGGGAGAACATCTTTGGTTCCACAGTCGCCAAATTAAATCTCCACGACGAAGCGTCCGGTAACCGAATGAGACTGATCGACTTTGCCGGAGCCCGAAACATAGTAGTCTGTAGCAACAGGTTCCAGCATAAGAAGATTCACCAAGCTACGTGGCTGTCCGCAGATGGTAAAGTACGTAACCAAATCGATATGTTGTCATAGACGGAAGGCATGCTTCTAGTGTCCTAGATGTACGCACGATCCGAGGAGCTAACATCGATTCGGATCATTATCTTATGACAGCTAAGATCGGCACATGCGTCTGTGCAGCAAAAAGTGCGGGCAACTGGACACAAGGAAAGCTCGACGACGGAAAGCTTCCACCTTTGCAACCCGATTTGCACTCCTGCTTACTAAGAGCAACAATCAGCAGAACGATATTATCGAGAAGTGAAGCCATATTTCTTGATGTCTTCGTACCGCCGCTGACGAATCCATTGGGTTTTAGCGAGCTTGAAAAGAACTCTGGTATGACGAGGAATGTCGTGCCGTTACCGAAAGTAAAGACGCTGCCTACAGGGCCACATTGCGACCGTGCGCAACGCGAGCTGTACGGGAGCGATGTCGTGAGCTGAAGGAAAAGCGCCCGAAAATTGTTTCAGAAGTTGCCACGGATAGCAGAAGGTTTCAAGACCGGGGCAAATTCCTGCAGGAGTGACAGCGGGACCTGGTGACTGATGTCCACAGCGTACTTAAATTATGGAGGGAAAACTTTTCCTCACTGCTTAATGGTAGCAGCTGCAACCACTTTGGAGAAGATGATGAACCCGAAATCCCAATCACTAACGACGGAATCGGAGTACTGTTACCCGACTGTGATGACATTCCTATAGCTAAGAAGATGGTACGATGAGCTGTACGAGCTTTATAACGACATACATATAGTGCAACGAACAAAGATCCAGCGGCTTCGCTGGCTAGGTCATGTCGTTCGAATGGATGAAAGTGCTCCAGCCCTGAGAGTATTCGACGTGGTACCCGCTGGTGGTAGCAGAGGAAAGGGAAGGCCTACTCTACGTTGGAAATACCAAGCGGCAAAGGACTTGGGTACTCTTGGTTTTTTCAATTGGCACCAGTTAGCAAGAGCTAGGGAAAGCTGGCGTGCTTTGTTGACCTCGGCCAGTACTCGTTGCTTGTTTGCTCTTTATGATAAACACCTAACTTCTTTTGCAAAAAAAAACATTATTTTCATTATCAAGCATTCTTTCATGTCCAATGATTTTTGTACAAGATACTCAATTTACATGAAAAACTAAAAACAATCTCGATTTTTCATTAACCAGCCTCATATCCGAATTGCATCTCTTTCAAAGATCTATCACTTTGAGTTACGCACACATTTTCCATTTATGGCCATTACAATGCATTTGACAACGTCCAAGATTTTATTCAATGACGTTTCTTTGGTAATAGTGCTGAGTGCGATAGGAACGGATTCTTCGAGTTGAAGAAATCTATAAACAAATGTCAGTCTTCAGTTACATTAGTTCTACTACGAATATAATGTTTAAAAACACTTATTAAAATTTGCTGACGTCCATGACAAAACTTTAGCACACTCTCATATCAACAAATTTTTTGATTTATTTTTCAATTAAAATACAGAGTATTCTCAAACAAATTAAATGTAAGCCTAAGTTTAAAACTTTCTACAAGATTTAAAATTATTTAACAAATTGTCGAAATTTGCCATCATGTGGGTAGGCTAAAGTTTTGTCGTGGGCTGTTTGTTAACAATCAAACCAGCGTACTCGATTTATATTTATCACGTATAAACCACCAAGGTTAAAATTTTAGACTAGCACAGTGATTTAAAATGATATTTATGCTCAATTTTTCAAACCTTAAAAAAAAATTGAAAAGTTTGAAATTAGCGTTAGCAGGAGAAAACCTAAAAATATACTGAAACAAAAATAAAAAAAAGGAAGAATTTACAAAAAATTTTTTCCGTATTCTTAATTTCTTTTGCCAATTCCGAAAAGCTCAATTGTGTTAACTCAACGTCAAGTTAACAAAGGTAAACCTAAAATTCTGCGAGCTAGGTTGCTGTCGTATTTATGAATTTTTTGCGTTTGCTAATACTAAAACGTTTATTGTGTAAACTCGATATTTAGTTAACCGAAAATTACCGTAAAACCTTTTTCGATACAAATTTAAATTAATGTGGACTTTGTTGCTACTTTTTTGTCGTAATTTTATTGCTATTGCCAATTCTTAAGATAATACATTTGCGCTAATTTTATCGCAAAGTAAGAAAAAAAATTAAAAAAGTGAGAATTTTTAACCAAGTAGTTGTTTTGAAATTTTTGCAGTTTCTGAAAAGTTCAAATGTGTTAACGCGAAGACAAATTAACAAAAGCATTCCAGAAAGTCTTGGAAATAATTGAAATTAGGGGAATTTCCGGCTTATTTTTTGACATGTTATTAAATTTTTGCCCTTACCAGTTTAGACATAATATAAATAAAATAATAAATTTAGACATAATATAAATGTTGTTATATTGTCCTCAACTTAACAAAAAGTAAGTAGGAAAGCTAAATTCGGGCGAAACCCATTTTTATATACCCTCGCTATGTACTTTTGTATGGTCGGTGCCCATAATATCATAAAATTCCTGTTTCTTTATTTCAAATCGCTGCTAATATTAAACTTTACTCAACTTGTTTCAATAAATACTAAAAAACGAAGTTATATGGAAGTTGGGCGAGGTCCGATTTCAAAAATGATCGACGGTGATGCTAGTTCACCAAATTTTGTGACGATACCTTAAATCGTAATTGAGATACATACAGACGATTTTTATAAGTGGGCAGGAATTGCCCATTTTTCAAAATTTCATAAAAATCAAGTTTCTTAATTAACTATCTCTCTAAATATCAAATTTTATTTAATATGTTCCAATAAGAACTAACGAAATTTTTGAACTTTTCAAAATTTCCGTTATATGAGAGGTGGGCGAGGTTAACAACTGATTTTAAAAATTTTTAACAATGATAACAGCGATATTGAGGAAAATATGTCCCCCAAATTTTGTGACGATACCTAACACTGTTATTGAGATACGGAGACTTTTCCATAAGTGAGCGTGGCAACGCCCATTTTTTTAAATTTCAAAAATACTTAATTTCTTAATTCAAAATGGCTCCAAATACCGATTTTCACTCCATCTGTTTTAATAGATACCAAAAAACCGAAGTTTTTGCATTTTCCAAAACTTCCGTTATATGGGAGGTAGGCGTGGTTATGAACCGATTTCAAAAATTTTCTACGGTAATAATAGCGATATGAAAGAAAATGTGTCCACCAAATTTTCTAACGATACCTAACACTGTTATTGATGTACAGAGAATATTTCATAAGTGGGCGTGGCAACGCCCACTTTTTAAAATTTCTAAAATACCTAATTTCCTAGTTCAAAATCGCTCTAAATACCAAATTTCACTCAATTTGCTTTAATGAATACCGAAAAAATGGAGATTTTGCATATTTCAAAAACTTCCTTTATATGAGAGGTGGGCGTGGTTATTGACCGATCTTGACCATTTTCAATACCAACCGACCCTGTCCAAAGAGCAATGTACGTACTAAATTTCATTGAGATATCGCAATTTTTACTCGAGTTATTGTAACCACGGACAGACAGACGGACGGACAGACAGTCAGGGCTAAATCGATTCCTCTTTTCATTCTGATAACTTTAGTATATGTATATGTATGTATATGTCTATATCCATCTCGATTATTTTTTGCTGTTACAAACAACCGTTATGCGAACAAAGTTATAATACCCTTGTGTACAAGTACGCTCGGGTATAATAATTCCTAAAAATTCGATGAATAAAGTTTATTTATGAAGATTTTGTAATTACTTTTTTACCAGACCTTTGAATTTTTGGCAATTTTTTCGGGTAAGTACAATTTTGAGTTTTACAGAATTGATAAAAGTAAATAACTTAATAATATGGTTATAAAGTAGCAGTTAATTTATTTATGTTTTATTTATTTATTTAATTTATTTATTTTCGAAGAAATTTTTTGACCTTTTTGCTAACTTCAAGTCAATCTAACACAATTTGGACTTTTTCATAATTGGCAAAAGCGAAAATTTCAAATTACGTCAACGAATTTGTAGCAACTCGTCCACTAATTAAAATGTCTTCGACAAATTTTCGGCAATGTTTTGTCAATTTTAAGTCAACTTAGCAGACTTTTCAGAATTGCAAGAGCAAAAAGTTCAAAAATTCTTATGGCAGTACATTGATCTCAAGTATTTTATTGGGTTAGTTACCTACCGAATCTCCGTTACAATCAGCTTAACGTACCACCCTAAGGCCAGTTAACTTTTGTTACAAATCACTGAAACCAGCGTATCCGATTTATATTTATCACGTATGAACCACCAAGGTTAAAATTTTAGACTAGCATAGTGATTTAAAATGATATTTATGCTCATTTTTTCAAACCTTAAAAAAAATTGAAAAGTTTTAGTTTAATGTTAGCAAGAGAAACCCTTAAAAAATACTGAAACAAATTAGGTAAAAAAATCCATTTAGACCATGAACTTGGCGTCAAGTTAGCAAAACCTTGCCAAAAATAAAAAAAAGGGAAGAATTTACAAAAAAAATTTTCCGTATTCTTATTTTTTTTCTATTGCCAATTCCGAAAAGCTCAATTGTGTTAACTCAACGTCAAGTTTACAAAAGTATACCTAAAATTCTGCCAGCTAATTTGCTGTCGTATTTATGAATTTTGTGCTTTTGCCAGTTAACCGAAAATTACAGTAAAACCTATACGATACAAATTTTGATTAATGTGGACTATGTTGCTACTTTTTTGTCGTATTTTTTTTGCTATTGCCAATTGTTGCTTGAACGTTTTGCTGTCGTCGTTTCTGAATAGTTCAAATGTGTTTACGCGAGGAAAAATTAACAAAAGCATTCCAGAAAGTCCTGGAAATAAATGAAATTAGGGAAATTTCCAGCTAATTTTTTGACATCTTATTAAATTTATACCATTACCAATTTAGACATATTATAAATGTTGTTAGTGGCCGCTGTGGTCGAGTTGGTAGCGGTGCGTACTATAACTCGATATGCCGGTGAGTTTGAGGTTCGAATCTCAGCCAGGGCAAGCAAAATCTTAATCATAGAAAAAGTTGTTTCTAATAGCGGTCACCCCTCAGCAGGCAATGGCAAACCTCCGAGGGTATTTCTGCCATGAAAAAGCTTCTCATTAAATACATCTGCCGTTCGGAGTTTGCACCAAACTGTAGGTCCCTCCATTTGTGCTATAATATAAAGACGCACACCTCAAATGGTAGGAGAAGCTCAGCCAAACACTGAGCTATATAGTGTAAGCGCCAAAATTATATTATTATATTATATTGTCCTCAACTTAGCAAAAAATAATTCCTAAACCTTCCATGGAGAAAGTTTATTTCTGAAGATTTTGCAATTACATTTTTGCCAGATCTTGGAATTTTTGGCAATTTTTTGAGTAAGTACAATTTTAAGTTTTACAGAATTGATAAAAGTAAATAACTTAATAACATGGTAATAAATTAGCAGTAAATTTATTTATCTTATATTTATTTTCGAAGAAATTTTTGGACCTTTTTGCCAACTTCAAATCAATCTAACACAATTTGGACTTTTTCATAATTGGCAAAAGCGAAAAATTCAAATTACGTCAACGAATTTGTAGCAACTTGTCCACTAATTAAAATGTCTTCGACAAATTTTCGGCAATATTTTGTCAACTTAGCAGAATTGAGACTTTTCAGAATTGCAAGAGCAAAAAGTTCAAAAATTGTTATGGCAGTACATTGACCTCAAGTATTTTATTGTGTTATTTACCTACCAAATCTCCATTACAATCAGCTTAACGTACCACCCTAAGGCCAGTAAATTAAAGGTCGCCAAAAATCGTTAAGAACTATTTTAGAAGATAAAAGTTGATATTTCTTTAATTTTTTTTTGGTTTTATAGTTGCAAGTTTAATCAATAAAACTTCCGACGCGATTGGAGGACTTGAGGTCAATGCAGTTCCTTAACAAAAATTATCTTCTAGATATAAAATTATTGGTGTAACTATCACACATATTAAGGGGTCCTCTACTCTCGCGGTTTCAAAAAATCAATTTTTTTTTGTATTTAATTTAATCTATTTGTACCCAAGAATACGCCACAGGGAGGATTTCGTAGAAATCACATTCGTTCACAAATCGTTGCATAAATTTTACAATTTGCAAAATAAAAAAATTCTGTCTCGGAAAAACATAGCCAACGTAACTGTGATTATATGAAATATTTAATTTCTGATTACAGATTACTTAGAATTTTACTTAGGCCTTACCCATGCAGGTTCACTGTCAATTTAGTCAATGACGTTTCATCAAGGCGACAATGTTTTTTTTTGGTATTCAATACAAAAATTTTGAAGTCAAAACATGTACATACTTTTAAAAGAAAATAAAAAATGTCTTAAATCCATTTAGTAGATCCTTCGGAATTTATTTCCAAACCCGCTCGATTTCAACCTTGGGAGTAGAGGACCCCCTTAACCTTAGAACCGGAACTTGGGCACTGGGTGCCCATTTGTCATTTCTCGGCGCCTATGATTTCTTAATTGTGATTACACATGAATAATATGCATATAGTGGGATTCGTTGAACCCTTAACTATACAAATATAATGCATATATGTATTCCCAGAAATTCGTTATTTTATGATCTATTATCTTTTTTGAATGCATGCCTATATAGGGAACTTAGGGGTCAGAGTGCCCAAATGCATTCTGCAATACCTTTTGTATGGATAACCGTTTTTCAAGATACATTTTTGCGCTTTATTTTTGTTGTTTCATTTTTTTGTGCTTCACAAATAACTTTTAGGAGTATAACGGCATTTTATTGTGTTTTCTTGCATTTTGTGCATGAATTCACATGCAAATAGAATTAAAATTAGCGTGATATCAGTTTTTGAGGTGCTCTGGAAGAGTATACGTTATTACACTTATCGCCTATTATTTTGTGCAAATAAGTTTGAGTGAAAAAAAATCCTGATATATTATATTTAGTAAATCTTCGTCGAGAATTGACGGAAGCAGAAAGAGAACGACTTTTTGATTATATGCTCGAAAGTGATAGTAATGCTGAACATGGTGGTGATATTGGTGGTCGAGATAGGCCGATTGTTCCAGTGGATAATGAAGATTCCGATCTGGAAAAACAATATAGGGACGAATCCGGTTTTCATGCCGAAGCAGACAGGAACGTAGCTATTGAAGATCTGCGCGTTATCGAATTTACAAAAGAAATGAGAAACGAAAACGAAGAAAATGAGCTTGCAGTTGATGTTGAAGCGGACGTTGAATCAACCGAACCAAATTGCGGACAAAAATATCTGGGCCAAGGCAAAAATAATAACACAGCACCACGATGTCAAAGAGAACTGAAACAGATCGAACAAATAAAGCCAAAGCTGAACGTGAAATGGCGATTGCTGCTAGCAAAGAAAATTTTTTAGATAAAAAAGCGCATTCGTTCGCATCATGTCTTCTGCAATTATTGAAACTATTGTGATCGAAACTAATAGAAAGGCTAGAAGATTTCAAGTTACAAATTCACAGTTGAGTGAGAGCAAAAAATTCACCATTGGTACGACACAAATCCCGATGAAATAATGGCTTTCCTAGGCATACTTCTTTATGCCACAGCCGTGTGTGATGTTTGCGAAACACCAACATGCACAAGCCATTACATTCGGGAATACCAAAAGTGTTATATGAAGAGATACGAAGTCGATGGTCAGAGTTCAGAATTTGACAGCAATAATGAATCACCTCGACCATCGCACTCTGTGACACCACGAAGTTTCGCGGCAAGACCAACGTTCAAGGAACGCATCGCCTGTTTGAAGTATTTTTTTTATATTTTGCAAATTCTTATTTATATTATTTTTCATTTTTCCTTAAGCCAAGATTGAACAAAAAGATGATTCATGTATTTTTTCCCTTCATTGATCAATAAGCTTTGAAATTCGAACATAAAATAAAAAAAAAATAACCAAAAACTGAAACTTTCATACAAAATGCATTGTGGGCACTGAGACACCTAAATTCCGAATAACATTAGATTTTTCATCTTCCGGTTCTAAGGTTAAGATGCGACTATAAATGCCGAAGATATAAAGAACAAGAAAAGAATTCGGGCGAAATCGATTGTTATACCCTCGCGATGTATTTTTGTATTCGCGGTGCCCATAATTTGATAAAACCCCGTTTCTTTGTTTCAAATTGCTGCTAGTATTAAACTTTACTTAATTTGTTCCAATAAATACTGAAAAACGAAGTTTTTTGAATTTCTAAAATTTCCGTTATATGGAAGTTATATGGTCCGATTTCAAAACTTATCGACGGTGATGGTGATGCTACTGATATCAAGGACAATATGTTCACCAAATTGTGTGACGATACCTTAGATCGTTATTGAAAGCTGGCGTGCTTTGTTGACCTCGGCCAGTACTCGTTGCTTGTTTGCTCTTTATGATAAACACCTAACTTCTTTTGATAAAAAACAAATCATTCTTTTCATTATCAGGCATTCTTTCATGTCCAATGATTTTTGTACAACATACTCAATTTACATGAAAAACTAAAAACAATCTCGATTTTTCATTGACCAGGCTCATATCCGAATTGCATCTCTTTCAAAGATCTATCACTTTGAGTTACGCACACATTTTCCATTTATGGATTTGAGACGTTTCTTTGGTATTAGTACTGAGTGCGATAGGAACGGATATTTCGAGTTGAAGAAATCTATAAACAATTTTCAGTCTTCAGTTAAATTAGTTATACTACGAATATAATGTTTAAAAACACTTATTTAAATTTGCTGATGGTCATACGTCCATGACAAAACTTTAGCACACTCTCATATTAACAAATTTGGACAAATTATATATTTTTTTTTATTTCTCAATTAAAATACAGAAAATTCTCAAACAAATTAAATGTAAGCCCACGTTTAAAACTTTCTACAAGATTTAAAATTATTTAACAAATTGTCCAAATTTGTCATTATGTGGTAGGTTAAAGTTTTGTCATGGACTGTTAGTTAACAATCAATGAAACCAGCGTACTCGATTTTTATGTATCACGTATGAACCACCAAGGTTAAAATTTTAGACTAGCACAGTGATTTAAAATGATATTTATGCTAAAGGGTGTTTTTTTTACAGGTTTGTTTTTCGAATAGAGATAAAACTGGCATTTTGTGGTCAAATCTGGCAACTCTAATGTCATTTATGTTCAGTTTGGTTTGCCATTTCATCATGAACAGGTTGACAAAAGAACAACGCTTGCAAATCGTGCAAATTTATTTCGAAAATAATGGTTCAGTTCGCGAAGTTTACCGTGAGCTCCGTCCATTTTATGGTCGACATAATCGTCCATCAGAGCAATTAATTCGGTTAAGCATGGATCGTTTTCGCACTACGTTTACTCTATGTGATAATACGCATCCGCAAAAACGTCGAACAGTGCGCACCGAAGAAACAATTGCCGCTGTAGAGCAAAGTGTTGAAGAGGACCCGAATGAATCGATTCGCCACCGTGCACAGCAATTGGAGCTTTGTCCATCAACTTTATGGAAGATTTTGCGCAAAGATCTTGGCTTGCGACCTTACAAGATCCAGCTTGTGCAAGAATTAAAGCCGCGAGACCATGCAATGCGTCGTGATTTTGGTGTATGGGCCGAAAATGAGATTGATCTCGATGCTGATTTTCATCGCAAAATTTTGTTCAGTGATGAGGCTCATTTTTGGTTGAATGGCTACGTCAACAAGCAAAATTGCCGCATTTGGAGTGAAGAGAATCCACATGAGACCCTTGAAACGCCATTACATCCACAAAAACTGACTGTTTGGTGTGCTCTATGGGCTGTTGGAGTCATTGGGCCATACTTCTTCCGCAATAATGCTGGAGAGGCAGTTACCGTTAATGGAGACCGGTATAGAGCCATGATAACCGACTATTTTGTTCCCGAATTGGATGGCATGAATGTGGATGAGTTGTGGTTCCAACAAGACGGCGCTACATGCCACACAGCGCACGTCACAATCGATTTATTGAAGGAAACATTCGCTGAGCGCATAATTTCGCGGAATGGACCTGTCAATTGGCCACCAAGATCGTGTGATTTGACACCATTGGATTATTTTCTTTGGGGATATGTGAAGTCGCTCGTCTACACCAACAAACCAGAAACGTTAGGGGAATTGGAAGCCAACATTCGTGGCGTTATTGCCGACATACGGCCCCATATGCTCGAAAAAGTGGTTGAAAATTGGACCTGTAGAATTGGCTTTATTGGCATAAAATTATCCTTCCAATTGATGGACCTTAAAACGATTTTCTTGTGTTTTATTTCAATTCGAAGTTCTATACCCCTAAAAAAACACCCGTTAATTATTCAAACCTTAAAAAAAAATTGAAAAGTTTGAATGTAATGTAAGCAAGAGTAAACCTAAAAAAATAATGAAAAAAATTAGGTAAAAAAATCCATTTAGACCATGGACTTGGCGCCAAGTTAGCAAAACCTTGTCAAAAATAAAAAAAAAGGAAGAATTTACAAACATTTTTTCCGTATTCTTAATTTTTTTTTTTTTTTGCCAATTCCGAAAAGCTCAATTGTGTTAGCTGAACGTCAAGTTTACAAAAGTATACCTAAAATTCGGCAAGCTAATTTGCTGTCGTATTTATGAATTTTTTGCTTTTGCTAATTCTAAAACGTTCATTGTGTAAACTCGATATTAAGTTAACCGAAAATTACCGTAAAACCTTTTTCGATACAAATTTAAATTAATGTGGACTTTGTTGCTACTTTTTTGTCGTAATTTTATTGCTATTGCCTATTCTTAAGATAATACATTTACGCTAATTTTATCGCAAAAAAAAATTAAAAAAGTGAGAATTTTTAGCCAAGTTGTTGTTTTGAACCTTTTGCTGTAGCCGTTTCTGAAAAGTACAAATGTGTTAACGCGAAGACAAATTAACAAAAGCATTCCAAAAAGTCCAGGAAATAAATGAAATTAGGGGAATTTCCGGCTAATTTTTTGACATGTTATTAAATTTTTGCCCTTACCAGTTTAGACATAATATAAATGTTGTTATTGTAAGAACTATCAAGAACATGTACACTTAATATTGCATGCAAGATATATTAAGACACATTCTTTAAGAAACACAACTTTGCTCAAAAGCAACCCTGTGTAGAAATTAAGAACTATTGTAAGAAATACAACCCTGTGTAGAAATTAAGAACTATTGTAAAAACACAACTCTGAAGCTGCATCCGGCCTTCTGGATTGAGACAGCTGACGAAGAACAACAGAGCAAGAAAAATATATTTCATCCTAGAAAACTACAGCCATCAGTATTGATTTAAATAAAATCTCAGGTGTGGAGCGTGACAAAACAAAAATGCTACGTACATCAAAGGAGCAAATCGAAGACACACTTCGCGCTGCCGGAATAATATTCCCACCGACGGCCACCTTGGCCCAATTAAAACGTCTATGCGACGACATCGTTGGACCATCCCAACGAGGCGCATCCTCCACAGAGACATCAAACTGTGCCGTCGCTGGAAGAGAAGAACATGCCAAGAAAGCGCCTATTTTTCGAACGCCGGTGCCGCCGCCCTAGAAAATGAACTGGCATTGCTCCGGAAGCGTCGGAAAATCTTGGAATTGCAAAGAGAAATACAGCAGTTGGAAGGAGCAGCCAGCTTTAAAGAGCAAAAGCCATGCTTTATGGATATTGAGTACGCTGTACTAAAATTTAGCGGCGACAGCAACACGCGATCGGTGCATCACTTTTTAGAAGATTTTGAGGAGCTGATGCGCAGCATAAATGCCGACAATAATTTTAAATTGTTAAGCCTTCGCCGCTCACTAACCGGAACAGCACGGCTTTTCCTTACAACGACTTCAGCTCTAAGCTACGATGATCTAAAATACTCTCTAGTCGAGGAGTTCGAAATTGCCGTCAGCCGGCATGACATATACCGTGCACTGTCAGAGCGCCGCTGGAATAAGAAAGACGAAACGCTACATTCCTACGTGTTGGCGATGCAATCCATCGCGAAGAGAGGATGCATTGGTGACATCGAAGTAATCAATTTTGTTATTGATGGCATAAGTGGCAGCGTTGCCAACATAAATCTGCTGATGACACATTCCTACGTGTTGGCGATGCAATCCATCGCGAAGAGAGGATGCATTGATGACATCGAAGTAATCAATTTTATTATTGATGGCATAAGTGGCAGCGTTGCCAACATAAATCTGCTGATGACAGCGAAGACCATAAGCGAGCTCAAAAGGCTCATAAACCGCTTTTATGATCGCTACCTAAAATTGGACGCAACCTCCACTCCCCGTCGTTCCGGAATCACCACTACAAAAATAACAACACAGAATACTGCCGTAAAGCAAGCCGCCGCTGCCAGTAAGGATATAAACGAAGCCCCTTTGTGCTTCAATTGCTCAAAAAAGGGGCACATAAAACCAAATTGCCTTTACCCGATACGCCCGGATGGAGCATGCTTTCGCTGCTGGCAACAAGGCCACAACAATAACTCGTGCCCGAACCCTCGGAAAATTTTGAAGCCCGTAGGAGAGCGAACAGTTGCTGCCGTCTACGACTGGAAAAATTGCTGCGATGAAATAGAATCAATAAATCTGGTGAGTATTGCCTTTTCACACAAGTCGGGGAATAGTGCAGATTTCAATAAAGTTTTTTCTCTTTTCGATACCGGTAGTCCAATTAACCTTATAAAGCGGTCATACGTGCCAGAAGGAGAAATAAGACTTAATCCATTGTTGAATAGATATTGCGGTATTGGAGGACGTTATTTAAATATTATCGGTAAAGCCACTTGCACCATTCAATTCAAAAATGTAATTAATGAAATAAAAGTTTATGTTTTGCCAGACGAGGAAATGACCACGTTGGTTATCCTCGGTCGAGATTCCCTTAAAATTTTTGATATACATTTAATTAAAAGTAAATTGAAATATAATAAAACTGATTTAATTTCTTTGCGAAAAAATATCTGCACTTTACCACCGACTGATTTAACTTTAAGCAAACTTAAGAATAAGATAGGAGAGCGATTTGCGCTAAATGGGGACGCAATTATTGGTTTCAAGGGCGGTGTTCATTCGGAAGTGCCAGACCTTTTTAATATTGGCAGTGTGTGCAGTGCTGTGGAGCTAGACGTAAACTGCAAATTAGATCCAGTTTATAGGGCACAAATAAATGACTTAGTTTATGAAGCTTATATTGAACCCGATAATGTTACTGTACAGCCTTTTGATTACAAGATGAGGGTACATTTAACTTCTGATATTCCGTTCCATTGCGCGCCTAGACGCCTGTCGTTTTCCGAAAAGAAAATTGTTCAAGATAACATAAAAGACTTAGATGCTGACGGAATAATCAGACGAAGCAATTCTTCATACGCCTCTCCAGTAGTCCTTGTTAAGAAAAATAATGGACAGACCACGTTATGTATTGATTATCGAGGACTGAACAAATTAACGGTTCGAGACAATTATCCTCTCGTTGACGATTGTATCGAATACCTAGAAGGGAAAAAAATATTTTCTGTGCTAGATTTGAAAAGCGGATTCCACCAGGTCGATATATCGCCGGAATCAATTCCTTATACCGCATTCGTAACGCCTAGCGGCCAGTACGAATATTTAAAAATGCCATTTGGTCTTAAAAACGCTCCTGCCGTTTTCCAACGTTTTATAAATAATATTTTTAAAGACTTAATCGACGAAAAAAAAATAATCGTATATATGGACGACATACTAATTGCTACATAATATATCGAGGAACATAAAGTCATTTTAAAAGACATTTTGAAACGAATTAGGTCTCGCGGTTTAATGTTAAACCTATCAAAATGCAAGTTTGGCTATTACGAAATAGAATACTTAGGATATTCCGTATCTACTAGTGGTATTACCTTGAGCGAGTCCCATATCAAAGACATCAGAAAATATCCCATGCCTACCAATCAGAAAGAATTACACTCATGCATAGGATTGTTCTCGTACTTTAGGCGATTTGTTCCGTCGTTTTCTAAAATTGCAAGACCGTTATTAAACTTATTGAAAAAAGATACAGAATACAAATTCGACGAAACTTGTAGATCGGCATTCGACGAATTAAAAGACAAATTAATAAAACCGCCTGTACTTGCCATTTATAACCCGGAGAGGGAAACCGAATTACACTGTGATGAGAGTGCAATCGGTTTCGGCGCTATATTGTTACAGAAGCAGGTAGACGGAAAACTCCATCCAATAGCGTATTTCTCGAAAACCACGACTTCTGCTGAATCCAAATACCACAGCTTCGAGCTGGAAACACTCGCTATCATATATGCCTTACGCATCGTTACAGATTGCAATTCCCTTGCCATGACTCTGCAGAAAAAGCAAATAAACAGCCGCATCGCGAGATGGGCTTTTGAATTGGAAAATTATAACTATAAGGTTATCCATCGCAGTGGTACTTTCATGGGACATGTTGACGCACTAAGTCGTTGTGAAATAGCTGCAGTAGATACAAACGCAATCGATTTCCAACTACAGGTCTTACAAGAGCGGGATGAGAAAATCAAAAGCACGCGATTACTGTTGGGAAAAGAAAACGTTGTGGGGTTTGACCTCGTAGATGGCCTTGTATGTAAAATATGTAAGAATGGTCGGAAAGTCTTATACGTCCCTCAAGAGTTAGAAAATAATATAGTAAGGTTAATGCACGAGAAAACCGGTCATCAAGCAGTAGACAAAACTTTCGATAAAATATGCCAGTATTATTGGTTTCCGAGTATGCGCCAGAAAGTGGAACACTTTATAAAAAATTGTTTAAAATGTATTATGTATGCAATGCCTATATCATCCAAAGAGAGAAATGTGTAAAACATTCCGAAAATTCCGATTCCGTTTGACACCTTACACCTCGACCATTTTGGTCCTCTGCCGTCAATTAAATCTAAAAGAAAGCATATCCTAGTGGTGGTTGACTCTTTCACAAAGTTCGTTTATATCCGACGAATTCAACCAGCACACGCGAAGTGACTGCCGCTCTTGAAAAATACTTTAACTATTATAGCCGACCTAGACGAATTATCTCAGTTAGAGGTAGCTGTTTCACCTCGCTTGTCTTTGACGATTGGTCTAGTAAGCTATTGCAAGTAGAGTACGCAATCAACAATTCAGTTCACAGTAGTACAAAACAGACTCCGAGTATGTTGCTATTCGGCTTGGAACAGAGGGGAGAGACTATTGACGAATTTTCCGAATACTTTCAGGAAAAATTAATTGACGAGAGCAGTCGGGATTTGGACACCCTCCGGTCTCGCGCTGCTAAATCAATACAAACCACCCAGGTTACTTTTCAAAGCATAGTCGACAGGCCAAGGAATATAAGGTTGGGAATTTTGTCGTTATCCGAAATGTAGACACTGCCGTTGGAAGCAATAAAAAATGTGTCCCAAAGTATAAAGGACCTTACGCTGTCTGCAAAGTATTAGGAAATGACAGATAAGTTACTCGAGACGGAGAGAATTGTCAGCTGACACAGCTGCCCTACGACGGCGTTGTTGAAGCTAATCGAATGCGTGAATGGCTAGAGTCCATTGAAGGGATTGAACTCAACAAAAGAAAGGGCAATGCTACAACAGAAATAGGGTAGCCTTGAGTTGATAATTTATTGATCGAGGCCGATCAAGGTTCATGTTGGCCGAGCTGTAAGAACTATCAAGAACATGTACACTTAATATTGCATGCAAGGTATATTAAGACACATACTTTTAGAAACATAACTTTGCTCAAAAGCAACCCTGTGTAGAAATTAAGAACTATTGTAAGAAATACAACCCTGTGTAGAAATTAAGAACTATTGTAAAAAATACAACTCTGAAGCTGCATCCGGCCTTCTGGATTGAGACAGCTGACGAAGAACAACGGAGCAAGAAAAAATATATTTCATCCAAGAAAACTACATCAGTATTGATTTAAATAAAATTATATTGTCCTCAACTTAACAAAAAAACAAGTAGAAAAAGCTAAATTCGGGCGAGACCAAATTTTATATACCCCTGAGATGTTCATTTTGTATGGTCGGTGCCCATTATATCATAAAATTCCCGTTTCTTTATTTCAAATCGCTGCTAGTATTAAACTTTACTCAACTTGTTCCAATAAATACTAAAAAACGAAGCATTTTGAATTTTTTTCAATTCCATTATATGGAAGTTGGGCGTGGTTATGGTTCGATTTCAAAAATTATCGACGGTGATGCTAGTGATATCAGTACAATATGTTCACCAAATTTTGTGACGATACCTTAAATCGTTATTGAGATACCTACAGACGATTTTTATAAGTGGGCGGGTAATGCCCATTTTTCAAAATTTCATAAAAATCAAGTTTCTTAATTAACTACCTCTCTAAATATCAAATTTTAATTAATATGTTCCAATAAGAAATAACGAAATTTTTGCATTTTTCAAAATTTCCGTTATATGAGAGGTGGGCGAGTTTATCATCTGAATTCAAAAGTTTTTAACGATGATAACAGCGATATTGAGGAAAATATGTCCCCCAAATTTTGTGACGATACCTAAAACTGTTATTGAGATACGGAGACTTTTCCAAATGCCGATTTTCACTCCATTTGTTTTAATAGATACCAAAAAACCGAAGTTTTTGCATTTTCCAAAACTTCCGTTATATGGGAAATAGGCGTGGTTATGAAACGATTTCAAAAATTTTCTACGGTAATAATAGCGATATGAAGGAAAATGTGTCCACCAAATTTTGTGACAATACCTAACACTGTTATTGAGGTACAGCAAATGTTTCATAAGTGGGCGTGGCGGAGCCCCTTTTCCAAAATTTCTAATATACCTAATTTCCTAGTTCAAAATTGCTCTAAATACCAAATTTCACTTAATTTGCTTTAATGGATACCGAAAAAATGGAGTTTTTGTATTTTTCAAAAACTTCCTTTATATGGGACGTGGGCGTGGTTTTTGACCGATCTTGACCATTTTTAATACCAACCTACCCTGTCCAAAGAGCAATCTATGTACCAAATTTCGTTGAGCTATCTCAATTTTTACTCAAGTTATTGTAACCACGGACAGACGGACGGACGGAAGGACGGGCGGACAGACAGTCAGGGCTAAATCGATTCCTCTTTTCGTTCTGATAACTTTAATATATATATATATGTCTGTATCTATCTCGATTATTTTTTGCTGTTACAAACAACCGTTATGTACAACTACGCTCGGGTATAATAATTCCTAAAAATTCCATGAATAAAGTTTATTTCTAAAGATTTTGTAATTACTTTTTTGCCAGATCTTTGAATTTTTGGCAATTTTTTCGGGTAAGTACAATTTTCAGTTTTACAGAATTGATAAAAGTAAATAATTTAATAATATGGTTATAAATTAGCAGAAAATTTATTTATCTTTTATTTATTAATTTTCGAAGAAATTTTTTGACCTTTCTGCTAACTTTAACAATGTAACACAATTTGGACTTTTTCATAATTGGCAAAAGCGAAAAATTCAAATTACTTCAACGAATTTGTAGCAACTCGTCCACTAATTAAAATGTCTTCGACAAATTTTCGGCAATTATTTGTCAATTTGAAGTCAACTTAGCAGAATTGAGACTGAGCAAAAAGTTCTAAAATTAAAGAACTTAGCACAAATAAACTACAAGTTCAATGTCGAAAAACAGCTTTTTTTCTGGCCACACTTGGAGTCGCCAATTTATATTTTCCTTTTTATATTCGGCATTTATACTCGGATCTTAAAGTAAGGTACAGCAATTTTTTTTCTTGAGGAGAGGATTTTTGTGATGGCAGCCCTGGAAGTATTCGACGTGGTACCCGCTGGTGGTAGCAGAGGAAAGGGAAGGCCTACTCTACGTTGGAAAGACCAAGCGGCAAAGGACTTGGGTACCCTTGGTTTTTTCAATTGGCACCAGTTAGCAAGAGATAGGGAAAGCTGGCGTGCTTTGTTGACCTCGGCCAGTACTCGTTGCTTGTTTGCTCTTTATGATAAACACCTAACTTCTTTTGATAAAAAACAAATCATTCTTTTCATTATCAGGCATTCTTTCATGTCCAATGATTTTTGTACAACATACTCAATTTACATGAAAAAATAAAAACAATCTCGATTTTTCATTGACCAGGCTCATATCCGAATTGCATCTCTTTCAAAGATCTATCACTTTGAGTTACGCACACATTTTCCATTTATGGATTTGAGACGTTTCTTTGGTATTAGTACTGAGTGCGATAGGAACGGATATTTCGAGTTGAAGAAATCTATAAACAATTTTCAGTCTTCAGTTAAATTAGTTATACTACGAATATAATGTTTAAAAACACTTATTTAAATTTGCTGATGGTCATACGTCCATGACAAAACTTTAGCACACTCTCATATTAACAAATTTGGACAAATTATATATTTTTTTTTATTTCTCAATTAAAATACAGAAAATTCTCAAACAAATTAAATGTAAGCCCACGTTTAAAACTTTCTACAAGATTTAAAATTATTTAACAAATTATCCAAATTTGTCATTATGTGGGTAGGCTAAAGTTTTGTCGTGGACTGTTTGTTAACGATCACTGAAACCAGCGTATCCGATTTATACTTATCACGTATGAACCACCAAGGTTAAAATTTTAGACTAGCACAGTGATTTAAAATGATATTTATGCTCATTTTTTCAAACCTTAACAAAAAATTTATAAGTTTGAATTTAATGTTAGCAAGAGAAACCCTAAAAAAAAATACTGAAACAAATTAGGTAAAAAAATCCATTTAGACCATGGACTTGGCGCCAAGTTAGCAAAACCTTGCCAAAAATAAAAAACAAAAATTTGTTTCCGTATTCTCATTTTTTTTTTTCTATTGCCAATTCCGAAAAGCTCTATTGTGTTAACTCAACGTCAAAGTTACAAAAGTATACCTAAAATTCTGCCAGCTAATTTGCTGTCGTATTTATGAATTTTGTGCTTTTGCCAGTTAACCGAAAATTACAGTAAAACCTATACGATACAAATTTTGATTAATGTGGATTATGTTGCTACTTTTTTGTCGTATTTTTTTTGCTATTGCCAATTGTTGCTTGAACTTTTTGCTGTCGTCGTTTCTGAATAGTTCAAATGTGTTTACGCGAGGACAAATTAACAAAAGCATTCCAGAAAGTCCTGGAAATAAATGAAATTAGGGAAATTTCCAGCTAATTTTTTGACATCTTATTAAATTTATACCATTACCAATTTAGACATATTATAAATGTTGTTAGTGGCCGCTGTGGTCGAGTTGGTAGCGGTGCGTACTATAACTCGATATGCCGGTGAGTTCGAGGTTCGAATGTCAGCCAGGGCAAGCAAAATCTTAATCATAGAAAAAGTTGTTTCTAATAGCGGTCACCCCTCAGCAGGCAATGGCAAACCTCCGAGGGTATTTCTGCCATGAAAAAGCTTCTCATTAAATACATCTGCCGTTCGGAGTTTGCACCAAACTGTAGGTCCCTCCATTTGTGCTATAATATAAAGACGCACACCTCAAATGGTAGGAGAAGCTCGGCCAAACACTGAGCTATATAGTGTAAGCGCCAAAATTATATTATTATATTATATAAATGTTGTTATATTGTCCTCAACTTAGCAAAAAATAATTCCTCAAAATTCCATGAAGAAAGTTTATTTCTGAAGATTTTGCAATTACATTTTTGCCAGATCTTGGAATTTTTTGAGTAAGTACAATTTTGAGTTTTACAGAATTGATAAAAGTGAATAACTCAATAACATGGTAATAAATTAACAGTAAATTTATTTATCTTATATTTATTTTCGAAGAAATTTTTGGACCTTTTTGCTAACTTTAAGTCAATCTAATACACTATGGACTTTTTCAGAATTGGCAAAAGCGAAAAATTCAAACTACGTCAACGAATTTGTAGCAACTTGTCCACTAATTAAAATGTATTCGACAAATTTTCGGCAATGTTTTGTCAATTTGAAGTCAACTTAGCAGAATTGAGACTTTTCAGAATTGCAAGAGCAAAAAGTTCAAAAATTGTTATGGCAGTACATTGACCTTAAGTATTTTATTGTGTTAGTTACCTACCGAATCGCCGTTACAATCAGCTTAACGTACCACCCTAAGGCCAGTAAATTAAAGGTCGCCAAAAATCGTTAAGAACTATTTTAGAAGATAAAAGTTGATATTTCTTAATTTTTTTTTTGGTTTTATAGTTGAAAATTTAATCAATAAAACTTCCGATGCGATTGGAGGACTTGAGGTCAATGCAGTTCCTTAACAAAAATTATCTTCTAGAGATTAAATTATTGGTGTAACTATCACACACATTAAGGGGTTCCTCTACTCTCGCGGTTTCAAAAATTTTTTTTTTATTTAATTTAATCTATTTGTACCCAAGAATACGCCACAGAGAGAATTTCGTAGAAATCACATTCCTTCACAAATCGTTGCATAAATTTTACAATTTGCAAAATAAAAAAATTCTGTTTCGGAAAAACATAGCCAACGTATAGAAATATTTAGTTTCTGATTACAGATTCCTTAGAATTTTACTTAGGCCTTACCCATGCAGGTTCAATATCAATTTAGTCAATGACGTTTCAAGGTCGACAATGTTTTTTTTTTTGGTATGCAATACAAACATTTTGAAGTCAAAACATGTACTTTTGAGAGAAAATAAAAAATTTCTTAAATCCATTTAGTAGATCCTTCGGAATTTATTTCCAAAACCGCTCGATTTCAACCTTGGAAGTAGATGCCGAAGATATAAAGAACAAGTAAGAAAAGAATTCGGGCGAAATCGATTTCTATACCCTCGCGATGTATTTTTGTATTCGCGGTGCCCATAATTTGATAAAACCCCGTTTCTTTGTTTCAAATAGCTGCTAGTATTAAACTATACTTAATTTGTTCCAATAAATACTGAAAAACAAAGTTTTTTGCATTTTTTTTAATTTCCGTTATATGGAAGTTGGGCGTGCTTATGGTCCGATTTCAAAACTTTTTGACGGTGATGGTGATGCTACTGATATCAAGGACAATATGTTCACCAAATTGTGTGACGATACCTTAGATCGTTATTCAGAAACCTACAGACGTTTTTTTTAAAGTGGGCGCGGTAATGCCCATTTTTCAAAATTTCATAAAAATCAAGTTTCTTAATTAACTATCTCTCTAAATATCAAGTTTTAATGAATATGTTCCAATAGATAAAGAAAAAACGAAATTTTTGCATTTTTCAAAATTTGTTCACCAATTATTGTGACACCGTTATAGAGGTACAGAAATTTTTTCCTAAGTAGGCGTGGCAAAGCCCATTTTTTAAATTTTCATAAATACCTTATATCTTAGTTCAAAATCATTCCAAATACCGAATTTCGCTGAATTTGTTTCAATAGATACCGAAAAATTAAGTTTTTGCATTTTCCAAAACTGCCGTTATATGGGAGGTGAGCGTGGTTATGATCCAAAAATTTTCTACGATAATAATAGCGATATCAAAGAAAATATGTCCACCAAATTTTGTGACGATAACTAATACCGTTATTGAGATATTGAAAATTGTTCATAAGCGGGCGTGGCAACGCCCATTTTAAAAATTTCATATATACCTCATTTCTTAGTACCAAATCGATCCAAATACCGAATTTCACAAAATTTGCTGCAATAGATACCGAAAAAACGGAGTTTTTGCATTTTTCAAAAACTTCCGTTATATGGGAGGTGGTTATTGACCGATCTTGACCATTTTCAATAACAACCTACCCTGTCCAAAGAGCAATATATGAACCAAATTTCAATGAGATATCTCAATTTTTACTCAAGTTATTTTAACCACGGACAGACGGACGGACGGACGGACGGGCAGACAGTCAGGGCTAAATCGATTCCTCTTTTCATTCTGATAATTTTAGTATATATGTATGTCTATATCTATCTCGATTATGTTTTGCTGTTACAAACAACCGTTATGCGAACAAAGTTATAATACCCTTGTGTACAAGTACGCTCGGGTATAAAAAAGTAAATTGGCGACTACTAGGGTGACCTGAAAACCATTTTTTCGAAATTTTTTCAAAAATACTTTAAATTGGGGGGTGGAACGGCGATTTTTTTTTATGCTGAGGCGGGACGATCTTATGTCTGCGCTGCGCCTTAAACAGCAGTGCAAACTTTTATTTTGCTCGTAGAGTTTATTTAACGCATGGTTTAGTTTGCCATTTGATATCCAATCTAACAATATTAATTAAAATCAATCCAGCCGTAGTTGATTGGAGTATGTTGTGAAGGCATAAGAAGGAAAATAACAACAGCACACACACGGCGTAAGCTTAGCTCAGTGCGTGTAGCTGCCGGCTTACATAAGTGTTACCTTTGAAACGCGGATTCCCGCGGAAGCCAAGAAGAAAGAAGCATGCTGAGGAGATATGGTGATCTCCGTAACTTCTACCACTTTGGTTTATGTCAGATATGTTTGCGAGCGTGGAAACTTCAGTCATTAATTACTTCTACAAACGTCAAACACATGTTCATAAGTTTTTTTTTTTGCTTTTGTGCATACAATTTTAATATACGTAAGGGCACACCAAAAATGTTCAGTGCTTAGTTAATTGTGTTCTAATTGAATACTACGACATCAAAGGCTGACAATTTTTTGTTTATATATTGCACACAAAAATTTCGTCTTACCTATGCCAGGAGCATGAATGTGCAAAAAACGTTTTAAATTTTGAGAGCAATAGTTGACTTGATTTATCTTTTAAACTTCTCTATTATACCAAAATCTCGAAAACCACGTTGCGAGAACCACACTATTAAGAAAGCGAATTTTCCAAGAAAAAAAAAATGTTCAAGCTTGTTTACTCAAATTTAAATTTTTACATGTTCATGCTTGTGTGACATAAGCGAGACCATATGTGCAGTTAGGAATAAATTAAGAAAATAAACCATACCTCATCTCCCACATCCGCATTTCGTAGGGCAGCCAATTTCTTTTCCAGATCTGCTAGTGAACTTTTTGTAAAGCCTCCATTTGGACGATGACCCGTTCCACATTCGGACTGTCCGGCACCGGCACTTACACTCGATGTACTTCCCCCAAAGCCGCTAACTAATTAACAGGTCTATAGATAGTAAAAAAGCCTTCTATATGGTTTAATTTACCTTCAGATTGCAAGTCGATAGGAGTGTGGGCCGATGTACACGAAGCAGCGCTACTGCTTGTGCGTATGTGAGCGCCAGGAATTTGATACGAAGATTCCACACCTTCAATTACATTCGTTGAAAGATGTTGAAAGTCGGAACCACCGCTTATGTCAAGAGATGTACGACGCGAGTTGTAAACTGAGGAGCCACGAGCTGAATTCAAAATACCTGTTGGTGTACTTTGACCGAATGATTGCACGGATGCCATTGATGATGGTAGGTAAATCTGTATACAAATTAAATTTGCAAAAAAATGTTAGTCGCACTCATTTTGTTAAGACAGTTGCAAAAAACACGATTGTAAAAAACGTTAACATCATTCATACATATTTGCAGAAAATAATGAAATGCATGGTAAGGGTGGTATTGTGTTCGTAACTTCAAATAAGATAAAGTTGTAAAAAACAACACACACAAAAATAAAATTAAATGTATGTGTGTGGCTACAACCAAACATTTCTACGCAAAAGCTATTACTGGAACTCTTATTTGCCTATACTTTGCATTCACCTTGATTTAACATTTATTTCATAGGTACCCCAAAAGTATAACAATAATATAAAAGATATATATATAAAAATTGTGTAAAGTGAACAAAATATTTGGATTTTACACACAAATGGGAAATGATGAAAACATAAACATAAATGTTTGATTCATAACTCCAACACTTTTTTACTACCTCTTCTTGTTGTTGTTGTTGCTGTGAGGGTGTTTGCGCCATTGATGCTAAGGTTGCGATAGGCGGTTGTGCGGTCGACTGTTGGCTGCTTTGTTCATTGGAATTATTGAGTGAAGCTACAATAGACGTGGCAAAAGCATGAGCATGTGTTATATTTTCTAACTCAATTTTTAACTGTTCCAGTGTGTTACTGGCTGTATTGCTTGTTTGAGTGTTGTATGGAGTGATTGGTATTGTTGCTACAGCTGTTGTCATCACTGTGGCGATTGAATTCGACAAAGTATTGTTGCTTGTCTCAGACGCCACCGCACTATCACAAGAATCGGGAAGAATGCCTATATTATTATCTCCCCGTTTTTCTGTGTGAACTTCTGCAGACCGACCTATAGTTTCTACTGTTACATCAGCAATTTTTTTATTAACCAGCGCCGCCATCGTAGTTACTTCTAAAGTGCCATCGCCGCACGATAAAATAACAGGGTTAACTAGAAATCGCGATATTTTACGGCCTGCCGTCGCAGCGTTTATTGGCGTTACTATAGTTGAACCACTATTGACGCTTGGTTTGTTGTGATGTCCAACGCTATCATGACAGTGCTCTACGTCATTAGTCTTGTCTGACGCTTGGGGGGGTGTGTGTGTTTCTTCTTTTCCCGATGTGCGATGTTGTCCAGCATCATCTATTATTTGTTGTATTTTAAGATCTTCAGACGCTTGCGTCTGAGCAGCATCTGCTGAACTCAATTGGTGGTCAAGTACCTTGCACACCGCAATTTTGATGACTGGTTGAGAAGGAACGCCAACGACTTCCCCATCAATATCTTTTTCATTGTTAGCATTGGTTGACGTATTTTCCATTGTGAATGCTGATGTCGATGATGTTATGGTATTGTCATGTGTATAATCAGTTGATAAGGAAGTATATTCAGATGCTGTGCTGGTCTTACGAGATGCCGATCCGGAACCAATCACATTATCACTGCTATTATTAGGTGTTTCTGATGTTGTAGTTGCAGTAGATGAAGATATTGACGTCGCTGTTGTTGTGGTGTTTGAAGGGTTACTTAGATTACCGCTTACTATCGACATTGCTGCAGCTGATACGTCCTGACCTGGTGATGGACCAAAAGCAATTTCACCGACTGTTAAGCTCGTGGGAGGTGGAGCCGAAGTTGGTGGCACATTGTATTTTTTTTTAAAGGCCAGGGAGCTTGAGGAAAGTGGCTCGGTAGCCAGCATGTGGGCCTCAAACATTTTAGTTATGTCAGTAGAAGTCTCATCCCGCTAAAATAATGTTTAAGTTATTTAATTAAAATAATAGTTTTTGTGTTTTGATAAAAAAAAAAAATTAAGAATTTCAGAAAGCATACCCAATTAACCGGTGATATGACACCACGTTTTCGTGGTTTGTTTTAAATACAACATATTTATGTAATAATACGTTATATTAAGTAGCAAATACATACACCAAATACAAGTCATACTAATGCATATATATATTTTCCCGTAAAACCAACTACTTACAAAATAATGTATGTACTCGTATGTAGAAAAACTCAACCATAATACATACCCTAAAGCAACTTTGCCATAAAGCATCTATCACATTTTACACATACATATGTACGTACATAAGTACGAATACATATTTATTTAATACAAGTAAACCCAACGACTACTGAAAAATAAACTATGAAATTTTAAAATTCGTTTAATATAAATCATTTTTATTATCAAAGGATAAAGTTCAAAGACTAAATTTACTTCGGTTATACTTCCCTGCCGAACTGGTAGCAAGTGTTACGACAATTCGCTTGAACACCTTTAAATAGTGGTCAAACATTGCCTACGGTGACGGTAAGATACTAGCGTAGATCTCAGAGCCTCCTGGGATGGTGGATTATGCGCTTCCGCCCACTACCCACACCATGGCGTTTAGGACGCTCCTATCTTCTAAGAAAGAGCGGAAACGGGATGTCGTGGAGTGGGTGGAGATATATTTGTCCGAAATCTGGGAATTTTTTTTTTTACTTTCCGTCTTCCAGACCACAGTACCGTTTTTGAGGAGGAACTGATGGCAATAGATAAGGGCACACAACTGATAAAGTGTGATACGATACCCGAGGTTGATAATCTACATTTGCAGTGACAGGCACACGACAATAAAGCCCCTCAAAAAACAACGACGACCTCCACTGTGGTTATGAAATGCCCGCTAGGTCCTCGCACAATAAGATACCCCAACTACAGCAAGTCTGGAGCGCGACATCTTATACATAAATCTTGGGTGAAATAAGCTGATCAGACTGTTGTCTGATAGAACTTTCACAGAGACCAGGATATATGTATATAGTCTTCTGTTCTTCAAAAGATTCACTTTCTTGGAAATTAGGTGATGGTTACGCATTCATTTTTCCCGACAGGAAAGGGAAGGTATGCGTTAACCAACGTGACAAGTTATATCTTGTTTGTAGTTTGGAAAAAGTGAAATGACGAATGAAGACAGCAGAATTTTCGAAAGAGATAGATGTACGTACCGGAATGACATGCGGTTTCCACGGCGAAGGTCTGTTGTTTCGGCGGTCTAGCCCAGTTTAGGTCGACCAACAGCATCACTCGTATCTCCTCCCTGGAGCAATCACTCGCAGGATACAACGTGCTTCGTAAGGATAGCAAGCGAGACAATGATGGAGGCTGACCGTTCGATAGTATCGTCTAATCGATAAAGACATTGACCAAAGGGACAGCACCCTCGAATGTCTGGGAACACCTGTGCGATCAGACTATGTCGAGCTCAAAATATTTAATATTAACATACCCTCTGTCTCCTACTTGCCGGCTGGTTATAATAATGATATAAGTGCGCTCCTCAAAGGGAAAAATCAAAGAGTAGTGAGAGGCTTTCACGTGCACCACGATTATTAGTAGTCAAGCCGTATGATCGTAGGCGAAACATATTGGCAGAGAAGATAGACGCTCCCACCCGGATAAAGGGTAGTTGCAATAGCTCAACTAATACAACAATAGCTAGCGAAGATCTGATTAATATCGCTTGCATCCGACCACCTACACTAGTCAACTCGATTGACAAACCAGCTGACTTTGATTCTGCCGTACCTATGTCAACCCGATTTATTCCGGCTGAGAGGATCCCCGAGATCTGTTCAAGTTTTCAGGGTAAGGGGGTCACTCTGGAAAATGAGCGCGAACATCTTCGCCAGGCTAACCCGGATAATCCTCGCATTAGAAAACTGAATGCGGAAATCCGAAGCCTGGTCGGAAGAACTGTAACCTTGGGGCTGTAGTTGGCATGTTATGGTCAACCGTGAGATATCTGAATAACCCGGCGAGACGCGACGACCGAATAGAATTATCTTCGGTGATCGTGCTTCGTCGATCATTAAGCGATGCATGCCTTTTTTAGCCGGCAGATTACACTACATCCTTCGACGGACAGGACCAAACGAGCCTTGCCAGAATGATTCTAGTCAATCTTAGAAGACGGCTTGAGGAATATGGTAGGAAATCCACTGAAATATGTGGATGGCTGCATACCCATACTCCTTATGGCTTATCGGTCTGCAGTTATTAAATTAATTCAAACTCTTGTACAAACCAATCAGAGAAAAATTTGTTCATCATATAGAAGGCACTATTTGGGACAAGAAGCGTGTCTATTTGAGACGAACAGACATATTTAAGTGGATAGAAGTGCGGAAACACGAAAAACAAAGCACACGAAAAACAAAGCATACCAAATTAACTATAACTATAAAAAAAACACAAAAATAAGCAAATACGCATAAATGTATGTAGATAAGTATACACCTAATATGCACATTTGTTTTTATGTACATATTTAAGATAAACTATGCAAGGAAAATTAGATAATTATACAGTGGCATATATTCGTATAAACGCACTCTTAATTTTAACTTTACTACCTTCTGCCTCTTTTTGCTATTTATCACTCACAACAAATTCTAACTTATATTATTTTTCAAAGTAACGAAACTTTATATTGCATGCAAAAAACCGTTTTCGTTGTTGTTGTTATATTTAAATCATTGCGTCTTAAATATTTTACTAAAAATAAGTACATATTCGTTTAAACGCACTAGCTTTGTTTTTAAAATAGACATATTTATTTAATTTTTAATATTTCATTTGGCCTCCATGTAAATTTATAACTTCAAAACAACGATTTGGCATCGATGCCACTAAATTTTGCAGCAATGTGCGGTCCAAATCTTCCCAAGCTTCCTTAATGGCCAACTTGAGCTCTAGGACAGTCCTTTTAAGACGTCCTTGGGCTTTTTGTCCGTAGATTTTTCGCGAAACACATCCCCAAAGGTTCTCTACCGGATTCTAATCGGGATTGCATGCTGACCATTTCATAAGCTGGATGTTGTGCTCCTCAAACCATTACAAGGACTCTTTAGAAACGTGAATGGCAGCGTTATCCTGTTGGAAAATGCTATCTTCATCCATTTTATCATTCAAAAACGAGATGAGGGCAATTCTGTGTATATTTTTGAATTAATTTTTTTCACATTGCACATATTTTACGTAACTCCGAAAACGTAAAATGGAAGAAATCGGTGAGCAAGGAACATCACAAACAACCGCGCTTAGACTTCGCCAAAGAACACATGCAGTGAATAACTGAGTGGGACAATGTTGTGTTCTCCGACGAAAAAAAATTCATGGTCAGCATGCAATCCCGATTAGAATCCGGTAGAGAACCTTTGGGGATGTCTTTCGCGAAAAATCTACGGACAAAAAGCCCAAGGACGTCTTAAAAGGACTGTCCTTGAGCTCAAGTTGGCCATTAAGGAAGCTTGGGAAGATTTGGACCGCACATTGCTGCAAAATTTAGTGGCATCGATGCCAAATCGTTGTTTTGAAGTTATAAATTAACATGGAGGCCAAATTAAATATTAAAAATTAAATAAATATGTCTATTTTAAAAACAAAGCTAGTGCGTTTAAACGAATATGTACTTATTTTTAGTAAAATATTTAAGACGCAATGATTTAAATATAACAACAACAACGAAAACGGTTTTTTGCATGCAATATAAAGTTTCGTTACTTTGAAAAATAATATAAGTTAGAATTTGTTGTGAGTGATAAATAGAGAAAAGAGGGAGAAGGTAGTAAAGTTAAAATTAAGAGTGCGTTTATACGAATATGTGCCACTGTATGTACGTATGTATGTTATTTCGAAGATCCCAAACAAATCGTACGCAGTATGATATTTCTTGTATGAATGCTTCTTTGTTGATGCGAAAACTTGTCAGAAATAATTAAACCATTAAACAATAATATATCGGAGCAATGATTCGACAATATCAGACATTTCATTGCTTAAGAAATTCGTATTTAAATCGTCTCTTAACAATGTATATACATTTGCCTGCATATTTATGCAATTCAGCCTACAACGATAAAAGTACAAAAGTACAGCGGCTCTACAGATTTCAATATACACATTTGTATCTGCATACTTTAATTAACAAAAAATTCTTATCAAATGGCTTATAAATGTTAATATTAAATTTCATTCTTCACTTGCAATAATATCGGTATTTATTTCTACCAACATGCCAAATTAAGTACTTCGAGTTTCTTATTTTTGGCTGGCAACGCAGTTGATAGTTACGATCGGATTTAAGCATACTTATTTTCGATTTGCGGAACGGAGCTACGAATTCGTAACTACCAACACTCGGATTCGCAGCATACGGGTGTACCCTAAGCATGTAAATCCAGGGATACGAGAATGTTCTGAATGGCAATAATGTATGTATTCACAACACCACTGGTAGAATTGGCGCTGTCGAAGCATCAGCAGTAATTTGCCGGCAGCATAAATAGTCCAGTCGAAAGGTAGTTTCAGTTTGCGTTGGTATGCACAAATTTAAATAAATATAAAATATGAAAAGGGGTCATAAGAGAAGCTTAAATTTAATTTTGTAGGGATGTGCGAATGTTTTTTTGCAAAGTTATGCAAATAAATGAGTTGTTAAAGTTTTTTTAAATATCTCGGTAACTGTTAGTCGCACATCAAAAGTTAAATAGTCATTATTTTTGTTTTAAAATTACATTTTTTTTATCAACAGTTTTTTTGTTTAAAAAATACATAAACAGATATCGGGCTGCAAACCAAAAATTTTCTTTTTTTATTCCGCTTTTTTGCAAATTACTTGACTGCATTTCATTTTTTCGTTGAATGACCTCAGTAAGTTTTTGAAGTACACTAAATTATCTTTCATTTGATATATAAAACTTGGAAATACGCCCGTGCAGTGCCCAGTAATCCACGCATGAACATGGTCTCGACTATACCACAGTACAACAAAATCACATGAGAAATGTTAACAGAATATGAAAATAGGCTTAAAATAAAGAAATACGTGTCGTCTCGGCGTTTTGCTGTCGCACGTCAGAATTTTGAGAAAATCGATTTTTAAGCTTCAAAGGACCGTGGAGGTTCACTTCTAATGTAATACTATTATAAAAAGTTCTATAAAAACAGAATAGGTGAACCGATTTTAATGCTTGAGCCAGTTTTGAAAAGGTAATTAAATTTGGATTTTTTTTATCCGGTAGATGGCGCTTTAATATTCATTTAAATTTAAAAAATAACCAAAAATGTACGAAATTCATTTAAAATACAAAAAAATTATAAAAATACAAAAATATATATGAAATCTTAACTACTAAAAATGTTCGTAATATAACTCGTAGTGTTGTTACTGGATATGAAGGTTATTTTGTTGTTGCATACGTTCCAAATTTATGGTATGTTCCAGAAGTTCTTTGTGATTAATTTAGGGTACTTCAAAAATTTACTGAAGTCATTTAACAAAAAAATAAATGCAGTCAAGTAATTTCCCAAAAAGCGAAATAAAAAATTAAAATTTTTAATTTGCAGCCCGATATTTGTTTTTGTATTTGTTAAACAAAAAACTGTGGATAGAAGAAATGTACATACATATGTAATTTTATAACAAAAATAATGACTACACTGTCCAACAGCATTTTTGGAACAGAATAGCGACCCTATAATTCTGAAGGGGTATGTTGAGTAGATCATTTTTGTAGAACAAACTTATGGTCCAGCACGTCTGAGTTTTTTTTTTACAGTGTGTCAAAGTTTTAATTTTTTGGTCGAAAAGAGCATTATACTATATGAAAAAAATGTTGTAAGTTAATGTCTGAGAGAATTCTTATGGTCAGAGTTGTATTGTGGAATTGTATGAGGATTATTTTTGTGGAAGATCTTAACCCTCTAACTGGTCTCTTTATGGGTCAATTTGACCCTTTTTTCGAGAAAATCAAAAAATATCCTTTAAAAAAGGACATTTAAGGATTAAAATATTCTACGAAAATGTTTGGCGGAAAATTTCAGTGGGGGTCACCAAAGACACCATTGTAGTAAATAAAGCTCTTTGCGATTAATTGGCAAAATTACGCGCCAACATATACAAAGCAGGTGAAAACGTCGTCAAGTTCGGCCGGGCCAAACACAGAGTTCTCGCGTCTAGTCAGCTGTGACCTATCGGGTGTGATAAAATTAAGCATAATTGAGCTACTAAGCAGTACATATCGGGTGTGAATTTTACTAAAATTAATATAAAAAAAGAACAATTAAAGCTTAAATAAGCATGGCGGATTCTGTTTGCAAATTAGGAGATCGGTTTTGTTTTATTTGTGGACATTTTACGCACCATCAAAACAGAAGAAAGATATTCCCTACAATTGAAGAACCATATTTTATTTTCTTTGGAATACGATTTTTATGTGAAGCTTGGATACCAAAAACTGTATGTACTACTTGCGAAAGTGGTCTTTTGACCTGGTACCAAGGCGGTACTAAGGCGCTGCCATTTTTTGCGCCTATTATATGGATTGAACCTGAAGATCACAAATCAGATACATGCTATTTCTGCGTAAATTACAAATTTGGTAGAAGCCAAAGGCACTACGCGATAATGACATACGAAGCAACAAATAATGTCATTTTACCAGAAATGCGATGTGAAGGTGTTCCGGTGCCTCAACCGCCTACACATACATTTTCAGCCAACTGTTGCAGTATTGAAGAGGTTCTAAAATATCTGAAGCTTCCACTGGACTCTTCCGCTTAGCGACTATTTATAGATAGTTCAAAACACAGCTTAAAAGCAGTTTTACTGCACAATGGAAATCTGCATCCATCAATACCGGTTGCGTATTCCACAAAAAAGGAGGAAACATACGCAAATATTTCAAATCTCTTAAATAAAATTGAATACTATAAATATAAATGGGAAGTATGCGCAGACTTCAAAATGATTGCAATATTGACTGGAATGCAAACTGGATACACAAAATATATGTGCTTTCTTTGTAAATGGGATTCACGTGCTACCAGCAGCCATTATCATATTAAATATTTCGAAGAACGTAAAGAAAATATTATTGGTGACTTAAATGTAATCCATGAATCCCTTGTCCCAAAAGATAAGGTCATACTTCCACCGCTGCATATTACGTTGGGCGTTGTGAAAAATTTTATTAAAAGCATAAGGTTTAACAATATTGGCGTTAAGATGTCACTAAAGCTGCATTTTCTGCACTCTCATCTCAATTTTTTTAAAGAAAACCTTGGAGCGGTTTCAGATGAACACGGTGAAAGGTTTCATCAGGATATAAAGGTATTGGAAGAAAGATTCAAAGGGAAATCCCAAAGTGTAATGCTTGCTGAATACGTATAAGGCTTGTACAGAAACCTTGACACATCGGAACATTCACGTCAAGCTAAATACAGGAAAGCATATTAAGTTTAATCTTTAATCCATTGTCATACTACTGCTGAAGCAAAAAAATAAATATGTACATACTATAATAAACCACTATTAAAACAAAATTATAATTGTTTTATAGAAGTTGGCGTGTAATTTTGCCAATTAATCGTAAAAAGCTTTATTTACAACAATGGTGTCTTTGCTGACCCCCACTGAAATTTTCCGCCAAACATTTTCGTAGAATATTTTAATCCTTAAATGTCCTTTTTAAAAGGATATTTTTTGATTTTCTCGAAAAAAGTGACAAATTGACCCATAAAGAGACCAGTTAGAGGGTTAAGATCTTCCACAAAAATAATCCTCATACAATTCCACAATACAACTCTGACCATAAGAATTCTCTCAGACAATCACTTACAACATTTTTTTCATATAGTATAATGCTCCCTTCGACCAAAAAATTAAAACTTTGACCCACTGTAAAAAAAAACTCAGACGTGCTGGACCATAAGTTTGTTCCAAAAATGATCTACTCAACATACCCTTTCAGAATTATGGGGTCGCTATTCTGTTCCATTCAAAAAGTCTTCATTTGTTGGACAATGCTATTTAACTTTTGATGTGCGACTAACAGTTGCCGAGATATTTATAAAAAACTGTAACAATGCATTTATTTGCATAACTTTGCAAAAAAAAACATTCGCACAACCCTGCAAAATTGAATTTAAGCTTCACTTATGACTCCCTTTCATATTTAATATTTATCTAAATTTGTGCATAACAACGCAAACTGAGGCCTATTTTTAGTACGATTCGACTGGACTAAAAGTTGTGCAGCTAAGATGAAGCATGTAGGAGTAAAATACAATCAAGGAAAAAGCTGTCGGAAGTGCTAACTAACCAAATACTGATTAAAAAAATAAAGAAATAGGAAATGACAACTAATGTGGCTTAATTATTTGTCAAGTGTCTCTTCGCGTGGTCCCCAGAATAATTGTTAATGAAAACTGTACTAAAGTTGGTAACACAGATTTGAGTAGTTTTCCCACAGAGTTCCCGCCACCCTAACAAAAACAATAAAAAAAATAGCTTTTCGATACTTGTTAAATTTAGTCAAAAAGTAGATATTCGAGCTTTCGAGTGTTACTTATACATATGTAGTTCCTTTTTGTAGAAGTCACGTGATTCAATCTGAATTTTTTTTCAGTAATAGCAAATCTTTCAACGTTTATTTCTTGGCTCAAAAATTGTTTCGATTGCCGGCGCAATTTTGTTCCATCGTTCATCAGCTGTTTATATCTTATGTATACACTTGCTCGAACAAGCGGTTTCGCCCGTCCATACAATTTTTGTTTGATTAACGTTTTATAACATAATTTCATTGCATCCACTAAATGCAATATTTGTAGCTACAATGCCAATACACAATCGACGGCTCGAAGCATGCGTTCACATTCATTTTTTTAATTATTTACTTCGCAATCAAAAACACGAAATTTTAATAAAATAAAATATACATATTTATGAGCATATAAGTATATATCCGTTAATACATCCACCGTCTTCAAATTTTTATATTTTGTTTCAATTGCTCATAAATTATTGCACTCTTAAGGTCCCGCGCTGGTGTAGTAAGCTTGCAACATTGCTAACACGTACAATTAAGACAATTCATAGTATACTCCATAAAAGATCAGTTTCGAGACTATACATAGCTCTTTTGGTAATTCACTGCACAGCCCGGAGACAAATTTGTAAAGAAAATAATTAAACAATTTTATTTTGCTTCAAAGATAATTAGTGTAAAGAATTCGGACTCTCTAATTTATATTTGAAATTAATAAAATGAGTATCAAGCTGTGACAAAATTTTCGACAAATTTGCAAGTTTTTTGTTATGGCTTTCTTTCACTTTTCTCATGGAAATAGCTCTATGTGAATGGAAATAAAGCCATGTGGCATGCCAATCACAGCTTAGAGATACTCTCCTAAAGTTATGGAAGCAGTGTTCTGTAGATATCACATGAAATAAAAAAGAATTTTGTAAAAGAAAATTGGAAAAATTAAGAACGGTAGTATTATACAGTAACTTTTTAAATAACTCCCGAAGTTTCGCAAATTTTTTTACTTATATTTTTTTATTCCGTAACTCTTTTTGACAACATACGTTCTCGAGGGTCGTTCCATGTGCAGAATCCACGCTTGTGCCGAAAGTTTCTGATTGCCATTCACTTGAGCGTGATCACAGCAATTCCTTTGCATACAAGCTCACGAATTCCACGTGGTTTCAAACAATCGTCTTCTGGGTAGCTCCCGAACATCCTCAAACGGATGCTAAAATGAGAAGGTGAACTTGGTGAATCCACTCTGGCATATTGAGTTTAAGTGCTCACAAGCGGACGGCTGTCTTGAAGCAAGCGGCTAACTTTATAAACGTGTAAATTTCAAATACCGCAGAATCTGGTTGAATCCGTTAAAAAGGAAGGGAAAGCAAGGAAAAGCCTCGGACAGAACCCCCCTTTTCGATGAAGACCACGGCAAACGTATATAATTTTTTTATTATGTAAGGGCATGCGCCTGAAATGTCTGAACCCTTTGTTGGGAAGGCGCTTCTGCCCGACTGGTTGGAATTCTCAACAGAGTAATAGAAACCCAATATCAACTGAATTTTCTAAATATATCAGTAAATACATTACCAATGGAAACACATCTCCCGCTCTTTACGTACTGTCGCTGAACAATTGATTTTCAGCGAGCCCGAAAAAACCACTGGTACGATAAGGAATGTCACGTCGCCACGGAACGGAAAATTGCTGCCTACAGGGCCACGTTGCGGTCGGGCGAAACGCGAGCTTTGCGGGAGAGATATCGTGAGTTAAAAAAGGGAGCAAGACGCATTTTTCATGAGGAAGAGACAGAGCCCGCATTGTGTGAGTGCGAAAAGCTTGAGATACTGGCTAGCAGGAAAAGCACCCAAACTTTCTTTCAGAAAGTACGACGGCTAACAGAAGGTTTCAAGACCGGTGTGAATTCCTTCAGGAATGACAACGGCGACGTGGTGGTTTCTAGGATATGGTCGGAAGAACGAATGCCTGCTGATTTGAATTTCCGTGTGCTCTGTCCAATCCACAAGAAGGGTGATCCTGCAGTTTGCGCCAATTATCGCGGTATCAGTATTCTTAATAGCGCATATAAGGTTCTCTCGATCGTATGGTGTGATAGACTAAAGCCCACCGTCAATGAACTAATTGGACCTTATCAGTGTGGCTTTAGACCTGGTTAATCTAAATTGACTTTATGCCGCAATGTCTGGTATACCCGCAAAATTAATACGGCTATGTAAAATGCCGTTTAACAACACCACCAGCTCCGTCAGAATTGGGACCTTCTCGAGCCGTTTAATACCAAACGAGGTTTAAAACAGGGTGACTCGTTGTCGTGCGACTTCTTTAACCTGATGCTAGAGAAGATAATACGAGCCGCAGAATTAAATCGGTCAGGCACCATCTATTACAAGAATGTGCAACTGCTTGCGTAAGCCGATGACATTGATGTTATCGGCCTTGACGACCGCGCAATTAGTTCTGCCTACTCCAAACTTGATAGAAAAGTGAAGCTAATGAGTTTGGATGTGAACGAGGTCAAGACGAAGTATCTCCTGTCATCAAATAGATAGTCAGGTCATTTACGGCAGGAATCTAATATCACTGTTGACAGTTATGTATATCTTTGAAAAAGAAGACGACTGTGTTTACTTAGGAACCAGTATTTACATCAATAATGTCAGTCTCGAAATCCAACGGAGGATCACTATTGCCAACAAATGTTATTTATTTATTTCATAAGTCAATGAACAAAGTTCTTACTGACGACTTAGAGCTACAACTTAACGATAACAGAAAATAAATTAACAATAACAAATTTCACAAGGCAGAATATATTAATGAGAGAAACTCAACTTTACATAAAGAAAAATCGAGGAAGACAGAATTCGAGATCTCCTTGAATTCGCAGAGTGCACGTGACAAAGGGGCATTTCTTGCATAATTGGTTTTGAGTTTATCCGGATAGAATGGATTGAAATTACGTAAAGTCCTAAATGGCACAAGGAAATTAATACTTTGGAGCAAAGACGGACAATCAACAGTGCCATTAATTATACCATACACAAAAGAAAGTGAAAGAACTGTCCTTCTCTTCTCGAGCGATTTAAGGCTTATAAGAAGCAAACGCGAATTGTAAGAAGGTAAGGGATCCGAAAATTTCAAAGAACGTAGAGCAAATTTTAAAAAAACCTTTTGCACACGTTCAATTCTATCTATCAAAAACTGTGAATAAGGTCTCCAAATAAACGCTGCATATTCCAGTCGAGATCTAACATAAGACGAAAAAAGTAGTTTTAGAGTATATGGGTCAGTAAAATTTGTACTGTGCCGGCGTACAAAGCCTAAAACTGAGTAAGCATTAGATATAATAAAATTGATGTGATTATTAAAAGAGAAGTTGGAATCAAATATAACACCAAGATCTTTGATTTCATCAACAGTCTTGAGTATTGTATTCGAAATAGAGTAAGATGCGTGACTGATGTATCGAGCTTTAGCAAGAGTCATATGAAAACATTTTTTAATATTAAGAGAGAGATGTGACTGTTGACACCAAAGAGACAAATTATCCAAATCAGTTTGGAGGTTTGTCACATCGGTTGCACTTTTTACTACTGAAAATATTTTCAAGTCATCTGCATATAACAGATATCTGTTAAATGAAAAACACTCTCCAATATCATTGATGAATAAAACGAAGAGCAACGGCCCTAAGATACTTCCTTGTGGTACACCTGACATGGCAATGAAAGGTTCAGAGGAAACACCATCGACTGTTACGACGCAACGTCTATTGCTTAGGTACGATTTCAACCAGCACAGGAACACAGAATAAAAACCTAAGCTAGCAAGTTTAAACAATAAAGTATTGTGTGGAACTTTATCGAATGCTTTTGAAAGATCAGTATAAATGCAATCAACTTGGGATCCCAGTGAAAAAGAATTTATGCAATATTCACTGAACTCTGCCAGATTAGTAACCGTGGAACGACCAGGAACAAAACCATGCTGTTTAGGTGAAATTAAACTCTTAGTCGCAAAATACATCTTCTTTTTTACTATAGTCTCAAATAGCTTGGAGACAGATGAAAACTTAGAAATAGGACGATAGTTATAGACATCATTATTTTTGCCAGCTTTAAAAGTTGGGGTAATGGTTGTCAATTTCCAATCGTCTAGAAAAGTACCTGTACATAGAGATTTATTAAATAACAGTTTAATAGGGCTAATAACCGCTGGACAGTTTTTCAAAAAAAGAACTGAGAAACCATCAATATCAGTTTGACTCGAAGGCTTAAGACTTAAAATTCCTTCTGATACATCGTCCAAAGTGAGATTCAAATTACCAAAGTTAATTGAAGAGGGAACATTTAATGAACTATTGTTGTTGGGCTCAACAGACAAAACTTGGTCCAGAACGAAATTAGATTTAAAAAACTTAGCAAACAGATTAGCTATCTCACTCGGTGTACTTACAAATTCATCCCCTAAGCAGACAGCGGATGGTACCTCAGAACAAGATTTTTTTGACTTAATATAATGCCAAAAACTCTTGGGATTTAACTTGATATTAGATTCAATTCTAAATATATAGTTTTTATAAAGAAATTTTTCCAAACAGTTGAAGCGTTTTTGATAGTATTGATGTTTTGAAAAATAACATTGATCATTAGTTTTCTTAAACTTCTTATAAAATTTATTTCTTTTGTTTTTTAGCGATTTCAATTCCCTTGTGTACCAAGGGAGCTTATACTGCTTATTTTTAAATACTGGGATATTATTATGAAAAACTTCAAGAACATGACATTTAAAAATAGAATAACAATCCGCAACATTTCCATTCAAAAATAAATCTTCCCAATTAAAATCGAGTAAAAGGTCATTAATTTTTGAAACATCACAAGCTGAAAAATTGAAAGTAAGCCTCACCTCAAGCTTAGAAGTTGTGAATTCATGAAACTCAACTTCAACGCTTAAAGGGACATGGTGCTTGTCTGGAGTTGAAATCGGCAAAATACAATGGGAAATAGTTACACTGATATTGTCACTAATAAATACAAGATCTAGAATTCTGCCAAGTAAGTTTACAAAGCTGTTAATTTGGACTAGACATTAGTTGCAATAAGATTTGAATTTGAAAAATTATTTGACCAGGTAATTTCAGGAATATTAAAGTCACCAAAAACGCAAACTTGATTATCGGCAATCTTGTTATGGACTAAGGAAACAATATTATCTGTATGCGCTTTATAAAGTTCAAAATTACTGCAAGGTGAAATATAAGAAACAATTAGGAATAAAGAATTAAGTCCATTTGAACCTCGAACGCAAACGCACAATTGATCCAAAATGGAGTCATCGTTCTGAAGCGTAGTTAGAAATGCTCGAAGATTACGAGGAACGGCAATTAGTACACCTCCACCTAAAGAACAACTGGTTCTTTCAGCGTCACGATCCTTTCGAAATACGACGAACAATTTGGAGTTGAAAAATTCTTCATCATAGAAATTAGCATTCAGCCATGTTTCAACAAAAATAAAAACGTCGAAGTCCAAATGCGCACATGAACTGTATATGGTGTTCGATTTAGTACGAATACCACCCATATTCTGAAAATAAATTTTCAAACCTCTGAAAGATCCATTAGCGCTTTCGGGCGAGGCTAAGCAATCTTGTTGATTTGAATTTCTTTTTGAAAAAAATTAAAAGGCCGAAATTTTACGTTAGTAGGCCACAACAAAGGATTCAGCACCATATCAAACAGAGATTATGCCACACCGAGTCTGAAATTTACTTTCTTCATTGATTCTATATCCGCATCTTTTTTTACGAGCTTAAAGCAGGCCAACTGGTCACGTTTGATACTGGAATTCTTGGTCACATATGAAATAATTTGATCTTCAGTCACCGTATTTTTAAAAGAAGACAGATGAATCCACTTCTTTGTCGGCACAACTTCTAAATCAGTGCTTTCACTAAGGCCAATTTCTACATCACTTGACCTTTTCTCTTTTTTACGCCTAGCACTTCGAACACCGTCCCACTGTATTTCGGGCACCTTGCTAGCAGCAGGAGAAAATGAGGAGAGGGCAGAAACTTTCAGCGGCACATGAGAAGTTATATTAGCATGAGAGGCCGGAGCAGAGCGCAAATCAGTACGTGCAGTTGTATTCGCAGCAGCAGCAGCAGCAGCAGCATAAGAGAGAGTGACATTAGCAGATGTAGAGCGGGTTTGAGAATTAATTCCAGCGACAGCAGGCAAAACAGTTGAAGCGGTGGTTATGGTAGAGATGACGGATGGTACGATATTATTGTTAGCAGAGCAACAGGCATTATTACGCAGCCATTTGACTTCATTAGATAGAATGCCAATTGCCGAAATCAACTCATCATGTCGAATTTTACTTTGCAGAGAGTGAAGTTCAGTATGTAGATGCTCAGTCTTTTCAATTAGCAATTGTTTATCCTCTTGAAGGGCAGTGACTATAGCAATCACACGTATGTTCTCAGCACGAAGAGCAATAAGCTCATTTAGTAAAGATTGCATGCTCACTTGTTGCGATTTATCGACGTTTGTTATGCATTGATCACTAGCAGTTTCTTTAGGCTTGCTAACTTTCTCAGAATGTTGAGTAACATTACCTAAATTTGGCAGTTGTTTAGGCAGTTGTTATTGTCCGAGGCCGTTATTGAGACTCTTATATGACGAAATAGTAGCACGTTCAGCAATCAAACATTCAACGGGGTTAGAGAGCGGCGGGGGAGTACGAATAGAACCGCGTCGAGCAGCAGCACACGATTTGCAAAAAAAAGGTTCATCGGAGGTAAGCAAAAACTCAACATCAGCCGGCAAAATATTAACACACTCAATATGGAAGAGTTCATTACACTTTGCACATTGTACTTTTGTTTGTGTGCGCCGCCGCTTATGTTAGTTCGGACTAAGTAAGCAATGGAGCAGGGAAGGCCTCATCTACCTTGGAAAGACCAAGCGGCAAAGGACTTGGGTACTGACGTGCTATGCTAACTCAGTAAAAAATCGCCCACGCGGTTATCGAGCAAATTAAATAAGTAAGTACGTAACTAGCAAATAACTGGCGATACTTCTTACTACAAAGAACATCCAAAAATATGAAAGCCTTATTCTTGTAAAAGGGCGTAGTTAAAAAGGTTTTTTAGTCAAAGTTTTCTGAAATACTATGAATTCAGAAATGCAATTGGGTATTTCATCTGGAACGGTAGTTGAATCGATCGTCTTGTATGAATGCAATTTGCAAGCGATTTTACTTCGAATTTTTATGTTCAAATCATTTACTTTCTTTTCGAGACCAATTATTCTTTCGACGTTGTGCATTGACAGGAGTTAGTTGGAAACGAAATGAGGACAGGGGAGAGATCAATAGGAATTTTTTACATTAACAATGTGTAATATTTGTATTGAAATATTTTCAACTATTTAGGTAAGCTGCGATGTGATTAGGGGTTGTATACATATATTATGTATGAACAACAGATATAATACAATAATTAATATCTTACGTAGGTGCACCAGAGCGCACCCAGTGGCCATTTCTCGTACCCGAAACACAACAAATATCAGATATTATAGTATGCAAATTGGACGACCCCCTTTGTTTGGTGTATCTCTTACGCATTAAAATTTCTTTAAAATTTTTTTATCATACAAAACTTGTCGTGTGAACACAACAAAAAAATTAAAATGGGTTAACGACGACGTAAGTGATGCGTATGTTATGCATGCACATTTCATTTTTGTGGCTGTGTACATACTAGGGTGATTGGCTCGGCTTTTTCAAACCGGTATTCTTCGGTTTTTTCATGTTATTGTACGGTTTTTTTGAAATCTTGATTTTTCGAATATCGTATAAATCGGTTTGTTTAATATTCAAAATCGTTTTTACATAGTTGTAAATTTAAAGCCTTTAATAAATAACAGAAATACGGCAGCACCACTTTTACATCCATTACATTACCATTATATATATTTGAAATACAAATAATTTGAAGAAAAACGAAGGAAATGTATTTAAGAAGATTTTCTATATTTAGAAAAATGTCATAAGAGGACAGTAAAACCTTGAAAATTTAGTTACATGTGTGTCCATTGATCTAGTTTTTTCTTACTTAGAACAAGAACCGGTTTACCCGGTTTTTTCTGGATTTGAAAATTATTAACCAGATTTTTTCAAAATGCCATTTTTGGAATAATTCGAAAACCGGTTTTACAAAACGTCGAATAAACGAACATCCTAGTACATACATACATACATATGTATATATGTACATAGTATCATGACTCGGAATCCTTATTTATGTTCCCTCTTATACGTAATCTTTATATATACTTACATTAAGATTAAACTTATTAACAATAACATCTACTATGAAAAATTTCGTATTTCGTTATTTAATTACTTATGTATATACATACATATGTATTTACGAAACGGAAAAAACACGACTACTATATTGTTAAAGCTAAATAAATCTTCCCAATTAAAATCGAGTAAAAGGTCATTAATTTTTGAAACATCACAAGCTGAAAAATTGAAAGTAAGCCTCACCTCAAGCTTAGAAGTTGTGAATTCATAAAACTCAACTTCAACGCTTAAAGGGACATGGTGCTTGTCTGGAGTTGAAATCGGCAAAATACATTGGGAAATAGTTACACTGATATTGTCACTAATAAATACAAGATCTAGAATTCTGCCAAGTAAGTTTACAAAGCTGTTAATTTGGACTAGACATTAGTTGCAATAAGATTTGAATTTGAAAAATTATTTGACCAGGTATTTTCAGGAATATTAAAGTCACCAAAAACGCAAACTTGATTATCGGCAATCTTGTTATGGACTAAGGAAACAATATTATCTGTATGCGCTTTATAAAGTTCAAAATTACTGCAAGGTGAAATATAAGAAACAATTAGGAATAAAGAATTAAGTCCATTTGAACCTCGAACGCAAACGCACAATTGATCCAAAATGGAGTCATCGTTCTGAAGCGTAGTTAGAAATGCTCGAAGATTACGAGGAACGGCAATTAGTACACCTCCACCTAAAGAACAACTGGTTCTTTCAGCGTCACGATCCTTTCGAAATACGACGAACAATTTGGAGTTGAAAAATTCTTCATCATAGAAATTAGCATTCAGCCATGTTTCAACAAAAATAAAAACGTCGAAGTCCAAATGCGCACATGAACTGTATATGGTGTTCGATTTAGTACGAATACCACCCATATTCTGAAAATAAATTTTCAAACCTCTGAAAGATCCATTAGCGCTTTCGGGCGAGGCTAAGCAATCTTGTTGATTTGAATTTCTTTTTGAAAAAAATTAAAAGGCCGAAATTTTACGTTAGTAGGCCACAACAAAGGATTCAGCACCATATCAAACAGAGATTATGCCACACCGAGTCTGAAATTTACTTTCTTCATTGATTCTATATCCGCATCTTTTTTTACGAGCTTAAAGCAGGCCAACTGGTCACGTTTGATACTGGAATTCTTGGTCACATATGAAATAATTTGATCTTCAGTCACCGTATTTTTAAAAGAAGACAGATGAATCCACTTCTTTGTCGGCACAACTTCTAAATCAGTGCTTTCACTAAGGCCAATTTCTACATCACTTGACCTTTTCTCTTTTTTACGCCTAGCACTTCGAACACCGTCCCACTGTATTTCGGGCACCTTGCTAGCAGCAGGAGAAAATGAGGAGAGGGCAGAAACTTTCAGCGGCACATGAGAAGTTATATTAGCATGAGAGGCCGGAGCAGAGCGCAAAAGAGTACGTGCAGTTGTATTCGCAGCAGCAGCAGCAGCAGCAGCATAAGAGAGAGTGACATTAGCAGATGTAGAGCGGGTTTGAGAATTAATTCCAGCGACAGCAGGCAAAACAGTTGAAGCGGAGGTTATGGTAGAGATGACGGATGGTACGATATTATTGTTAGCAGAGCAACAGGCATTATTACGCAGCCATTTGACTTCATTAGATAGAATGCCAATTGCCGAAATCAACTCATCATGTCGAATTTTACTTTGCAGAGAGTGAAGTTCAGTATGTAGATGCTCAGTCTTTTCAATTAGCAATTGTTTATCCTCTTGAAGGGCAGTGACTATAGCAATCACACGTATGTTCTCAGCACGAAGAGCAATAAGCTCATTTAGTAAAGATTGCATGCTCACTTGTTGCGATTTATCGACGTTTGTTATGCATTGATCACTAGCAGTTTCTTTAGGCTTGCTAACTTTCTCAGAATGTTGAGTAACATTACCTAAATTTGGCAGTTGTTTAGGCAGTTGTTATTGTCCGAGGCCGTTATTGAGACTCTTATATGACGAAATAGTAGCACGTTCAGCAATCAAACATTCAACGGGGTTAGAGAGCGGCGGGGGAGTACGAATAGAACCGCGTCGAGCAGCAGCACACGATTTGCAAAAAAAAGGTTCATCGGAGGTAAGCAAAAACTCAACATCAGCCGGCAAAATATTAACACACTCAATATGGAAGAGTTCATTACACTTTGCACATTGTACTTTTGTTTGTGTGCGCCGCCGCTTATGTTAGTTCGGACTAAGTAAGCAATGGAGCAGGGAAGGCCTCATCTACCTTGGAAAGACCAAGCGGCAAAGGACTTGGGTACTGACGTGCTATGCTAACTCAGTAAAAAATCGCCCACGCGGTTATCGAGCAAATTAAATAAGTAAGTACGTAACTAGCAAATAACTGGCGATACTTCTTACTACAAAGAACATCCAAAAATATGAAAGCCTTATTCTTGTAAAAGGGCGTAGTTAAAAAGGTTTTTTAGTCAAAGTTTTCTGAAATCCTATGAATTCAGAAATGCAATTGGGTATTTCATCTGGAACGGTAGTTGAATCGATCGTCTTGTATGAATGCAATTTGCAAGCGATTTTACTTCGAATTTTTATGTTCAAATCATTTACTTTCTTTTCGAGACCAATTATTCTTTCGACGTTGTGCATTGACAGGAGTTAGTTGGAAACGAAATGAGGACAGGGGAGAGATCAATAGGAATTTTTTACATTAACAATGTGTAATATTTGTATTGAAATATTTTCAACTATTTAGGTAAGCTGCGATGTGATTAGGGGTTGTATACATATATTATGTATGAACAACAGATATAATACAATAATTAATATCTTACGTAGGTGCACCAGAGCGCACCCAGTGGCCATTTCTCGTACCCGAAACACAACAAATATCAGATATTATAGTATGCAAATTGGACGACCCCCTTTGTTTGGTGTATCTCTTACGCATTAAAATTTCTTTAAAATTTTTTTATCATACAAAACTTGTCGTGTGAACACAACAAAAAAATTAAAATGGGTTAACGACGACGTAAGTGATGCGTATGTTATGCATGCACATTTCATTTTTGTGGCTGTGTACATACTAGGGTGATTGGCTCGGCTTTTTCAAACCGGTATTCTTCGGTTTTTTCATGTTATTGTACGGTTTTTTTGAAATCTTGATTTTTCGAATATCGTATAAATCGGTTTGTTTAATATTCAAAATCGTTTTTACATAGTTGTAAATTTAAAGCCTTTAATAAATAACAGAAATACGGCAGCACCACTTTTACATCCATTACATTACCATTATATATATTTGAAATACAAATAATTTGAAGAAAAACGAAGGAAATGTATTTAAGAAGATTTTCTATATTTAGAAAAATGTCATAAGAGGACAGTAAAACCTTGAAAATTTAGTTATATGTGTGTCCATTGATCTAGTTTTTTCTTACTTAGAACAAGAACCGGTTTACCCGGTTTTTTCTGGATTTGAAAATTATTAACCAGATTTTTTCAAAATGCCATTTTTGGAATAATTCGAAAACCGGTTTTACAAAACGTCGAATAAACGAACATCCTAGTACATACATACATACATATGTATATATGTACATAGTATCATGACTCGGAATCCTTATTTATGTTCCCTCTTATACGTAATCTTTATATATACTTACATTAAGATTAAACTTATTAACAATAACATCTACTATGAAAAATTTCGTATTTCGTTATTTAATTACTTATGTATATACATACATATGTATTTACGAAACGGAAAAAACACGACTACTATATTGTTAAAGCTATTAATTCCTTATTTTTTTAAACAAATAGAGTTCGATTACCTTAAATCGTATTATTACAAAAAATACTAGTTTGTACTTTTCCTTAAATACATACAGAATAATGTTATGACTTTGTTTCTTTAAATTAATATAACTACAACACTTACTGATCTATGCCTTTGATGAGTTCTGAATGCGGAGCGCTGACGAGTTAAGGACGCATGACGGACCTATTAATTCAGTTTCCGTTTGCAAAGAGAAAACATTTTATTTTTATTAGTAGTAGTAGTAGTAGGAGTAGTAGTAGTAGTAGGAGTAGCAGTAGTAGTTGTAGTAGTAGTATACTCCTATAGGCACATCCTAGTACATGCATATGTAAAGATACGTAGTATGTAAGTTAACAGCGCGATACGTAATACATAATTTATGCCATGTACATAGTGTCGACCTAGAATAGTCCTTCCGTTAAGTATATAAGTATAAACATATGTATGTATGTATGTATGTACATATGTATGTATGTATGTATGTTTTTTTTAGAGGTGGCATAAAGCATTGAAAGCCGAAGTGTGGGACTTGCCTTTTGACTCACCGCACTAAAAACCCACCTCTGCTCCGTTTTCCACGCTCCGTGGAACTACCGTTAGGTATTACTTCGCGGAGGGGGAGCGGCCTATTGCCTTTCTATGAATTTCTGCGGAGTTGCTCCCCTTGACGCAGTTTAGTTCAGATTTTCTTCGCCATATTGCAGACAACGGACCAATTTTCTTTAGACTCGAGCATTGTATCTACCTGGTTTTTAACCGAAAGCGATTTCCCCAACTTCGTGCTCGAGTCATCCCTTTCAATTGCAAACCGCAGACAGACAAAAAAAACAGTGTTCAGCGTCTTCAACCACCTGATTTTCACAGAAGGTGCAGTGAGGGTCATTATCATGTTTAAACTTATATAAATAGGACTTAAAGCAGCCATGCCCTGTCAATATTTGGGTAAGGTGGTAATCCACTTCACCGTGTTGCCTCTCTAACCATTTATCTAACGAAGGAATAAGTCTACGTGTCCAGCGTCCCTTACCCGTAGCGCTCCACCGCCTCTGCCACAACTGCAAACAGTTTCGCCCCACCGCCTCACGTTCTGCAATGTTCGATGGGGTTATCGCAGCCTCTTTTACCAGGATCTCAATTGGGCAGAGCCCAGCCACTACTAGGGCGGCATCTTCTGACGTTGTTCTGAACACACTGCACACCCGGATAGCGCAAAGTCGATACAGTGATCTGATCTCTCGTGCGTACGAAACTTTTTCAAGCGCCGCCGACCAGATTGATGCCCCGTATAGAAAAACAGACCGTATTACGCTAGCGTACAGTTGTCTACTTTGTTGCTTAGGTCCTCCTATATTTACCATTAGCCTCGATAGCGCTGCTGCAACTTTCTCAGCTTTCTCGACTGCGTATTCTAGGTGGGTCTTAAATACCAATCTAGCGTCAAACATAATGCCTAGATATTTCAGGGCAGTTTTCGAAACAATTTCATGGCCTCCAACTTTAATTTTAACAAACTCTAGTATTTTTCTACTGCTAATTAACACTGCCTCAGTTTTCTGCTCGGCTAACTGCAGGCCATTTTCTTCAAGCCAATTCTGTATTTGCGCAGTCATTAAGTTTGCCTCTTGCTCAACGTCTTTTATATGCTTGGCAACAATAACCACCGCAATATCGTCCGCAAAACCAACAATTTTTGACCCTGTAGGTACTTGTAAGCGCAGAATGCCGTCGTACATAATGTTCCAGAGCAATGGTCCAAGGAGGGATCCTTGAGGAACTCCTCCGGATATATTATACTCTTTGCTGCCTTCGTCTGTATCATATACTAGGACTCTATCTTCCAAGTAGTTACTTATTATTTTTCGCAAATATCTTGATACTTGAAAACCACGGAGAGCTTCGACAATTTTCTTCCAGCTAGCGGAATTAAACGCATTTTTAACGTCAAGTGTCATGACCAGGCAATATTTTTTAGATCCGCCTTTCCATCTTACTCCACTTATCGCTTATTCTGCCAGCTTCTTAACAAGCATAGCCGCGCCTACTGTTGATCGCTTTTTTCTAAAGCCGAACTGCGTTTCTGAGAGGTTCCCCCTGCTTCTATTTCTGTAATCAGCCTATTGCTTAAAATTCGTTCGAACAGTTTTCCTGACGGGTCACCTGGGGGTTTCCCGGCCTTTGGTAGAAGTACCAGTCGTTGACGCTTCCATATTGGTGGAAATATTCCTTCTTTAAGACATTCATTATACGTGCGTACAAACGCTTCGGTGTTGGTATTTGCAGTTATTTTCAATATGTGGTTAGGGATAAGATCAGGACCTGGTGCCTTTTTTTCTTTTAGGCTTTTAACGGCTATTTAAACTTCTTCTGCCGTAACTGGGGGCGTTTCGTTTTCTGTAGGGGGGAATGTTTCCCGGTCAAAGGGTGGTTGGGCTGGAAAAAGTGCGCTTACTATTTTTGCCAACTCTCTAGGGCATGAAATTTTCGGTTGTAATGACTTTTGTACCTTTTTGGTCACGACTTTGAATGCTAAACCCCAGGGATCTTTATCTGCGCTGTCACATAGAAAACATTTCGTTTTGCTGGCTTTTATAGCCCGTTTCAGCGACATGCGCTTTTCTTTATATTCTCTTTGCTGCACCGCAAAATTTGCGCTTCGATTTCTGGCCCTCTAGTAGTTTCGCCTTGCGCTGTTACATTGTCGGCGTAAGTGCGCAATCTCTTCGTTCCACCAATACACTGGTGAGCGTCGGGAAGATGCAGATTTTCTCATCATCGAGGCGTCGCATGCTACTTTAATACCATTTATTAGTTGGTGTGCCAAGTTTATCGCTCCTTCTGGGAGGGTTATATGAGTTACCATCACCTTAAGACCTTCTTCATCTAGTGTATGCAGCTTCCAGCCAGCTGGTTTAACACTCGATATATTTTGTACCCCTACATCGTTTTTTATCGAAAATATTATAGCTTGGTGGTCGCTATGCGTATAGTCTTCGCTTACATGCCACGACGTTCGTCTAAATATTGTATTGCTAACGAAGGTAAGATCGATAATGGACCCTCTTCCATCTCTTTGGAAGGTAAGCTTATCGCCTGTGTTAACAAGCGTAACTTCTAACATTGATAATGATGTGAGCAAAGCCCTTCCTTTGGCGTTTGTTCGTCGGCTGCCCCAGCACAGCTTCATACCGCTGATTTCCCGTTAGTGTCACTAGCCCACAGTAGGGTTTTACCGATCTTATACGGTTCACTAAGTATTGCTATGTCGATATTTTTTTCTACTACCGACTGCTCCAGAAGCTCTTGTGCAGCCTTGCAATGGTTTAGGTTTAATTGCAGGAATTTCATTGTGCTCGTGCTTTCTTTAACGCCTCTAAATAAGATGGGCACTCTCTGCCACCGGTTCTGTGCTTCACTTGTGGCGCATTTCTTCTTGAACATGTTGCACATTTTAGTTCTTTTTTACACTCGGCAGCTTTGTGGTTCGGGTCTCCACAATTAAAACATGTATTTTTTACATCAACCGAACTTTTGCAGTTTCTAGATAAGTGGCCAAACTCGAGGCATTTGAAGCATTTTATTGGCTGTGTTTTCACGCGTATACGGGCAATTACCCAACCAACTCGCACTTTACCGACTGCTAGTAGTTTGTTTGCTACTGGGACTGGAAGCAATAGTGTGGCTGTTTTAGTGCCGCAATAGGCACCTCTTAGTGACTTTACGCTAGTTTCAGCAAACTGTATTCCGTCAAACTCTTGCTCCAAAGCGGTACACAGCTCTTTTTTTACTTGTTATTTCGTCCAAGTCTCTTATTTCAATCGCCGTTTCAGCTGTTAGCGTTTGTACCGAGGCCTTTTCACCAAGCGCGGACTTAACCGCACTTTGTAGCTCGTTAGTGTGCGTATCCGTGGGTTTTGCTAATTGTAGAATTAGATCCCCACTAGCAGTCTTTCGGACTTTTGTTATCATGCTACCAACATGTTTCAGCTGTGGATCACTTTTTACTATTTTTAGCACATCTACATACGATCCCCCGCAGTTACTTTTAATAATTAGTGCATCGGGGCGTACTGGCTTTATATGTTTACTTTTGGACTGTATTGTCGTCCACTGGGGCTCTTCTCTCATTTTAGGTACTTCAAGTGGGCCATTTGTTTTTCTCTCTTTTTCGGTTGGCACTGCTCTACCTTGCTGAACTTCTTTTTCTCCCCTGTACTGGGCCTTGCTCATGGTAGCTTTCGGAGAAGTCTGAGAAGATACGCTTATTGTTTTCCGAGAGGTATGGGTCTTTGCCTTTTCGTAGAGTATCGACAGCTCGGAGATTAAATCTCGCATCTGCTGGTTTACTGACCTTCTCTTACGATCGTCCATCATGTCGTGGAGCTCACGTATTTTCGCTCCTAGCTTGACCCACGCCGGACTTTTCAGATCAGTGGGCGGTTGTTCGGGCACTGGTGAGCATGACCGTGACTTCGGCGGAAAGTACGCAAGTCTGGGACGCTTCGCAAGCCGGTTTATCAGCCCACCGTCAACTGCTCTAATCCCCGGCTGAGAAGGACCTACATCGTCTGAGATCTTTCGCCCTGGGGGGCGACACTCATAATTTAATTTTGACTTTTCTATTATACATTTTTGTTTATATTTAAAAGTTATTAGAATGTAAAATTATGATTATGGTAATTATTATTATACAATTTTATTAGGGATTCTGTTAGTTTTTGTTTTTATTTATTTATTTAATTTTTTTTTATGATTTTTTTGTTATTTTTTTATGATTAGTTTTATTAATATTATTATTTTAATATATTTTATGCAATTAAATATATTTATTGGTAATATGTATGTATGTATGTGTGTGTATGTAGTAGTAGTACTAGTAGTAGTAGTAGTAGTAGTAGTAGTAGTAGTAGTATATATTCAATAAAAAACGATTTTTTTTAGATTTTAATGTAAATTGAGTATGTTGTAGAAAAATATCAGTTCTATCAAAAAAAATATAAAGTACTTTCTTATAGACAAAGAGTCAGAGATTTCTAAATTTTATTTTTTTTAATAGAACTTTTCATACCTTTGTTAATAAAAAAAAAAATCGGGATCCCTACAAAAAGCTGTATATCGAAATTATTTTCGTACAAAATTCTGAAAACTAACGTCGCGAAATTCTGTAGTGACAAAATTCTGTATTTCCAAAATTCCGTATTTACAAAGTTCTCTAAAAGCGAAATTCTGCACTGACAAAATTCTGTATTAAAAAAATTATGTATTGACAAAATTCTGTATTGAAAAAATTGTGTATAAACAAAAGTCTGTTTTTTATTTGATAATTTCATGTGCCAAGCGAGTTGCTATTAAATAGTCGTAAATCTTATCAATAAAAACAATTAATATTTAAGAAAAGCAAAAGATTTATAAACTCCAATATTAATTTTAGCGATATTTATACAAATAAAAAGAAGGGAGAATTTTAAGTCAAAAAATCAAACGATAAGTACATACATACACATGTATGCAAAAAAGAAGAAATTTTTTGCTATTCTTTTTAAAAAAGATACTTTTCCAATAATTACCCTTTTTTTATTATTCTTTTAATTTGTTTGTTAGATCTAATTGATCTTAACTTTTTTGGATAAACTTCTCCATTTTCTAGTCTTGATATTTGTGATTTCACATAAATCATCTCGGGTTGTCTAATAAAATCAAGTGTTTGGCTGAGCACATGCATGTATTAAGCCTTATGTATGTTGTAATAAGCAGCGAGCCAGTTTGCTTAATAACGAGTGTTTTTTTAGAAGTGTGGTTTTCAAATGAGGCAACACTTTTTTCGGAGTTGGTCTTAGTTTGCTTTGCCATTTCATAATGAACAGACTTACTCCGGAACAAGCGCGTCTCACGTTCGGTGAATGGGCCCAAAACAAGATGGCCACCGATCCCGATAATAATAAACAAAATTGTCGCATTTGGAGTGATGATAATCTACAAGCTATTGTTGAGACGCCGTTACATCCTCAAAAAGTCACTGTTGGCAGAGGGAATCATTGGTACATATTTCTTCAAAAATAAAGCCGGTCATAATGTTACAGCCAATGGGGAACGCTATAGGGCCATGATTATTGACTTTTTCGTTTCTAATTGGAGGATGGTGATGTGGACGACCTTTGGTTCCAACAAGACGGCGCTACATGCCATACAGCCAACGAAACAATCAATTTATTGATGGAAACTTTTGGTGAGCGCATTATCTCGCGTCGTGGGCCAGTCGCGTGGCCTCCAAAATCGTGCGGTTTAACACCACTGGACTATTTTTTGTGGGGTTATGTGAAGTCGCTTGTTTACGCAGATAAGGTCGAGACGGTTGACGCCTTGGAAGAGAATATTCGGCGCATTATTGCTGACATACGGCCCAATTGCTGCAAAATGTGGTCGAAAATTGGGCCTCTCGAGCCTCATTCGAGCCAGCCGCGGCGGTCACTTGCCCGAAATCATTTTTAAAACATAATGGCAAACCTTTATCTTTATAATAAAGCTAAATTCTTCGATATAGCTTTAAATTATATGCGTTCTTTTTCTTCTTAAAGACCACATATCTAAAAAAATGCCCTTTACATGCATGTGCTCAGCGAAACACTTGATTTTATTAGACAATGCTTCACGAGAAAATGCATATCCTCAGGCCCTATAAGGATTTGTCAGCAAATTGATTTTTATTATTAACATAGGTCTGAAACATTATATTAAAAAAAAAATTATTAAAAATCTCTGACCTTTTTTCTATAAAAAAGTACTTAATAATTTTTTTGATAGAACTAATATTTTGCGAGCTATGACGTGATAAACAATGGCTTACGTCCAAACACCTTACATTTTTAAGGTTACATAACTTAAGAAAAAAAAATTTTTTCTTCTTCGATATTGCGGTTACATATCTCCTTTGCAACTTATACAAAATTCGCGACAAATTAGTTTTTGATCAATAGAAATAGTGTGGAATGCCTCTTTACAAAATTTAGTGACAATATCTAACACTGTTATTGAGATAGAAATTTTTTCATAAGTGGGCGTTGCTACGCCTATTTTGCAAAAAATTATAAAAATCCAGTTTTTTTTGTTTAAAATCGCTCCAAATATCAAACTTTACTCAATTTGTTGCAATAGATACCGAAGAAAGAATCATTTTGGTATATAACTATGTCGACTATTTTTGGCCGTAACAACCGTTATGAGAACAAATAAAACTCGGGTATAATAAAACAATTAAAAGTAAACCGGCCACAACTTTGCGCACATGTTTTGTCACGTACTTTAGGGAGTATCACGAACGAAACATAAATAAGCACATTTCAGTTTAATACTAATATTTATGCCGAGAAAAAAATGTTTGTAATAGGAGTAGTAGTCTAGATAATGCCAATATTACGGTATTTAAATGTTGCACGTCTTTTATTTAGATATGTATATAAATTAAGATATTTATATATATAAGTACGTATGTACGTACATAGATACATACATATATGAGAATAAACGAAGCAAAGGGGTATAAACAACTACTCGAAAATAAAACAATTAAAAGTAATCAGGCCACAACTTTGAGTACATGGTTTAAACTTTAGGGGGTATCACGAAGCACTTTTCAGTTTAATATGAACTATATGGTTTTCTCCTTTTTCTTGTCCGACAGGGTGAATTGTTGATATTTGTTGGAACGATTTTCCCTCATCCCTTGTCAAGTGTGGTTTGGAGACCAACCGGTATCGGCGTTGTGCCATCTTCAGTGTCAAATTTCGTTCTGTTCAGTTTATGTCTGTTGTTCTGTATTTATTTCGTTTTTTGGTCAATCAGGTATTGGTGCATAATCGTTAATGTTAACAAATGTTAAGTGGCCTGAGTATAGGTACCTAGAGTCCAAAAGGGCCTATTTTATCTCGAATCTGCCTTTGTGGTAAGAACAGGTAGGTTGTCAGTAATTTTAGTCCGTTTAGGTATTGCAGGTTTGTTTTCTATGTTGGTATCTGTCGTTTTACCTATGTCTTTGTTTTGTTTTTTGTAAACAAGCCTTAATGGTGCTTCCCAGGACTTTTGACAGTATATCAACGACGGTTACAAAAGATTTATAAAACTAAAGCAAGTATTTGGTTTAACATACAATGTATAGCATCGAACGTTACACCAAAATTTGAAAGAATTAGAATAAAAACAAACACGGAAGCGAGCCGAAAAACTATTAGGAAAGCTGAAAGTGACTTTGTAAAGAATGAAGTGAGAAGTTTGTACGCTAAGACGGATCGATCAAACGAGGAATTGCTTTCTATTCACTTAAGACTGGCGGACGTTATACCGGTAGACATTCTCATGGACCTACTCGAACTTATAAAAACGAACCCTGAGCACATAATGAAGCGGGTATACGACAAATCACAGAAAAAACTGGAAAAACTAACGGGGCCATATGGAGTAAAACACAAGTCACAAGGTCATGACTTTCACACCAGTAAGATTATGAAGACGAAAATACTTGGACAATAATGACCTACGCAGGAAAAATGACATACAAACTTGCAAATTTTTTCAGAAAGTATAATATCCACACGGCGTTTAAAACTGGAAACAACCTGGGAAGGATACTTAAAAGCAGCACGAATGAATGGATCTTCATTGAACAAACAAGGCGTGTATAAACTGACTAATGAGTGTCAATATAGATATATAGGACAAACAGGACGTAAAGCAAGAACAAGATTTTGTGAACACATAAGGGACTACAACAAAACGCAAAACGTTCACACGCAAACATAAAGAAAACCGTTAAGGTACTGCACGTACAACAAAAAGGACGGCGCCTAAATGCTCTTGAAAACATGGAAATATATAAACAAAAAACATTTGAATAATAAACGAACAAATAAACAACAACTCTGATGCGATATTTGCACCATTAAGGATTGTTTACAAAAAACAAAACAAAGACGTAGATAAAACGACAGATACCAACATACAAAACAAACCTGCAATACCTCAAAGGCAGATTCGAGATAAAATAAACCCCTTTGGACTCTAACCGCGCGAGACTTTAGGTACCTATAAGAGGACACTTAACATTTGTTAACATTTACGATTATGCACCAATACCTGATTGACCAAAAAACGAAATAAATACGGAACAACAGACATAAACTGAACAGAACGAAAATTGACACTTAATATGAACATTTATGTAAAGAAAAAACGTTGAGTTAAATGTTTTTAGGCTCTTGCGTGCACACAAAATTTTGTACACCGAAAATTTTTTCTTGACATACATTAATGCTCATATTTTTTCTATTTTTATTTTTTTTTAATAAAGCTTATATAATAAACAAATTATTATATAAACTAAAGTACGCAGCACTAGCATCATAGGCTATCGGCTGAATGCTCATATTAAACTACAACATGCAAATAAATTTTTTCTTTCGTATCCATATAGCGATACCGCTTAATGCTCATCTTCTGATGATTTTGCTTATTGTTGATTTGATTATTGGCGTCCCAGAAGTTAAGTTTAAAAGCCCCATTGCATACAAAATATTTGTTTTAATTAATGTTATACGGCGAAAACAAATAAAAATTAAAAAAGTTCAAAATTTTCACAAAATAAAACAAAAAAAATTAAATTTAACGACTCGATGAATTGCTACTCAAGTGTAACTCTATGAAAACAAAAAAAATAAGAGATTTAGTTGTGCGCATTCTAATATATAGACGCCATTTTATTTCATTGCGCGTAATATAAAAATTTTTAAGATTTATCTGTCCACATATTTATATGTTAGTATTTTTTAAGTTGAATATAAAGCAAAGTGTGATGTCATAAATTGCTTTTTAGATTGTCGATTATCGATAAGGATTTTCTGGAATACTGTTCTTTAAACGTTTCACCAAAGTTTTCATTCAAAAGCGTTGAGAAGTGAACTTTATATACCTTTGGTGTGCTCTGGATGTCTCGTTACCAGATTCCCATTTCGCATTTGGTCTTGAATCCATTTGTTCGCTGGCATATTTTCTGATTTTCATGCAACATTCCTAACTGCCAACATCTCAAGCTCTTCGCACTAACGTCGTTTAACCTCTCGTTTGGGAGTTATGCCACCAGGCCCGGAGTTTTTTAAACACAATGAATTAATTATTTTAAAACACTGAAACACGACTCCATTTTATTATTTCTTTAATCGAACGGTTTTTTTTTGTGCGAGCGGACGCTGCGATATATGTACGATTTTGCCACAATGAAAGAAGCTGCGAAATGAGGAAATGACTGTCAAACTACAACAAATTACAGTTGAAAGCAAGCGACCGCTCGCTTACCGTTAAGTTTGCGAGAAGAAGCATACGTTCTATTTTTAGCGGTCTTCACCAGCGACTTGAGAAAACAAGCGAGAATTGAAAGCTGGTGAAGACCGTCCGTTACGTTCCACCACTTCACTCAATATTAACAGATACTTCCTAGTCATAGGGAATTACAAATAGCTACAGGCATAATAAAATTCATGCGTAACTCGGAAAATCGGAAATAACATGAAAAAAAATATTAGCAATCGACATTTCGAACTTGACAAATATTTGACTTTGTTTTAAATATATCCTGTGCGTGGAATGTTGTGATTATTTCTGACTTACCCGAATTAAGCGGCGCATGAAATGAATTAAAACTGAATCTGTGATACTAATATTTAAACTGTGGTGAAGTCATACAAGTGTTTCGATCTTTACTTTTAATATTCTTAAGTTACACATTGATCTTGATTTATTATTGTTACTTAATTTGTTGAGAGTCAAAGTTCCTGACCCAGTACTGGAACGATTAAGTCTCAACTCCAAACCAGCACTTTGCACGACTATTCGAATAAAAACTATATCAAAATTCTCTTAAAAGTTACATATTCAATATAACATTCAACGGCGCATTTGGGAAACACAAATTGAAGAATATTCCACTGAAGATATGTTAATATATGTATGACCAAATAGCAATTGAAAAAAATATGAATAGAGAAATTCCAGAAAGTGTATTCCAGGGATGATTAATGAGTTTTTTAAATTTTGTACCAAACAAGTACCTACATTTAAAGAGGCCCTACTTATTTGTATTTATGAATTTTTTTCTTAGTTAAGTAAAATTCTTTATATAAAAATTGCTTGGTAAAATTTGAAAAAAGGTCATGTCGAAGGAGGAAATCATACAAGTTAATAACAAGTTCTTTACCATTTATGGTGTGCGTTTTTATATTCTATCAAAAACGAAGGGACCTACAGTTTTGTGCCGACTCCGAATTGCAGATGTATTTTATGAGAAGCTTTTTCATGGCAGAAATAACCTCGGAGGTTTGCCATTGCCTGCCGAGTGGCGACCGCTATTAGAAAAAACTTTTTCTATGATTTAGATTTTACTTGCCCTGGCTGAGATCCGAACCTCAAACCCAGCGACATATCGAGTAAGAGCACGCACCGCACACACTCAACCACAGCGGCCACTAGTATTGCTGTGCCGAAATATACTGGTAAACTCTGACTTTATTTAGCGCTGAAAGGTCGTTATTTGGTGCGCGGCAAAAGAAAAACACGGATAACTTTTTACCAAGTGAGAGTGATTGAGAAGTTGACTTTAATTGAATTTGTTTGCATTTTTTACAAGATTATTTTTTGGAAAAATTAGTAATATCAAATGAAAGAGGACATTTTCACTCATAATCGTACTGCATATAAGCGAAATCTATTTGGTATGTTAAGAGAAAATAAATATTTTCCAAGATCGTGCAAAAAATATTAATAACAATAACTCTCGAAATTTTTCGAATTTCGAAAAATCGTTAAAGTTTTATTTTTTATTTATCGTTTAGAACCAAAAAAACGTTTATTGTACGAGAAAAGCTCAACCATCGAAAAAATGCAGGTACACTTGGGAGATTTCGTCTCTAATGGCAATAAATATATTTTTGGTGTTGCAGCTAAATTTTTTGATATACTTATACTCGTATCAGTCGTTTCGTCAACTTTCAGTGAATGGTATCTTGTTTTTTTTTCAAATTTCGATTATCGGTATGCGATTCTCGCGTCCCGCGTTTTCATTCTATTTATGTAAAACTTTTGAACAATATTTGAATCTGCTATACTATTTTTAAAAATCACATTTAAATGGTCTATTATTGCAAAAGGTAAAATATGCAGCTACAAAGCAACTTATGACCGAATTCAGTAAGCAGCCTCAATCTCTAATAGATACTGTTGCGGTCACCCTGTGAGGATCAGTGCCAATAACGACTATTTAAGTGAACGCTGTCCTGCAAATACCTTTCTGAACGCTTCCAAAGGGTTAACAGCTGTCCATAGCGATTGTCATAGCTGACAAGCGGGAATTTCCTACTTTTTTTCGCTACGACAAAGACCAGCCAGCAAGACGTATTTTTTTTTATCGACAAGCATCAGGCGTAAAAATGCCATTTTGCTTGTGCCGAGGTCCTTCGTGAGGTTTTGAAAGCTCTCCACGTCCACCCTGCAGAGCTATTGGGATGTTGGGACCGGCAGCAATGCGACAACGACCGGTCATTATAAAATTCGTGGCAAAAGGCCGCACAAGGCTTACATTGCTAGGTCATTTATTAATTGGTGAACCACTAACAGCTCAAATCTATGCACAAGCTAAACCCTCAAACACGAAATTGGAAACCAGATGGAAATTAGTGTCGCATTTAAAGCACGAATTTTGGAACAGATGGTCGCGTGACTACCTCAATGAGTTGCAATACCGCAATAAATGGCAAAGACTATCCCAAAATGTTAAACCTGGAGATATTGTAATCATCAAAGAAGATAATGTTCCTGTAATGAAATACCCTTAAGGACGCGTAATAAAAGTTTATAAAGGACCTGATGAAGTAGTAAGAGTTGCAGATGTTAAAACAGCTGCCGGCACTTAGCCGAAAAACTATTAGGAAAGCTGAAAGTGACTTTGTAAAGAATGAAGTGAGAAGTTTGTACGCTAAGACGGATCGATCAAACGAGGAATTGCTTTCTATTCACTTAAGACTGGCGGACGTTATACCGGTAGACATTCTCATGGACCTACTCGAACTTATAAAAACGAACCCTGAGCACATAATGAAGCGGGTATACGACAAATCACAGAAAAAACTGGAAAAACTAACGGGGCCATATGGAGTAAAACACAAGTCACAAGGTCATGACTTTCACACCAGTAAGATTATGAAGACGAAAATACTTGGACAATAATGACCTATGCAGGAAAAATGACATACAAACTTGCAAATTTTTTCAGAAAGTATAATATCCACACGGCGTTTAAAACTGGAAACAACCTGGGAAGGATACTTGAAAGCAGCACGAATGAATGGATCTTCATTGAACAAACAAGGCGTGTATAAACTGACTAATGAGTGTCAATATAGCTATATAGGACAAACAGGACGTAAAGCAAGAACAAGATTTCGTGAACACATAAGGGACTACAACAAAACGCAAACGTTCAAACGCAAACATAAAGAAAACCGTTAAGGTACTGCACGTACAACAAAAAGGACGGCGCCTAAGTGCTCTTGAAAACATGGAAATATAAAAACAAAAAACATTTGAATAATAAACGAACAAATAAACAACAACTCTGATGCGATATTTGCACCATTAAGGTTTGTTTACAAAAAACAAAACAAAGTCGTAGATAAAACGACAGATACCAACATACAAAACAAACCTGCAATACCGCAAAGGCAGATTCGAGATAAAATAAACCCTTTTGGACTCTAACCGCGCGAGACTTTAGGTACCTATAAGAGGACACTTAACATTTGTTAACATTTACGATTATGCACCAATGCCTGAGTGACCAAAAAACGAAATAAATACGGAACAACAGACATAAACTGAACAGAACGAAAATTGACACTTAATATGAACATTTATGTAAAGAAAAAACGTTGGGTTAAATGTTTTTTAGGCTCTTGCGTGCACACAAAATTTTGTACACCGAACATTTTTTCTTGACATACATTAATGCTCATATTTTTCTATTTTTATTTTTTTTTAATAAAGCTTATAACGGGTGTTTTTTTTAGGGGTATAGAACTTCGAATTGAAATAAAACACAAGAAAATCGTTTTAAGCTCCATCAATTTGGCTTTATTGGAAGGATAATTTTATGCCATTAATGTTTAAATATGATTTCGGGCATGTGGCCGCCGCGGCTGGCTCGAATAAAGCCAATTCTACAGGTCCAATTTTCAACCACTTTTTCGAGCATATGGGGCCGTATGTCGGCAATAACGCCACGAATGTTGGCTTCCAATTCCCCTAACGTTTCTGGTTTGTTGGTGTAGACGAGCGACTTCACATATCCCCAAAGAAAATAATCCAATGGTGTCAAATCACACGATCTTGGTGGCCAATTGACAGGTCCATTCCGCGAAATTATGCGCTCAGCGAATGTTTCCTTCAATAAATCGATTGTGACGTGCGCTGTGTGGCATGTAGCGCCGTCTTGTTGGAACCACAACTCATCCACATTCATGCCATCCAATTCGGGAACAAAATAGTCGGTTGTCATGGCTCTATACTGGTCTCCATTAACGGTAACTGCCTCTCCAGCATTATTGCGGAAGAAGTATGGCCCAATGACTCCACCAGCCCATAGAGCACACCAAACAGTCAGTTTTTGTGGATGTAATGGCGTTTCAAGGGTCTCATGTGGATTCTCTTCACTACAAATGCGGCAATTTTGCTTGTTGACGTAGCCATTCAACCAAAAATGAGCCTCATCACTGAACAAAATTTTGCGATGAAAATCAGCATCGAGATCAATCTCATTTTCGGCCCATACACCAAAATCACGACGCATTGCATGGTCTCGCGGCTTTAATTCTTGCACAAGCTGGATCTTGTAAGGTCGCAAGCCAATATCTTTGCGCAAAATCTTCCATAAAGTTGATGGACAAAGCTCCAATTGCTGTGCACGGTGGCGAATCGATTCATTCGGGTCCTCTTCAACACTTTGCTCTACAGCGGCCATTGTTTCTTCGGTGCGCACTGTTCGACGTCTCTGCGGATGCGTATTATCACATAGAGTAAACGTAGTGCGAAAACGATCCATGGTTAACCGAATTAATTGCTCTGATGGACGATTATGTCGACCATAAAATGGACGGAGCTCACGGTAAACTTCGCGAACTGAACCATTATTTTCGAAATAAATTTGCACGATTTGCAAGCGTTGTTCTTTTGTCAACCTGTTCATGATGAAATGGCAAACCAAACTGAACATAAATGACATTAGAGTTGCCAGATTTGACCACAAAATGCCAGTTTTATCTCTATTCGAAAAACAAACCTGTAAAAAAAACACCCTTTATAATAAACAAATTATTATATAAACTAAAGTACGCAGCACTAGCATCATAGGCTATCGGCTGAATGCTCATAATAAACTGCAACATGCAAATACATTTTTTCTTTCGTATCCATATAGCGATACGGCTTAAGGCTCATCTTCTGATGATTTTGCTTATTGTTGATTTGATTATTGGCGTCCCAGAAGTTAAGTTTAAAAGCCCCATTGCATACATAATATTTGTTTTAATTAATGTTATACGGCGAAAACAAATAAAAATTAAAAAAGTTCAAAATTTTCACAAAATAAAACAAAAAAAATTAAATTTAACGACTCGATGAATTGCTACTCAAGTGTAACTCTATGAAAACAAAAAAAATAAGAGATTTAGTTGTGCGCATTCTAATATATAGACGCCATTTTATTTCATTGCGCGTAATATAAAAATTTTTAAGATTTATCTGTCCACATATTTATATGTTAGTATTTTTTAAGTTGAATGTAAAGCAAAGTGTGATGTCATAAATTGCTTTTTACTGTTCTTTAAACGTTTCACCAAAGTTTTCATTCAAAAGCGTTGAGAAGTGAACTTTATATACCTTTGGTGTGCTCTGGATGTCTCGTTACCTGATTCCCATTTTCGTATTTGCAGGAATCAGTTCTGGTCTTGAATCCATTTGTTCGCTGGCATATTTTCTGATTTTCATGCAACATTCCTAACTGCCAACATCTCAAGCTCTTCGCACTAACGTCGTTTAACCTCTCGTTTGGGAGTTATGCCACCAGGCCCGGAGTTTTTTAAACACAATGAATTAATTATTTTAAAACACTGAAACACGACTCCATTTTATTATTTCTTTAATCGAACGGTTTTTTTTTGTGCGAGCGGACGCTGCGATATATGTACGATTTTGCCACAATGAAAGAAGCTGCGAAATGAGGAAATGACTGTCAAACTACAACAAATTACAGTTGAAAGCAAGCGACCGCTCGCTTACCGTTAAGTTTGCGAGAAGAAGCATACGTTCTATTTTTAGCGGTCTTCACGAGCGACTTGAGAAAACAAGCGAGAATTGAAAGCTGGTGAAGACCGTCCGTTACGTTCCACCACTTCACTCAATATTAACAGATACTTCCTAGTCATAGGGAATTACAAATAGCTACAGGCATAATAAAATTCATGCGTAACTCGGAAAATCGGAAATAACATGAAAAAAAATATTAGCAATCGACATTTCGAACTTGACAAATATTTGACTTTGTTTTAAATATATCCTGTGCGTGGAATGTTGTGATTATTTCTGACTTACCCGAATTAAGCGGCGCATGAAATGAATTAAAACTGAATCTGTGATACTAATATTTAAACTGTGGTGAAGTCATACAAGTGTTTCGATCTTTACTTTTAATATTCTTAAGTTACACATTGATCTTGATTTATTATTGTTACTTAATTTGTTGAGAGTCAAAGTTCCTGACCCAGTACTGGAACGATTAAGTCTCAACTCCAAACCAGCACTTTGCACGACTATTCGAATAAAAACTATATCAAAATTCTCTTAAAAGTTACATATTCAATATAACATTCAACGGCGCATTTGGGAAACACAAATTGAAGAATATTCCACTGAAGATATGTTAATATATGTATGACCAAATAGCAATTGAAAAAAATATGAATAGAGAAATTCCAGAAAGTGTATTCCAGGGATGATTAATGAGTTTTTTAAATTTTGTACCAAACAAGTACCTACATTTAAAGAGGCCCTACTTATTTGTATTTATGAATTTTTTTCTTAGTTAAGTAAAATTCTCTATATAAAAATTGCTTGGTAAAATTTGAAAAAAGGTCATGTCGAAGGAGGAAATCATACAAGTTAATAACAAGTTCTTTACCATTTATGGTGTGCGTTTTTATATTCTATCAAAAACGAAGGGACCTACAGTTTTGTGCCGACTCCGAATTGCAGATGTATTTTATGAGAAGCTTTTTCATGGCAGAAATAACCTCGGAGGTTTGCCATTGCCTGCCCAGTGGCGACCGCTATTAGAAAAAACTTTTTCTATGATTTAGATTTTACTTGCCCTGGCTGAGATCCGAACCTTAAACCCAGCGACATATCGAGTAAGACCACGCACCGCACACACTCAACCACAGCGGCCACTAGTATTGCTGTGCCGAAATATACTGGTAAACTCTGACTTTATTTAGCGCTGAAAGGTCGTTATTTGGTGCGTGGCAAAAGAAAAACACGGATAACTTTTTACCAAGTAAGAGTGATTGAGAAGTTGACTTTAATTGAATTTGTTTGCATTTTTTACAAGATTATTTTTTGGAAAAATTAGTAATATCAAATGAAAGAGGACATTTTCACTCATAATCGTACTGCATATAAGCGAAATCTATTCGGTATGTTAAGAGAAAATAAATATTTTCCAAGATCGTGCAAAAAATATCAATAACAATAACTCTCGAAATTTTTCGAATTTCGAAAAATCGTTAAAGTTTTATTTTGTATTTATCGTTTAGAACCAAGAAAACGTTTATTGTACGAGAAAAGCTCAACCATCGAAAAAATGCAGGTACACTTGGGAGATTTTGTCTCTAATGGCAATAAAAATATTTTTGGTGTTGCCATCCGTCAATGGAATCAAGTCTAAAAATCTTATCAAAACAGCTAAATTTTTTGATATACTTATACTCGTATCAGTCGTTTCGTGAACTTTCAGTGAATGGTATCTTTTTTTTTTTTTTTCAAATTTCGATTATCGGTATGCGATTCTCGCGTCCCGCGCTTTCATTCTATTTATGTAAAACTTTTGAACAATATTTGAATCTGCTATACTATTTTTAAAAATCACATTTAAATAGTCTATTATTGCAAAAGGTAAAATATGCAGCTACAAAGCAACTTATGACCGAATTCAGTAAGCAGCCTCAATCTCTAATAGATACTGTTGCGGTCACTTTGTGAGGATCAGTGCCAATAACGACTATTTAAGTGAACGCTGTCCTGCAAATACCTTTCTGAACGCTTCCAAAGGGTTAACAGCTGTCGATAGCGATTGTCATAGCTGACAAGCGGGAATTTCCTATTTTTTTTCGCTACGACAAAGACCAGCCAGCAAGACGTTTTTTTTTTATCGACAAGCATCAGGCGTAAAAATGCCATTTTGCTTGTGCCGAGGTCCTTCGTGAGGTTTTGAAAGCTCTCCACGTCCGCCCTGCAGAGCTATTGGGATGTTGGGATCGGCAGCAATGCGAACCCGACCGGTCATTATAAAATTCGTGGCAAAAGGCCGCACAAGGCTTACATTGCTAGGTCATTTATTAATTGGTGAACCACTAACAGCTCAAATCTATGCACAAGCTAAACCCTCAAACACGAAATTGGAAACCAGATGGAAATTAGTGTCGCATTTAAAGCACGAATTTTGGAACAGATGGTCGCGTGACTACCTCAATGAGTTGCAATACCGCAATAAATGGCAAAGACTATCCCAAAATGTTAAACCTGGAGATATTGTAATCATCAAAGAAGATAATGTTCCTGTAATGAAATGCCCTTAAGGACGCGTAATAAAAGTTTATAAAGGACCTGTTGAAGTAGTAAGAGTTGCAGATGTTAAAACAGCTGCCGGCACTTAGCCGAAAAACTATTAGAAAAGCTGAAAGTGACTTTGTAAAGAATGAAGTGAGAAGTTTGTACGCTAAGACGTATCGATCAAACGAGGAATTGCTTTCTATTCACTTAAGACTGGCGGACGTTATACCGGTAGACATTCTCATGGACCTACTCGAACTTATAAAAACGAACCCTGAGCACATAATGAAGCGGGTATACGACAAATCACAGAAAAAACTGGAAAAACTAACGGGGCCATATGGAGTAAAACACAAGTCACAAGGTCATGACTTTCACACCAGTAAGATTATGAAGACGAAAATACTTGGACAATAATGACCTATACAGGAAAAATGACATACAAACTTGCAAATTTTTTCAGAAAGTATAATATCCACACGGCGTTTAAAACTGGAAACAACCTGGGAAGGATACTTAAAAGCAGCACGAATGAATGGATCTTCATTGAACAAACAAGGCGTGTATAAACTGACTAATGAGTGTCAATATAGCTATATAGGACAAACAGGACGTAAAGCAAGAACAAGATTTCGTGAACACATAAGGGACTACAACAAAACGCAAAACGTTCACACGCAAACATAAAGAAAACCGTTAAGGTACTGCAAGTACAACAAAAAGGACGGCGCCTAAATGCTCTTGAAAACATGGAAATATATAAACAAAAAACATTTGAATAATAAGCGAACAAATAAACAACAACTCTGATGCGATATTTGCACCATTAAGGTTTGTTTACAAAAAACAAAACAAAGACGTAGATAAAACGACAGATACCAACATACAAAACAAACCTGCAATACCGCAAAGGCAGATTCGAGATAAAATAAACCCTTTTGGACTCTAACCGCGCGAGACTTTAGGTACCTGTAAGAGGACACTTAATATTTGTTAACATTTACGATTATGCACCAATGCCTGAGTGACCAAAAAACGAAATAAATACGGAACAACAGACATAAACTGAACAGAACGAAAATTGACACTTAATGGGAACATTTATGTAAAGAAAAAACGTTGGGTTAAATGTTTTTTAGGCTCTTGCGTGCACACAAAATTTTGTACACCGAAAATTTTTTCTTGACATACATTAATGCTCATATTTTTTCTATTTTTATTTTTTTTTAATTAAGCTTATATAATAAACAAATTATTATATAAACTAAAGTACGCAGCACTAGCATCATAGGCTATCGGCTGAATGCTCATAATAAACTGCAACATGCAAATACATTTTTTCTTTCGTATCCATATAGCGATACGGCTTAAGGCTCATCTTCTGATGATTTTGCTTATTGTTGATTTGATTATTGGCGTCCCAGAAGTTAAGTTTAAAAGCCCCATTGCATACAAAATATTTGTTTTAATTAATGTTATACGGCGAAAACAAATAAAAATTAAAAAAGTTCAAAATTTTCACAAAATAAAACAAAAAAAATTAAATTTAACGACTCGATGAATTGCTACTCAAGTGTAACTCTATGAAAACAAAAAAAATAAGAGATTTAGTTGTGCGCATTCTAATATATAGACGCCATTTTATTTCATTGCGCGTAATATAAAAATTTTTAAGATTTATCTGTCCACATATTTATATGTTAGTATTTTTTAAGTTGAATGTAAAGCAAAGTGTGATGTCATAATTGCTTTTTAGATTGTCGATTATCAATAAGGATTTTCTGGAATACTGTTCTTTAAACGTTTCACCAAAGTTTTCATTCAAAAGCGTTGAGAAGTGAACTTTATATACATACCTTTGGTGTGCTCTGGATGTCTCGTTACCAGATTGCCATTTTCGTATTTGCAGGAATCAGTTCTCGTCTTGAATCCATTTGTTCGCTGGCATATTTTCTGATTTTCATGCAACATTCCTAACTGCCAACATCTCAAGCTCTTCGCACTAACGTCGTTTAACCTCTCGTTTGGGAGTTATGCCACCAGGCCCGGAGTTTTTTAAACACAATGAATTAATTATTTTAAAACACTGAAACACGACTCCATTTTATTATTTCTTTAATCGAACGGTTTTTTTTTGTGCGAGCGGACGCTGCGATATATGTACGATTTTGCCACAATGAAAGAAGCTGCGAAATGAGGAAATGACTGTCAAACTACAACAAATTACAGTTGAAAGCAAGCGACCGCTCGCTTACCGTTAAGTTTGCGAGAAGAAGCATACGTTCTATTTTTAGCGGTCTTCACGAGCGACTTGAGAAAACAAGCGAGAATTGAAAGCTGGTGAAGACCGTCCGTTACGTTCCACCACTTCACTCAATATTAACAGATACTTCCTAGTCATAGGGAATTACAAATAGCTACAGGCATAATAAAATTCATGCGTAACTCGGAAAATCGGAAATAACATGAAAAAAAATATTAGCAATCGACATTTCGAACTTGACAAATATTTGACTTTGTTTTAAATATATCCTGTGCGTGGAATGTTGTGATTATTTCTGACTTACCCGAATTAAGCGGCGCATGAAATGAATTAAAACTGAATCTGTGATACTAATATTTAAACTGTGGTGAAGTCATGCAAGTGTTTCGATCTTTACTTTTAATATTCTTAAGTTACACATTGATCTTGATTTATTATTGTTACTTAATTTGTTGAGAGTCAAAGTTCCTGACCCAGTACTGGAACGATTAAGTCTCAACTCCAAACCAGCGACACTTTGCAAGACTATTCGAATAAAAACTATATCGAAATTCTCTTAAAAGTTACATATTCAATATAACATTCAACGGCGCATTTGGGAAACACAAGTTGAAGAAGATTCCACTGAAGATATGTTAATATATGTATGACCAAATAGCAATTGAAAAAAATATGAATAGAGAAATTCCAGAAAGTGTATTCCAGGGATGATTAATGAGTTTTTGAAATTTTGTATCAAACAAGTACCTACATTTAAAGAGGCCCTACTTATTTGTATTTCTGAATTTTTTTCTTAGTTAAGTAAAATTCTCTATATAAAAATTGCTTGGTAAAATTTGAAAAAAGGTCATGTCGAAGGAGGAAATCATACAAGTTAATAACAAGTTCTTTACCATTTATGGTGTGCGTTTTTATATTCTATCAAAAACGAAGGGACCTACAGTTTTGTGCCGACTCCGAATTGCAGATGTATTTTATGAGAAGCTTTTTCATGGCAGAAATAACCTCGGAGGTTTGCCATTGCCTTCCCAGTGGCGACCGCTATAAGAAAAAACTTTTTCTATGATTTAGATTTTACTTACCCTGTCTGAGATCCGAACCTCAAACCCAGCGACATATCGAGTAAGAGCACGCACCGCATACACTCAACCACAGCGGCCACTAGTATTGCTGTGCCGAAATATACTGGTAAACTCTGACTTTATTTAGCGCTGAAAGGTCGTTATTTGGTGCCCGGCAAAAGAAAAACACGGATAACTTTTTACCAAGTGAAAGTGATTGAGAAGTTGACTTTAATTGAATTTGTTTGCATTTTTTACAAGATTTTTTTTTTGGAAAAATTAGTAATATCAAATGAAAGAGGACATTTTCACTCATAATCGTACTGCATATAAGCGAAATCTATTCGGTATGTTAAGAGAAAATAAATATTTTCCAAGATCGTGCAAAAAATATCAATAACAATAACTCTCGAAATTTTTCGAATTTCGAAAAATCGTTAAAGTTTTATTTTGTATTTATCGTTTAGAACCAAGAAAACGTTTATTGTACGAGAAAAGCTCAACCATCGAAAAAATGCAGGTACACTTGGGAGATTTTGTCTCTAATGGCAATAAAAATATTTTTGGTGTTGCCATCCGTCAATGGAATCAAGTCTAAAAATCTTATCAAAACAGCTAAATTTTTTGATATACTTATACTCGTATCAGTCGTTTCGTGAACTTTCAGTGAATGGTATCTTTTTTTTTTTTTCAAATTTCGATTATCGGTATGCGATTCTCGCGTCCCGCGCTTTCATTCTATTTATGTAAAACTTTTGAACAATATTTGAATCTGCTATACTATTTTTAAAAATCACATTTAAATAGTCTATTATTGCAAAAGGTAAAATATGCAGCTACAAAGCAACTTATGACCGAATTCAGTAAGCAGCCTCAATCTCTAATAGATACTGTTGCGGTCACTTTGTGAGGATCAGTGCCAATAACGACTATTTAAGTGAACGCTGTCCTGCAAATACCTTTCTGAACGCTTCCAAAGGGTTAACAGCTGTCGATAGCGATTGTCATAGCTGACAAGCGGGAATTTCCTATTTTTTTTCGCTACGACAAAGACCAGCCAGCAAGACGTTTTTTTTTATCGACAAGCATCAGGCGTAAAAATGCCATTTTGCTTGTGCCGAGGTCCTTCGTGAGGTTTTGAAAGCTCTCCACGTCCGCCCTGCAGAGCTATTGGGATGTTGGGATCGGCAGCAATGCGAACCCGACCGGTCATTATAAAATTCGTGGCAAAAGGCCGCACAAGGCTTACATTGCTAGGTCATTTATTAATTGGTGAACCACTAACAGCTCAAATCTATGCACAAGCTAAACCCTCAAACACGAAATTGGAAACCAGATGGAAATTAGTGTCGCGTAATAAAAGTTTATAAAGGACCTGATGAAGTAGTAAGAGTTGCAGATGTTAAAACAGCTGCCGGCACTTAGATTTCTTGCTCCATGCATCGACACAACGATGAAACTGAAAAAGCTGAACAGCAGTCAAATCAAATCAGACGACAGTCCAAGAGCTAAAAACGGAAAACGGCTACCTCCACCTTAACTAAAAGGATGGACCTGAATCAGAAACCACGTAAAGCAGCACGTCAGCATATTTCGCAGTCAGACTTTGCTGTAACTATTACATGAGATCAGAATTAAACTTGTTTCAATTAAGCACTAAAATTAGATGTATAATAAATAACCCTCATGTTAAAAAACCACCGTAACCAGTAAAACATTAAAATTTACTAAATAAAAATAATAAGGATAATCAAGAAAAATCATTGTACGTTTTTCCATAAAAACTGCAAGGTCAGTTTTTTTTTACTATAAGAAATATGTTAAAAACAAAATAAGTATAATTAAATATTATTTTTGATAATTTACGCTCCCTTCTGTTTCTTAGTTGAGCAGAGCTCAACGGGCGGGAGTATGTTCATACTTCACCCAGAATTTCTTTCCATATGTGCATATGTACACATGCAAGCACATATGTTTGTATAAAATTCAAATAAGCAAGATAGCGTTCAATTACCCTACACTACCTTTAATGTAATTTTAAGTTCATCGCACCTACGTACGTATGTATGTTTAATATGAAAGCAAAATTGGCTTGTAAGCTCTGAACGTAAATTGCAATTCAGCACTTTTATTTTGTTTACTAATGAATTATTGTGTAGGTCATATTGATGAATTGCATTTATGTATGTTACTCAATATTGCTAAAACAATTGTCAGCACTTTTATATTGGTTTCTGCAACTTGTTGAATTGCATTAATATTATGCAATAAGGTTAAAATCTATAATTAGCAATAATTTTATATTTAAGTCAATGATTCTTTAATAAAGTTGTGAGGAACTGTAAAACTAAACAAGTGTAAAGTTTACTCCTTATCGCTCTCCTGTGTAACCAACTCCCAAGTGCTTGTGTTACAATCTATAAACTTGTCCTGGTGAACTGCATTGACAAGAGATTGAACAATTAATTTACTAATTGCAACCAAGTCTAAGTGCTTGAGTTGCATATCATCAAATTGTCCTGGTGCTACTGCCTGGACATTCCATCATTAGCCGTTGACTGGCAAATAGCCTTCACACAATCAACCACAGGTTATCTTGGTGAATAACCTTGATAATCTGAACGACAGAATCGGTTCAGCAAACTAGCTGATACCAAACAGTATCTATTAAAACAAATAGATTGAAAATCGGTATTTGGAGCGATTTTGAAATAAGAAATTAGATATTTATGAAAATTTGAAAAATGGGCGTTGCCACGTCCATTTATGAAAAAGTTTCAGTATCTCAATAACAGTGATAGGTATCGTCAAAAAATTTGGTGGACATATTTTCCTTGATATTGCTAATATTATCGTAAAAAATTTTTGAAACCTCGCCCACCTAAGAAACTTAATTTTTATGAACTTATAAAAAAGTCTGTAGGTATCTTAATAACGATGTAAGGTATCAGTCACAAAATTTGGTGAACATATTGTCACCGTCAAAAATTTTTGAAATCGTTTTATAAACAAGGGTTTGCTATTATGTTTTAAAAATGATTTCGGGCAAGTGACCGTCGCGGCTGGCTCGAATAAATTCCAGCAGAGGGCCCCAATTTTCGACCACTTTTTGCAGCATTTGGGGCCGTATGTCAGCAATAATGCGCCAAATATTCTCTTTCAAGGCGTCTTGAAATGGCAAACCAAACTGAGTATAAATCAAGTAACAGCTTTCAAAAAGTTCTACTCCGAAAACAATAATAACTCCTTGAAAACCACGGAGATATTTTTTTCTTCCAACCATGGATATATTATTTCTTTCCTCTGTTGCCTTAAAGGAACTTTATGTATACTTCCCACGCCTTCCACCCTAAAAATTGGATTAAAACGAATTTGAACTTTATTGTTCGATTCTACTTAGTCGGATTGTGGATTCGTAAGTCTACAAAACGATTAAAATATGTAACGGAAAGCATCTTAAAGATGCTTCAGAAGATAAACCCAACAATCCCGAGAGGCGACTGGAGTTTCCTTTGAGTAGAGAAGCCGGTGACGCGCAGCATGCCTTCAGCGCAAGCACTTCTATAGATATGGACATTGTGGAACTTTAGTGTTCGATTCTACTTAGTCGGATTGTGGATTCGTAAGTCTACAAAACGATAAAAATATGAAACGGAAAGCATCTTAAAGATGCTTCAGGTGATGAACCCAACAATCCCGAGAGGCGTTAGCTACGCCAGCGCCGCCAAGGCTACAGACGAGGTTGGACTCACTCGTGAGGAGCTGGGGATAATAGAGGATGCCTTCGTCGAAGAGATGGGGAAGGGCGGGAGAACCAAACTCCAATTTGACGGTATCCACTTTCGGCCAGGGCTCATACTAGTGGATTGTGCTAATGCGGACACGGCTGAATGGCTTCGGCTAACCGCTCCTCAATTGCCTGGTTGGAAAGGGCCGCAGTTATCTACGTGCGATAGGAACAATATACCAAGCATACACATGGTAACGGCGTACCTCCCGAAGGCGGCGGGGGCTGAAACGAAGAAACTGCTCGATCTCGTCCAAAATGAGGGTCTCCACACCAACACCAGCACTCCACACAATCGGGATCGACGACCAATCGCTGGATGCTATCAAAAAGAACAACTGTGTCATAAGGTACAGGTTTGGTAGCATTACAGTGCACGTTCACAAATCACGTGCAGAGAAGATAAAAGCACCTGCAGTTGTCACGAATCCGTGTGATGACACAAAGATACCGGAGGAGGTGATCGAGAAGGTCACAAACAAAGTTGCAAGAAGCGAGGTGGTCGAGGAAGTCAATCTTCAACCTCACGAAAGTGAGGGTTTTGACGACATCGACCTCAATATGCTAAACATTGCGACGGATGACGACTCCGAGAAGGCCGTTCTGTCAGAGATTGACACTCTGAAGACGGACGAGGAGAAACACATCCCATATCCTACCTAATGATAACTAAAACTTTGAAATTCTTTTGTCTTTCAGATTTCCTGACAAAGGATCTGGTAGCAGTCCAAGTCTTGGTCAACATCAACGGGGCCCAAGTTGTAGTAGCCTCATGCTACATGCCAGGAGACGACGCTCTTGCACCACCGGTGCAAATCAATAGACTGGTCAACAACTGCGAGGATGAAACTACCCCTGATATTCGGGTGCGACGCTAATGCGCACCACGAGGCTTGGGGTAGCAGCGACATCAACCAAAGAGATGAGTACGTTCTTGAAATCATTTTTAGATAGACTAGAAATACTAAATGTTTGGAATACACCAACATTCGTTACCCGCACGCGTAAACAGGTCCTAGACATAACTATAGGAAATACTCTGATGAAAACGCTAGTTAAAGACTGGATAGTTTCTAACGAACCTTCCGTGTCAGCCCACAGAATTATTATGTTTGATATTGCAGGAACTGCTCCTCTAAACAGAACATTTGGAAACCCCAGGAAGACCAACAGGGAAAGATTCTACACTACACTGACCCTAAATTCATCCCATTCAGGGCTGAAAGGTAATATCTGTAGTCCGACAGATCTAGAAACATATAGAACAGCCAACAGAGGCCTCCAGACTCTGTGAAGCAATGTCTAAAAGCGGCACTATCCTATCGGCAAGCCGTAAGAAGAGTGATGGAAGTTATACTGAGAGTGAAGGGGAGAAGGTCAAATTACTTCTGAATACTCACTTTCCAGGATTTGTACCTTTATCAGAGGAGATACCGAGTGACGATATAGGTAGAATAAGCAAGAGCAACTGGAAGCTGGCGGACCTGCACAGAGCCGAGATTGAGGTGGGCGATAAATTCTTTTAAACCATTCAAATCACCCGGACTTGACGGAATCTTCCCAGCCTTGATACAGAGGGGACTATACTCCAACATTGGACCACTATTAAAATTAGTAAGAAGCAGCTTGGCACTGGGTTACATACCCAAGACCTGGAGAAGAGCGAAAGTTGTGTTTATCCCAAAGGTTGGAAAGAAGAACCCTCTTCATCCAAAATCCTTTAAGCCGATATGCCTCACATCATTCCTTCTGAAATTTCTTGAAAAAGTAGTGGACAACTACATAAGAACCACAACTCTTGTGAGTTACCCACTGCACGCCTGTCAACATGCTTAAAGGGCGGGCCGCTCTACGGAAACCGCCCTCTATCAACTGACAGGAGAACTCCAAGGTAGCCTGGACGACAGGGAAACAGCTGTAGCTGCTTTCCTGGATATTGAAGAGGCTTTTGATAATACGTCACATGCGGGCATAAACAGGGCCTTATGCAGTAGGGGGATCAACGATACCCTAGTGACATGTATCAGCATGTTGCTCAGTGCCAGGAGAATAGAAATCGACGCAAGCACTGGGAGCAAGATTATAGCCAATACAACAAGAGGCTGCCCACAAGGCGGAGTTCTATCTCCGCTGCTTTGGAACCTTGTAGTAGATGAACTACTTCATAAGCTAACGGAAACTGGTCTTACCTGCCAGGGTTATGTGGACGACATAGTACTATCATGCAGAGGAAAGTTTCTAGACAATCTGTGTGACAGAATCCAAGTGGGCCTTAGTGTTACCAGAAGATGGTGCACTACTGTTGGACTGGGAATCAGTCAATCCAAAACCACCGTGGTGCCATTCACAAGGAACTATAAACTTGATGGCCTTAAGCAGATTCATCTTGACGGAATAAACATAGAATACCAGAAGGAAGTAAAATTTCTTGGGGTAATACTAGATCAAAGACTGCTGTGGAACCCCCACATGGATGAAGTGGGGAAGAAAGCAGTAAGAATCTTTATGGCATGTAAATCCATGGCTGGGAAAAATTGGGGCTGCTCCCCAAAAATACTCAGATGGTTGTACACGGCTATCGTACGACCTACAATCATTTATGCCGCTATTGCTGGGTAAACAGAACACACCAGCAAAGTGCCATTAAAACACCAAACAAACTGCAAAGGCTGGCTTGCGTCAGCATAACAGGGGCTATGCGAACTTGCCCAACGGTAGCGCTGGAAGTCTTACTGGACCTACCACTTCTTTACCTACATATTCAAATGCAAGCGAAGAGGGCCATACTGAAATGACGGGTAACAAAATCGTTAATGAGGGGTTCTTAAGTCGGAAGATGATCAACACTCTAACTGAACGATATCCCGAAGTAGCTATACCGAGAGATACCATGAAACCCGAGTTGTCTCACAAAAAGATTCAAAACCGAATTGAGCAACAAAAGAAGCTGGGTGGGTTTCTCGGAAACCTACAAGATAAACCAACACATGATTACCTGGTACACGGACGGCTCGCTAGCCGAACAGGGCACCGGAATGGGTGTGTATGGATCGAAAACAAAGTACTCGGAATCGATGAGGACACAGATGTCCATTTTTAAAGCAGAAATGTATGCTATATAAAGGTGCCCGTCATTTAACCTCCAGCGTAACTGCCGGGGACGGAATATTGCTATTCAATAGTACAGCCAAGCAGTCATCAAGGCCCTCAAATCTTACCAGATAACCTCAAAACTGGTAACGGAGTGTCTTGATAAGCTGAACACACTTGGTCTTACGAACCGGGTCTGGGTTGTTTCGGTACCAGGTCACGCTGGTATTTTTGGAAATGAGATGGCGGACATGCTCGCAAAAAAGGGAGCAAGGGACACTATCAGCCTTAACGAGGAAAGAGGAGGAAGCCCTCAGTAAATCGCACTGGGAATGCATGGGCTTGTCAAAGAACAACTTGAGAATGATCACAGGAATCCTTACAGGACACTGTAGGCTGAATTATCACCTAAATAAACGGAATTTATTCGCAGGACCGTTGCAGATTCTGCGGGGAAGAGAAATAAACTTCTAAACAAGTCCTGGAGAAGTGCCCCGCATTGATGCACAAACGTCAAAAATGTCTAGGCGAATATTTGGTTACGGACGATTGGATAACTTCCAGAGACTTAGGTTCAATACTAAGATTTATCTCGGAGGTTGGACTAAGGGAAATTCTTAATTCCAAGTAGGGGACACAATAGACCTTAAGGTCGCAGTGCTCTCTCCCTAACAACAATAATAATAATCACATACGAAGCCGAAGTATTAGAAAGGATAGAGCAAATGCTTATAGGAAGAAAGATTACAGCAGAAGTCGGTGAAAACGTGTCTCGACGAACGCCGCAAGGTGGGGTGCTTTCACCCTTTCTCTGGAATCTGACCGTTAATTCTCTCTTGCGGGAGACGGAATGGTGTGCCGCCAGAGTTGTCGCATATGCAAATGGCATCGCCATAGCATACATGGGCAAGTTCCCGCAGACCTTTTGCGATTTGATGCAAGGGAGGAGGGTATAGTACTAGGCGTGGTAGACGAGAACCAGGGAGACGAACCGGTACTGCGGACGCACTGGAAGTGGGTGAGGTCGGAGCTGTCTAGCATAGCAGAGAGAGTACTTCAAGCGAATCCTGGGCCACCTTCATCTTGCAAAGATGCGAGGTGGTTTCAGGGTAATGTAAATGTCGTCGCTTGTGACGACGTCAGATATGCCGATCTTTACAAAAAGGCAGTAGCCATCTTAGGGGAAGTCTATTTGAGAGTGAGGCTCCAGGCAATGGACTTTAAAGACATTCCATCCAGGCCTAGGGCGAGGGTATGGCTGCCAGCAAAACCCGCTGAGCCGGAAAAAATTCTCGCAAATTTCCGGCTTTTCAACCCGGCTCTGCCTGCTGGTAACTGGAAGGTGCTTAAGGTCGATTACACAACAAGGATCCGGAAATAATTACGGAATTAAATGGAATCCGTTTGAATCGAAAGATGGAAGCCAAGTTCCGTGGCGTCACACTAGACATAAAACTAATTGATATCAGAACGCTTATGTGGTCCTATACTATTGTGAAAGGGCCATTGGACAGAGATGGCGTCTGAATCCAAGCGTTTGCCGCTGGATCTATACAGTTAGTGGTTCGACCGATTCTCCTCTATGGAGCTATCGTCAGGTGGCCTGCCTTGAGCAGAGATGCTAATCTAAATCTACTTAGCAAAGCTCCGATCCATTATGATTTGAATGCCTTGAATGTCTCTCTGGATCTTCTACCACTAGACGAAGTGGCAGCTCTTGCCACACTTCGGTTAAGGGAGACATGTCAGTAAATGGGGGTCTAGTCAGGGTTTAGACCTAAGCAATGCTGCTGTATAATACATTTGGAGAATATTCCCTAACTCACTATTGATTATAGCACATTATTCTTTACTGACTGGGAAAATACTTAGGCTTTGTTGTGAATTCTAAGTTGCCTTGTTCTGTTGTTTTGCACAAGTTAAAAATATCAACTTATTGTGCCTCATATTACGTACTGTGAGCTTGTATGTACTTATATAGCAAACTTGATTCTGTTTCGTCTTAAAGGATTTATGTTTTGTCTAGCAATGTTACACGACTATGGCTTTAAAAGATAACTTATCTTTGTGGAAATCTAAAATCCTTGGATGTAGTATTTTTAATTGCCTTGCGGTAAGAAATTGTGTATTTATCTTCAAGCTCATAAAATATAAAACTCCCAAATACCTTTATGAAAAACTACAATTAACTAATTAACTTGGTCAAGTAGACATCAAAGTCTGCTGTGAGGCCCTGGAACTCCATTTCAGAATTTGTAAAAACTTAAATAGTTGGAGTGGCTACAAGAAGGTAATTGACGATTATTTTAACACGGTAAATAAAATGTGATTGCGATTGAAGCCTTCTCTTCTCGATATTTCTGTATTCTCATTTCTCAAAATTCTTTCATAGAAATATTTTCATTTATTTACATGTAAGTACATTGATGTAGCTTTTTTAACACATTCTTGATTAAAAAATTTGGAACCGGTTTTTTTAAATAATTCGAAAATTTGTTTTCCCAAAAATGTCAAAAAATGGAACACCCTAGTATATACATACTCTGCACATATTTCCCTTTGTTTGTGACAATATGCTAAATTAAGCTGTTTATGACTGTTAAATCGGCTGTGAATACTGAATTCTAAGGGAATATGAGCCTTCTTTAATTATCTCTTTCAACAATTTTCCAAGATTTCTACTAGTGATGGGAAGTATCGGGTACTTTCAAGAATCGAGTATTTGGGTATGGATTCTTTTAAGAATCGAGTACATATTTGTACCAATGTTTCGGAATTAAGAATAACAGTTTCGAAAGAAAATTGTCTTTTGTTTTAAAACTTTTAACATTATTTATGATTGAATAACAAAATTTCAAAAAGATGATATAATTCCGATTGATAATTAAATATATGCAGATGATGAATCCACCTTTCCAAAGGTATTCATACGAGAAGAATGTTAGTTCTATTCGCCTTCCTGGAGGTTTTTGGCAAACCCTTCAAAAAGACCTGGGAACCCAGTTTTTTGTGTATACCTAAACGCGTATTTAAAAAAATTAACGAAATTCATTTTTGTAGTGAGCGACCCAACACTAGTACGAGGTACTACTGTTTAAAAAAATATTTGTATACTAGTGAGAATATTATGAAGACTTTTATATTATAAAATACTGATTGACTTTTAATATAATATGTATATATGTGTGTCACTGGTAATAATATTAGAGCGAAAAGCACAAGTTATGGGCTAACCATGCGCTATTCCCAATTTTGGTTTCAAAAAATTGTTATTATTTTTCACTATAGTCATACTTACAATCACTATGACGAATGTTTTGATCGCTCTTTCCAAACCGATGCAATTTTAACAAGCTTGGGTGATGGTGATTATGAGGACCGTGTCTACTTGAAATACGACTGCTTGCGCTATCATAGTGAATTGTCGATGAAGAGGACCTCCTCCTGGCTCCGTGCCATAAATTCGATAAAAATTGTGAACTGGCTAATCGAAGGCTGCTAAAGCTGTTAGTTGCTTGGAGGGTTCCAAAACTTTTGCTAGACATGGGTGAATTTGGTGCTGACGAAGAAGTGATAGTTAAAGTTGGTGGTTTGGCTATAGAATTATCATTAGCCAAATCACCAACAACAGTCTGTCCACTGATCTTTTGTTCATACTCAAGCTTCCTTTGCATCCTTTCATACATTGATCTCTGCTACTCGAGATGAGCGTCCTCTAAAGCAGTAAGTCTCCAAGATAAATCAAGTTTTAAAAAGCAAGTGTCCAACAATAGAATAGCATACAATTTATCAGAAGGTTTGGTAAAAGAAATGGTTATAATTGGGGGCGATAAAGGTTTTATATGCAACCAATTTAAGTCCAGGTTGGAGGATAACACACTTAATGCTTTATTTTCTTTAAGATCGCATTTTGATCAAAAAAAGTTATAATTCTGCCTCGCTCAAAATTGAATGGGTGATGCATTTAATTTTTATATTATATTTACTGTCTGATTCAGTGTTCTTCTTCAAATTTATCAAATTTTTTAATAACGTTTTTTATATAAATATAAAAATATATATAAATATATAAATATAAAAAAACATTTTATTTTTGATGTATTCTAAATGTAAACTTAGTAAATTTGCAATTTTGAATATGTGTAAATAAATGATGATTTATCAAGAACCAGAATCGGGCTGTTAATATTGATTTCAGCTATTTAAAATAATTTTACTGTATACCCATTTGCAGACGTGTTAAATTTTTTTGCCAAATTAAAAATTACTAATCAAAATTTCTGAAATTGGGGATCCCGGGATTTTGTTTTCAGATCTCGGAAAATGTCAAAAAATTACATCCCTAATACTTAAACATAGTACCAAAGAACGTACATAACAAAGAAGTTATATTGGAATATTTCAGCACACCGAAATCCAATTAGATCGAATTAGATTCTGATATCAATATGCGAATGTCGAATTCGTTTCAGTATGGTGAAAAAGGCCGATATGTATTTTGGAACTTGCACCTTCTTTGTAATATGTACACACTTACGTAATATATGTAAAATATTGATAGTACTGATAAGTTCCAATTTTTGTTTCAATTCACGCGACTTCCTATTGGGATGCTCACCAACAAAGTCACCATTTAACTTATTAAACATTTCGCCTCAACAGGAGAGAATTTCGATGCAGCTCGGTTCATGCTTTTACAGCGTTATAACAAGTTAGCAAGTTAGTAAATGAGCTACATAATTACTACATCTGGAGGCGTATCAATGGATAATGTTAAAAAGCTGTATGACACTACACAATAATGTCTATTCTTCTTATTTTTGTTTTATGGCACTACAACCGTGTGTCGGTTTGGGAGACCAAAAAACCTCGCCAGTTTCAGTTTATAACTTTTAAAAAGTTATTTCTTGACTTTTATTTTATTTAAAATAAAATAATCGGTCAACCTTTTATTTTTTTAGCCCGCTAATAACAGTTATACTTGGCTAAATGCATTTGAAAGTCGAAATAAAAGTCTGCTCTTAATAATAAACAAACAGCTCATCCCAATTAAACAAATTTGGTATCAAATGAAATAAGACTGAAATAGCTTTCAAAATGAAATATCTAAACGAGGGATGCCACCTTTTTATATATTTTTTTTAAATGCAATAATATTTTGTATGCCCAAATAAAAGTCCTTGCCAAATAATAAACAAAATTCAAGCCTAATTCAAGCAAACATAACCAATAAAATAGTTTACTCATGCACATTATTTAATTGATAATTAAAAAATTATTATTTAAATATTCAGCCTCATCGGGAATTCATTCAAAAAATTATAAAGTACTTTTACCATTTTTGTGAATAAATATACATTTGTGCCTTAAAAAGCATATCAAAAGATGCTTCGTGTAAAGTTAGTAAAGATTTAGCAAATCCGACATTGTTGTTTTTGGTTGGTTGGTTTAAGTGGATTGCCACCCTAATGGACAAGCAATTAACAAATTTGCCATTTTGATTCCACATCTCGTGCAACCTACATCCATTTGGCGGTTTTTATGAATCGCAGTATATTATGCAAAGAGAGGCGGCTGGACTCTGAAATACTCTGCAGGAATGGTTTGCCAAAGGCCTTTAACCTTATTCTAGCAAGGGCCGGGCACTCGCACAAAAAGTGCTCAACTGTCTCCTTAGAGCCTGGGTCTTCACGGCTGCGGCAAAACCGGTTGAAGGGTATGTCATCCTTTCAGCATGTACTCCTACATGCCAGTGGACAGTTGTGACTTTGTCTATATTGTTGTTGCACTACTCGGCACTTGTGCTTAAGTACTTCTTTAGTAACAAATCTTTCAGGTGCGATCGTGATCCGTAACAATTTGCTTTTGTGACCCGAACACTAAGTAAGGAAAATAGTACTTAAGCTTTGAAATTGAATAAAATCATAATTATAAGTTCCGCAAGTGATTTTCATTTTCAATCTTTTTAAATTTTATAGCAATGAATAGAGAACACAAATAAAAAATGTCATCTAAATTTCGAACTTAAAAAAAAATTTTAGAATATTTTGGGGTATACGATAGCTCATTAAATTTCAGTAAAATAAAGTGCAAATTGCAAGTGTTTACAAATTATAACTGATTTTTTTAATTTTTTCCCATGACGCCCTTTCGCGATTTATTCCATATAAAACATAATCGTGGTTTTTCGTTCTATGGAGAAAACTGAAAGTAAAATTTTTTTTCCAAAATCAGCGATAGGTAACTTGTAGATGCTTCAACCTTGAACTTTATTAGACTCAAATATCATGAGCCAAAAACTGCATATTAAAAATAATTCTAAAAACTGTTTTTTTTTGTTTTAAATTTCGAAATTTTGTTTATTAATTGTACATTTTGTAAATAGTTTAAAAAATAGATGTTTATGGTTTTTCTTAGAGAATGAAAAGTGTTTTACTTGAAAAATAATTTTAATTAATTAGAAGAACAGTAAAGTGCCCAAATCTGTCAATATGTGGTTGTGCTATAATTTGTGAACAGAGTATACATATGTATGTATATACATACGTACTCGTATACGGGTATATCTTCATGTATGATACATATACACATGTACATATGTATGTACAAATATAGGCCAGGCAGAGTCCATTCACCAAAAATTTTACAAATAGTACAGTTTTGCTGTACCAATTTTGTATATACCATTTTCAAGAAAGGAATAAAATATCCATTACGTCCACAGCGCAAAAACCAGAAAATCAAATACATGCACAAAGTCTAAAGAAATCATGGACGCATTTCATTTTAAGAAAATATTTCCTAATTCCGACATTTTTTATTATTTTATACACCGATTTATTCGTTATAAAATTTAATTTTAGATTATTACCATACATTTTACGTTTCAAAATTTAAAAGTGACATAAGTACACCATGTACCACTAACAAATTTTTTTTTTTCAAATAAATATGTGGAGGTTTCAAGGTGTAAAAGAACACGTTTCTGATATTGTACTCAACCATATCTATAATAGGTTATTTTCTGAATGCGTCGCAAAAATAATTTTTGAAGCTCAATATGTGCCGACGTGTAAATTATAGTAGTGTTAAAATTAGATCGTAATATCAATATAATATTAAAATCAGATAAGTAATGAGGCAGTGATTTAAACATAATTGGTTACAAAGTGTCTCATTTTGAAGGCAGTGAATACACAGCAAAAATGCTGCAAGTAGATGAAGTTATAACATGCAGTGGATGGTGTGATTAGGCCTTTTGTTTAAAAGAATAAAATAAAGAAAGAATATTAGAATAAACGTAGTACACTGTTGAATGGATCGGCCACAATCACCACCAACAAATGTCGCTTTTGCCTCGTCAATAAGTCGTGGAATAACTATATGCCTTTACATGAGTTTTAATATTCGACAAAATGTTCTCAAAAGTGCGATCACTAATGTTAACGAGACAGACAGATCAATGCTCCTTCGTATTGGGCCATATTCACTGCTGTTGTATACAATTTACATTTTCTATAGTACATTTTACAGTTTCTGAATTCCAATTATGAAGTATGTTTATGAAAAACATTTTACGGTTACCGAAGTACAATTAACTATTCTGAAGTTCAATTTAAGTTTTCCGAAGCACAGTTCACTGGAGTTCATAAACGGCATCAACAGTCAAAAACTTATTCTCCGCGAAGACATATCGAGGATAACGGAAGGCTCTGAACCCAACGACTGAGGTGAGTCCCTTTTCAGTTTATTATTATTTAATTCTAAAGCTGGGATAAGAAGATTTGTATATTTTTACACAAAATGACAAATTTACATTTACCTACATATTCGAATTTGCATACCGACTGCCACAGCAGTTAAGTGATATACATATATTCTCCCCATACATTAGCACGGTTTAACCATTTGGTCGTAAATAATTGAACAGCTAAGTAGCTGTCAACAGCTGTTCAATTGAATAATTTATTTTTAATCATCGTTTTTGTTTTTCATTTTTAAAAATTTCCGTTATATGGAACTGATATACAACTGATATAAAAGACAATATTTTTACAAATTTAGTGACGAATCTAACACTGTTATTGAGATACAGACATTATATCAAAAGTGGGCGTGGTAAGGCATATTTCAATTTTATAAATATCCAGTTTCTTTGTATAAAATCGCTCCAAATATCAAATTTCACTCAATTTGCTCTAATAGGACCTATTGTAAAAAATCATATTGTAAAAAATCATAGCTTAAGAATTGAAGCGGGCCTATTCAAAACCACCAATTAAGACTAGTCCAATGAGTACTCGGGCAAGCCGGCGGTCAAAATTTAAATATAATAATACAACTTTTCAATTATTTTAAAATAAAAAATACCACAATTTCGTTATTTCTTATTTTACATGCAGAGGTTTGAATTTCAATCCTAAGCAATCTTACAAAATATATAAAATCGTAATTAATTTAAAAGGAAATAGTGGGGTGTTTAACGCTATGCAATAGGAAATTCAACCGATTTTTTTTACCAAAATACCGGATTAACATGTGCTTTAATCAATTGTTTATATTTGATATTAAAATTTTATAACAATGCAAAGTAACAAAGTGTATGTTGGTTTATAAAAAATTTACTAAATTTCTTGCCAAGTAATGATTTACATATATGTAATTGATGAATTTCATATCAAATCCAATATGCGTTGAACCCGACCCCCTCAGAATTTGATGAAATTTTGCATATAGGTACATCTTACCTACCCAAACACAACCTTATTTTTAGAAAATGGATTTTCGAAAAATTGTGGGCGTGGCAAGGTATCGAAATATTCGAAAATATTCGAAAAATTACGATAATAGGTACTTTTAAAGTGTGATTACTACGGAATGGCTTTACCGATTTCAAAGATCTTCATACCATTAGAAAGGTATTGAAATAAGCTGTAAACATTTTTTAGTACACTGAAAAAAAATTTTTTTCCAAAATAAAATTTTAAACTGAAAAAACACTTCAAAGATCAAGCGATTTTGAAAAATAAAATTTTATTTTAGAAAGGTCTTTTTAATATATATAACATATCTGAAAACTAAAATGGGGTGTTTTTTCTTTTTTTTTTTTTAATTTATTTAAGTAAATGCAACTCTTGTTAACTTTTTTTATTTTGATATTATTGTGTGACAAAAAAAGGTACCTAGCTATACTTTGGAAGTTATACAGATTTTTTTTTATTCTAATAGAGTAAATGTAAATGACTTCTTGAATCGAATTTTTTTCGTAATATTCCAACATCATCGTTCTAAGGTTCGTTAAATTATCGTAGCACCGACCACACATTGATACGCAACACTCGCTGTTTTCTATATTACCATTACAGACAACGAATTTAATAACATCTTTATAGTTTCTGAAATTATGTTGACCTTCCATCGATTTCAAACCCGATTTTTCGAACATCAGTTTTACATTCTGATGCAATGTGCACACACAAACATTTTGCTGGTTTCCAACCCCAAGTTTGATACAATTCTCTGGTCGCAACATGGTAAATTTTGTAAATCCTAATTGAAGTGAAGGATTTTTTTTTCTAAATTCATAGTAAGTTTCACGAAGCGATGACAGCATTAGTCTTTTTTGAAGTTTCTCGCGTATGTTTCCTTGTCTTACTACAATTGAGTCCTGTGACCCAGGCATGATTCGGCGGATTTCATCATCTTCATAAAACAATTTTACTGTGTTTAAAGTTTGTTCAGGTAAACTACGTCTGTCCATGCTAAAGCGTTTGACGTCCGAAAACTTTGTTTTATTTTTTTGTATATCTTTGCTAATTTTTATCAATTTGTAAGATAAATCATGCCCAAAAATGTCTTTAATTTCCTTAGATGTCATGGTGTTTGGTAATAGAGATAATATTTTTTGCTTATCCAAATTATTTGAGCAGTTTTCGATTTGATATTTCATGTTCTCCAAAATTTGTTCGTAGTAAGCTTTGATCTTCTTTTGGTCTTCTGATAAAGTTGACAGTGAACCACCTCCAAGTGAATCCGAAATACCTTGCGCAAATTGCTGTGTTTTTTTTTTGCAGTATGCCAAGTCATGTAAATCCTCAATTTCCGTTTCAGTAGAACGCTGATTATCAGCAATCTTGATAGCATCCTTCAGTTTAAAGCGACAATTTTCGCAAATACGGCAACAATGAGTGTTGGAGACTGCTGGAAAATGCTCAGATATCACCGCTGCTTCGTTTAAGCTAATTTTTCGAAGTTTAGAGGAACATTTTGTTGATAGCTACACACATCTGTATTTATTAGTTGATTCCATATCTATTTGTAATTTAAGGAGAAACTAAGCACGAAGTATAACAGCCGTTTAAACACAACTAAAATTTTTATTAGACGAAATTAACGTACGTTCGCTTTGAATTTGCAATGGCAACTGAAACGAATTCACAGAATATCGCTATGAAGCTAACAATCAGGTAGAAATAGTATATACTTAGTCATTAAAAGTTTATTGTACTATTTAACCGAAGGGTGTATGTTTATGTTGTCCAATAGATCCTAGGTACGTTTCGGCACTACTATGCATAGGATCTATTGTACAACATAAACATACACCCTTCGTTTAGATACTATTTCTACCTGACTGTTAGCTTCATAGCGATATTCTAGGAATCTGTTTCAGTTGTTGCGGTAAACAGCACAACAAACAGGTACAAAAAATTATTTTCGCTACTGATTTCATGTGGTGGAAGGTTGATCCGCTGTATCCTTTGATGAGCGGTTAAATTTTTGTGTTACCAAGGTCATTAATTTTATCTTTTGGGAATGCCTGAAAATTTGACAACAAAAATTCTTGTTCGACTCTTAGAATAAAAAAAAATCTGTATAACTTCCAAAGTATAGCTAGGTACCTTTTTTTGTCACACAATAATATCAAAATAAAAAAAGTTAACAAGAGATGCATTTACTTAAATAAATTTAAAAAAAAAAAGAAAAAACACCCCATTTTAGTTTTTATATATATTAAATAGACCTTTCTAAAATAAAATTTTATTTTTCAAAATCGCTTGATCTTTGAAGTGTTTTTTCAGTTTAAAATTTTATTTTGGAAAAATTTTTTTTCAGTGTACTAAAAATTGTTTACAGTGAAAGCTTATTTCAATACCTTTCTAATGGTATGAAGATCTTTGAAATCGGTAAAGCCATTCCGTAGTAATCACACTTTAAAAGTACCTATTATCGTAATTTTTCGAATATTTTCGAATATTTCGATACCTTGCCACGCCCACAATTTTTCGAAAATCCATTTTCTAAAAATAAGGTTGTGTTTGGGTAGGTAAGATGTACCTCTATGCAAAATTTCATCAAATTCTGAGGGGGTCGGGTTCAAAATGTACGTTTTTTTCAGCCTTTGAAATGAAATTCATCATATGCTTTAATCAACTGTTTAGTTTTGTTATTATGCACGGAAGCAATTACAGGTCGGATTATGGGAAATTATTTCCTTATTGGTTTGTCAAAATGTGGCGAGCGATTATAATGCAAAGTGCACGGAAGCTGTATATTAGAGTCCATAATTTTACCTTGACTCGCCGAACGCAAAAATAGAGCCCAGTGTTTGGCCAAGCTTTTACTACCATTTGGGGTGGGCGTCTTCATGTTATAACACAAATGGAGGGACCTACCTACAGTTTTGTGCCGACTCCGAATGGATGAGGTAGTTTATGGGAAGCTTTTTCATGGCAGAAATACCCTCGCAGGCTTGCCATTGCGAGGGATGATTAAGATTTTACTTACCTAGCTGAGATTTGATTCCCAAACTCAGCGGCATATCGTATTATAGAACGCACTGCTATTAGAATTAGGTAGCTCAAAATTTAAAAAAATAAAGCTCATGTCAAAAACATCGCAATATTCGCAATCATTACAATAAACTGAATACCAAAACTTATTCGTTCGGTGTGCGATAACTTTTGCGAGACATGTTTAAATTCTCACTCGGAAATTTACGAAAAGAATTGCGCGCTGTCAATGGTAAAAAACCGAAAATATACAGAAGGTGATGAGTCAATCGTTCTGCGTACAAAAAGCCAATCCAATTAATCAATTGCTTGGAAAACATTAGTAGCCCAAAGCTGCAGTTAGTCTACCGGATATCTACTTTCAAGCACAGATAGTTATCCACAAAAAATATATTTTAATTATATATCAAGCTTCCAATTAACGAGAATAATCAACACTTAAAATAAATGGGACTATTGCGCATATTTATTTAATGCTAGTACTACACAGGGTTGACTTTCCCAACGATCTAAAATCCACTCTTCTAATTTTAATTATCAATGAAGGCATAAAACGGATGACTTGCTTGCATCTTTTTACTCTTAATGATGTCAAAAGTATTTAAAAAGCCATCAAATATACATTATTTAAACCCTATGCAGTTTGCTTTTCGTTCTGGACTTTCTAAAAAAGAAGTCCAGTGGATTTTTCATTGTTTGTCTACATAGGCTTAGATACGAGGGGCAGTTGCATAATTCAGTGACTTTTTAATGAAATATATGGATTTTTGCCAATCCTTTGAAGTGGTCACACGGTTACTTTTATGGTCGAGTGTCAGCAATCGCGCGGATGGCTTTTTCATATACAATTATTCGTGTAAAATGTGATATATCCGCTCAGTTGAGATGCCTACAACCTCAGCCACCTCACACACTTTCATTCTGCGGTTGACCAATATCATTCCATGAATTTTATTGACGACTTTCTTTTTCAAAAAGCTTTGTTCTATGACAACGCTAAGAACGGTTTACTATGGAAAATTTCAATAAAAACTGCAATACGGTACTACATATAGTCTGGATGACTTCGGATTATAAATTTAAAGCGAAATATTAGACGAATCTGCAACAAAAACCCCAGATTCCGTTATATGCAATTATTTTAGCAGACAAGACTTGCCGTTTTTTTACTTCTGGTTACCTTGAAAGCACACCTCCAGAAACTTACAATTTTCGCTAAAATGTCTTTTATGTTTAAAACGAAGCATAAAATAAATGTACGTAATTATCTGATTTTTGTTTTTGTAATGCATCACGTAGGTATAGTTGTAAATTATTTTTAAAAAATATAGAGCTGGGAACGAGAACTTGATTTCAATATAACTGTGCAAGTCGCTACTTTTAATTTGTTTTTAAGGTATGTACATAAATGTGAAGTTTGCCGATTTTAAAATCTGGCAACATTCTTCAATGTTATCCACATAATAAATGGTTTTATACTTAAATGAGACCTTTCTTCTTTTATACAAATGTTAAAAAGAAATTGCATTCATAATATTTTTTTTTAATAAATCCTTTATTGAATAATCATTACTTCCTAAGCAATGTCCACTAACAAATATTTGCATTTAATTTTCAGGAAACAGCTTACATTGCGAAACCACTTGAACTTTATTATTCGTCTCTGTAAGGCATACATATGTAGCTCTGCGCTTCAACGATTCTGATATTTGACGTTGGTAAAGCATAGATTCCAAAAGATACTTTTTTAGCTTTTATCATCCGTGTATAATTTTAGTTAAAAATAAAACAACTTTACAGTAGATAGCAAAACGTATTATTTGTTGGTGGCATTGGTGTTTTATGCCTTATGCAAAATAAAAATGACATCAATTTGTTAACGAATTTTCTACATGCTTGGTGAAGCTGCAGTTTGCTTTTTTTCGAAAAATTTAATTATATAATTTCAGAAAAATTAATCAAGAACTCCAAATGTTTTCTTTCAGCTGTGAAATGGTATAGAACGGTTAAGTGTATAACCGACGACATCCCATATTTTGCCAATGAAGCAGTAAAGAAACGCAATTGTGTGGGTGTGTTTAACGGGACTCGGATGATGGACAGAAAACCAGCGTACACTGAAAAATGATGATATTCTTGCTAGGTAGCATCAAGAACTTTTTCGTAGAAAGGTTGGTAAATACACAGGTCTGCAACGAAATCCTCGTTTAAAAAATGATGTCATAAATGTGAAGCTTTGATACTCTGATTCACGTCTAGATTTTTCGATATGAATTTTTTTTAATGGCACAACGAAGAAACCGGATTGTCTTAAAACCAAACTTGACAAGGGATTTCGGAAAATCGTTCCAAAATTTAATAGATTCCTACCCTGTCGGAAACTTCAACAACAAAAACGTTCATATTTTTTATATTTTTTTCAAGTGTTTTATGTGTAGTTTATTTTTTTTTTTTGATGAACAGAGCCAAAAAATATAAAAGAGAAATTTAAAAATTGTACTAAACGAAATTTGTTTTACATTTTTTAAATGAAATTTAAAAAAATTCATATCGAAAAATCAAGACCTCAAACCTGCTAAACAAGCAACTCCTCATCGCATTGATATTAACGAGCAATGGGATAAGATCTTCCGATCTCTACGTACCGCTGCATAGGAGGTGGTTGGGTACTACCAGCCACGGATAAACAGTTGGTATGACGATGAGTGCCGCGTCGCTGCTGCAGAGAAATATGCAGCATACAAAGCCACCTGTGTGGCCGCTGTGGTCGAGTTGGTAGCGGTGCGTGCTATAACTTGATATGCCGGTGAGTTCGAGGTTCGAAACTCAGTCAGGGCAAGCAAAATCTTAATAATATAAAAAGTTTTTTCTAATAGCGGTCACCCCTCGGCAGGCAATGGCAAACCTCCGAAGGTATTTCTGCCATGAAAAAGCTTCTCATTAAATACTTCTGCCGTTCGGAGTCGGCACAAAACTGTAGGTCCCTCCATTTGGTATAATATGAAGACGCACACCACAAATGGTAGGAGAAGCTCGGCCAAACACTGAGCTATATAGTGTACGCGCCAAAATTATATTATATATTACAAAGCCACCCTGCAGCCAATTACTACGCGTGCAACAGTCGAGCGATACCGGGAGAAGAGAAGGGAAGAGAGACGTATTTTCAAGAAAAAGAAACGACAGGCGGAAAGGCGTGAGTGCGAAGAGTTTGAGATGCTAGCAAGCAGGAATGCGGCCCGAAAATGTTGTCAGAAAATAACGCAGCATACAAGTGGTTTCAAGATCGGATCTGGTTCCTGCAAAGACAAGTATGGAAATATGGTGACGGACGTACAGAAAACACTTGAGGGATTGGTCAGACGAGTACATGCCAGAAGATTGGAATCTCAGTGTACTTTGCCAAATGCTTAAGAGTGGTGATCCCGCTGCTTGCGCCAATTACCGTGGAACCAGTCTTCTAAATATCGCATACCAGGTCCTATCGACGATACTGTGTGAAAGACTTATCTGTCCTTATCAGTGTGGCTTTAGACCTGGTAAATCCACGATTGACCTGATATTCACCGCAACGACTGCGATGTCTTGGTCATGTCGTTAGTATGGATGAGGTTGCTCCGGAGAAAAAATCATTCTAATTAGCACCCATGGGTGTTCAACGAATGCAAGTTCGCCCACGAATACACTGGAAGACCAAGTACAAAAGGACCTGTCTTCACTTAGCGAAGGGGAGAGGGAACTGGCGAAGTTTTTTGGTCTCGGTTCAAACCGACAAACGATTGAAGCACCATAAAAGAAGAAAAAAAATTGTTATCAATTTAAGGCATAGTTTTTTTTAAGGAGGATTTCGTTGCAGACCATTGATATCAGGAATACAATTATTGCTCAATTATGTATTCAGTTATTCAAAAACAAGAATATATTAATTTATTTTCCTGTATTCCGAATAAAAACAAAAAAATATGTTTATTTGTTTAGTTTTAAATTCGGAGAATTTTCTATTGGATATTTGAAACTGATTGATAATTTATCAAATGCACGGAATCGCGGAAATAAACAAGGTCAAATTATTATTTTTTTTTTTTCAAAAACACAGATATTTGAACTAATTTGATCTTTTTTACATATTTAATAATCTTACTGTTCAAAAATGTTAGAAAAAAATAAAAAGTGGAAAACTTAGAATGATAAAAAAAAATTCTCTACATCAACCATGATTAACAAAACAGTAATGCATAAAGAAAATTTTAATGTCCATTAACTTATTAAAGGTTTAATAAATCTTTTTGGAATAATGGTTAGCAAAGATCATTATTACAAAATTGTATATATAATCTTACATTGTTTCGTTTATACCAAGCAATTATATACGCGTCTTTCCAAACTAAATATTATACATATATAAATAATAAGTATTAATATATTTACATTGGAATACAAATATTAGAAATTATAAGATCGATGTGTTTATAAGGATATTGAACAATTAAATGTTAGCCTTATCGATAATGGCATGTTTACGAAATTGCTAATGAAAATTAAAAATTAGTGTACCCCTTCACTTCCGATCTCTCATATATTTTATCATTAAGGCATAAAACATTTTTTTCATGGCTCAACAGTTTTTGCTTATGTTAAGTATGTAAAAGGAAAAACCCACATACCTTTTCAATACTACGACAATATGTTGGCACTGGTATCCGATCGGGATTCAACTCAACTTGCTGTATTATATCATTTATCATTTCAACAAATACCACGGATTGATTTTTCGATAACAAATCTTGGGCAAGCTGTGGAGAGATTTAGAAATATCGACATTCATATATGCATATAATGAAGGCACATGTTAAACAAAGGTTATAAGTGTTGTAGTAGCATATGTTAAGAATTCTTACCAGTTTATTAGCAACTTCATTTGGATTTACGTCGCGTATATCAAATTTAAAAGTTATTGTTTTCGGCTTGTTTTCCATATGGCAATTTATTACAGTTCCATGATCTACACCAGTAACACTTAGCTTTGGTACGCGTTCATTGCCGATTCTGTTACATCGTCTAGTTTTTTGGACACGAGCTGTTAATTTTTCTTCATTCTGTATTTGGGTATTATTATTGTTTGAATTGGTTGTAGTTGAGCTGACACTGACGCTGGCAGTAGGCACTGCGTTTTTATTAGCAAGAGGGTCAGTTGGCTGCTTATTAATGGTTGCAGGATTTAGAAGATCATTATTAGCAACACTTTGCGTTTCCGTGAATGTCAGTGGAGGTTGTGTTGCTGTTGGAGATACGGGCTTTTGTTGCACTGTTGGCGATTTTATTTGATTAAATTGAGATTGTTTCTGCGAATGCATTTGTTGGTTCTGTTGATGGACTGTGGTCTGTGTAAAAGACGGAGGGGATATTTGGTGTACAAATTGGACTGCAGGTTGCATCACACGCTGTGGTTGTAGACTTTGTTGCTGTGTCACTTGTTGCGTATAGGTTGCTTGCTGTTGATAAGGCTGAACTAATTGTGTTCTGTTTTGTTGTTGCAAGACTTGAGAATGTTGTGCCGTTTGCTGTTGTTGAGTTTGCTGCTGCTGAAGAGCACCTTGCTGCGGTAACACCTGATTTTGATGGGTCAATTGTTGTTGATGTGGAACTTGTTGGTGAGCTGTTGGCTGGTGAGTAACAGTATGCTGCTGTTGGGCTATCAATTGTTGTTGCTGTGTAACTAACTTTTGTTGTGTAACTTGTAGCTGTTGTATTGTCTGTTGTATTACATGTTGTTGGTTAATTTGTTGAGCCGCCTGGTGATGTTGTGTAGCTATTTGTTGTTGACCCGCTTGTTGTTGGATAATAGGCTGTACATTGGCTTGATTATGTTTTGCTATTGTTTGAACTATTTGCTGTTGCCGATTCAGCTGCTGCTGCTGCTGTATTATTTGTTGGTGTATTATTACTTGTTGTTGTTGTTGTTGTTGTTGTTGTTGTTGTTGATCTACGAGCTGCTGTATAGACTGCGATTGTGAAGCATTACCCGACCCTGAATTCGAAACGGATACAGAAGCGGTAACTGGTTGTATAATAGAAATTGGCACTTGTTGGCTAATGAAATTTTGACCAGCTGCATTAAATGGTAAATTAGGTTGTGTAGCAGGTGATGTTATGGGTGTGGTAGAATTCTTAAAAGATGCGATCTGAGGCTGCTGAATGAAATGTACTGCTGTTTGCACAGTTCCAGAGGAAACTATTGACTGAGTTGGCAACAAATGTGTATTTTGTTGTTGGTAGTAATTTTGTTGTAAGACTACTTGTCCAGTCGGAGCATGCTGTTGTCGAAACGAAACGGCGGCGGAAGCCTCTGCTGTAGGTTTCTCAGCTGAATTTTCTTGATCAGTCTTTCTAGTTCCATCTATAGTTAAATTTGGGTCTCCTTCACTTAGTGCATCATTTTTAGTATTCAATGGTTGTTTCCATTTTAAATTTTCGTCCTCTTCTTCTGATTCGCCCTCTTCATCTTCCTCTTCCTCTTCTTCAACATTTGGTGGCAACATTTCCCTTTGCTTTTGCAACGCCAATTTTTCCAGCCTTGATTTCTCGTTTTGCAACTGCAACTGAGTTTGCCTTTGCATTCGTTCTTTTACTAAGGAAAAAACTTGTACCTTTAACAAACGCACAACAGCACGCGAGTCTTCTTCGGTAATAATATTCTCCTTAGTCATATCTTGACAAATTTGTTCACAATCGTCTTTTTTTATATCATATTCGAACTGAATAGCCTCATTTTCTTTATGTTTAGAGGAACGCTTTTTTGGATCGAGAAATCGAAGCCGAAATTCTATAATGTTATTTTCAGGATTACTTAAAAATGCTTCCGTTGCGGTTGGCTCTAACCGTATACCAATGTCTTCTTCAAAAAACTCTGAATTTAGTAATTCCTTACAACTCGGCCTATCCTCTTTTTTGAGCTCAATACATTTTTCAATAATTTCACGAACTTTGGGATCTTCTACTTTTGTCATTGCAGCAGGTTTTATACCTGAAATTACTTTCTTGTATATTTGTGCCGGACCTTTGCATTCGCTATACGGATACTCTGACACAGCCATTTCTAACATGCACATACCAAAAGCATAAACATCGACTGACTCGTCATAGTGCTCTTCGTACATTTCAGGTGCCATGAATTCAGGTGTTCCAATCACAGATTTGGCATGTGAACGATTTTTCAATGTTGCTAATCCCAAGTCCCCTATTTTCACACTTCCCGTTGTGCCGGTTATAAATATATTATCACATTTTAAATCACGATGAATAATAGGCAATGGACGAGTATGCAGAAAATGCAAACCCTTCAATATTTGTCTACACCAAGACTTCAGTACTTTTGGATTAATCTTTTTAAATCGTTTAAGGTATCTATATAAAAAAATATGAATAAGAATTTATAATTTAGTAGTTTTTTTACTCATTTCTTACGATTTCAACGTTCCTGAGAGCATTAGTTCTGTGACTAGAACAATGTTCTTTTTCCGACATACTGAGTTTTCCCAGTATGTGTAAAAACGTACTATATTTGGATGTTGCAATTTCTTTAACATGTCCGCCTCTTCACGAAAACGAGTACGTTCACTCTTTTTGACTTGTTTTTCCTAATAAATAAAACAAAGCTTTAAAAATTAATTAAATTTAATCTATTTGTAAGTTATTTGCGAACAGCCTACTATACACCACGGATTAAACTATCATAGAACTGTTTGTGTATCGTCTGATATGATTTTAAATATGTATGTACATATTTTGTTAAAATAACATTGAAACTAAAACTATTCAAAACATCAATACAAAGAAAGTTAAATAAACAAATATATGCGCAAAGATTATAGTATTATTTAATTCCTGGTGTATAGTAAATTTCTGCAATAATAACATATTGAATGCATATTTATACCAGGAGTTCACACCATGCAACCGCTACACCAGTTTCGGTATCCAATCCACGATAGACAGTTTTAAAAGAGCCGCGACCCACTTCCTTATTGTATTTAAAAAACCGTCCACAAGGAGACATAGCTACTGGTTCATCGTCATCATCTTTGTGGGTGATTTTTGTTGTTGTGATTGTGGACTGAGTAGAAGTTGTAGTTTTCGATGTAACTGCTTGTGTCACTTCTTCTGCTGTTGATGTTATGATGGGGATCGGTACTACATCTTCTAAGCTTGCGCGTTCTGCGCTTTGCAAAGTCGCCTTCTGTAGTATACTACATTCAGCTATATGCTCTTCAATCTTTTCTTCTACCTTAAACCCTACACGCTTCCCGGTTGAAGTTGTTGTAATAGTATTTACGTTACCAAATATATTCGGTTCTTTGGGTACTATATCAACGTTTTTTGAACTATGCGATGTGGATTTTTTAGAATCTGAATTGCTACTACGGCTTGGAGTGCGAAATTGCTTTTCTAAGTGTTCAGCTTCCCGTGATAACATTTCAATATTATCATCATAGTCACGTGGAAATTCCGTTTCAAACTCAAGATAATTCGTATTGATATTTCTCGCGGACTGTTCGACGTTTTTTCGGATAAAACGCATTGGATTGAACCTTTGAACCGCGGTACAAAGCGGTGGCGCAATAAGGGCGGTATCTGATGAAGTAGTCATTAAAAATGCAGAGGATCTCTGTGATCTATCTACATTCAAATCCAGTTTTTGGGCCATTTTGTTTGATTTTTCTTTGCTGTCTTCAAAAGAAATAGTTCCTACACGTCGTGAGGCGGGAGCTGATGCAGTATCATTTGCTTTCTTCGTGTCATCCATAACGCACCCAGCTTGGTTTTTAATCACTTTAGTGCAATTGTGTTCAAAGGTGTTTATAATTGAAAGTTCTTTATCTCTTTGGTCAAAACTATTGATTGACAAATTATCTAACGGATCAACCAATTTGTCCTTCTTGCCGGCATGAATTTTGCGTGTTGGGCTTCCTATTGACGTAAAAGATGTCGATGAAAACAAAGCTGGAGATTTACTACTGGACGTTGATGGCGATATAGGCGAGTCTGATAAAAATTTGTGTGATGTAAAAGTCGGTTTAGCGCCACAAATTAATGACTCTTCATGCAAAGTGTTGGAATGCACTACTGAATGGAGACAAGCTAAGCTTTGCGGAGGAAGAATTTTAGAGTCTCTATCAAATTTATTGTTTCTAGAATTTTCGGTAGCTATATTATAACATCCAGTAACTGATCTGTTGCAGCCAGCTATATTCTTACTCGCCACAAACCTGCTGGATGTACCCGACTTAATTATTTGACTCTGTTCATAATTGGTAGTTAATGAACTGTCTGAAAACTCTTTTAAAACCCTGTTGAAAATATTCTGACACTTTTCTGCGTGCGATACGGTTTGTGTTTTCCTCCAGCGATGTAAAAAGTTTGATGACGAGGAACTTGATGGTTTTACAGATACTGTTTCAGACTGTTGTTTGAGTAGTTTATGAGATTGGTGATGGTGCGACGAATGTTGTGCTGAATACCGATGTGTATTTTCTACATTATCAGATTTTTGACTACAGCGTGGGTAACCGTTTTTCTTTCTAAACGAACTTTTTACTTGCGAATCCGTGGTTTGCTGTGATGATATTAGTGACGCTTTCTTTGTAGGTTTTCTGATGTCAACTTTCTTAGTAATACTTGAACTGTTCTCAGTCGTAAAACTCCTTAAACAAATACAAACATGATAATAACTTACAAAAAATAGCAACATTTAATTTGTAGTAATAATTTAGTTCGCATACACAACAAAAAAAAATATTTGCAACTTAAACTTTGTAGTGAGGGCTGTACCAAGCATGAAGCATGCAGTGCAATATATAATTTGAAGTACCTAAACCCCAAGAGAAAAAATATAAAAAAATATTGTAAATTTAAAATTTAAACATCTATAACTATTTCCGATAATCTATTCGCTTTCCGCACGAAAATTTTAAATAAATAGAAAGGGATACGAAGTGTTTTAGCTGGTTCTATACATCAAAACGACTTGAGTTTAACCCTACCAAATATAACCGTTTCAGGAGAAAATGGAAGAATACTAATTGATGATTTGCCTTGCACAAAATAAAGCACACTGTTCCCTTTTAAACGTAAAATAACTGATCAAAATTTATAAATCGCGTAAAATATTATAATTAATCTATTTTCAAATATATATATGTATATATGTAAGGTGATAACACTGAACGTCTGTCGCATGTGGCAACTTAATTGAGGGAGCAAGTTCTAGCCGAGTCACCACGAGAGTCAGTCAGACATTTTTCTTGAACATTAATTTAATTGTACTTTTTACTTATGTATATCTCAAATACATTTTAATAATAATAATTCACACCATCAATTATTACATGGGGGCTCAACCGTTTTGAACGTGCGCATATTGGAAACTGAGTAGAATGATTCATTCCGCGAAAAAAGGAAAGCCGGCGCAAAAGAAGATCACAGAAAATAAATTTGACATAGAAAAATCTGGTAAAAAAGGTGAAATAACTCAGAGAGGAGGCAGAGCAGGCGAAGAACGCGGTAATCGAATTTTAAAAGAAATAGAACACAGCAGAAAATTTGAAACGGGAGAAGCAGAGGTTGCAGTAGCAGCAGAAACAGTGGAAATAAAGCAATTCAGTGAAATAAACAGCAGAACCGAAGCTAGAAGCAGCAGAAAATTTGAAACAGCAGAAGCAGAGGTTGCAGTAGCAGCAGAAACAGCAGAAATAAAGCAAATCAGCGAAATAAACAGCAGAAAATTTTAAACAGCAGAAGCAGAGGTTGCAGTAGCAGCAGAAACATCAAAAGCAGTAGATTTAGAAGAAGCGAACGTAGAAACAGGAGCCACGATAAACGAAGTCGAAAGAGAAATGGCAACAAACATAGGTAACGGCGATTTCAGCGAATTCATCAGAGCGTTGACAGAAAGTATTGAGCAAAGCGGCAGAAATAATGTAACAGTTGATAATTTTGCAAAAGTAGTGCCAGAATATGACGGCACGTCAATCCATGTACGTCAATGGCTCAGCAACTTTGACGAAAATGCAGATGCATATGGTTTTAGTGTGAGACAAAAATATGTCAACGCTCGCAATAAGATGAAAGGGACGGCAAAATTGTTGTTAGAAACAGTGACGGTTTCAACCTACGAATCATTATGCGAAAGAAACAATCAGAGAATTTCCATGAATATGTTTTAAGTATGCAAAAAATTGCTGCAATGGGAAATGTAGAAGAGGAATCAGTTATAAAATATATTTCTGATGGTCTGCAATTGCGTGATGACCTGAAATATCCTCTTTACAGTGCACCAACATTTAAAGAAGTTAGTTAAGCGCTATGAATTGGTAGAGTCGTTGGGAAAAAGCTACATACCAAACAAGCGTCAACAGGTATCACAGTACGAAAATAACCAAAACAAAGGAGATAAGGGTGGTAAAAGAAGCGAAGGTAAGCATTGCTTTAATTGTGGTTCGGCACAGCACAAGCGAGCAGATTGTAAAGAGCCAACAAAATGTTTCAAATGTAATGGCTCAGGGCATATTGCTAATAATTGTGTAGAAGCTAAAAAGAGCATTAATTTAGTAAGCCAAACTCGAGGTAAATTAATGAAAATAAAACAAATTGTAACCAAATATACATCGGCACAACGAAGAGAGCTTTAGGAACGAGAATCAACGAACACAAGTCAGACGCCAAAAACAATAAAACCACCACAGCATTAGCACAACACTTGACCAAAAATAAACACACAGCTGATTTTGATAATTCATACGTACTAGACATGGAGAACAGGATGAAAAGAAGGATGACGCTGGAAGGGCTACGCATACAACAACACATAGAAAAAGCAATGAATTTTAAAGAAGACGTAGACAATATAAATTGTGCATACGCTTCTGTTATCGCACAGAAAGTTCGACCGACTTGACGATGAAGCAGTGTTCAAATACAAACAATTTTTTAAATATTATATTATGTTGTGATATGTAATTGTTCTAATTAATGTAAGTGCAAAAAAATTGCTTGTTGTTTGTTATTATTGTAGTTTGTTAATGTTTATTATATTTGTAATAAATAGACTCCCTGAGGAAGACGCGAATATGCGTCGAAACGCGTAGGAGAAAAAGTTAAACGTTTGTTAAATTTAAAATAACCGGCCGTAAAGCTCCATTTAAGCATTGATTTAAACTTAAAACTTGGCCCATGAAAATATTATTATCAAACAGTAATGAAATTTCGTGCATTGTTGATACTGGAGCGGATGTATCGTTGATGCGAAAAGGCAAGTATGAAGAAAAATTTGGCGACTGTGAAATGGGCAAAAGTTTTGCAAAGCTGTATGGTTTGGGAAATATTGCCACGCCAGTAATGGGCAAGTTCGAAGCGCAAGTGGAAGTAGACGGGTTAAGCACACGACACACATTTCTAGTTGTACCAGATACGAAAATAAATGTAGATGCGATTATTGGTTTCGATTTTATACAAAAGTTTACCGTCATTTTAAATGCAGATGGATACAGTTTTGTGCAGCCGGCTGAATGTACGAATGCAGAGCAGGTGCAAAACAATATTTACAACGTTGTTGAATGTAAGGCAGACGTTGATGTAGAGTCGCAATATAAAGCAGTAGTTACGCGGTTAATCGAAGATTATAAACCATCGGATGTCACATTGCATTGCCCAGTAAAGCTGAGCATCATACCCAGTGGTAGAAATATATCATTTCGCGAAAGCCCTAGTCGCTTGCCGGAGGCACAGCGGGAAGTGGTCCAGAACCAGGTCAATGAGTGGTTAAAGCAAGGCATAGTGCGGGAGTCAAATTCAGAGGTAGCTAGCAAGGTAGTGTTGGCAAAAAAGAAAGACGGTTCGTACAGGTTATGCGTTGATTTTCGCAAGCTGAATGCTTTAGTACTGAAAGACAGATTCCCCGTACCAATAATAGAGGAAGTTATTGAAAAATTGCAAGCTGCTAGATACTTTACCGTCATGGACCTGAAGAATAGTTTTTTTCACGTTGAGGTTGAAGAACAAAGCCGCAAATATACAGCGTTCGTGACCAAGGAAGGGTTGTTTGAATTCAACAAAGCACCTTTTGGTTTTTGCAACTCCCCAACGGTTTTCATACGATTTATAAACTACGTTTTCAGACAGTTAATAAACGAAAACATAATGGAGATATACGTCGATGATATTGTAGTCTTTGGACAATCGTCTGAGCAATGTTTGGAAAATATGCGAAGAGTGTTAGCGCAAGCGCAAAAGTTTGGTCTACAGATAAATTGGGCAAAATGTAAATTTTTAAAAAAGAAAATCGTTTTTCTGGGCCATGAAATCGAAGATGGGTTTGTATGGCCGGGACAAGAAAAAATTAAAGCAGTAAAAAATTTCCCTTTGCCGAAAAACGTGAGAGGAGTACAGGCTTTTCTCGGGCTGACGGGATATTTCCGCAAATTTGTGCGAGACTATGCGATCTTAGCTAGGCCTTTAACGCAGTTACTTAAAAAAGATGCCTTGTTCAAGATCGACACTGAAGAATTGCAAGCCATAGAGAAATTGAAGAGGACATTAGTACAAGAACCGGTACTGAAAATTTTTAATTATAAAGTAAAGACGCAGTTGCATGTTGATGCATCCAAGAATGGATTTGGCGCAACGCTTGTTCAGCAACATGACAAAAAATGGCATCCGGCATATTTTTATAGCAGGAAGACGACGAAGCAGGAGGAAGCACTGCATAGTTACTTCTTAGAAGTAAAGGCTGCTTACTTAGCAACAAAGAAGCTGCGTCACTACCTTTTAGGTATGGAATTCGATTTGGTAACCGATTGTGCAGCATTCAAACAAACAGCAAACAAGAAAGACGTACCTCGTCAAGTCGTTCAGTGGTTGATGTATTTGCAAGATTTTCATTCAATATAGAGCATCGCGCAGGCAACAGAATGAGACATGTAGATAGTTTAAGTCGGTACCCCGTGATGATTATAACATCTGAGATACACGCGCAATTTCGGCGAGCACAAAAAGAAGACGATCAGTTGGCAGCAGTTATTGAAATTTTGAAACATAAGCAGTATGCCGACTACATTTTCAAAAATCAATTAATTTACAAACAGATAGATGGACAAGAACTGCTGGCAGTACCTAAAAGCATGGAAAGAGAAATTATCAGAAATGCGCACAATTTTGGTCATATGGGCGTCAAGAGTATTTTATACCAGAGTTGGAACGCAAAGTAAATCAAATAATTTCAAACTGCATAGAGTGCATAACGCATAATCGTAAGTTAGGCCGGCAAGACGGTTACTTACACTGTATCGACAAGGGTGACAAACCGCTTTGCACTCTACACGTTGATCATTTGGGAATGTTAGACACAACTTCGAAAAGCTACAAATACATATTTGCGATGGTTGACGGATTCTCAAAATTCACTTGGCTTTACGCAACAAAGACAATAGACGCGTTATATGTTTTAAGACACTTAAATTCTTGGGTAACGATCTTCGGTAGTCCGCAACGAGTTATCAGTGACAAAGGTGGAGCTTTCACGTCGAAGCTATTTAAAGAATTCTGCGAAACGCACAAAATTTAACACGTCGAAACAACAGCTGGTGTACCCAGGGGTAACGGCCAAATCGAGAGGGTTAACAGAGTAATTCTTTCGGTTTTGGCAAAAATGTCAGCAGCAGACCCAACTAAATGGTACAAATATGTATCACAAGTACAACGAGCAATTAACGCGCATGTACACTCTTCTACAAAGTTCACTCCATTTGAAGTTATGTTTGGGATAAAGATGCGGAATGAGACGGACACGGACTTACTAAACATCCTAAAAGACGAATTAATAACTTCCTTGCAGGAAGAACGCAACAGCATCAGGCAAGAGGTCAGAAATAACATACTTAAGGCACAAGAGAACTACAAGAAGAATTTTGATCGAAAACGCAAAGGGCAGCATGGCTATCGGCTGGCAGACTTAGTGGCTATTAAAGTTACACAGTTTGTAACCGGCAAAAAATTGTCGAGTAAATACATCGGTCCTTATGAGATTATCAAAGTTAAACAAAATGGAAGGTACGACGTAAAGAAAGCTGCCGAATTTCAAGGTCCAAGACAAACGTCTACAAGCGCGGACAATATGAAACTTTGGCGTTACATTCTATGTGAGGACGATACTGACCAGGACGACGATAATGCGGAGTCATCTGAGGCAGATGATTTGCAGGAAGGCCGAGTGTAAGGTGGTAACACTGAACGTCTGTCGCATGTGGCAACGTAATTGAGGGAGCTAGTTCTAGCCGAGTCACCACAAGAGTCAGTCAGACATTTTTCTTGAACATTAATTTAGTTGTACTTTTTACTTATGTATATCTCAAATACATTTTAATAATAATAATTCACACCATCAATTATTACATATATATATATATAAATGTATTTATTCTTGTAAATCGTACATGTTGTTGAATAGCTGGGAAATGAACTAGCTAGTCGTCACGTGAAAATCGAATTACGACATACGTGTTCGTCTAGTTTGTATCGTAATTCGGTATGATGACATACGTGAGCGAAAATAGACAAAAATTTCAAATAATGTAATTAAATTCAACATGTATGTATGTATATTTTAAACCACTTCACATATTTTAGGACCAACAATAATAAATAAAACGCAGCACAAAAGAAGATGATGGCGCAGTTCATGTGCAAAAATTTTATACCAAACTCAGCACCCAAAACTATGGAAAAAATATGGTTTAATTATTCCAAAAAAAAACAAAGTTCGTAATGTGTTAGGTGTTTTCCGTATAAATTCGGGGCACAATTTGCTTTCCATTTCCTTTAATATGGCCGATGTCAATTTTGAGACGGTACCTACTCTGACACATACCAATTAAATAGTCGCTACCAATCGTATGTTGATAGCTAGCGCTAGCGGGGTTGCAGCTGACATGATGATTGCTCCTGTCTCGAAGCTATTTACGTACATTTATTTCATCAGCTTCACTATCACTGGGACTTAAATGAATTATTAAGTTCGGATCCATTTTAATTTGCCGCTTTATTTATTTGATTTTATCTTATTTTGACATTTCTATGACCGAGGTCAACAAAGCACGCCAGCTGTGCCTATATCTTGCTAACTGGCGCCAATTGGAAAAACCAAGGGCACCCAAGACCTTTGCCGCTTGGTCTTTCCAACGTAGAGTAGGCCTTTTCTTTCCTCTTCTACCACCAGCGGGTACCACGTCGAATACTTTCAGGGCTGGAGCACTTTCATGTATTCGAACGACATGACCTAGCCAGCGAAGCCGCTGGATCTTTGTTCGTTGCACTATATGTATGTCGTTATAATGCTCGTACAGCTCATCATTCCATCGTACGTTGTCGCAAAGACGCAAAGGCGCAAAGGTCCATAAATCTTTCGAAGAATCTTTCTCTCGAACACTCCAAGAGCCCTCTCATCTGATGTTGTCATCGTCCATGCTTCTGTGCCAAACAATAGGACGGGCATGATGAGAGACTTATAGAGTAGGGTAGGTTTTTGTCCGTCGAGAGAGGACTCTCAGCCTACTCAGTCCGAAGTAGCACTTGTGGGCAAGAGAAATTCTGCGTTGGATTTCAAGGCTGACGATGTTATTGGTGTTAATGCTGGTTTCTTAGTAAACGAAGTCCTCTACTTTTTCAAAGTTATAACGGTCAGATGTGATGTTAGACCACAGTCGTGAATATTTTGACTGTCTATTTGATGACAGGAGATACTTCGTCTTGCCCTCGTTTACCTCCAGACCCATTCGCCACGCTTCTCTATCCAGTTTGGAGAAGGCAGAACTAACTGCGCGGTTGTTAAGACCAATGATGTCAATGTCATCGGCGTACGACATCAGCTGCACACTCTTATAAATACGGTGCCTAACCGATTTAGTTCTACGGCTCTAATTACACTGTCCAACAGCATTTTTGGAACAGAATAGCGACCCCATAATTCTGAAAGGGTATGTTGAGTAGATCATTTTTGCAGACCAAACTTATAGTCCAGCACGTCTGAGTTTTTTTTTACAGTGGGTCAAAGTTTTCATTTTTTGGTCGAAGGGAGCATTATACTATATGAAAAAAATGTTGCAAGTTAATGTCTGAGAGAATTCTTATGGTCAGAGTTGTATTGTGGAATTGTATGAGGATTATTTTTGTGGAAGATCTTAACCCTCTAACTGGTCTCTTTATGGGTCAATTTGACCCTTTTTTTGAGAAAATCAAAAAATATCCTTTAATAAAGGACATTTAAGGATTAAAATATTCTACGAAAATGTTTGGCAGAAAATTTCAGTGGGGGTCACCAAAGACACCATTGTTGTAAATAAAGCTCTTTACGATTAATTGGCAAAATTACAGGCCAACATATACGAAGCAGGTGAAACACTGTAAAAAAACTGAGACGTGCTGCTTTCGGTTGAATATTATTATTTTTATCAGCACACATTATCTGATATAATAACAATAATTAAACTTTAAATATTAAGAAAAAATAAGTACCCGTATTCACCTTCCACTTATGAGCAATTTTATAAAACAAATAAACAAACTTTACTGAATGTTGCGCCAAATTCCTATGAAACAGCTGATGCTGTGTGCGTTCAGTGGACTTAGCGCGCGCTTTTTTGACAACTATGGACTTAAGACTTTTGCTTACCAACACTATACAACTTAAAAAAAAAAAAACAATCCCTTTTTTGTTTTTTAACCCATGTATTTTCGAATTATCTTTCGAACTGCATCAAAATCTCATTTTGGAAAAAATGGACTTAGGCACTTTGCACCCTTAGCCAGCGATGTACTACATTAGGCATATAACTTTTCAACTTTTTTGTGGAAAATATAAATATACATGACATTATGCAAGGGGCTGTTACGTATGTTCAAAACCAGAGTGTGACAAAATTTTCTTTTTTAAATTTTAAAATTTAAACACACTTACAAATATACTTCATACTTTGTCATAAGAACTTACTTACTTACTTAATTGGCGCAACAACCGCCTAAGCGATTTTGGCCGAGTTCAACAAAGCACGCCAGCTGTCCCTATCTTTTGCTAACTGGCGCCAATTGGAAATCCCAAGTATAGCCAAGTCTTTTTCCACTTGGTCTTTCCAACGCAGAGGAGGTCTTCCTTTTCCTCTGCTACCACCAGCGGGTACCGCGTCAAAAACCTTCAGAGCTGGAGCTATTTCGTCCATTCGTACGACGTGGCGTACAGCTCATCGTTCCATCGTACACGGTATTCGCCGTCGCAAAGACGCAAAGGTCCATAAATATTTCGAAGAATCTTTCTCTCGAACACTCCAAGAGCTCTCTCATCTGATGTTGTCATCGTCCATGCTTCTGCGCCATACAATAGGACGGGCATGATGAAAGACTTATAGAGTATGGTTTTTGTCCGTCGAGAGAGGACTTTACTGTGCAATTGCCTACTCAGTCCGAAGTAGCACTTGTTGGCAAGAGAGATTCTGCGTTGGATTTCAAGGCTGACGCTGTTATTGGTGTTAATGCTGGTTCCTAAGTAAACGAAGTCCTCTACTTTTTCGAAGTTAACTGTCAACAGTGATGTTTGATCCCAGTCGTGAATGTGCCGACTTTCTATTTGATGACAGGAGATACTTCGTCTTGCCCTCGTTCACCTCCAGACCCATTCGCTTCGCTTCTCTATCCAGTTTGGAGAAGGCAGAACTAACTGCGCGGTTGTTAAGACCGATGATGTCAATGTCATCGGCGTACGCCAGCAATTGCACACTCTTATAAAAGATGGTGCCTGACCGATTAAGTTCTGCGGCTCGAATTATCTTCTCCAGCATCAGGTTAAAGAAATCGCACGACAAATAGTCACCCTGTCTGAAACCTCGTTTGGTATCAAACGGCTCGGAGAGGTCCTTCCCGATTCTGACGGAGCTGGTGGTGTTGCTCAACGTCATTTAACATAGCCGTATAAGTTTTGCCGGGATACCAAATTCAGACATTGCGGCATATAGGAAACTTCTAACCTATCGGCCCGGGGGGCTTTGTTGTTCTTCAGCCGTGCTATCGCTTTCCGAATTTCGTCACAGTCGGGTGATGGTACATCGCGTCCATCATCATTGATTGGGGATTCGGGTTCAACATCTCCAGGGTTGCAGTTGCTTCCATTAAGCAGTGTGGAGAAGTGCTCCCTCCATAATTTAAGTATGCTGTAGACATCAGTTACCAGGTCGCCGTTTTCATTCTTACAGGAATTCGCCCCGGTCTTAAAACCTTCTGTAAGCCGTCGAACTTTTTGAAACAATTTTCGGGCGCTTTTCCTGTCGGCCAGCATCTCAAGCTCTTCGCACTCACGCATTTCGGCCACTCTCTTTTTCTCACGAAAAATGCGTCTTGCTTCCTTCCTCAACTCACGATAACGCTCCCGCACAGCTCGCGTTGCGCCCGATCGTAGTGTGGCCCTGTAGGCAGCGTCTTTACGTTCCGTAGCGGCGCGACATTCCTCGTCATACCAGTTGTTCTTTCGGGCTCGCTGAAATCCGATGGATTCTTAAGCGGCGGTATGAGACAGCGAGAAATATGGTTCCACTGCTAACTTCTGTAATAGTAACTCTTGGTCTATAGTCTCAAAGGCTCGTTTGAGATCTAGCAATTATGTATTTGCTTTTGCTTAGTTCTTCTTTCCAACGAGCTATCACCAAATTTAAAGCAGTCTCACAGGAGTGTTTTTCCCTGAATCCAGACTGTTGTGGTATCAGTAAGGAAATTTACTAGTTGATTCTTTACTACGGTTTCTAGTATTTTTTCATCATTTGGCAGTGTATTAATTGGTCTCATTTCTTCCGCTCTGATTGTATTCATTACCTTCTGAATTGGCACTATAATTGACATGTTCCAGTGCGCACATTTAGGACACTGGATTTGATTTGGTGTCTTACTATCTGGAGACAGCCACGTAGCCTGATGAATCTTTCGTCGTGGAAACTGAATTTTCCGACTGTGGAACCAAAGATGCCCTCCTTGCCCACCTTGGCATTGAAGTCGCCAAGCACGATTTTTATATCGTGGTGGGAGCACCGCTCATACGTGCGGCCAAGGAGATCGTAGAAGCGATCTTTGGTCCCATCGTCCTTCTCCTCCGTCGGGGCGTGGGCGCAAATTAGGGAGATGTTGAAGAATCTCGCCTTGATGCGGATTGTGGCGAGACGCTCGTCCACCGGAGTGAACGACGGTACTTTACGGCGCAGTCTCTCTCCCACCACAAATCCGACACCAAATTTGCGCTCCTTTACATGGCAGCTGTAGTAGATGTCGCAAGGGCCTATCACTTGTTTCCCTTGCCCCGTCCATCGCATCTCTTGGATGGCGGTGATGTCAGCCTTTGCTCTGCTGAGGACATCAACCAGCCGGGCAGAGGCACCTTCCCAATTAAGGGTTCGGATATTCCAGGTGCATGCCCTCAAATCATTGTCCTTTAAACGTTTGCTGTGCTCGTCATCAAAAAAGGGGGGTCTCATCCGATGCTTTGTTTTGTTTTTCATTGGATGTTGGTTTTTACGTGGCGGGTTCCAAGCCCTGCGCACAACCCATTGCTGGGGGTTAAAATTTTATATTCGTTTATATAGCGAGCCGCTTGCTCCAAGACAGACGCCCGCTTGCAGCCGCACCTCCTGGTGGACAGACGCTGCGGACTTTAGTGGACCCTTAAACCGAATATGTCGGAGTGGCTCCGCTAAAGCTCCCTCTCTATTAGCCGTGACCCATGGCTCCACACGGGTTGGTTACCGTATCTCGCACATGGGTTGCTCACGTTGCCCAGGGGGCACGAACGTGGACGTTAGAGTAGGGATTGAGTACAGCCGTGCAACTGTAACCGCATACCCAGAAGCACCACTGCACCCCATTACACCCCCTCATCCCCTCGTCATAAGAACTTGCTCATGTATAATTGTAGAAATTCTACAATATATATATATATATACTTTTGGCGCTTACACTATATAGCTCAGTGTTTGGCCGAGCTTCTCCTACCATTTGTGGTGTGCGTATTTATATTATACCACAAATGAAGGGACTTACAATTTTGTGCCGACTCCGAACGGCAGATGTATTTAATGAGTACCTTTTTCATGGCAGAAATACCCTCGGAGGTTTGCCACTGCCTGCAGAGGGGTGACCGCTATTAGAAAAAACTTTTTCAATGATTAAGATTTGCTTGCCCTGACTGAGATTCGAACCTCGAACTCACCAGCATACCGAGTTATAGCACGTACCGCTACCAACTCGACCACAGCGGCCACTAGAAACTCTCCAATAACAGCTAGAAATTCTCCAAAAATTTATGTGCCTTTTGTAAATACATACATATTCATAGATATAAAAATATGAAGTGTATATCAATGCCAGTTTTTATATAGATCACACAACTTTCTAATTTTTAAGGGTTATTGGCGCCTAAATAGGCTGCTTTGCAAACTTTTATTGTTAAATATTTAAAAATATACATAATATAGGTATTGCCAAAAGGTTCATAATGCAAACTTAACTTTTTGTTAGAAAAGTTTTTTAATGGGCCGCATTTCTTTAAGGCAACTTATTTTTATACAAGGTATGCTAATTTTACATATTTTTCCATTTCAATTCGAGTGTATATTTTGGTTTTATAAATCATATTTATATTACCACGCCCAAATGCATTCTAATCTTAGCTAAACTAATCAAATATAAAGAATTGCAAAAAACACAAACAACAACCATATAGCGGCAGACTAGCTGCACTTGTTTGTAGTTGGTTTGTTCAAGTAAGATGGAATAAACACAACCGTCAACTCGGCAAGCGTAGCACAGCATGTAGCGTGTTGCTTCAAAGCCTGGGAAAGTGGTGATGAAGAATAAATATAATTAATAGAAAAGAAGTCTGATGAGGAAATGTGGTGATATCCGAAATAGTACTATAACTTCTAACATTTGAAACTCTTGTTGTTTTTCCTAATAAAACATTCCACAAACTGGCCTCGAGCTCAATAAAATTGTGAATTACTATTTATTTATAAGGCCAATAAAAATCTTAACGAACTAAATATTAAAATCGGCAATTATGATGGACGAAAGTTTTTCTGATGCAATTCAACTTCCTTTTGATAATTTTTTTTTAAGTAAATAACCTCCAGTTTTTACATGGTAAGTCTATAGCCTTTTAGTGAACGGTTCACTTCTTTTTGAAACATAATCAGAAAAAAATTACAATGTTTAATATGGAGTAGCAGGTTGGCGTACTGCTTCGCATCCAAAAGGCAATGAAATAGCGAGTTGAACACATTACCACTTCACTTGTAAAGTACAACGAAGCAGTAATTTGCACAATTTTCCCTTTCGTATGCAATTTACAATGAAGCAGAAAGTTGTAGATAATACTACTTCGCTTACAATATACAATGAAATGGCAAGTTGGGCTTATGAACACTTGCATTGGAAAAGATAATGAAGCGACAATTTGTCCTTATGAATTCTTCGTTGGAAGATGTCAGCGAAGTGATATGAATGAGTTTGCAAACATAAGCAAAATGTAAAAAATATATAAAAATATACATAATATAGGTATTGCCAAAAGGTTCATAATGCAAACTTAACTTTTTGTTAGAAAAGTTTTTTAATGGGCCGCATTTCTTTAAGGCAACTTATTTTTATACAAGGTATGCTAATTTTACATATTTTTCCATTTCAATTCGAGTGTATATTTTGGTTTTATAAATCATATTTATATTACCACGCCCAAATGCATTCTAATCTTAGCTAAACTAATCAAATATAAAGAATTGCAAAAAACACAAACAACAACCATATAGCGGCAGACTAGCTGCACTTGTTTGTAGTTGGTTTGTTCAAGTAAGATGGAATAAACACAACCGTAAACTCGGCAAGCGTAGCACAGCATGTAGCGTGTTGCTTCAAAGCCTGGGAAAGTGGTGATGAAGAATAAATATAATTAATAGAAAAGAAGTCTGATGAGGAAATGTGGTGATATCCGAAATAGTACTATAACTTCTAACATTTGAAAATCTTGTTGTTTTTCCTAATAAAACATTCCACAAACTGGCCTCGAGCTCAATAAAATTGTGAATTACTATTTATTTATAAGGCCAATAAAAATCTTAACGAACTAAATATTAAAATCGGCAATTATGATGGACCAAAGTTTTTCTGATGCAATTCAACTTCCTTTTGATAATTTTTTTTTAAGTAAATAACCTCCATTTTTTACATGGTAAGTCTATAGCCTTTTAGTGAACGGTTCACTTCTTTTTGAAACATAATCAGAAAAAAATTACAATGTTTAATATGGAGTAGCAGGTTGGCGTACTGCTTCGCATCCAAAAGGCAATGAAATAGCGAGTTGAACACATTACCACTTCACTTGTAAAGTACAACGAAGCAGTAATTTGCACAATTTTCCCTTTCGTATGCAATTTACAATGAAGCATAAAGTTGTAGATAATACTACTTCGCTTACAATATACAATGAAATGGCAAGTTGGGCTTATGAACACTTGCATTGGAAAAGATAATGAAGCGACAATTTGTCCTTATGAATTCTTCGTTGGAAGATGTCAGCGAAGTGATATGAATGAGTTTGCAAACATAAGCAAAATGTAATCGGTGTTGGAAGCTCTCGTATACTGTAGCTGCGAATTACCACTTCAGTGGAAAGCCTATACTATTTGCTACTGGGTAGCAGTTAATCCTTTGGAACCCATCCTTTTATCGGATCTGAATCATTCTAATAATTATGTAAATAGAATCCAAATAAATAAACATAAAACGAGTAATAAATATAGTTAAAAAAACTAAAAAGCACGCTTTTAAAGCACATCAAACCAAAAAGTGAAAAAATAATTCTTAATACATATAAGCTGCAAATAATATAATGAACGAAAAATACTAGTATTATTGTGAAAAAAAAAATTAGGTTGCTCAATACACAAAAAATTTCGTCACAGCTGGGATACGATTTCGTCATCATTGACTGGGGTTTCGGTTTCATCATCTTCTCCAAAGTGGTTAATGCTACCCACCAGGTCGCCGTTGTCGTTCTTACAAAGTGTTCCACTGGTCTTAAAACTTTCTGTTAACCGTCGCACCTTCTGAAAGTATTTTCGGGCGCTTTTCCTATCGGCTAGCATCTCAAGCAGTAGTATTCGTTGCAATGGTCGATCGTTTTCTTCCCTTTCCCAGTCCATCACATTGCTTGGTTGGCTGTGAAGTCAGCCCATTCTCTGTCGACGACATCAACGAGCCGGCCAGCTGCAGCTTTCCAATTAAGGGTTTGGATATTCCAGGTGCGTGCCTTCAATCCACGGTCCTTAAAATATTTACCGTGGTCGACATCTATAAATGGGGGTTTCTTTTACTTTTCATTTAATTTTATATTTACGTGACGGATCCTCAGCCCTGCGCACAACCACATTCTAGGACATTTGAAATTTGCACATTTATATAGCGAGCCGCTTGCTCCCAAACATACGGCCACTTGCAGTCGCTCCTACTGGTGAACAGACGCTGCAGACCTTGATGAGCCCTTAAACCGAATATGTCGGATTGGCCTAACCAGGCTCGCATCCTCAATTTAGTTCACTTACAAACGGAAGTTTGGAAGCGTTTATCTTCAAAGGTGTATAAAAGTATTTTCAGGAGATGTGGTGATATCCGAAATAGATGCAACTTTGTTTCCCAATAAAATTTTCTACCCATTAAAACTGGCCTCGAGTTCAATTACAGACAAGTTTAAATAAATCTAAAAAAACATTATATAAAAAAATTACAAAAAATCAAACCAGTAGTAGGTTTTGACTTTTTTAATTTTTATCTTTTAAAAAGCATTTTTTATATATTATAAATTTATTTTCGTCACATACATTTTCTATGAAATTAATTTAATTATAAGCCTTTATTTCAAAAGAGTCCGAACAACATGAATTCAACTTCAAAAAAATTAAACCAACTTAAATTGATTTAATTAAGTTTCCGCTCGCGACATCCCTGCCACGTAGTAATTATTTCTCTATCGAAACAATTTACCCTCCTTAACATCATAGAAGAAAAAACATTTTCCTTACTTTTGATTATTTTTTCTTTTCAATTGTACCACTACAAATCTTAATACGAGTTCTTAATAAGATATCGTTGAATTTTATAGCAGAAGTGTATTGCAGGAAATACCGACCATAGCGACAGCAGCAACAATCAGAATCACTTAAATAAAGTTTAGACTTACCGTTGAAAAACTCGTTTCGTTTGGATTTGTCATCGAATAATATTGTGTACATATTTTATATTAAAAGCTCATCTTTAACTTCATATAATTGAAAAAGGTCTATCTTAGAAACCCTTTAACTTATTTCCTTCTTTATCATCATCGGATTTTCGACCATAATGTAGTAAACTTTGAAACAGTAAAACAATCGATCATTATCACAAAGTTCAATTTTTTTAAGGCTGAATTCTATCCTACAGTACACGCACAACTTCCACAACACACAATATATTGGAGCAAAGTCTGGAAATCAACTAAAAATTAACAGTGCACGAAGGGAAGCTTAATGGACAATTGCTTCTCTCTGTGGGCTCGAGCGATTAACAAATAAACAAAAGCGGTAATAAAGAAGGCGACTCGATTTCAAACATCTGTGTATTAAGTTACCTTGCCATTTTCTTCATATTTTCCTATAGTGAAGTAGTAGTTATTTTTTTTTTTTAATTTTTGCAATTAACGAGAAAGTCACTGAGAACTAGATCGAGCTATGTATACTGTATATTAAATGCATTGCACTCAGTTCTTACTCGTATGTTTGTATGTACATACGTATGTACTACGTTAGGCATATAACTTTTCAACTTTTTTGTGGAAAATATAAATATACATACATGGCATTATGCAAGGGGCTGTTACGTATGTTCAAAACCAGAGTGTGACAAAATTTTGTTTTTTAAATTTTTAAATTAAAACTCACTTACCAATATACTTCATACTTTCTCATAAGAACTTGCTCATGTATAATTGTAGAAATTCTAAAATATATATATATAATTTTGGCGCTTACACTATATAGCTCAGTGTTTGGCCGAGCTTCTCCTACCATTTGTGGTGTTCGTCTTTATATTATACCACAAATGGAGGGACTTAAAATTTTGTGCCGACTTCGAACGGCAGATGTATTTGATGAGAAGCTTTTTCATGGCAGAAATACCCTCGGAGATTTGCCATTGCCTGCAGAGGGGTGACCGCTATTAGAAAAAACTTTTTCTATGATAAAGATTTTGCTTGCCCTGAATGAGATTCGAACCTCGAACTCACCGGCATATCGAGTTATAACACGCACCGCTACCAACTCGACCACAGCGGCCACTAGAAATTCTCCAATAACAGCTAGAAATTCTCGCAAAATTTATGTGCATTTTGTAAATACATACATATGCACATACATATTCATAGATATAATAACATGAAGTGTATATCAATGCCAGTTTTTATATAGATCACACAACTTTCTAATTTTTAAGGGTTATTGGCGCCTAAATAGGCTGCTTTGCAAACTGTTATTGTTAAATATTTAAAAATATACATAATATAGGTATTGCCAAAAGGTTCATAATGCAAACTTAACTTTTTGTTAGAAAAGTTTTTTAATGGGCCGCATTTCTTTAAGGCTACTTATTTTTATACAAGGTATGCTAATTTTACATATTTTTCTATTTTAATTTATAAAACCAAAATATACACTCGATTTGGTTTTATAAATCAAAATATATAGTTGAATTAAACTTTGTATACATTCCAACACAAAAACGATACAGAAAGTGTGTGTATGTACGAGTATATCTGACTATGCATCAAGTGCACATACCAAATTTTAACCAAATAATTAATTAAACTACATCACGAATATTCAAAAATTGTCATAACCACATGAATCCTATGTAAAGTTGTATGCTGAATTCAAATATGATAGTCGCATACTATGAAAGTAGAATGGTGTTTGAGTTATTTTAAAATTTTAGTTTATTGAGCTTTAAAAAATAGTAAGGTTACCAATTATTAAATATCTTCGCTTTTAGCCAACCGATTTTTAAGTTCTGTTATTTTTACGGTAAGAATTAAATAGTTTTACTATGGAAATAAAAAATATTAAAATGGTAATTCAGAATTTTATTGAGCTCGACGGCCAGTTTGTGGATGATTTTATTTGGTAAAAACAAGAACAGTTTTTTTAACTGTAGAAGACTTCTAAATTTTAATAAAATTGTGAATTACTATTCATTTATAAGGCTAATAAAATTCTTAACAAAATGTATATGCATGGATTACCACGCCTAAATGCATTCTAAACTTAGCAAAACTAATCAAATTAAAGAATTGCAAAAAACACAAACAACAACCATATAGCGGCAGACTAGCTGCACTTGTTTGTAGTTGGTTTGTTCAAGATGGAATAAACACAACAGTCAACTCGGCAAGGGTAGCACAGCATGTAGCGCGTTGCTTCAAAGCCTGGGAAAGTGGTGATGAAGAATAAATATAATTAATAGAAAAGAAGTCTGATGAGGAAATGTGGTGATATCTGAAATAGTACTATAACTTCTACCATTTGAAACTCTTGTTGTTTTTCATAATAAAATATTCCACAAACTGGCCTCGAGCTCAATAAAATTGTGAATTACTATTTATTTATAAGGCCAATAAAAATCTTAACGAAATAAATATTAAAACCGGCAATTATGATGGACCAATGTTTTTCTGATGCAATTCAATTTTTTTTTAACATTAAACTTCCTTTTGATAATTTTGTTTAAGTAAATAACCTCCAGTTTTTACATGATAAGTCTATAGCCTTTTAGAGAACGGTTCACTTCTTTTTGAAACATAATCAGAAAAAAATTACAATGTTTAATATGGGGTAGCAGGCTGGCGTACTGCTTCGCATCCAAAAGGCAATGAAATAGCGAGTTGAACACATTACCACTTCACTTGTAAAGTACAACGAAGCAGTAATTTGCACAATTTTCCCTTTCGTATGCAATTTACAATGAAGCAGAAAGTTGTAGATAATACTACTTCGCTTACAATATACAATGAAATGGCAAGTTGGGCTTATGAACACTTGCATTGGAAAAGATAATGAAGCGACAATTTGTCCTTATGAATTCTTCGTTGGAAGATGTCAGCGAAGTGATATGGATGAGTTTGCAAACATAAGCAAAATGTAATCGGTGTTGGAAGCTCTCGTATACTGTAGCTGCGAATTACCACTTCAGTGGAAAGCCTATACTATTTGCTACTGGGTAGCAGTTAATCCTTTGGAACCCATCCTTTTATCGGATCTGAATCATTCTAATAATTATTTAAATAGAATCCAAATAAATAAACATAAAACGAGTAATAAATATAGTTAAAAAAACTAAAAAGCACGCTTTTAAAGCACATCAAACCAAAAAGTGAAAAAATAATTCTTAATACATATAAGCTGCAAATAATATAATGAACGAAAAATACTAGTATTATTGTGAAAAAAAAATTAGGTTGCTCAATACACAAAAAATCTCGTCACAGCTGGGATACGATTTCGTCATCATTGATTGGGGTTTTGGTTTCATCATCTTCTCCAAAGTGGTTAATGCTACCCACCAGGTCGCCGTTGTCGTTCTTACAAAGTGTTCCACTGGTCTTAAAACTTTCTGTTAACCGTCGCACCTTCTGAAAGTATTTTCGGGCGCTTTTCCCATCGGCTAGCATCTCAAGCAGTAGTATTCGTTGCAATGGTCGATCGTTTTCTTCCCTTTCCCAGTCCATCACATTGCTTGGTTGGCTGTGAAGTCAGCCCATTCTCTGTCGACGACATCAACGAGCCGGCCAGCTGCAGCTTTCCAATTAAGGGTTTGGATATTCCAGGTGCGTGCCTTCAATCCACGGTCCTTAAAATATTTGCCGTGGTCGACAACTATAAATGGGGTTTTTTTTTACTTTTCATTTAATTTTATATTTACGTGACGGGTCCTCAGTCTTGCGCACAACCACATTCTAGGACATTTGAAATTTGCACATTTATATAGCGAGCCGCTTGCTCCCAAACATACGGCCACTTGCAGTCGCTCCTACTGGTGAACAGACGCTGCAGACCTTGATGAGCCCTTAAACCGAATATGTCGGATTGGCCTAACCAGGCTCGCATCCTCAATATAGTTCACTCACAAACGGCAGTTTGGAAGCGATTATCTTCAAACGTGGCAAAAAGTTTTGAAAGAAAAATGTATACAAGTATTTTCAGGAGATGTGGTGATATCCGAAATAGATGCAACTTTGTTTCCCAATAAAATTTTCTATCCATTAAAACTGGCCTCGAGTTTAATTACAGACAAGTTTAAATAAATCTAAAAAAACATTATATAAAAAAATTACAAAATATCAAACCAGTAGGTTTTGACTTTTTTAATTTTTATCTTTTAAAAAGCTTTTTTATATATTATAAATTTATTTTCGTCACATACATTTTCTATGAATATAATTTAATTATAAGCCTTTATTTTAAAAGAGTCCGAATAACATAAATTCAACTTCAAAAAAATTAAACCAACTTAAATTGATTTAATTAAGTTTTCGCTCGCGACAGCCCTGTCACGTAGTAATTATTTCTCTATCGAAACAATTTACCATCCTTAACATCACAACCGACTTGAAGAAAAACCATTTCCCTTACTTTTGATTATTTTTGCTTTTCAATTGTAGCACTACAAATCTTACGAGTACTTAATAAAATATCGTTGAATTTTATAGCAGAAGTGGATTGCAGGAAATACCGACCAAAGCGACAGCAGCAACAATCAGAATCACTTAAATAAAGTTTAGACTTACCGTTGAAAAACTCGTTTTGTTTGGATTTGTAATTGAATAATATTGTGTTCATATTTTATATTAAAACCTCACCTTTAACTTCATATAATTGAAAAATGTCTACCTTAGAAACCCTTTAACTTACTTCCTTCTTTATCATCATCGGATTTTTCGATTTCGACCGTAATGTATAGATATAATAACATGAAGTGTATATCAATGCCAGTTTTTATATAGATCACACAACTTTCTAATTTTTAAGGGTTATTGGCGCCTAAATAGGCTGCTTTGCAAACTGTTATTGTTAAATATTTAAAAATATACATAATATAGGTATTGCCAAAAGGTTCATAATGCAAACTTAACTTTTTGTTAGAAAAGTTTTTTAATGGGCCGCATTTCTTTAAGGCAACTTATTTTTATACAAGGTATGCTAATTTTACATATTTTTCTATTTTAATTCGAGTGTATATTTTGGTTTTATAAATCAAAATATATAGTTGAATCAAACTTTGTATACATTCCAACACAAAAACGATACAGAGAGTGTGTGTATGTACGAGTATATCTGACTATGCATCAAGTGCACATACCAAATTTTAACCAAATAATTAATTAAACTACATCACGAATATTCAAAAATTGTCATAACCACATGAATCCTATGTAAAGTTGTATGCTGAATTCAAATATGATAGTCGCATACTATGAAAGTAGAATGGTGTTTGAGTTATTTTAAAATTTTAGTTTATTGAGCTTTAAAAAATAGTAAGGTTATCAATTATTAAATATCTTCGCTTTTAGCCAACCGATTTTTAAGTTCTGTTATTTTTACGGTAAGAATTAAATAGTTTTACTATGGAAATAAAAAATATTAAAATGGTAATTCAGAATTTTATTGAGCTCGACGGCCAGGGCCAGTTTGTGGATGATTTTATTTGGTAAAAACAAGAACAGCTTTTTTAACTGTAGAAGACTTCTAAATTTTAAGAAAATTGTGAATTACTATTCATTTATAAGGCTAATAAAATTCTTAACACAATTTATATGCATGGATTACCACGCCTAAATGCATTCTAAACTTAGCAAAACTAATCAAATTAAAGAATTGCAAAAAACACAAACAACAACCATATAGCGGCAGACTAGCTGCACTTGTTTGTAGTTGGTTTGTTCAAGATGGAATAAACACAACAGTCAACTCGGCAAGGGTAGCACAGCATGTAGCGCGTTGCTTCAAAGCCTGGGAAAGTGGTGATGAAGAATAAATATAATTAATAGAATAAAAGAAGTCTGATGAGGAAATGTGGTGATATCTGAAATAGTACTATAACTTCTACCATTTGAAACTCTTGTTGTTTTTCATAATAAAATATTCCACAAACTGGCCTCGAGCTCAATAAAATTGTGAATTACTATTTATTTATAAGGCCAATAAAAATCTTAACGAAATAAATATTAAAACCGGCAATTATGATGGACCAAAGTTTTTCTGATGCAATTCAATTTTTTTTAACATTAAACTTCCTTTTGATAATTTTGTTTAAGTAAATAACCTCCAGTTTTTACATGGTAAGTCTATAGCCTTTTAGTGAACGGTTCACTTCTTTTTGAAACATAATCAGAAAAAAATTACAATGTTTAATATGGGGTAGCAGGCTGGCGTACTGCTTCGCATCCAAAAGGCAATGAAATAGCGAGTTGAACACATTACCACTTCACTTGTAAAGTACAACGAAGCAGTAATTTGCACAATTTTCCCTTTCGTATGCAATTTACAATGAAGCAGAAAGTTGTAGATAATACTACTTCGCTTACAATATACAATGAAATGGCAAGTTGGGCTTATGAACACTTGCATTGGAAAAGATAATGAAGCGACAATTTGTCCTTATGAATTCTTCGTTGGAAGATGTCAGCGAAGTGATATGAATGAGTTTGCAAACATAAGCAAAATGTAATCGGTGTTGGAAGCTCTCGTATACTGTAGCTGCGAATTACCACTTCAGTGGAAAGCCTATACTATTTGCTACTGGGTAGCAGTTAATCCTTTGGAACCCATCCTTTGTCGGATCTGAATCATTCTAATAATTATTTAAATAGAATCCAAATAAATAAACATAAAACGAGTAATAAATATAGTTAAAAAAACTTTAAAGCACATCAAACCAAAAAGTGAAAAAATAATTCTTAATACATATAAGCTGCAAATAATATAATGAACGAAATATACTAGTATTATTGTGAAAAAAAAATTAGGTTGCTCAATACACAAAAAATTTCGTCACAGCTGGGATACGATTCCGTCATCATTGATTGGGGTTTCGGTTTCATCATCTTCTCCAAAGTGGTTAATGCTACCCACCAGGTCGCCGTTGTCGTTCTTACAAAGTGTTCCACTGGTCTTAAAACTTTCTGTTAACCGTCGCACCTTCTGAAAGTATTTTCGGGCGCTTTTCCTATCGGCTAGCATCTCAAGCAGTAGTATTCGTTGCAATGGTCGATCGTTTTCTTCCCTTTCCCAGTCCATCACATTGCTTGGTTGGGTGTGAAGTCAGCCCATGCTCTGTCGACGACATCAACGAGCCGGCCAGATGCAGCTTTCCAATTAAGGGTTTGGATATTCCAGGTGCGTGCCTTCAATCCACGGTCCTTAAAATATTTGCCGTGGTCGACAACTATAAATGGGGTTTTTTTTTACTTTTCATTTAATTTTATATTTACGTGACGGGTCCTCAGTCTTGCGCACAACCACATTCTAGGACATTTGAAATTTGCACATTTATATATCGAGCCGGTTGCTCCCAAACATACGGCCACTTGCAGTCGCTCCTACTGGTGAACAGACCTTGATGAGCCCTTAAACCGAATATGTCGGATTGGCCTAACCAGGCTCGCATCCTCAATATAGTTCACTCACAAACGGCAGTTTGGAAGCGATTATCTTCAAACGTGGCAAAAAGTTTTGAAAGAAAAATGTATACAAGTATTTTCAGGAGATGTGGTGATATCCGAAATAGATGCAACTTTGTTTCCCAATAAAATTTTCTATCCATTAAAACTGGCCTCGAGTTTAATTACAGACAAGTTTAAATAAATCTAAAAAAACATTATATAAAAAAATTACAAAATATCAAACCAGTAGGTTTTGACTTTTTTAATTTTTATCTTTTAAAAAGCTTTTTTATATATTATAAATTTATTTTCGTCACATACATTTTCTATGAATATAATTTAATTATAAGCCTTTATTTTAAAAGAGTCCGAATAACATAAATTCAACTTCAAAAAAATTAAACCAACTTAAATTGATTTAATTAAGTTTTCGCTCGCGACAGCCCTGTCACGTAGTAATTATTTCTCTATCGAAACAATTTACCATCCTTAACATCACAACCGACTTGAAGAAAAACCATTTCCCTTACTTTTGATTATTTTTGCTTTTCAATTGTAGCACTACAAATCTTACGAGTACTTAATAAAATATCGTTGAATTTTATAGCAGAAGTGGATTGCAGGAAATACCGACCAAAGCGACAGCAGCAACAATCAGAATCACTTAAATAAAGTTTAGACTTACCGTTGAAAAACTCGTTTTGTTTGGATTTGTAATTGAATAATATTGTGTTCATATTTTATATTAAAACCTCACCTTTAACTTCATATAATTGAAAAATGTCTACCTTAGAAACCCTTTAACTTACTTCCTTCTTTATCATCATCGGATTTTTCGATTTCGACCGTAATGTAGTAAACTTTGAAACAGTAAAACAATCGATCATTATCACAAAGTTCAATATTTTTTAAAGCTGAATTATATCCTACAGTACACGCACCACTTCCACAACACTCAATATATTGGAGCAAAGTCTGGAAATCAACTAAAAATTAACATTGCACGACGGGAAGCTTAATAGACAATTGCTTCTCTCTGTGGGCTCGAGCGATTAACAAATAAACAAAAGCGGTAATTTATATTAAGGTACCTTGCCATTTATTATTAAAGTTATTTTTTTTTTTAATTTTTGCAATTAACAAGAAAGTCACTGAGAACTAGATCGAGCTATACTGTATATTAAATGCATTGCACTTCTCCTACCATTTGTGGTGTGCGTCTTTATATTATACCACAAATGGAGGGACTTACAATTTTGTGCCGACTTCGAACGGCAGATGTATTTAATGAGAAGCTTTTTCATGGCAGAAATACCCTCGGAGGTTTGCCATTGCCTGCAGAGGGGTGACCGCTATTAGAAAAAAAATTTTCTATGATTAAGATTTTGCTTGCCCTGACTGAGATTCGAACCTCGAACTCACCGGCATATCGAGTTATAGCACGCACCGCTACCAACTCGACCCCAGCGGCCACTAGAAATTCTCCAATAACAGCTAGAAATTCTCCCAAAATTTATGTGCCTTTTGTAAATACATACATACATATGTATGTACATACATATTATAGATATAATAATATGAAGTGTATATCAATGCCAGTTTTAATATAGATCATACAACTTTCTATTTTTTAAGGGTTATTGGCGCCTAAATAGGCTGCTTTGCAAACTGTTATTGTTAAATATTTAAAAATATACATAATATAGGTATTGCCAAAAGGTTCATAATGCAAACTTAACTTTTTGTTAGAAAAGTTTTTTAATGGGCCGCATTTCTTTAAGGCTACTTATTTTTATACAAGGTATGCTAATTTTACATATTTTTCTATTTTAATTCGAGTGTATATTTTGGTTTTATAAATCAAAATATATAGTTGAATCAAACTTTGTATACATTCCAACACAAAAACGATACAGAGAGTGTGTGTATGTACGAGTATATCTGACTATGCATCAAGTGCACATACCAAATTTTAACCAAATAATTAATTAAACTACATCACGAATATTCAAAAATTGTCATAACCACATGAATCATATGTAAAATTGTATGCTGAATTCAAATATGGTAGTGGCATACTATAAAAGTAGAATGGTGTTTGAGTTATTTTAAAATTTTAGTTTATTGAGCTTTAAAAAATAGTAAGGTTACCAATTTTTAAATATCTTCGCTTTTAGCCAACCGATTTTTAAGTTCTGTTATTTTTACGGTAAGAATTAATTAGTTTTACTATGAAAATAAAAAATATTAAAATGGTAATTCACAATTTTATTGAGCTCGGCGGCCAGTTTTTGAATGATTTTATTTGGTAAAAACAATAACAGTTTTTTTAACTGTAGAAGACTTCTAAATTTTAATAAAATTGTGAATTACTATTCATTTATAAGGCCAATAAAAATCTTAACAAAATGTATATGCATGGATTACCACGCCTAAATGCATTCTAAACTTAGCAAAACTAATCAAATTAAAGAATTGCAAAAAACACAAACAACAACTATATAGCGGCAGACTAGCTGCACTTGTTTGTAGTTGGTTTGTTCAAGATGGAATAAACACAACAGTCAACTCGGGAAGCGTAGCATAGCATGTAGCGTGTTGCTTCAAAGCCTGGGAAAGTGGTGATGAAGAATTAATAAAATTAATAGAAAAGAAGTCTGATGAGGAAATGTGGTGATATCCGAAATAGTACTATAACTTCTACCATTTGAAACTCTTGTTGTTTTTCCTAACAAAATATTCCACAAACTGGCCTCGAGCTCAATACAATTGCGAATTACTATTTATTTATAAGGCCAATAAAAATCTTAACGAAATAAATATTATGATGAACCAAAGCTTTTCTGATGCAATTCAATTTTTTTTTTTTAACATTCAACTTCCTTTTGATAATTTTGTTTAAGTAAAAAGCCCCATAGCCTTTTAGTGAACGGTTTACTTCTTTTTGAAACATAATCAGAAAAAAATTACAATGTTTAATATGGGGTAGCAGGCTGGCGTACTGCTTCGCATCCAAAAGGCAATGAAATAGCGAGTTGAACACACTACCACTTCACTTGTAAAGTACAACGAAGCAGTAATTTGCACAATTTTCCCTTTGGTATGCAATTTACAATGAAGCAGAAAGTTGTAGATAATACTACTTCGCTTACAATATACAATGAAACGGCAAGTTGGGCTTATGAACACTTGCATTGGAAAAGATAATGAAGCGACAATTTGTCCTTATGAAATTCTTCGTTGGAAGATGTCAGCGAAGTGATATGAATGAGTTTGCAAACATAAGCAAAATGTAATCGGTGTTGGAAGCTCTCGTATACTGTAGCTGCGAATTACCACTTCAGTGGAAAGCCTATACTATTTGCTACTGGGTAGCAGTTAATTCTTTGGAACCCATCCTATTATCGGTTCTGAATTATTCTAATAATTATTTAAATAGAATCCAAATAAATAAACATAAAACGAGTAATAAATATAGTTAAAAAAACTAAAAAGCACGCTTTTAAAGCACATCAAACCAAAAAGTGAAAAAATAATTCTTAATACACACAAGGTGGCGCAAAAGTAATCCTCCTATCAGAAAATGCTATAATATATATATATTTTGCGATTGGCCCCTAATGTCAGTTCTGTTTTGACATTTGTGTAGTAAACACATGCGAAATACACGTTAATAAACAATGTTACGCTACACTGCTCCAGAACGCGGAATATTGCTGACTATTTATTTGACCAATAATCCGTCGGTGACTTTGGCACAACGTGAATTTCGTCGCAGATTTCCTGGCCGTGCAACGCCTACTGGTGAAACACTGCGACGTTTAGCCGCTCGCCTCGAAGAGACTGGCACAACACGAGATGCTGCCAGGCGTGGCAGACCCCGGAGTAGCCGTTCTGCAGAGAATATTGCTGCTGTAGCCGAGGATGTCATGGAAGCGCCGCCGACATCGACCAGACGACGTGCCACGCAAATGGGTATCAGTCGACGGTCTTTACAGCGAATTTTGGTACAAGATTTGAAGATGTTTCCGTACAGTGTCCAGACGGTGCATCAGCTGTTAGCTGCTGACCGCCAATCGCGTCTAACATACGCTCTTGCCATCCTTAATCACCACCAAGAGGAAGATGATTTTTCATCAAAAATAATTATGAGTGATGAGGCCCATTTCCATCTTAGCGGGTACGTAAATAGCAAAATTTACGCTTCTGTGGCACTGAAAATCCGCGTGTAACCCACGAAGGGCCATTACACCCGCTCAAAGTCACTGTATGGTGTGCTGTTTTCGCTGGAGGAGTCATCAGACCTTTTTTCTTCGAAGACGTCGCGGGCCAAACGGTTACTGTGAATGGTGAGCGTTACAGAGCAATCATCAACGAGTTCTTTTTCCCGCAACTTGATGAATTGGGATTGGAAAACATGTGGTTCCAACAGGACGGTGCAACGGCACACACTGCACGTGCCACAACCGATATGCTGAAGGATGCATTTCCCGGGCGCCTAATCTCCCGTTTTGGCGATTTGCACTGGCCAGCAAGATCGTCTGATTTGACCGCTCCAGACTTCTTTTTGTGGGGCTTTTTGAAGTCGCGGGTTTATGTCTACAACCCTCAGACTCTTGCAGCTCTTAAAGACAATATCCGTCTCTCCCAAACATACGGCCACTTGCAGTCGCTCCTACTGGTGAACAGACGCTGCAGACCTTGATGAGCCCTTAAACCGAATATGTCGGATTGGCCTAACCAGGTACGCGTCCTGTCGACGACATCAACGAGCCGGGCAGATGCTGCTTCCAAATTAAGGGTTTGGATATTCCAGGTGCGTGCCTTCAATCCACGGTCCTTAAAATATTTGCCGTGGTCGACATCTATAAAGGGGTGTTCTATCCGAGGCGTTTTTTTTTACTTTTCAGTTAATTTTATATTTACGTGACGGATTTTCAGCCCTGCGCACAACCACATTCTAGGACATTTGAAATTTGCACATTTATATAGCGAGCCGCTTGCTCCCAAACATACGGCTACTTGCAGTCGCTCCTACTGGTGAACAGACGCTGCGGACCTTGATGGGCCCTTAAACCGAATATGTCGGATTGGCCTAACCGGGCTCGCATCTTCAATTTAGTTCACTCCCAAACGGAAGTTTGGAAGCGTTATGGCAAAAAGTTTTGAAAAAAAAAATGTATAAAAGTATTTTCAGGAGATGTGGTGATATCCGAAATAGATGCAAGTTTGTTTCCCAATAAAATTTTCTACCCATTAAAACTGGCCTCGAGTTCAATTACAGACAAGTTTAAATAAATCTAAAAAAAACATTATATAAAAAAATTACAAAATATCAAACCAGTAGGTTTTGACTTTTTTAATTTTTATCTTTTAAAAAGCATTTTTTATATATTATAAATTTATTTTCGTCACATACATTTTCTATGAAATTAATTTAATTATAAGCCTTTATTTCAAAAGAGTCCGAACAACATGAATTCAACTTCAAGAAAATTAAACCAACTTAAATTGATTTAATTAAGATTCCGCTCGCGACAGCCCTGTCACGTAGTAATTATTTCTCTATCGAAACAATTTACCATCCTTAACATCATAGCCGACTTGAAGAAAAAACATTTTCCTTACTTTTGATTATTTTTGCTTTTCAATTGTACCACTACAAAACTTAATACGAGTTCTTAATAAGATATCGTTGAATTTTATAGCAGAAGTGGATTGCAGGAAATACCGACCATAGCGACAGCAGAAACAATCAGAATCACTTAAATAAAGTTTAGACTTACCGTTGAAAAACTCGTTTTGTTTGGATTTATAATCGAATAATATTGTGAACATATTTTATATTAAAAGCTCACCTTTAACTTAATATAATTGAAAAAGTCTATCTTAGAAACCCTTTAACTTATTTCCGTCTTTAGTTCAAGATCGTGTTTTTTAGCTCTCAGTAAAACAATCGATCATTATCACAAAGTTCAATATTTTTTAAGGCTGAATTCTTTCCTACAGTACACGTACAACTTCCACAACACACAATATATTGGAGCAAAGTCTGGAAATCAACTAAAAATTAACATTGCACGAAGGGAAGCTTAATAGACAATTGCTTCTCTCTGTGGGCTCTAGCGATTAACAAATAAACAAAAGCGGTAATAAAGAAGGCGACTCGATTTCAAACATCTGTATGTTAAGTTACCTTGCCATTTTCTTTATATTTTCCTATACTGAAGTAAAGTTATTATTTTTTTTAATTCGCTTACAATATACAGTGAAACGGCAAGTTGGGCTTATGAACACTTGCATTGGAAAATATAATGAAGCGACAATTTGTCCTTATGAATTTTTCGTTGGAAGATGTCAGCGAAGTGATATGAATGAGTTTGTAAACATAAGCCCTGTACAAAATGTAATCGGTGTTGGAAGCTCTCGTATACTGTAGCTGCGAATTACCACTTCATTGGAAAGCCTATACTATTTGCTACTGGGTAGCAGTTAATCCTTTGGAACCCATCCTTTTATAGGATCATTCTAATAATTATTTAAATAGAATCCAAATAAATAAACATAAAACGAGTAATAAATATAGTTAAAAAAACTAAAAAGCACGCTTTTAAAGCACATCAAACCAAAAAGTGAAAAAATAATTCTTAATACATATAAGCTGCAAATAATATAATGAACGAAAAATACTAGTATTATTGTGAAAAAAAAACTTAGGTTGCTCAATACACCAAAAATATGGCACTATAGAAATTTCGTCACAGTTGGGATACGATTCCGTCATCATTGATTGGGGTTTCGGTTTCATCATCTTCTCCAAAGTGGTTAATGCTACCCACCAGGTCGCCGTTGTCGTTCTTACAAAAATGTTCCCCTGGTTTTAAAACTTTCTGTAAACCGTCGCACCTTCTGAAAGTATTTTCGGGCGCTTTTCCTATCGGCTAGCATCTCAAGCAGTAGTATTCGTTGCAATGGTCGATCGTTTTCTTCCCTTTCCCAGTCCATCACATTGCTTGGTTGGGTGTGAAGTCAGCCCATGCTCTGTCGACGACATCAACGAGCCGGCCAGATGCAGCTTTCCAATTAAGGGTTTGGATATTCCAGGTGCGTGCCTTCAATCCACGGTCCTTAAAATATTTGCCGTTGAAAAACTCGTTTTGTTTGGATTTGTAATCGAATAATATTGTGTACATATTTTATATTAAAAGCTCACCTTTAACTTTATATAATTGAAAAAAGTCTATCTTAAAAACCCTTTAACTTACTTCCTTCTTTATCGTCATCGGATTTTTCGATTTCGACCGTAATGTAGTAAACTTTGAAACAATATTTTTTGAAAAAATTAAAACTTAGTTCAAGATCGTGTCTTTTAGCTCTCAGTAAAACAATCGATCATTCTCACAAAGTTCAATATTTTTTAAGGATGAATTCTTTCTACAGTACACGCACAACTTCCACAACACACAATATATTGGAACAAAGTCTGGAAATCACCTAAAAATTAACATTGCACGAAGGGAAGCTTAATAGACAATTGCTTCTCTCTGTGGGCTCGAGCGATTAACAAATAAACAAAAGCGGTAATAAAGAAGGCGACTCGATTTCAAACATCTGTATATTAAGTTTCCTTGCCATTTTCTTCATATTTTCCTATACTGAAGTAAAGTTATTTTTTTTTTGAATTTTTGCAATTAACAAGAAAGTCACTGAGAACTATGTAGATCGAGCTATACTGTATATTAATTGCATTGCACTTAGTTCTTACATTCCCACAAAACGAACTTTTTAAACGTATGTACTCGTATGTTTGTATGTACATACGTATGTACTACATTAGGCATATAACTTTTTTGTGGAAAATATAAATATACATGACATTATGCAAGGGGCTGTTACGTATGTTCAAAACCAGAGTGTGACAAATTTTCTTTTTTAAATTTTAAAATTTAAACTCACTTACAAATATACTTCATACTTTGTCATAAGAACTTGCTCATGTATAATTGTAGAAATTCTAAAATATATATATAATTTTGGCGCTTACACTATATAGCTCAGTGTTTGGCCGAGCATCTCCTACCATTTGTGGTGTGCGTCTTTATATTATACCACAAATGGAGGGACTTACAATTTTGTGCCGACTCCGAACGGCAGATGTATGATAATGATAGGCTTTTTCATGGCAGAAATACCCTCGGAGGTTTAGCATTGCCTGCAGAGGGGTGACCGCTATTAGAAAAAACTTTTTCTATGATTAAGATTTTGCTTGCCCTGACTGTGATTCGAACCTCGAACTCACCGGCATATCGAGTTATAGCACGCACCGCTACCAACTTGACCACAGCGGCCACTAGAAATTCTCGAATAACAGCTAGAAAATACATTCATATGTACATACATACATATTCAAAGATATAATAACATGAAGTGTATCATACAACTTTCTATTTTTTAAGGTTTATTGGCGCCTAAATAGGCTGCTTTGCAAACTGTTATTGTTAAATATTTAAAAATATACATAATATAGGTATTGCCAAAAGTTTTATAATGCAAACTTAACTTTTTGTTAGCATTTCTTTAAGGCAACTTATTTTTATACAAGGTATGCTAATTTTACATATTTTTCTATTTTAATTCGAGTGTATATTTTGGTTTTATAAATCAAAATATATAGTTGAATCAAACTTTGTATACATTCCAACACAAAAACGATACAGAGTGTGTGTATGTACGAGTATATCTGACCATGCATCAAGTGCACATACCAAATTTTGAGATATTTTAAAATTTCAGTTTATTGAGCTTTAAAAAATAGTAAGGTTACCAATTTTTAAATATCTTCGCTTTCAGCCAAAAAATATTGAAATGGTAATTCACAATTTTATTGAGCTCGATGGCCAGTTGGATGATTTTATTTGGTAAAAACAAGAACAGTTTTTTTTAACTGTAGAAGACTTCTAAATTTTAATAAAATTGGGAATTAATCAAATATAAAGAATTGAAAAAAACAACGTTTGAAATGTGTAAATTGCTGTAAACTTGTTCAGAACAAAGTAATTGATGTCAATGTTAATCGCTCAGCTTTCAGTTTGGATTGTCCTGCCTACAAAAAATATGTCCAAGCGAAAAATAAAGCCAAAATTTAGCAACCAACGGTCAATGAATTAAGCAATATTTATCTGAACATTAACAGCATTACAGCTAATAAATGTGAACTAGAGAAATTGGTTGAAACTTGTAAACCCCAATCGTTATTATGTTCAGAAACTTGTCTGACAGAAGACATTACAAACCAGGAAGTAAATATAGATACATATGTATAACCTAGTTAGATGCAACTCGCAAAGTAGACACACAGGGGATGTTTTTATTTATGTGCATAATTCAATTAAATACGAAACTGTCGTTAACTATTCTCGTGATAAAAACATTTGGAGTCTACTCGTAAAAATTGGAAATATAACTGCAAAATACCAAATAGGGGTAATATATCATTAACCGAATGCTAGCGATTCTGACTTTATTAGTTACCTTACTGAAATTTTAAACAATACTAATCTTGATGATAACACTATATTTATTGGAGACTTTAATATAAACCTATATAAAAACACTACATATAGTAAACAACTGTTAGATTTATTTCAATCCTTCTCAATGATTCAGAAGATAAACTTTTATACTAGGAAAACAAAAGAGACGGAAACAATGATAGATTTACTATTTACTAATAGCAATAATATCTCTTGCCAAAGAATGGAAATGCATAGGATCTCTGACCATGAAACATTACCCTTTAAAATTGATTTAAAAAAAATATATAAAATGAGAACATAGAAAATAATTACTTCTGGGAAAGTTATTCAAATGAAAATCTTATCTATCTCCTAAGACAATTCGATTACAGTGATTTTTCAAGGTTAAATATTGAAAATAAAGCGAAATTCTTAACTGAAGTTTTGACAATCTCAATGAACGCTTTAACATGCACTAAAGAAATAACCTAACCTTAATAAACAAAAATATAATGTTTATAATATAGCATTAGAAACAAGAGATTGGACAGAGTATAATCAAATTAAACATAGGTACAAACAGCTTGTAAAAGTTAAAAAGGCTAAATATGTGCAACATAAAATAACATCAAATCTTGGAGATAGTAAATCAATGTGGAAGCATTTAAAAAATTGTATAAGTATGTCAAAAGAAACAAATACTATTAATAGAGTATTTGTTCATGATACTGTTTACACGACTGAAAAAGAAATTGCGCAATCCCTAAATAACTATTTTATAGACAGTATTGTTGAAATCAGATCAAATATAGAATCTGGTAATAATGGATTTCCATTAACATCGCATTGTGCTCATAAATTTAGATTCCAAGAAATCACAACCGACGAAGTGATCGAAATTGTCAGCGGTTTCAAGAATAAAATAGGTGGAAAAAAGCTCCTATCAGAAGGAGTGATAAAAGACTCAATAACATATACAGGGTATTTCTACAAGCAACTCATTAATGAAAGTTTAAGGAATGGTATAGTTCCTGAGCACTGGAACATGTCAATTATAGTGCCAATTCAGAAGGTAATGAATACAATCAGAGCGGAAGAAATGAGACCAATTAATACACTGCCAAATGATGAAAAAATACTAGAAACCGTAGTAAAGAATCAACTAGTAAATTTCCTTACTGATACCACAACAGTCTGGATTCAGGGAAAAACACTCCTGTGAGACTGCTTTAAATTTGGTGATAGCTCGTTGGAAAGAAGAACTAAGCAAAAGCAAATACATAATTGCTAGATCTCAAACGAGCCTTTGAGACTATAGACCAAGAGTTACTATTACAGAAGTTAGCAGTGGAACCATATTTCTCGCTGTCTCATACCGCCGCTTAAGAATCCATCGGATTTCAGCGAGCCCGAAAGAACAACTGGTATGACGAGGAATGTCGCGCCGCTACGGAACTTAAAGACGCTGCCTACAGGGCCACACTGCGATCGGGCGCAACGCGAGCTGTGCGGGAGCGTTATCGTGAGTTGAAGAAGGAAGCAAGACGCATTTTTCGTGAGAAAAAGAGAGGCCGAAATGCGTGAGTGCGAAGAGCTTGAGATGCTGGCCGACAGGAATAGCGCCCGAAAATTTTTCCATGAAGTACGGCGGCTAACAGAAGGTTTCAAGACCGGGGCGAACTCCTGTAATAATGAAAACGGCGACCTTGTAGCTGATGTCCACAGCATACTTAAATTATGGAGGAAGCACTTCTCCACACTGCTTAATGGAAGCAACTGCAACAACCCTGGGGAAGATGTTGAACCCGAATCCCCAATCAATGATGATGGACACGATGTACCATCACCCGACTATGACGAAATTCGGAAAGCGATAGCTCGGCTGAAGAACAACAAAGCCCCCGGGGCCGATGGGTTACCAGCTGAGTTATTTAAGTACGGCGGAGAGAAGCTGGTTAAGTGCATGCACGAGCTCATCTCTAGAATTTGGTCGGAAGAACGCATGCCTACTGATTGGAACTTAAGTGTGCTCTGCCCAATCCACAAAAAGGGTGATCCTGCAGTTTGCGCCAATTATCGCGGAATTAGTCTTCTTAACATCGCATATAAGGTTCTATCGAGTGTATTGTGTGAAAGACTTAAGTGCACCGTCAATGAACTGATTGTACCTTATCAGTGTAGCTTTAGACCTGGTAAATCCACCACCGACCAGATATTCACAATACGCCAGATCTTGGAAAATACCCGAGAAAGAAGAATCGACACACACCATATTTTTGTCGACTTCAAAGCCGCCTTCGACAGCACGACAAGAAGTTTCCTATTTGCCGCAATGTCTGAATTTGGTATCCCAGTAAAACTTATACGGCTATGTAAAATGACGTTGATACCAAACGAGGTTTCAGACAGGGTGACTCTTTGTCGTGCGATTTCTTTAACCTGATGCTGGAGAAGATAATTCGAGCCGCAGAACTTAATCGGTCAGGCACCATCTTTTATAAGAGTGTGCAATTGCTGGCGTACGCCGATGACATTAATATCATCGGTCTTAACAACCGCTCAGTTAGTTCTGCCTTCTCCAAACTGGATAGAGAAGCGAAGCGAATGGGTCTGGAGGTGAACGAGGGCAAGACGAAGTATCTCCTGTCATCAAATAGACAGTCGGCACATTCACGACTGGGATCAAACATCACTGTTGACAGTTATAACTTTAAAAAAGTAGAGGATTTCCTTTACTTAGGAACCAGCATCAACACCAATAACAGCTTCAGCATTAAAATAAAACCAACGCAGAATCTCTCTTGCCAACAAGTGCTACTTCGGACTGAGTAGGCAACTGCACAGTAAAGTCCTCTCTCGACGGACAAAAACCATACTCTATAAGTCTCTCATCATGCCCGTCCTATTGTATAGCGCAGAAGCATGGAAGATGACAACATCAGATGATAGGGCTCTTGGAGTGCTCGAGAGAAAGATTCTTCGAAAGATTTATGGACCTTTGCGTCTTTGCGACGGCGAATACCGTGTACGATGGAACGATGAGCTGTACGAGTTGTACAAGGACATAGACATAGTGCAGCGGATTAAGAACCAGCGGCTCCGCTGGCTAGGCCACGTCGTAAGAATGGATGAAATAGCTCCAGCTCTGAAGGTTTTTGACGCGGTACCCGCTGGTGGTAGCAGAGGAAAAGGAAGACCTCCACTGCGTTGGAAAGACCAAGTGGAAAAAGACTTGGCTATACTTGGGATTTCCAATTGGCGCCAGTTAGCAAAAGATAGGGACAGCTGGCGTGCTTTGTTGACCTCGGCCAAAATCGCTTAGGCGGTTCATGCGCCAATTAAGTAAGTAAGTAAGTAAATAAAATAGGAGTACACGATTTAGAGCTAAAGGGGTTTGAAAGCCTTATTTCGAATCGTACCCAAAAGACTATGATTGCATCTTCGGTATCCGAAAAAAGAAGTATAACGGTTGGTCTGCCTCAAGGTTCAGTTCTGGCACCTATACTGTTTAATATATATATAAATGACATCTCGACCTGTGTAAAGTACAGTGACATTAATCTTTTTGCGGATGACACGTTAATCATGATCAGTGGCGACAATATTCCCGATATTATGTCAAAACTACAACATGATTTAAATGAGGTTTATAACTGACTGTGTGAAAACAAGCTTAAATTAAATGTTAATAAAACCAAGTATATGATCATATCCAGAAGAAATCTTGATATAGTAACATTAATATAAACCATCAAAAAATTGAAAAAGTACAATATATAACATATTTGGGCGTAAAAATTGATGAAACACTGCAATTCAATGAACAAAATTGCAAAAAAAATGTTCTTTATGCGACGCACGGTGGAGTATTGGACCCTAAAATATGGCCATAAATCGAAAACCCCATTGTTTAGATATACTAATAAAAATAGTCCCCCAGCCAGGTAATTGAATTCCGCTTCGATTTACAGTCACAGTATCTGCAAAGCGTTGACTGAGTCACAGCAGGGCCAGCCGAAACATATCATTCTTATTATACGGTCGTCATAGTTATCGACAGCGTATTTTTTCTTTTTATTTCGAAGTGAGTATTTGATATTTTAAAAATCATTTCGTGGAAAAAATTGTGATGGGTCTTGAAAATCAAGGTATGTACTATATATAGAATACATTTTTAGCTCTCATTACTTTATTATTTGCCCAGTATTGTATTTAAAAATCATACTGAATTATGACGATTTTTTTTACATAATTCAACTTGACTAGTATTTTTGAAATAGTTGTACTAACTTGTACAGTATCAATATTATATTTTATTAATCTGTAGACTCTCTGCTTTAAATTTGAACAAGTAAAGTTTTCCCAAACAGTCCACTGGAAGTTAAAAAAAAAAAAATGTAAAGTGACTTTATTTGAATGAAAATATTTTATCTGTTGTTTTAGGGTCTGGAAATACAATCAAAGGTTTCACGCGAAAGTTTCTGCATGACAATGTCAGGGCAAGCACTCAGAAACATTTTGATTGTAAACTATCGGACTTGGAAGATAAATTGTTGGCTCTGACAAAGTGCCCACCTTCGAAAACTGAAGAATTTCATAAAGTTATAAACAGCTTCAAAATCGTGTACAAACTGGCAGGCATGTAAGAGTACAGAAAGTAGATTCTTAGAAAACAACAGTGAATGGCTACAGGAAACAATAGAGCTACCTTGTGCACCGCAAGCGGAAACTTCAAAGGGTCGACCAAGTAAAGAGTTTGTTGATTGCAGTAAAAGGACAAAACGGCGCAAAACAATGGAGATTAGAAAAAACGTACCGTTTGATCAGCTCACCTATGCCGCGGACATGAGCAATCGTGCCGTAGGAAATATTGATGCAGCGAAATTAATACATGACATGCAGCAGTCAAGAAAGGAGTGCTTGGAAGATGTTTTGAATAGGCTACTCCTCACTTCTGATCCCTATTTAAGGTAGCATACGACCCAGATTTAGTAAAAAGAAACCGGCTGTGTCGCAGGAAGCTCTTGATTTCATGGTATCACCAACTGTGCGATTTGAAAAAGATGATGAAGCCTAATTTGTATTTTTTATTATTTGAATGAGCGCATTGTTATAATGTTGTTTATTGTAGTAATAAATCAACCAATAGTAAAAGCAAAAAAACATCTTTTCATTTTCCTTCAACAAATATTGACAAAATCAAAAAAAAAATAAAAAATATTGAAAAAAAACTTTTAATTTAAACCCCCGAAATATATTGAAAGAGAACGCCCATGGAAAAAGCGTAAATGAGGGTTTTCAAGCAAAATTGGTTCCCTTTCGAATTTGAGAGAAAATATTTTAAAAATATATTCCATGGTGATTTTTGAAGGGGGAATGGGGGCACAAAACCCCCAAAACCCCCTAAAACTTTTAACACATGATTTTTAGATGCTACTTATTTAGTAAAAGTCAAAAGATTCAGACTTTTATTTGAAGAAATACCTAAAATAGTTTTGGCCAGCTTTTTGTGTCAAATACTCCACTGTGCGACGTACTTGTAAACTCTTGAGAAGAAAATATAAAACCATGGTCTATAGATCCACCATCGAGCCGCTCCTCAATTACTGTCCCACGATTTTTTTCATAATGAATGACAGCCAGATTTATAAACTGCAGAAACAGCAAAATCAAGCAATGAGATTTATTCTTCGGAGACGATACAACACACCAATCAGAGATATACTATCAGCGCTTAATTGGGTAACACAGTACAACACATGATTTGCCAACTCAATTCTGAGAACTGTATGTGAAATTAGACCCAAAAATAATAATTTCTGCATCATTCGTTTTGTCTTCTTACCTGCCAAAATATTTTTAATATCGATTTGAAGTTAGTACTATCGTATAGGGGAATTTATCACGTTTTAGACCCTGTTGTTTGACATAGCTCGACAGACACTAGCCCGATTTAGTGGAAATAAATTTAAAAAAATTTAGAATTACAATTCCCCTAATCTGTTCATATATTGTTTTCCTATACAAGCAACAGTTTCCAAGTTAAAAATAAGCGCATAAAGAAAAAAAAATTTTTTTTTAAATACAAAACGGAAATTAGTTTCAAGTCTAGTTACTTTTTCCTTGCAGAAGTTGACGCTTGTCGTTCTGATGATCTTGTTTTCTTCGTAGGTTGTTCATATGCATGGTCTGAGTCTGTATCGTCATCCGAGATACACTATTCAAGGGCTTTACTCAATTGCGAATAAAAGCGAAACGCGTGCATCGATTTTTATGATCTTTGTCTCATTTTGCTCAAAGGCTATGTGACTTTGCGAAAAAGTAAGTAGACTTGAAACTTATTTCCGTTTTATATTTTTTATGAATTTAAAAAAAAAAAAAATGTTTTTTTCATGCGCTTATTTTTAACTTAGAAACTGTTGCTTGTATAGGAAAACATTATATAAACAGATTTTAACTAAATCGGGCTAGTGGCTGTCGAGTCATGTCAAACAACAGGGCCTAAAACGTGATAAATTCCCCTATACGATAGTACTAACTTCAAATCGATATTAAAAATATTTTGGCAGGTAACAAGACAAAACGAATGATGCAAAAATTATTCTTTTTGGGTCTAATTTCACATACAGCTCTCAGAATTGAGTTGGCAATCAATGAACTGAAAAATGTTGTACTGTGTAAGTGTTAAACAACAGCACTTTTATTACACAATGAAATTTGTCAAAAATGTTATAGATAATAATTTACCAGATTACCTAAACATTAACTTAAGGTATGGCGTTAATATACACAATAAAGATACTCGTAAAAAAATGATTTCAAGTTACCTATGCTAAAAAGTGAATCTGATAAATGTAATCTATACTATAAAGGTCTTAAATGTTATAATGAGTTACCAAATACTGTGAAGCAATGTACGACCATTACAGAGTTTAACAGAAAATTGTTTGAATATTGTAAGTCCTTCCCATTATAAAGTAATGTACATATGCCCTTAATTATATTATAATATCTATTATAATATCTGTTTTCCGTTTACTACAGTTCCGTATTTTTAAATTCTAATTGCATTAATGAATGATCAATAAAATGACCTTATTAGACTTAAGATATGTATATCTTATTAAATATTTAGGTTAAGTCTACCACTATTGTAAAGAATTAGGCTCTAAAGAGCTGTACGAAATAAATAATAATAATAATGTTTGTTCATATTTCTGTTAGCCTAGTAAATGTTAATATTTTACAATTTAATTGAGCTCAAGGCCAGTTTATGGAAGATTTTTTTTTGTGAAAAAACAAAACAACAGATTTTAATGGTTGAAGTTATAGTACTATTTCGGAAATCACCACATTTCCTCATCAGACTTCTTTTTTTTTGATTATTAAATTAAATTATTTTTAATTTAATTTTCATAACCAATTCTCTCAGGCTTTGAACCCGGGAGCTCGGAGTTGCAGAGCCAATACGCTACCTATTGTGCTACGCTAGCCGAGTTGGCTGTTGTGTTTATTTCATCTTCCTTAAACAAACCAACTACAAACAAGAGCAACTGATCTGCCGCTATTTAACTTGTTCGTGTTGTTGTTGTTTGTATTTTTTTTTTTGCACACTATGTATAAGTATTTTACTTTATATTATAATGCATATTTAAGGTGTGCTCATCCTTGTATACAAATGTTTGTTCATATTTCTGTTAGCCTAGTAAATGTTAATACTTTACAATTTAATTGAGCTCAAGGCCAGTTTATGGAAGATTTGTTTGTGAAAAAACAACAACAGTTTTTAATGGTTGAAGGTGTAGTACTATTTCGGAAATCACCACATTTCCTCATCAGACTTCTTTTTGATTATTAAATTAAATTAATTTTTAATTTAATTTTTCATAACCACTTCTCTCAGGCTTTGAACCCGGGAGCTCGGAGTTGCAGAGCCAATACGCTACCTATTGTGCTACGCTAGCCGAGTTGGTTGTTGTGTTTATTTAATCTTCCTTAAACAAACCAACTACAAACAAGAGCAACTGATGTGCCGCTATTTAACTTGGTTGTGTGGTTGTTGTTTGTGTTTTTTTATTTTGCAAATTATGTATACATAAGTATTTTACTTTATATTATAGTGCATATTTAAGGTGTGCTCATCCTTGTATACAAATGTTTGTTCATATTTCTGTTAGCCTAGTAAATGTTAATACTTTACAATTTAATTGAGCTCAAGGCCAGTTTATGGAAGATTTGTTTGTGAAAAAACAACAACAGTTTTTAATGGTTGAAGGTGTAGTACTATTTCGGAAATCACCACATTTCCTCATCAGACTTCTTTTTGATTATTAAATTAAATTAATTTTTAATTTAATTTTTCATAACCACTTCTCTCAGGCTTTGAACCCGGGAGCTCGGAGTTGCAGAGCCAATACGCTACCTATTGTGCTACGCTAGCCGAGTTGGTTGTTGTGTTTATTTCATCTTCCTTAAACAAACCAACTACAAACAAGAGCAACTGATGTGCCGCTATTTAACTTGGTTGTGTGGTTGTTGTTTGTGTTTTTATTTTGCAAATTCTGTTTTTATTTTACATTATATGCATTTCTAAGGCGTGCTCATCCTTGTCTATAAATGTTTGTTCATTTTTCTGTTGGCCTAGTAAATGTTAATATTTTATAATTTTATTGAGCTCAAGGCCAGTTTATGGAATATTTGTTAGTGAAAAAACAACAACAGTTTTTAATGGTTGAAGTTATAGTACTATTTCGGAAATCACCACATTTCCTCATCAGACTTCTTTTTGATTATTAAATTAAATTATTTTTAATTTAATTTTCATAACCACTTCTCTCAGGCTTTGAACCCGGGAGCTCGGAGTTGCAGAGCCCATACGCTACCTATTGTGCTACGCTAGCCGAGTTGACTGTTGTGTTTATTTCATCTTCCTTAACCAAACCAACTACAAACAAGAGCAACTGATCTGCCGCTATTTAACTTGTTTGTGTGGTTGTTGTTTGTGTTTTTTTTTTTTTTTTTTTTTTTTTATTTATTTTTTTTTTTTGCAAATTCTATATTATATGTATGCATTTTTAAGGCGTGCTCATCCTTGTGTACAAATTTTTTTTTGGACAAATTTTTCATTAAGCTCATTTACATTAAGGGATTCATTGCCCGGAATGTTTCTATTACCAATGCCGATTTCGCGAATATGATTCCATGTTTGCCTAGAACCTACGGCAGAGCTAAATTTTTGTTCATAGAATTTAGATTTTTGTGCCTTAATGGCCTTGGTAACTTCTTTTCTTAGGATCTTGTAGTCTAGATAGTTATTTTCCGACTTGGATTGTTTCCATCTATTATACGCCTTATTTCGCTTGTCAATTGATTTCCTAATGTCATTATTGAACCATGGCTTGCTCCTCACTATGTTTGTTCTAGTAACAAGCGGTACAAACTTATCAAAAAGTGTGCTGATGTTTTTTTGTAGAAAGTATATCTGTTCTTCCGCCGAAACCAAATTTTGAACAGATTTCCAGTCGACAGCGTCCACAGCTAACTCAAGATGGTTATAATTAATATGCATGAAGTCGCGATATGTATATTGAAACGTATCATACGTAAAAGTAAAATCGTAAATAAGAAAAATTAAATCATGCTTTGAGAAGTTTGGTACAGATAGTTGGTCATAGAGAATTACTTTAGTCATTTCATTTACAAAGAATACGTCTAATAGGGTGTTGTTAGTTTGCGTAAAATGGGTAGGTATCGTATTGTTCACCGGGTACAGTCCGAGATTTTCCATCGAGAGCGAGAATTTGGTTTCCGTTAGTAAGTTACTGTTAAAATCACCAGTTATAATAATGTCACTATAGTTTAAACTCAGATTTTCAACAAAATCAACGAAATTGGAATATGCAATCTGGCGATTAGGTATATATACACATCCAACTAAAATTGTATTTGTTTTAGATGCCAGCTCGACGAAAATATACTCAACACTTTCTAAAGGTTCAGATTTACATTTAAGTTTACACGAAATGCCAGATTTTACATATATAGCGACACCACCACCATTCCCAATTCTGTCTAGACGAAACCCAATTCTGTCTAGACGAAACACTACCACTAATACATATTAAGTTATCAATATGACACGAAGAGAACCAAGTCTCAGATACACATACAACATCAACATTGGAGCATTCAAATATGTATCTAAATTCGTCAATTTTAGGTTGGAGGCTTTGATCATTAAGATGGCATACTCTTAGACCGCGTTTTTGATTGCCAATGAGCCGGATCAAATTATAGGTGCCGTCTTTGGAGCCACCATATTTTTTACTGTTCATATAAATAATGCAGAGCAATACACGCTGCACACTGGGGGCGATGACAAATAATAACCACATATACATACATAGCACTCAGAATGGATAAAGGGGTAAAGTGAGAAAAGAGAAAGGTAAAGCGAGTCAAGATATAAGAAAAGGAAAAAATACAAAGAACATTACAATAAATCTTAGAAACTAGTCATTTGCTGTCAGCAGTTAACGCTTTAATTTCATCTATGCTGATTACTTTAACCGCGGCTTCATTTGGCCGCACACGAACAAACACCTGTCCCTTAAAAGAGAAGGCAGATGTTACACACTTTTGCCTTTTCAGTTGAGTGGCGAATTGCATCACCGCACGCGTACGCCTGGTGAGAGATTCATTTAGATGTATTGTTCCTTCGGATTGGCGCCCAATATCACTTAGCTCAATACCTCTTTTGTTTAATTTGAAAAACTTGGCAGCGGCAGCAAATAACAGGGAGCGATCATGGGAGGAGACTAGTTTAACACGAAAAGCCGATCGATATGGGAGAGGATTCAGCTGCATAACTTGACAGATTTTATTGAAAATTTCCCCTACCTTTTCGTCTGGCACTTGCGGAATGCCGCTGATAACAACATCTGTTTCAACGCTTTTGTTTTCCATTTCCTCCTTTAGTGCGCATACATCATTGCGCAGCTCTGCCATTTCTTTGTGGTCGCCCTCAATTTTTTCAATTTTACGCTCAAAAGTTCGTAGGTCTCTCTTCATGTTGGCCAGCTCAGCAGTCGCCTCTCCCAGTTTCTGCATAATAGCGTCAGCTGATTCCTTTACCACCTCTCTTACAACTTCTGTCATAGCACTCATAAGCTTCGCTTCAAGCTGCGAGATCCACGCAATGTCGGGCAAGGCACTCTTAGGCGTAGTTGCGAGTATCTTATTCGGTGAAGCGATTACCAGGCGAGCAGATTTTGTGCGAGTAGTCATTATTTAATGAATGCTGAGCAATTGCAGCGATAGACGGATAAGAAAATGAAATATAGACAAAAACAAAAGCACCAACGCACAACCGCACAGCTGTTAACACAGAAGAGAATATATCCAGCTAATCGTTGTCAATAAACGGCAGTGACAGCAACAGCGGGAGCAAAGTACACAAACGGCTCGACGTAGTTGTTTTTGTTTACTTATTGTTCACACAAGTTATGGTTGGAATGATGTTTTATTTTATTCTATTTTATTTTTATTGATTTAATAATTTACTCTTTTGATTGATGGTTTGATGAGTTTGCGATTTATGGTTTTGATTACTTCTGATTAGAATTTAGATTTAAAACAACTTTGATAATAATAATTTACAAGATATACAAGGATATGAGGAGCGATAGTAAAAGCACGTCCGCACAGTTCAACTGCTTTTTGCTTCCAATTACAGAAAAGAAAAAAAATGCAAACAAAAATTGCCAGTAAAGCTTTGCACAAATATAATAATTTATATAATAAAAATCAAAACCCCAAATAAGAAACTTAAATTTTTATTGGATTACACTTTATAAATTTATTTAAATGCACAGACATACTAACATTTTGATTCAAAAAGAAAACGTAATTGTTTACCTTAAAACAAAAACAACCTTAAATTAGCATATGCTTTAAAGCAGGTACCAAAAATGCAGAAAATGAGAACATGTATTTTGTTGGTGCACTAGCGTTGTACTCTTTAAAGCACTAGTTTTTATTTTAATTATTTGCGTTCTCTTTTGTTCTCTTTTAAATATGCGACTGCCGCCTTGCAAATGTATTACTAAATAACAAAAATAAAGGTATATATTGAAAAAGTTAATTTTAATTGGTTAAACTTTTAAGCGTTATTAGATTTAGACAGTTAAATTTATAAACAGAAATGACTAACTGAGCGAAAGGCGGAAAATGAAAGCATTTACTATGACATTTGTTTTGTAATTTTATAATTCTTACCAGCACGCGAAAGCACCAATGCGGAGGAGGCCTTCAACGCATCGTGGGAGCGAGAGATACCTGATGCTCTATGTAAGTTTTTTTTTGCTTTTTCTAAACATACATATATTTGCTATCATTATCCACCAACAACTGTTGATATTTGTTGTCAACTTGGCTTCATTACGCCTTACACAAAATTCTCACGATTGTATGTATAAATATATATATATATATATATATATGTATAAAGCTGAACCAGGTCATTGAACCCTGAATATGTACATATGTAGGTATGTACATTCTTTTTGTTGAGGTAGGTCAGGATTTGTAATTTCTGTACACTCAAAAAAAATGGTTGGTAAAAGCCGGGATAGGTAATTCTTAAAGAATTTTATTTTTGTTACGAAGAGTCTGTAACTATACAGTAATTGTTTAAAGAATTGAATTTAAAAGGATGTCTTAATTGTAAGCATAAAATTATTTTTTGTAGAATGGAATTATGAATAAAAATTGTAAATATTGAAATGAAGCACTGATCGATTTATATTTGGTCTGATTCTGGGTAAGCGGTAAAGTACGAATGGGGCTTTCACGACAACTACAAAGCCAACGGTAGGGTGGGTACAGAAGTATTCTGGCTAAGGTTTTATGTTATAAATTTTGTTAGGAATGAGTGCTCGGTAATTGTTTTAAGTTTTCAGTGTGCAAATAATGAAAATTGTTTGAGCTGTTGTTTAGCTTAGGAAATTGCTAATTTGGTGACCATGTATTGGAATCCCACGAAACTGAAGCTCCGGGTCAACGCAAGTGCACACGTCGTGGTTACTAGACCCAGCCACAAGCAGTTTTCTAATCAGCTATGTATATTTATGGCTTATGCTGCTAAACAGGCGGGCTCATAACAGAAAATGGCGCCCAACGTGGGGCCCAGACACGAGGGAGAGCAAATGTGCTTTTAGGAGATCGTGGCCCCGATGATAAGATTCGCTCTTGGAATTCGCATGTCAGTCCGGATTTGTTTTTTTACACTTGATACGTGAATATAATTTAATTGGAATAGCATTAGCTAGTGTTCATTGCCTCGGCTTCTGAACATTTTTTTATTAATGTTTCTAAAAGTGATATCGCTGTTTAGGTAATTGATATACAAGACTTCCTGCAGGAATTATTAATTGTACAGGCTATATGCCTCACTATTATACCGCAAGGGAAAAAAAAAATTTTGTATTCAAAAATAAGATTTTATCGTTCTATTTTTGGTGTTTCATGCCTAGTTTTTTGGAATTTAGTAGCATTCAGGTTAAATGATTTTACTGACCATAAGCTTTTGGTATGCCACCCAATAAATAGTTTTTATCTCAAATTCTGTTTCGAGATATAATCCCAATGACAAGGTTGCTTTTAACCGTTTTAGTATATTTTTTTGCCAGAATTTCATTAGTTCTGAGTAAATGGAGAGTTATCGAACAGTGGCCACACTCACACAAATCCGTGAACAAATTTATCTTAAGCCAAATTATGCCAAATATGAAAATACTGCCGCTTACCAGTAGAAATCATGCTTCTATTGTTGTGGTATATAGTAGAATTTAAAGTACATCTAACTAATTCAATAGCGTAGTGTAGCATACATAAGTGTTACTATTTTAAATTAGCTTTTTGATTTACAACAAAAAGAAAAACGAAACAAATTTTTTTCAATCTCAAAACAAAAAAAAAAAAAAATTGTTTTCACCTTTCCTATTTTTTCTTATTTATCCTATAAACTACATGCAACATGTCATTACGCCACAGTAATGAGCCGTTATCGGTGCCGGCCCGTTGCACAATTTGCCAAGAAGCATTTACTGATCGTGACGACTTATTAGTTACCGCGTGTGGACATAAAAATTGTCTATTGTCGTGGTTGAAAAAAAATTCTTCATGTCCGCAATGTAGAGCTTCCTGTAGTAGTAGGGACTTCGGTCAGAATACCTATGCTCGACTTAAATCACGTACAGTCGTTCCCGAACGTCAGACACGTCCTGACAATAGCAGTAATAAGAACACGCAGAAAGTGAGTGCGAACACACTTCAGCAGCCCCAACAGCTACAGCAATTAGATAATGATACTGGTGCACAAGCTATGTGCAGCGATAATCCAAATGGCGCAGAAGCTTTTTGTGTTAGGGATGAGGAGGAGCGAATACGAAATTTAGTAGGAGCCGTCATTTCTGCCCGACAAGCAACTGTCTTTGAGGGGTTGGAAACTCGTGTCACTCAGATAATAGAGCAAAAACTGGAAAGTACGCTAGCGTCGTTATTAGAACGCCTTAATTTAAATCCCACTCAAGTAGTACCTCCAGTGAATAATGTAAGTCCTGCGGGAAACGCACAAACTTCGAACCCTCTTATAAATGTGTCTACACCTAGATGGCCGCAAGATATTCCTCCCCTACCCAATCAAAGTCATATTAATTTCGGTAGTCAAATTGACCAGCTTAGGCTTAGTGACATTTCAAACGTACCTAATTCGAGCAGGATATCCCAACTAATTAATAGTTGGAATGTGAAATTTGACGGAACTTCCCGGTTGTCCGTAGACAGCTTTTTATCGCGAATCGAACTGCAAGTTGTTGACTCATTGGGTGGAAACTTCAATTATCTATGTGAGCATGCGCACAGTTTGTTTAGTCATGAGGCCAAAGAGTGGTATTGGCGATATCGGCGATCCGTTCCGCGTATTACGTGGCCATCCCTTTGTTATGCATTGCGGACTAATTTCCAACAACACAAAAGCGATTTTGAAATTAAGGAAGCTATACGAGCTAGGAAACAATCGTCAGCTGAGTGCATCGATGACTTTCGTAACTCTATTTTACGCATTTCCGAACCTTTGCATACACCCTTAACTGAGATGGAATTGGATGAGATTATGCAGCACAATCTGCGGCCTCGTATCCGACAACAACTTTTGTTTGTGCCTATAAATTCTCTTGCAGAATTGCGACGATTATGCTTGCGGGGTGAAAGTCTCACAAACGAAATAGCAAAATCAAGTTATATCACTACAAATCCCATTTCACGAGCAGTGCCTAAACGGCAAGTGATGGAAGTTAAATCTATAGAATAGCAAGAAAAAAATAACCTTATTTTTGAAAGCATTCACGAAAGCGAATCATTCGAAATAGATGAGATTTCTAAGCGCACAGCTAAGCTGAAACACAGCTGTTGGAACTGCCAGAAAGACGGGCATAGGTATTTCGATTGCCTTGAGGAGCGAACAGTGTTCTGCTACGGTTGTGGTGCACCAAATATATATCGTCCGAAGTGCCCAAATTGCCACCCGGGAAACCCCGTGCGAGCGAGGAGTCCAGACAGATTTCTCGCACTGACAGCCAAAATTAAACGAAAGCAATTTGCTTTATGATGACGTTATCGTAAAAACGTATCATTTTAAAAATATTATTCCTTACGAAATCCGATTAAAAAGATATAACGAAGTCAGAGAACGAATATTTAATTCAGAAAACGTTGAGACATTAAAACCGAAGAGTTCGTCTAAGCGTATGAGTAACTTTTGGCGAGGTGTGAAGGAAAATCGCAAGAATCTAGAAAGAGTTGTATGTTCATTGCAAACCAGCAAAGGTGATTTACGTCCCTACGCTCAAATTGAACTTCTTGGAAAAAAACAGTTAGGCTTACTTGATAGTGGTGCGCAAGTTTCTTGTTTGGGTGGTTTACTAGCTGAAAATGTTTGCAAAAACAACACGCTTCGAAAGCATGTGATGTCCATTTGTACAGCCGATGGTAGAAAACAAATAGTTTATGGTACGGTTGATTTGAAAGTGACGTATAAATGCAAAACTACGTCTATTAAATTTTTTGTCGTCCCTAGTATGTCCCAACAGGTGATATTAGGAATTGATTTCTGGATAAAATTCCAAGTCGCACCCAGTGTGGTATCTCAGATTTCGCTTGCAGACAACCAATACTCTGACAAAAACTTGCTTTCATTGACTTTTGAGCAACAGCAACAATTAATTTTAATTAAAAACCGGTTTCCGAGTTTTGAAAAGGAAGGCTTAGGAAAAACGTCGTTAATTGAATACGAGATACAACTCCAATCAAACGTCCGTCCGATCAAACAGCGTTATTTTCCAATTTCACCAGCAGTCGAGAAATTAGTACATGCCGAAATTGACGAGATGTTAAAGTTAGGTGTTATCGAAGAAGCCTCAAATAGTCCTTCGTCCAGTCCGGTTGTGTTTGTGAAAAAGCCTACTAAAGTTCGTCTGTGTCTTGATTCGAGGAAAGTAAATAGCTTTACAATAAAGGACGCCTATCCCCTCCCCCATGTTGAGGGGATTCTAAGTAGAATACCCAAGGCTAAATTTATAAGCTCACTAGACTTGCGCCGTGCCTTTTGGCAAATCCCCCTTTCCGAGAAATCTAGAGATTACACATGTTTCACTGTACCAAACCGTCCGCTTTACAGGTACTGGGTCATGCCTTTTGGTCTGTGTAATGCGCCTCAAGCACTTTGTCGCTTGATGGATCGTGTAATACCACCAACACCTAAAACCCAAGTGTTTGTCTATTTAGATGACCTATTAATCGTTTTCAAAACTTTTGACACCCTTATGTCTGTTTTATCTGAGGTTGCTCATCAGTTGAGGAAAGCAGGTTTAACAATAAACATTGAGAAAAGCATGTTTTGCATCAAAGAAGTAAAGTATCTGGGTTACCTTGTAGGTAACGGAACGTTGCGAACTTATCCTGATAAGATATCCGCTGTAACAGAATATCCTGTTCCAAACAATGTTAAACAAGTCAGACGATTCTTAGGAATGGCGGGTTGGTATCGCCGGTTTGTTGACACTTTGCCTCATTAACAACTCCACTCACTAATTTGCTGAAGAAAGGTAAAGGATTCAAATGGGATTACGAATCACAAAAAGCATTTGAAACTCTGAAAAGTAAACTCTGCTCGGCTCCGGTACTAGCAAGTCCCAACTACAGCAAACCATTTGTTATTCAATGCGATGCTAGCAAATTAGGGGTTGGGGCTGTGCTATCTCAGAAAAACGATGACGGTATTGAAGCCCCTATTGCGTATTTTTCCCAAAAACTTAACCGAGCACAAAGTAACTATAGTGTTACCGAACTGGAGTGTTAAGCAGCGATGCTTAGTCTGAAAAAGTTTCGCGCATATGTAGAAGGCCAGGACTTCACTATAGTAACTGATCACGCAAGTTTGCAATGGCTTATGCGTCAAACGGACTTATCCAGCCGACTAGCTCGCTGGTCACTTAAATTACAAGCTTTTAGGTTTAACACCGAGCATAGGAAAGGTTCACTCAACGTAGTACCAGACTGTTTGTCACGCCAGAACTTTGAGGATGTACCTCAGGTCCATTCATTGGAAACTCGACCATTAGTAAATCTGGAGTCATTGGAATTCTCGTCTGAAGATTACCAGACGTTGATAAAACATATCCGAGAAAATGAAAGCCGTTTACCTGATTGCAGATAGTAGATAAGCATGTTTATAAAAGAACCGAGCACCCGGATGGTAACCCTGAGCGAGAAACTTTTAATTGGAAGCTTTGGATACAAAAATCCCTAGTACCGCAGGTTATTGAAAGCGCACATAGTCCACCAAATAAATGCCACGGTGGCATTGCAAAGACTCTCGAGCGTATACGGAAGAATTTATACAGGCCTAACATTACAGTTGATGTTAAGAATTTTGTCAGTCAGTGCGACACATGCCGGCAAAGCAAAGCACCGAATATCACGCTCAAGCCACCAATGTCTGTCCAATATGAGGTACAGAGACCATTCCAGAAATTGTACGTCGACTTTCTAGGACCATACCCAAGGTCCAAGCGAGGAAATATAGGGATATTTATATTCCTGGATCAATTGGCAAAGTTTCCGGTTTTAAAAGCCGTAAAAAAGTTTAACACTGCCGTTATATGTGACTTTCTAAACGAGCATATTTTTAGCGTTTTTGGTACTCCAGAAATAATAATGAGCGATAACGGTAAGCAATTTAGATCTTCGCAGTTTAAGGCCCTCTTGTCGACACGTTGCATACGACATATACGAACTGCTTTATATAGCCCACAGGCGAACGCCAGCGAAAGGGAGAATAGGTCCATAAAAGCCGGAATTAGGTCTTATCTCAAAAATGACCAAACTGAATGGGACAAATATTTACCAGATATTGCTGAGGCTCTTAGAAGCGCATACCATCAGACGATTGGTTACTCGCCGTATTTTGCTGTGTTTGGACAGCAGATGCTCTCGGATGCTGATGAGTATGCAGTTCTAAGAAAGCTTGAAACTCTAGATGACAACATCTTGGAAAGATCTGACCGTTTAAAGCTAATCCGAAAATCCATTAAAGAAAATATTAGTAAAGCTTTCCAAACTTCTTCAAAGCGATATAACTTGCGCAGCACCAATAAGCGATTTCAGATAGGCGACATTGTATTTAGGAGGAATTTTATATTGAGCGATGCATCTAATAAGTTCTGCGCCAAACTGGCACCGAAATTCGTCAAAGCTAAAGTGGGTTCGCAGAAGGGTAATTGCATGTATGAGCTTGAAGATTTTCTGACAGGTAAAAGAGAAATTTACCATCAAAAGGACATACAGCAAGGAAGTAGTGAGTGGTGAAACTCACCAACACTCTAGGTGGGGGGGTATGTACTAGCGTACCTGGCTGACAATACCGATAGTTTAAACTCTGTGCTCATAATTAAATTTAATTTGATACTGCTCTACATATACACCCTGTTTTAGATGTCAACACACCACTAAAACGGCTTAAGTGTCAAAATTTTTCACCATGACGTACATATGTTTGTCATAAAAGACTTTGAGGCCATGCAACTGCTTTCCGGTTTATTACTCTTTCTTTTTATTCTGAGGATTCAAAGAGATCAGATCGCGGAAAATATATTTAATCAAAACCTGCGAGCCATACATTTATATTTTATACTTAAAACTACATTTTGCATTCCAACACGACATTTTAATCCGATAATACAAACATAATAACACGCGTTTAGTAAGTGTTCGACTCTTATTACGGATAAACACCAACGAGCGTAAAGAAAAAAAATACCTCGTGGACACAACGTGCGTTAAGATCTGAGCTCTCCAGCGGATCATCGAAGTCAGCTGCTACGGCCTTAGGATTAACCGTCTGGATCACCTCCGCTACTGATAAGTTATTCACCGCAGAGTGTAGTTTTAATTTGATCAATTTTCATCATACATATATCTATTAATTTAATGCAGTTTTCGTCATAGCCACAATTTGCAGAGATTCAAGCTACTATAAGGCTCCAATAAAAGAAAAGAAGAAGTTTTTTTCGCAAGTACTTCCAATTACAGAAAAGAAAAAAAATGCGAACAAAAATTTGCCAGTAAAGCTTTGCACAAATATAATAATTTATATAATAAAAATCAAAACCCCAAATAAGAAACTTAAATTTTTATTGGATTACACTTTATACATTTATTTAAATGCACAGACATACTAACATTTTGATCCAAAAAGAAAACGTAATTGTTAACATTAAAACAAAAACAACCTTAAATTAGCATATGCTTTAAAGCAGGTACCAAAAATGCAGAAAATGAGAAGATGTATTTTGTTGGTGCACTAGCGTTGTACTCTTTAAAGCACTAGTTTTTATTTTAATTATTTGCGTTCTCTTTCGTTCTCTTTTAAATATGCGACTGCCGCCTTGCAAATGTATTACTAAATAACAAAAATAAAGGTATAAATTGAAAAAGTTAATTTTAATTGGTTAAACTTTTAAGCGTTATTAGATTTAGACAGTTAAATTTATAAACAGAAATGACTAACTGAGTGAAAGGCGGAAAATGAAAGCATTTACTATGACATTTGTTTTGTAATTTTATAATTCTTACCAGCACGCGAAAGCACCAATGCGGAGGAGGCCTTCAACGCATCGTGGGAGCGAGAGATACCTGATGCTCTATGAAAGTTTTTTTTGCTTTTTCTAAACATACATATATTTGCTATCATTATCCACCAACAACTGTTGATATTTGTTGTCAACTTGGCTTCATTACGCCTTACACAAAATTCTCACGATTGTATGTATAAATATATATATATGTATATGTATAAAGCTGAACCAGGTCATTGAACCCTGGATATGTACATATGTATGTAGGTATGTACATTCAGGTCAGGATTTGTAATTTCTGTACACTCAAAAAAAAAAATGGTTGGTAAAAGCCGGGATAGGTAGTTATTAAAGAATTTTATTTTTGTTGCGAAGAGTCTGTAACTATACAATAATTGTTTAAAGAATTGAATTTAAAAGGATGTCTTAATTGTAAGCATAAAATTAGTCTTAAGTGTTTCATGCACAATTATTTTTTGTAGAATGGAATTATGAATAAAAATTGTAAATATTGAAATGAAGCACTGATCGATTTATATTTGGTCTGATTCTGGGTAAGCGGTAAAGTACGAATGGGGCTTTCACGACAACTACAAAGCCAACGGTAGGGTGGGTACTGAAGTATTCTGGCTAAGGTTTTATGTTATAAATTTTGTTAGGAATGAGTGCTCGGTAATTGTTTTAAGTTTTCAGTGTGCAAATAATGAAAATTGTTTGAGCTGTTGTTTAGCTTAGGAAATTGCTAATTTGGTGACCATGTATTGGAATCCCACGAAACTGAAGTTCCGGGTCAACGCAAGTGCACACGTCGTGGTTACTAGACCCAGCCACAAGCAGTTTTCTAATCAGCTATATTTATGGCTTATGCTGCTAAACAGGCGGGCTCATAACAGCTCATTTAAGTTTAGTAAAAAAAAATGCAAGTTTCAAGTGTCTACTACGTATCACTAATTTTTCACAATTTTTATACTGACGCTCTTTCGCTCTTTCTTCCATATAAAAAATGATCAAGGTTTAGCGTTGCACGGAGCAAACTGCCACTAACCATTTTTTCAAAAATCAGTGATGACTTGTAGACATTTGAAACTTGCACTTTCTCACACTTAAATTTAATGAAACGTAAAATTACTGAATTAAAAAAAATTTCAAAGACCTTTTTAAAAAGTTCGAAATTTTGATGAAATTTTCTTTAGACTTGCACACTTTACAAATAGTTTAAAAAATGGGTGTTTATGGGTTTTTTAGAGAATGAACCATATTTTACTTGAAAAATAATTTTAATTAATTAAAAGTATGTCCAAATCTGTCAATATGTGGTTGTGCTATAGTTTGTGAACATATGTAGTATATATTAACAATTGTGCAATCAACATGTTTACACATTCTAACACACAAACGATCCAGAGAGTTTATGTATGTATACCTTACCATATATCTAGTGCACATACTAAATTTTAACCAAATCATTAATTATTTGCCGGCTAAATCGGGCGCGTTCATTCAAGAGGTTTATCCAAAGATTACTTACATATATGTATTCGATCTTCGATCATGTTGAACCTTCATCTGATAGGGGGCGGATAAACAATTATGTATGTACACATTTAAATTTGACCCAAGCCAGCCACGGCCGATAACCGAAACTAGTTATTGTAACCAGAGGCAAAGTAATTTTTTTTTCTTAACTTTCCTTTAACTTTTCAATTATAATTCGAGATACTTATTCTGGCAGTATCTTTATTTTTTAGCGAAGAGAAATATTCTTGACGAAAATAAAATGCAAATTTTGTGTTTATAAAACAATGGGGTGCAGTGGTGCTTCTGGGTATGCGGTTACAGTTGCACGTTCGTGCACCCCGGGCAACGTGAGCAACACATGTGCGAGATACGGTAACCAACCCGTGTGAAGCTTTGGGTCACGGCTAATAGAGAGGGAGCTTCGTCTGTCCGCAGCGTCTGTTCACCAGGAGGTGCGGCTGCAAGCGGGCGTCTTCTTGGAGCAAGAGGCTCGCTATATAAATGAACTCAAAATTTTCACCCCCAGCAATGGGTTGTGCGCAGGGCTTGGAACCCGCCACGAAAAAAAAACAACTTCCAATGAAAAACAAAACAACGCCTCGGATGAGACCCCCCTATTTTGATGACGACAACAGCAAACGTTTAAAGGACAATGATTTGAGGGCATGCACCTGGAATGTCCGGACCCTTAATTGGAAAGGTGCCTCTGCCACAATCCGCATCAGGGCGAGACTCTTCAAAATCTCCCTGATTTGCGCCCACGCCCCGACGGAAGAGAAGGACGATGGGACTAAAGATCGCTTCTACGATCTCCGCACGTATGAGCGGTGCCCCCACCACGATATAAAAACCGTGCTTGGCGACTTCAATGCCAAGGTGGGCAAGGAGGGCATCTTTGGTACCACAGTCGGAAAATTCAGTCTCCACGATGAAACGTACGATAACGGATTGAGACTGATCGACTTGGCCGGGGCCCGAAACATGGTAGTCTGTAGTACCAGGTTCCAACATAAGAAGATTCACCAAGCTACGTGGCTGTCTCCAGATGGTAAGACACGAAACCAAATCGACCACGTTGTGATAGACGGAAGGCATGCTTCCAGTGTCCTAAATCTGCGAACGAACCGAGGAGCCAACATTGACTCGGATCATTTTCTTGTGGCAGCCAAGAGCCGCACGCGCCTCTGTGTAGCAAAAAGCGCGCGCAAATGGACACAAGGAAAGCCCGACGTTGGAAAGCTGCAATCGCAACAGACAGCCACCCACTTCGCCACGAGACTCGCACTCCGGCTCTCTGAGGGCAATAATCAACAGAACGATATTTCTGAGCAGTGGAACCATATTTCTCGCTGTCTACATACCGCCGCTGAAGAATCCATCGGATTTCAGCGAACCCGAAAGAACAACTGGTATGACGAGGAATGTCGCGCCGCTACGGAACGTAAAGACGCTGCCTACATGGCCACATTGCGATCGGGCGCAACGCGAGCTGTGCGGAAGCGTTATCGTGAGTTGAAGAAGGAAGCAAGACGCATGTTTCGTGAGAAAAAGAGAGAGGCCGAAATGCGTGAGTGCGAAGAGCTTGAGATGCTGGCCGACAGGAAAAGCGCCCGAAAATTTTTTAAAAAAACAGAAGGTTTTAAGACCGGGGCGAATTCCTGTAAGAATCAAAACGGCGACCTGGTGACTGATGTCCACAGCATACTTAAATTATGGTTGGAGCACTTCTCCTCACTGCTTAATGGAAGCAACTGCAACAACCCTGGAGAAGATGTTGAACCCGAATCCCCAATCAATGATGATGGACGCGATGTACCATCACAAGACGCGATACCCGCTGGTGGTAGCAGGTTTTCCTTTAAACCTCCTCTACGTTGGAAAAACCAAGTGGAAAAAGACTTGGCTATACTTGGGATTTCCAATTGGCGCTAGTTAGCAAAAGATAGGGACAGCTTGCGTGCTTTGTTGACCTCGGCCAAAATCGCTTAGGCGGTTGATGCGCCAATTAAGTAAGTAAAACTAAACAGTTGTGACAAAAATTCAATCGTTGTCTGAAGGTTTTTAGATAATAGATATTTTTATTCGGTGTTAACCAAAAACAAAAAAAAATGATTCCATCAAAAATATATTCCACAAAAGAAAAAATAAAAGTATTACTGTTGAGTTCATGCTAACTGCACAAAGCGCAAAAATTTATATTACAAATTTTTAACCGAAATTTTTAGAAACTAAATATGCATATAGTGCTTCAAAAAATTTATAATCATTAACCAATTGATTTGGTACCATGGATATTACTCGTATGTATGTACATTTGTAATGTAATACATAAAGAATTGCATATATGGTGACAATTTAGCAATTGCTCATACAAATTAAAAAGATCTGCTTTGATAATCGTCAATTATTGCATATAGATTTTTACAGAATTTTATTGTGTTGTTTAATATTGAAAAATTTACCTTTGCGACTGTGCAACAGAATAGGCAGCACCATCGTTGCTGATGGTGCCTTCCTCTGATGTATTAGTAGTTGGTACGACTTCACGATGTCGTACAAATTCGCAAAGGGCTTGGCCAATTTTGCGACTTTTTAGATGCCACAAAAGATAGAATCCTGCAAATAAAAAGTGGAGGTGGAAAATTACCACTATCTACGAAATCATTTCTCCTTTTTGTTATTTTTGTTCAAAATGGAAAACCAGTTTGCCGATATGGTCTTCGGTATTAATTCGGAACCAAGTTAATAATAGGGACCGTTTTACTGATTATAATTATAGAGGAGTCCTGCGCAAAATTACCGTTCATGGCATAGCCAGAGTTTGTCCATACGGTATTTTCGCGCGCAACTTTTTTCCTTTTCTTTACTAAAACAAAATGTATAAATTAAAGGTGTTAAGCTTTATATAAAAAAAAAATATTTTCCATATAGTTACATATTTAGTTCTATAATAAAACCCTTAACTGTTTATTAAAAATGGACGTTTTTTTATATTTTTTTTATTAATATGTGTATAGGGGGTATTTTTAGACGTGTGATTTTCAATTAGGCAATACTTTTTCCGGAGTTGGTTTTTGACAGCTGTTACTTGATCTATACTCAGTTTGGTTTACCATTTCCAGACGCCTTGGAAGAGAATATTCGGCGCGAATAGTGGACCTTTCGGCTGGAATTTATTCGAGCCAGCCACGGCGGTCACTCAAGACGCCTTGAAAGAGAGTATTTGGAGCGTTATTGCGGACATATCGCCCCAATTGCTGCAAAAAGTGGGCCCATATGTGTCCCTTATAAGGGTGTTTTTTAGACGTGTGGTTTTCAATGAGGCAATACTTTTTAGGAGTTCGTCTTTTTGACAGCTGTTACTTCGTTTATACTCAGTTTGGTTTAACATTTCAAGACGCCTTGGAAAAGAATATTCGGCGCGAATATTGGACCTTTCGCACGAGCCCTGGCTTATAAGCTTCATGTTAAATATTATAAGCAAGTATATGTATATAATGAATATAAATATATAATAAACACAACAGTATTTATACCATAATAGAGGGCTGCATGGACACATTCATTTCTTCTGTTAGTCGAATGACACGAATGTGAATGCGGTGTCATTCGACTCATGCACTCATGCGATCATAAATATGTGTACTTACAGAGAAAAAAAGAGACCAATATGAGTACTCTCTGCTTATGATTTAAGGGATGTACAAATTTTTCTCTTCGCTACGCTCATTTATAGTCATCGATCATTCATGCATTCACGGCCTGTCAGAAAATTGCACGAATGTGGCGGACGTTATGCAGGGAGACACCACCAAAGGCACATACATATGTATGTAAGGCGCAGCTAGCGACCTGTTATTATGTGTGTACGTAACAACGCTTAGCATATGCGTTGTTTTCGCTTATGCTTACTACTTTTTTATTAAAGCTGTTGGATAACTGATGAGAAAATTCTTTTAACTGATGTTATTTGTACAATATCATTATTATTCATTCCATTATTCAAATAATCCACAAAGAAAATTAGAAATTTGAATATTTAACAATTTTCGGAGTTGTTTTTTTTGATATTATTACTTTTCCACATTTCAGTGTAGGTATAAGCAATAGTAGTTAAATGCTTTATTTTCAAGATATAGTAAGTAGAAAGCTCGCAAAATAAATGAATTTTAATGGTTTTTTTTATAAATTCGAAAAGTCTTATGTATGAATAAGTTTTATAATACCATTAAAACTCTAGTGCATTTGCATTTTCAAAAATTAGAACCAGAAACTTTAAAATTTTTTTTCAAAGGTATACAGAATATGATATAGGAACACAATTACAGGAATAGAATACATATGTATATGTATGCATGTATGTGTTTTGTGTGAGCTTGCAAAAAGTGTGTCTACGAGGAGGCTGGAAGTCCCACTTCTGGAGGTAGAGGACTTTTTATTGTAAGTGTTTATTTTCCAGTTTTCTTTCAGGCGAGATTTGTTATTTCGAAGTAGCAACCCAAGAAAAAACAAAAGGCTGAATCGCGCCAAATCGGGCTGAAAACAGCTAAGCGAGTGGAGGAAGTTCTGCGAAGTGGTCCAATAAACCAAGCTTTATTGAAACATCCTGTGCCTAAAAAAGCCGAGCTTAAATAGCGGATACACACTTCCCCTACCGGCGTTATTCTTAAATCACGGTAGGTGCGCCACACAGTGGGCAGCAGCAAACTAAATTAGAAATAACAAGTAGTTGAATACTTTTATAAATATATAAATAAATATCTAATTATAATCATTAAAAATAATAATAAATAGTAAATAAATATATAAAAAAATTAACAAATAGTATATATAACGAGCTACAGTAAATTAAAGTTAAATTAAATAAATAGTAAGTAATTTAATAGGAAATCGATAAATAGTAATTAATGATTAGTTAATAATAATTAAAAGAAATAATAGCAAAAATTATTAAAAAATAGAAGCTTGTTTAAAATTAAAATGAGTGTCCCCCGGTCGCCCCCGGCAGTGCGAAATAACAAGGAAGTTTCGGGACCCCAAATAACCGGGAGTGCGTCATCTGAAGCAGGAACGGCTCTCAACGTTTTTGGAAAGCGTCCTAGGTTGATGAGTTCGCCTCCAGAGCTTTGTCCGGTGCCCAAAAATGCTTGTCTGACTAAAACAGATTATCAGCCATCAGCATGGGTTACCCTCGGAGCAAGGATTCGCGAGCTTGTTGACATGCTGGAGTATGGAAAAAGAAGATCCATCCATATAGGCGAACTCTCTGCTTTGTATGAGAAAGCGAAACCCCCAACTCCAAAGGAAAAAACCAATACCGGCAGCCAAACAACCGCGGTAAACCACTCCATTCGGCGATATCAAAGGGGAGTCACAGACGCGTCATCACAGCCAAGCGTTCAACCCAGCAAAAATATGGAAGGAGAGGAGAGGGCAGATTGGCAAACCGTAGAAAGGAGGAAGAAGCCAAAACCTAAGCCCCTACGGCTAGGTGCTTTGATAATAAAGGATCGTGGGGAAGGTCATACGCAGACATTTTGCGGGCTGTCAGGAATGAGCCAAAGCTAAAACATGTAGGAGATGCTAACAAAAATAAGGAAAACCACCAATGGGGACTTACTCATTCAGCAGGAAAAACCAACAGAGTCGCACACATCCGAGGTACAGCGAGCTGTCGAAGAAGCGCTTGGCGAAAACGTCTCTGTCTAGACTCTCACCTCGCAAATTGCGTTAGAGGTTAAAGATCTGGATGAAGTATCAACGAAAGAAGAGATTTGCGTCGCTTTTGAAAAAGAGTTCGAGGGGATCAAGTTAAAAGAAAACTCAGAGAAATCTATGCGAAAGGCATACAGTGGTACAAAGATAGCGACGCTACTCCTCCCAGCTGCAACTGCAAATAAAGTAATAGCAGCAGGGAAAATTCGTGTGGGACGCAGTGCTTTAAATGCTTTGAGTGTGGACACGTAGCACGTAACTGTAGATCCCCATATGACATGAAAGCATCGTGTTTCAACTGCGGTGACTCAAGTCATATGGCCCGTGGCTGCAAGAAAGAAATGAGGTGTGCTATCTGCGCGAGGAAATACTTGACGGAAGCACAGGACAGGTGGAAGAGGATGCCCTTTCTTTGTAGAGGCAGTACAAAAGGCACGTAAACTATGAAGCTTTTGCAACTAAATCTAAATCACTGCAAGGCGGCACAAGAGTTGCTGCAGCAGTCGGTAATAGAAATGAATATCGATGTAGCGCTATTGAGTGAACCATATAAAGTGGTAGACTGTCAGGGCTATCAGCAGTATGGAGTTGTTCTAATAAACCGCTTCCAATAGAAAAACTTAAATCAGACGTATGCTTCGTCTGCGTGAAAATTTCAGGCATCATACTTCACATTTCCATAAGTAGGCTGGTCTGATCTAATGTTATAGGTACAAGTAAAAACAATTTACATCGCTTGCTTATGATTTTGTTTATTTAGCTTGACGATGTTTACCAATCTTGTTGGTAGTTATTAACTTATATTTTTAATGTGTTATTTATAAAAATTATAATTTAAGATGTAAGTGAAACAAATTTTCTCTTTTTCGTTTTTTCAATTTTTGTTAAATGTTTGGTGTATATTTGGTATATTTATGTGTGTACATATGTTTTTATTTCATGTAATGCAAATGTTGGAAAATAAAAACAGGACGCCCCTGATGAAGCTAAGAAGATTTAGTGAAACGTTGGGCCGTAAGGTAAAGTAAATTGTTTTTACTTGTACCTATAACATAAGATCAGACCAGCCTACTAATGGAAATATACATAAAAATAACAAACTGATCGGAATAACTAATGAAATCATACTGTACAGTTGCTACATACCACCTAGCTTCAGCCTCGGGGAGTTTGAAACAATTGTAGATAACCGATGCAAGAACTAGAACACCGGTCGTAATCGTGGGAGACTTCAATGCTTGGGCCCAAGCATGGGGAAGTCGTAAAACAAACGCCAAAGGCAGATCACTACTGACAACTTTTTCCACCCTGGAGGTAGTGCTATTAAATACCGGCAGCAAAGCAACATTCAAAGAAGATGGACGCGAATCTATAATAGACTTAACATTCATAACTAGCAGACTATCCCAGAATGCACATTGGGAGGTTAGTGACAAATATACGCACAGCGATCACCAAGCAATTATCTGCACTATAAATGAAGTAAAGCAAACACGGCCTCGTCTTGAAAGGAGATCAGTGGGCTGGAAAATCGACTCTCTAGATGAAGAGGCGCTAAAGGTTATGATGTCCGAAGTGACCCTAACGCCGGGAGCTACGAAGATGGCCGACACGCTCATGACCACCATATCGAACGCTTGTGCTGCTTCAATGAAGAGGAGAGGAAAGAGCCCATCGAACAGACGTCCCCCAGTATACTGGTGGGCCAGAAAAAACGCAAATTATGCGGAACAACAAATGCACTACAGGGCTACACGCAAAGAATTAAAGCAGATCATTAAGGCAAGCAAGAAGAAGTGTTTTCTCCAGCTTTGCGACAGTGCCGAGCGAAATCCTTGGGGTATGGCTTACAAAGTGGTCACTAAAAAGCTCCAAGCATCGATCCGACCACAGCTCACAAACGCCGACCAACTGAGCCAAATAGTGAGCACACTGTTTCCGGGCCAAGAAACATTCAATAGAGAGACCCTCTCCCATGCTGAGTGTCAATTTCCTCTGATCACTGCCAGAGAGGTGCTTCTTGCGGTTGATGTATTTAAAGACATAAAGGCCCCAAGCCCTGATGAAATTCCAAATAAAGTTCTTAAACTTGCAGTAAAAGCGAATACTCAGGCATTTGCGCACACTTTTAATGAATGCCTTGCAGATGGCGTATTCCCTAAAATATGGAAACACCAGCGACTCGTGCTGCTACCAAAGGCGGGTAAACCAGCTGGGGATCGCTCGGCATACCGGCCAATATGTATGCTTAATACAACGGGAAAACTTCTGGAACGCATAATTACTAATAGAGTTTCAGAAGCCATCGAGTCGAACGGAGGCCTCTCAGAAACACAATTTGGATTTAGAAAAGGGCGGTCGATGCAGCCAATTTGATAAAACGAATAGCAAAAGAAGCGATTAGTGGTGAGAGATGGAGATGGGGCTCCAAAGAATACTGCTTGATAATTACGCTCGACGTGAAAAACGCATTTAACACCGCAAACTGGCAGAAAATAACAGAGGCTCTCAGTGCGTTCGATATTCCAGCATACCTCAGAAGAATCGTAAGCAGTTACTTGTCAGACCGATTACTACTCTATGACACCGACGAAGGGAGAAAGGAATATATGATTTCTGGCGGAGTACCACAAGGCTCAGTGCTGGGCACAAAGCTAAGGAAATTAATGTATGATGGCATATTGAAACTACAGCTACCAAAAGGGGTGAAAATCGTTGGTTTTGCCGATGATATAGCCATTGTGGTCGTAGCCAAGCACATAAAATATATAGAAGAGAGCGCAAACAACTCAATCACTAGGGTTCAAAACTGCCTACTCGATGCAGGCCTCGTACTTGCACACCAAAAAACCGAGACAGTCTTAATTAGCAGCAGAAAGATTCGAGGAGTAACGAAAATAAAAATATGTGGCCATGAAATAGAATCAGCTCCAGAGTTGAAATACCTCGGAATCATACTGGTCGCTAGATTAACATTTAAGCCGCATATTGAATATGCAGTCGGGAAGGCGGAAAAAGTCGCAGTAGCGCTTTCGAGACTGATGCTGAACGTCGGAGGTCCACAGCAACAACGAAGACAGTTATATGCCAATGTAGTAAGAAGTGTCCTACTGTACGGGTTTCAAATCTAGGGTGAAGCCTTTAAGAAGACGTCATACGCACGCGAAGCGAAGGCCCTATACAGGCTCTGTGCGATTAAGGTATGATGTGCGTTTCGCACTACCTCCGAAGAGGCTCCGTTGGTTGTTGCTGGCCTATGTCGCATAGATATTCTGGCGACGCAGTCGTTGGCACGATCCGTAAATAAGGCGAATCGCGAAGAAGAAATCAAGATCTGCTGGCAACAGTGGCAATGCCCAATGCCGTTGGGACCGGAAAGATAAAGGTCGCTGGACACACCGGCTCATACCTTCAGTAGAAAAAGGGTTAAGCAGGAAACATGGAGAAGTAAACTTCCAGTTAACCCAAATGCTTGCGGGGCATGGCTGTTTAAAATAATACTTTTATAGATTCAAGATCGATGATAATCCGTACTGCACTCTCTGCGCAGGCGATGATATCCAAGATGCTGAACACTGCTTTTTTGCCTGCACATATTTTGAAGAACAAAGAAATTACCTAATCTCACAGATCGGGAGACTGGCTTAAGTAGAAAACTTGATTGATAAAATGCTCGAATCGACCAAAAACTGGTCCGCCGTCTGCAACATGGCAAATATGATAATATCAAAATTACGTCAGGCGGAACGACTCCGCAGAAATACATGGTTTCTTAACGATCGATGGACTCATAGAATTGGCGGCTCGGAATCTAGTCCGTTCCGACTGCGTGCATTAAAGAGTTCGGTAGCATCTAAGCAGTGTGGCTCTAAATACGGATCTCAACGTACAGCCCAAGGCGGATTGAATCGGCCGGGTAGCCCGGAATCTCGTCCTTTCCGGCTACCAATATACTACTTTCGAGATGTTTGAGAATATATATATAACTATATATGTATGCAGTTAAACTTTTGGCTAAAAATTTATGTTTTTCAGTAAGGTTCATACAAAGCAGGAAAAACGAACCAAGTGAGTAGGCGTCTCGGAACCCAGTCCATTCCGACCGCTGCAAAGCAGTTAAACAAGCAGAATCTATGAAATACCAGAAGAGATGAAGTCAACAGAATAACTGAGCGGCTCGGAACCTCGTCCGTTCCGACCGGCGGGCAAGGTAACTAATATACGTTCAATTTTATGAAAAACATTATGTACTCGTATAATAGTTGAAATACCAGAAAACATAAAAAACAAGTCAAAACGAAGTCCACAGAAAAACTGAGCGGCTCGGAACCCCGTCCGTTCCGACCGACATGTATGATTGAAGGGTATAAGGTTTATACAATAGTGTCAAATTTGCAAGATAAAAGGCAGGAAGGAAAAAGAAACTAGAAATTAGTCCACATAAGTCGATCCGTTCCGAAACCCAGTAGAAGCAATATTAATTTAAAAAAAATTCCTTGAGAGCGAAAAGGGGCAATTTAAATACCCACGAAGATGCAACAAGCAACAGTACAGAGGGTAGTTCAAGTTGACGCAACTTGCTACAAACGTTATCCGGACTTTCACGAACGTTGAGCGTAAGCTCAAACTATCTCCCGAGGAAATACTTGACGGTATTACCGGGGGAATGGTACTCAGACAGTAGGAGGTTTAGTTCGGTTTAAAGTCCCACACTGACAAACCTGTGACGGTTAGGCTTTCGATGCTTCCTCCTCGTAAAAAAAAAAAAAAACATAGTGTTCACAAGCGCAGACGCACACTCTATGCATACATATAATACACATGTATGTATGTATATATGTTTGTGTGTACATAAATACAAAAGGGATTATCACCAAGTTGAGCAAATGGCCTGGCACTCAGTGAGTAGGCTGCATATATGTACATACATGCATATTTATTTTACTACCATACATTATACCCACACTAGACATATGTACGTATATAGATATGTATACACCTCAGCTTCAAAAAGTTTACAGTTGTATGCAATACTTACAATGTTTTTTAACACAAATCATTTCCGTTAATTCTTTAACTAGAACCATATCAATTAAAGTTTCAAAACTTTTACAGAGTGCACACATTTTCCAAATACCAAAGTTTTCCATCCAAAATTTCTAACGTTTTAATGAGAAATTGAAAATTTCTAACATTTTAATGATAGTCTAAAGAAATTCTATGTATGAAAAGCATTGTAAACATTTTTTCTCAATCTGTCTTCTTACCATTTACATTTGCGCCTACATTTGAACATATTTTCATACAAATGTTATTTATTAATATTTTACAATTTTATTGAGCTCAAGTCCCGTTTATGAAAGATTTTTGTGAAAAAACAACAACAGTTTCTAATGGTAGAAGTTATAGTACTATTTCGGAAATCACCACATTTCCTTATCAGACTTCTTTTTTGTTAAATTATTTAAATTTAATTTTTCATAACCACTTCTCTCAGGCTTTGGACCGGGAGCTCGGAGTTGCAGAGCAAATACGCTGCATATTGTGCTACGCTAGCCGAGTTGGAAGTTGTGTTTGTTTCATCTTTCTTAAACAAACCAACTTCAAACAAGAGCAACTGATCTGCCGCTATTTAACTTGTTCGTGTGGTTGTTGTTTGTGTTTTATTTGCAAAATTCTATATAAGGTATTTACTTTATATTATAATGCATTTTTAAGGCGTTGTTGTTGTTGTTGTAGCGGCTAGCTAGGCGTGCTCATCCTTGCATATAAATGTTTGTTTATTTTTCTGTTGGCCTAGTAAATGTTAATATTTTACAATTTTATTGAGCTCAAGGCCAGTTTATGGAAGATTTTTGAGAAAAAACAACAACAGTTTTTAATGGTAGAAGTTATAGTACTATTTCGGAAATCACCACATTTCCTCATCAGACTTCTTTTTTGTTAAATTAAGTGGTCGAGTGGGTAGCGGTGCGTGCTATAACTCGATATGCCGGTGAGTTCGAGGTTCGAATCTCAGTCAGGGCAAGCAAAATCTTAATCATAGAAAAAAAAAAGTTTTTTCTAATAGCGGTCACCCCTCGGCAGGCAATGGCAAACCTCCGAGGGTATTTCTGCCATGAAAAAGCTTCTCATTAAATACATCTGCCGTTCGGAGTCGGCACAAAACTGTAGGTCCCTCCATTTGTGGTATAATATAAAGACGCACACCACAAATGGTAGGAGAAGCTCGGCCAAACACTGAGCTATATAGTGTACGCGCCAAAATTATATTATATTATAATTTAATTTAATTTTTCATAACTACTTCTCTCAGGCTATGAACCCGGGAGCTCGGAGTTGCATATTGTGCTACGCTTGCCGAGTTGGATGTTGTGTTTTTTTCATCTTCCTACACAGAATAAATTTCGTTGCGGAAGCAAATTGTAGTCTGATCTTTTAACTGGCGCCCAACGTGGAGCCCGTCGTTAGCTGATCATACTTCATAATAAGCGGGTTTCCTAAGAAGAACAATTCTGAATAGAAGGATAGCACTGAAGCACTAAGGACCTCACTAACCGAAGAAGTAATAAAATATAAAGCAAGGGAAAACGCGCATCGTGACATCATTTTTTCCACTAGACCAAAGGTATATCCCTTTGCCATAAAAGATACGATTTTGATTTGACAAGTCTTCTGACTAATTTCCCAGTCTAACTTAGAAGGACTGAATTTTCAAAACTCTTTGACCCACGGGGATCGAATAGCATTAGGGAAAAGGGCCGAGAGCAGAGCAAGCTGTATATACGCCTACAGTATAAATCCCACATAGAGTCGACCATCTCAGACGACTCGCGGCGAAATCATGGAGTTGCGCCCCGAAAATTGTGAGATGGAGGTACACCATAATTGTAAGACCAGTAGTGGCTTATGGAGCGGTTGCATGGGCTTCATCAATCAATCTGGCTAAGGTGAGAAACTCGCTTACCAAGCTTCAGCGCCTGGCATGCGTGTGCATTACGGGAGCGATGCGAAAGTATAATATCCACACGGCGTTCAAAACTGGGAACAACCTGGGAAGGATACTTAAAAGCAGCACGAATGAAGAAGACCCATTGAACCAACAAGGCGTGTATAAACTGACCTGTAAGTGTCAATTTAGCTATATGGGACAAACAGGACGTAAAGTAAGAACAAGGTTTCGTGAACACATAAGTGAATACAACAAAAGGATACGAACACCCACGGCAATACCTGATCTAATTTTGCAAACCATTTGGTAAACGCAAAATGTTCACCCGCAAACATAAAGAAAACCGTTAAGGTACTGCACGTACAACAAAAAGGACGGCGCCTAAATACCCTTGAAAACATGGAAATATATAAACAAAAAACATTTGATGGGAGGATAATAAACGAACAAATAAACAGCAACTCTGATGCGATATTTTCACCATTAATACTTGTTTACAAAAAACAAAACAAAAACGTAGGTAAAATGACAGACACCAACATACAAAACAAACCTACAATACCTAAACGGACAAAAATTCCTGACTATCTACCTGTTCTTACCGCAAAGGCAGTTTCGAGTTAAAAAATACCTTTTTTGAACTCTTACCGCGCGCGAGACTTTAGGCACCTATACTCAGGAAACTTAACATTTACGATTATGCACCAATACCTGATTGACCAAAAAAACGAAATAAATACGGAACAACAGACATAAACAGAACGAAAATTGTCACTGAAGATGGCACAACACCGAAACCGGGTTGTCTCCAAACCAAACATGACAAGGGATGACCGAAAATCGTTTCAACAAATATCAATTATTTTTTTTATTTACTTATATATATTTGTTTTGTATTCCACTTAGCCTATCAGAATTTTAATGTATTCATTGGCTAACTAATAAATATCAACAGCCCTGGACAGCCAAACACCAGCTACGCCAACAACAGTATTTTTTCGCTTAACTCCTTTCCGCGCTGCAAAAAAGATAACGCTGGCCGAACAAACTCCGGTTATGACTTCAACAGTGTTCTTGCAAATTAACTCCTAAAAAATATAAATTAATGTTGCAATTATATGTTTTTCAGATATAATATAATTATTCTTTAGATATCTGGGTATACGATTTTCCGTTTACTATGCCAACACGTTACATGCATTCACATTTATATTTATTTATACACGTTACATTATACTAAAACTTATTCCGTTCCGACACATGTTACTATTCGTGAAAAAATGTACGCAAATAGACATCTACGTCGCAATCCGGCATACCGATATTGCGACAACTGCCTACAAATATCGAATTTACGATACAGACGAGGATTTGAGCATGCTGATTCTATGATTCGTATCCTAATCGAGCGTACGACGGATTTCAGCATAGGGATGTATCTCCGGCATAGCCAGTCTAATTACGCACTCGACGACAGCGGCAATGAAATTAATGAAATATAAAATTAATAAATTGAGTTCGAACAATTGAAAGGTAATTTATTGGGTCGGCTTTAGAATAGTTATCCACGAATTTATTGGTAAAAGAGGTATTGGTGGAAAGGCAACTGTCTCCCCTTTCTAGGTTTACCACTACTAATATGCAAAGCCTTAAACGCACCTCAAACCGGATCCGACCTTATGGTCGTATCATCGCCCATACGAAAAGATCCGAGGGTATGGTCGGGACCTCTAGGAGGTGATGAAGGAGGACTACCACCTTCTAAGCCAGAGTGTTAGACGGCACAGTGTCTATTGGTCGGTTCGCAGCCAACGGAGCCTATACGATACCGGACCGCCTCGAGTATTGGCAGTGGCCAGATGAGGCAACAACAACAACAACAATAACAATAGCAAGCGTAAAAAGCTGCGGCAACGGTGACAACAACGACGTTGGCATGGGCTGTCACTGCCCATGGATTGCAGGCATATAGACCACAAAAAACATCAGCGACGCCCCAAGAGCCACCGACGCTTAGCGAGCAGACGTCGCTCGTTGCTCATCTTAACCAAGTACGAGGCCTCGAACTTTTAAAATTTTAGAAACTGTATATTTGTTAAGTACAAAAATGTTTTTAACTTTATTAAATTCACAACCATTTAACGCGCTCACGTTTATGTCAATAGACCAAAATTCAAGGTGTTGCCAGAATACATGTGAAGGAGAATGTAACAAAAGAAAAATAGGAATGCCGAAACAAAATACGTAAACTGGGGGAAACACTAAACAGCGAAAAAGTACTCTGACTGTCTGGGAATGACACCATAATTTGCAAAAGCTAATGATTTGGTTTTGGTGTCGCAGAAAGCCGGATTTCAGAAAACAAAAAATGCCATCGACTCAGTCCGCATATCTTTCACCCTCCAGTTGGCTGAATTAAGATATATGTATGTATTTACCACCGAGCAAAATGGATAGTGCGAGATACCACTGCAAGAATGCTACATTCATCGAGTACATGGTAAAAAGCAAATTTTCTTATAAGATTATAAAATGTATTGATGTTTCGTACCGAGCGGACGTGTGTGTTTTGGCGCTCTGTGAAATAATTCATCACGTAGATATCTGTGTAATGATTTTATTTCTTATTTGCGACAGTGACTCTTTTATCTTTTCAAATCTAGCACTTAAATCGTGTCGGTTTCTCAAATGCCGTGTTTGTGTGGTAACAAGGTTGATCGATCGCAACCAAAAGTACAATGTGCAAAGTGCAATGAACTTTTCCACACTAACTGTGTTGGCATCTTGCCTGCTGATGTTGATTTTCTTAGCAACTCGAACAAAAGTTTTTTTTGTAAAGTTTGTGAAACCGTTCGGCGTAAATCAATTCGGTCGCCTCCTTCTTTCGCTACCGCTGTTGAGTTGCCGGCTTCGGCATTTACTAACAAAAGTATTACAACAATTAACAAAAGTATTACAACAATTAATTCTGAAATGTGCGCTCATAAATCTCCCGCTGTCGCTGACAAGTCTACTCATAAACAAATCGAGCTAAACGAAGTGAGTAATAGCAAGCAACAAATTTCCTTGGAATCTGTGCTAAGTGCAATTACTGCGGTTCGTGCTGAAAATGCACGTATGTTCGATATCATCTGTGCTCTTCGCACTGATAACACTGTACTGGTTAAAAATACTGAGAGCATGCAAACTGACCTGTGCGCTTTGAATTGTAAACTTAGTGAAAAAGAAACTGCCATTTCGTTACTCACTGCTCAACTATCCGAACTTCGCTCTTTTGTTAGTACATCGTTCACCGCATTCAATACCGCCTGCGCTAAAAATGTACTGCCTACAAGCGATGTTAATCTTGCGCTCTCTTCAGCGATCGCTATTCCGGCTTGTGCTCAGTCTGCCGCTGCTGTTGCTTCTGCACCCGCTACCGTCCCATCAACGCATTCTTCATCGGCTGCTGGGCCATCACTTCTCAACAAAAAGTCCGTTGCTGTTATCAACTCTAATGTTCTTAGCACTTCGAGCGTCGCTGCTGAGAGGTTGGCGCCTAGTGCTACTGTTACCTACGCTGCTGTTGCTAACAACAGTTTGGCCGCTGTTACTGAAAGCTCAAATACTCTGCCCACTGCTTGTGTATCTGAATGGATGCCCATCCCGAAAAGGAAGCCAAAAAGAAATAATTTGCGTGTTGACGGTGCTAAGTCTAACTCAGACCTTAACGTTGTTGTTTCTAAAAAGTGGATTCATATCTCATCATTTTCGCCAACTGTCACTTCGGATAATATTATCGACTATGTGGTTAAACACTCTGGGGTTGATAAAGAGCTACTCGCCTGCTTCAGTCTTGTAAAAAAGGATAAACCCATTGATTCGCTGAAGCGCATTTCATTCAAACTTGGTTTCCCCGAAACTTGGTTTGATAAAATGCTTAATGCTGAGCTCTGGCCCGTCCACGTCTCAGTCCGCCCTTTTCGGCATATTCGGAAGGAAGATCTCGGGCCAACCTAGTTATATACCCTGAACAATCGCCTACTTGCCGTTTTAATGCTACAGGTGCGAGTAAACTGCGCATTTATTATCAAAATGTTTCTGGCATGCGAACGAAAGCTGATGTTGTCCGAAGAATGAGTTCTCATCAGGAATTCGATATTTTTGTTTTCGTTGAGAGTTGGTTAACTCCTAACTTTTTTGATTCGGAATTTTTCGACGCAAAGCTGTTCAACGTTTTTCGTAAAGATAGAGATCAATGTAAATCTGGTTGCTCTAGAGGAGGTGGTGTTCTAATTGCTGTCAACCGGAGTTTCTGTTCGTCGTTTGTGCAACTTGATAATAGTGACTCTCTGCTGGATCAACTCTGTGTCTGTGTAAAGGGTGTGGCCAACCGACTATTTGTTTGTGCCTCATATATCCCTCCTAACAGCTGTGTTGAAATCTATAAATCACACATGGTTAATATTCGTAATTTAAGCTCTAAGATTGGCATGCATCCTATCTGTATTCTGGGTGATTTTAACTTAGGTAACATTTCCTGGTCTAACCTTAGTAACCACTTTAGCGCACTTACCCCAACTAATGTCGTTACTGATTGTGAACTTACTGTTACAGATAGTCTTTTGAGTTTAGGTTTATTCCAAATTAATGGCTTTCTCAATAAACTAAATCGTATTTTAGATCTAATATTTATAAGTGATAATGTAAATCATTTTATTTCGGAATGTCTTACACCTATCTCGCCGCCGACGAGCCATCATATTCCTTTAGTAGTGCGTTTCGAATTTTATGAATTCTTTGATGCTCCTACTGTAGGTAATCGGTCTATTCTTAATTATAATTGTTGTGATTTTGTGCACTTAAATTCACTTCTGCTAAGTTATGACTGGGACTTTTTACTCTCTAGTTTAGACACTGTAAATGCCTTCAAAAAATTTAAATCTGCCGTATTTGAACTTTGTGTCAGCGTTGTTCCTCCCGTTCATGGCCATAAATATAAGTTACCTTGGTACACTCGGGAACTAAAACATCTCAAAAATCTAAGAAATAAATTCCATAAAAAATTTAAGGCAACTGGGCTCCAAATGTACTTGGATCGCTACCATTTCCATCAAAAGAGTTTTAGGACTCTCGATAAGTCTCTTTTTAAACAGTATATCAATAACTACGAATCTTGTATTAAAGGCAATCCCAAATCATTCTGGAGATATATCAGATCACTTAATACTAATTCAACAATACCTTCCTCTGTATTCTTTAACAATAAGGTTGCAACTACTCCTGTTGAGGCAGCCAATATTTTTGCCGATTTTTTCTCTGCCAATTTTGTCTCCGAAAATGATGCTAAACATGAAAGCGATACTCTTTCTGTGTCCTCACTTAACTTCGGTTCCCTTAGGTTACTGGATGAGGATGTTGCTAAAGGCATTTCATCGCTGAAATCATCATCTCAGATGGATTCAGATGGATTATCTGCTATCCTTCTTAAAAAGTGTTCATCGCTGGTTAAACCTTTAACCATGATCTTCAACTTGTCCCTCTCATCTGGAATTTTTATTGATGACTGGAAAAAGTCTATTATTACCCCAATTTTTAAAAGTGGCAATAAGAACGATGCTTCTAACTACAGACCAATTTCGATGTCATCGTCCGTCTCTAAGCTATTTGAGTGTGTAGTTAAAGAAAAGCTTGTGTATTCTGTTAAGAACCTCATCTGTCCCAACCAACATGGCTTTGTTAGTGGCCGCTCGACAGTATCCAATCTTGCGGTTTTCACCGAAGATTGCCTTGCTGCCTTCCGTGAGGGCCATCAAGTTGATACTGTTTACACTGACTTTTCGAAAGCATTCGACAGAGTTTCGCATAAGGTTTTAGTTTCTAAATTGGAAGCCCTGGGATTCCACTCTACATTCCTTGGGTGGCTCAGGTCATACTTAAGCGACCGTTTTTGTGTGGTTGCATTTGACAATGTTTCTTCTCGACCATTTATGGCAACTTCTGGTGTTCCCCAGGGTAGCATTTTAGGTCCTTTGTTGTTTGTCCTATTCATTAATGATATAAGTTCCTGTTTCGTTACTTCCAAGTTTCTTTTGTATGCTGATGATTTAAAGGTTTATTCGGTGATTAAAAGCCCTGATGACTCAGCTGCTCTTCAGGCTGATCTTGACAAGGTTCATTTGTGGTGTAAACTTAATCATCTTGCACTAAATGTCAATAAATGTTCTTACTCTACATTTACCAGGAAGCTTAACCCTTTCATTACAAGTTATAAAATTTCTGACACACGCCTGAAATTTTTGAGCGAAGTCAAAGACTTGGGGGTTTTCTTCGATGCTAAACTAAGTTTTTCCACCCACATTAGTTATGCTATTTCCAAATCGTATGCTATGCTCGCTTTTGTTCGACGCAATAGTCAACACTTCTCTGACCCTTACACACTCAAATTGCTTTATATCTCTTTAGTTAGGTCAAGGCTTGAATATGCTTCCTTTATTTGGAGGCCTTATCATTCCTGTTATATTAACCGGTTAGAGCGAGTACAAAAAAGTTTCTTAAAATTTGCACTACGTTCGTTGAATTTTTCCAACCCTATCCCTTCTTACGAAGCTCGTTGTCTTCTCCTGCATTTACAACCCCTGCACAGCAGAAGTATGTACCTCTCAGGTGCCTTTGTTGTCAACATTGTGAAAAGTATAGTTGACTGCCCTTCTCTCCTTGAAAGATTATCTTTTAATGTTCCTTGTCGTAACTTGCGAAGTGTCAATTTATTTTTTATTTATGCTGAAAATGCTCCGTTATATAGAACTCAATCAGAATTAAACTGAGTTCCCGGGCTGGATCTGTCCGTTGCAATAGGTATAATCCGTACGTTACTTTATAATCACTCAGTTCAGTAGATTTAAGTCATTTTTTCTTTATAGTCAGTAAGTATTGTATTCATTTGACTGAAATAAATAAATAAATAAATAAAATAAAAAGGATAATACGGTTCGGAGGAGCTGCCAAGCAAAAAATGCCCTCATATATTTTTAATACAATTTATAATTATTAAAGTTTGGGAAAAAATTGCACTTACAAGGTATTTAAACAAAATACCATGTATTCTACAGATATATACGCAGAGAACTCAAAAAGTGACTGTTGGCGTTGCGCACTTGGCCGTATACTCGTCGCAGCCAAGTGTAAACAGGTAACAATGTGTCGCGTTTTAACGTTCACAACGTATATTCATCAGTTATATATCAAATTAGTAAAACATTTCAGTACAAGATAAACCACGGTTGCCTGAGTAAAATTTACCGCAAGTAAAGGTTGCCAGCCTCTAAACATACCTTTGTTTTATAGCACAAATACATATTGACACATTTGGATATTTTATTTATCCTCCAGTCGTTTAAACTTATTTTTCAATTAAAACATCAATTCTCTAACAAACACTACTAAAAAATTTTTTTTTAAATTTTTTTAATTTTAAATTTTATTAAAAATATTTGCGGGCCTATTTTGGTTGGCAACACTGCCGATCCGTATTGTCCTCTTAATAATATTGTAAGAAAATTTACCCAGCAAGTAGCCGGTACATTGCCTTTTCCTGGTAAAATGGTTGAGCAGATATGTGTCAAAGTTATTTTTCAATGAAAAATAATTACCCGACTGTTGATGACATAGCCAGAGTTTGTCTAGCCAGGGTTATTTTTTAGCAGCGCAGCCCACGCGGAAACTTTTGCGCAAAAATCCTTTTGTTGGCGTAGGTGGAAGGCCGGTTTTAATTATCTTAAGCAATAAAATTAATGAAATATAAAACAAATAAGGAGAGCGCAAACATTTCAAAGGTTATTTATTGATAAAAATATATGTACCTATGTATGTTAAAAATTTGTTTTACAATGAAAAGTTTTGTGCATATATTTTATCATCAAATTACATAAGTAGTCTAATAAAATCAAAGGTTAAATTTTCTTTTTTGTTTTTGGTTGTTGAAGTTTCCGACAGGGAAGAAATCTAGTGAATTTTGGAACGATTTTCCGTCGTCCTTTGTAAAGCTTGATGTTAGACAAACCGGTTTCGGCGTGGTGCCATTTTCAGTGGCGGGAAATCGTTCCAAAATTTGGTTTAATTAATACTTTTAGTTAAAGCCACATTTATACTATTTTCCTACTAAGTTTCCTTTGGAAATACATAGTGCTTTAAAAACTTTAAGTATAAGATTAGGTCGCTGTTTATACCCCTACAGTATAAATCCCACATAGAGTCGACCATCTCAGACGATTCGCGGGGAAATCATAGGGTGGCACCCCGAAAATTGTGAGATGGATGTACACCATGATTGTAAGACCAATGGTGGCTTATGGAGCGGTTGCATGGGCTTCAACAATCAATCTGGCTACGGTGAGAAACTCGCTTACCAAGCTTTAGCGCCTGGCGTGCGTGTGCATTACGGGAGCGATGCGCACGTATACGACGGCTGCGCTAGAAGTGATTGTTGAGGTCGAACCTCAATATATCCACATAGAACAGCCGACAAAGCAAACCCTGCTTAACTCTGCTAGGGAAGGCTTTGGCAAGGGAATGTTGTTGTCATTTAAAGACAGTGACAAAATGCGGTTCCAGCACCCATTAGCCCCTCTTTTAAGGCATGACAGACACAAGGTAAAACCCTTTGAAAGAAACTTCAAGGTTCTACTTCACGATAAAAGTACCTGGAACCTTTCCACTTTGGAAAGCTGCGTCCAAGCAAGCACACTAAAGTGGTACACGGACGACTCGAAAACCCCCGAAGACATTGGGGCGGGAGTCTATGGTCCAAGAACTAAACTCTCGGTGCCCATGGGGTCCTTCTCAAGTATCTTCCAGGCGGAGGTGTATGCCATCAGCAGGTGTGCTGATATTAATCTACATAAGAACTATCGAGCAAAAAAAGTTCTTAATCCTTAGCGACAGTCAGGCAGCTGTCAAAGCTCTCTCATTATATGAGGTCAAATCCTCATTTGTAATGAAGTGCGCTGAAAAACCGAATGGCCTGGCTGAGAAAAATGACATCAACCTCCTGTAGGTCCCAGGACACACAGAAATCGAGGTAAACGAGAAAGCAGACCATCTAGCAAGGATGGCAGCTGCCTCAGTCCCTACAGGTCCAGAGCACTTCCTCTCTTTGGTCAACTTTTGTGATCTCTTCGCTGTATTTCGTTAGTTTGGCCGAGTACTTCTCCCAGGTCCCCGTGCATTTTGTTCTGTTGAGTTCGAATATCCATTTGCTAAGTCTAGTTATTTAAGATTACATAAGGCTTAATGTCAACAGTGTAAGCGCGCACAGGTTATACTTGGACATTTCCTATTTTGTTATGCACTTCTATATTGTACATTTTGACACATCTTTTTTCTTCCTATTGAAATCGCGCTATAGGCCATGCGAAAACAGTGGAGGATATCACTTGTCAGTGATGAGTCTCTGTCGTTCGAGCAACCGTCCACGTTCTTGGAAGTCAGGTGTCGTTCTCTGGCTATGCTTTCGACGTCAACAATATCACCAGCAATCAAGGGTAAAACTACTTCAGTGAGCAAGTCCACAAATTTGTTTCACGCAGTGCAGGAACAAAACGGCTCAGGTTGTATGTATTGTAAGAGTCCTCACAAAGTATATAGTTGCGAAAAGTTTCGCAACCTGGACTCAAACGCGAAATTCAAGTTTGCGAGAGAAGCGCGCGTGTGTACGAACTGCTTAAGCTCCGGTCATTACAAAGCAAAATGTAATAGCTCATCTGCATGCAGAATTTGTCAGCAACGTCATCACACGTTGCCACATAATGCCTTATCTACAATTAATGTCACAACCACCGCTCATTTCGTCGACAACGCATCTCCCTTCACACCATCTCCTCTCGCCGCGCGCGTAGTGCCACAAGCAAACGCAAACGTTACATCCGCTATTGCCTCGTCTACGGGCTCCACTGCTATAGGAAGTACATTCTCGTATTTGAATGCAAACTCCAACCCGCCACTTCCAAAATACAGAACTGTGCTATTGGCCACTGCCTTAGTCAAAGTTCGCGATTGTTCTGGGTGCTTCAAACCGCCCGCTTGCTGTTTAATTCTGGCTCACATGCTTCCTTCGTAACTGAGGCCTGTGTGCAACGTTTAGGTCTACCCCAGAAGGCAGCAGCAGTATTAATAACGGGCATCGGTGCATCGGAAGGAGGTCGCCCTAGAGGTTAGGTATTACTTTCATTGTCGCATTATTGTTCAGATTAATGTTTTCCTGCCAACGCACTAATCTTACCGAAAATTACAAGCGACTTGCCAACGGAGACTTTGGTAGCTTTCGCTTGGCCGCATGTGCATGGATTATTTTTAGCCGATCCGCAGTTCATGAAACCCTGACGTATAGACATTCTAGTTGGCATGGATGTCATGCCACACCTCCTCTTCTCAGAATTCCGTAAGGGTCCCCCTGGTACGCCGATGACTCAACGTACTGTCTTCGGTTGGACGCTGTTTGGAAGTGTCGATGGATTAGAATCTCCTGCACCTCATTTACAGTCACTGCATCGCAATGTCCAGTTGGATAGAGCTATTTCTAAACTGTGGGAGTTAGAAGAAGCTCCGCAAAAGACCCACCGAACGTACGAAGAACGTCACTGCGAAGATCTCTTCGAAACAACACACCGAAGAGCGCCTGACGGTCGCTTTCTAGTGAAACTGCCACTGAAACCCGACGTACTCCTGGGAGATTCCCGAAGATATGCTGTTCGCAGCCTACTACGCATTGAGAGACGACTTGCTCGAGACGTCGATCTACGACTACGCTATAATGAGTTCATCCAGGAACTCATCGACATGAATCACATGGAGCTGGTACCAGAATCAACGAATCTAACGTTTTATATGCCGCATCACCATGTTGTAAAGGATTCGAGCGTTAACACTAAGTTGAGGATTGTTTTCAACGCGTCAGCTAAAACTGCCAGCGGAAATTCGCTAAACGACGCATTATACGTCGGTCCTCAACTTTAGCAGGACTTATTTTCGATTTTAACGCGTTTTAGAACGCAACGGGTCGAGCGGAAGCAGGGTGTGGATGAAGCGTAACACAGTGCATAGGACATCCGGTGCACCTAGCTTATCCCACATCAAGACCGTAGTGCACGATGCGGAATCGTACCCTTCAAGAGGTGACCCTGTTTTCACTGAACACTATGGATCTAGATCCGGAGGGTATCGAAACAACCCTTCCCCCCTAATCCAGGGTGTCATGCGTCACCGTGCCCATGGATGGTTTGCAGTCAGGGGGCTTTTCCGACTGTATTCGAACGGCGCCTCCCGGATACCGGTCCGCCTCCGGGAGTAACGGTGGACTTGCTGCGGCATGGGGCTCTGCCGTAGTCGACCGTTTCATTCCCCTTTCCTTTTATTCCGGCCACCGAACGGTCTCGGCTCATTAGGTGGCCAAAGAACCAGTATGAAAATGAACCCTTATCGAGAAGCCTCGGAACCCTGCACGGGTAGTGCCGCCACTGGACAAGGCGAAGAAAAGTCCCTAAAACCTTCGGGAACCGCATTGACGGTGCCGAAAGGGCCTCAACGGCCCAAACCACACATTCGGTCCCCCACAGCGACTGGAGGAGTGGTTATGCCTCTAAAAGGAAAACCACCCTCTATTGAAACCGGAAGCACTAAGCCCCCAGAGGGAAAGTCGTTTCCGGTGGGAAAGCCAAGGGCGACCAACCCCCATAGGCCTATCAAGGCCCCCCCCCTCTATGCAAAGTGTTGTGGTCGAGCAGGAGTCCTCCACGGACAAGAAAGCGACCACCACTGTGCAGAACAAAGGCATGAAAGCAGCTGAGGCAAATGACACAGATCAGAGGCCCAGCTGCTCAAAAGCCATCAGGCCCCAGGTCAGGGCCCAGCGCGATCGTAGGGCAGCACCGAAGGTCATAAAACGGCTGGAGGCTATGCAATACGACAAATTGACGGAGACACAGAAAGCCTCACTCGAGTGGGCTAAAGGAGTCATGGCCGCAAGCGAAAAGCGCCCCTTGGGGAACGGCGGAAAAGACAAACCACCCACTCGACTGGACCACCGGAGAGAATTAGCCTCAAAGAGACAGCGATCTCTCGAGGAGACTCCGAGTGGTTCAAAAAGGTATAGAACGTCCTCCCCTCCAAACCGTCGGTCGATGGCCGTAGCCACAAAGCCGTTCAACGAGGCTGCCAAAGAGCACCTCACACTGGCCGTGCTGGACAAGAGCCATCCCGACGGACACATCAGCACTGACAATTGGAAGTCCGTGCTGATGGGTCTCTGCAGGGTCTACAAGGGCATACTCGAGAAGTATCCCGGCCCTTCACCAGTCGTCCCCGACGCCGGATGGCATCAAGGGCGAATCAAACTCGTCTCGTGCGCGAACGAACGCGCAGTACGGCTCTACAAGGAGGCCATCTCATCGGTGGGAGAGCTATGGCCCGGGGCCGACCTGAGAGCCGTCCACAGGGAGGAAATCCCCAAATGGCCACGAGCCTGGGCCTGGGTCCCAGCGGAACCATCAGAACCGAAAGAGATCTTGGAGCTCATCCGCCTCGGCAACGCAGAACTACCCACCAGCGATTGGAGGATAGTGAGAGTTGGCGAGACCAAGGAGAAGCAACGTTACGTTGACCTGGTCATCAACGATGCTTCCATCACAGTTCTTGCGGATTGTGGTGGGGTTATAAGCTACGGCTTTTATTCCATCACAGTTAAAATCCACAAGAAGGCGGAGGTCAGAGAAACCGAAAATGCAGGCAACGCTTCAAGCGGACCAGCGACTTCTTCTGTCGGCGAAGAGGTCAGCGGAGTAGGAGACGCCGCGAGCGCCCCTACTGACCTCGAGTCATTTCAACGGAGGCAACCGGAGGCGTCCCATTGGCGGTATTGGACACCGCGTCAGATGCCGAGAGCGATGCGGGCTCGGCGTCGGTATACGTGGGATCTGTGTACAGCCAATGGGTAACGCAACTCGAAGAGGACCAGCTTCTGGCTTCGGAACCTGAGGAGGCGGATCACGACACCACGGTCGTAGCCGCCGCCGAGAGGGTGGAGCAAGAGGCAATGGACATCGCAGACTGCGGAGATGGTGCGGATTCTGCAAATTAATCTGCACCACTCCATTCTTCTTCGTCTCAGCGAAAAGGTTGAAGACGTTATTCTTGTCCAGGAGCCCTGGATCGTCAGGAACAGGGTTTGTGGATTAAACTCTGACGCCTACCAACTAGTAACGTCTCCAGTGACAGGTAGGATCAGAGCATGTATTCTTATAAAAAAAGTATATTCTTATTTTCTCCTCTCTCAATACAGCGACGAAGACACCGTTAGCGTAAGCGTACAGCTGGAAGAGAGCGTCGTCTGGCTCTTGGCGAGCTACATGGCCCACGACGGCCAATCTCTTCCTCCTCCAAAACTGAAGGAAGCCATCAAAGAGGCTAACAAGGAAAAACTCCCGGTCATAATTGGACCTGACTCAAACTCGCACCACGAAATATGGGGCTCAAGCGACACCAATCCTCGAGGTGAGTGTTTACTTGAATTTATATTAGCAAATAATCTATATATATGCAACCGGGGGAACGATCCCACCTTCATCACCTCTGTCAGAAGAGAAGTGCTGGACATCACCCTCGCCTCAGGCTGCCTCTCGGACCTGATAAGCGACTGGCAAGTGTCCAAAGAACACTCCTTTTCCGACCACCTCTACATTACATTTAAGATAAATCTCAATCCCTCTACTCTTACAGCGTATAGGAATAAGAGGCGGACGGATTGGCAGAAATATAAAAGCGTCCTCTCAGCATCTTTGTCCAGACACGTTTATCACGATAGGCTAGGCCTATCGCAAACACCTGATGAAGCGAGTCCCTCAAACACGAAGGTCGTTTCTCTCGGTGAGCTGGACTCACCGTCAAAAATAGATGAAGCGGTAGACCTCGTAACAAACGCATGTAATTCCGCTTTCAGAGTCTCCTGCCCTAAGACCCTACCGAAGGGTAAAAAGAAACCCCAGTGGTGGAATCTAGAGATTTCAGCACTCAGGAAAGAGAGCAGGCGACTCTTTAACCAAGCCAAGAGGACGGGTCTTTGGCAACCATACAAAGACGCTCTTAAAACTTTCAAGAAGGCCATTAAGACCGCACAACGCAAATCTTGGCAAAACTTCTGTAATAACATAGAAGAAAACTCCGAAGCCAACAGGCTAATGAAGGTTCTCTCGAAAAGTGCTCCAACGATAAATTCTATTCAAAAACCAAACGGAGAATGGACATCTACAGCCGACGAAATGCTGGAGTTACTAATGACCACCCACTTTCCTGGGTGCTCTGATGACTCCAACATTTTGCCAGGTCACCAAACCAACTCACTCTTAGGGAATACCGCAGGGGATATAGTGAGGTACGAAAAGGTGGAATGGGCAGTAATGTCCTTCGAACCTTACAAATCCCCAGGACCCGACGGAATTTTTCCCGCACTACTACAAACAGCGAAGGACCTTCTTTGTCCACTTCTCACACAGATTTTTACAGCATGCCTTACCCTCACCCACATTCCTAATGTGTGGACGAAGGCGAAAGTCGTCTTTCTACCGAAGGGAGGCAGGACTGCTCACGCAAAACCCAAAGATTTCAGGCCCATAAGCCTCACCTCATTCCTTATCAAAACTCTTGAGAGGCTCATAGACGAGCATATTCGGCGTAATATAAGGATAGCAAAACTCTCCCCGAACCAACACGCATACTCTAAAGGCAAATCCGCGGAGACTGCCCTTCACGACATCGTCTCAACGATCGAGAAAGGATTGGCCATAAAAGAGTACACGCTGGGGATCTTTATTGACATCGAGGGAGCCTTCAACAATGTCTACCCCGAATCTGTTATCAAATCACTCCGTATGGTGGGGGTACAGCAGGGACTGGTGGATTTTGTGGGGCTCCTACTCAGGAAAAGATCGATTTTCTCAACAGTAGGGGATAGCTCTAAATCCAAACATGTTTCTAGAGGTACACCCCAGGGAGGTGTCTTGTCACCTTTACTCTGGAACCTTACCGTAAACGACTTACTCTTAAACCTGAAGGGCACTGGCTGCAAGGCCGTGGCATATGCTGACGACTTGGCAATCATAGCCACGGGTAAACATCTTCAAGTCATTAGTGATCTACTGCAAAACGCTCTAAATATTGTTACCCGCTGGTCTGTGGAGTGCGGACTTAACGTCAACCCTACTAAGACCGAAGCAGTGCTCTTTACAAGGAAATACAAAATCCCCGACTTCAAATTACCATCTGTAAACGGAATGGTACTTAGTCTCTCAACCGAGGTAAAATATCTCGGAATCGTACTAGATAGAAAACTCGACTGGAGGCGGAACATTGAAGACCGCTCCAAGAAAGCAATTGTTGCTCTTTATGCCTGTAAGACGGCCGTGGAGAAGAAATGGGGAATAAAGCCACACATTGTACACTGGATGTACACAGCTGTGATAAGGCCCATTCTCTTTTACGGGGTACTCGTATGGTGGCCGGCACTGAGCAGGGCTCTAACTACAGCCAAGCTTGAACGGGTGCAGAGGGCGGCCTCAATGCTCACCACGGGAGCACTGCCCTCTACACCCACCAAATCTCTAGAGATAATGTTAAATCTTCCACCGGTGGATCTCTACGGCAAATTTCTGGCGGCCTGCAGTGCTGCCAGGCTAAATGCGATCCTTCCGTGGAGAAATCTTGACTATGGGCACTCAAAAGTCCTGGAAACTCTGCCCGACAAGAAGTTGGATTATACCCTACACCCTTCTTTCTCTGCAAATAGGTTCTCCATAAGAATCCCAGAGAGAAACGAATGGATAGGTATCGTGGACCTGGATCCAGGATCGACGGCTGTGTACACAGACGGCTCCAAGTTAAACGAAAGAGTAGGCAGCGGGATTCACTCAAGCGAACTCGATCTAAACCTCAGCCTTCGTTTACCGGACCACTGTAGCGTTTATGGGTCCCTGGCCATAAAGACATTCCTAGCAACTGCCTGGCCGATGAACTAGCTAGGAAAGGGACGGAACTACCCGTAATAAACTCTGCTGAAGAGGTGGGTTTACCCTTAGCATCATATAAACACAGACTAAGATCTGAGCTTATGGATAAGGTAAATTTAAGGTGGGCATCGGAGCCCACCTGTCTCATTACCAGACAAATCTGGCCGGAAGTTGATGGGAAGCGCTCTAAAGCTCTCATTATGCTTGGTCGCTCCTCTCTCAGATTAGTAGTTGGGGTGATAACCGGTCACTGCCTTATGGGCACGCATGGGGATAGACCAGGTTACCCAACAAATGATTTTTGCCGCAGCTGCCGAAACGAGGAGGAGGTGGAGAGCATTGAGCACTATCTCTGCGACTGCCCCGGCCTAGCCAAGACGCGCAGAAAATTTTTCAAAAGTTACTTTTTGGACTGTCTAGTCGATTTGAACTCGGCAAGCATTTCTAACTTTATACTCTACATCAAACGCACAGGATGGTTCAATTTTTGAGAATAAGGGAGGGAGGGAATGCATGGCCTACGCCATTGGTATCACAATGGGCTTCTTACAGCCTAAGTGTGCCACCGTGCTTTGTGCGGTGGCAGCCACTCTAACCTAACCTAACCTAACCTAGAACGCATCGCTATGCAGTGACCGCGGACAACGCGAAAAATGTACCGCCAAATATGCGTAGCGCCGAAGCACAGTGATCTACAGCGTATTGTTTGGCGTCCAAATCCAACTTGACCCATACAAGACTATCGTGGCAGCCGCGTCTCACCTAGCCGTTAGATCGCTACAACAAACCGCAAAATCTTCGCACATTTGTGAGAAAGCTTCTGCTGTCATCCACAAAGATTTTTACAAGGACGATCTCCTGACTGGCATATCGTCCAAAGAGTTGCTACTTTTACAGCAAAATGTCGCCGAAATCTTGAAAGAAGGTGGCTCCGAAAGTGGGCATCAAATTGCACAGATCTTTGTAAAAGTTTTTCAAATCCATCGCAAACCATATCCCATTATCTAGTCGACGGTAGAGATGTTCATGCTTTGGGTCTAGTGTGGAATACGGCCGAGGATTACCTAACATTCGTGGTTAATTTGAAAAAGCAACCCACTATTGTAACGAAAAGAACGTTCATATCGGATGCTACCACGCTGTTCGATCCTCTGGGACTGCTCGGTGCAGCGACGATAAGATCGAAGAAGTTATTTCAGGAGGTTTGGCGTAACAGTGTTGGTTGAGATGATGTTATTCCTGACTATATTGCCATGAAGTGGCTGGAACATCGCTCGGAGCTGGAACTTCTTTCGAACTTAAAAGTAACTTGTCGGATTTGCTCAGGTACAACTGGATCGTTCACTGAGCTGCACATCTTTGCCGATGAGTCCGAACGAGCTTACGTAGCCGTTGTGTATGCGCGCACCGCAGCCCAACGGCCTAATCACTGTGGCGCTGATCTCGTCGAAGACCAAAGTAGCGCCGCCCGAACTCAACAGCCTCGTTATCCTTTTTCTGAGCACTGTGAGTTCTCGAGACCAACATAGAGATTACGCCCTGTCCCTAGGTTTAGATTCGGGACAGCTAGAAATAAAGGCGTCGCTTATAGTGTAATTCAGCAGATTTACCCTCTCATCAAACTCGATACAACTTCCTCCTCGTACCATATAATCTGCTCTCGGTAGATTTAACCAAAGGACCCCATTGAAAATATTCCAGTTCGCACTCCTTGAGTTTCTGAGCAGGTAGTCTGTTTGGACTTCGATTCTCAGTTCGAATCAGATAATCCGAAAGTGGGGGCTCGACTGAGACCCACCATCGAGAGAACAGAAAGTTGGCCAATCCACAGCTGACTGTGAGGTCAAGTACGCGAGCCCTGATTGAGTTCACCAGAGTTTCTACATACATACACTTAAATAAATTTTCCTTTATTATATCACTTTGATAAATAGCAGTTTTGACTTTCTTTTTATAAGTAATTTTTATATTTATGATTATTTTTTATATTTACTTATATTTATTTGTTTTGTATACCACTTAGCCTATCAGAATTTTATTGTATTCATTGGCTAACAAATAATATCAACAGAATTTTTCCGCAGACGAGGCCTTTGCCCGCCCTGTAAAAAAGATAAACCTGGCCAAACAAATTCCGGTTATGACTTCAACAGAATTCTTGCAAATTAACTCCTAAAAAAATATAAATTAATGTTGCAATTATATGTTTTTCAGAAATAATATAATTATTCTTTAAATATCTGAGTGTACGATTTTCCGTTTACTATGCCAACACTTTACATGCATTCATATTTATATTTATTTATACACGTGACATTATACTAAAACTTATTCCGTTCAGACACAAGTTACTGTTCGTAAAAAAATTTACGCAAGTAGATTCCGTAGTAGATTCCGGCATACCGATATTACGACAACTGTATACAAATATCGACGAGGATTTGAGAATGCTGATTCTACGATTCGTATCCTAATGGAGCATACGACGGATTTCAGCATAGGGATGTATCTCCGGCATAGCCAGTCTAATTACACACTTGACGACAGGGGCAAGAAAATTAATGAAATAGTTATCCACGAATTTATTGGTAAAAGTGGTATTGGTGGAAAGGGAATTGTCTCCCCTTTCTAGGGTTACCACTACTGATATGCATATAGACCGCAAAGAACATCAGCGACGCCCCAAGAGCCACCGACGCTTAGCGAGCAGACGTCGTTCGTTGCTTATCTTATTCATCTAAAAGTTCGAGGCCTCGTACTTTTAAAATTTTAGAAATTGTATATTTGTTAACTAAAAATTTGTTTCTAACTTTATGAAATTCACAACCATTTAACGCGCTCACGTTTATGCCAATAGACCAAAATTCAAGGTGTTGCCAGAGGACATGTGAAGCAGAATGTAAAAAAAGAAAAATTGGAATGCAGAAACCAAATACGTAAACTGGGGGAAACACTAAACAGCGAACAAGTACTCTGACTGTATGGGAATGACACCATAATTTGCAAAAGCTAATGATTTGGTTTTGGTGTCGCAGAAAGCCGGATTTGAGAAAACAGAAAATGCCATCGACTCAGTCCCCAAATCTTCACCCTCCAGTTGGCTGAATTAAGATATATGTATTTACCACCGAGCAAAACGGATAGTGCGAGATACCACTGCAAGAATGCTACGATCATCGATTACATGGTAAAAAGCAAATTTTCGTATAAGATTATAAAAAGGACAATACGGTTGGGGGCGCTGCCAAGCAAGAAATGCCCTCATATATTTTTAATACAATTTATAATTATTAAAGTTTGGGAAAAAATTGCACTTACTAGGTATTTAAACAAAATACCATGTATACTACAGATATATAAGCAGAGAACTCAAAAAGTGACTGTTGCCGTTGCGCACTTGGCCGTATACTCGTCGCAGCCAGGTGTAAACAGGTAATATTGTGTCGCGTTTTTACGGTCACAACGTATATTCATCAGTTATATATCAAATTAATAAAACATTTCAGTACAAGATAAACCACGGTTGCCTGAGTAAAATTTACCGCCAGTAAAAGTGGCCAGCCTCTAAACATACCTCTGTTTTATAGCACAAACACATATTGACACATTTGGATATTTTATTTATCCTCCAATTGTTTAAACTTATTTTTTAATTAAAACAACATCAATTCTCTAACAAACACTACTAAAACCCATTTTTTTTTTTCATTTTTATATTTGTAAATTGTATTAAAAATATTTGCGGCCCTATTTTGGTATTGTTCTCTTAATAATCTTATAAGAAAATTTGCTTTTTACAATGTACCCGATGAACGTAGCATTCTTGCCTTTGGGATCTAAGACTAGTGGATAGCGAAAAAAATATATATATCCAATTTCAGCTAGGGCCGCGAATTGCTGTCACTGAATGGCCCTGCTGCTCCTTTTCAAGCACTTGTTAGTGCTCACCTTAGATTAGATTTCCAATGAGGATCGCACTGCGGCCTGTAGATCTATTGTGCCCTCAGTACCTTACAACAGCTCCCCAGCCCGGGAGCCTCTATAAAGTTCAAGATGGATCCCGGGCTTAGGGAGTGTATGTATTCATCCTTAGGCCACATTTGACCCATCCACCTTTCCCTTCTACACGCTACAGCCTCGCATTCTAGGAATATATGTGAGCGGGTCTCCCTGTCCATATCACAGAAGCGACAGGTGACCCTTCAATCTGCAGTGTCCTGTAAGGATACCTGTGAGAATTCTAAGTTTCGCCTTAGGGAGGTTTATAAGTAGTTTGAATCGTATGTAGTTATAACCTCCTAATAGTTTCTTGGCCTGAACAAGACCTTCTGTGTCTTTCTATTGTTGGTCTCTGAGCCGATTTGCCTCCTTCCTGAGTGCTTCTTTTATAGCACTTGGGACCTATCGGGAGGAAAGGCTCGGTTCCTACAGGGCTAGAGATGGCCGCCATTCTGGTTAACTGATCCACCACCTTGTTGCCCTCAATGCCTGAATGACCTGGCACCCATAGAAGGCGGATGTCGTTCCTTTTTTCCAGCTCATTTAATCTATTTATACACTCCAAGACCAGTGAGGATTTTACCTCGAAGGATGAAAGAGCCTTGAGAGCCGCCTGGATATCGCCCCCCCCCCCCCCCCATCCCTCCACAGCTATGCTCCACATACCCTCCAGTTTTTCCTCTCCAAGTAAAAGGAACGATGACTGTTTTAGACGGGTTGATGTTTAGCCCTACATCCGTGCACCATGTACTTGCTAGTTGGAGCCCTCTGTGAATAATGTCACAGAGTGTGTTTGGAAACTTTCCTCTAATCTAATCTAGTGCTCACCTTACTTGGGCCTTGCAAGTAGCCGGTACATTTCACCGCGCAAAAGCCCCTCAAGCAAATGCAATGAAAAAGATCGTACCTGCCAACAAACATGCTAAAATGCATGCAAACATTCCACATATTCATGTTTTTCAACTAGGGTATTTGACGCCTTACTGTGGATACGGACGTTAAAATCCGGCCGTAACATTTTTTAGAGTAACAAGGAGGGCAAAACTCAACGTTAAGATAGATGTCCCATAGCTAGTGGCGCGAGTGAGGGGATGGGCTTCTCCTAGCGGTTAAATCAAACCTGCAAGGTAAAATTGTTGCATTGCCTTTTCCTGGTAAAATAGTTGAGCAGATATGTGTCAAAGTTATTTTTCAATGAAAAATAATTACCCGACTGTTGATGACATAGCCAGAGTTTGTCTAGCCAGGGTTATTTTTTAGCCGCGCAGCCCACGCGGAAACTTTTGCGCAAAAATCTTTTTGTTGGCGTAGGTGGAAGGCCGGTTTAAATTATCTTAAGCAATTAAAACAATGAAATATAAAACAAATAAGGAGAGTGCAAACATTTCAAAGGTTATTTATTCATAAAAATACATGTATGTACCTATGTTAAAAATTTGTTTTACAATGAAAAGTTTTGTGCATATATTTTATCATCAAATTACATAAGTAGTGTAATAAACGGAAAGGTTAAATTTTCTTTTGTGTTTTTAGTTGTTGAAGTTTCCGACAGAGAAGAAATCTAGTGAATTTTGGAACGATTTCCCGCCACTGAAAATGGCACCACGCCGAAACCGGTTTGTCTAACATCACGCTTTACAAAGGACGACGGAAAATCGTTCCAAAATACAAATGGTTTAATTAATACTTTTAGTTAAAGCCACATTTTATACTATTTTCCTGCTAAGTTTCGTTTGGAAATACATTGTGCTTTACATATTAATGCAAGTGGTAAATTTTACCGAATTCAACGCTTTAAAAACTTTAATTTATTATTTATTTATTTATTGTTTACAGTCTTGGACTTTAAAATGTACAATTTTACAAAGTTATAATATATTTTCCAATAAAGTGTAAGTACATGTTAGATATATTTTTACAAATCATAAATAAATTTGCTTAAAAATAAATGCGTAGTTTTGGGTAGCTGGAAAGGACTAGTTTCCAGTCTACCATTATGTGCCACGGGCGGAAAGGCCTAGTTTCCGATCCGCATTTCTGTTACTTGGTTTCTAATAGTCGGAAGGCACGAGTTTCCAATCAATATTCCACTTCTTACTTTTCATACGAACAGTTTGTCATGGTCGAAAAGGCTGTGTTTCCGATCCATGGTCATATCGCCTTTATTTGGTGCCAGGACGGATGGAAAGACCAAGTTTCCATTCCGCGCCCCTACCGGATAGCCAATGTTTTACAATGGTCATACAGTAATTTCTTGAAACTACTAAAGTTAGTGCAGTTTTTTATGTGCGACGGTAATTCATTAAAACACTTTACCCCTTTATAGAACATTTTTATTTTATCCACTTCGGTTCTATAGAAGGGTAGCCTAAAGCTGTTGTTCTTTCTTAGTAGGTATGAGTGGGTGTCGTTAATGTAATCCGGTCACTCAAATAATCCGGAAGTCTGCCTTCTTTCGTGTTAAACACAAATTTCATAGCTTATATAAAAACTTGCTGCTTCTTGAAACTGTCTGCTACGGAAACTTAAACAAACTATCATGTTATAGCTTCTTGATTTTTTAATTATCATATCTTACAATTTTCACCTTTTAAATTCTTCTCTGGCTATGCTTTCGACGTCAACAATATCACCAGCAATCAAGGGTAAAACTACTTCAGTGAGCAAGTCCACAAATGTGTTTCACGCAGTGCAGGAACAAAACGGCTCAGGTTGTATGTATTGTAAGAGTCCTCACAAAGTATATAGTTGCGAAAAGTTTCGCAACCAGGACTCAAACGCGAAATTCAAAATTGCGAGAGAAGCGCGCGTGTGTCCGAACTGCTTAAGCTCCGGGCATTACAAAGCAAAATGTAATAGCTCATCTGCATGCAGAATTTTTCAGCAACGTCATCACATGTTGCCACATAATGTCTTATCTACAATTAATGTCACAACCACCGCTCATTTCGTCGACAACGCATCTCCCTTCACACCATCTCCTCTCGCCGCGCGCGTAGTGCCACAAGCAAACGCAAATGTTACATCCGCTATTGCCTCGTCTACGGGCTCCACTGCTATAGGAAGTACATTCTCGTATTTGAATGCAAACTCTAACCCGCCACTTCCAAAATACAGAACTGTGCTATTGGCAACTGCCTTAGTCAAAGTTCTCGATTGTTCTGGGTGCTGGCAAACCGCCCGCTTGCTGTTTAATTCTGGCTCACATGCTTCCTTCGTAACTGAGGCCTGTGTGCAACGTTTAGGTCTACCCCGGAAGGCAGCAGAAGTATTAATTACGGGCATCGGTGCATCGGAAGGAGGTCGCTCTAGAGGTTAGGTATTACTTTCATTGTCGTATTGTTCAGATGAATGTTTTCCTGTCAACGCACTAATCTTACCGAAAATTACAAGCGACTTGCCAACGCAGACTTTAGTAGAATCTCCGCAAAAGACCCACCGAACGTACGAAGAACGTCACTGCGATGATCTCTTCGAAACAACACACCGAAGAGCGCCTGACGGTCGCTTTCTAGTGAAACTGCCACTGAAACCCGACGTACTCCTGGGAGATTCCCGAAGATATGCTGTTCGCAGCCTACTACGCATTGAGAGACGACTTGCTCGAGACGTCGACCTACGACTACGCTATAATGAGTTAATGCAGGAACTCATCGACATGAATCACATGGAGCTGGTACCAGAATCAACGAATCTAACGTTTTATATGCCGCATCCCCCTGTTGTAAAGGATTCGAGCGTTAACACTAAGTTGAGGATTGTTTTCAACGCGTCAGCTAAAACTGCCAGCAGAAATTCGCTAAACGACGCATTATACGTCGGTTCTCAACTTTAGCAGGACTTATTTTCGATTTTAACGCGTTTTAGAACGCAACGGGTCGAGCGGAAGCAGGGTGTGGATGAAGCGTAACACAGTGCATAGGACATCCGGTGCACCTAGCTTATCCCACATCAAGACCGTAGTGCACGATGCGGAATCGTACCCTTCAAGAGGTGACCCTGTTTTCACTGAACACTATGGATCTAGATCCGGAGGGTATCGAAACAACCCTTCCCCCCTAATCCAGGGTGTCATGCGTCACCGTGCCCATGGATGGTTTGCAGTCAGGGGGCTTTTCCGACTGTATTCGAACGGCGCCTCCCGGATACCGGTCCGCCTCCGGGAGTAACGGTGGACTTGCTGCGGCATGGGGCTCTGCCGTAGTGGACCGTTTCATTCCCCTTTCCTTTTATTCCGGCCACCGAACGGTCTCGGCTCATTAGGTGGCCAAAGAACCAGTATGAAAATGAACCCTTATCGAGAAGCCTCGGAACCCTGCACGGGTAGTGCCGCCACTGGACAAGGCGAAGAAAAGTCCCTAAAACCTTCGGGAACCGCATTGACGGTGCCGAAAGGGCCTCAACGGCCCAAACCACACATTCGGTCCCCCACAGCGACTGGAGGAGTGGTTATGCCTCTAAAAGGAAAACCACCCTCTATTGAAACCGGAAGCACTAAGCCCCCAGAGGGAAAGTCGTTTCCGGTGGGAAAGCCAAGGGCGACCAACCCCCATAGGCCTATCAAGGCCCCCCCCCTCTATGCAAAGTGTTGTGGTCGAGCAGGAGTCCTCCACGGACAAGAAAGCGACCACCACTGTGCAGAACAAAGGCATGAAAGCAGCTGAGGCAAATGACACAGATCAGAGGCCCAGCTGCTCAAAAGCCATCAGGCCCCAGGTCAGGGCCCAGCGCGATCGTAGGGCAGCACCGAAGGTCATAAAACGGCTGGAGGCTATGCAATACGACAAATTGACGGAGACACAGAAAGCCTCACTCGAGTGGGCTAAAGGAGTCATGGCCGCAAGCGAAAAGCGCCCCTTGGGGAACGGCGGAAAAGACAAACCACCCACTCGACTGGACCACCGGAGAGAATTAGCCTCAAAGAGACAGCGATCTCTCGAGGAGACTCCGAGTGGTTCAAAAAGGTATAGAACGTCCTCCCCTCCAAACCGTCGGTCGATGGCCGTAGCCACAAAGCCGTTCAACGAGGCTGCCAAAGAGCACCTCACACTGGCCGTGCTGGACAAGAGCCATCCCGACGGACACATCAGCACTGACAATTGGAAGTCCGTGCTGATGGGTCTCTGCAGGGTCTACAAGGGCATACTCGAGAAGTATCCCGGCCCTTCACCAGTCGTCCCCGACGCCGGATGGCATCAAGGGCGAATCAAACTCGTCGCGTGCGCGAACGAACGCGCAGTACGGCTCTACAAGGAGGCCATCTCATCGGTGGGAGAGCTATGGCCCGGGGCCGACCTGAGAGCCGTCCACAGGGAGGAAATCCCCAAATGGCCACGAGCCTGGGCCTGGGTCCCAGCGGAACCATCAGAACCGAAAGAGATCTTGGAGCTCATCCGCCTCGGCAACGCAGAACTACCCACCAGCGATTGGAGGATAGTGAGAGTTGGCGAGACCAAGGAGAAGCAACGTTACGTTGACCTGGTCATCAACGATGCTTCCATCACAGTTCTTGCGGATTGTGGTGGGGTTATAAGCTACGGCTTTTATTCCATCACAGTTAAAATCCACAAGAAGGCGGAGGTCAGAGAAACCGAAAATGCAGGCAACGCTTCAAGCGGACCAGCGACTTCTTCTGTCGGCGAAGAGGTCAGCGGAGTAGGAGACGCCGCGAGCGCCCCTACTGACCTCGAGTCATTTCAACGGAGGCAACCGGAGGCGTCCCATTGGCGGTATTGGACACCGCGTCAGATGCCGAGAGCGATGCGGGCTCGGCGTCGGTATACGTGGGATCTGTGTACAGCCAATGGGTAACGCAACTCGAAGAGGACCAGCTTCTGGCTTCGGAACCTGAGGAGGCGGATCACGACACCACGGTCGTAGCCGCCGCCGAGAGGGTGGAGCAAGAGGCAATGGACATCGCAGACTGCGGAGATGGTGCGGATTCTGCAAATTAATCTGCACCACTCCAAAGCAGCCTCGGCTGCTCTTCTTCTTCGTCTCAGCGAAAAGGTTGAAGACGTTATTCTTGTCCAGGAGCCCTGGATCGTCAGGAACAGGGTTTGTGGATTAAACTCTGACGCCTACCAACTAGTAACGTCTCCAGTGACAGGTAGGATCAGAGCATGTATTCTTATAAAAAAAGTATATTCTTATTTTCTCCTCTCTCAATACAGCGACGAAGACACCGTTAGCGTAAGCGTACAGCTGGAAGAGAGCGTCGTCTGGCTCTTGGCGAGCTACATGGCCCACGACGGCCAATCTCTTCCTCCTCCAAAACTGAAGGAAGCCATCAAAGAGGCTAACAAGGAAAAACTCCCGGTCATAATTGGACCTGACTCAAACTCGCACCACGAAATATGGGGCTCAAGCGACACCAATCCTCGAGGTGAGTGTTTACTTGAATTTATATTAGCAAATAATCTATATATATGCAACCGGGGGAACGATCCCACCTTCATCACCTCTGTCAGAAGAGAAGTGCTGGACATCACCCTCGCCTCAGGCTGCCTCTCGGACCTGATAAGCGACTGGCAAGTGTCCAAAGAACACTCCTTTTCCGACCACCTCTACATTACATTTAAGATAAATCTCAATCCCTCTACTCTTACAGCGTATAGGAATAAGAGGCGGACGGATTGGCAGAAATATAAAAGCGTCCTCTCAGCATCTTTGTCCAGACACGTTTATCACGATAGGCTAGGCCTATCGCAAACACCTGATGAAGCGAGTCCCTCAAACACGAAGGTCGTTTCTCTCGGTGAGCTGGACTCACCGTCAAAAATAGATGAAGCGGTAGACCTCGTAACAAACGCATGTAATTCCGCTTTCAGAGTCTCCTGCCCTAAGACCCTACCGAAGGGTAAAAAGAAACCCCAGTGGTGGAATCTAGAGATTTCAGCACTCAGGAAAGAGAGCAGGCGACTCTTTAACCAAGCCAAGAGGACGGGTCTTTGGCAACCATACAAAGACGCTCTTAAAACTTTCAAGAAGGCCATTAAGACCGCACAACGCAAATCTTGGCAAAACTTCTGTAATAACATAGAAGAAAACTCCGAAGCCAACAGGCTAATGAAGGTTCTCTCGAAAAGTGCTCCAACGATAAATTCTATTCAAAAACCAAACGGAGAATGGACATCTACAGCCGACGAAATGCTGGAGTTACTAATGACCACCCACTTTCCTGGGTGCTCTGATGACTCCAACATTTTGCCAGGTCACCAAACCAACTCACTCTTAGGGAATACCGCAGGGGATATAGTGAGGTACGAAAAGGTGGAATGGGCAGTAATGTCCTTCGAACCTTACAAATCCCCAGGACCCGACGGAATTTTTCCCGCACTACTACAAACAGCGAAGGACCTTCTTTGTCCACTTCTCACACAGATTTTTACAGCATGCCTTACCCTCACCCACATTCCTAATGTGTGGACGAAGGCGAAAGTCGTCTTTCTACCGAAGGGAGGCAGGACTGCTCACGCAAAACCCAAAGATTTCAGGCCCATAAGCCTCACCTCATTCCTTATCAAAACTCTTGAGAGGCTCATAGACGAGCATATTCGGCGTAATATAAGGATAGCAAAACTCTCCCCGAACCAACACGCATACTCTAAAGGCAAATCCGCGGAGACTGCCCTTCACGACATCGTCTCAACGATCGAGAAAGGATTGGCCATAAAAGAGTACACGCTGGGGATCTTTATTGACATCGAGGGAGCCTTCAACAATGTCTACCCCGAATCTGTTATCAAATCACTCCGTATGGTGGGGGTACAGCAGGGACTGGTGGATTTTGTGGGGCTCCTACTCAGGAAAAGATCGATTTTCTCAACAGTAGGGGATAGCTCTAAATCCAAACATGTTTCTAGAGGTACACCCCAGGGAGGTGTCTTGTCACCTTTACTCTGGAACCTTACCGTAAACGACTTACTCTTAAACCTGAAGGGCACTGGCTGCAAGGCCGTGGCATATGCTGACGACTTGGCAATCATAGCCACGGGTAAACATCTTCAAGTCATTAGTGATCTACTGCAAAACGCTCTAAATATTGTTACCCGCTGGTCTGTGGAGTGCGGACTTAACGTCAACCCTACTAAGACCGAAGCAGTGCTCTTTACAAGGAAATACAAAATCCCCGACTTCAAATTACCATCTGTAAACGGAATGGTACTTAGTCTCTCAACCGAGGTAAAATATCTCGGAATCGTACTAGATAGAAAACTCGACTGGAGGCGGAACATTGAAGACCGCTCCAAGAAAGCAATTGTTGCTCTTTATGCCTGTAAGACGGCCGTGGAGAAGAAATGGGGAATAAAGCCACACATTGTACACTGGATGTACACAGCTGTGATAAGGCCCATTCTCTTTTACGGGGTACTCGTATGGTGGCCGGCACTGAGCAGGGCTCTAACTACAGCCAAGCTTGAACGGGTGCAGAGGGCGGCCTCAATGCTCACCACGGGAGCACTGCCCTCTACACCCACCAAATCTCTAGAGATAATGTTAAATCTTCCACCGGTGGATCTCTACGGCAAATTTCTGGCGGCCTGCAGTGCTGCCAGGCTAAATGCGATCCTTCCGTGGAGAAATCTTGACTATGGGCACTCAAAAGTCCTGGAAACTCTGCCCGACAAGAAGTTGGATTATACCCTACACCCTTCTTTCTCTGCAAATAGGTTCTCCATAAGAATCCCAGAGAGAAACGAATGGATAGGTATCGTGGACCTGGATCCAGGATCGACGGCTGTGTACACAGACGGCTCCAAGTTAAACGAAAGAGTAGGCAGCGGGATTCACTCAAGCGAACTCGATCTAAACCTCAGCCTTCGTTTACCGGACCACTGTAGCGTTTATGGGTCCCTGGCCATAAAGACATTCCTAGCAACTGCCTGGCCGATGAACTAGCTAGGAAAGGGACGGAACTACCCGTAATAAACTCTGCTGAAGAGGTGGGTTTACCCTTAGCATCATATAAACACAGACTAAGATCTGAGCTTATGGATAAGGTAAATTTAAGGTGGGCATCGGAGCCCACCTGTCTCATTACCAGACAAATCTGGCCGGAAGTTGATGGGAAGCGCTCTAAAGCTCTCATTATGCTTGGTCGCTCCTCTCTCAGATTAGTAGTTGGGGTGATAACCGGTCACTGCCTTATGGGCACGCATGGGGATAGACCAGGTTACCCAACAAATGATTTTTGCCGCAGCTGCCGAAACGAGGAGGAGGTGGAGAGCATTGAGCACTATCTCTGCGACTGCCCCGGCCTAGCCAAGACGCGCAGAAAATTTTTCAAAAGTTACTTTTTGGACTGTCTAGTCGATTTGAACTCGGCAAGCATTTCTAACTTTATACTCTACATCAAACGCACAGGATGGTTCAATTTTTGAGAATAAGGGAGGGAGGGAATGCATGGCCTACGCCATTGGTATCACAATGGGCTTCTTACAGCCTAAGTGTGCCACCGTGCTTTGTGCGGTGGCAGCCACTCTAACCTAACCTAACCTAACCTAGAACGCATCGCTATGCAGTGACCGCGGACAACGCGAAAAATGTACCGCCAAATATGCGTAGCGCCGAAGCACAGTGATCTACAGCGTATTGTTTGGCGTCCAAATCCAACTTGACCCATACAAGACTATCGTGGCAGCCGCGTCTCACCTAGCCGTTAGATCGCTACAACAAACCGCAAAATCTTCGCACATTTGTGAGAAAGCTTCTGCTGTCATCCACAAAGATTTTTACAAGGACGATCTCCTGACTGGCATATCGTCCAAAGAGTTGCTACTTTTACAGCAAAATGTCGCCGAAATCTTGAAAGAAGGTGGCTCCGAAAGTGGGCATCAAATTGCACAGATCTTTGTAAAAGTTTTTCAAATCCATCGCAAACCATATCCCATTATCTAGTCGACGGTAAAGATGTTCATGCTTTGGGTCTAGTGTGGAATACGGCCGAGGATTACCTAACATTCGTGGTTAATTTGAAAAAGCAACCCACTATTGTAACGAAAAGAACGTTCATATCGGATGCTACCACGCTGTTCGATCCTCTGGGACTGCTCGGTGCAGCGACGATAAGATCGAAGAAGTTATTTCAGGAGGTTTGGCGTAACAGTGTTGGTTGAGATGATGTTATTCCTGACTATATTGCCATGAAGTGGCTGGAACATCGCTCGGAGCTGGAACTTCTTTCGAACTTAAAAGTAACTTGTCGGATTTGCTCAGGTACAACTGGATCGTTCACTGAGCTGCACATCTTTGCCGATGAGTCCGAACGAGCTTACGTAGCCGTTGTGTATGCGCGCACCGCAGCCCAACGGCCTAATCACTGTGGCGCTGATCTCGTCGAAGACCAAAGTAGCGCCGCCCGAACTCAACAGCCTCGTTATCCTTTTTCTGAGCACTGTGAGTTCTCGAGACCAACATAGAGATTACGCCCTGTCCCTAGGTTTAGATTCGGGACAGCTAGAAATAAAGGCGTCGCTTATAGTGTAATTCAGCAGATTTACCCTCTCATCAAACTCGATACAACTTCCTCCTCGTACCATATAATCTGCTCTCGGTAGATTTAACCAAAGGACCCCATTGAAAATATTCCAGTTCGCACTCCTTGAGTTTCTGAGCAGGTAGTCTGTTTGGACTTCGATTCTCAGTTCGAATCAGATAATCCGAAAGTGGGGGCTCGACTGAGACCCACCATCGAGAGAACAGAAAGTTGGCCAATCCACAGCTGACTGTGAGGTCAAGTACGCGAGCCCTGATTGAGTTCACCAGAGTTTCTACATACATACACTTAAATAAATTTTCCTTTATTATATCACTTTGATAAATAGCAGTTTTGACTTTCTTTTTATAAGTAATTTTTATATTTATGATTATTTTTTATATTTACTTATATTTATTTGTTTTGTATACCACTTAGCCTATCAGAATTTTATTGTATTCATTGGCTAACAAATAATATCAACAGAATTTTTCCGCAGACGAGGCCTTTGCCCGCCCTGTAAAAAAGATAAACCTGGCCAAACAAATTCCGGTTATGACTTCAACAGAATTCTTGCAAATTAACTCCTAAAAAAATATAAATTAATGTTGCAATTATATGTTTTTCAGAAATAATATAATTATTCTTTAAATATCTGAGTGTACGATTTTCCGTTTACTATGCCAACACTTTACATGCATTCATATTTATATTTATTTATACACGTGACATTATACTAAAACTTATTCCGTTCAGACACAAGTTACTGTTCGTAAAAAAATTTACGCAAGTAGATTCCGTAGTAGATTCCGGCATACCGATATTACGACAACTGTATACAAATATCGACGAGGATTTGAGAATGCTGATTCTACGATTCGTATCCTAATGGAGCATACGACGGATTTCAGCATAGGGATGTATCTCCGGCATAGCCAGTCTAATTACACACTTGACGACAGGGGCAAGAAAATTAATGAAATAGTTATCCACGAATTTATTGGTAAAAGTGGTATTGGTGGAAAGGGAATTGTCTCCCCTTTCTAGGGTTACCACTACTGATATGCATATAGACCGCAAAGAACATCAGCGACGCCCCAAGAGCCACCGACGCTTAGCGAGCAGACGTCGTTCGTTGCTTATCTTATTCATCTAAAAGTTCGAGGCCTCGTACTTTTAAAATTTTAGAAATTGTATATTTGTTAACTAAAAATTTGTTTCTAACTTTATGAAATTCACAACCATTTAACGCGCTCACGTTTATGCCAATAGACCAAAATTCAAGGTGTTGCCAGAGGACATGTGAAGCAGAATGTAAAAAAAGAAAAATTGGAATGCAGAAACCAAATACGTAAACTGGGGGAAACACTAAACAGCGAACAAGTACTCTGACTGTATGGGAATGACACCATAATTTGCAAAAGCTAATGATTTGGTTTTGGTGTCGCAGAAAGCCGGATTTGAGAAAACAGAAAATGCCATCGACTCAGTCCCCAAATCTTCACCCTCCAGTTGGCTGAATTAAGATATATGTATTTACCACCGAGCAAAACGGATAGTGCGAGATACCACTGCAAGAATGCTACGATCATCGATTACATGGTAAAAAGCAAATTTTCGTATAAGATTATAAAAAGGACAATACGGTTGGGGGCGCTGCCAAGCAAGAAATGCCCTCATATATTTTTAATACAATTTATAATTATTAAAGTTTGGGAAAAAATTGCACTTACTAGGTATTTAAACAAAATACCATGTATACTACAGATATATAAGCAGAGAACTCAAAAAGTGACTGTTGCCGTTGCGCACTTGGCCGTATACTCGTCGCAGCCAGGTGTAAACAGGTAATATTGTGTCGCGTTTTTACGGTCACAACGTATATTCATCAGTTATATATCAAATTAATAAAACATTTCAGTACAAGATAAACCACGGTTGCCTGAGTAAAATTTACCGCCAGTAAAAGTGGCCAGCCTCTAAACATACCTCTGTTTTATAGCACAAACACATATTGACACATTTGGATATTTTATTTATCCTCCAATTGTTTAAACTTATTTTTTAATTAAAACAACATCAATTCTCTAACAAACACTACTAAAACCCATTTTTTTTTTCATTTTTATATTTGTAAATTGTATTAAAAATATTTGCGGCCCTATTTTGGTATTGTTCTCTTAATAATCTTATAAGAAAATTTGCTTTTTACAATGTACCCGATGAACGTAGCATTCTTGCCTTTGGGATCTAAGACTAGTGGATAGCGAAAAAAATATATATATCCAATTTCAGCTAGGGCCGCGAATTGCTGTCACTGAATGGCCCTGCTGCTCCTTTTCAAGCACTTGTTAGTGCTCACCTTAGATTAGATTTCCAATGAGGATCGCACTGCGGCCTGTAGATCTATTGTGCCCTCAGTACCTTACAACAGCTCCCCAGCCCGGGAGCCTCTATAAAGTTCAAGATGGATCCCGGGCTTAGGGAGTGTATGTATTCATCCTTAGGCCACATTTGACCCATCCACCTTTCCCTTCTACACGCTACAGCCTCGCATTCTAGGAATATATGTGAGCGGGTCTCCCTGTCCATATCACAGAAGCGACAGGTGACCCTTCAATCTGCAGTGTCCTGTAAGGATACCTGTGAGAATTCTAAGTTTCGCCTTAGGGAGGTTTATAAGTAGTTTGAATCGTATGTAGTTATAACCTCCTAATAGTTTCTTGGCCTGAACAAGACCTTCTGTGTCTTTCTATTGTTGGTCTCTGAGCCGATTTGCCTCCTTCCTGAGTGCTTCTTTTATAGCACTTGGGACCTATCGGGAGGAAAGGCTCGGTTCCTACAGGGCTAGAGATGGCCGCCATTCTGGTTAACTGATCCACCACCTTGTTGCCCTCAATGCCTGAATGACCTGGCACCCATAGAAGGCGGATGTCGTTCCTTTTTTCCAGCTCATTTAATCTATTTATACACTCCAAGACCAGTGAGGATTTTACCTCGAAGGATGAAAGAGCCTTGAGAGCCGCCTGGATATCGCCCCCCCCCCCCCCCCATCCCTCCACAGCTATGCTCCACATACCCTCCAGTTTTTCCTCTCCAAGTAAAAGGAACGATGACTGTTTTAGACGGGTTGATGTTTAGCCCTACATCCGTGCACCATGTACTTGCTAGTTGGAGCCCTCTGTGAATAATGTCACAGAGTGTGTTTGGAAACTTTCCTCTAATCTAATCTAGTGCTCACCTTACTTGGGCCTTGCAAGTAGCCGGTACATTTCACCGCGCAAAAGCCCCTCAAGCAAATGCAATGAAAAAGATCGTACCTGCCAACAAACATGCTAAAATGCATGCAAACATTCCACATATTCATGTTTTTCAACTAGGGTATTTGACGCCTTACTGTGGATACGGACGTTAAAATCCGGCCGTAACATTTTTTAGAGTAACAAGGAGGGCAAAACTCAACGTTAAGATAGATGTCCCATAGCTAGTGGCGCGAGTGAGGGGATGGGCTTCTCCTAGCGGTTAAATCAAACCTGCAAGGTAAAATTGTTGCATTGCCTTTTCCTGGTAAAATAGTTGAGCAGATATGTGTCAAAGTTATTTTTCAATGAAAAATAATTACCCGACTGTTGATGACATAGCCAGAGTTTGTCTAGCCAGGGTTATTTTTTAGCCGCGCAGCCCACGCGGAAACTTTTGCGCAAAAATCTTTTTGTTGGCGTAGGTGGAAGGCCGGTTTAAATTATCTTAAGCAATTAAAACAATGAAATATAAAACAAATAAGGAGAGTGCAAACATTTCAAAGGTTATTTATTCATAAAAATACATGTATGTACCTATGTTAAAAATTTGTTTTACAATGAAAAGTTTTGTGCATATATTTTATCATCAAATTACATAAGTAGTGTAATAAACGGAAAGGTTAAATTTTCTTTTGTGTTTTTAGTTGTTGAAGTTTCCGACAGAGAAGAAATCTAGTGAATTTTGGAACGATTTCCCGCCACTGAAAATGGCACCACGCCGAAACCGGTTTGTCTAACATCACGCTTTACAAAGGACGACGGAAAATCGTTCCAAAATACAAATGGTTTAATTAATACTTTTAGTTAAAGCCACATTTTATACTATTTTCCTGCTAAGTTTCGTTTGGAAATACATTGTGCTTTACATATTAATGCAAGTGGTAAATTTTACCGAATTCAACGCTTTAAAAACTTTAATTTATTATTTATTTATTTATTGTTTACAGTCTTGGACTTTAAAATGTACAATTTTACAAAGTTATAATATATTTTCCAATAAAGTGTAAGTACATGTTAGATATATTTTTACAAATCATAAATAAATTTGCTTAAAAATAAATGCGTAGTTTTGGGTAGCTGGAAAGGACTAGTTTCCAGTCTACCATTATGTGCCACGGGCGGAAAGGCCTAGTTTCCGATCCGCATTTCTGTTACTTGGTTTCTAATAGTCGGAAGGCACGAGTTTCCAATCAATATTCCACTTCTTACTTTTCATACGAACAGTTTGTCATGGTCGAAAAGGCTGTGTTTCCGATCCATGGTCATATCGCCTTTATTTGGTGCCAGGACGGATGGAAAGACCAAGTTTCCATTCCGCGCCCCTACCGGATAGCCAATGTTTTACAATGGTCATACAGTAATTTCTTGAAACTACTAAAGTTAGTGCAGTTTTTTATGTGCGACGGTAATTCATTAAAACACTTTACCCCTTTATAGAACATTTTTATTTTATCCACTTCGGTTCTATAGAAGGGTAGCCTAAAGCTGTTGTTCTTTCTTAGTAGGTATGAGTGGGTGTCGTTAATGTAATCCGGTCACTCAAATAATCCGGAAGTCTGCCTTCTTTCGTGTTAAACACAAATTTCATAGCTTATATAAAAACTTGCTGCTTCTTGAAACTGTCTGCTACGGAAACTTAAACAAACTATCATGTTATAGCTTCTTGATTTTTTAATTATCATATCTTACAATTTTCACCTTTTAAATTCTTCTCTGGCTATGCTTTCGACGTCAACAATATCACCAGCAATCAAGGGTAAAACTACTTCAGTGAGCAAGTCCACAAATGTGTTTCACGCAGTGCAGGAACAAAACGGCTCAGGTTGTATGTATTGTAAGAGTCCTCACAAAGTATATAGTTGCGAAAAGTTTCGCAACCAGGACTCAAACGCGAAATTCAAAATTGCGAGAGAAGCGCGCGTGTGTCCGAACTGCTTAAGCTCCGGGCATTACAAAGCAAAATGTAATAGCTCATCTGCATGCAGAATTTTTCAGCAACGTCATCACATGTTGCCACATAATGTCTTATCTACAATTAATGTCACAACCACCGCTCATTTCGTCGACAACGCATCTCCCTTCACACCATCTCCTCTCGCCGCGCGCGTAGTGCCACAAGCAAACGCAAATGTTACATCCGCTATTGCCTCGTCTACGGGCTCCACTGCTATAGGAAGTACATTCTCGTATTTGAATGCAAACTCTAACCCGCCACTTCCAAAATACAGAACTGTGCTATTGGCAACTGCCTTAGTCAAAGTTCTCGATTGTTCTGGGTGCTGGCAAACCGCCCGCTTGCTGTTTAATTCTGGCTCACATGCTTCCTTCGTAACTGAGGCCTGTGTGCAACGTTTAGGTCTACCCCGGAAGGCAGCAGAAGTATTAATTACGGGCATCGGTGCATCGGAAGGAGGTCGCTCTAGAGGTTAGGTATTACTTTCATTGTCGTATTGTTCAGATGAATGTTTTCCTGTCAACGCACTAATCTTACCGAAAATTACAAGCGACTTGCCAACGCAGACTTTAGTAGAATCTCCGCAAAAGACCCACCGAACGTACGAAGAACGTCACTGCGATGATCTCTTCGAAACAACACACCGAAGAGCGCCTGACGGTCGCTTTCTAGTGAAACTGCCACTGAAACCCGACGTACTCCTGGGAGATTCCCGAAGATATGCTGTTCGCAGCCTACTACGCATTGAGAGACGACTTGCTCGAGACGTCGACCTACGACTACGCTATAATGAGTTAATGCAGGAACTCATCGACATGAATCACATGGAGCTGGTACCAGAATCAACGAATCTAACGTTTTATATGCCGCATCCCCCTGTTGTAAAGGATTCGAGCGTTAACACTAAGTTGAGGATTGTTTTCAACGCGTCAGCTAAAACTGCCAGCAGAAATTCGCTAAACGACGCATTATACGTCGGTTCTCAACTTTAGCAGGACTTATTTTCGATTTTAACGCGTTTTAGAACGCAACGGGTCGAGCGGAAGCAGGGTGTGGATGAAGCGTAACACAGTGCATAGGACATCCGGTGCACCTAGCTTATCCCACATCAAGACCGTAGTGCACGATGCGGAATCGTACCCTTCAAGAGGTGACCCTGTTTTCACTGAACACTATGGATCTAGATCCGGAGGGTATCGAAACAACCCTTCCCCCCTAATCCAGGGTGTCATGCGTCACCGTGCCCATGGATGGTTTGCAGTCAGGGGGCTTTTCCGACTGTATTCGAACGGCGCCTCCCGGATACCGGTCCGCCTCCGGGAGTAACGGTGGACTTGCTGCGGCATGGGGCTCTGCCGTAGTCGACCGTTTCATTCCCCTTTCCTTTTATTCCGGCCACCGAACGGTCTCGGCTCATTAGGTGGCCAAAGAACCAGTATGAAAATGAACCCTTATCGAGAAGCCTCGGAACCCTGCACGGGTAGTGCCGCCACTGGACAAGGCGAAGAAAAGTCCCTAAAACCTTCGGGAACCGCATTGACGGTGCCGAAAGGGCCTCAACGGCCCAAACCACACATTCGGTCCCCCACAGCGACTGGAGGAGTGGTTATGCCTCTAAAAGGAAAACCACCCTCTATTGAAACCGGAAGCACTAAGCCCCCAGAGGGAAAGTCGTTTCCGGTGGGAAAGCCAAGGGCGACCAACCCCCATAGGCCTATCAAGGCCCCCCCCCTCTATGCAAAGTGTTGTGGTCGAGCAGGAGTCCTCCACGGACAAGAAAGCGACCACCACTGTGCAGAACAAAGGCATGAAAGCAGCTGAGGCAAATGACACAGATCAGAGGCCCAGCTGCTCAAAAGCCATCAGGCCCCAGGTCAGGGCCCAGCGCGATCGTAGGGCAGCACCGAAGGTCATAAAACGGCTGGAGGCTATGCAATACGACAAATTGACGGAGACACAGAAAGCCTCACTCGAGTGGGCTAAAGGAGTCATGGCCGCAAGCGAAAAGCGCCCCTTGGGGAACGGCGGAAAAGACAAACCACCCACTCGACTGGACCACCGGAGAGAATTAGCCTCAAAGAGACAGCGATCTCTCGAGGAGACTCCGAGTGGTTCAAAAAGGTATAGAACGTCCTCCCCTCCAAACCGTCGGTCGATGGCCGTAGCCACAAAGCCGTTCAACGAGGCTGCCAAAGAGCACCTCACACTGGCCGTGCTGGACAAGAGCCATCCCGACGGACACATCAGCACTGACAATTGGAAGTCCGTGCTGATGGGTCTCTGCAGGGTCTACAAGGGCATACTCGAGAAGTATCCCGGCCCTTCACCAGTCGTCCCCGACGCCGGATGGCATCAAGGGCGAATCAAACTCGTCTCGTGCGCGAACGAACGCGCAGTACGGCTCTACAAGGAGGCCATCTCATCGGTGGGAGAGCTATGGCCCGGGGCCGACCTGAGAGCCGTCCACAGGGAGGAAATCCCCAAATGGCCACGAGCCTGGGCCTGGGTCCCAGCGGAACCATCAGAACCGAAAGAGATCTTGGAGCTCATCCGCCTCGGCAACGCAGAACTACCCACCAGCGATTGGAGGATAGTGAGAGTTGGCGAGACCAAGGAGAAGCAACGTTACGTTGACCTGGTCATCAACGATGCTTCCATCACAGTTCTTGCGGATTGTGGTGGGGTTATAAGCTACGGCTTTTATTCCATCACAGTTAAAATCCACAAGAAGGCGGAGGTCAGAGAAACCGAAAATGCAGGCAACGCTTCAAGCGGACCAGCGACTTCTTCTGTCGGCGAAGAGGTCAGCGGAGTAGGAGACGCCGCGAGCGCCCCTACTGACCTCGAGTCATTTCAACGGAGGCAACCGGAGGCGTCCCATTGGCGGTATTGGACACCGCGTCAGATGCCGAGAGCGATGCGGGCTCGGCGTCGGTATACGTGGGATCTGTGTACAGCCAATGGGTAACGCAACTCGAAGAGGACCAGCTTCTGGCTTCGGAACCTGAGGAGGCGGATCACGACACCACGGTCGTAGCCGCCGCCGAGAGGGTGGAGCAAGAGGCAATGGACATCGCAGACTGCGGAGATGGTGCGGATTCTGCAAATTAATCTGCACCACTCCAAAGCAGCCTCGGCTGCTCTTCTTCTTCGTCTCAGCGAAAAGGTTGAAGACGTTATTCTTGTCCAGGAGCCCTGGATCGTCAGGAACAGGGTTTGTGGATTAAACTCTGACGCCTACCAACTAGTAACGTCTCCAGTGACAGGTAGGATCAGAGCATGTATTCTTATAAAAAAAGTATATTCTTATTTTCTCCTCTCTCAATACAGCGACGAAGACACCGTTAGCGTAAGCGTACAGCTGGAAGAGAGCGTCGTCTGGCTCTTGGCGAGCTACATGGCCCACGACGGCCAATCTCTTCCTCCTCCAAAACTGAAGGAAGCCATCAAAGAGGCTAACAAGGAAAAACTCCCGGTCATAATTGGACCTGACTCAAACTCGCACCACGAAATATGGGGCTCAAGCGACACCAATCCTCGAGGTGAGTGTTTACTTGAATTTATATTAGCAAATAATCTATATATATGCAACCGGGGGAACGATCCCACCTTCATCACCTCTGTCAGAAGAGAAGTGCTGGACATCACCCTCGCCTCAGGCTGCCTCTCGGACCTGATAAGCGACTGGCAAGTGTCCAAAGAACACTCCTTTTCCGACCACCTCTACATTACATTTAAGATAAATCTCAATCCCTCTACTCTTACAGCGTATAGGAATAAGAGGCGGACGGATTGGCAGAAATATAAAAGCGTCCTCTCAGCATCTTTGTCCAGACACGTTTATCACGATAGGCTAGGCCTATCGCAAACACCTGATGAAGCGAGTCCCTCAAACACGAAGGTCGTTTCTCTCGGTGAGCTGGACTCACCGTCAAAAATAGATGAAGCGGTAGACCTCGTAACAAACGCATGTAATTCCGCTTTCAGAGTCTCCTGCCCTAAGACCCTACCGAAGGGTAAAAAGAAACCCCAGTGGTGGAATCTAGAGATTTCAGCACTCAGGAAAGAGAGCAGGCGACTCTTTAACCAAGCCAAGAGGACGGGTCTTTGGCAACCATACAAAGACGCTCTTAAAACTTTCAAGAAGGCCATTAAGACCGCACAACGCAAATCTTGGCAAAACTTCTGTAATAACATAGAAGAAAACTCCGAAGCCAACAGGCTAATGAAGGTTCTCTCGAAAAGTGCTCCAACGATAAATTCTATTCAAAAACCAAACGGAGAATGGACATCTACAGCCGACGAAATGCTGGAGTTACTAATGACCACCCACTTTCCTGGGTGCTCTGATGACTCCAACATTTTGCCAGGTCACCAAACCAACTCACTCTTAGGGAATACCGCAGGGGATATAGTGAGGTACGAAAAGGTGGAATGGGCAGTAATGTCCTTCGAACCTTACAAATCCCCAGGACCCGACGGAATTTTTCCCGCACTACTACAAACAGCGAAGGACCTTCTTTGTCCACTTCTCACACAGATTTTTACAGCATGCCTTACCCTCACCCACATTCCTAATGTGTGGACGAAGGCGAAAGTCGTCTTTCTACCGAAGGGAGGCAGGACTGCTCACGCAAAACCCAAAGATTTCAGGCCCATAAGCCTCACCTCATTCCTTATCAAAACTCTTGAGAGGCTCATAGACGAGCATATTCGGCGTAATATAAGGATAGCAAAACTCTCCCCGAACCAACACGCATACTCTAAAGGCAAATCCGCGGAGACTGCCCTTCACGACATCGTCTCAACGATCGAGAAAGGATTGGCCATAAAAGAGTACACGCTGGGGATCTTTATTGACATCGAGGGAGCCTTCAACAATGTCTACCCCGAATCTGTTATCAAATCCTTCCGTATGGTGGGGGTACAGCAGGGACTGGTGGATTTTGTGGGGCTCCTACTCAGGAAAAGATCGATTTTCTCAACAGTAGGGGATAGCTCTAAATCCAAACATGTTTCTAGAGGTACACCCCAGGGAGGTGTCTTGTCACCTTTACTCTGGAACCTTACCGTAAACGACTTACTCTTAAACCTGAAGGGCACTGGCTGCAAGGCCGTGGCATATGCTGACGACTTGGCAATCATAGCCACGGGTAAACATCTTCAAGTCATTAGTGATCTACTGCAAAACGCTCTAAATATTGTTACCCGCTGGTCTGTGGAGTGCGGACTTAACGTCAACCCTACTAAGACCGAAGCAGTGCTCTTTACAAGGAAATACAAAATCCCCGACTTCAAATTACCATCTGTAAACGGAATGGTACTTAGTCTCTCAACCGAGGTAAAATATCTCGGAATCGTACTAGATAGAAAACTCGACTGGAGGCGGAACATTGAAGACCGCTCCAAGAAAGCAATTGTTGCTCTTTATGCCTGTAAGACGGCCGTGGAGAAGAAATGGGGAATAAAGCCACACATTGTACACTGGATGTACACAGCTGTGATAAGGCCCATTCTCTTTTACGGGGTACTCGTATGGTGGCCGGCACTGAGCAGGGCTCTAACTACAGCCAAGCTTGAACGGGTGCAGAGGGCGGCCTCAATGCTCACCACGGGAGCACTGCCCTCTACACCCACCAAATCTCTAGAGATAATGTTAAATCTTCCACCGGTGGATCTCTACGGCAAATTTCTGGCGGCCTGCAGTGCTGCCAGGCTAAATGCGATCCTTCCGTGGAGAAATCTTGACTATGGGCACTCAAAAGTCCTGGAAACTCTGCCCGACAAGAAGTTGGATTATACCCTACACCCTTCTTTCTCTGCAAATAGGTTCTCCATAAGAATCCCAGAGAGAAACGAATGGATAGGTATCGTGGACCTGGATCCAGGATCGACGGCTGTGTACACAGACGGCTCCAAGTTAAACGAAAGAGTAGGCAGCGGGATTCACTCAAGCGAACTCGATCTAAACCTCAGCCTTCGTTTACCGGACCACTGTAGCGTTTATGGGTCCCTGGCCATAAAGACATTCCTAGCAACTGCCTGGCCGATGAACTAGCTAGGAAAGGGACGGAACTACCCGTAATAAACTCTGCTGAAGAGGTGGGTTTACCCTTAGCATCATATAAACACAGACTAAGATCTGAGCTTATGGATAAGGTAAATTTAAGGTGGGCATCGGAGCCCACCTGTCTCATTACCAGACAAATCTGGCCGGAAGTTGATGGGAAGCGCTCTAAAGCTCTCATTATGCTTGGTCGCTCCTCTCTCAGATTAGTAGTTGGGGTGATAACCGGTCACTGCCTTATGGGCACGCATGGGGATAGACCAGGTTACCCAACAAATGATTTTTGCCGCAGCTGCCGAAACGAGGAGGAGGTGGAGAGCATTGAGCACTATCTCTGCGACTGCCCCGGCCTAGCCAAGACGCGCAGAAAATTTTTCAAAAGTTACTTTTTGGACTGTCTAGTCGATTTGAACTCGGCAAGCATTTCTAACTTTATACTCTACATCAAACGCACAGGATGGTTCAATTTTTGAGAATAAGGGAGGGAGGGAATGCATGGCCTACGCCATTGGTATCACAATGGGCTTCTTACAGCCTAAGTGTGCCACCGTGCTTTGTGCGGTGGCAGCCACTCTAACCTAACCTAACCTAACCTAGAACGCATCGCTATGCAGTGACCGCGGACAACGCGAAAAATGTACCGCCAAATATGCGTAGCGCCGAAGCACAGTGATCTACAGCGTATTGTTTGGCGTCCAAATCCAACTTGACCCATACAAGACTATCGTGGCAGCCGCGTCTCACCTAGCCGTTAGATCGCTACAACAAACCGCAAAATCTTCGCACATTTGTGAGAAAGCTTCTGCTGTCATCCACAAAGATTTTTACAAGGACGATCTTCTGACTGGCATATCGTCCAAAGAGTTGCTACTTTTACAGCAAAATGTCGCCGAAATCTTGAAAGAAGGTGGCTCCGAAAGTGGGCATCAAATTGCACAGATCTTTGTAAAAGTTTTTCAAATCCATCGCAAACCATATCCCATTATCTAGTCGACGGTAAAGATGTTCATGCTTTGGGTCTAGTGTGGAATACGGCCGAGGATTACCTAACATTCGTGGTTAATTTGAAAAAGCAACCCACTATTGTAACGAAAAGAACGTTCATATCGGATGCTACCACGCTGTTCGATCCTCTGGGACTGCTCGGTGCAGCGACGATAAGATCGAAGAAGTTATTTCAGGAGGTTTGGCGTAACAGTGTTGGTTGAGATGATGTTATTCCTGACTATATTGCCATGAAGTGGCTGGAACATCGCTCGGAGCTGGAACTTCTTTCGAACTTAAAAGTAACTTGTCGGATTTGCTCAGGTACAACTGGATCGTTCACTGAGCTGCACATCTTTGCCGATGAGTCCGAACGAGCTTACGTAGCCGTTGTGTATGCGCGCACCGCAGCCCAACGGCCTAATCACTGTGGCGCTGATCTCGTCGAAGACCAAAGTAGCGCCGCCCGAACTCAACAGCCTCGTTATCCTTTTTCTGAGCACTGTGAGTTCTCGAGACCAACATAGAGATTACGCCCTGTCCCTAGGTTTAGATTCGGGACAGCTAGAAATAAAGGCGTCGCTTATAGTGTAATTCAGCAGATTTACCCTCTCATCAAACTCGATACAACTTCCTCCTCGTACCATATAATCTGCTCTCGGTAGATTTAACCAAAGGACCCCATTGAAAATATTCCAGTTCGCACTCCTTGAGTTTCTGAGCAGGTAGTCTGTTTGGACTTCGATTCTCAGTTCGAATCAGATAATCCGAAAGTGGGGGCTCGACTGAGACCCACCATCGAGAGAACAGAAAGTTGGCCAATCCACAGCTGACTGTGAGGTCAAGTACGCGAGCCCTGATTGAGTTCACCAGAGTTTCTACATACATACACTTAAATAAATTTTCCTTTATTATATCACTTTGATAAATAGCAGTTTTGACTTTCTTTTTATAAGTAATTTTTATATTTATGATTATTTTTTATATTTACTTATATTTATTTGTTTTGTATACCACTTAGCCTATCAGAATTTTATTGTATTCATTGGCTAACAAATAATATCAACAGAATTTTTCCGCAGACGAGGCCTTTGCCCGCCCTGTAAAAAAGATAAACCTGGCCAAACAAATTCCGGTTATGACTTCAACAGAATTCTTGCAAATTAACTCCTAAAAAAATATAAATTAATGTTGCAATTATATGTTTTTCAGAAATAATATAATTATTCTTTAAATATCTGAGTGTACGATTTTCCGTTTACTATGCCAACACTTTACATGCATTCATATTTATATTTATTTATACACGTGACATTATACTAAAACTTATTCCGTTCAGACACAAGTTACTGTTCGTAAAAAAATTTACGCAAGTAGATTCCGTAGTAGATTCCGGCATACCGATATTACGACAACTGTATACAAATATCGACGAGGATTTGAGAATGCTGATTCTACGATTCGTATCCTAATGGAGCATACGACGGATTTCAGCATAGGGATGTATCTCCGGCATAGCCAGTCTAATTACACACTTGACGACAGGGGCAAGAAAATTAATGAAATAGTTATCCACGAATTTATTGGTAAAAGTGGTATTGGTGGAAAGGGAATTGTCTCCCCTTTCTAGGGTTACCACTACTGATATGCATATAGACCGCAAAGAACATCAGCGGCGCCCCAAGAGCCACCGACGCTTAGCGAGCAGACGTCGTTCGTTGCTTATCTTATTCATCTAAAAGTTCGAGGCCTCGTACTTTTAAAATTTTAGAAATTGTATATTTGTTAACTAAAAATTTGTTTCTAACTTTATGAAATTCACAACCATTTAACGCGCTCACGTTTATGCCAATAGACCAAAATTCAAGGTGTTGCCAGAGGACATGTGAAGCAGAATGTAAAAAAAGAAAAATTGGAATGCAGAAACCAAATACGTAAACTGGGGGAAACACTAAACAGCGAACAAGTACTCTGACTGTATGGGAATGACACCATAATTTGCAAAAGCTAATGATTTGGTTTTGGTGTCGCAGAAAGCCGGATTTGAGAAAACAGAAAATGCCATCGACTCAGTCCCCAAATCTTCACCCTCCAGTTGGCTGAATTAAGATATATGTATTTACCACCGAGCAAAACGGATAGTGCGAGATACCACTGCAAGAATGCTACGATCATCGATTACATGGTAAAAAGCAAATTTTCGTATAAGATTATAAAAAGGACAATACGGTTGGGGGCGCTGCCAAGCAAGAAATGCCCTCATATATTTTTAATACAATTTATAATTATTAAAGTTTGGGAAAAAATTGCACTTACTAGGTATTTAAACAAAATACCATGTATACTACAGATATATAAGCAGAGAACTCAAAAAGTGACTGTTGCCGTTGCGCACTTGGCCGTATACTCGTCGCAGCCAGGTGTAAACAGGTAATATTGTGTCGCGTTTTTACGGTCACAACGTATATTCATCAGTTATATATCAAATTAATAAAACATTTCAGTACAAGATAAACCACGGTTGCCTGAGTAAAATTTACCGCCAGTAAAAGTGGCCAGCCTCTAAACATACCTCTGTTTTATAGCACAAACACATATTGACACATTTGGATATTTTATTTATCCTCCAATTGTTTAAACTTATTTTTTAATTAAAACAACATCAATTCTCTAACAAACACTACTAAAACCCATTTTTTTTTTTCATTTTTATATTTGTAAATTGTATTAAAAATATTTGCGGCCCTATTTTGGTATTGTTCTCTTAATAATCTTATAAGAAAATTTGCTTTTTACAATGTACCCGATGAACGTAGCATTCTTGCCTTTGGGATCTAAGACTAGTGGATAGCGAAAAAAATATATATATCCAATTTCAGCTAGGGCCGCGAATTGCTGTCACTGAATGGCCCTGCTGCTCCTTTTCAAGCACTTGTTAGTGCTCACCTTAGATTAGATTTCCAATGAGGATCGCACTGCGGCCTGTAGATCTATTGTGCCCTCAGTACCTTACAACAGCTCCCCAGCCCGGGAGCCTCTATAAAGTTCAAGATGGATCCCGGGCTTAGGGAGTGTATGTATTCATCCTTAGGCCACATTTGACCCATCCACCTTTCCCTTCTACACGCTACAGCCTCGCATTCTAGGAATATATGTGAGCGGGTCTCCCTGTCCATATCACAGAAGCGACAGGTGACCCTTCAATCTGCAGTGTCCTGTAAGGATACCTGTGAGAATTCTAAGTTTCGCCTTAGGGAGGTTTATAAGTAGTTTGAATCGTATGTAGTTATAACCTCCTAATAGTTTCTTGGCCTGAACAAGACCTTCTGTGTCTTTCTATTGTTGGTCTCTGAGCCGATTTGCCTCCTTCCTGAGTGCTTCTTTTATAGCACTTGGGACCTATCGGGAGGAAAGGCTCGGTTCCTACAGGGCTAGAGATGGCCGCCATTCTGGTTAACTGATCCACCACCTTGTTGCCCTCAATGCCTGAATGACCTGGCACCCATAGAAGGCGGATGTCGTTCCTTTTTTCCAGCTCATTTAATCTATTTATACACTCCAAGACCAGTGAGGATTTTACCTCGAAGGATGAAAGAGCCTTGAGAGCCGCCTGGATATCGCCCCCCCCCCCCCCCCATCCCTCCACAGCTATGCTCCACATACCCTCCAGTTTTTCCTCTCCAAGTAAAAGGAACGATGACTGTTTTAGACGGGTTGATGTTTAGCCCTACATCCGTGCACCATGTACTTGCTAGTTGGAGCCCTCTGTGAATAATGTCACAGAGTATGCTTGGAGACTTTCCTCTAATCTAATCTAGTGCTCACCTTACTTGGGCCTTGCAAGTAGCCGGTACATTTCACCGCGCAAAAGCCCCTCAAGCAAATGCAATGAAAAAGATCGTACCTGCCAACAAACATGCTAAAATGCATGCAAACATTCCACATATTCATGTTTTTCAACTAGGGTATTTGACGCCTTACTGTGGATACGGACGTTAAAATCCGGCCGTAACATTTTTTAGAGTAACAAGGAGGGCAAAACTCAACGTTAAGATAGATGTCCCATAGCTAGTGGCGCGAGTGAGGGGATGGGCTTCTCCTAGCGGTTAAATCAAACCTGCAAGGTAAAATTGTTGCATTGCCTTTTCCTGGTAAAATAGTTGAGCAGATATGTGTCAAAGTTATTTTTCAATGAAAAATAATTACCCGACTGTTGATGACATAGCCAGAGTTTGTCTAGCCAGGGTTTTTTTTAGCAGCGCAGCCCACGCGGAAACTTTTGCGCAAAAATCCTTTTGTTGGCGTAGGTGGAAGGCCGGTTTAAATTATCTTAAGCAATTAAATCAATTAAATATAAAACAAATAAGGAGAGTGCAAACATTTCAAAGGTTATTTATTCATAAAAATACATGTACCTATGTTAAAAATTTGTTTAACAATGAAAAGTTTTGTGCATATATTTTATCATCAAATTACATAAGTAGTGTAATAAACGGAAAGGTTAAATTTTCTTTTGTGTTTTTAGTTGTTGAAGTTTCCGAAAGAGAAGAAATCTAGTGAATTTTGGAACGATTTCCCGCCACTGAAAATGGCACCACGCCGAAACCGGTTTGTCTAACATCACGCTTTACAAAGGACGACGGAAAATCGTTCCAAAATACAAATGGTTTAATTAATACTTTTAGTTAAAGCCACATTTATACTATTTTCCTGCTAAGTTTTGTTTGGAAATACATAGTGCTTTACATATTAATGCAAGTGGTAAATTTTACCGAATTCAACGCTTTAAAAACTTTAATTTATTATTTATTTATTTATTGTTTACAGTCTTGCGACTTTAAAATGTACAATTTTACAAAGTTATAATATATTTTCCAATAAAGTGTAAGTGCATGTTAGATATATTTTTACAAATCATAAACAAATTTGCTTAAAAATAAATGCGTAGTTTTGGGTAGCTGGAAAGGACTAGTTTCCAGTCTACCATTATGTGCCACGGGCGGAAAGGCCTAGTTTCCGATCCGCATTTCTGTTACTTGGTTTCTAATAGTCGGAAAGCATGAGTTTCCGATCAATATTCCACTTCTTACTTTTCATACGAACAGTCTGTCATGGTCGAAAAGGCTGTGTTTCCGATCCATGGTCATATCGCCTTTATTTGGTGCCAGGACGGATGGAAAGACCAAGTTTCCATTCCGCGCCCCTACCGGATAGCCAATGTTTTACAATGGTCATACAGTAATTTCTTGAAACTACTAAAGTTAGTGCAGTTTTTTATGTGCGACGGTAATTCATTACAACACTTTAGCCCTTTATAGAAAATTTTTATTTTATCCACTTCGGTTCTATAGAAGGGTAGCCTAAAGCTGTTGTTCTTTCTTAGTAGGTATGAGTGGGTGTCGTTAATGTATCGAAGAATGTCACTCAAATAATCCGGAAGTCTGCTTTCTTTCATGTTAAACACAAATTTCATAGCATGATAAAAAACTTGCTGCTTCTTGAAACATTCTGCTACGGAAACTTAAACAAACTATCATGTTATAGCTTTTTGCTTTTTTAATTATCATATTTACAATTTTCACCTTTTAAATTCTTAACCAACAATTTCTTATTTATCCAAATTGCAATTAGCTGTTTTTGATTAGCTGTTTTCTTGACAAAGGCTTCACTTCTCCGAAGCTGTTTGAAAGGTGAAGCGTTAAAAATAATAAGCGGCTTCAAAATATGTGACGCCAATTACGAAGAAGCTTGGGACCTATTGAAATCGCGCTATAAGGTCATGCGGATAATAGTGGAAGTTCATCTCAGTGCTATCGCCGATGTTAAGAAGGCGGCTAGTGATACTGCTGACGCAACTAAAAGTGTGATCAGCAACACATACGCGAACTTAAGGCTTTAGGTCGACCGGTAGAGTTCTAGGACGATTGGCTAGTACACGAAGTAGAAAGCAAGTTAGCATATGAGACGCGAAAACAGTGGGAGATATCACTTGTCAGTGATGAGTCTCCGTCGTTCGAGCAACTGTGCACGTTATTGGAAGTCAGGTGTCGTTCTCTGGCTATGCTTTCGACGTCAACAATATCACCAGCAATCAAGGGTAAAACTACTTCAGTGAGCAAGTCCACAAATGTGTTTCACGCAGTGCAGGAACAAAACGGCTCAGGTTGTATGTATTGTAAGAGTCCTCACAAAGTATATAGTTGCGAAAAGTTTCGCAACCTGGACTCAAACGCGAAATTCAAAATTGCGAGAGAAGCGCGCGTGTGTCCGAACTGCTTAAGCTCCGGGCATTACAAAGCAAAATGTAATAGCTCATCTGCATGCAGAATTTGTCAGCAACGTCATCACACGTTGCCACATAATGCCTTATCTACAATTAATGTCACAACCACCGCTCATTTCGTCGACAACGCATCTCCCTTCACACCATCTCCTCTCGCCGCGCGCGTAGTGCCACAAGCAAACGCAAACGTTACATCCGCTATTGCCTCGTCTACGGGCTCCACTGCTATAGGAAGTACATTCTCGTATTTGAATGCAAACTCCAACCCGCCACTTCCAAAATACAGAACTGTGCTATTGGCCACTGCCTTAGTCAAAGTTCGCGATTGTTCTGGGTGCTGGCAAACCGCCCGCTGCTGTTTAATTCTGGCTCACATGCTTCCTTCGTAACTGAGGCCTGTGTGCAACGTTTAAGTCTACCCCGGAAGGCAGCAGCAGTATTAATTACGGGCATCGGTGCATCGGAAGGAGGCCGCCCTAGAGGTTAGGTATTACTTTCATTGTCGCATTATTGTTAAGATGAATGTTTTCCTGTCAACGCACTAATCTTACCGAAAATTACAACCGACTTGCCAACGAAGACTTTGGTAGCTTTCGCTTGGCCGCATGTGCATGGATTATTTTTAGCCGATCCGCAGTTCATGAAACCCTGACGTATAGACATTCTAGTTGGCATGGATGTCATGCCACACCTCCTCTGCTCAGAATTCCGTAAGGGTCCCCCTGGTACGCCGATGACTCAACGTACTGTCTTCGGTTGGACGCTGTTTGGAAGTGTCGATGGATTAGAATCTCCTGCACCTCATTTACAGTCACTGCATTGTAATGTCCAGTTGGATAGAGCTCTTTCTAAACTGTGGGAGTTAGAAGAAGCTCCGCAAAAGACCCACCGAACGTACGAAGAACGTCACTGCGAAGATCTCTTCGAAACAACACACCGAAGAGCGCCTGACGGTCGCTTTCTAGTGAAACTGCCACTGAAACCCCACGTACTCCTGGGAGATTCCCGAAGATATGCTGTTCGCAGCCTACTACGCATTGAGAGACGACTTGCTCAAGATGTCGACCTACGACTACGCTATAATGAGTTCATCCAGGAACTCATCGACATGAATCACATGGAGCTGGTACCAGAATCAACGAATCTAACGTTTTATATGCCGCATCACCCTGTTGTAAAGGATTCGAGCGTTAACACTAAGTTGAGGATTGTTTTCAACGCGTCAGCTAAAACTGCCAGCGGAAATTCGCTAAAGGACGCATTATACGTCGGTCCTCAACTTTAGCAGGACTTATTTTCGATTTTAACGCGTTTTAGAACGCATCGCTATGCAGTGACCGCGGACAACGCGAAAAATGTACCGCCAAATATGCGTAGCGCCGAAGCACATTGATCTACAGCGTATTGTTTGGCGTCGAGATCCAACTTGACCCATACAAGGCTATCGTAGCAGCCGCGTCTCACCTAGCCGTTAGATCGCTACAACAAACCGAAAAATCTTCGCACATTTGTGAGAAAGCTTCTGCTGTCATCCACAAAGATTTTTACATGGACGATCTCCTGACTGGCCTATCGTCCAAAGAGTTGCTACTTTTACAGCAAAATGTCGCCGAAATCTTAAAAGAAGGTGGCTCCGAAAGTGGGCATCAAATTGCACAGATCTTTGTAAAAGTTTTTCAAATCCATCGCAAACCATATCCCATTACCTAGTCGACGGTAAAGATGTTCATGCTTTGAGGCTAGTGTGAAATACGGCCGAGGATTACCTAACATTCGTGGTTAATTTGAAAAAGCAACCCACTATTTTAACAAAAAGAACGTTCATATCGGATGCAAGCACGCTGTTCGATCCTCTGGGACTGCTCGGTGCAGCGACGATAAGATCGAAGAAATTGTTTCAGGAGGTTTGGCGTAACAGTGTTGGTTGGGATGATGTTATTCCTGACTCTATTGCCATGAAGTGGCTGGAACATCGCTCGGAGCTGGAACTTCTTTCGAACTTAAAAGTAACTTGTTGGATTTGCTCAGGTACAACTGGATTGTTCACTGAGCTGCACATCTTTGCCGATGCGTCCGAACGAGCTTACGTATCCGTTATGTATGCGAGCACCGCAGCCCGACGGCCGAATCGCTGTGGCGCTGATCTCGTCGAAGACCAAAGTAGCGCCGCCCGAACTCAACAGCCTCGTCATCCTTTTTCTGAGCACTGTGATTTTCCGAAACCAACATAGAGATTACGCCCTGTCCCTAGGTTTAGATTCGGGACAGCTAGAAATAAAGGCGTCGCTTATAATGTAATTCAGCAGATTTACCCTCTCATCATACTCGATAAAACCTCCTCCTCTTGCCATATAATCTGATTTCGGTAGATTTAACCTAAAGACCCCATTGAAAATATTCCAGTTCGCACTCCTTGGGTTTCTGAACAGGTAGTCTGTTTGGACTTCGATTCTCAGTTCGAATCAGATAATCCTATGATCCGAAAGTGGATGCTCGACTGAGACCCGCCATCGAGAGAACAGAAAATTGGCCAATCCACAGCTGACTGTGAAGTCAAGTACGCGAGAACTGATTGAGTTCACCAGAGTTTCTATATACATATACTGAGATACATTTTTCTTGTTCAAAAAATCGCGATCCATTTTAAGTCATGTTTATTATATCACTTTCATAAATAGCAGTTTTGACTTTCTTTTTATAAGTAATTTTTATATTTATGATTATTTTTTATATTTACTTATATTTAGTTGTTTTGTATACCACGTAGCCTATCAGAATTTTAATGTATTCATTGGCTAACTAATAAATATCAACAGAATTTTTGCGCAGACCTCCTTTCCGCGTGCGAGGCCTTTGCCCACGCTGTAAAAAAGATTACCCTTGCCGAACAAACTCCAGTTAGTTACGCCTTCTCCTTTCCACGCTGCAAAAAAGATAACCCTGGCCGACCAAACTCCGGTTATGACTTCAACAGTATTCTTGCAAATTAACTCCTAAAAAAATATAAATTAATGTTGCAATTATATGTTTTTCAGAAATAATATAATTATTCTTTAACTATCTGGGGGTGAACGATTTTCCGTTTACTATGTCAACACGTTACATGCATTCATATTTATATTTATTAATACACGTGACATTATACTAAAACTTATTCCGTTCCGACACAAGTTACTATTCGTAAAAAAATTTACGCAAATAGACATCTACGTCGTATTCCGGCATACCGATATTGCGACAACTGCCTACAAATATCGTATTAACGATACAGACGAGGATTTGAGCATGGTGATGCTATGATTTGTATCCTAATGGAGCGTACGACGGATTTCAGCATAGGGATGTATCTCCGGCATAGCCAGTCTAATTACGCACTCGACGACAGCGGCAATGAAATTAATGAAATATAAAATTAATAAATTGAGTTCGAACAATTGAAAGGTAATTTATTGGGTCGGCTTTAGAATAGTTATCCACGAATTTATTGGTAAAAGGGGTATTGGTGGAAAGGCAACTGTCTCCCCTTTTTAGGTTTACCACTACTAATATGCAAAGCCTTAAACGCACCTCAAACCGGATCCGACCTTATGGTCGTATCATCGCCCATACGAAAAGATCCGAGGGTATGGTCGGGACCTCTAGGAGGTGATGAAGGAGGACTACCACCTTCTAAGCCAGAGTGTTAGACGGCACAGTGTCTATTGGTCGGTTCGCAGCCAACGGAGCCTATACGATACCGGACTGCCTCGAGTATTGGCAGTGGCCATATGAGGCAACAACAACAACAATAACAATAGCAAGCGTAAAAAGCTGCGGCAACGGTGACAACAACGACGTTGGCATGGGCTGTCACTGCCCATGGATTGCAGGCATATAGACCGCAAAGAACATCAGCGACGCCCCAAGAGCCACCGACGCTTAGCGAGCAGACGTCGTTCGTTGCTCATCTTAACCAAGTACGAGGCCTCGAAATTTTAAAATTTTAGAAACTGTATATTTGTTAAGTAAAAAAATGTTTTTAACTTTATTAAATTCACAACCATTTAACGCGCTCACGTTTATGCCAATATACCAAAATTCAAGGTGTTGCCAGAATACATGTGAAGGAGAATGTAACAAAAGAAAAATAGGAATGCCGAAACAAAATACGTAAACTGGGGGAAACACTAACTAGCGAAAAAGTACTCTGACTGTCTGGGAATGACACCATAATTTGCAAAAGCTAATGATTTGGTTTTGGTGTCGCAGAAAGCCCGATTTGAGAAAACAAAAAATGCCATCGACTCAGTCCGCAAATCTTTCACCCTCCAGTTGGCTGAATTAAGATATATGTATTTACCACCGAGCAAAATGGATAGTGCGAGATACCACTGCAAGAATGCTACATTCATCGAGTACATGGTAAAAAGCAAATTTTCTTATAAGATTATAAAAAGGACAATACGGTTCGGAGGAGCTGCCAAGCAAAAAATGCCCTCATATATTTTTAATACAATTTATAATTATTAAAGTTTGGGAAAAAATTGCACTTACAAGGTATTTAAACAAAATACCATGTATTCTACAGATATATACGCAGAGAACTCAAAAAGTGACTGTTGCCGTTGCGCACTTGGCCGTATACTCGTCGCAGCCAAGTGTAAACAGGTAACAATGTGTCGCGTTTTAACGTTCACAACGTATATTCATCAGTTATATATCAAATTAATAAAACATTTCAGTACAAGATAAACCACGGTTGCCTGAGTAAAATTTACCGCAAGTAAAGGTTGCCAGCCTCTAATCATACCTTTGTTTTATAGCACAAACACATTTGGATATTTTATTTATCCTCCAATTGTTAAAACCTATTTTTCAATCAAAACGTCATCAATTCTCTAACAAACTCTACTAAAAACCATTTTTTTGTGCAATTTTATATTCATAAATTTTATTAAAAATATTTGCGGGCGTATTTTGGTATTGTTCTCTTAATAATCTTATAAGAAAATTTGCTTTTTACAATGTACCCGATGTAGATGCCTTTGGGATCTAAGACTAGTGGATAGCGAAAAAAATATATATGTATATCCCATTTCAGCTAAGCTCCGCGAATTGCTGTCACTGAATGGCCCTGCTGCTCCTTTTCAAGCACTTGTTAGTGATCACCTTAGATTAGATTTCCAATGAGGATCGCACTGCGACCTGATCTATTCTGCCCTCAGTGCCTTACAACAGCTCCCCACTTCGGGAGCCTCTATAAAGTTCAAGATGGATCCCGGGCTTAGGGTGTGTATGTATTCATCCTTAGGCCACGTTTGACCATCCACCTTTCCCTTCTACACGCTACAGCCTCGAATTCTAGGAATATATGTGAGGGGGTCTCCCTGTCCATATCACAGAAGCGACATATGTCGGTCATTTGACCAGATACCCATCTTGTGCAGGTGACCCTTCAACCTGCAGTGGCCTGTAAGGATACCTGTGAGAATTCTAAGTTTCGCCTTAGGGAGGTTTATAAGTAGTTTGAATCGTATGTAGTTATAACCTCCCAATAGTTTCTTAGCCTGAACAAGACCTTCTGTGTCTTTCCATTGTTGGTCTCTGAGCCGATTTGCCTCCTTCCTGAGTGCTTCTTTTATAGCACTTGGACCTAGAGAAGGCGGATGTCGTTCCTTTTTGCCAGCTCATTTAATCTATTTATACACTCCAAGACCAGTGAGGATTTTACCTCGAAGGATGAAATAGCCTTGAGAGCCGCCTGGCTATCGCTGAGAATAAGGATTTTGTCCCCTCGATAGTTCCTCTGCAGATTTAGGTCGGCACATACGCTGATAGCCGCTTGGAATAGGTTGGGGAAGGCGCCCATAGGTAGCGACAGTTTGGCCCTAGGACCAAAAACGCCTGCTCCAATACCATCCAAGGTTTTGGAGCCATCAGTGTACCACTGCAATGTACATTGCTGAACCCAGTTCTCTAGAATAGAGGGGTTCCAAGACGTTTTGTTACTTATTTTATATATTTTGAAACGCTTTTCAAAAACTACAACCTTGTTCATATCGTCCCTCGGAAGAAGAGCTAGGGGCAGCTGACTACTTTACTTTCCTTCGGTTTTGGACGACAGAACCTTGCTTTTACCAAATCCTTCTCTTGCAAAGCTCAACATAGAATACTTTGCTGCCTGAGCTATGTGAGTGTGGAGTGGCTCGAGTTCCCGGATCACCTCCAGTGCCGCCGTGGGTCACGTGCGTAATGCACACACATCCCAGACGCTGCATCTTGGTCAGCGATTGCCTAACCGGCCAGGTTTTTCCTAAAGACCCAAGCCACCGCCCCATACGTCAACATTGCTCTGACTATCATGGTGTACATCCATCGCAAAATCTTCGGGGTACATCCCCAAGATGCCTCAGTGGCAGTCATGGCCGGGCCCCCCTCCATCCCCTACAGCTACGATGACTGTTTTAGACGGGTTGATGTTTAGCCCTACATCCGTGCACCATGTACTTGCTAGTTGGAGCCCTCTGTGAATAATGTCACAGAGTATGCTTGGAGACTTTCCTCTAATCTAATCTAGTGCTCACCTTACTTGGGCCTTGCAAGTAGCCGGTACATTTCACCGCGCAAAAGCCCCTCAAGCAAATGCAATGAAAAAGATCGTACCTGCCAACAAACATGCTAAAATGCATGCAAACATTCCACATATTCATGTTTTTCAACTAGGGTATTTGACGCCTTACTGTGGATACGGACGTTAAAATCCGGCCGTAACATTTTTTAGAGTAACAAGGAGGGCAAAACTCAACGTTAAGATAGATGTCCCATAGCTAGTGGCGCGAGTGAGGGGATGGGCTTCTCCTAGCGGTTAAATCAAACCTGCAAGGTAAAATTGTTGCATTGCCTTTTCCTGGTAAAATAGTTGAGCAGATATGTGTCAAAGTTATTTTTCAATGAAAAATAATTACCCGACTGTTGATGACATAGCCAGAGTTTGTCTAGCCAGGGTTTTTTTTAGCAGCGCAGCCCACGCGGAAACTTTTGCGCAAAAATCCTTTTGTTGGCGTAGGTGGAAGGCCGGTTTAAATTATCTTAAGCAATTAAATCAATTAAATATAAAACAAATAAGGAGAGTGCAAACATTTCAAAGGTTATTTATTCATAAAAATACATGTACCTATGTTAAAAATTTGTTTAACAATGAAAAGTTTTGTGCATATATTTTATCATCAAATTACATAAGTAGTGTAATAAACGGAAAGGTTAAATTTTCTTTTGTGTTTTTAGTTGTTGAAGTTTCCGAAAGAGAAGAAATCTAGTGAATTTTGGAACGATTTCCCGCCACTGAAAATGGCACCACGCCGAAACCGGTTTGTCTAACATCACGCTTTACAAAGGACGACGGAAAATCGTTCCAAAATACAAATGGTTTAATTAATACTTTTAGTTAAAGCCACATTTATACTATTTTCCTGCTAAGTTTTGTTTGGAAATACATAGTGCTTTACATATTAATGCAAGTGGTAAATTTTACCGAATTCAACGCTTTAAAAACTTTAATTTATTATTTATTTATTTATTGTTTACAGTCTTGCGACTTTAAAATGTACAATTTTACAAAGTTATAATATATTTTCCAATAAAGTGTAAGTGCATGTTAGATATATTTTTACAAATCATAAACAAATTTGCTTAAAAATAAATGCGTAGTTTTGGGTAGCTGGAAAGGACTAGTTTCCAGTCTACCATTATGTGCCACGGGCGGAAAGGCCTAGTTTCCGATCCGCATTTCTGTTACTTGGTTTCTAATAGTCGGAAAGCATGAGTTTCCGATCAATATTCCACTTCTTACTTTTCATACGAACAGTCTGTCATGGTCGAAAAGGCTGTGTTTCCGATCCATGGTCATATCGCCTTTATTTGGTGCCAGGACGGATGGAAAGACCAAGTTTCCATTCCGCGCCCCTACCGGATAGCCAATGTTTTACAATGGTCATACAGTAATTTCTTGAAACTACTAAAGTTAGTGCAGTTTTTTATGTGCGACGGTAATTCATTAAAACACTTTAGCCCTTTATAGAAAATTTTTATTTTATCCACTTCGGTTCTATAGAAGGGTAGCCTAAAGCTGTTGTTCTTTCTTAGTAGGTATGAGTGGGTGTCGTTAATGTATCGAAGAATGTCACTCAAATAATCCGGAAGTCTGCTTTCTTTCATGTTAAACACAAATTTCATAGCATGATAAAAAACTTGCTGCTTCTTGAAACATTCTGCTACGGAAACTTAAACAAACTATCATGTTATAGCTTTTTGCTTTTTTAATTATCATATTTACAATTTTCACCTTTTAAATTCTTAACCAACAATTTCTTATTTATCCAAATTGCAATTAGCTGTTTTTGATTAGCTGTTTTCTTGACAAAGGCTTCACTTCTCCGAAGCTGTTTGAAAGGTGAAGCGTTAAAAATAATAAGCGGCTTCAAAATATGTGACGCCAATTACGAAGAAGCTTGGGACCTATTGAAATCGCGCTATAAGGTCATGCGGATAATAGTGGAAGTTCATCTCAGTGCTATCGCCGATGTTAAGAAGGCGGCTAGTGATACTGCTGACGCAACTAAAAGTGTGATCAGCAACACATACGCGAACTTAAGGCTTTAGGTCGACCGGTAGAGTTCTAGGACGATTGGCTAGTACACGAAGTAGAAAGCAAGTTAGCATATGAGACGCGAAAACAGTGGGAGATATCACTTGTCAGTGATGAGTCTCCGTCGTTCGAGCAACTGTGCACGTTATTGGAAGTCAGGTGTCGTTCTCTGGCTATGCTTTCGACGTCAACAATATCACCAGCAATCAAGGGTAAAACTACTTCAGTGAGCAAGTCCACAAATGTGTTTCACGCAGTGCAGGAACAAAACGGCTCAGGTTGTATGTATTGTAAGAGTCCTCACAAAGTATATAGTTGCGAAAAGTTTCGCAACCTGGACTCAAACGCGAAATTCAAAATTGCGAGAGAAGCGCGCGTGTGTCCGAACTGCTTAAGCTCCGGGCATTACAAAGCAAAATGTAATAGCTCATCTGCATGCAGAATTTGTCAGCAACGTCATCACACGTTGCCACATAATGCCTTATCTACAATTAATGTCACAACCACCGCTCATTTCGTCGACAACGCATCTCCCTTCACACCATCTCCTCTCGCCGCGCGCGTAGTGCCACAAGCAAACGCAAACGTTACATCCGCTATTGCCTCGTCTACGGGCTCCACTGCTATAGGAAGTACATTCTCGTATTTGAATGCAAACTCCAACCCGCCACTTCCAAAATACAGAACTGTGCTATTGGCCACTGCCTTAGTCAAAGTTCGCGATTGTTCTGGGTGCTGGCAAACCGCCCGCTGCTGTTTAATTCTGGCTCACATGCTTCCTTCGTAACTGAGGCCTGTGTGCAACGTTTAAGTCTACCCCGGAAGGCAGCAGCAGTATTAATTACGGGCATCGGTGCATCGGAAGGAGGCCGCCCTAGAGGTTAGGTATTACTTTCATTGTCGCATTATTGTTAAGATGAATGTTTTCCTGTCAACGCACTAATCTTACCGAAAATTACAACCGACTTGCCAACGAAGACTTTGGTAGCTTTCGCTTGGCCGCATGTGCATGGATTATTTTTAGCCGATCCGCAGTTCATGAAACCCTGACGTATAGACATTCTAGTTGGCATGGATGTCATGCCACACCTCCTCTGCTCAGAATTCCGTAAGGGTCCCCCTGGTACGCCGATGACTCAACGTACTGTCTTCGGTTGGACGCTGTTTGGAAGTGTCGATGGATTAGAATCTCCTGCACCTCATTTACAGTCACTGCATTGTAATGTCCAGTTGGATAGAGCTCTTTCTAAACTGTGGGAGTTAGAAGAAGCTCCGCAAAAGACCCACCGAACGTACGAAGAACGTCACTGCGAAGATCTCTTCGAAACAACACACCGAAGAGCGCCTGACGGTCGCTTTCTAGTGAAACTGCCACTGAAACCCCACGTACTCCTGGGAGATTCCCGAAGATATGCTGTTCGCAGCCTACTACGCATTGAGAGACGACTTGCTCAAGATGTCGACCTACGACTACGCTATAATGAGTTCATCCAGGAACTCATCGACATGAATCACATGGAGCTGGTACCAGAATCAACGAATCTAACGTTTTATATGCCGCATCACCCTGTTGTAAAGGATTCGAGCGTTAACACTAAGTTGAGGATTGTTTTCAACGCGTCAGCTAAAACTGCCAGCGGAAATTCGCTAAAGGACGCATTATACGTCGGTCCTCAACTTTAGCAGGACTTATTTTTGATTTTAACGCGTTTTAGAACGCATCGCTATGCAGTGACCGCGGACAACGCGAAAAATGTACCGCCAAATATGCGTAGCGCCGAAGCACATTGATCTACAGCGTATTGTTTGGCGTCCAGATCCAACTTGACACATACAAGACTATCGTGGCAGCCGCGTCTCACCTAGCCGTTAGATCGCTACAACAAACCGCAAAATCTTCGCATTGGGCATCAAATTGCACAGATCTTTGTAAAAGTTTTCCAAATCCATCGCAAACCATATCCCATTACCTAGTCGACGGTAAAGATGTTCATGCTTTGAGGCTAGTGTGAAATACGGCCGAGGATTACCTAACATTCGTGGTTAATTTGAAAAAGCAACCCACTATTTTAACAAAAAGAACGTTCATATCGGATGCAAGCACGCTGTTCGATCCTCTGGGACTGCTCGGTGCAGCGACGATAAGATCGAAGAAATTGTTTCAGGAGGTTTGGCGTAACAGTGTTGGTTGGGATGATGTTATTCCTGACTCTATTGCCATGAAGTGGCTGGAACATCGCTCGGAGCTGGAACTTCTTTCGAACTTAAAAGTAACTTGTCGGATTTGCTCAGGTACAACTGGATCGTTCACTGAGCTGCACATATTTGCCGATGCGTCCGAACGAGCTTACATAGCCGTTATGTATGCGCGCACTTTGCAGCCTGACGGCCGAATCACTGTGGCGCTGATCTCGTCGAAGACCAAAGTAGCGCCGCCCGAACTCAACAGCCTCCTTATCCCTTTTCTGAGCACTGTGAGTTCCCGAGACCACCATAAAGATTACGCCCTGCCCCTAGGTTTAGATTCGGGACAGCTAGAAATAAAGGCGTCGCTTATAGTGTAATTCAGCAGATTTACCCTCTCATCAAACTCGATACAACTTCCTCCTCGTACCATATAATCTGCTCTCGGTAGATTTAACCTAAGGACCCCATTGAAAATATTCCAGTTCGCACTCCTTGGGTTTCTGAGCAGGTAGTCTGTTTGGACTTCGATTCTCAGTTCGAATCAGATAATCCTATGATCCGAAAGTGGGGGCTCGACGGAGACCCGCCATCGAGAGAACAGAAAATTGGCCAATCCACAGCTGACTGTGTAGTCAAGTACGCGAGCCCTGATTGAGTTCACCAGAGTTTCTATATACATATAGTGAGATAAATTTTTCTTGTTCAAAAAATCGCGATGCATTTTAAGTCATGTTTATTATATCACTTTCATAAATAGCAGTTTTGACTTTCTTTTTATAAGTAATTTTTATATTTATGATTATTTTTTATATTTACTTATATTTATTGGTTTTGTATACCACTTAGCCTATTAGAATTTTAATGTATTCATTGGCTAACTAATAAATATCAACAGAATTTTTTCGCAGACCTCCTTTCCGCGTGCGAGGCCTTTGCCCGCGCTGTAAAAAAGATTACCCTTGCCGAACCAACTCCAGTTAGTAACGCCTTCTACAGTATTTTTGCGCAGAACTCCTCTCCGCGTTACCGACCTTTCTGCTCTGCAAAAAAATAGCCCTGAACAGACAAACACCAGCTACGCCAACAACAGAATTTTTTCGCATAACTCCTTTCCACGCTGCAAAAAAGATAACCCTGGCCGAACAAACTCCGATTATGACTTCAACAGTATTCTTGCAAATTAACTCCTAAAAAAATATAAATTAATGTTGCAATTATATGTTTTTCTGAAATAATATAATTATTCTTTAAGTATCTGGGGGTGCACGATTTTCCGTTTACTATGTCAACACGTGACATGCATTCATATTTATATTTATTTATACACGTGACATTATACTAAAACTTATTCCGTTCCGACACAAGTAACTATTCGTAAAAAAATTTACGCAAATAAACATCTACGTCGCATTCCGGCATACCGATATTGCGACAACTGCCTACAAATATCGACGAGGATTTGAGAACGCTGATTCTACGATTCCTATCCTAATCGAGCGTACGACGGATTTTAGCATAGGAATGTATCTCCGGCATAGTCAGTCCAATTACACACTCGACGACAGCGGCAAGAAAATTAATGAAATATCAATTGAGAAAATTTAGTTCGAACAATTGAAAGGTAATTTATTGGGTCGGCTTCAGAATATTTATCCACGAATTTATTGGTAAAAGTTGTATTGGTGGAAAGGGAATTGTCTCCCCTTTCTAGGATTACCACTACTAATATGCAAGGCCCTGCACGGCCTTAAACCGGATCCGACCTTATGTCAACAACAACAAAAACAACATCAACAACAACAGCAACAATAACAATAGCAAGCGTTAAAAGCTGCGGCTACGGTGACAACAACGACGTTGGGATCGGCTGCAACGCTTAGCGAGCAGACGTAGTTCGTTGCTCATCTTAACCCCCCGTCAAACACATATTCTGAAATCTTCGAACAAACACATTTGCCTGGCCAGACCCCTATACGTTTTCATGCATTTGTATGCCAAAAAGGGTACCGTAACTTTGAATTTCTAAGTATGTTCGTATATTATTTTGGTCTTTAGACTAAATGTAAAATAATTTTTATTTTTTATTCATTTTGTGGAATGCATGAAAAATAAGTATAATCAACTGAAGAATGTTGTTAGCACACAGGATTATTGTATTTGGTGCGGTAAAAACGTGTCTTCCTACACAGCTTTTCGTCTTGCGTGACACAAATTCTGCAATCTTTTCTGGAAGTCAGTGTAGTAGGGCCGCTTTGTTGGTTAGACAGCATGTTGCTGGGTATATTCAACGGCCTTACAGAGAAAGATTCAATGGCCAAACGGGTTGAATGTTGTCCCAAAAAAAGGGGTTGTTGTTCATGCGATTTTCAGTATTAGCAAGCACCAATTGTTTACTCAGCGTGTTCAAGAACAATCGTCGCTTCTCTTTTCTATTTCCTTCTATATTTTCATTACATATTATGTTAGCGGCTAATCCCATGACGTCTATCATGTTGCAAAAAAATGCTAATGGCCAACGTCTGGTTGGCCGTTTTGTGGAGTAACGCGTTGTAAAATAATATAGCTTCCGGTTTTTTTGCTATGCCTTCAACTTTCTTGGTGTAGTGCACAGTGGATAGTAGATTTACTGCTTTGTTTTTGTTTGGAACGTAGCTGCATAGTGATATAAGGTTATCATAGAAACCGAACACAGATGAAAGCACTGGCCGTTTGCTGTCTTTTTTCACTTCATTAGGAAGACACTTTTTGTTGGATGTAATGGTGCCAACGTATGCTAGTCCAATCGACGAAAGACGTTTAGCTGCGTCTAATGTTGTAAAGAAGTTATCAGCAATAATAGTTCTGCCGCTGTTAGTGTATTGATTAGCCAAACTCATGAGCACATTTTCACCTTGGTTCGCCTCTCGTTGTTCTCCCTCCTTACCAGTGTACAGTTTTCCTTGCAACGGCTATTTGGTTTTCGCATCGCATGCCCACCATACTTTTATGCCATACTTTGCGGGCTTTGATGGGATGTATTGCGTGAACTTTGTGCGCCCACGGTATGGAAATAGCTGCTTATCGATGGTAACACTTTCGTATGGTTCACAATTACTGGCAAGATTGTTATTCAAGAAGTTCCATATGTTGCGAATGGGAGCAGCTTTGTCAGTAAGTTGACTAAATGGGCGCGTACGACTATCGTCAAATAGAATACAGCGCATCAAAGTAACAAATCGTCTATATGACATGGCCGCACGGAATTATGGAAGTGCATTAGTTTGCCACAGCAATCTTGAGAGCTGCATAGTATTATGACTGACTTGCTTCAATTTCCAATTCATATTCAATGTCCGAGGCGTCATCTTCGGGCAAAAAATTTGTGTTTTCACCGCTTTGGTCTTCAAATAAATCTTGTTCTTCATCTTCTTCTGTGTGAAGTGTGAAATCACGCTGTAACGCTGAGGATAGTTGTTGTTGGAAATTTTCAGTAAGCCTGCCTGTACGCAAGCGCGTATTGTACACAAATTCTAAGTCCTCTGCCATAATAATAGTAATAATTTCACTTTAATTTCCGCACAAAAAATTTATATTTCGGACTGTCGATGTTGTACGTTCAGCGTTCAATAATAAACTAACTGAACTCAAAACCAAAATCACAAACGAAAGAAAGAAATAAGAGAAAAATGAACACAGAAATACCTGGAAGTTAATTCACGGAATATAAAAAAACAAGTTTGACAACAAAATACCTGGAAACAACAATCTGCATTGGCCTGTTTGTTTGTTCGAGGGGGACTTTTTTCTTTTGCAATTTTTGTCGTGTTGGAACTATGGTTTTGAACTTTTTTTTTACAGACAGAAAGCCAAAAATATTTTAAGCGGCTACCGGGAAATACAGGTATCAACCTAAACTAGAAGTATGTTTAATTAACGCTCAAAAATGAAATATGCCTGGCCTGAACCATGTGTTTGACGGGGGTTAACCATCTAAAAGATCGAGGCCTCGTACTTTTAAAATTTTAGAAATTGTATATTTGTTAAGTGAAAAAATGTTTTTAACTTTATTAAATTCACAACCATTTAACGTGCTCACGTTTATGCCAATAGACCAAAATTCAAGGTGTTGCCAGAAGACATGTGAAGGAGAATGTAACAAAAGAAAAATAGGAATGCAGAAACAAAATACGTAAACTGGGGGAAACGCTAAACAGCGAACAAGTACTCTGACTGTCTGGGAATGACACCATGATTTGCGAAAGCTAATGATTTGGTTTTGGTGTCGCAGAAAGCCGGATTTGCGAAAACAAAAAACGCCATTGACTCAGTCCGCAAATCTTTCACCCTCCAGTTGGCTGAATTAAGATATATGTATTTACCACCGAGCAAAATGGATAGTGCGAGATACCACTGCAAGAATGCTACGTTCATCGAGTACATGGTAAAAAGCAAATTTTCTTATAAGATTATAAAAAGGGCAATACGGTTCGGAGGAGCTGCCACGCAAAAAATGCCCTCATATATTTTTAATACAATTTATAATTATTAAAGTTTGGGAAAAAATTGCACTTACAAGGTATTTAAACAAAATACCATGTATACTACAGATATATACGCAGAGAACTCAAAAAGTGACTGTTGGCGTTGCGCACTTGGCCGTATACTCGTCGCAGCCAAGTGTAAACAGGTAACATTGTGTCACGTTTTTACGTTCACAACGTATATTCATCAGTTATCTATCAAATTAATAAAACATTTCAGTACAAGATAAGCCACGGTTGCCTGAGTAAAATTTACCGCAAGTAAAGGTTGCCAGCCTCTAAACATACCTTTGTTTTATAGCACAAACACATTTGGATATTTTATTTATCCTCCAATTCTTAAAACTTATTTTTCAATTAAAACATCATCAATTCTCTAACAAACACTACTAAAAACCATTTTTTCATTTTTTTAATTATAAATTTTATTAAAAATATTTGCGGCCTATTTTGGTTGGCAACACTGCCGAAGCGTATTGTCTTCTTAATAATCTTATAAGAAAATTTGCTTTTTACAATGTACCCGATGAACGTGGCATTCTTGCCTTTGGGATCTTAGACTAGTGGATAGCGAAAAAAAAAATATATATGTATATAGTAATAAACGATACAAAATACTTAAAGACCTCCCAAAAGCAAACCTTAGAATCCTCACAGGTATCCTCACAGGCCACTGCAGAATGAGAGGTCATCTGCATAAACTAGGTATCTGGTCGAGCGACCTATGTCGCTTCTGCGACAGGACAAGGGAGACCCCCACACACCTACTTCTGTAGTGCGATGCTATTGCCCGACGAAGGGAGAGATGGCTAGGTCAGATGTGGCCTAAGGAAGAGTATATACACTCCCTGTCATCGGGAACCATTTTGAAATTTAAAGATGCTCACGGTCTAGGGGATGTGTTGTAGGTCACTGAGGACACAATAGAGCAATTGGTCGCAGTGCGATCCTTATTTATTTATCTATCTATCTAAATCATGTTTATTATATCACTTTCATAAATAGCAGTTTTGACTTTCTTTTTATAAGTAATTTTTATATTTATGATTATTTTTTATATTTATTTGTTTTGTATTCCACTCATCCTATCAAAATTTTAATGTATTCATTGGCTAACTAATAAATATCAACAGAACTTTTTCGCAGACCTCCTTTCCGCATGCGAGGCCTTTGCCCGCGCTGTAAAAAGATTACAAACTCCAGTTACGCCTTCTACAATATTTTTGCGCAGAACTCCTCTCTGCGTGACCGACCTTTCGCTGCGTTGCAAAAAAATAGCCCTGGCCAGACAAACACCAGCTACGCCAACAACAGAATTTTTTCGCATAACTCCTTTCCGCGCTGCAAAAAAGTTAACGCTGGCCGAACAAACTCCGGTTATTACTTCAACAGTATTCTTGCAAATTAACTCCTAAAAAATATAAATTAATGTTGCAATTATGTGTTTTTCAGAAATAATATACTTATTCTTTAAATATCTGAGTGTACGATTTTCCGTTTACTATGCCAACACTTTACATGCATTCATATTTATATTTATTTATACACGTTACATTTTACTAAAACTTATTCCGTTCCGACACAAGTTACTGCCCGTAAAAAAATTTACGCAAATAGACATCTACGTCGCATTCCGGCATACCGATATTGCGACAACTGCCTACAAATATCGACGAGGATTTGAGAATGCTGATTCTACGATTCCTATCCTAATCGAGCGTACGACGGATTTTAGCATAGGAATGTATCTCCGGCATAGTCAGTCTAATTACACACTCGACGACAGCGGCAAGATAATTAATGAAATATCAATTGAGAAAATTTAGTTCGAACAATTAAAAGGTAATTTATTGGGTCGGCTTTAGAATATTTATCCACGAATTTATTGGTAAAAGTTGTATTGGTGGAAAGGGAATTGTCTCCCCTTTCTAGGATTACCACTACTAATATGCAAGGCCCTGCACTGCCTTAAACCGGATCCGACCTTATGTCAACAACAACAACAAAAACAACATCAACAACAACAACAACAACAAAAACAACATCAACAACAAAAACAACATCAACAACAAAAACAACATCAACAACAACAGCTTCCGGTTTTTTTTGCTATGCCTTCAACTTTCTTGGTGTAGTGCACAGTGGATAGTAGATTTACTGCTTTGTTTTTGTTTGGAACGTAGCTGCATAGTGATATAAGGTTATCATAGAAACCGAACACAGATGAAAGCACTGGCCGTTTGCTGTCTTTTTTTACTTCTTTGGGAAGACACTTTTTGTTGGATCTAATGGTGCCAACGTATGCTAGTCCAATCGACGAAAGACGTTTAGCTGCCTCTAATGTTGTAAAGAAGTTATCAGCAATAATAGTTCTGCCGCTGTTGGTGTATTGATTAGCCAAACTCATGAGCACATTTTCACCTTGGTTCGCCTCTCGTTGTTCTCCCTCCTTACCAGTGTACAGTTTTCCTTCCAACGGCTATTTGGTTTTCGCATCACATGCCCACCATACTTTTATGCCATACTTTGCGGGCTTTGATGGGATGTACTGCGTGAACTTTGTGCGCCCACGGTATGGAAATAGCTGCTTATCGATGGAAACACTTTCGTATGGTTCACAATTACTGGCAAGTTTGTTATTCAAGAAGTTCCATATGTTGCGAATGGGAGCAGCTTTGTCGGTTAGTTGACGAAATGGGCGCGTACGACTATCGTCAAATCGAATACAGCGCATCAAAGTAACAAATCGTCTATATGACATGGCCACACGGAATATTGGAAGTGCATTAATTTGCCACAGCAATCTTGAGAGCTGCATAGTATTATGACTGACTTGCTTCAATTTCCAATTCATATTCAATGTCCGAGGCGTCATCTTCGGGCAAAAAATTTGTGTTTTCACCGCTTTGGTCTTCAAATAAATCTAGTTCTTCATCTTCTTCTGTGTGAAGTGTGAAATCACGCTGTAACGCTGAGGATAGTTGTTGTTGGAAATTTTCAGTAAGCCTGCCTGTACGCAAGCGCGTATTGTACACAAATTCTAAGTCCTCTGCCATAATAATAGTAATAATTTCACTTTAATTTCCGCACAAAAAATTTATATTTCGGACTGTCGATGTTGTACGTTCAGCGTTCAATAATAAACTAACTGAACTCAAAACCAAAATCACAAACGAAAGAAAGAAATAAGAGAAAAATGAACACAGAAATACCTGGAAGTTAATTCACGGAATATAAAAAAAAAAGTTTGACAACAAAATACCTGGAAACAACAATCTGCATTGGCCTGTTTGTTTGTTCGAGGGGGACTTTTTTCTTTTGCAATTTTTGTCGTGTTGGAACTATGGTTTTGAACTTTTTTTTTACAGATAGAAAGCCAAAAATATTTTAAGCGGCTACCGGGAAATACAGGTATCAACCTAAACTAGAAGTATGTTTAATTAACGCTCAAAAATGAAATATGCCTGGCCTGAACCATGTGTTTGACGGGGGTTAACCATCTAAAAGATCGAGGCCTCGTACTTTTAAAATTTTAGAAATTGTATATTTGTTAAGTGAAAAAATGTTTTTAACTTTATTAAATTCACAACCATTTAACGTGCTCACGTTTATGCCAATAGACCAAAATTCAAGGTGTTGCCAGAAGACATGTGAAGGAGAATGTAACAAAAGAAAAATAGGAATGCAGAAACAAAATACGTAAACTGGGGGAAACGCTAAACAGCGAACAAGTACTCTGACTGTCTGGGAATGACACCATGATTTGCAAAAGCTAATGATTTGGTTTTGGTGTCGCAGAAAGCCGGATTTGCGAAAACAAAAAACGCCATTGACTCAGTCCGCAAATCTTTCACCCTCCAGTTGGCTGAATTAAGATATATGTATTTACCACCGAGCAAAATGGATAGTGCGAGATACCACTGCAAGAATGCTACGTTCATCGAGTACATGGTAAAAAGCAAATTTTCTTATAAGATTATAAAAAGGGCAATACGGTTCGGAGGAGCTGCCACGCAAAAAATGCCCTCATATATTTTTAATACAATTTATAATTATTAAAGTTTGGGAAAAAATTGCACTTACAAGGTATTTAAACAAAATACCATGTATACTACAGATATATACGCAGAGAACTCAAAAAGTGACTGTTGGCGTTGCGCACTTGGCCGTATACTCGTCGCAGCCAAGTGTAAACAGGTAACATTGTGTCACGTTTTTACGTTCACAACGTATATTCATCAGTTATCTATCAAATTAATAAAACATTTCAGTACAAGATAAGCCACGGTTGCCTGAGTAAAATTTACCGCAAGTAAAGGTTGCCAGCCTCTAAACATACCTTTGTTTTATAGCACAAATACATTTGGATATTTTATTTATCCTCCAATTCTTAAAACTTATTTTTCAATTAAAACATCATCAATTCTCTAACAAACACTACTAAAAACCATTTTTTCATTTTTTTAATTATAAATTTTATTAAAAATATTTGCGGCCTATTTTGGTTGGCAACACTGCCGAACCGTATTGTCTTCTTAATAATCTTATAAGAAAATTTGCTTTTTACAATGTACCCGATGAACGTGGCATTCTTGCCTTTGGGATCTTAGACTAGTGGATAGCGAAAAAAAAAATATATATGTATATAGTAATAAACGATACAAAATACTTAAAGACCTCCCAAAAGCAAACCTTAGAATCCTCACAGGTATCCTCACAGGCCACTGCAGAATGAGAGGTCATCTGCATAAACTAGGTATCTGGTCGAGCGACCTATGTCGCTTCTGCGACAGGACAAGGGAGACCCCCACACACCTACTTCTGGAGTGCGATGCTATTGCCCGACGAAGGGAGAGATGGCTAGGTCAGATGTGGCCTAAGGAAGAGTATATACACTCCCTGTCATCGGGAACCATTTTGAAATTTAAAGATGCTCACGGTCTAGGGGATGTGTTGTAGGTCACTGAGGACACAATAGAGCAATTGGTCGCAGTGCGATCCTCATTTATTTATCTATCTATCTAAATCATGTTTATTATATCACTTTCATAAATAGCAGTTTTGACTTTCTTTTTATAAGTAATTTTTATATTTATGATTATTTTTTATATTTATTTGTTTTGTATTCCACTCATCCTATCAAAATTTTAATGTATTCATTGGCTAACTAATAAATATCAACAGAACTTTTTCGCAGACCTCCTTTCCGCATGCGAGGCCTTTGCCCGCGCTGTAAAAAGATTACAAACTCCAGTTACGCCTTCTACAATATTTTTGCGCAGAACTCCTCTCTGCGTGACCGACCTTTCGCTGCGTTGCAAAAAAATAGCCCTGGCCAGACAAACACCAGCTACGCCAACAACAGAATTTTTTCGCATAACTCCTTTCCGCGCTGCAAAAAAGTTAACGCTGGCCGAACAAACTCCGGTTATTACTTCAACAGTATTCTTGCAAATTAACTCCTAAAAAATATAAATTAATGTTGCAATTATGTGTTTTTCAGAAATAATATACTTATTCTTTAAATATCTGAGTGTACGATTTTCCGTTTACTATGCCAACACTTTACATGCATTCATATTTATATTTATTTATACACGTTACATTTTACTAAAACTTATTCCGTTCCGACACAAGTTACTGCCCGTAAAAAAATTTACGCAAATAGACATCTACGTCGCATTCCGGCATACCGATATTGCGACAACTGCCTACAAATATCGACGAGGATTTGAGAATGCTGATTCTACGATTCCTATCCTAATCGAGCGTACGACGGATTTTAGCATAGGAATGTATCTCCGGCATAGTCAGTCTAATTACACACTCGACGACAGCGGCAAGATAATTAATGAAATATCAATTGAGAAAATTTAGTTCGAACAATTAAAAGGTAATTTATTGGGTCGGCTTTAGAATATTTATCCACGAATTTATTGGTAAAAGTTGTATTGGTGGAAAGGGAATTGTCTCCCCTTTCTAGGATTACCACTACTAATATGCAAGGCCCTGCACTGCCTTAAACCGGATCCGACCTTATGTCAACAACAACAACAAAAACAACATCAACAACAACAACAACAACAAAAACAACATCAACAACAAAAACAACATCAACAACAAAAACAACATCAACAACAACAGCTTCCGGTTTTTTTTGCTATGCCTTCAACTTTCTTGGTGTAGTGCACAGTGGATAGTAGATTTACTGCTTTGTTTTTGTTTGGAACGTAGCTGCATAGTGATATAAGGTTATCATAGAAACCGAACACAGATGAAAGCACTGGCCGTTTGCTGTCTTTTTTTACTTCTTTGGGAAGACACTTTTTGTTGGATCTAATGGTGCCAACGTATGCTAGTCCAATCGACGAAAGACGTTTAGCTGCCTCTAATGTTGTAAAGAAGTTATCAGCAATAATAGTTCTGCCGCTGTTGGTGTATTGATTAGCCAAACTCATGAGCACATTTTCACCTTGGTTCGCCTCTCGTTGTTCTCCCTCCTTACCAGTGTACAGTTTTCCTTCCAACGGCTATTTGGTTTTCGCATCACATGCCCACCATACTTTTATGCCATACTTTGCGGGCTTTGATGGGATGTACTGCGTGAACTTTGTGCGCCCACGGTATGGAAATAGCTGCTTATCGATGGAAACACTTTCGTATGGTTCACAATTACTGGCAAGATTGTTATTCAAGAAGTTCCATATGTTGCGAATGGGAGCAGCTTTGTCGGTTAGTTGACGAAATGGGCGCGTACGACTATCGTCAAATCGAATACAGCGCATCAAAGTAACAAATCGTCTATATGACATGGCCACACGGAATATTGGAAGTGCATTAATTTGCCACAGCAATCTTGAGAGCTGCATAGTATTATGACTGACTTGCTTCAATTTCCAATTCATATTCAATGTCCGAGGCGTCATCTTCGGGCAAAAAATTTGTGTTTTCACCGCTTTGGTCTTCAAATAAATCTAGTTCTTCATCTTCTTCTGTGTGAAGTGTGAAATCACGCTGTAACGCTGAGGATAGTTGTTGTTGGAAATTTTCAGTAAGCCTGCCTGTACGCAAGCGCGTATTGTACACAAATTCTAAGTCCTCTGCCATAATAATAGTAATAATTTCACTTTAATTTCCGCACAAAAAATTTATATTTCGGACTGTCGATGTTGTACGTTCAGCGTTCAATAATAAACTAACTGAACTCAAAACCAAAATCACAAACGAAAGAAAGAAATAAGAGAAAAATGAACACAGAAATACCTGGAAGTTAATTCACGGAATATAAAAAAAAAAGTTTGACAACAAAATACCTGGAAACAACAATCTGCATTGGCCTGTTTGTTTGTTCGAGGGGGACTTTTTTCTTTTGCAATTTTTGTCGTGTTGGAACTATGGTTTTGAACTTTTTTTTTACAGATAGAAAGCCAAAAATATTTTAAGCGGCTACCGGGAAATACAGGTATCAACCTAAACTAGAAGTATGTTTAATTAACGCTCAAAAATGAAATATGCCTGGCCTGAACCATGTGTTTGACGGGGGTTAACCATCTAAAAGATCGAGGCCTCGTACTTTTAAAATTTTAGAAATTGTATATTTGTTAAGTGAAAAAATGTTTTTAACTTTATTAAATTCACAACCATTTAACGTGCTCACGTTTATGCCAATAGACCAAAATTCAAGGTGTTGCCAGAAGACATGTGAAGGAGAATGTAACAAAAGAAAAATAGGAATGCAGAAACAAAATACGTAAACTGGGGGAAACGCTAAACAGCGAACAAGTACTCTGACTGTCTGGGAATGACACCATGATTTGCAAAAGCTAATGATTTGGTTTTGGTGTCGCAGAAAGCCGGATTTGCGAAAACAAAAAACGCCATTGACTCAGTCCGCAAATCTTTCACCCTCCAGTTGGCTGAATTAAGATATATGTATTTACCACCGAGCAAAATGGATAGTGCGAGATACCACTGCAAGAATGCTACGTTCATCGAGTACATGGTAAAAAGCAAATTTTCTTATAAGATTATAAAAAGGGCAATACGGTTCGGAGGAGCTGCCACGCAAAAAATGCCCTCATATATTTTTAATACAATTTATAATTATTAAAGTTTGGGAAAAAATTGCACTTACAAGGTATTTAAACAAAATACCATGTATACTACAGATATATACGCAGAGAACTCAAAAAGTGACTGTTGGCGTTGCGCACTTGGCCGTATACTCGTCGCAGCCAAGTGTAAACAGGTAACATTGTGTCACGTTTTTACGTTCACAACGTATATTCATCAGTTATCTATCAAATTAATAAAACATTTCAGTACAAGATAAGCCACGGTTGCCTGAGTAAAATTTACCGCAAGTAAAGGTTGCCAGCCTCTAAACATACCTTTGTTTTATAGCACAAATACATTTGGATATTTTATTTATCCTCCAATTCTTAAAACTTATTTTTCAATTAAAACATCATCAATTCTCTAACAAACACTACTAAAAACCATTTTTTCATTTTTTTAATTATAAATTTTATTAAAAATATTTGCGGCCTATTTTGGTTGGCAACACTGCCGAACCGTATTGTCTTCTTAATAATCTTATAAGAAAATTTGCTTTTTACAATGTACCCGATGAACGTGGCATTCTTGCCTTTGGGATCTTAGACTAGTGGATAGCGAAAAAAAAAATATATATGTATATAGTAATAAACGATACAAAATACTTAAAGACCTCCCAAAAGCAAACCTTAGAATCCTCACAGGTATCCTCACAGGCCACTGCAGAATGAGAGGTCATCTGCATAAACTAGGTATCTGGTCGAGCGACCTATGTCGCTTCTGCGACAGGACAAGGGAGACCCCCACACACCTACTTCTGGAGTGCGATGCTATTGCCCGACGAAGGGAGAGATGGCTAGGTCAGATGTGGCCTAAGGAAGAGTATATACACTCCCTGTCATCGGGAACCATTTTGAAATTTAAAGATGCTCACGGTCTAGGGGATGTGTTGTAGGTCACTGAGGACACAATAGAGCAATTGGTCGCAGTGCGATCCTCATTTATTTATCTATCTATCTAAATCATGTTTATTATATCACTTTCATAAATAGCAGTTTTGACTTTCTTTTTATAAGTAATTTTTATATTTATGATTATTTTTTATATTTATTTGTTTTGTATTCCACTCATCCTATCAAAATTTTAATGTATTCATTGGCTAACTAATAAATATCAACAGAACTTTTTCGCAGACCTCCTTTCCGCATGCGAGGCCTTTGCCCGCGCTGTAAAAAGATTACAAACTCCAGTTACGCCTTCTACAATATTTTTGCGCAGAACTCCTCTCTGCGTGACCGACCTTTCGCTGCGTTGCAAAAAAATAGCCCTGGCCAGACAAACACCAGCTACGCCAACAACAGAATTTTTTCGCATAACTCCTTTCCGCGCTGCAAAAAAGTTAACGCTGGCCGAACAAACTCCGGTTATTACTTCAACAGTATTCTTGCAAATTAACTCCTAAAAAATATAAATTAATGTTGCAATTATGTGTTTTTCAGAAATAATATACTTATTCTTTAAATATCTGAGTGTACGATTTTCCGTTTACTATGCCAACACTTTACATGCATTCATATTTATATTTATTTATACACGTTACATTTTACTAAAACTTATTCCGTTCCGACACAAGTTACTGCCCGTAAAAAAATTTACGCAAATAGACATCTACGTCGCATTCCGGCATACCGATATTGCGACAACTGCCTACAAATATCGACGAGGATTTGAGAATGCTGATTCTACGATTCCTATCCTAATCGAGCGTACGACGGATTTTAGCATAGGAATGTATCTCCGGCATAGTCAGTCTAATTACACACTCGACGACAGCGGCAAGATAATTAATGAAATATCAATTGAGAAAATTTAGTTCGAACAATTAAAAGGTAATTTATTGGGTCGGCTTTAGAATATTTATCCACGAATTTATTGGTAAAAGTTGTATTGGTGGAAAGGGAATTGTCTCCCCTTTCTAGGATTACCACTACTAATATGCAAGGCCCTGCACAGCCTTAAACCGGATCCGACCTTATGTCAACAACAACAACAAAAACAACATCAACAACAACAACAACAACAAAAACAACATCAACAACAAAAACAACATCAACAACAAAAACAACATCAACAACAACAGCTTCCGGTTTTTTTTGCTATGCCTTCAACTTTCTTGGTGTAGTGCACAGTGGATAGTAGATTTACTGCTTTGTTTTTGTTTGGAACGTAGCTGCATAGTGATATAAGGTTATCATAGAAACCGAACACAGATGAAAGCACTGGCCGTTTGCTGTCTTTTTTTACTTCTTTGGGAAGACACTTTTTGTTGGATCTAATGGTGCCAACGTATGCTAGTCCAATCGACGAAAGACGTTTAGCTGCCTCTAATGTTGTAAAGAAGTTATCAGCAATAATAGTTCTGCCGCTGTTGGTGTATTGATTAGCCAAACTCATGAGCACATTTTCACCTTGGTTCGCCTCTCGTTGTTCTCCCTCCTTACCAGTGTACAGTTTTCCTTCCAACGGCTATTTGGTTTTCGCATCACATGCCCACCATACTTTTATGCCATACTTTGCGGGCTTTGATGGGATGTACTGCGTGAACTTTGTGCGCCCACGGTATGGAAATAGCTGCTTATCGATGGAAACACTTTCGTATGGTTCACAATTACTGGCAAGATTGTTATTCAAGAAGTTCCATATGTTGCGAATGGGAGCAGCTTTGTCGGTTAGTTGACGAAATGGGCGCGTACGACTATCGTCAAATCGAATACAGCGCATCAAAGTAACAAATCGTCTATATGACATGGCCACACGGAATATTGGAAGTGCATTAATTTGCCACAGCAATCTTGAGAGCTGCATAGTATTATGACTGACTTGCTTCAATTTCCAATTCATATTCAATGTCCGAGGCGTCATCTTCGGGCAAAAAATTTGTGATTTCACCGCTTTGGTCTTCAAATAAATCTAGTTCTTCATCTTCTTCTGTGTGAAGTGTGAAATCACGCTGTAACGCTGAGGATAGTTGTTGTTGGAAATTTTCAGTAAGCCTGCCTGTACGCAAGCGCGTATTGTACACAAATTCTAAGTCCTCTGCCATAATAATAGTAATAATTTCACTTTAATTTCCGCACAAAAAATTTATATTTCGGACTGTCGATGTTGTACGTTCAGCGTTCAATAATAAACTAACTGAACTCAAAACCAAAATCACAAACGAAAGAAAGAAATAAGAGAAAAATTAACACAGAAATACCTGGAAGTTAATTCACGGAATAAAAAAAAACAAGTTTGACAACAAAATACCTGGAAACAACAATCTGCATTGGCCTGTTTGTTTGTTCGAGGGGGACTTTTTTCTTTTGCAATTTTTGTCGTGTTGGAACTATGGTTTTGAACTTTTTTTTTACAGATAGAAAGCCAAAAATATTTTAAGCGGCTACCGGGAAATACAGGTATCAACCTAAACTAGAAGTATGTTTAATTAACGCTCAAAAATGAAATATGCCTGGCCAGAACCATGTGTTTGACGGGGGGTTAACCATCTAAAAGATCGAGGCCTCGTACTTTTAAAATTTTAGAAATTGTATATTTGTTAAGTGAAAAAATGTTTTTAACTTTATTAAATTCACAACCATTTAACGCGCTCACGTTTATGCCAATAGACCAAAATTCAAGGTGTTGCCAGAAGACATGTGAAGGAGAATGTAACAAAAGAAAAATAGGAATGCAGAAACAAAATACGTAAACTGGGGGAAACGCTAAACAGCGAACAAGTACTCTGACTGTCTGGGAATGACACCATGATTTGCAAAAGCTAATGATTTGGTTTTGGTGTCGCAGAAAGCCGGATTTGAGAAAACAAAAAACGCCATCGACTCAGCCCGCAAATATTTCACCCTCCAGTTGGCTGAATTAAGATATATGTATTTACCACCGAGCAAAATGGATAGTGCGAGATACCACTGCAAGAATGCTACGTTCATCGAGTACATGGTAAAAAGCAAATTTTCTTATAAGATTATAAAAAGGACAATACGGTTCGGAGGAGCTGCCAAGCAAAAAATGCCCTCATATATTTTCAATACAATTTATAATTATTAAAGTTTGGGAAAAAATTCCACTTACAAGGTATTTAAACAAAATACCATGTATACTACAGATATATACGCAGAGAACTCAAAAAGTGACTGCTTTGGTCTTCAAATAAATCTAGTTCTTCATCTTCTTCTGTGTGAAGTGTGAAATCACGCTGTAACGCTGAGGATAGTTGTTGTTGGAAATTTTCAGTAAGCCTGCCTGTACGCAAGCGCGTATTGTACACAAATTCTAAGTCCTCTGCCATAATAATAGTAATAATTTCACTTTAATTTCCGCACAAAAAATTTATATTTCGGACTGTCGATGTTGTACGTTCAGCGTTCAATAATAAACTAACTGAACTCAAAACCAAAATCACAAACGAAAGAAAGAAATAAGAGAAAAATTAAGACAGAAATACCTGGAAGTTAATTCACGGAATATAAAAAAACAAGTTTGACAACAAAATACCTGGAAACAACAATCTGCATTGGCCTGTTTGTTTGTTCGAGGGGGACTTTTTTCTTTTGCAATTTTTGTCGTGTTGGAACTATGGTTTTGAACTTTTTTTTACAGATAGAAAGCCAAAAATATTTTAAGCGGCTACCGGGAAATACAGGTATCAACCTAAACTAGAAGTATGTTTAATTAACGCTCAAAAATGAAATATGCCTGGCCAGAACCATGTGTTTGACGGGGGGTTAACCATCTAAAAGATCGAGGCCTCGTACTTTTAAAATTTTAGAAATTGTATATTTGTTAAGTGAAAAAATGTTTTTAACTTTATTAAATTCACAAGCATTTAACGCGCTCACGTTTATGCCAATAGACCAAAATTCAAGGTGTTGCCAGAAGACATGTGAAGGAGAATGTAACAAAAGAAAAATAGGAATGCAGAAACAAAATACGTAAACTGGGGGAAACGCTAAACAGCGAACAAGTACTCTGACTGTCTGGGAATGACACCATGATTTGCAAAAGCTAATGATTTGGTTTTGGTGTCGCAGAAAGCCGGATTTGAGAAAACAAAAAACGCCATCGACTCAGCCCGCAAATATTTCACCCTCCAGTTGGCTGAATTAAGATATATGTATTTACCACCGAGCAAAATGGATAGTGCGAGATACCACTGCAAGAATGCTACGTTCATCGAGTACATGGTAAAAAGCAAATTTTCTTATAAGATTATAAAAAGGACAATACGGTTCGGAGGAGCTGCCAAGCAAAAAATGCCCTCATATATTTTCAATATAATTTATAATTATTAAAGTTTGGGAAAAAATTGCACTTACAAGGTATTTAAACAAAATACCATGTATTCTACAGATATATACGCAGAGAACTCAAAAAGTGACTGTTGGCGTTGCGCACTTGGCCGTATACTCGTCGCAGCCAAGTGTAAACAGGTAACATTGTGTCGCGTTTTTACGTTCACAACGTATATTCATCAGTTATCTATCAAATTAATAAAACATTTCAGTACAAGATAAACCACGGTTGCCTGAGTAAAATTTACCACAAGTAAAGGTTGCCAGCCTCTAAACATACCTTTGTTTTATAGCACAAATACATTTGGATATTTTATTTATCCTCCAATTCTTAAAACTTATTTTTCAATTAAAACATCATCAATTCTCTAACAAACACTACTAAAAACCATTTTTTCATTTTTTTAATTATAAATTTTGTTAAAAATATTTGCGGCCTATTTTGGTTGGCAACACTGCCGAACCGTATTGTCCTCTTAATAATCTTATAAGAAAATTAGCTTTTTACAATGTACCCGATGAACGTGGCATTCTTGCCTTTGGAATCTTAGACTAGTGGATAGCGAAAAAAAAAAAATATATATAGTAATAAACGATACAAAATACTTAAAGACCTCCCAAAAGCAAACCTTAGAATCCTCACAGGTATCCTCACAGGCCACTGCAGAATGAGAGGTCATCTGCATAAACTAGGTATCTGGTCGAGCGACCTATGTCGCTTCTGCGACAGGACAATGGAGACCCCCACACACCTACTTCTGGAGTGCGATGCTATTGCCCGACGAAGGGAGAGATGGCTAGGTCAGATGTGGCCTAAGGAAGAGTATATACACTCACTGTCACCGGGATCCATTTTGAAATTTAAAGATGCTCACGGTCTAGGGGATGTGTTGTAGGTCACTGAGGACACAATAGAGCAATTGGTCGCAGTGCGATCCTCATTTATTTATCTATCTATCTAAATCATGTTTATTATATCACTTTCATAAATAGCAGTTTTGACTTTCTTTTTATAAGTAATTTTTATATTTATGATTATTTTTTATATTTATTTGTTTTGTATTCCACTCATCCTATCAAAATTTTAATGTATTCATTGGCTAACTAATAAATATCAACAGAATTTTTTCGCAGACCTCCTTTCCGCATGCGAGGCCTTTGCCCGCGCTGTAAAAAGATTACAAACTCCAGTTACGCCTTCTACAATATTTTTGCGCAGAACTCCTCTCTGCGTGACCGACCTTTCGCTGCGTTGCAAAAAAATAGCCCTGGCCAGACAAACACCAGCTACGCCAACAACAGAATTTTTTCGCATAACCCCTTTCCGCGCTGCAAAAAAGTTAACGCTGGCCGAACAAACTCCGGTTATTACTTCAACAGTATTCTTGCAAATTAACTCCTAAAAAATATAAATTAATGTTGCAATTATGTGTTTTTCAGAAATAATATACTTATTCTTTAAATATCTGAGTGTACGATTTTCCGTTTACTATGCCAACACTTTACATGCATTCATATTTATATTTATTTATACACGTTACATTTTACTAAAACTTATTCCGTTCCGATACAAGTTACTGCCCGTAAAAAAATTTACGCAAATAGACATCTACGTCGCATTCCGGCATACCGATATTGCGACAACTGCCTACAAATATCGACGAGGATTTGAGAATGCTGATTCTACGATTCCTATCTTACTCGAGCGTACGACGGATTTTAGCATAGGAATGTATCTCCGGCATAGTCAGTCTAATTACACACTCGACGACAGCGGCAAGATAATTAATGAAATATCAATTGAGAAAATTTAGTTCGAACAATTAAAAGGTAATTTATTGGGTCGGCTTTAGAATATTTATCCACGAATTTATTGGTAAAAGTTGTATTGGTGGAAAGGGAATTGTCTCCCCTTTCTAGGATTACCACTACTAATATGCAAGGCCCTGCACGGCCTTACACCGGATCCGAGCTTATGTCAACAACAACAACAAAAACAACATCAACAACAACAGCAACAAAAACAACATCAACAACAACAGCAACAATAACAATAGCAAGCGTTAAAAGCTGCGGCAACGGTGACAACAACGACGTTGGCATCGGCTGGAACGCTTAGCGAGCAGACGTAGTTCGTTGCTCATCTTAACCCCCCGTCAAACACATATTCTGAAACCTTCGAACAAACACATATGCCTGGCCAGACCCCGATACGTTTTCATGCATTTGTATGCCAAAAAGGGTACCGTAACTTTGAATTTCTAAGTATGTTCGTATATTATTTTGGTCTTTAGACTAAATGTAAAATAATTTTTATTTTTTTATTCATTTTGTGGAATGCATGAAAAATAAGTATAATCAACTGAAGAATGTTGTTAGCACACAGGATTATTGCATTTGGTGCGGTAAAAACGTGTCTTCCTACGCAGCTTTTCGTCTTGCGTGACACAAATTCTGCAATCTTTTCTGGAAGTCAGTGTACTAGGGCCGCTTTGTTGGTTAGACAGCATGTTGCTGGGTATATTCAACGGCCTTCCAGAGAAAGATTCAATGGGCAAACGGGTTGAATGTTGTCCCAAAATAGGGTTGTTGTTCATGCGATTTTCAGTATTAGCAAGCACCAATTGTTTACTCAGCGTGTTCAAGAACAATCGTCGCTTCTCTTTTCTATTTCCTTCTATATTTTCATTACATATGATGTTAGCGGCTAATCCCATGACGTCTATCATGTTGCGAAAAAATGCTAATGGCCAACGTCTGGTTGGCCGTTTTGTGGAGTAACGCGTTGTAAAATAATATAGCTTCCGGTTTTTTTGCTATGCCTTCAACTTTCTTGGTGTAGTGCACAGTGGATAGTAGATTTACTGCTTTGTTTTTGTTTGGAACGTAGCTGCATAGTGATATAAGGTTATCATAGAAACCGAACACAGATGAAAGCACTGGCCGTTTCTGTCTTTTTTCACTTCTTTGGGCAGACACCTTTTGTTGGATCTAATGGTGCCAACGTATGCTAGTCCGTTTTGTGGAGTAACGCGTTACCATTTGGTCCATTGTATCGACGCCGGCCTTTGTTGAATTGTAAAATAATATAGCTTCCGGTTTTTTTGCTATGCCTTCAACTTTCTTGGTGTAGTGCACAGTGGATAGTAGATTTACTGCTTTGTTTTTGTTTGGAACGTAGCTGCATAGTGATATAAGGTTATCATAGAAACCAAACACAGATGAAAGCACTGGCCGTTTGCTGTCTTTTTTCACTTCTTTGGGAAGACACTTTTTGTTGGATCTAATGGTGCCAACGTATGCTAGTCCAATCGACGAAAGACGTTTAGCTGCCTCTAATGTTGTAAAGAAGTTATCAGCAATAATAGTTCTGCCGCTGTTGGTGTATTGATTAGCCAAACTCATGAGCACATTTTCACCTTGGTTCGCCTCTCGTTGTTCTCCCTCCTTACCAGTGTACAGTTTTCCTTGCAACGGCTATTTGGTTTTCGCATCGCATGCCCACCATACTTTTATGCCATACTTTGCGGGTTTTGATGGGATGTATTGCGTGAACTTTGTGCGCCCACGGTATGGAAATAGCTGCTTATCGATGGTAACACTTTCGTATGGTTCACAATTACTGGCAAGATTGTTATTCAAGAAGTTCCATATGTTGCGAATGGGAGCAGCTTTGTCGGTTAGTTGACGAAATGGGCGCGTACGACTATCGTCAAATCGAATACAGCGCATCAAAGTAACAAATCGTCTATATGACATGGCCGCACGGAATATTGGAAGTGCATTAGTTTGCCACAGCAATCTTGAGAGCTGCATAGTATTATGACTGGCTTGCTTCAATTTCCAATTCATATTCAATGTCCGAGGCGTCATCTTCTTCAAATAAATCTAGTTCTTCATCTTCTTCTGTGTGAAGTGTGAAATCACGCTGTAACGCTGAGGATAGTTGTTGTTGGAAATTTTCAGTAAGCCTGCCTGTACGCAAGCGCGTATTGTACACAAATTCTAAGTCCTCTGCCATAATAATAGTAATAATTTCACTTTAATTTCCGCACAAAAAATTTATATTTCGGACTGTCGATGTTGTATGTTCAGCGTTTAATAATAAACTAACTGAACTCAAAACCAAAATCACAAACGAAAGAAAGAAATAAGAACAATTTGTTTGACGGGGGGTTAACCATCTAAAAGATCGAGGCCTCGTACTTTTAAAATTTTAGAAATTGTATATTAAGTGAAAAAATGTTTTTAACTGTATTAAATTCACAACCATTTAACGCGCTCACGTTTATGCCAATAGACCAAAATTCAAGGTGTTGCCAGAAGACATGTGAAGGAGAATGTAACAAAAGAAAAATAGGAATGCAGAAACAAAATACGTAAACTGGGGGAAACGCTAAACAGCGAACAAGTACTCTGACTGTCTGGGAATGACACCATGATTTGCAAAAGCTAATGATTTGGTTTTGGTGTCGAAGAAAGCAAAACGCCATCGACTCAGTCCGCAAATATTTCACCCTCCAGTTGGCTGAATTAAGATATATGTATTTACCACCGAGCAAAATGGATAGTGCGAGATACCACTGCAAGAATGCTACGTTCATCGAGTACATGGTAAAAAGCAAATTTTCTTATAAGATTATAAAAAGGACAATACGGTTCGGAGGAGCTGCCAAGCAAAAAATGCCCTCATATATTTTCAATATAATTTATAATTATTAAAGTTTGGGAAAAAATTGCACTTACAAGGTATTTAAACAAAATACCATGTATACTACAGATATATACGCAGAGAACTCAAAAAGTGACTGTTGGCGTTGCGCACTTGGCCGTATACTCATCGCAGCCAAGTGTAAACAGGTGACATTGTGTGGCGTTTTTGCGTTCACAACGTATATTCATCAGTTATCTATCAAATTAATAAAACATTTCAGTACAAGATAAACCACGGTTGCCTGAGAAAAATTTACCGCAAGTAAAGGTTGCCAGCCTCTAAACTTACCTTTGTTTTATAGCACAAATACATTTGGATATTTTATTTATCCTCCAATTCTTAAAACTTATTTTTCAATTAAAACATCATCAATTCTCTAACGAACACTACTAAAAACCATTTTTTAATTTTTTTAATTATAATTTTTATTAAAAATATTTGCGGCCTATTTTGGTTGGCAACACTGCCGAACCGTATTGTCCTCTTAATAATCTTATAAGAAAATCTGCTTTTTACAATGTACCCGATGAACGTGGCATTCTTGCCTTTGGGATCTTAGACTAGTGGATAGCGAAAAAAAAAATATATATAGTAATAAACGATACAAAATACTTAAAGACCTCCAAAAGCAAACCTTAGAATCCTCACAGGCCACTGCAGATTGAGAGGTCATCTGCATAAACTAGGTATCTGGTCGAGCGACCTACATATGTCGCTTCTGCGACAGGACAAGGGAGACCCCCACACACCTACTTCTGTAGTGCGATGCTATTGCCCGACGAAGGGAGAGATGGCTAGGTCAGATGTGGCCTAAGGAAGAGTATATACACTCACTGTCACCGGGATCCATTTTGAAATTTAAAGATGCTCACGGTCTAGGGGATGTGTTGTAGGTCACTGAGGACACAATAGAGCAATTGGTCGCAGTGCGATCCTCATTTATTTATCTATCTATCTAAATCATGTTTATTATATCACTTTTATAAATAGCAGTTTTGACTTTCTTTTTATAAGTAATTTTTATATTTATGATTATTTTTTATATTTATGATTATTTTTTATATTTATTTGTTTTGTATTCCACTCATCCTATCAAAATTTTAATGTATTCATTGGCTAACTAATAAATATCAACAGAATTTTTTCGCAGACCTCCTTTCCGCATGCGAGGCCTTTGCCCGTGCTGTAAAAAGATTACAAACTCCAGTTACGCCTTCTACAATATTTTTGCGCAGAACTCCTCTTTGCGTGACCGACCTTTAGCCCTGGCCAGACAAACACCAGCTACGCCAACAACAGAATTTTTTCGCATAACTCCTTTCCGCGCTGCAAAAAAGTTAACGCTGGCCGAACAAACTCCGGTTATGACTTCAACAGTATTCTTGCAAATTAACTCCTAAAAAATATAAATTAATGTTGCAATTATGTGTTTTTCAGAAATAATATACTTATTCTTTAAATATCTGAGTGTACGATTTTCCGTTTACTATGCCAACACTTTACATGCATTCATATTTATATTTATTTATACACGTTACATTTTACTAAAACTTATTCCGTTCCGACACAAGTTACTGCCCGTAAAAAAATTTACGCAAATAGACATCTACGTCGCATTCCGGCATACCGATATTGCGACAACTGCCTACAAATATCGACGAGGATTTGAGAATGCTGATTCTACGATTCCTATCCTAATCGAGCGTACGACGGATTTTAGCATAGGAATGTATCTATGCCGGTCTAATTACACACTCGACGACAGCGGCAAGATAATTAATGAAATATCAATTGAGAAAATTTAGTTCGAACAATTAAAAGGTAATTTATTGGGTCGGCTTTAGAATATTTATCCACGAATTTATTGGTAAAAGTTGTATTGGTGGAAAGGAAATTGTCTCCCCTTTCTAGGATTACCACTACTAATATGCAAGGCCCTGCAAGGCCCTGCACGGCCTTAAACCGGATCCGACCTTATGTCAACAACAACAACAAAAACAACATCAACAACAACAAAAACAACATCAACAACAACAAAAACAACATCAACAACAACAACAACAACAACAAAAACAACATCAACAACAACTGCAACAATAACAATAGCAAGCGTTAAAAGCTGCGGCAACGGTGACAACAACGACGTTGGCATCGGCTGCAACGCTTAGCGAGCAGACGTAGTTCGTTGCTCATCTTAACCCCCCGTCAAACACATATTCTGAAATCCTCGAACAAACACATATGCCTGACCAGACCCCTATACGTTTTCATGCATTTGTATGCCAAAAAGGGTACCGTAACTTTGAATTTCTAAGTATGTTCGTATATTATTTTGGTCTTTAGACTAAATGTAAAACAATTTTTATTTTTTATTCATTTTGTGGAATGCATGAAAAATAAGTATAATCAACTGAAGAATGTTGTTAGCACACAGGATTATTGCATTTGGTGCGGTAAAAACGTGTCTTCCTACGCAGCTTTTCGTCTCGCGTGACACAAATTCTGCAATCTTTTCTGGAAGTCAGTGTACTAGGGCCGCTTTGTTGGTTAGACAGCATGTTGCTGGGTATATTCAACGGCCTTCCAGAGAAAGATTCAATGGCCAAACGGGTTGAATGTTGTCCCAAAATAGGGTTGTTGTTCATGCGATTTTCAGTATTAGCAAGCACCAATTGTTTACTCAGCGTGTTCAAGAACAATCGTCGCTTCTCTTTTCTATTTCCTTCTATATTTTCATTACATATGATGTTAGCGGCTAATCCCATGACGTCTATCATGTTGCGAAAAAATGCTAATGGCCAACGTCTGGTTGGCCGTTTTGTGGAGTAACGCGTTGTAAAATAATATAGCTTCCGGTTTTTTTTGCTATGCCTTCAACTTTCTTGGTGTAGTGCACAGTGGATAGTAGATTGACTGCTTTGTTTTTGTTTGGAACGTAGCTGCATAGTGATATAAGGTTATCATAGAAACCGAACACAGATGAAAGCACTGGCCGTTTGCTGTCTTTTTTCACTTCTTTGGGAAGACACCTTTTGTTGGATCTAATGGTGCCAACGTATGCTAGTCCGTTTTGTGGAGTAACGCGTTACCATTTGGTCCATTGTATCGACGCCGGCCTTTGTTGAATTGTAAAATAATATAGCTTCCGGTTTTTTTGCTATGCCTTCAACTTTCTTGGTGTAGTGCACAGTGGATAGTAGATTTACTGCTTTGTTTTTGTTTGGAACGTAGCTGCATAGTGATATAAGGTTATCATAGAAACCGAACACAGATGAAAGCACTGGCCGTTTGCTGTCTTTTTTCACTTCTTTGGGAAGACACTTTTTGTTGGATCTAATGGTGCCAACGTATGCTAGTCCAATCGACGAAAGACGTTTAACTGCCTCTAATGTTGTAAAGAAGTTATCAGCAATAATAGTTCTACCGCTGTTGGTGTATTGATTAGCCAAACTCATGAGCACATTTTCACCTTGGTTCGCCTCTCGTTGTTCTCCCTCCTTACCAGTGTACAGTTTTCCTTGCAACGGCTATTTGGTTTTCGCATCGCATGCCCACCATACTTTGCGGGCTTTGATGGGATGTATTGCGTGAACTTTGTGCGCCCACGGTATGGAAATAGCTGCTTATCGATGGAAACACTTTCGTATGATTCACAATTACTGGCAAGATTGTTATTCAAGAAGTTCCATATGTTGCGAATGGGAGCAGCTTTGTCGGTTAGTTGACGAAATGGGCGCGTACGACTATCGTCAAATCGAATACAGCGCATCAAAGTAACAAATCGTCTATATGACATGGCCGCACGGAATATTGGAAGTGCATTAGTTTGCCACAGCAATCTTGAGAGCTGCATAGTATTATGGCTGGCTTGCTTCAATTTCCAATTCATATTCAATGTCCGAGGCGTCATCTTCTTCAAATAAATCTAGTTCTTCATCTTCTTCTGTGTGAAGTGTGAAATCACGCTGTAACGCTGAGGATAGTTGTTGTTGGAAATTTTCAGTAAGCCTGCCTGTACGCAAGCGCGTATTGTACACAAATTCTAAGTCCTCTGCCATAATAATAGTAATAATTTCACTTTAATTTCCGCACAAAAAATTTATATTTCGGACTGTCGATGTTGTATGTTCAGCGTTCAATAATAAACTAACTGAACTCAAAACCAAAATCACAAACGAAAGAAAGAAATAAGAACAATTTGTTTGACGGGGGGTTAACCATCTAAAAGATCGAGGCCTCGTACTTTTAAAATTTTAGAAATTGTATATTAAGTGAAAAAATGTTTTTAACTGTATTAAATTCACAACCATTTAACGCGCTCACGTTTATGCCAATAGACCAAAATTCAAGGTGTTGCCAGAAGACATGTGAAGGAGAATGTAACAAAAGAAAAATAGGAATGCAGAAACAAAATACGTAAACTGGGGGAAACGCTAAACAGCGAACAAGTACTCTGACTGTCTGGGAATGACACCATGATTTGCAAAAGCTAATGATTTGGTTTTGGTGTCGCAGAAAGCCGGATTTGAGAAAACAAAAAACGCCATCGACTCAGCCCGCAAATATTTCACCCTCCAGTTGGCTGAATTAAGATATATGTATTTACCACCGAGCAAAATGGATAGTGCGAGATACCACTGCAAGAATGCTACGTTCATCGAGTACATGGTAAAAAGCAAATTTTCTTATAAGATTATAAAAAGGACAATACGGTTCGGAGGAGCTGCCAAGCAAAAAATGACCTCATATATTTTCAATATAATTTATAATTATTAAAGTTTGGGAAAAAATTGCACTTACAAGGTATTTAAACAAAATACCATGTATACTACAGATATATACGCAGAGAACTCAAAAAGTGACTGTTGGCGTTGCGCACTTGGCCGTATACTCGTCGCAGCCAAGTGTAAACAGGTGACATTGTGTGGCGTTTTTGCGTTCACAACGTATATTCATCAGTTATCTATCAAATTAATAAAACATTTCAGTACAAGATAAACCACGGTTGCCTGAGAAAAATTTACCGCAAGTAAAGGTTGCCAGCCTCTAAACTTACCTTTGTTTTATAGCACAAATACATTTGGATATTTTATTTATCCTCCAATTCTTAAAACTTATTTTTCAATTAAAACATCATCAATTCTCTAACAAACACTACTAAAAACCATTTTTTCATTTTTTTAATTATAATTTTTATTAAAAATATTTGCGGCCTATTTTGGTTGGCAACACTGCCGAACCGTATTGTCCTCTTAATAATCTTATAAGAAAATCTGCTTTTTACAATGTACCCGATGAACGTGGCATTCTTGCCTTTGGGATCTTAGACTAGTGGATAGCGAAAAAAAAATATATATAGTAATAAACGATACAAAATACTTAAAGACCTCCAAAAGCAAACCTTAGAATCCTCACAGGCCACTGCAGATTGAGAGGTCATCTGCATAAACTAGGTATCTGGTCGAGCGACCTATGTCGCTTCTGCGACAGGACAAGGGAGACCCCCACACACCTACTTCTGGAGTGCGATGCTATTGCCCGACGAAGGGAGAGATGGCTAGGTCAGATGTGGCCTAAGGAAGAGTATATACACTCACTGTCACCGGGATCCATTTTGAAATTTAAAGATGCTCACGGTCTAGGGGATGTGTTGTAGGTCACTGAGGACACAATAGAGCAATTGGTCGCAGTGCGATCCTCATTTATTTATCTATCTATCTAAATCATGTTTATTATATCACTTTCATAAATAGCATTTTTGACTTTCTTTTTATAAGTAATTTTTATATTTTTTTTATAATTTTTATATTTATGATTATTTTTTATATTTATGATTATTTTTTATATTTATTTGTTTTGTATTCCACTCATCCTATCAAAATTTTAATGTATTCATTGGCTAACTAATAAATATCAACAGAATTTTTTCGCAGACCTCCTTTCCGCATGCGAGGCCTTTGCCCGCGTTGTAAAAAGATTACAAACTCCAGTTACGCCTTCTACAATATTTTTGCGCAGAACTCCTCTTTGCGTGACCGACCTTTAGCCCTGGCCAGACAAACACCAGCTACGCCAACAACAGAATTTTTTCGCATAACTCCTTTCCGCGCTGCAAAAAAGTTAACGCTGGCCGAACAAACTCCGGTTATTACTTCAACAGTATTCTTGCAAATTAACTCCTAAAAAATATAAATTAATGTTGCAATTATGTGTTTTTCAGAAATAATATACTTATTCTTTAAATATCTGAGTGTACGATTTTCCGTTTACTATGCCAACACTTTACATGCATTCATATTTATATTTATTTATACACGTTACATTTTACTAAAACTTATTCCGTTCCGACACAAGTTACTGCCCGTAAAAAAATTTACGCAAATAGACATCTACGTCGCATTCCGGCATACCGATATTGCGACAACTGCCTACAAATATCGACGAGGATTTGAGAATGCTGATTCTACGATTCCTATCCTAATCGAGCGTACGACGGATTTTAGCATAGGAATGTATCTATGTATGCCGGTCTAATTACACACTCGACGACAGCGGCAAGATAATTAATGAAATATCAATTGAGAAAATTTAGTTCGAACAATTAAAAGGTAATTTATTGGGTCGGCTTTAGAATATTTATCCACGAATTTATTGGTAAAAGTTGTATTGGTGGAAAGGGAATTGTCTCCCCTTTCTAGGATTACCACTACTAATATGCAAGGCCCTGCACGGCCTTAAACCGGATCCGACCTTATGTCAACAACAACAACAAAAACAACATCAACAACAAAAACAACATCAACAACAAAGCAACAAAAACAACATCAACAACAACAGCAACAATAACAATAGCAAGCGTTAAAAGCTGCGGCAACGGTGACAACAACGACGTTGGCATCGGCTGCAACGCTTAGCGTGCAGACGTAGTTCGTTGCTCATCTTAACCCCCCGTCAAACACATATTCTGAAATCTTCGAACAAACACATATGCCTGACCAGACCCCTATACGTTTTCATGCATTTGTATGCCAAAAAGGGTACCGTAACTTTGAATTTCTAAGTATGTTCGTATATTATTTTGGTCTTTAGACTAAATGTAAAATAATTTTTATTTTTTATTCATTTTGTGGAATGCATGAAAAATAAGTATAATCAACTGAAGAATGTTGTTAGCACACAGGATTATTGCATTTGGTGCGGTAAAAACGTGTCTTCCTACGCAGCTTTTCGTCTTGCGTGACACAAATTCTGCAATCTTTTCTGGAAGTCAGTGTACTAGGGCCGCTTTGTTGGTTAGACAGCATGTTGCTGGGTATATTCAACGGCCTTCCAGAGAAAGATTCAATGGCCAAACGGGTTGAATGTTGTCCCAAAATAGGGTTGTTGTTCATGCGATTTTCAGTATTAGCAAGCACCAATTGTTTACTCAGCGTGTTCAAGAACAATCGTCGCTTCTCTTTTCTATTTCCTTCTATATTTTCATTACATATGATGTTAGCGGCTAATCCCATGACGTCTATCATGTTGCGAAAAAATGCTAATGGCCAACGTCTGGTTGGCCGTTTTGTGGAGTAACGCGTTGTAAAATAATATAGCTTCCGGTTTTTTTTGCTATGCCTTCAACTTTCTTGGTGTAGTGCACAGTGGATAGTAGATTTACTGCTTTGTTTTTGTTTGGAACGTAGCTGCATAGTGATATAAGGTTATCATAGAAACCGAACACAGATGAAAGCACTGGCCGTTTGCTGTCTTTTTTCACTTCTTTGGGAAGACACCTTTTGTTGGATCTAATGGTGCCAACGTATGCTAGTCCGTTTTGTGGAGTAACGCGTTACCATTTGGTCCATTGTATCGACGCCGGCCTTTGTTGAATTGTAAAATAATATAGCTTCCGGTTTTTTTGCTATGCCTTCAACTTTCTTGGTGTAGTGCACAGTGGATAGTAGATTTACTGCTTTGTTTTTGTTTGGAACGTAGCTGCATAGTGATATAAGGTTATCATAGAAACCGAACACAGATGAAAGCACTGGCCGTTTGCTGTCTTTTTTCACTTCTTTGGGAAGACACTTTTTGTTGGATCTAATGGTGCCAACGTATGCTAGTCCAATCGACGAAAGACGTTTAGCTGCGTCTAATGTTGTAAAGAAGTTATCAGCAATAATAGTTCTGCTGCTGTTGGTGTATTGATTAGCCAAACTCATGAGCACATTTTCACCTTGGTTCGCCTCTCGTTGTTCTCCCTCCTTACCAGTGTACAGTTTTCCTTGCAACGGCTATTTGGTTTTCGCATCGCATGCCCACCATACTTTGCGGGCTTTGATGGGATGTATTGCGTGAACTTTGTGCGCCCACGGTATGGAAATAGCTGCTTATCGATGGAAACACTTTCGTATGGTTCACAATTACTGGCAAGATCCTTATTCAAGAAGTTCCATATGTTGCGAATGGGAGCAGCTTTGTCGGTTAGTTGACGAAATGGGCGCGTACGACTATCGTCAAATCGAATACAGCGCATCAAAGTAACAAATCGTCTATATGACATGGCCGCACGGAATATTGGAAGTGCATTAGTTTGCCACAGCAATCTTGAGAGCTGCATAGTATTATGACTGACTTGCTTCGATTTCCAATTCATATTCAATGTCCGAGGCGTCATCTTCGGGCAAAAAATTTGTGTTTTCACCGCTTTGGTCTTCAAATAAATCTTGTTCTTCATCTTCTTCTGTGTGAAGTGTGAAATCACGCTGTAACGCTGAGGATAGTTGTTGTTGGAAATTTTCAGTAAGCCTGCCTGTAAGCAAGCGCGTATTGTACACAAGTCCTCTGCCATAATAATAGTAATAATTTCACTTTAATTTCCGCACAAAAAATTTATATTTCGGACTGTCGATGTTGTATGTTCAGCGTTCAATAATAAACTAACTGAACTCAAAACCAAAATCACAAACGAAAGAAAGAAATAAGAACAATTTGTTTGACGGGGGGTTAACCATCTAAAAGATCGAGGCCTCGTACTTTTAAAATTTTAGAAATTGTATATTAAGTGAAAAAATGTTTTTAACTGTATTAAATTCACAACCATTTAACGCGCTCACGTTTATGCCAATAGACCAAAATTCAAGGTGTTGCCAGAAGACATGTGAAGGAGAATGTAACAAAAGAAAAATAGGAATGCAGAAACAAAATACGTAAACTGGGGGAAACGCTAAACAGCGAACAAGTACTCTGACTGTCTGGGAATGACACCATGATTTGCAAAAGCTAATGATTTGGTTTTGGTGTCGCAGAAAGCCGGATTTGAGAAAACAAAAAACGCCATCGACTCAGCCCGCAAATATTTCACCCTCCAGTTGGCTGAATTAAGATATATGTATTTACCACCGAGCAAAATGGATAGTGCGAGATACCACTGCAAGAATGCTACGTTCACCGAGTACATGGTAAAAAGCAAATTTTCTTATAAGATTATAAAAAGGACAATACGGTTCGGAGGAGCTGCCAAGCAAAAAATGCCCTCATATATTTTCAATACAATTTATAATTATTAAAGTTTGGGAAAAAATTGCACTTACAAGGTATTTAAACAAAATACCATGTATACTACAGATATATACGCAGAGAACTCAAAAAGTGACTGTTGGCGTTGCGCACTTGGCCGTATACTCGTCGCAGCCAAGTGTAAACAGGTGACATTGTGTCGCGTTTTTACGTTCACAACGTATTTTCATCAGTTATCTATCAAATTAATAAAACATTTCAGTACAAGATAAACCACGGTTGCCTGAGAAAAATTTACCGCAAGTAAAGGTTGCCAGCCTCTAAACTTACCTTTGTTTTATAGCACAAATACATTTGGATATTTTATTTATCCTCCAATTCTTAAAACTTATTTTTCAATTAAAACATCATCAATTCTCTAACAAACACTACTAAAAACCATTTTTTCATTTTTTTAATTATAATTTTTATTAAAAATATTTGCGGCCTATTTTGGTTGGCAACACTGCCGAACCGTATTGTCCTCTTAATAATCTTATAAGAAAATCTGCTTTTTACAATGTACCCGATGAACGTGGCATTCTTGCCTTTGGGATCTTAGACTAGTGGATAGCGAAAAAAAAAATATATATAGTAATAAACGATACAAAATACTTAAAGACCTCCAAAAGCAAACCTTAGAATCCTCACAGGCCACTGCAGATTGAGAGGTCATCTGCATAAACTAGGTATCTGGTCGTTTTCATGCATTTGTATGCCAAAAAGGGTACCGTAACTTTGAATTTCTAAGTATGTTCGTATATTATTTTGGTCTTTAGACTAAATGTAAAATAATTTTAATTTTTTATTCATTTTGTGGAATGCATGAAAAATAAGTATAATCAACTGAAGAATGTTGTTAGCACACAGGATTATTGCATTTGGTGCGGTAAAAACGTGTCTTCCTACGCAGCTTTTCGTCTTGCGTGACACAAATTCTGCAATCTTTTCTGGAAGTCAGTGTACTAGGGCCGCTTTGTTGGTTAGACAGCATGTTGCTGGGTATATTCAACGGCCTTCCAGAGAAAGATTCAATGGCCAAACGGGTTGAATGTTGTCCCAAAATAGGGTTGTTGTTCATGCGATTTTCAGTATTAGCAAGCACCAATTGTTTACTCAGCGTGTTCAAGAACAATCGTCGCTTCTCTTTTCTATTTCCTTCTATATTTTCATTACATATGATGTTAGCGGCTAATCCCATGACGTCTATCATGTTGCGAAAAAATGCTAATGGCCAACGTCTGGTTGGCCGTTTTGTGGAGTAACGCGTTGTAAAAATAATATAGCTTCCGGTTTTTTTTGCTATGCCTTCAACTTTCTTGGTGTAGTGCACAGTGGATAGTAGATTTACTGCTTTGTTTTTGTTTGGAACGTAGCTGCATAGTGATATAAGGTTATCATAGAAACCGAACACAGATGAAAGCACTGGCCGTTTGCTGTCTTTTTTCACTTCTTTGGGAAGACACCTTTTGTTGGATCTAATGGTGCCAACGTATGCTAGTCCGTTTTGTGGAGTAACGCGTTACCATTTGGTCCATTGTATCGACGCCGGCCTTTGTTGAATTGTAAAATAATATAGCTTCCGGTTTTTTTGCTATGCCTTCAACTTTTTTGGTGTAGTGCACAGTGGATAGTAGATTTACTGCTTTGTTTTTGTTTGGAACGTAGCTGCATAGTGATATAAGGTTATCATAGAAACCGAACACAGATGAAAGCACTGGCCGTTTGCTGTCTTTTTTCACTTCTTTGGGAAGACACTTTTTGTTGGATCTAATGGTGCCAACGTATGCTAGTCCAATCGACGAAAGACGTTTAGCTGCGTCTAATGTTGTAAAGAAGTTATCAGCAATAATAGTTCTGCCGCTGTTGGTGTATTGATTAGCCAAACTCATGAGCACATTTTCACCTTGGTTCGCCTCTCGTTGTTCTCCCTCCTTACCAGTGTACAGTTTTCCTTGCAACGGCTATTTGGTTTTCGCATCGCATGCCCACCATACTTTGCGGGCTTTGATGGGATGTATTGCGTGAACTTTGTGCGCCCACGGTATGGAAATAGCTGCTTATCGATGGAAACACTTTCGTATGGTTCACAATTACTGGCAAGATCCTTATTCAAGAAGTTCCATATGTTGCGAATGGGAGCAGCTTTGTCGGTTAGTTGACGAAATGGGCGCGTACGACTATCGTCAAATCGAATACAGCGCATCAAAGTAACAAATCGTCTATATGACATGGCCGCACGGAATATTGGAAGTGCATTAGTTTGCCACAGCAATCTTGAGAGGCGTCATCTTCGGGCAAAAAATTTGTGTTTTCACCGCTTTGGTCTTCAAATAAATCTTGTTCTTCATCTTCTTCTGTGTGAAGTGTGAAATCACGCTGTAACGCTGAGGATAGTTGTTGTTGGAAATTTTCAGTAAGCCTGCCTGTAAGCAAGCGCGTATTGTACACAAGTCCTCTGCCATAATAATAGTAATAATTTCACTTTAATTTCCGCACAAAAAATTTATATTTCGGACTGTCGATGTTGTATGTTCAGCGTTCAATAATAAACTAACTGAACTCAAAACCAAAATCACAAACGAAAGAAAGAAATAAGAACAATTTGTTTGACGGGGGGTTAACCATCTAAAAGATCGAGGCCTCGTACTTTTAAAATTTTAGAAATTGTATATTAAGTGAAAAAATGTTTTTAACTGTATTAAATTCACAACCATTTAACGCGCTCACGTTTATGCCAATAGACCAAAATTCAAGGTGTTGCCAGAAGACATGTGAAGGAGAATGTAACAAAAGAAAAATAGGAATGCAGAAACAAAATACGTAAACTGGGGGAAACGCTAAACAGCGAACAAGTACTCTGACTGTCTGGGAATGACACCATGATTTGCAAAAGCTAATGATTTGGTTTTGGTGTCGCAGAAAGCCGGATTTGAGAAAACAAAAAACGCCATCGACTCAGCCCGCAAATATTTCACCCTCCAGTTGGCTGAATTAAGATATATGTATTTACCACCGAGCAAAATGGATAGTGCGATACCACTGCAAGAATGCTACGTTCACCGAGTACATGGTAAAAAGCAAATTTTCTTATAAGATTATAAAAAGGACAATACGGTTCGGAGGAGCTGCCAAGCAAAAAATGCCCTCATATATTTTCAATACAATTTATAATTATTAAAGTTTGGGAAAAAATTGCACTTACAAGGTATTTAAACAAAATACCATGTATACTACAGATATATACGCAGAGAACTCAAAAAGTGACTGTTGGCGTTGCGCACTTGGCCGTATACTCGTCGCAGCCAAGTGTAAACAGGTGACATTGTGTGGCGTTTTTGCGTTCACAACGTATATTCATCAGTTATCTATCAAATTAATAAAACATTTCAGTACAAGATAAACCACGGTTGCCTGAGAAAAATTTACCGCAAGTAAAGGTTGCCAGCCTCTAAACTTACCTTTGTTTTATAGCACAAATACATTTGGATATTTTATTTATCCTCCAATTCTTAAAACTTATTTTTCAATTAAAACATCATCAATTCTCTAACAAACACTACTAAAAACCATTTTTTCATTTTTTTAATTATAATTTTTATTAAAAATATTCGCGGCCTATTTTGGTTGGCAACACTGCCGAACCGTATTGTCCTCTTAATAATCTTATAAGAAAATCTGCTTTTTACAATGTACCCGATGAACGTGGCATTCTTGCCTTTGGGATCTTAGACTAGTGGATAGCGAAAAAAAAAATATATATAGTAATAAACGATACAAAATAGTTAAAGACCTCCAAAAGCAAACCTTAGAATCCTCACAGGCCACTGCAGATTGAGAGGTCATCTGCATAAACTAGGTATCTGGTCGAGCGACCTATGTCGCTTCTGCGACAGGACAAGGGAGACCCCCACACACCTACTTCTGGAGTGCGATGCTATTGCCCGACGAAGGGAGAGATGGCTAGGTCAGATGTGGCCTAAGGAAGAGTATATACACTCACTGTCACCGGGATCCATTTTGAAATTTAAAGATGCTCACGGTCTAGGGGATGTGTTGTAGGTCACTGAGGACACAATAGAGCAATTGGTCGCAGTGCGATCCTCATTTATTTATCTATCTATCTAAATCATGTTTATTATATCACTTTCATAAATAGCAGTTTTGACTTTCTTTTTATAAGTAATTTTTATATTTATGATTATTTTTTATATTTATGATTATTTTTTATATTTATTTGTTTTGTATTCCACTCATCCTATCAAAATTTTAATGTATTCATAGGCTAACTAATAAATATCAACAGAATTTTTTCGCAGACCTCCTTTCCGCATGCGAGGCCTTTGCCCGCGCTGTAAAAAGATTACAAACTCCAGTTACGCCTTCTACAATATTTTTGCGCAGAACTCCTCTTTGCGTGACCGACCTTTAGCCCTGGCCAGACAAACACCAGCTACGCCAACAACAGAATTTTTTCGCATAACTCCTTTCCGCGCTGCAAAAAAGTTAACGCTGGCCGAACAAACTCCGGTTATGACTTCAACAGTATTCTTGCAAATTAACTCCTAAAAAATATAAATTAATGTTGCAATTATGTGTTTTTCAGAAATAATATACTTATTCTTTAAATATCTGAGTGTACGATTTTCCGTTTACTATGCCAACACTTTACATGCATTCATATTTATATTTATTTATACACGTTACATTTTACTAAAACTTATTCCGTTCCGACACAAGTTACTGCCCGTAAAAAAATTTACGCAAATAGACATCTACGTCGCATTCCGGCATACCGATATTGCGACAACTGCCTACAAATATCGACGAGGATTTGAGAATGCTGATTCTACGATTCCTATCCTAATCGAGCGTACGACGGATTTTAGCATAGGAATGTATCTCCGGCATAGTCAGTCTAATTACACACTCGACGACAGCGGCAAGAAAATTAATGAAATATCAATTGAGAAAATTTAGTTCGAACAATTGAAAGGTTATTTATTGGGTCGGCTTTAGAATATTTATCCACGAATTTATTGGTAAAAGTTGTATTGGTGGAAAGGGAATTGTCTCCCCTTTCTAGGATTACCACTACTAATATGCAAAGCCCTGCACGGCCTTAAACCGGATCCGACCTTATGGTCGTATCATCGCCCGAAGAGATGCGAGGGTATGGTCGGGACCACTTGGAGGTGATGAAGGAGGACTACCACCTTCTAAGCCAGAGTGTTAGACGGGACAGTGTCTATTTTTCGGTTCGCAGCCAACGGAGCCTATACGATACCGGACCGCCTCGAGTATTGGCAGTGGCCTTGCCGCGGAAGTTTTCCTCACTTCAAACTTTAACTGCCTTGCTTGTCCAAGGTCTTTTGAAAAAGATGAGTCAACAACAACAACAAAAACAACATCAACAACAACAGCAACTATAACAATAGCAAGCGTTAAATGCTGCGGCAGCGGTGACAACAACGACGTTGGCATCGGCTGCAACGCTTAGCGAGCAGACGTCGTTCGTTGCTCATCTTAACCCTCCGTCAAACACATATTCTGAAACCTTCGAACAAACACATATGGCTGGTCAGACCCCTATGCGTTTTCATGCATTTGTATGCCAAAAAGGGTACCGTAACTTTGAATTTCTAAGTATGTTCGTATATTATTTTGGTCTTTAGATTAAATGTAAAATAATTTTTATTTTTTATTCATTTTGTGGAATGCATGAAAAATAAGTATAATCAACTGAAGAATGTTGTTAGCACACAGGATTAGTGCATTTGGTGCGGTAAAAACGTGTCTTTCTACGCCGCTTTTCGTCTTGCGTGACACAAATTCTGCAATCTTTTCTGGAAGTCACTGTACTAGGGCCGCTTTGTTGGTTAGACAGCATGTTGCTGGGTATATTCAACGGCCTTCCAAAGAAAGATTCAATGGCCAAACGGGTTGAATGTTGTCCCAAAATAGGGTTGTTGTTCATGCGATTTTCAGTATTAGCAAGCTATTTCCTTCTATATTTTCATTACATATGATGTTAGCGGCTAACCCCATGACGTCTATCATGTTGCAAAAAAATGCTAATGGCCAACGTCTGGTTGGCCGTTTTGTGGAGTAACGCGTTATCATTTGGTCCATTGTATCGACGCCGGCCTTTGTTGAATTGTAAAATAATATAGCTTCCGGTTTTTTTGCTATGCCTTCAACTTTCTTGGTGTAGTGCACAGTGGATAGTAGATTTACTGCTTTGTTTTTGTTTGGAACGTAGCTGCATAGTGATATAAGGTTATCATAGAAACCGAACACAGATGAAAGCACTGGCCGTTTTCAGTATTTTTTCACTTCTTTGGGAATACACCTTTTGTTGGATCTAATGGTGCCAACGTATGCTAGTCCAATCGACGAAAGACGTTTAGCTGCGTCTAATGTTGTAAAGAAGTTATCAGCAATAATAGTTCTGCTGCTGTTGGTGTATTGATTAGCCAAACTCATGAGCAAATTTTCACCTTGGTTCGCCTCTCGTTGTTCTCCCTACTTACCAGTGTACAGTTTTCCTTGCAACGGCTTTTGGTTTTCGCATCGCATGCCCACCATACTTTTATGCCATACTTTGCGGGCTTTGATGGGATGTATTGCGTGAACTTTGTGCGCCCACGGTATGGAAATAGCTGCTTATCGATGGTTACACTTTCGTATGGTTCACAATTACTGGCAAGTTTGTTATTCAAGAAGTTCCATATGTTGCGAATGGGAGCAGCTTTGTCGGTTTGTTGACGAAATGGGCCCGTACGACTATCGTCAAATCGAATACAGCGCATCAAAGTAACAAATCGTCTATATGACATGGCCGCACGGAATATTGGAAGTGCATTAGTTTGCCACAGCAATCTTGAGAGCTGCATAGTATTATGACTGACTTGCTTCAATTCCAATTCATATTCAATGTCCGAGGCGTCATCATCAAATAAATCTAGTTCTTCATCTTCTTCTGTGTGAAGTGTGAAATCACGCTGTAACGCTGAGGATAGTTATTGTTGGAAATTTTCAGTAAGCCTGCCTGTACGCAAGCGCGTATTGTACACAAATTCTAAGTCCTCTGCCATAATAATAGTAATAATTTCACTTTAATTTCCGCACAAAAAATTTATATTTCGGACTGTCGATGTTGTATGTTCAGCGTTCAATAATAAACTAACTGAACTCAAAACCAAAATCACAAACGAAAGAAAGAAATAAGAGAAAAATTAACACAGAAACTACCTGGATGTTAATTCACAGAATTCACAGAAAAACAACCCACAATATAAAAAAAACAAGTTTGACAACAAAATACCTGGAAACAATCTGCATTGGTCTGGCCAGGCATATGTGTTTGTTCAAGGGGGACTTTTTTCTTTTGCAGTTTTCGTCGTGTTGGAATATGGTTTTGAACTTTTTTTTTACAGATAGAAAGCCAAAAATATTTTAAGCGGCTACCGGGAAATACAGGTATCAACCTAAACTAGAAGTATGTTTAATTAACGCTCAAAAATGAAATATGCCTGGCCAGAACCATGTGTTTGACGGGGGTTAACCATCTAAAAGATCGACGCCTAGTACTTTTAAAATTTTAGAAATTGTATATTTGTTTTATTTTTATTTTTTTATTTTTATTTATTTATTTATTACGGTCTTAGAGACCTAGATTACATATAACAATTCAAAATATTTCATTTTTTACATTATTTTAAAAATTTGACTAGGATGATATATTATATCTAGCAAATTATCTAATTGGTAAAGTCTTACAATAATTAAATAGTAATTTCTTAAATTTTATGGTGTTATTGCAATCTTTTATATTATTTGGGAGTTCATTGTATTCTCTTACTCCCTCATAATATAAACTTTTTTTATCAAATTCTGATCTTACAATTGGCAAGTGAAAATTATGTCTGTTTCTTGTTTGATATCTATGTACGTCTCTATTGTATCTCAGACGATCATTTAAATAACTTGGAAGATTTCCTAATTTTATGTTATGTATAAATTTCATCGTATGGTACATAATTAGTTGCTTCACACTAAGCCAGTTTAGACTGTCTATTAACTCCTGAATTGGAGCATCAACCCGTTTCTTAAGTATGTATCGCATGACTTTGTTTTGCTTAATCTGTAGTTTAGATATTTGTGAGTTGGCTAGGGTGAATAGTATCGTGGGACAGTATATAAAGTGTGGTTCAATGATGGATCTATAAACCATTTTTTTATAATGCCTGCTAATGTGCTTGCATGTTCGAAACATAAATCCTAGTTTTTTTGATAGTTTGCCTTCTATATATTCAAGATGCTTATCAAATTTTAACTTATAATCTATTATTATTCCCAAATATTTGATTTGGTTTATTCTTTGTAAAGGCGTATTATCTATTTTCAAAGCTACGTTATCATCATTGACCAATTTATTCTCAATAACCATCCATTTAGTTTTCTCTACATTAATTTTCAGCTTATTTTGACATAACCACTTATATATTGAATCTAGATCTGATTGTATTTTTGTGACCGCTTCATCCAGTGTGTGACAACTTAAGGTCAATAGTGCGTCATCCGCAAATAATCGTATTTTGCAGTAGCTAAGGCAATTTTTAACATCATTTATATAGATTATAAACAGGAGTGCTGCGAGCACAGATCCTTGTGGTAAACCTATTTCAACTTCTATTTCAGGTGACAGTGTATTTCTTATTATAGTTCTTTGTTTTCTTCCGGTGAGGTAGCTTTTGAACCATTTAAGCGCTACATCTTGTACTCCAATCGCATAAAGTTTCCTTAGTAGGATGTCTCTATCAACTGTTTCAAACGCTCGTTTTAAATCGAGAAAAACTGTAATCGTTATCTGTTTATTTGACCTGCTTTCTTTCCATTCTGCTATTACCAAGTTAAGTGCGGTTTCACATGAATGTTTCGCTCTGAACCCCGATTGCTCGTTAATAATAATTTCATGCTTATTCATGTACTCGAGCAATTGTTCTTTGACTATAGTTTCGATAATTTTTTCATCGCTCGGCAACGTATTTATAGGCCGTATCTCCTCTGGTTTAATTGTTCCTTTAATTTTTTCTACAGGCACAATTGGCGATGTTTTCCAACATTCTGGAAAAACACCACTATTAAGACTTTCATTAGCTATGCATGTGTAGATATAGCCTAAGTACTCCAAACTGTCTTTCAAAACGCCTTCTGTTACCAGTTTTTTTCCACCATATTTACTTTTTAATGTTGTGGTTTTTTGCATAAATTCTTCCACATTTATCGGTTTAAATTCAAATGGGCTTCTATTCATCTCTACTAGGTCTTCTACTGGTGCAATATTTTCGATATTATTACGAATCATTAGTATACTCTCTACAAAAAAGCGGTTTAGTTCAGTTGCAATTCCATAATCATCTTCAATGAAGACATCATTTATAGCTATTCTTTTTATTTGTGTGGTCTCATTGTTCATATTTACAGCATCTTTAAGACATTTCCACATTAACTTTTGGTTATTACTATTAGGTACTTGTAATTTTATTTTCCATATATTTTTTCTTTTTATTTTAATAAGTTTTTTGTAAATTATTATAATTATCCCATTCATTAGATCTCTTAGCCAATATAAAAAACTCATATTTCAACTTATTTAAATCAGATAGTTCACGATCGTACCACTTATTGATTAATTTAATTTGCACTCGCTTTTCATATGTTAGTGTTGACATTATATTACAAAGGATATTGTTTATGGTTTGGACTTTTAGTCCATTCTCGTAGTGGTTTAATTCTTCAAAATTATAATTTCTAAGTTGATTTATCAAGTTCTCTTTGGTATAGTTTTCCCAACACATGCGATTTTCATACACTCTCATTTGGTATTTTTTTTGAATTGGCAATTTGAAAGAAATCGTTTCGTGGTCAGATATTTTATGGTTTTCTAAATTTGCAATCTCAATTTGATCACTGTTGCTAAAGAGTAGATCTATTTTTGTGTGGGCTGTTTCGGTTATTCTCGTATTAAAGTTAATTAATTGATACATTGACAAGGATGCAAATGTACGTGATAGCCGGTTTGAGTATGTCGAATTTGTATTTAAGTTTATATTGAAGTCGCCAATAATGATGTTATTGTCGCTTTCAATAAATCTTTCTTCCAGTACTTGACCAATATATCTTATAAATTCAGCATCACTTGTGTTTGGTGAGTGATATATTGCACCAATTTGCCATTTAATCGTGTTTTTTATTGTTTTTATCACTATACACCATATATTATTGTCTATGCTGTTATTATAGATAAGTTTGAAGTCAATCAATTTATGAACATAGATTAGGACACCACCGGTATGCCGGCTATGTGAGTCGCACCTTACATGATTGTATCCAATGATTTTTAGTTCTGAATCACTAACATTCTCTGTGATATGGGTTTCTGCACATATTACAATATTTGGCATTTCTTTCTCTATCATTCTTTCCAATTCACACTTGTTTGCTGTGATACTATTTGTATTCAGATATATACATTTTAGTTTATTTTTCCGTTTCTTGTTCTGTTTATTGTTTACATAGAATTTGTTTTCTTCATCACTATTTCGTTGCTAATATCCGAGCTTCTGTTTTCTTATCTGCAATTTATTAGCATAGCACGGACATTGTTTGTCAAATGTATCGTGATTTATATCCAATTCTAGATTTAAGTTTTTGTTCGCTTTTATGCAATTTAAACATTTGTTGATTGGGTTTTCTTTACATTCTTTTGTGTTATGATTTCCGTGGCACTTTTGGCAAGCTTCTTCATTTTTACATTCTGCATATTTATGGTTAAATCCTTTACATTTGTAGCACATTAGCACATTGATAGCATCAAACACTTTACATCTTTCCCAACCGATATTTATTCTCTCTGCAGCAAGAACCTTGGTAAAGTCCTCCTTATCAATTTCAATAATTACATTATAGACCGTCGTGTTGCCTCTTTTTCGTTCAAATTGCTTTACTACTTTCATTGAACTTTGACTTATGTTGGTGTTTTGTTTCTTAATTGAGTCAATCAAAACATTATGCTCATATTTAAAATTCATGTTTGTAACTACGAAACTTGGGCGAATAGAATCCGGCACTTTTATCTCGTATTCTTTGCCAATATTGTGCTCAATCGCCATTTTAATTTTATCTCGTTCATCAGTACTTTCACTATGAATAACCATTATTCCATTATTTCTTGTTGCAATATTTGAAATTTTAAAGTTTTTCGGGTCCACTTTTGTATTTAAATCTTGCTTTGTTTTTTCACCTGTCTGCTTTACTTTGGGTTTTACAATTAATGCTACGTCTTTTTTCAGTTCTGGTATTACCTTTTTTTTGTTGTTTTTCATAGCATCTGCATATGACATTTGAATTTCATTTGTGTTATTGCTAATTTTTTTAATTTCACTGTGTACCTTCTCATTGTCTTTGCCAATTGACTCAGTTTTCTTTTGAACATCTTCAACCATAGCGTACAAAGTTTTAATTTCTCCAACTTTCTTTTCGAAATTTTTTTGAGATTTTTCCATCATTGCGACACGCTGAGTATAACGAGATTCGACAGCTTCCAATAATGCTTTTATTTCGTTTTGACTTTTCTTCATTACTTCTACAAATTCATTTTTGTATTCATTTAATATGGTATTTTTCTTCTTGACACTTACTTGCATGTCTTGCAGTACCAAATCAATGTTTTGTATATATGTTAGGCATTCATTACACATCAGTCGTACCATGTTGTTTTCACAAAGAATCTTTGAGCTGTACTTATCAACTCCCGAGCATGCTATGCTGTCATGGTATACTTTGCCACAAACTCCTTCACACCTTATGCCACTCTCTCCTCTAATAGAGGAATTACATTTCGCGCACAAGGCCATGATTCACACAATTAACAATGGCAATAATAGATTTATATAAACGTATGATAAACTAATACTTTACGATAAATAGATAATTCTAGTTTAAGTTAAGTATTTAAATAATAGATGATTATAAGAAACCACAACGTGGTGGCAACTCTGTACTTCCTAGTAGTCAGCTGTTCTACTTCCAATGCGTTCCTTTGGCATAGGGCATTAAGTGCGAATATGCAGACACAGCGCAGAACACAAGAAATATACAATGGCGCGGGCAGCGGAGCACCCCCAGCCGTGCAGTGGCAGAGCAGCGATGGATGATGATCCAATGCAACTGATGGCTTGGATCGGAGATTCCAGTGCTCTATTGCAGTGGGGGTTAGCAGCAGCTCTGTCCGTTTGCGTCTTTGTGTGTCCGGTATGTCAGCACTCTCGACCCTAATTACCCTCAGCAAGACAGCGGTCGCAGCAGCAGCATACAAGGCAGCAACACACCACCGGATCAGGCAAATTAAATCAAATATCAAATCCCACTTTTACTTTTCAAGCTTCTGCAATCACTTATGTATGTTGTATCAGTATATTTACGTGTATAAATTTACTATTTTCTCATAAATTAATACATTCTTTGTTTGACAGTTCGAAACATGAAGCGAAAAAATGTTTTTAACTTTATTAAATTCATAACCATTTAACGCGCTCACGTTTATGCCAATAGACCAAAATTCAAGGTGTTGCCAGAAGACATGTGAAGCAGAATGTAAAAAAAGAAAAATTGTTCGGGAATGACAACATAATATGCAAAGGCTAATGATTTGGTTTTGGTGTCGCAGAAAGCCAGACATGAGAAAACAAAAAATTGCCATCGACTCAGTCCGCAAATCTTTCACCCTCCAGTTGGCTGAATTAAGATATACATATGTATTTACCACCGAGCAAAATCGCTAGTGCGAGATACCACTGCAAGAATCCTACGTTCATCGAGTACATGGAAAAAAGTAATTTTCTTATAAGAATAAAAAGAGGACAATACGGTTAATAATCTTATAAGAAAATTTGCTTTTTGCAATATACCCGATGAACGTAGCACTCTTGCCTTTGGGAGCTTAGACGATTGGATAGCGAAAAAAATATATATATCCAATTTCAGCTAAGTTCCGGGAATTGCTGTCACTGAATGGCCCTGCTGCTCCTTTTCAAGCACTTGATAGTGCTCACCTTACTTGGGCTCAGCAAGTAGCCGGTACATTTCACCGCGCAAAAGCCCCTCAAGCAAATACAATGAAAAATATTGCCAGAAAAATCGTACCTGCCAACAAGCATGCTAAAATGCAAGCAAACATTCGACATATTCATCTTTTTTAACTAGAGTCTTTGACGTCTTACTGTGGATACGGAGGTTAAAATCCGACCGTACGGTTAAATCCAACCTGCAAAGTAAAATTGTTGCATTGCCTTTTCCTGGTAAAATAGTTGAGCAGATATGTGTCGAATTTACTTTTCAATGAAAAATAATTAACCGACTGTTGATATAGCCAGAGTTTGTCTAGCCAGGGTTATTTTTTAGCAGCGCAGCCCACGCGGAACTTTTGCGCAAAATTCCTTTTGTTGGCGTAGGAGGATGGCGGGTTTTAATTATTTATTTATTTACTTATTTATTTATATTTATATTTTATAAATAAATTTATAATATATATGCACGGGTGCTGGGCTGCAAGGCCATGTTGCAAGTGGTGAATTTTACCGAATTCAAGGCTTTAAAAACTTTAAGTATAAGATTAAGCCGCTATTTTTGGAGATTTAATTTGGCGAATAAAGCCTAAATTCGCTTTCATTCGCAACTACGCTTTCTTATGCTAACGTGATTAGAAACCCAACCAACCCAACCAACCCACGTCCAGATATGCCAATCGATACAAAAAATAAAAATTCTACAGCCCCCTCAACTTCAAAAAACGCACAATCAACCTCTAATAATCCCACAACCAAACTACCCATAACTACCGAAAATCAATCCTCAGTCAACCCTATTACTAAGGCACCCACCCCGAGCACCTCTTCATCTCCTACTAGCCCAACTCCCCCAACCTCCTTCCGACACAACTCAACCAACATGGAAACAACAGACCCAATTCTCAACATACCCTCATATACATATATCCCCAATTTCCAAAGTAAACCAAGATTTGTTAAGAAAAAAAGACTACGCTGTCATCATTCGAAATGAAATAGACGATTCCATGGACTCTTCGCGTGAAGAGGCATAAGACTCTCCTCCGTAAGTATCTGCGACCAACCTCTCGGATATCTCTTTTGTAAAACTCGTTGTTACAAAAATCGATAATTTTTCCCTTGACATGAGTTTCAACATTCTCCAATGGAACATAAAAGGTCTCATAAACAATTATTCCGAACTCCAGGTACTGATCAAACAACATAATCCTTACTTTATCGCTCTACAAGAAACCCATTGCGTCAACGTGTGCGGACGTGCTTGTGTTCGTTCTGGTATTTTGATCTCTGTTTTAATTTCTATTTGATCATTATGTTAGTTTAGTTTTTGCGATAAATGTAATAAATCTTTTTCGCGAGATTCGAGTTTGTTGCCATGCAATGGATTTTCTAAAAAAAATTGTCATCGTGCCTGCTGTGTTAAAATTTCGGAATTATAATTAAATTGCATAAGAACTAATCGTCACTTAGTGTATCTATGTATGTGAAGAGTGTGTTTTTATGCCGGAGAAACTGTGCAAGGCTCTGGATGCGGTCGCTGTAACTCAAAAGCTTAGCCTTGATTTAATTACAAATGCCTTTGATGCTAAATTGAAAGACTTGTTAAAGGAATTCGATGCTCTAAAAAATCTAATAACTTCTATGCATTATACCAACAATAATTTGAGTGCGAATAACCTAACTGCTGGGAACAACAACAGAAAGAAGAAAAACGGTTTGCCTACGAAAGAGAAAACATCAACATTGGGTACGCGAACTCAACTGTTATCACCGTCTCCACTTGCTGTAAACAATGATTCTTGTTTTGCTTTGTCTTCTACTTCTAAGCAAATGTCAACTGAGTTGCCTGTTGCTGAGAGAGTTGTCTCCAATACTTCTATCGCTGGCATCAATGCTGCTGCTGCTAAACCTTCGCTTCTGTTTGTAATGCTGGCCCCTATTATGAGCTGCATTCGATCTTCGACAGCGATCGAAAATTCCGATCAAATAAATTTCCATTTGGTATTATGACACTCATTCGATGAAGATTGGCGCTATTGTGAATTTCAATCATTTTGATGGTTCACGATAGTATACATCTGTCAGATAGTGTAAAAACTAAAAGCGATTTGTTTACAAAGTGAAAAGGAAAAAAAAGCAAATAAATAAAGAAAATATAAATAAAATTTTAAATAAAATATGACTACGACTGAGTTGTGGTTTGACGATTCTTCAGAGGAGGATGAAAGTTTGCTGGAATAAGCCAGAAATAGGAAGAAGCTAAGGGACGCTTCCAACCCTTTGGAAATGGATTCTACTACGTAAGTTTAATGCTATTTCTTAGAGGTTTCGGTATGTACAACATTTAAGTTTTGTTTGCAGATTTATAAAAAACTTCCGTTTGTCGAAAGACGCGTTTGTGGACTTGCTGTCCACTACAGAAGAGCTGCTGCAGCGATGCACCCGATCGAAATCTATTCCCAATATACTAAAATTGGCAACAACTTTACGCTTTTGTGCTCAGGGTTCGTATCAGCTTAGTATTGGGAATGAAAACATGCTTGGGCTTGCACAGCCTGTACTTTTGCCGCCTGTACTTTTGTGCAAATCCCTTTAGCAAATTGTGCAACTAGTGTTTCTAACTGCTGTTTGGTACTCACGACAATTAACAAAAATAATATCATATGATAATAATATAATAAATATGCTCGAAAAACTAACATTTTTACAAAATTTCAAACGCTTCGCTTTGCTGTCGAAAGGAAAATTCTGTTCGACTCAAGATTCGATGCTCAGCGAAAATTTCGACATGGTTGCACAGCTCATAATACGATTTTGACATTCGATCTTCGATGTTCGATAACCAGCGAATATCGAAGATCCAATGGAACTCATAATAGGGGCCGCTGATAATGCTCAATTACCGATTATAGTCGCTAAAACAAGTTCGCAGAGTGTAATGACTCTCACCCCATCATCTTATGTGCAAGCTGTTGTTGGTGACAATGCTACTGCTTCGACTTCTTCGTCTTCTTATTCGCATGTGGTTAAAACTTCGAATTATTTAACAAATGGTCCTGTTACTGCTTCGACTTCTTCATCTTCGGTCTCAGTTTCGTCACAGCCAAATGCTGTGGCTAGTGGACATAATACATCATCTACTCTATTACCCACCCATGCGGATTGGAAGAAAGTGGGGAATAACAAACGGCGCAAACAAATGAGTGTTTCTGGTATGAGCACTAACTCTGATTTAGAGGTGGCAGACGTGAATAAATGGTTTCACTTATCATCACTCCTCCCCACCGTATCCGCAGATAACATAATAGACTATGTTAACAAGCACACTGGTATTGACAGAAATAATCTGTCTTGTTATGCATTAGTTAAGAAACAAACTCCGTCTGCTAAAATTAATCATGTTAATTTTAAGTTAGGAGTGTTTGCGGCGCTGTACAACAACTTGCTCTCACCTCAGATTTGGCCTGCCAATGTTAATTTACGGCCTTTTTGCTTTTTTTTTGAAAGGAGGAGTTGCAACAGAGAGTCGGTTAATTGTTAACAAGCCTATTAGCGGAAATTGTGGTTTGAAGGTGTATTTTCAGAATATTTCTGGCCTTCGAACAAAATCAGAAGCTGTTCGTTCACTTAGCTCTCAGTTGGATTATTACATCTTTGTTATTGTTGAGACTTGGCTTAATCCGGATTTCCGTGATGAGAAATTTTTTGACTGCAATTTGTACAGTGTATATCGTAAGGACAGAGATGCGGCGAAAACTGGCTGATGAGAGGTGGTGGAGTTCTTATCGCAGTCCAACGAAAGATGTGCGCTCATTTTGTGGAATAAGCTAATAATGATTCTGTATTTGTGTTCGTGGGTCCTCTTCTCTTTTTTTATTGGTATCTTATATCCCTCCAAATGGCAATGATGACCTTTATCGCGCGCATGCTGATGATATAATATCTTTAGCAGTCTAGCTACTACATTCGCCGCGGAAAGACCTACTATAGTCAAGCCTTGTGTACAAGTGTTAGTGTGCTAGTGTGATTAACCACAAGTGAAAAAAAAAAAAAACATTTCTTCCAACTTTCTTTACTAAATTGGTAGTGAGAACAATTTACATACCTGGTCATAAAAACAATTACCATGAACGGGGCTGACCCCCCCTTTAGGAATAGAATTAAAAGCCTTGATCCTGATTTAAACATTCGATCCAACCAAACCACGGCAAACGAATGAGGAATGATGATTTTATACCTCTACCTGAAGTCAAACAAAACGCTATCTAATAGCAACTGCAATCGCATCTAAAAAAGCGGAAGGAGCTCGACCCTTGTCTTCTTACAATGTATTCCAAATAAAAAAAGGCCTTAAACATATAAGTGCAGATTATACTGAAGTGACAGAGCTCAAATCTGGCGACTTGTTGATTAAAACTAAAAACCTCAAAGCAGCGGAGAAATTTCTCAAAGCCACGCATGTGGATATCGTACCCGTGAAAATTGCCTTTCACAGAAGCCTAAACTAACACAGGGACGCATCTTTTCAAGAAACATCATTAAACTTTCCGAAAAAGAATTAATGGAAGGCTTAGCCTGCCAGAAATTTATCGAAATTAGGAAAATAATGAAAATAACCAAGGACGTAGCAACACCAACTGGAGCAGCAATTGTTACCTTCGATCTCATTCGTAGGCCAGAAAAGATAAACCTAGGATGGGAGAGAGTCACAGTCCAGGAATATATCCCCAATCCAATGAGATGTAGAAATTGCCAAAAACTGGGACATACGAAGAACAATTGTAAAAATATACAATTGTGCAAACAATGCGCCTCTTCACCCCCACATGAAATTTGCTCCCGAACTTTCTGTGCAAATTGCAATGTCGACACTCACACGTCCGAAGACCCCTCCTGTCCTAGTTTCCTGAAGCACAAATCTGTAATTAAAATTAAAACTGAACGCCGATGCACTATACGCGAAGCCTGGAAAGTGTACAACAGCAATCCAGCAGCACACAAAATTGAACCCAGAATAATACAAACAAGCAAACCTACATACGCACAAACCATTAGAAAAAACCAAACTGCAGCATTTGAAACGCAAATCGAAAACAACAGCTGAAATACCTCACCAGTTACCCAACCTTCAAATAACATTCAAAATCAAGATAAAACGGAAACACTCAAAAACAACGATCCCACTCAAAACAAAACAAAATCACCTACAAAAGACATTCACAACAAAAGTCCAAACTCCACCTCTGAAACTCAACTTACAACAATATTAGAACAAATTCATCAAAGCACAACAACAGCATCAAAAAGTGACTCGAGCCAGTCTAAAACAAAGAACACAACGATAGTTATAAACGAAGAAAACTCAATTACACAAAGCAGTGACATAGAAATGTCGCCTTGCACAAGCATATACAACAAATTCCCTCATAACACCAAATACATACAGAAACACGCTACAAACACCAGATAAAAAATAACACACCAACAAATTGCACACTTACTTTAAAAAATGATCATAGGCACAAATCTTTCAATACTGCAGTGGAACATACAAGGTTTCACAAACAACAAATACGCTTTTGAGTATTTGGTAGCTAAACTAAAACCTGAAATTATACTACTTCAAGAGACACATATAACAAATAAAAGTATAAATTTCTTACATCTTCCCTATTATAAAGCTTTTCACCACAACAAAAACTTCACATATGCAAAAGACGGGATTGCAATCTTTGTCAAGAATACGATCAATGTTTCAAACCACATAACATCAAACAACGATTTACTTCATCAAACCCTAACCATACACGGAATAAAAGACGTACACATTACAAACGTCTATAAAGAAACAAACATCCGCCTACATCGCAAACACTAAATGACATACCCTTTACGGGTACAAGCCACCACCTAATAGGGGGGGACTTTAATGCGCAACACACCTTGTGGGGATCCCAATACAATTCTAGCAGTGGTTTAAAATGGGAGCAGTTCGCGCACGACCGTCATTTAACAATTTTAAATGATGGTTCGCCGACACTTATAAACACAAGAAACACCCTAACGTCTGTAGATGTGTCCATGGCCACCCCTGACCTAGCTGCAGCATTGACATGGAACTGCTTAACGTCAATTACCTCTGACCACTTTCCTATACTCATGCACACCAACATTTCAAATATACCAAACAAATTCGTATGCAAATTTAAAGAACACAAGGCCAACTGGGTACTCTTTAAAGACAAAACCGAACAACTTCAAATACAATTTGTTCAATCTAGCAACATTAACAAAGAGGCTGCACAAATAAAAATAATTATACTTAAATCAGCTAACGAATCGATGCCAACAAGCAAGCCACCTAAAGAAATAAACTCCCCGGTTTGGTTCAACAGTGAAATAAGCAAGTTAATAAGTATAAAAAACAAAACCTGGAAAAAGCTGAAAGAAAGAAATACTTTCACAAGAGTTTTGAACTATAAGAAGGCGTGTGCACTAGTAAGAAGAGTATGCAAACAAGCAAAACAAGATACCTGGAAGCGATTTGTTAACTCACTTAACCCCACCATCGCCACAAAAACCTTATGGAGAAAAGTGAAAACAATAAAATCTCATAACTCACCAAATTTTCCACCTATCTTTATTAATAACGAGGTACTAAATCACCCACAGCAAATAGCTAACTACCTCGCCACTGTATGGAGTTCAATAGGCTCTAGCAGACATTTAAGCCCAGCACTAGCCAGGAAAAGACAAATAAACATAAACGAAATACAAGAAGGAATCAGCCTAAATAACTATATACTGGAAGAAGTAACGCTTATTGAGCTAAATCTGACGCTAAAGAGTCTCAAAGGCACTACACCTGGCCATGACAAAATCACCTACAGTATGATCAAAAACGCCTCACCTTCTCTAAAAAGTCGTTTATGCGAGTTATACACTGCGATCCTCACAACAGGAATATACCCACATGATTGGAAGCATGCCATCCTCGCGCCAATACCTAAAACTGGAAAAAATCAAAATTCTAAACTAATTTCTAAAAGGCTTTGGAAAACGTATAAATCCCGAATAATAAGTATTCAACATGCTTACATACCAAACCATGGAGTACATACCCTCTGCCATTTTCTAGAAAATCATATCAGAGCAAATTTGCAGAAAAACAAACACTGCATTGTCATCTCCGAGGATTTAGAAAAAGCATTTGATAGGGTTATAGCATCGCTAATAATAAAAGAACTCCATGAGTGGGGTGCTCCAAAAATGTTGCTTAAATTCGTGTTCTCCTTTCTTTCTTACAGAAGGATCACAGTAAAAGTCGATGGGTTTTTATCAGATACCCATAGAATTGAAAACGGGATACCTCAAGGATCGCCTCTATCAGTACTCCTCTTTAATGTTTACACCAACACCCTTTCCAAACTATTAGTAAACCAACCCGGATTAGACTACATAGGTATATTCGCAGACAATATTTTTGCACTTGCCTCTGGCACAACAGAGGAAGTGAGCAGAAGTCTAAATATTTTCGATGCCATAATTCACAATTGGGCAGTATCTTCAGGCGCAGTTATACCCGCAGACAAAATAGAAGCCCTACACGCCTGCAAGAAACAAAATTGCGAGTATACTAGAATCACAATTAGAAACGTCAACATACACGTAAAAACAACAATGCGAATATTGGGAATCACCTTTTCAAGAAACCTACGGTGGAATGAACACACGAAGAAGATTGCAAACAGTCTAAGCAAAGTTCAAAATCTTCTCAAAGTTATTTGCACAAGAAAGAAAGGGCCACATATAGAATCCGCACTTTCTATATGTCGTTCACTTACCGAAGGAGTTATGCGGCACTGCGTAACGCTCTATGGTTGGGCCACAAACACAAATATAAAAAAAATAGATGTGGCCTTAAACAGGTGTTACAGGACGGCATGCGGACTTCTAACACCAACACCAAAGGATGCGCTCTTGATTGAAGCTCAGTATAAAGATTTTGTTTCCTTACTGCATTGCAGTTCAGTTAATTTGGCAGCCAAATCAATTACAACCTCACATCCCCTACACAACACCTTCTGGAAACATATTAATAACTTAAAGAAAACAAACAAGCACAACACGACCATATCAAGCATTCAACACACATTGATACATCTGGCAGATATTAACACTCCAATTCCAATCAAACCCGCAATAAACCTTCAAACAAGCACTAGCATAACACGACCATATCAAGCATTCAACACACATTGATACATCTGGCAGATATTAACACTCCAATTCCAATCAAACCCGCAATAAACCTTCAAACAAGCACTAGCATAACAATAGATACTACAATCAGCACACATAGCAAAAACAACACGTGCGCCGATTCTTATAAACAACTTTTCCTTATACTCTAGGAAAAAGCCGAATTGCAGTCGACACGATCTATTTTACTGATGGGTCTCTCCTGAATGGAGCGTCAGCATATGCGGTTGTAGAACAACAACACAATGTAAACTACTATACAAAACTACATCAATCCCTTCTACCACCTCATGCCGGTATTTTCAGTGCAGAATTGGCAGCTATAAAATTTGCGGTTCATCATGCAACTAGTAAACGGAAACATGCACTTATTTGCTCAGATAGCCTTAGCGTGGTAAAATCGCTACAAGAAGACAGCGATACACGAAACTTTCTTTTAAATGAAGTCGCTTTAAACACGCGTATAACCATCCTATGGATACCCACCCATGTGGGTATAACTGGGAACGAACTAGCGGACAATGCAGCCAAAGAAGCTATACAAATGCCTCTTATAATGGAGGTTCCATGTTTGAGCTCTATTATAAAAAACTACCACAAAACAGAAACTGCTAACTTAAAAAATACTCTATGGCAGACATCAAAATCCTTTTTAAAAACACACAACCAACAAACAACAAGACCACACTATCACGCAAATTTTACCAGAGATGACTGTATTAAAATAGACGGATTAGAGTCGGTGTATCCAACTTCAGCACCAAACACTATTACAATGGTGAAGAACCACCACAATGTTCGCATACTGAACACATACTGAAGGATTGCGCCATCTCAGGAAGTCACACCAACCTTGAAGCAACACTCGACAGCAGTAATGAAAAAACCATGAAATTTATTAACGAAGCCCTAAAAAAACATAATCTCCAGCACGAAGTTTAACGCAAATTTTCACAACTCGGGAGCAACATGGCCTTGCAGCCCAGCACCCGTGCATATATTTTATAAATAAATTTATAAAATATAAATATAAATAAATAAATAAATAATATCTTTAGTTTTAAATAAGCTAGGCGATAACCATTTGTGTGTGTTAGGCGACGTGACATGGTGCGATTCATTTTCAACTTTTGGCCTTACGCCAATAAATGTTACTGCCTCTTTTGAGACGTATCTGCTTGACAATCTTTTAAGTCTTAATTTATTGCAAATTAATAATTTTGTTTATCAACTGAATAGAGTTCTTGATCTCATATTTATAAGTAATATAAGTTGCAATGTTGAGGAATGTTACTTTCATCAGTTTGTGATAAACATCATGTACCCTTGGTTCTAAAATTTGAGTTTTACGAGTTTTCAGTTAATCAGTCCGCTGAAATAGTTGGCTTTAACTACTCAGCCTGCGATTACTCTAAATTTAATGATTTAATATCCCACATTGATTGTGAAGAAGTTTTTGATGGCTCTGACGTTGCAAAATCTTTCTTAATTTTTAAAACACTTTTAATCGATTTATGTATTAACAATATTCCAGTCTTAAAAAAAAAAAAACCTTATAAGCAACCTTGGTACAATCGGGAGTTAAAAAAATTAAAAAACCTCAGAAATAAATTTTTTAAGAAATTTAAGTCAACTAGGAACCAGTTCTTTCGTCTTAAATATGAAGCCTGTTGTTGAGTATAAGAACGACTGCTTTATTCTCGCTATTACAAATAATAAACGCTTTTAAACTTTATACTACTATGTACGTAGACTATGTAATTTTATTGTAAGAAAAATGTGTATAATGTAAAATATATCAAAATGTAGCTAGTCAAGAATATCGATGACGCAGGTTTTATAATCGTGTTTTCTTCACGTGCGCGCTGCTTTCCAAATCAAAATTAAAATGCCCTTCGTCAAATACCAATGGCCGATGATCATGGTGTTATTCGTCTCCTTTTTGTTAACTTCTCCTGTCAGTGTTGCCACTTATAGAGAAATCATATAGGGTGACTAACATCCCACCCCCCGTGAATCCTCCAAGGATTCACCACCAACCAGTAACTTTGCTAGGCGCGATGCCGGTCTGCGTAGAAATCCGGTCTTAGTCTTTATCTGCACGACTCGTATTTTTCCGTCTTTGCCGGGAAAAACTTGGGTTACACGACCTCGTAACCATTGACTGCGGGGCAGCGTTGAGTCGCACAATATAACGAAGTCATCTATGTGAAGCGGGGCACCGTCTTTCTGCCACTTGGTACGGCACATAAGCTGAGGCAAATATTCTATCGTCCAACGCTTCCATAGTCTGTCCTTAAGGTTTTGCGCAATTCTCCACTGCTTCCTGAGGCAAATTTTTTCGTCAATTGGATGCGGCGTCTGTGTAGAGTTTACACATCCCAATAAGAAGTGATTAGGTGTTAATGGTTCGTCTTCTTCGTGGGTCAAAGGCAAATCAGTTAGCGGTCGCGAGTTGATGATGTTCTCGGCTTCAATTAGTACGCTGTGTAGGGTGTCGGGCTTTGGAGCTACTTCGCGCAACGTTTTATTCAAAAGCGATTTTACTATGCGAATTAATCGCTCCCAGCAGCCCCCTGAACTTGGGTTCGATGGACAATTGAACAGCCACTCGATATTATACCTGCTGGCTTCAGTTTGGATGCGGTCGATATCAAATAATTGCTCGGCTGACTTAAGCTCCTTTTGTGCACCGATGAAGTTGGTGCCATTATCGCTTCTCATTCTAACTGGCGTTCCGCGACGGTTAACAAAATTCCGCAGGCATAAAATAAATGCATCTGTACTCAGGTTTTGCGCTAGCTCTATATGTGCGGCACGGACTGTCAAACAGGTAAAGATTACGCCCCACCTCTTCTCCTTACGCCTTCCAATAGTCACATTCAGGGGCCCGAACAAGTCGACGCCTGTATACGTAAAAGGGCGCACAAAAGGAGTGACACGGTCGACAGGTAACTTACCCATCATCGGTTGCTCCGGCTCTGCTTTATCGATGATACACTGCTGACACTTTCGTCGAACTGCTTTAAGGATCGCTTTAATTTTTGGCATCCAAAACTTTTGTCTGACCTCATTTATGGTGACTGCGAAATTCTGGTGGTGATTTTTTTGATGATAGTGTTGTACAATCAGGTCTGATACGATATGTTTTTGTGGCATCAATATCGGACGCCGTGCTTGTATTGGCAGGAACGTTGCGTCGTCGATGCGGCCGCTCAATCGTAATACGCCGTGTTGGTCGATGTAAGGCGAAAGTTTATATAATGTGCTTTGCTTAGCGATTTTATTTCTGGATGACAAAGCTAAAATCTCGTTTGAAAAACATTCCCGCTGGACAGAACTGCAAATCAGACGTTCAGCTTCCTCAATCTCTACTGCTGTGAGACTTGATGTTGTAAACGGTCTTCTCTGCTGTTTGCGAAATAGTGTCGCTGCTCGTATAACCCAGGCTGCTGCTCGTATTAACTTGCGATAGGTACTAAACCTTGAAAATTCGAAAATAGCACTGCTGGGCTGAATTAAAAATATCGGATTAGTTATTTCCTCTGGAAGTATCGATGACGTAGTGAAAGTTGCTGTAGGCCAATATTGTTCGTCGGACCTTAAGAACTCGGGACCATGCACCCAACGGCTGGTGCTGTCGAATTTTGGTGGACTCACCGGACGTGTTGCTGCGTCTGCTGCGTTTTGGCTTGTGGGAACCCATCGCCACTGCTCTTTTTGTGTTGCGCCAAGGATCTCTGTAATACGATGGCCTACAAACGCTTTATACCTTCTCTCAGCTGAATTCACCCATTGCAAAACAGTTTGAGAGTCTGTCCAAAAGACTGCTCTATGTATTTCAAACTCCAGGCTGTTCTCGATGAGTTTATACAATCGAGTACCCAACACCGCCGCTTGCAGCTCGAGTCTCGGAATCGACATTAGTTTCGTAGGCGCTGTGCGCGTTTTCCCCATTACAAACCCAACGTTGACTGCACCTCCGTGTGATACTCGAACGTACCCGACCGCCGCAAATGCCACTTGACTAGCATCCACGAACATATGGATTTCTGCTTTGGCGCCGCGAGACGTTTGCGAAAGGTACCAGCGCGGTATCTTTAACTGCTGTGTTTTTGGGAATTCTTTCCACCAGGGTAACCATTTTTTACTAAGCTCAGTTGGTAAAACTTCATCCCATCCGACTGCGCTCTTCCACGTTTCCTGGAGCAAAACTTTAGTAAATATCAAAAAATCAGCTAACATACCAAATGGGTCGAAAACAGACATAGCGATTCGCAATAACTCTCGCTTTGTCGGTGCACGTGTTCCGTCCAGGACTTCTCTCGGCAAACGGTGGAACTTAGTATGGAATTCGAAGTTGTCCTCGCTGGTATTCCAGTACAGGCCAAGCACCCTGTCCACTGTCTCGCTGTGTTCCATGCTAACTGCATGACTGGCTGTCGGCAAAGAACGATTGATGCTGCTTTCTACATCGGCATGGTTGGAAACGAAATTCCGCAACTCGAATCCGGCTTGTAAATTAATTGCAATAATCTCTCTGCAAATTCTCATAGCTTTTTCAGGCGTGTCAAAGCTGGCCACTAGGTCGTCGACATAAAATTTGTTGATAATGGTCGCCGCTGCGTCCGGAAACCGTACGCTATACTCCTCGGCGTTCTTGTTTTTAACGCACTCAGCGATACAGGGTGAGCAAACACCACCGAAAACTAACGACGTCATTACATACTCCTCAATAGGTTGACTTGCATCGCCATCTCGCCATAAATACCGTTGAGCGTGTTGGTCGGTTACGTTGATCTTAATTTGTGCAAACATTTCACGAACGTCTGCGCACACTCCGACTCTCCCCTGTCGAAACTGTAGTAATATGCGTATCAGCGGCTGTGCCTGCTCCGGACCTTTCAGCAAAAGCGAGTTTAGTGAAACGTTGCCCACGGCTGCTGCTGCATCAAAAACAATTCGCGTCTTGTTGGGTTTGTGTTTATTAAAAACCGCAAAGTGCGGTAGGTACCACGCATTTGGATTTGGACTACTGACTTCGGCGTGACTTAATTTCCTGGCATACCCTTGACTTACGTATCTGGCCATTTCTTGCTTGTATCGCGCACCAAACTCAACGTCATTTCGTATTTGCCTCTCCACTGTCAGCAAACGCTTTTCGGACATCGCTCTGCTGTCTGGCATCTTTGGAGGATATGCCCGCCACAGTAAGCCGGCCTCGTATTGCTTACCCACTCGTACAATAGTTCGTTGCAATATGGCACGCGCTCGTTGATCGTCGTCTGACTCGAATGCCACTTTTGGTGAATTGACGCTGCAGCTGTCCGCTGCGAAGTACTCGTTTACTAAATCGTGCAACTGCTGATATTCCCTGACACATAAAACGCGAGGACTCAACGTTGGAGGCGACATTGTTGGTCCATAAGCCACCCACCCTAGGGGAGTTTTAGCAGCCAGTGGATTGTTGATATCAGCTTGCACTGTTGCTGTTGTTGCACCCAAAAAGGCATGCTTTAGACCGATGAGTAACGCTGGCTTTGCACGACGATAGTTACTGATTGGCAAATCTTTCAAATGTTGAAAATCTTCTTTCTTCATGGACTGTTCCGGTAAATTAAGGTTTTTAATTGTGTACACTTCCTTCAGCTGGAATTTTTGCTTAGTGACACAGTTTTGAACGTCAATATTTATTTTGCAGGCCTGTTCCGTAACCACATTGTTGTCGAACCATTGTAACGTAAGTGGCTGCAGTTTGCCTCTAGCTTCAAGCGAATTAGCAACTTCAGCTTCTAGTAAGGAGATTGACGAACCCTCGTCAAACATAGCTAATATCTCTCTTTTCCCATTTGGACCGTAAATGTTGACTGGCAATATTTTAAATAGCTGACCATGCGCGCTTGGTGCTACCCGACAATTCAGCAGTGGCTGAGAAGTGGCGTTCTCCCTGACCTGACTGGTCTTTATTACTGCTTCCTCATTGTGGAGTAACTGATGATGGTATCGGTGACAGCCATTTATATTGCACCTTTTTTTCGATCGACATTTCAATTTTGTATGTCCTTTACGAAGACATGAGAAACAAAGTTGTTGCGTCTTCACCGTCTCCCAACGTTCCTGCAAATTTATTCCTTTAAATGGATCGCATTGTGATAACATGTGGTTACCTCCGCAGTGATAACAAACGATTGATTCCTTTGGACGGTCGATGTGCAAAAGGCGACGTTGATTGTTAGGTGCGACTGGTTGTCTGCTACATTGCGAATTTGTCGTCGGCATTAGACAAATTATTCTGGCCAAGTCGCTTATCCACTTAGAAAAGTCTTCTACTGTCGGATAAGGTTCAATCGTCGTTGCGTGTTTCGCCCAATCAAATTGTCGGCTCTGCGGCAACTTGCCTACCATTTGCTCCAATAGCGTTACATTGGCAAGTTGTTGCTGGCATTTAGCGGACTTGAGGAACGCCACAACGTTCCGTACTCGTGACGAGAACGGTAAAATTTGCTCAGGTTTATTTTCAGCAATTGGCGGGAAATGTTGTAATTTGTTGATTTGAAATTTTACTAAGATGTCGGGCCGGCCGAACCTGAACTCTAATTCACTTATTATGTTCGGCACATCGTTCGGGTAAATCAACATGGCTGCTACTGACTCTTTTGCGGGGCCAATTAAACATTTTTGCAGTCTCATCAAATTTTGCCGATGGCTGTATTTGAAGGACTCCGTAGTATCTTTAAAATTAGCGTAAAACAGAGGCCACTCCTCGACATTTCCGCTAAACGTAGGCAGATCGTACAACTTCATTTGCGAATCTGTCGCTACTACGACGGCTTGACTTTGCTCACCTTCCATTGCTTGTATATTCTGCTCCGGAACATTCTGTAGTTGCACGCCCTCACGAAGCCTTATGATGTCCCTCTGACTTTCCGCTGTGCTGTGTCTCAGCTGGTCTATGGAGGCCCTTAGTGCATTTAAGGTTGATATAATAGCATTTGCATTTGCACTGTCTTCTGTCACTGCGTTCGGTTGGTTTTCCATGTCTTCGGAAAAGGACTCCGGCTCACTTTCTTGGCTGCTACTAGTACCCACCTTGCGAGATCTCAGCAAATATCTCCCGCTATGTGACATACACGTGCCCTTGTTCGTAGCTGTGTAGTCCTTTTCTTCCTTCCACGTACCACAGACAGCGCGCACGATTATAAAAATTGTTGTTGAGTATAAGAACGACTGCTTTATTCTCGCTATTACAAATAATAAACGCTTTTAAACTTTATACTACTATGTACGTAGACTATGTAATTTTATTGTAAGAAAAATGTGTATAATGTAAAATATATCAAAATGTAGCTAGTCAAGAATATCGATGACGCAGGTTTTATAATCGTGTTTTCTTCACGTGCGCGCTGCTTTCCAAATCAAAATTAAAATGCCCTTCGTCAAATACCAATGGCCGATGATCATGGTGTTATTCGTCTCCTTTTTGTTAACTTCTCCTGTCAGTGTTGCCACTTATAGAGAAATCATATAGGGTGACTAACAAAGCCTATCAGAAGCAATTTACTTGCTTAGACAAATTTCTTTACAGAAACTACATTCTTGATGTAGAGTCTAAATTAAAATCAAATCCGAAGACCTTTTGGCAGTTTATAAAGTCTAAGGATTCAAGTGCCAATATACCTTCATCAGTTTTCTTTCAAGGTAAATTTGCACGTTGCCCAGCTGACGTTTCCAATCTGTTTGCTACATTTTTCAGTTTGAACTTCACCAGTGATGTGGGCGCTTCGGCACTTGATTATGATCTCATGGTGAATTCCTTTTTTAGTTTTGGAACCTTAAATTTGTCCCTCGAAGACGTTGCTAATGGTATCTCCAAATTGAAACCGTCTTTTAAGGCCGATGTTGATGGTTTGTCAGGCATTTTGCTAAGGAATTGCCCAGCTTTAGTGCTCCCGTTGCAACTCATTTTTAATAAGTTATTAGCTTCAGGGGTTTTTATCGACGATTGGAAATTGACCTCTATTACTCCGCTTTTCAAAATCGGGAATAAAAGTGATGTGTGCAATTATTGGCCAATATCAAAGTTATCTTCAGTATCAAAAGTCTTTGGGAGTATTATTGTAGAAAAAATGTATTTTGTATCTAAGAGCTTAATTTCGCCAAATCAACATGGCTTGGTCTCCAATCGGTCGACTGCTTCTAATCTAGCGGTCTTTAGTGAGTACTGTATTAATTCCTTCTTGGATGGTTTCCAAGTTGATTGTGTCTATACAGATTTCTCCAAGGCTTTTGATAAAGTTTCTCATTTGATTTTAGTTAGCAAGTTATCTTGCATGGGCTTTCATTCTAATTTTTTGTCACTTTTGCTAAAATTCACAATATTGTGCCTACGTGTTATAGTATTGCTTCATCAGTATTAGAATCTCTCAATCAATCACATTCGGATGTATGAGACGACATCCGGCTGTATGAGACCACATTCGACTGAAAGATTTTATGACGGCGCCAATTTTTGCAAATGATAGCGGCTACATTATATAAGCAATTAAATAGAAAAAATTCAATAATTGCATGTCTCTTCATATTTACGTACATACATACATACATGCATAATCTACATTGAATTTTACTGAAATTAATAAGTAAATATAAAATAAATGCATACACTTATAATAAAGTCAATGCACATTTGTATGAAAATATGTTCATATGTAGGCGCAAATGTAAATGGAAAGAAAACATATTTAGAAAAAAATTTCACAATGTTTTTATATACAGAATTTCTTAAGACTCTCATTAAAATGTTAGAAATTTTCAATTTCTCATTAAAACATTAGAAATTTTGGATGGAAAACTTTGATATTTGAAAAATGTTTGCACTCTGTACAAGTTTTGAAACTTTAATTGATATGGTTCTAGTTAAAGAATACGATATTATTTAATAAAGAATTAACGGAAAGGATATGTGTTAAAAAACATTGTAAGTATTGCATACAACTGTAAACTGCTTTTGACGCTGAGGTGCATACATATATATATACGTATTTATATACGTACATATGTCTATTTATGTGTGGGTATAATGTTTGGTAGTAAAACCCTTTTATAAATATTCGCTAGCTTCACATCCGTAAATATGCTTTTATGTACATGTATGTATATGCAGCCTACTTACTGAGCGCCAGGCCATTTGCTCAACTTGGTGATTATCCCTTTTGTATTTATGTACACACATGTGGCAGGGGTGCCACAGGCCCAGCGTACGAAGGAGGTTGGGTTTAGTCCGTAGGTGCCAGGAGGCAAATCGGGCATGCGGGCAGTACGGACTGCTCGTATCTATGAAGATTCCTCCTCCCTGGTCGTAACCGAAAAAAAAAAAAAAAATACATGTGTATTGTGCGTATGCATAGTGTGCGTCTGCGCTTGTGAACACATATGTATGTATGTATGTAGGTAAATTAATACCTACATACATATGTACATTGAATTGTGGAAAAGTAGTACTATCAAAAAAACAACTCAGAAAATATTTAAATATTCAAATTATCTTTGAGGATTATTTGGATAATTTAATGAAGTCAAATGTCCACTAATATTTTATTCACATCAATATTATTTAAGCCTTAAATAATAATAGTATTGTATAAATAACATGAGTTAAAAGAATTTTCTAGTCCGCTTTAATAACAGCGAAAACAACGCATATGCTAAGCGTTGTTACGTACACACATAATAACAGCCATCGCTAGCTGCGCCTTGCATATGTATGTATGTGCCTTTGGTGGCGTATCCCTGCGCAACGTCCGCCACATTCGTCACATTCGTGCAAAATCCGGACAGGCCGTGAATGCATGAATGATCGATGACTATAAATGAGCGTAGCGAAGAGAAAAAATTGTACATCCCTTAAATCATAAGCAGAGAGTACCCATATTGGTCTCTTTTTTCTCTGTAAGTACACATATTTATGATCGCATGAGTGCCTGAGTTGAGTGAGTATCGCATTCACATTCGTGTAATCCGGCTAACAGAAGAAATAAATGTGCTCATGCAGCCCTCTATTGTACATTCAATTGTATATGTATAACTCAAATTGGTATAACATAACTACTCAAAAGTACACGCTCATAAATAGTTACAGTTAAATATATAAATCACCTCATGTACTACAATAAAAAGGGCTGTCAGAGTAATGTTCTGGGCTCTTCTGCGACTTGAAGTAATCGGGCAACAACCATACAAAATATTTTTAAAGCGAAGCGTAACGCAGTATACAAGTAAATGTAAAATAAACTGTGAATAAAGCAAAGCTAAAAAATTTGTATTTGGTAATTTTTAAATTGCCACAACGTCAACAAATTTTTTAAAATATTTTTTCCCATATTCAATCGTTAAATAAATATGCCGAGCCAGTACAATTGTAATAATTGCGGACAGAAAGACACCGAAAGAATGGTGCAGTGCGATTCGTGTGATCGGTGGTTCCACTACGAATGTGTCGGGGTAAATAGCAACGTAGCTAATATAAGCTGGAATTGTAGCTCTTGCGGATCCGCGCAGCCAGCATATACTGAACGAAGCACCTCCGCTCCCCCTACAGCAAGTGTGGAAATGTCCGCCGATGCCTCAGAACAGCCACAAGCGTCATCATCTCCTACTATTGGTGTAGACGACATCTATCCCGCGACAACCCAAAATAAAGGTAGTCAACAACCTATATATAAGGACACGACGGTAAGCAATCCGGTAACGATGACACCGATAGTGACTTCAGTGCCCATCACATCCACCGCGGTCCACGAGAGCTCCGCAACATTGCATTCAGGGATAAAGTTTCCCCCTGCTAAGCAAATGGCTGCGCCAGCAACAATGTTTACAGGCTTAGATCAGCAAGCTCCGCAACATTCTATATGTACCTCTAGCATTGACAGCTAATACCATCTCTCCAAAAAGTAATGAGAGTCTCGCTCAACTGCATATACTACAGCTGCAACTGTTGGAAGAAGAAAGAAAAATAGAGCAGAAATATTTGAAAAAGAAATACGAAATACTGAGTCAAGGTGGCTCGGTCACTGGAATTAACCGTTCGACAGTAACTTCAACTTCATCATAGCTTGCAGCTAGACAAGCGATTCCAAAAGACCTGCCTGTTTTCAGTGGGAACCCAGACGACTGGCCGCTGTTCTTAAGTAATTACGAAAACAGTACAGAAGTCGCAGGGTACACCGACGCAGAAAATATCATGCGATTGCAAAAGTGCCTCAAAGGTAAGGCTTTTGAGATGGTACGATGCAAATTACTTTTACCTGACTTAAAATGTGTTTTGGGCGGCCAGAACATATATTAGAATCATTAGTGGAGAAAGCCAGGGGATTTCCACCGCTAAAGGAGAAATTAGAGTGTCTCATTGACTTCGCGTTGTGTGTGCAAAATATCTGTTCCACTATGGAAGCTTGCCATATGGAAGCGCATTTAAATAACCCGATGTTGGTGAAAGAGTTTGTCGACAAGCTTCCAAATCAACATAAATTAAATTGGGCAATGTTGCAGCGCGACGAGCGAGTACCAATTATTAAAGCGTTTAGTGATTGGATTTTCCAAATAGCGGAAGCTGCGAGCAAGGTGGTCACTCCGCGCGTATCATCGAAAAAAGGCGCGGTAATTAACGCGCATACACAATCATTTGATAACGAAAATCATAAAAAGGTAGGGTGTGTTGCATGTGGGCACAACGATCACAAAATACAAATGTGCGTAGAATTTAGCAAGCTCAGTTTGGAGCGCAAGTGGGATGTTGTGAAGGCAAACAAGTTGTGTCGTCAATGCCTTAACATTCATCGCCGAAAGTGTTTCTCTGGTAAAGAATGCGGCACCGATGGCTGCAAATCGAAACACCACAGGCTCCTTCACAAAAGTTCATCACCACCGGTTAACGCATTTCCAGCTGTCCAACCGAATCAAAATACGGCATTAGCCATAGTTAACAATCAACTGGTAAATACGCACATAGATGTTGACGAAGAGACACCCTGTTTCCGCATAATAGCAGTACGCATATATTCAAAAGGTGCGTCAATAAATACATTCGCCTTTTTAGATGAGGGCTCATCCGTCACATTGATGGAAAAACATATATACGATTCGCTGGGCTTAGAAGGCGAGCATGAATCCTTGTGTCTTCGCTGGACTGGCGAGAATACTCGCATCGAAAGCGACTCAGTGAGAACGTCGATACAGATTTCGACCACTCGTGATGGTGTGAAGTATCATGTAAATGAAGTGCACACTGTTTCGCGATTGGGCTTGCCTAGTCAGTCTCTTAATATGGAGAAAATTACGCATAAACACCCATACTTGCGCGGATTGCCAATCGAGTCGTATGAAAACGCTGAACCAACTATCCTAATAGGAGCCAATTGCTGGAAGCTAGCTGCGCCAATCAAGACTCGTGAAGGGCACTGGCTCGAGCCAATTGCCATCAAGTGCCGCTTGGGTTGGACTTTGCAAGGAGGTAATGCTAACCACTTTGAATCGCACCAGCTAAATATTCATGTATGTAACTGCGAAAAGAAATACGAAAACCTTCACGAAGAAATTAAAGAGTATTTTAACCTTGAGGCGCCACAAGCAAGTAAGTTGATGTCCTCTGATGACCAGAAGGCGATGCAGATTTTAAATTCCAAGTGTCATCAAATTAACGGACGGTATGAAGTTGGTTTATTGTGGAAGCAAGAAGGCGCAAAGTTACCTGCTAGTTACGACAACGCTCTTAAACGATTCACCTGCATGCAGAGAAAGTTAGCTAAAGACGCGAATTTACAACGTAATATGCAAGAACAGATAAACAACCTCATCAACAAAGGCTACGCAAGAAAGTTAACTACAGCTGAAATTAATGGTTCACCGGATCACGAGTGGTACCTTCCGATATTCATCGCGCTAAATCCCAATAAACCCGGAAAAGTACGGCTAGTGTGGGATGCGGCTGCCAAGTCAAATGGAGTCGCTCTCAATGATTTTCTTTTAAGTGGCCCAGATCTACTAAATTCTCTCGTCGACGTGTTAATGGCATTTAGAACCGGACAGGTAGCTATTTGTGGAGACATCGCGGAAATGTTCCACCAGATAAACGTAATTAAAGGAGATATGCACGCTCAGCGGTTTTTGTGGCACGACAACTGCAAAGAGCTACACAACCCGAACATCTACGTCATGCCAGCGCTTACGTTCGGCATCAGCTGTGCACCATGTATTGCACACTTTGTTCGCGACTGAAATGCTGAAAAGTACAAACACAAATTTCCGAGAGCAGTAGAAGCAATCCAAAAGTTCCACTACGTCGACGACTTCATCGACAGCATCGATACTGAAGACGATGCGTTGAAACTCGCTGTACAAGTCAAGAGCATTCACGCCAAAGCCGGCTTTAACATTCGTAACTGGGCATCTAACTCATCAACTGTTCTCAAGGAACTTCAAGGATATCCTGGCGAAAATCAATCTCCCAAGGACATGGCGCATACTGAAAAGATATTAGGTTTGTTTTGGGATCCAAATAATGACATCTTTAAGTTTATTTGCAGATTCTCCAAAATGAGGCGAGACATCTTGCAATGTAGTTTGATACCGACGAAAAGGGAGACGCTACAGGTGTTGATGTCCATATTTGACCCTCTAGGGTTTTTGGCCCACTATACAATAGGGTTGAAAATCCTACTTCAGGAGGTATGGCGCTCGTGTATCAGCTGGGACGACCCGCTCCCAAATCCGCTTTACGATCAGTGGTGTAAGTGGAAGACGTTGCTGCCAGCAATAACCTCTACTACGATTCCACGATGTTATTCCCCACTACTCCGAGATTCGGAATGTAACCAACTACACACGTTCGTGGATGCTGGCGAATACGCCTATGCTGCCATTTTCTACTTACGAGTGATGTTCAACAATAAAGTCGATACCATCGTTGTGGCCGCTAAATCGAAAGTGGCCCCTCTAAAACCCGTGTCGATACCGAGGCTTGAGCTGCAGGCTGCGGTCATCGGCGTGAGATTGGCAAACACCGTAATAAGTGCGCTGCGATTCCCAATTCATGAACGGTTCTGGTGGTCGGATTCAAAAACCGTGCTGAAGTGGCTTCGCATGGACCCTAGGAACTTTAAGCAGTACGTTATGCACCGCGTAGGTGAAGTGCTGGAAGCGACCAACCCCACTGATTGGCACTGGGTACCCTCCAAATTAAATCCCGCTGACTTGGCAACGAAATTTAGTAGACAACAAAGCTCCGAAGTCTGGTTGAACGGGCCGAAATTCTCATCATTCGACCAAACAGAGTGGCCAAAATGTGATGACCTCGGACCAGTAGAGCACACCGAGCTGCGACATTGTAACCTACATATAAACAAGGGCGAGCTTATATAACCTCTACTCAATGCTGAGAAATTTTCAACCTGGCGTCGACTATATCTGACGATGACGATGGTACCTCTTTTTGTAGAAAAGCTAAAACCGGTCAACAAAAACAGCGAAATAGCATCCGGTGTTTCAAATGATATGATTGATAAAGCCAAAAGCATTATAATTAAAGAAGCACAGCAGAGTGAATTTAAGCCAGAAATCCTTACTCTCAGATCCGGTAAGAACATTGAAAATGACAGTAAATTATTGTCTTTAAATGTCTATGTAAGCGACGAAGGGATATTCAAAGCACGGGGAAGAGCCGAAAGTTTGCGATCTGGCGACTCCATAATTTTGCCAAGAAGTCATCCAATCACCTTTCTAATAGTTCGGCACTATCATGAACGGAATCACCACCAATTTCATGAAGCAGCCTTAAATTCCATTCGTGAACACTACTATATTTCTCGCCTCCGTGTACTTTATCGTAAAGTACGACGATTATGCCAACGCTGCAAGAACGAGCGCGAGTTAATGACGTCATCACAAGGCACAACGTTTCCACAACCAAAACATGCATTATCAAGAAATGCATTATCAACACGTAAACAACAGATAAACATGCATTACCGAGAAATGCATTATCAACACGTAAACAACAGATAAACATGCATTACCGAGAAATGCATGTAAACAACAAACAACTGACCTGCACATAAGCAACGGACAATCATTGGAACAATAGAAATGCACTATCACTACAAACAATAGATATCTACACTCGTAAACAACAAACAACTGACAATGGAATAATCCACTACGATAACTACCACCACATCTCAATAGTATAAATAGAACTAAGAATTCAAAATGTAAGACAGTTTTTAGAAGATCAATAAAGAGCACGCATTTCGGCGTAGCGATAAAAGATATTTTTTTAAACTCATATCGTGTGAACGATATTAACTGGGGCTCAACCGGTCTAAACTCTTGACTACAGCCAAATATCCTCGAAACTACAGGATAATAAAATAAAAAATTCCACGGCTTTGAAGAAAAGCACAAAACCAGTCTCTGAAAAAAGTGAGATATAATAAGTTTATCCAGTCGCGTAAAAAGGCAAACCTTGAAATAGCAGGCAGCCTAAACCGAAAAAAAAAGTGAAAAGTGAAATAAAAGATTCCTGATTTTAAAGAGAATCCTTCACCCTGGACTCACGCGATAAACGCCAACAAATTTTCAACTCTCTGCGCCCAATACCACAAGACGATACAATGGCTCAGGACATCGCAACTCTACGAGCACAGGTAGAACTCCTCACACAGGCTCTAAACAATACACAATTAAAAGTAAATACCCTGGAAGCACAACAAACCCAGACTTTCACTACGACAGATCAACATGTAGAATGTACACCAAACATCACGGATCAATCGCATATAAACTTGGAAATATTCAAAACGTTACCCAACTTCACAGGCGATAGGAATCAATATAGATCATGGAGGAAACGTGCTTGGATACACATGGAGAATATAAGGGAATACACTACAACACCCACATACTACACGGCACTCTCGATTGTACACTCAAAAATTCAAGGAGAGGCAGCAGATATTCTAATCAACCACGATACAAAGTTCAATTTTTATTCAATAATTAACCGCCTCGATTACACTTATGCGGACCAGAGACCTCTATATGTCTTACTGGAAGAAATGAAGAAAATAACGCAAGGTAAAAGGACATTAGCAGAATTCCATTGTGAAGTCAACAAGGCATTAAACCTCGCACTCACGAAAATCGAGATGGAGAACTCAACATCCCCTTCTGATATGCAACAATATGCGAATCAGGAAGCCGTCAGGACATTTATTCTCGGATTAAACAGCAAGTATACCAGCGGCACCCTCTATAGCCACAACCCAAGAGATTTAGAGACCGCCTACGCTATCGCAAGCACAATATATCACGATAACGTGAACTCACAATTCGATGTTCCGCAATACCATCACCTTAGACCGAACAATACACCGCAGCATCAACCTCCTCAGAACAGAAGATATCACGAGGACCCACGAAGATACAGACCAGACGTGCGAGTGCAATATACACAAAATGCACCCAGGCAACAGCAACAACCAATGGAAGTAGATCAATCACACCAATACATGAGATCTACAAACTTCAACAGAAACCATCCTGCACCCCCACAAAACAGCTATAACCGCCAAAACCAAGGGCTACCTCCAAATAACCCATTCAGAGGAGAACCACAGAAGAGAGAACGAAATCCTTCATCTCGCAACTTCAACACACAACAGAAGGTACAGCGGGTAAACCAAACACGCGACGAAGAACTGCAATCGCTTGCACCAGAACATAACGATGATGATGAATACGAGACCGGCAGTGCTTTTTTAGGCGTATGAACGATTTGCCGTGTCTGCAACGCCACTGCAGGGATACAGGCAAAACTATAAACATCCTCATCGACACTGGAGCAACAAATAACTATATAAGTACAAAATGCTATATCGGTAAGCCTATTCAAATTAAACCTGTAAAAGTAAAAACTCTTCATGGTCACTCAATAACCAAATCAAAAAAAATAATAACATTATTAGAACATAATCTCACATTTTTTGAAACAGATGCATTAGAAGAATTTGATATGCTTCTGGGCGAACAGGGGCTCAGAGCAATCAAAGCAGAGGTCAACCTTTTCGAGTACAAGCTCAGTTATAAATATAGGGCCAAGAAAGAAAGTGACTCTGTACAGAGAATAAATTATACAATTAATAATGAAAAATTCAGGGCGGAAATCGCCGAAATAATGCAAAAAAATGAAAGTACTAACGCCATACTACCATTTACTACCACGATACAAGCCACCATTAGGACGAATTCCGAAGATCCTATTTGGACAAAGCAATATCCGTACCCTATGTCGGATAATGAGTTTATTAACAAAGAAATTAACAAACTTTTAAAAAATGAAATAATTCAACCCAGCAAAAGTCCGTACAACTCTCCCATTTGGACAGTCGCTAAAAAAGGTACCGATGAACAAGGGAAACCTAAGCGCAGAATGGTCGTAGACTTTCAGAAGCTAAACGCTCAAACTATCACAGATAGATACCCCATACCTGATGTAGCTATGACCATACAGAATTTAGGTAATGCAAAGGTATTTACTACTTTAGATTTAGAGTCTGGCTTCCATCAGATCCTTATTAATGAATCTGACAGAGAAAAAACGGCCTTTAGTGTAAATGGAGCTAAGTACGAATGCCGTTCGGCCTGAAAAATGCCCCATCCATTTTTCAAAGATGCGTGGACGATATTCTTAGACCATATATCGGGAAGTTCGCTTACGTTTATATAGACGATGTTCTCATTTATTCTTCCTCTCCCGAAGAACACATCGAACATATCCGCATAATTATAAACGCACTTCACCAAGCCAACATGAAGATTTCGAATGAGAAATCACACTTCTTTCATGACTCTGTAGAATACTTAGGACACATAATAAAATATAACCGGATAACTGTTGACCCTATAAAAATACAAACTATTAAAGATTTTCCTATTCCCAAATCGCTGAGGGAACTCAGATCCTTTCTAGGTCTCGCCAGTTATTATCGAAAATTTATACAAAATTTTGCAGCCATCGTCAAGCCACTCACTACGTTCCTCAGAGGAGACAACGGTGGCATATCAAAAAATCAAAGTGCAAAAATAAAAATCTCCTTAGACGAACCTGCACTAGAAGCACTAAACAAAATAAAAGAAGAACTGCAAACCCAGGTTGAACTCTTCCAACCAAATTTTGATAAACCTTTTGAATTAACCACGGACGCTAGCAATTACGCTATAGGAGCTGTATTATCCCAAAATAAAAAACCCATATCATTTATTTCACGAACACTCAGCCAAACAGAACAGAACTACTCTACAAATGAGAAAGAGTTACTCGCAATTGTGTGGGCATTACAGAAACTCCGCAACTACTTATATGGTATAGCGGATTTGACTATTTACACTGACCATCAATCTTTAATCTTCTCCATATCGGAAAAAAACCCCAATACAAAATTAAAAAGATGGAAGAATTTCATCGAAGAATACGGCGCAAAACTTGTTTACAAACCTGGACACCAGAACGTTGTCGCTGATGCACTTTCTCGCCAGCAAATAAACAACACATCAAATTCGGATGACTCCCAACATTCGGCACAAAGCTCACCAACACAAAAACTCAAACGAGTAAAGCAACCATTAAACTGCTTTAAAAATCAAATTGTTATAAAACAATCAGATGCGAACCTAATCGAAATATCATCACAAAATATTTTTTCTAACAGTCGACATACACTTTTCTTTAACACCAAAGCTGAATTACTGGACAGACTAAAAAATATAATTAGACCAAAGGTAACTAACGCTCTTCAAATAGACGAGCAAATATTATTTTACGTCGAAAACGACATTATTGACACATTTCCGACCGTATCAATCGTATTAGCCCAAAAAATGGTAGACGACATCACCGAAACCGAACAACAAAAACAAATCATACAAGACACACACAGACGTGCTCACAGAAATTATAAAAATAACGCGCAGGAAATTTCACTCAGATATTACTGGCCGAACATCCGTGACGCTTGTAAAAAAGAAGTACAAGACTGCGAAATATGTCTTACCAACAAGTATGAACGCCGACCAAATAAACAACCAATAGGTTCAGCACCAATACCAAACAAGGTAGGCGAATGCATACACTTAGACTTATTTTATATGAGCAATAACATATACATTAGCTCAACCGACAAATATTCAAAATTTTGCCATTTGAGACAAATACCCTCAAAGAAAGATACATACAAATACGTTGACGAGATTCTCTCACAAATATACCCAAACGCAAAGTTTGTAATGACTGATAACGAGTCAACACTCACTAGCATATGTGCACAACAAATTTACAAACGACTACAAATAACACACACCAAAACTCCTGCCTTTCATTCTACAACAAACGGGCAAGTCGAACGTACGCATAGCACGATAATCGAACTCGCGAAAGTCTTGGCACACCAACACAGTTCAGCACCTGACGAACAGATATACGAAGCAGTCCGACAATACAATAAGACAATCCATTCAGTGACCAACGAGAAACCCGAGGACGTGTTCTTCAACAAAAAGGGGTATCCTGGCATCAAAGAGCGCCTTCAACAAAACCAAGACAGAGTCTTACGATACCACAACCACAATCGCAAACAGCTGAATTACAAACAAGGTGATGTTATATACTCCAAGACGCATAGACGGAACAAAAACGTAAAAACATACGCAAAACATATAGTTAAAGAAGACAACGGAAAAACGATAACAACAAATAAAGGACTCATTATACATAAGGACAACATCAGAGTGAAGGCATGTACGGAGTAGTATTTATCTTACTTTTCCCTATCGCATTTAGCGATAATATAATAGACTTAACCAATAGAAAATATGTACTAGTGGAAACAGATCCTGTTTACATTTATCAGAATACAGCTTTCCTGTATCACATATCTAATCTTTCAAAAATACTCGCGCCTTACGAAAGTGTAATGAAATCTACATATAATTTAGAAAACTACCCTGAGACTCAAATTTTAGTGAACAGAATTGAAACTTTAAAAAATCAACTCATACCAAATATCTACAGACCAAAGAGATCACTTAACTTCCTTGGTTCCATCCTTAAATTCATCACTGGCACACCAGACCACAATGACCTTATAGAAATTAAAACGTCACTTAATATGCTAATAGAAAATAACAATAAGCAAAAAACAATTAACTCACAGTTCGAAAGAATACTCGAAACTCTTGATCCCAAAACAATTAGCGAAAATATTGTTATATCAGAAGTCTATAATGAACTTCAATCAATAGCGAACACTATTAATTTTGCGAAAAATAATAATTTTTATTCTGGCACATTAAATTTAAAAGATGTGTATGAGTTAATAAACCATGAACAGTTGGATCTTCCAATAATCAATATATTAGAATATGCGGACATTCATATCTGTTACCTACAACATGCAATTATAACAATATACAAATACCCTATTCTTGAAACTAAATGTAACCTATTTAACGTATATCCTTTAGCACATAAGCATGGTAAAATTAATTTAGATCCTAAGATTGCAAAATGTAACGATTATCAAAGAGTATCAAAATGTAAAAATTATATTAGTACCTTTATTTGTAAATCAGAACCCTCTGATAATTGCACTTTAAAAATATTAAAAGACAATCCTGCGCAATGCGAAACAATCCATGAGAATAACGCCCCACTCCGAATCCTAGAGACTGGTCACATCTTGACGGATTATGAGCATACTTGGAACAACATGCATATATCAGGCCCAAAACTAATACATTTTAAAGAATCTACAAACATCGATGGCATCACTTATTATAACCATCAACAACAACTCAGAGAAGTTATACACAACCAACATAGCGAAAAACTTGAGGTACTCCGTATCCTTTCCTCAGACTCAAAATACAAATTCAACAACATTCAAGAACTCTCAACGTTTTTAATACCTGTCGAGGAGAACCCTGTACAGTTTACACTTTTCATCATAATTGCATTCCTTACCTTAGCAGTCACCACTTATGGTCTAGTACACCTCTGCCGATACTGCGAAAATAAAAGAACACTTGGCAGACAAAGGCGAATGGACGAACTTTACGAAATCGAACTCAACCGTCTTCAACAACAACACCTAGCAGCAGTGTAGCGAGGACGCTTCATTTTAAGAAGGAGGGGAGTTAATGACGTCATCACAAGGCACAACGTTTCCACAACCAAAACATGCATTATCAAGAAATGCATTATCAACACGTAAACAACAGATAAACATGCATTACCGAGAAATGCATTATCAACACGTAAACAACAGATAAACATGCATTACCGAGAAATGCATGTAAACAACAAACAACTGACCTGCACATAAGCAACGGACAATCATTGGAACAATAGAAATGCACTATCACTACAAACAATAGATATCTACACTCGTAAACAACAAACAACTGACAATGGAATAATCCACTACGATAACTACCACCACATCTCAATAGTACAAATAGAACTAAGAATTCAAAATGTAAGACAGTTTTTAGAAGATCAATAAAGAGCACGAATTTCGGCGTAGCGATAAAAGATATTTTTTTAAACTCATATCGTGTGAACGATATTAACTCGCGCTAAGCCGAATGCTCAGCAAATGGCCCCACTACCAGCGGTTCCCATGACAGTCGGGTCTACGATACCGGAACGACCCGGATTTATGTCCGGCCAAGGACTGTCGCCTCAGCATAATTTGTGCTGCTACAACAACAACAACTACCAGCGGCACGTTTGGCAAGCTTTGAGCGCCCCTTTACATACGTTGGTATAGATTTGTTTGGGCCGATAAACGTTTCAATTGGAAGACGCCGAGAAAAAAGGTGGGGTGTAATTTTTACCTGCTTGACTGTTCGTGCGGTGCACCTTGAAGTCGCATATAGTTTAGATGTCAGCTCATGCATTATGTGCATTCAAAATTGTGTAGCAAGGCGTGGTAAACCACGCGAAATCTATACAGACAACGGTACAAATTTCAAGGCAGCAGAAAAGGCTCTACGCGTAAACTCAGAAAACCATGGAAAACGAAGGACAAGTTTTGAAGACGTCGTTTGGCGATTCAACCCGCCAGGTGCCCCACATATGGGCGGAGCTTGGGAAAGACTTATCCGCTCCGTTAAATCTGTGCTGAATGCTATCTGCCCCTCGTTTAAATTTACAGACGAAACGCTTAAAAACACCTTTTGTGAAATTGAACTTATAATCAATTCTCGACCGCTTACGTTCGTATCCCTTGACAACGAAGATGACGATGCACTGACTCCGAACCACCTGCTCTTAGGATCCACCGACGGACACAAACCAGTTTTCAACGATAACTTTAATTTAAGACAACAGTGGCACAAAACGCAAGAGTTCGCTAACAAGTTCTGGCAGCGATGGCTGCGGGAATATACTCCAATCTTCCAACGTAGAGCAAAATGGTTCTGCAAACGTGCACCAATCGCAATTGAAGACGTTGTTGTTGTCGTCGACGAAACCTTGCAGCGAAATTATTGGCCAAAGGGCATTATTGTTGATGTCGTTAAGGCAAAGGATAATCAGGTTCGACGAGTGATGATAAAAACTCAAAGAGGTGTGTTGCAACGACCCGCGACAAAGGTGGCAGTTTTGGATGTCGCCGGCAATACTTAAGCAAACCTTATCAAGGGTAATTCGTTTGCTAGGGGGGGAATGTTACCGCTGTATATCTTAGTTTATACTACTTCCCATATAAGCATACTTGTACATGTATTTACATACATTCAATTGTATATGTATAACTCAAATTGGTATAACATAACTACTCAAAAGTACACGCTCATAAATAGTTACAGTTAAATATATAAATCACCTCATGTACTACTATAAAAAGGGCTGTCAGAGTAATGTTCTGGGCTCTTCTGCGACTTGAAGTAATCGGGCAACAACCATACAAAATATTTTTAAAGCGAAGCGTAACGCAGCATACAAGTAAATGTAAAATAAACTCTGAATAAAGCAAAGCTAAAAAATTTGTATTTGGTCATTTTTAAATTGCCACAACGGCAATAGGCAGCGCTACTCACTTTTCACCCACTCTACTTTCACCCACATTGACATCTCTCTCTGTTCTTCTTCCCTTTTCCCCCTCATTTCATGGCAAATCCTCGATGATCTGAGTAACTCCGACCACTTTCCCATAATCTTAAAAACATCGTTTAACTCAAATAATTTGCCGACAGTTAAACCACTGCCAAAATTTTTTTAGATCAGGCCGATTGGCCTAACTTTGCAAATGGGGTGGACATTGAAATGGAGACACGAATTCCTGCGATCTCTCCTAACCAAGAGGTCTCCAACCTCGCTAAAGCTATTAGAGTAGCAGCAAACCACTTTATCCCACAATCATCCTCTGTTGGAAGACGCAACGTGGCCTGGTGGGACAGAGATCTTGCGCAACTCAGAGCGGAAAAAATGAAAGCCTGGCACCAGTTCAAAGTCCATCCTACATCACAAAACTTAATTACCTTTAAAAAGACTAACGCCAAATTTCGAAGAGAAATGAAAACCAAACAAAATCTAAGCTTTGCAAAGTTCACCGAATCCATAAACCCGAACTCCTCAATTTCCATGATATGGGGTAAAATTAACAGACTAAGCAACCGTACCGCGTGTAAACCCATCATTGCCATAAAAGTTAATAACTCTACATCATCTGATCCACACCAAATCGTTAACTTGTTTGCCGCGGATTGTTCAAGTTACTCTTCCGACTCTAACTTCCCAAACAGTTTTAGGTACTCAAAATATCGTGCCAAGGAGTTGTCAGTATTGCCCTCATCTACTCACCCAAAAGCCAGACTTATCGATACGCCCATAACCAATACTGAATTAGCCTTTTGCCTTGGAAAAGCCAAAGGCAATACTCCTGGCTTCAACTGCATTTCCTATAAGATGCTGAAGAGTATCTCTACTTTTGCCACGTCCCGCCTGTTAAACCTCTACAACTCCATTCTAGACTCAGGTGTAATCCCTCAAAATTGGAAAGTCGCCACGGTAATCCCCATACCTAAAACAAATAAAAACCCACTAAGCACGACCGGGAATAGTCCTATATCCCTATTGCCACGTCTCTCAAAAGTCCTGGAGCGCATAATAGCCAACCGCATAGCCTGGTTTTCAGAAACCCTTCAACTCATCGACCACCGCCAAGTAGCTTTCAAACCTAACAAAGGTTCCACAGATGCGTTGCTTCACATAGACCACTATGTGTGTAATGCCTTGTCAAAACGGCAACACGCTTCCATCCTGGCGGTGGATTTCGAAAAGGCATTTGACCGAATTGGCCCACATGTTGTCTTGAATTGTCTGCACTCCTGGGGTGTGGGACCAAACATTTTTCGATTCGTCAAAGCTTTCTTGGCAAACAGACGATTCAGAGTCAGAATCGGCAGCTCTTTCTCCCGCGTCTACTCGCTAGATAATGGGGTGCCTCAAGGATCTCCCCTGTCCGTCATTCTTTTTTCAATAACATTAAACGAGATAAGCGGTATTATTAATAGAGACAATTTTCTTGACCACTGTCTGTATGGAGACGACCTCTATATTCTTTGCCAGAAAAGCAAGGCGGTCGAAACAAAATCCTCATTTGAAAATATTTTGCAAAAATTCTCAGAGTTCTCTGGAGTAAAAATATCTCTTTCAAAAACAAGGAACTTCCATGTGTGCAGAAAACGAAGGTGTGATTTTTATAACCACATAGTAACTTTCAATAACTTTGAAATTGAAAATGCCAAAAAACTAAAAATACTAGGTATTACTTTTTCCCAAAACTACCGCTGGAAAGAACATTTCTTAGATTTAAACAAAGCATTAGCTGCCAGAGTAAATCTCATAACATACCTTGGAAGTAAAAAATGTTCACATGAAAACTCTTATCTACATAACTAGGGCTCTAATATTAAGTAAAAGAGACTACGGGCTTTATCTCTACGGCAAATCCCCGAAATCGAAATTAAGCACCTTCAGTCCTGTTTATTACCAAGCTGCAATAGCAAGCGTCTACGTATGTTGATGCTGAAAAAATTGGGCACCGCGGGAATAGCATATCTCACCAAGGTCCTCAATCTGTCTTTAAGCACCCTGGTCATTCCGGATATCTGGAGGACCAGTAGGGTGATACCACTGCTGAAACCAGGGAAACCGGCCGGCCAAGGCGAGTCCTATCGGCCGATCTCCCTGCTTTCTCCAGTGGTTAAGACACTTGAGGCCCTGCTGCTCCCCCCTCATTTCAATCACCACCTCAGCCCGGCGAAGCATCAACACGGCTTCCGGAAAGAGCATAGCACTACAACAGCACTTAACGCTATAAACACTCAGAATAATCGTGGTCTCAACGGCAACCGCCCCTGTGAGAGAACCGTCCTCGTGGCTTTGGACTTGTCGAAGGCCTTCGACACAGTCAGCCACTCCATCCTGCTGAAGGACATGGAGTCCTCACCTCTCCCAGCGGCGTTGAGGCGATGGACCGCGAACTACCTGTGTGGTCGTCAAGCGTCGGTGTGCTACCGTGACTCAGTGTCAAAAGCGAGAAGAATTAAGCATGGGGTACCACACGGTGGCGTCTTATCCCCCCTATTTTTCAACTTCTACAACTCGCGACTCCCTTCCCCGCCAGAGGGAGTCACACTGGTCTCGTATACCGACGACTGCACGATAATGGCTACCGACAATGGAATTGATGCCTTGTGCTCTAAAGTGAACAGCTACCTCCCAGAGCTTGCTCATTACTTTACGGGACGGAATTTGACGCTGTCTCCTGCTAAGTCCACGGCGACCCTTTTTACTTCTTGGACGACTTGAGACCTGTCAGAACGTCGCACTCAGGACAGCGACGGGGGCACCCCAATAGACCTGCTCGCGCTGGAGCCGGCACCCAGGCACATCAGGGGACATCTCTCATAACTGAGGGACGATGTCCAGACATACGTACGCCTACCGCTGGACCCAAGGACGTACCGACAGGCTCTGGACAACATTCACATGGAGTCGGTATCCAAGTATATCGACACCCGCCCTGTGAGTGCAGTCCTGGGAGTCCAACCACCACCCATAGCAGCTGAGGAGCTCCAGCTGCCTCGTGAGACCCGCGTCACTCTGGCTCTACTCCGATCTGGATATTGTAGCAGGTTAAACTCCTACCTATCCAGGATCAACCTCAAACTCCCAACACTTGCCCAGCATGTGACGAGTCTCCGCACGACACCAATCACATATTCACATGCTCGGCCAAACCTACTCAACTAACACCCCTCTCCCTATGGTCGGACCCTGTTGAAACGGCTCGTTTCCTGGACCTTTCGTTAGTTGAGCTTGACGATAATGATTGAGGGAGCCCGCCAGCCCAGTAGGGTGTAGCTTGCCGCTACAACACACCCACCACAACTACACCCACCATCACTATAGCAACATCAATAGGGAACTGACTACACCAACTTACCCAACATCTATTTTTAAAGGACACATATTAACGTTTTCGCGACTTCGCCTTGGCCATACTCGAAGCAACCACCAACACCTAGCGCCACCCTACCCGAATTTCCAAAATAATTTAACGCTGGAACACATATTTTTCGGATGCTCCGCTCTCTCATTAACCAGGAATCGATTTCTCAAAAACAACTGGATAGAAATGCTCAGAAACCTCACAAGGGACAACATAATCTCAGTCAACGACTTCATCAAAGCCATTAAAGCCCCAATATAAGAATTTTTCAATACATCATTAAGTAGAGCTGATAGCCCTGGCAGCTAATGCTCATTAGTCTATATTAACTTATTAATTAATTATAATAATAATATGATTCCCTCTCTACCACCCTCAAATTTTCACTCGAAAATTTCACATTGGCGCGCATTACACATAAACAATTTTATCAATGGTTTGTTGGAGACATAAAACAGTAAATTATAGTCCGACTTTAGTAAACAGCAAATTGAAAACTATACAACAAACGATGTTCGCGTATTACCCTTCTATGATTCCATTGTTATTCAATATTTATTTTAAGTAATGGCTTTTGTTGATATTCCTTGTATTGAGGTATAGCAGTTTGGAAAGAATGTTTGATTCCATGCCTAATCCTTTACAAGTATCAAATGAGATAACATATTTGTAACAAATGTATCGCGCATACCTTTACACAACAAATATTTCAAATTTCCATAAGCATGAAAGTAGCACTCGTTCAATTAGCTGGGATTAATTTATTTCAGTTCCAGTCAATCGCATTTATTACACGTATTTCAAACGATAAACAATATAGTTCCAGAAATTAACTTCAATCAGGCATCCACTCCCTTACATATATTAAAATATTACTATTAAATATAAAAAATGGAAGAAAAATCACGTCCTATAAGTATATGAAAAAAAACTATTGAGTAAAGATATTCAAGGCTGCATGAAAAATGGAGATGTGAAATCGACAACACACTTTAAAAAAAATCGATGCAAAAATAATAGTGCGTTGGCACCTAGCTTAAACATTAAGTTATCTTATAAAACAGATAATAATAAGCAAAGATAATATGATACGAAACTTCTCTCTTTCGCTTGCTGCGAGAGCCCATGATCTCACATTTTGGGCTGGCAACAAAGCCGAATCATGGGCTACTGAACAGCTGGCACGCAAAAAGGTGGGCTACCAGAGGCAAATGCGTGAAAATAGCTATAATTTTTATTTGCATAAAAAAAGCGAGTAAATGTTATTTTTTTATAGAATGTGCTTTGAAATCTCTAAATTAAGAGTTAAATTTAATATATAAGTTTTGGCAAACTATGAAGGTTTTGATTTACATACAAATATTGTATTTTATTTTAAAAATATATTCCAAAACTTTTATTTAAAAGCGAACTGGGTATATATTCCATTTTAAAATACGTGAATAAACATGGGTGTTTATAAGAAAACACGCTATATCTTACATTTATGTTTAATGCATATGTATATAAAAGCAGTTTATGCAAAATATGAATTTCTGCGATATTTTAATTGTTTTCATTGTTTTGATTTTATATATATTATCTTCTGGCATTAAGTTAAATAACATCTCTTATTTACTCTTATTTTTGTTGCATTTTCATTCATTCTGTTAGCACACCTCAATTGTGGCGAAGAAACTGCAAAATCTCCAAAAAATGAAATAAAAATCCCCAGATAATATTTCTACAGAGTGGCTCTTTTGGAAAATGTTATAAAAAATGCGCCTTTTGACAGCGCTCTCTCGAAACAAAGAGTTTCGTATCATATTATCTTTGATAATAAGCAAACAAGTTAGCTCTGCCTAATGTAAGTAAACTAATTAATTTTGTTCCAGGAAGAGGGCAAATTACCACTTTCTGCACCCATGTTCTCATCGGTGTCATGCTCCTACTCGCTCTTATTTATGGCATTTACCAATATCTTTTTCCACTTATCTTTTTCCACTCTCGCTCTAACATTGTTGTTTAGAGAGTCTTTTAGATGTTTGTTAGCAGTTACAGTTTGTTAGGCTACCGATTTTCTAATATATTTAAATTAGCTGATCACTTTATATGTTACCCATATGGTAAAGTGTACGTAGTCACTTATTCGTAACATTAGCATTTGCCTTTGGTTACCATTAAGCGTGAAAAATGCCGAAATATTTTGTTTGCGGAGCGGAACGGAACTTGCACCTTCTTTGTATTTGTATACGTTCTTTGTTACCACTACTTTAATTATGTCACAAAAACTTATTTTTTATTTTTAAACAAAACACTCGGAATAAAAACAAAACGCAATTCAAAAAAACAACTGACGTGGAAACTGTCAAAGCGTTAAATGTAGCAGATCTGCTATGCTTCGCGCTCTGCTGTTAAAGCACAGTCTATAAAGTACAAGAATGATAAATAAAAAGATTGCGACATTTACACGTCATAGCGTACGGAATAGGAGTATGAAGCGAAATGAAAATACCAACATGGCGGCGAAATCGTAAACAAACGCGCTTACTCCAGTGCGCAATTGTGGAGCATTTATACAAGGTTTGTGTTTTATGCATGCCAACAATCAAAAAAGCAGTTTTTGATCAAAAACAGCGGTAATTTAGCGAATATTAAGCAATTGTTGCATATGTGAAATTGTGGTATTCCGTTGTTGTTGACTCAGCTTTTGTTGTATTTGTACAATTCTTAAACCGTGAATAAGAAACATTAAATTATAAATTCCCTTTGTTTAAATATTTTAATATCAAAATATAGTGAAAATGCAAAGGTTTCATGTTGTTGTTGCTACAATTTGCCACTGTACACTTCGTTTATTAAAACTCTTAACTAATTTTTTCATTATTTTGCACGTGAATGTGAATATTATGTTTCTTTTCCCTTTTGACTCGATATTCTGATATGCTTTGAAGTCACACAGCTGTCAATGCGAAACAAAAAAGATAACGGGGCGAAAGTGTCGCAATCTTCTAATTTATCATTCTTGGGATATAATCGAAGGCCGTTCTCCTCATGCTTTGAACACTTTGAAGACAGCAAGCGACAAGCAGCATCTGTCAAATATTAAAATACACACGTTTATTATGGGCACTGTTATTTAGACAACAGCACGACTTCACTTAAATTAAAACCAGTTCCAATTTTGCCGACGACAATGAGCAGCTGTAGTGCTGCCACTAAAATTTAAAATGTATATTTATTCAAGGCTTCTACAAGTCTTACTTTATTTTACCAAACAAGACATAAAATATCTCTGATATTTAATATGTAATAACAATCGATCATTTGAAACAAATGAATCGACCTATTTACTTATTTTTTGCACAAAAAATTTCACCTTAAACAAAATATTTTAATTTTATAGAAGTGAAATATTTTAATGTGGCTACATCAAATGAGCTGTTGGATATGTCGCTGACGTCTTCTAAATTTTCAAGAAGCTGGCTTTAAGACGACATTTGCAGACAAGAAAATTCCGCTGTCATTACGTCGTAAAGTGCAGTCGTTTAAGGGCCGATTTTACATTCCAATATTAAGGCCCGTTTACTCAATGTCTGATTAAGCGCTTAATCAGAACATAATCAGAGGTTGACTAAAAAAGGGTTTACTCAATGTCCGGTTAGCGCCAATCCGTCAGTAAACATCCGGGCATTAAAAATAATAATAATAATTTGGCGCTTACACTAGCATAGCTTAGTGTTCGGTCTAGCTTCTCCTACCATTCGTGGTGTACGTCTTTATAATACTTTATTATACCACAACTGGAGACAAGGATAATATGTTACGAAACTCTTTGCCTCGAGAGAGCGCTGTAAATATGCGCATTTTTTATAACATTTTCCAAAAGAGTCACTCTGTAGAAATGATAACTGGGAGTTTTTATTGCATTTTTTTTTGGAGATTTTGCAGTTTCTTCGCCACCGTTGAGGTTTGCTAACAAAATAAATGAAAATGCAATAAAAATAAGAATAAATAAGAGATATTATTTACCTTTATGCCAAAATATCATTTATAAATATGAAATCAACATGAAAACAAATAAAATACCGCAGAAATTCATATATTGCAAAAACTTGTATACATGCATTAAACAAATAATTTAAGATATAGCGCGTTTTCGTATAAATATACATGTATGTATATGAATGTGTATTAAAATGCAATTTGTAAGCAGTTTGCTTTAAAAAAATAGTTTTAGGGATATATTTTTAGTATAATATACAGTTTTTTGTTGCCAGAACTGTGGCGAGGGAGGATACCATGAGATATGCTATTGAATCTTTTGACAGTTTCAAATCGCCCGGTCCTGATGGCATCTCACCTATTGTACTTAAAGAAGGTGTCGAGTTCGTGTTGGCGACCTCGCACTTGCTTATATACCACAATCTTGTAGGCTGGTAAATGTCGCCTTTATACCAAAGGTTGGCAAGGACGACTACGCTATCCGCAGAAGCTACAGACCTATTAGCATGACATCATTCATGCTAAAATGTCTAAAAAAATTAGTAGAGCTACGCATTCGTAGGGAGGCGCTGTCATCACATCGTCTGTCTTTGCATCAACATGCCTATCAGGCGGGAAAATCCTGTGAGACGGCTTTGCAAAATCTGGTTGCCAGAGTTGGCGAGGTGGTCGATAGGAAACAGTTCGCCCTGGGCATCTTTGTAGACATTGAGGGTGCTTTTGACAATGCCACCTTCGATGGCATGTGCACTGCTGCTCTACGGCATGGGGTAGATCCTTCGCTGGTAAATTGGATTCGTTCAATGCTGGCGCAGCGGATTATCAAGATTCAGGCAGAAGGGAATCAATACCTAAAATGCGGAGTAAATAAGTGTTGTCCTCTGGGCGGTGTGCTTTCCCCTTTACTCTGGTGCTTGGTAATTGACTCTCTTCTTGTCACTCTTGATGACTGGAATATCTACGCTCAGGCCTATGCGGATGATGTGGCCCGACAGGCCCATCTCTGTCGGCTGTTTGCAGGAAAGCGCAGACAATACTAAATAAGATTGACACCTGGTGTGACGATAATGGACTATCCGCAAACCCAACCAAAACTAGTGCTGTTCTCTTCACTAGGCGGAGAAGGTTGGATGGCCTCGTTCCTCTCACACTTAAGGGAGTCACAATTCAGACTTCTCCCGAAGTGAAGTATCTAGGAGTAATTCTGGATGCAAAGCTGTCATGGAAATCTCACGTTGAGCACAAGACCTCTAAAGCATTGGCAGCCTTCTGGCAGTATAAACGGCAAAACGTGGGGTCTATCACCAAAGGGTACCCTCTTGATATATACCTCTATGATCAGACCCATAATCAGCTATGCTTCAGTGGTATGGTGAAGCAGACTCTCAATTAATAGCGTGGGGGACCTGCTAAACTTCAGAGAACAATCGCCGTGTGCTGTACAGGGGCATTCTCTACAACACCTGGTGCTGCTCTTGACGCATTGCTGCACTTACCGTCACTTTGTATATTCATACGTGGGGAGGCCTTAAAGGCCACCTGCAGACTTAAAAGAAACGGATATAGACACTTGCGTCTTTTCAATGCCACAGGATAGTATGCCACCGTTTCCTTTGCTAATGAGACTCTATAACGTTGAGTTCCCTGAGCCATCACTGAGCCCGGTCTTACACGTTGTCGAATCTTTACTGATGGCTCCAAAACTGACTATGGGTCAAGATCTGGACTTTTTATGGAAAATAATGAGGATAAGCTTCACTTTTCTCTTGGGGAACATGCCTCGGTCTTCCAGACCGAAGTATTTGGAATTCTCAAGGCCATGAACTACGTGGTGGAAAATAGGTGGAGGGGGAAGAGTATACGTGTCTGCAGTGACAGCCAAGCTGCACTCAAGGGATTGGCCAGCCGTCTAACTACTTCCAAACTAGTTCGGCAATGCAAGTTTCGACTAAACTATGTTGGTAAACATAATGAACTTGCTTTACTCTGGGTGCCTGGTCACTCCGGAGTACCTGGTAATGAGACATCTGACCATTTGGCCAGAATTGGCTCGGATCAGGTGTTCCTTGGCCTGCAGCCAGCTATGGCACTCCCACCTTTGGCCATCGATGCCACCATCAGAAACTGGGTGAATACTTCACTCAGCAATGACTGGGAGGCGTCGAGAGGTTGCAGATGGGCAAAACTCATGATACCTTCAATCTCAGAAGGACTATCGAAACACTTACTCTCGCTTAACAGGCGGGACTGCAGGCAACTTGTTGGACTGCTGACCGGTCACTTCACGTGGCATAGACACCTGACAATGATAGGCGTACATGACAACCCCATATGCCCATCCTGTTCTGAAGAAGAAGAGACGGCGGAACACTTTCTGTGCTTCTGCCCCGCCTTTGCAAGAACTAGGTGTGAGGCATTTGGTCGCGACGTGTGGAGAGACGAATACCTGAGCTCTTTGACACCCCAAAATCTACTAAAATTTATTCGTAAATCCTGCAGATTTAAAACAGATTAAAATGAACATGAAAACAGTACAATGGACGGCATGTAGTCTGAGTGCTGTTTTCTGCACGCGTTGTTTTGTGCCTGATTCCAACAAAAAAAAAAAAAAAAAAAAAAATTGTATGTCAATCAAAACCTTTATGCTCTGTAAAAACGTATACTTTTATATTAAATTTAACTCTATATTTAGAGACTTCTAGGCACATTTAATAAAAAATAACATTTACTCGCTTTTTAATTCAAATAAAAATGCTTGCTATTTCCACGCAATTGCCTTTAGTAGCCCACCTTTTTGCGTGCCAGCTGTTCAGTAGTCCATGATTCGGCTTTGTTGCCAGCCCAAAATGTGAGATCATGGGCTCTCGCCGTAAGCAAAAAAGATAAGTTTCGTATCTTATTATATGTGACTGGAGAGATTACAGTTTTGTGCCTACTGCCTACTTCATGGCAGAAATACCCTCGGAGGTTTGCCATTGTCTGCCGAGTGGTGACCGCTATTAGAAAAACTTTTTCTATGATTTAGATTATACTTGCCCTGGCTGAGGTTCGAACCTCAAACCCCGCGACATATCGAGTATGAGCACGCACTGCACCCACTCGACCACAGCGGCCAATAGCATTACTTATATTTATACAACTGTAGTGCGATTCAGTAACTTTTAACAGCACGACTTGACGTGTTGTTAGGTAAAAAGGTTTGTGGATTGCAATAGCGATTGTGCGATTCACTAACTCATACTAAACAACACTGAACAGCTGACTTTTACTATTTATTTAAATTGATAAAAAGTGGCACCTCTGGCAACGAAGTGTCAAAATTTACGAAAAACACAAAAAGCAAGTATACTTAAATAAAGTTATTAAATAGTTTATTTACTTTTCTTTTTCTATTTTCAGAATGGCCTCAACAAGCCAAGCAGCAAAGAGGAGCATATGTGTATTGTGCTTGGAATTGTGATAAATTTAACTGCGTGTGAATAAATAAATTCATCACTTTCATTAATAGATGAGTTGTAATGTTTGTGAAAAACAATATACTTTTTGTGTAGATAAACAAGTGAATATTGCGAAGCTAATTCCATGTATAGGCACTACGCCCCGACGTTCTTTGTGTGTATATATGTATAATTCTACCTGTTTATTTCATATTGTTTTTTTTCTAACATAGATTTGGCGGGATTTAAAAAGTAGGACGACCAGTGTCCGAGTGCGCGGCCGGAGAAGGCAGCAGTCTTTAACCGGCAACCTTAAAGCAGCCACCCTTAACGCAGCTGGATGAGCGGGTGCTGGAATTGATAGGAAGCCAGTATTTAGAGGGCCTCTCTGTGACAGAAAGCTTGCCAATGAAATATAAATAATAATAAATAAGATTTATAAAATGTTTCTGTTTATGTTGCAAATGCGTATATTTCACTTATATACTTATATATATGTACATTTAACATTCATAGCTTCAATAAAATATATATGTACGTTTTTAATAAAACAGTTATGTTAATTTAATCGATTTAGTTAAAAGATGGAACTACAAATTTATAATAATTAAATAAAAAACATGTAAGTATATGAAAATAAATTAACTATCGCGTATCTTAACAACACAAAACTAGATGCCGCTAACAACACAGCTGATTTTGCAATAACGTATGTTGTCAAAAAAAAGAGTGACTGAATAGCAGTATTGTTAACTTCTGTTGTTTAGCTGATTTGGCAACTTCGAGTGTTGTTAAAAAAGTTACTGAATCGCGCTACTGGTTGTCGAAAAAAAACGGAAAGTATAAACAAATGATTTGAAGAATAGTTATACCAAGCCACTGTATGAGAATATAACTACAATGCATTCAACAACAGGAGCGAAACCTTTGGAATAATTCTTCGGCAAAGTTAACATAAAAAAGAAACAAAACGAAAAAGCTAGACAAGACAATGCACATAAGACACTGAAAATTAAGCAGGAAAAGCAATTAGAGTTCCACAATAAAAACCGAACCAAATGTATATATTACTTTTCGGGGACAAATCATTTATGTTAAATTTAATAAAAGATACGGTACAAAACTTACATCCAGGTATAAAAAGGAAATAGTACAATCAGCGACAGTATTTATTTGTTTCCGAAAATCTTCCATAAACTGACATTTACTAGGCCAATAGAAAAATAAACAAACATTTTATATGCAAGGATGACACGCCTTAAAAATTCATTATGGTATAAAGTAAATAACTTATTCAGAATTTTGCAAAAAACACAAACAACCACACAAACAAGTTAAATAGCGGCAGATCAGCTGCTCTTGTTCGTAGTTGGTTTGTTTAACGAAGATAAAATAAACACAACTTCCAACTCGGCTAGCGTGGCACAATATGTAGCGTATTGGCTCTGCAACTCCGAGCTCCCGGGTTCAAAGCCTGAGAGAAGTGGTTATGAAAAATTACATTAAATTAATTTGATAAAAAGAAGTCTGATGAGGAAATGTGACGATTATCGAAATAGTGCTATAACTTCAACCATTGAAAACTGTTGTTGTTTTTTCACAAAAATCTTCCATAAACTGGTCTTAAGCTCAATAAAATTGTAAAATATAAACATTTACTAGGCCAACATAAAAATAAACAACCATTATATTTTATAATAAATAACAAAAAAAAACAAAGCGTTTATGGAAGCACGTAAGAAAATATGTACATTAATTTTTGATTAGTGACAAGGCTAAAATATATGCATGTGATATTGTCTTCCAGCAGAGACACGGACAGTTCTAGGATGACCATGTAGCATGGCGTAGTCTTTAACTATAAGTGTGCTGGCATCAACTGCAATGAATAAATTTAGGTTCGCAACAAATATTGAATTTCCAAAATTTTCTGTATTACACAAAACTGCGCTTTCTTCGACTAATGACTCCAGATTGAAGCTCTTGTAGCCGCCGAGAATCGAATTTACTCTATTGAAATATTCCCAAGTGGATGGGCTGCCACCTGATGGACTACCAACTTTCTTCTCGTCTCTGTAAAATTAAAAGTAGATACTAAAATGTGTACATAGATATACATACATATATTCAACAAACTTGTCTGTATTTATTCGTCATATTATGAATTTTTACACGAATTTCATGGGCCGAATAAATAAAGCCTCTGGTCGCCATTTCCACCGCCATGTCTGCATACACATGCGAATTTCGTTTGAAGCCTCGAAGTTATGGCAACTTCTCCTGCCACAAGTCTAGAAGAAGATCGACTTCTTCCTTATGTCATTGCGATCGCTTTTTTAGAATTTTCTTGCAAAATTAATATTTTTTAATAAATATATATTATAAAATTATGTTTACAAACCTCTTTTCTTTGCCGGCGTTCATTTCGTTTAATTTTTACTTTGATGTTTCTCCTTTAATTCGTTGTAGTAATTATCGATAACACTGAAAACACAGGGTTGTATGGAGATAAGTATCTTTAAAATCTGGGATTATTTCAAAATTACGGATTACCATGAGCGCAATTTTGTATGGGAAATCTAGTTAATTAATTAGGCATTTAGAGTTAAGCTCGAGAAAATGGATAATCTGGTTATATGTAAACATAGTATAAGAATGTTGCGTTTAGCTTTGACAGCGCAGGCCTTAAGCTTAAAGCCCTGCCAGATAGAGCACGTAACGTGCGTTCCGGCGAAGCATTCGACTGACAGCTAAGTATATTATGTGTATTTCAATGACGAATGCCACATTCGCAACGCATGCGATGCCGCAACGTACAACAGTATCCCTACTCTCTACTTTTGACGCATTCAAATCCGTCGCTACGGTCAGCTGATTGTTTCAATTATTTCCATTTTTCTTATAATCTTAACACAAAAGTAAATATCAGCACAACTTTAGGATACTATATTTGATTTGCATACAAAAAAAAAAATTAACCGCCAATACAAAACAACTAATTTGTTTAGATACGACAACGCTTTTAATGAGGCGTACCTCTGCGTTTCGTACGCCTTATCAGTTGAATGCCTAGTTGGAGCGGACTCAACGTATTCTATCTGGCAGGCCTTTTATTCTAAGTAGGGTTTTAAGCCGTGTTGAGTGTGTATTTGTGGTGATAGCAATATACTAAATATGTTGGTATAAATAAGTTAATTTTACGAATTCTATTGTCTTTTCAATGTTGGCTGGATTGGGAGAAGAAATGAAGGTTAGCGGTTTGGCGTTTTGAAATATCTGCGTTCTGGATGATTGGAATTTGGGGCAGTTCGAGATCAAGTGATTTATGCTGATGCGGATAGATAGGTTGCAAAAGGCGCAAGTGGGATGTTCGTGACTTTGCATTAAATGTTGGTGTGTTATTTTTTGTGTCTGAGCCTTAGTCGTCCGAACTTTAGGATATCGAGTCTAGATTGGTTGCTGTTGTGAATGCTATGTAAGTTGTTGCCAAATATTTTGTCGTTATTAATTTGTTTGTACCAGTCAGAAGTGATTTCCCATAAGCTAGTATTTTTTGTGCTGTAGAAGCTTTTAATATAGTTTGATATGTCGACTGTGTTATAATTGTTGGTTGTTTCTAGAGCATATTTAGAAGCTTCTTTTGCAGATTTATCGGCGAACTCATTGCCAGCAATTGAAACGTGTCCTGGGATCCAGAGTAGCTTGATGCATGGGTAGTACTTAATAAGTGCATTTCTGATTAGTTAGGGGTATTTATCATTGTTATCAACATTTCCTATAGCATTTAGAGCTTACAAAGAGTCTGTGCAGATGACAAAGTTGGAGTTTATTTTGGAAGCATGATTAATGGCTTCATGTATCGCGATGATTTCTGCTGAAAACACTGATGTATATATTGGTAAGTTTGAGATTTTAATAGTCTCATTTAAAGTGGTTATACTGAAAGATACTGTGTTGTTTGTTTTTGAACCATCGGTGTAGATAAAGTTGTAGTTTGGATGTTCTTCTTTGGTATTTTTAAAGAGGATTTGAAACATCTTTGGACTTGTGTCAGTTTTTGCATATCTATATTACGAGGTATTAATTACGGAAGGATTTAGTGTCGATGGTGGGTAGGTATCTGGTATAGGAGTGAGTGTTAGGGTTAGGATATCGAGTTGTTTTCAGCATTGTATGATTCTGTATAGTGAAGAAGTTGGGTTATTTGGTTGATTATGTTTTGTTGGTCTCTGATAGCAGTCTCTAGCGAGCTGTTGTGAGATCTCAGAAGTGTTTTGCTGTTGTTAGGTCTCTTAGATCTTCGATTGTGCTTAGATTGGCTTTAAAAAATAGGTTATTGGTTGGTCTTGATCTGAAGGCGCCAAGTGCGGCTCTAACTGCTGAATTAAGTGGAGTTTTCAGTTTATTAAAAGTGGATTTAGGGCAGAGATCATAGAGATAAATTTCGTAGCTTATTTTCGAAACTAAAAGAGCTTTGATTACGTTAATAATATTACTTGTGTTGCAGTTTAGCTTATGGCAAATTAAACATTTTATAACATTGAGGCTTTTCATTAGCGACCGGCTTATTTTCTCGATATGGGTGTTCCATTTATACCGTTTGTTAAGGTTTATTTCTAGTATTCGAAGATTGTCAACACTTATTATTTGAAAGTTGTTGGCGTGGATTGTACTGGTACAGCTGCCTTTTCAGCATATGTGTAAATGTATACATTTTGTGTCTGACAGCGTTGCCCCCGAGTATTTACACCAGTTCATGATGTCTTGAAAAAGTCTGTTGAAGGGTTTTTCTAATCTAGCGATACAATAGATATATGTTTGTGGGATGAGAGACAGGTCGTAATCTGGTGGTCTACAAATAGTAGAGCGTCAGATACGGATTTGCCTTTTTTGAAGCCCATAGATAGTCATCAGGATTAATTTGTCTGAGACAATTTTGTCTAAAAGTTTGGATATAAAGGAATTAAGAGAAATTGGTCTATATGATTTAACGGATGTTTTGTTTGATGCTGGTTTTAGTATGGGTATGATTAAGCTAGTTTTGTAGGATTGTGGAATGTGATTTTTGAAGATGTTATTGTAATTATTAAGTACTAGCTTACCCGGCGAACTTCGTCCCGCCCAATTTGGAATTGAAATAGTTGAAACGCTTTTTGAACTCTGTTCAAGGCCATTTATTTATACGCAATGTGAATATACTCAAGGTTACGTTTCAGATCAATTCAAATCTTTGTGTAAAAGTTCGTTCTTTGTTTTAATGTGTAGCGTGTAAACAAATAAAGACGATGGCTCTCCAATCTTGAACTTAAACGATCCTTTAGGTATTGTTGCTTGTATTATATCTGTGGCAATAAACCATAACAGCTTAAGTCTAACTTCTGTGTATGGAGATTTTAAGGGTTTTGTGTAAAGTAAATTGTGTTTGGTTTTCATATAAAATGTTTAGCCAATTAAACAGGTGCACATTTATTTAGAAAAAACTGTTGATATTAAAAAAAACACATATAAATTATTTTTAGGTAATTTCTAGTATTTCCCCTCATTGAAGCACTCTGTGATAAACGATATTTTTCGTATTGTTGTCAGGTGCGAAAACGATCAAAGCAGATGGTTTTCCGACACGGGAACATGCGACATACAGTTGTCCGTGTGAAAAACATGCATTTTCCAGATTAAGGCCACAAACACTCAATGATTGGCCTTGTGATTTATTAATTGTCATGGCGAATGCGAGACGAATTGGAAATTGGATTCGCTTAAACTCGAATGGCATATCGGTTGGGATCATTGGAATTCTCGGAATGAGAACTTCCTCACCTTTGAATTTTCCTTTTAGTAGTCTCGCGTGAATCACATTGGCCATGAGTTTTGTGACCGCTAAACGCGTTCCGTTGCATAATTTTGGTTGGTTGAGATTGCGAAGCATGATGACGACTGAACCAACCTTCAATTGTAAATTGTGCGGTGGCAAGCCAGGCACATCCAATGAATTCAAGAACTCAGTTGGGTAGTTGGTTGCTTCGTCTTCGTTTGTTACACAGTCGATAGATTTGAAGGAATGCAGTGTCCCAACGATTTGATTTTGAATTTTGAAGTTTAAGTGATCCACATCCTTGTTCTTTGCTGCTAAAATTACTCTTTCACTCAACCAATCGTTGTTTTTGTGGTTAGCAATGATGTTCGGAAACACTTTGTTGATGAGCTCCTCTTTTGTTGAGACGAAATTGCAAAAATTTGGCGGGAACGAAATGAATCCATTCGATGCGTCGACAGGAACACGACCATTACCGATAGTTAGCAGTTGATTGGAGAACAGTTCGGCAGATGGATCGTTTAGCAATGCAACTCGCATGTTTGTCGTCAGCTGAAGTTTCCACACATAACGCCACAATGGTGATGATTTGAGGCAAGCATTGATCTCATCGGCAGCGGTCGATCGTGGTATTACTGGTAGTGTTTGCCGGAAATCGCCTGAGAGTAAAATCAATGCACCCCCAAAATGTCTTGCGTCATTACGCAGATCTTTCATAGTGCGATTCAGAGCTTCTAACGCGCGTTTATGCGACATTGTGCATTCGTCCCAGATAATGATTTTGCTTTCTACCAAAACTTTGGCCATTGCTGAATGTTTCGCTATGTTACATGTCGGTTCTTCAACCGCTTGCAGGTTTAATGGCAATTTTAATGCAGAATGAGCGGTTCGGCAACCTTCCAACATCGTTGCCGCTATTCCAGAAGAAGCAACTGCTACAGCAATTTCTGATCTTGCACGAACTGCAGCCAAAATCAATGATATGAGGAATGTCTTTCCAGTTCCACCAGGCGCATCAAGGAAAATCATGCCGACATTTCCATCATCAATTGCCTTCATCAGCGTATCGTACACTTCTTTTTGTTGGGGATTCAACAATGGTACATTCGTTCGAACCAATTGGCTTAATGCATTTGTGTCGTATTCACGTTCACGCTGCAATTCTCGTTCGAAAGCGTCGTTTACTCCACGATCAGGCGACGTCATTCCTAACCTGGCTAACAAACTGCCGTACATGAGGTAACACATGTCTTCTATCAAAACCAAAGCCTGGTTGTGCATCTCTTCATTCATATCAAGATTGGGATTCTCTGAATGGACACGAACTCGATGCAAAATGTCTTCTGACATGTCATCCTTGTACTTCTCCCACAATTCACGTGGATTCGATGGAAAACATGTGGAAATTATGATCGCAAATAATGTGCGTATCTGATTTGAAGATGCGGAAACAGTTGCTTCAGCGATTGTCGTGTCCCAATGCGTATCGTTTTCCAGCAAATTGAGCTCCTGACATGCAACACGAAATGTTGGCAGCACTACACCATTGACAGTTCGAAGTGATTCAAATGATGTCGGGCCACGAACATTCACCAGCAATAGTCGTAAGTAAAAGCATTCATTATTTTTCGGATGAACTGTATAAATACGGCCAAGAGCTTCAGTAGAACGCACATCCGGATGACCAGGAACTACATTACCTTGCTTTCGACGTTGAAATTTCTTCGATGAAGCATTCCAAGTGTAATAACGCGGCATCTCTGAGTAAAGTAACGCACGTGCAAACGGATCACTTTGGTAAATCGAGAAGAAACTGGTCAATGTTGTCGCTGGTGGGTTTTGAGCACGTTGAGCGGCATTTGCTGGGGTGAAATAAACTCGTTGACCGTTCTCCAGATACACTGCCAAATGTGTAACACTCGGATAGCGTTCATGAATGGGAAATGAGAATCTACGCCAAATCGCCTCATTGCAGCATACGTATCGACCAACTTGATAGCGCGTGATTTCATCATTGGGGTCAGGAGCTTGAAGACCAAAAGCCGCCATGTCACTGCCCTTCGTGACATATTTGCAGATGTACTTGATGGACTTCACTGAACTGCAATACTCCACGTTACAATGCGCCCTGAATGTTTTGGAAAGAAGTGGCGAATACGGAACAACCCAAGAGTTGTCGACCACGAAATCATTTCCTTTCACTTTGACTGTGATTGTTCTACCGCCATCATCAGAAGATCGACGTCGATACAGTGGATAACCATCTTTGCCAGTGATGGTATCAGCAGTCAAATTTTGTGGATAACGCTTGGAACACTTGCCGTCGACCATGCACGGTGATTGTGGGTTAATGGCGCCACACGGTCCATGAATCATGTTTGTAATTACAACATCATGCAGGTCTGGATCGGTTTCGGGATCAGGAATCTCGGCAAATATGATGTCATCAATTTGGTCTGGCTGTATTCTTTCGACTAACCAAATGAGAATGTGCGCATGCGGTAAGCCTCTTTTTTGCCATTCAATGGAATACATCCAACATCGAGTATCCCCAAAGACACGATGCCTAACAATATAGTGCATGAGCGACCGAATTTTTTGCCTGAATACACGTGCGGTGATATCGTGCCGATCACTTGATGTTTGGCCAGGAAGCAGCAGTTGAACAATTTCTATCCACTTAGGATTGCACGTGAAGGTGATGAACAGGTCTGGACGGCCGTAATGACGTACATATGTCATTGCATCTTGCGTATATTCATGCATATGACGTGGACTGCCAACGAACGTCGCCGGTAAAATAGTCAACCGACCAAAATCAGATGCATTTCCTTCGGTGCTAATTGCATCGCGTAAATGAATGTACTGCTCCGTGCGTAGTTTGGTTTGATTTAAAGTGATAAAAAGGAGGCGCTCCGCTTCTATTTTGGCATACATATCGACGCAAAATTGCTGAAACAATCGGCGAAATCGAAGCAAATAGTTGTCAACATTTTGGCGAATCATCAAACGATACGCGTAAAAATTCATTCCGCTGACCTTCCTGGTAGTTTCCTCACCTAAAATGATATCAGTGACATTAGTGTCATATTGAAATGAAAATTATTATGATATCTATTCTTACCGGTCGATGGATTTATCATATTGATGTTGATATAATATCCATCGTCTCCTTGCCAAAACATCAGTGGGTATTGCAATGCATCGTATGAACGATGAGTTTCGGATATTCGTTGCAATTGCCCAGAGTCGCCAACAATCACAACTGCAACCTCATCTATTGTTGGAGCGTTAAATTGGCGTTCGTGCGTTCCAGCAGGTCGTTTATCCGCTCTGATCACGACTTTATAGTCATCAGTTGGCATGCGATCCAACGCAGTTTTGAATAACCGAACCAATGCATGATGATCATGAAGCAGCTGCTGCAAATCGCGAAGAATTCCTCTTCTCATTGCCGTATTGATTGTTTGGCGCTGATCAAGTTGATGTTCCACATTGCCCATGAAGTAAATTTGAAGGAATTTATGTTGTACGTCTTCAAGTGGTAGCAATGATCAAATTCGATGGTGAATTTGGCCTTGGATCTGTAGAGTCAATTACGAAATTAGATTCAATATTTTTTGCGCATCAAAAGAAAATGATCGGTTAATTTATTACCTTGAATGTCGGATTGAATCCGCGTTCATGAATAATATCTGCTCCAAATGAAGTCATTTGAAAGCATCCGTTGTATTTCTGAGCGTTCGATAGAAAATGACGTGATTCTGGTGTTTCACCAGTAAGCAAAGAACGCAATGGCTCTGTTGGCAAGGGCAATGGTGGTAATTTAACCTTGCCACTGAGACAGCACAGTCCAGATGTTTCTCCAGCGAACTTCAATGCACCGCAATGGTTGCACACAACCTCCATTTTGTGAATTTTAACGGAAGGATGCGAGCTGTAGTCAATTCTGCAATCGTAATGAAACGCTACTCGATCCAAATCAACACTTGAAGCACTTCTTCTTATGCGTTGATTTATATTATCACGTTGTTGAGTTGTTTCATTTGCCCGACGATTTCTCATTGTTAACTGAGCCGTTTCATTTTCCGCCTGTCTTTCTTCTTGTGTTTGTGATGCACGAAGTCGGGCCATACTAACACGGCGCTGTTCTCGTGCGATTTCTTGTTCATCCGTCGTCAATTGATAGGCAATATTCCGAACTCTATTTGCATTTCGCGTTCGATGCGAAAGATTAGATCTTTTGGCTCGTGGCATTCTGAATTACACTGAGAAATGAACACACACAACATGTGCTCAAATGTCATAACCTCACAAAATAAACATCTTTCTTGGCAACTTACCGTTTGAAAATAGAATTCCACACCAATATGATCAATCAAAATAAAATGAACAGCGAACTCGAATTGATTTTCAAAGTATTCCACTTAAAAATTAATTGAACAACCCGAAATTAACGTTTGGGTTGATTATCGATGAGCACGCAATAACAAAGATCATAACCATTTACAATGAGCATTTCATCAAACTGAACTCACCTCTATGAAATCACTTTTCGCTTGCAATTTTCACAATAGCCGTGAACATAAAATTACCAATAAAACACGGCTAATATATCGTTTCAAAATAATGTATTAAATCAAATTGAATTACAATAACTAACGAAAGCCGATAAAAGCTTAAGAAAATGCCGATATTTATGTTACTAAACTCAAGTCACATATGTCATTGCATCTTGCGTGGGTTGCCAACTGTGCATATGCATGCAGCTGTCAAAAGTTGATGCACACAACGCCATCTACTGGCAATACAGCATTTAAAATCATGTTCGTTTTTATTTCCTTTTTAAAATCGTATTTGAAAATTTATTTTCTTCATAATTTTTTTTTTCGGAAAATTTTCCAGAATTTTCTTAAGTATTCTCTTTGTTTGGGCGGAGACCTGTCCGAATTGGTGGTAATCACCGAAATCGGTCCAGGCGTTCTCCAGTTATAAGCGTAGTAACTAACGTCACTTTCTTTTATATACATATGTATATAGAATAGAAGATGCGAAGTTTGACCTCATATGGAAGGTTTTTTATCATTGTATAAGATATTCTATCTATTCCTGGGGTGTGGCTCTTTAAGTTCGAAAGTGCGGAGGATAACTCTAGATAGTTGAAGTCTTTTTCTATTTTGAGTGCTTTAGGTGAGGTGACTGTTTCGTTTGTTGGGTTGAGTGATTTGACTTTGTTGCTCTGGAATTCATTTGGAAAATTTTTGTTGGAGGAGTTGTCCGACCAGTACTTACATAATTCATTTGCTATTGTTTGTTGATTTAATAATGGTATACTAGGGGTGTTGAGTGAGTTGATACAATGGATACCGTGGGTGGTTTTGTAACCACAGAACTGCCTAATATTTTCCATACTTTGTCTATGGGTGTTGTGGGTTTAATTTCGAAAGTAAATTCTGCGACTGATTCTTTTTTTGAAATTTTAATTTCCCGCCTGAGTATGGCGTTTGCTCTCTTATAATTTAGGAGGTTTTCTTGGGTTGCATTTCTTCTAAAAGAGTTCCAGTATTTATTTCTATCTTTTTTAAGTTTTTTTTAGTTTATTGGTTTACCAAGGGACGATGGCGTGGAATGATTTTGGTGAAGTTTGTGGTATTGAATTATGAGCAGACTGTAGGATAATTTTGTTTATGGTCGCAGACTCCTTATTGATGTTATTGCTGGGTGTATGTTGTGTATTGAGAAATTCTGATGTTGTAACGAAGAGTGGCCAATTGGCCGATTTGAGTTTGAATTTAGTATTTTTTACGCACCAGATGCATTCCATCTTGATTCAACCGACCCTTTGAATAATAATAATCCCAACGGTTTTTACCCTCCATTCCCGCCCAACCTACGAGGGCGCATCCGCATGACGCACGGATCTACAAAATTTTTTTTTGTTTGCATACAGAGCATGAGTTTGTTGGGTGTCGAGACTCTAAAATTGTTCAGCTACAGAATAAAAGTTAATCAGCTGATTTTAAATTTATATTTATTTGGATAGTAAAAGTGGTTTTAAAGCGAAGTTGTGTATGTAATCCATCATCTATTGAGAGTACAAAGTATGGTATTCCTTATGTAAAATTGTGAGTCGGAAATATCAAAGGAACCGGAGTAAAAGTTAAAGTCCTGGCATAAACAACGGAGTGGCTCGTTAAATTCAAAACTATTTTTGCAAGGTTTCAGAAAAAGAAGCCGGTAGTGCCTGGAAATTCGGGAGGAAACGTTTCACTTCACTTCGGCCAGAAGAGGTGGGCTAGACGTCAAGCCAGTCAGTAAATTGACTAAAAATATGATGCCTAGCATTTCTCTGCGACTTGCAAGCGTAGGAAGAATAATAAGCTTTAAACGATTAATATAGGGTGGCAGGCTATATTGGGAATCCCAGCGAAACTTTCTTAACGTTGTGAAAAGAGCTTTCGTAATGTAGGGGTCACTGAATTCTTTTGACCATCGTTTTACAAACGCAAACACACCCTTAGATTTGTTGATTGTAGCATTGATATGAAGATTAAAGTTAAGTTTTGGGTCCATTGTGATACCTTGGTCAACAAAGTTAAAAACTTGTTCAAGGTTGTAGTTACTTATGTCATAAGAAGCTGATTGAACTGCCCTGCGGGAAAAGTCCTTTACTTTACATTTTTTAAGATTTAGCGGCATACCATTTACTTCACACCAATTAGACATGCTATTTAAGTCAGCTTGTAGTAAATACCTTTCATCAACAGTGTTAAATGATCTAAAAAGCTTTACACCATCCGCATACAACAAAATTTTTGAATATTTTACAGCAGAAGAAATATCGTTTATAAAAAGTAAGAACATAATCGGACCAAGGAGACTTCCTTGTGGAACCCCAGATGATACATGAATAACGCTCGAAGAAGTATTTTTAAAAAGGACTCGTTGTGTTCTGTCGTGCAGATAAGAAGATATTCAACGAAGAAGATTTGGTTAAAAACCAAGAAGATCGAGTTTATGGATAAGTAAGGATTGACTAACTTTATCGAATGCTTTACTAAAATAACATCGGTATGCATAATTTCTCCAAATCCGTTCGATACATGAGTAGTAAACTCGAGTAAGTTTGTAATAGTCGATTTTCCTTTAGACAACCCATGTTGCGTGCTAGAAATAGCAGATGATATGGAATATGTTAAACGGTCAACAACAATTGCTTCAAATAATTTTGGAATAGCAGAAAGCTTTGCTACGCCCCGATAATTTTATATAGAGGACCTACATCCAATTTTGTGTTGGGGTATAATGAACGATTCCTTCCAAGCCAATGGAAAGACTCCAAATTTAAGAGATAAGTTAAATATATTCCTTAATAGTTCAAATAGATATTCAGCACATTTTTTAAGGCAACAAGTCGGGATCAAATCGGGACCGGACTTATAAGATTCCTTTAGGGTACTTAAGTAATGAAACTCTTCTTCGGGAGATATAGCAGGAATGATAGCGGTGGTCATCGGACAGAGTTTATATGGATAATCTTTGTTTGTAGGCGAGTTGATAGAGTAATTGGACCCGAAGAACTGGGCATACATGTTCGAGATGAATTGACTGTCACTTGACACGACGTTTTGATGTTTCATGGCTGACGGAAAACCATTTACTCTGCGCTTCGAGTTAACGAAATCATAAAATGATTTAGGATTTTGTATTAAATTATTTTTAATCTTGCATAAATAAGATTTGTAGCATTTTTTATTTTATTTTTAAAGTTTCTAAGTTCTTTTGTAAACCAAGGTTGCGACTGTTTTTCATGAATGCAGACACGTTTAGGCACAAACATTTTAAATAAGCTGTATATAGTATTATTAAAATGCTGGACACTGAGCTCAACGTCCTCTGAATACGTCGGCCAGGCTAATTTTGACAATTCACGATCTAATTTCTTGAAAGTGGCCTTCGCGAGAATCCTCAGGGAGAACCAATGGGTCACACCGATTTATGGATGATTTAGATATATGATCAACATAGACAAGATCCAAGATCGCTCCAAATTTGTTTGGAATTAAATTAATTTGATTAAGGCAGAGTTCAGCCATATCTTCTAAGAACACATTATACATATCCTTTGATGAACTCGGAATGATTTGATTGTCTATAAAGTTCCATGATATGCTTGGCAAATTGAAGTCGCCAATAGCAATCATCGAGTCATGGGGTGTAACCATTGCACTTAAGGAGTTAAGTAATAAAATATGTTTCGAATATAACGTTAAGTCTGAATTTGGAGGGATGTAGCAAAGAGCTAAGTAAATGAATCCCTTACCCACCATTATCCGTATTGCTTTAAACTCAATGGGCTCAATAACGGGGCCACTCACTTCTTCGGATGGTATTGAAGAATGAACTGCAAAGAGAACACCTCCACCGATTCTGTCCTGACGATCATTTCTATAAATTTAAAAATTGTCAAGAAGGATCTCTGAATTGAAAATGTGCGGTTAAAGCCAAGTTTCAGTGAAGCATATTACTTTGTAGTTGCAATCAAGGGCTTTTAAATATAAGTCATTCAATTTAGTATTTAAACCTCTTACGTTTTTGTACAGGATACTTAAAGCAGAATTAGAAATTTGTTTTTTGGCTCAGTATCCCGGTGAGATATTGTAGCTAAATTATTAATTTTATTTTTATTTGGCTTATGTTCAAACTCGCGAACAAATGCTTCAGTCAGCCAGAATGAATTTTGAAGCGGATAATCAAAATCTCCAGAATCTTCATCAATTTTGAAAGACGAGACGTTACGTTCATACTTAAAGTTAAATTTTCGTATCGTTAAATTACTTCTTTTAATCTTCGATAAAATATAAAACTCTATATCATTAGATGAAGTATCTTTGGCAAATCTCGAAATAAAAATCGATTTTCTCTGGGGGACAACAACCAGCTTCTTTGTGGATGATTCACGCCCACCTAAAGATATTTGAGGGTTTGAAGGAATAGAAGCAGGTGGAAGGGATTGAGGTGGCAATGGCACCACTTCATGGGAACCAACCCGTAGCTCGCCTTGGTCAGCAGTGTTTTTTAAGGCAGAAGCTCGAGTGCAGATAGCTCTTGACGATGAAGAAGGACCCTCAGCCTGGGGGGATGGAGATAAAAAATTTATAAGCTCAGTTGATTGAGGCTGTGGCACTAAATTTTGTTCAGCTTTTTCATTAAGATTGAGATTGGGAACGATTTCCATAGACGGACTTTTGGTTCGCTTGCGTTTGTTTTCCCTGCCAGATTCAGATGCTTGGCTATACAAGCACTTAAATGATTTGAACGTGCTTTCATAAAGCTTGAATTTATCAGTAAGCGCGAGGAGGTCTCTACCGATTTCAAAAAAGCCATTTCTAGTTTGCCTAAAAAATGTATAAAGTTCAATCTCGGTTGATCTGCATTTTAAACAAGACCAACGAATGCCCCTGCCTTCAATAATTAAGTCCATGACCCTAGCAATCAATCCGGCACACTTGATATGGGCAACTCCATCGCACAACCAGCATGCAACATGACATTCCTCATTATCAGTTTTTTTGATTTTACAATTATCGAAAATACACGATATAATTAAAAAAATGAAGTAAAAAAAAATGATAAAATGAAGTAAAGAATTAGATAAAATGTGTTGATAAAACAAAAGTAACAGGTTTTAAAGGAATGTAGTTCAATTATAGAATGTTTGTAGTTTGAGAGCTATCTATGTAACAAACAGTTTTAGAGTCAGAGTATTAGACACCCAACAAACAAGACGAAAACAGCTGTTTCAAGTATGTAATATAAAAGAGTAAATGTAATATAAAAGAGTAAAGAAAAGATGCGCACAAGCAAAAAAAAAAACACAGCCAAAAGAAAATCAGCAATAATATTAATGTTACAATAACAATGTTAAGCAACTAATGACTCGGCAAAAGATGTATAGAGATGTTAAATAAAAATTAAAGAGTATCTATACAAAATCACTCAACTAATATTTTACTTAGCTTTAAATGCGCACAATGAAGTCTCACAACTTTTAATCACAATTTTGATAATCAATATTTCAAATAAACAACCAAATATTTAATGAAAATAAGAGCACAGTAAACACACAACTTGACAGCTTGACTCCTGTCTCTCTTCCGGGACATGATTTTATTTTTCAATGAAACTCATATTTGTTGCTGTCAAAATGATGAGACACGTGTATTATTGAAAAAAATGTTCACGCGAATAACTCAAAAAATCGATTTTTACCTGAAAAACAAAATTGGTCATAGATGCCAGACATTTTTTTTTGAGGGCAAACAAAAATACACCTGTCTCATCATTTTGACCAAGGAGCAACATATACATATGTATGAGTTTAATTTAAAAATTAAATTATGTTCCGGAAGGGTCGGTTGAATCGAGATGGAATGCATCACCTGATAATTTTTTTTCTGTTACACCGAGTTATTTGAGTTTAAAGTTTATTAGACATAAGCTTAGATTTATGTAAAATATATGAAAAATTGTGAGGAAAATGTAGGTTCATATGAACGCTAGTCTAATTGTTTCGGATTGATATGCAGGAAGATATCTTTTTTATACCGAAGCGCACTTATACACAAGCTTTTTATACCCGAGCGTACTTGTACACAAGGGTATTAAAACTTTGTTCGCATAACGGTTGTTTGTAACAGCATAAAATAATCGAGATAGATATAGACATATACATATTTACTAAAATGATCAGAATGAAAAAAAGAAATCGATTTAGCCCTGACTGTCTGTCCGTCCGTCCGTCTGTCCGTGGTTACAATAACTTGAGTAAAAATTGAGATATCTCAATGGAATTTGGTACATATATTAGGTGTTTATGAAATTTTGAAAAATGGGCGTTACCACGCGCACTTAGGAACAAATTTCGGTATCTCAATAACGGTGTAAGGTATCGTCACAAAACTTGGTGGACATATTTTCTCTGACATTGCTATTGTTTAAATGACTTGCGCTCATTTAAATACGTACGGCATCCCCGACACCTACTGTCAACCAGCTGAATCCGCTGAATTCGGGGTCGCCATGGAATACTTTCCAGTGTTGCGAACCTATAAATACAACAATCGTATGCGAAATGGCTCTCTTCCTTTTTTATTCAACATCACCTAGAGGTCATACAACGCGGGATCATATTTTATATCAGCAACGACAACGTGGGATCTTCATCTTCATATATCGTCAAATATAATCCTACTCATCGATCAATAACATTTTATTCTTCATCCACCACATCGACGTGGGAATGCTCATACATACATCTACATACGTAATATTCTTCCAATACATTTGCTTTATGGAATTATCCACTTGTTCTGAATTCATTTAATTTAATACACTCGTTTCATAAATATTACAAAATTATATCATTTATACATACTTGTCATCAATTATCATACAGTCCATTTTTTGCTTATACATACATTCTTATTATAAGCGTTAAATTGTTAACTAATAGAGAAAAACTGAAATCATTAAATATTCTCTAATATCAAAATTCAAAGAGCTAAACATTTATTCAGCTATTATTATCGTAGACAATTTTTGAAATCGGTTCATAACCACGCCCATCTCCGATATAACGGAAGTTTTGGAAAATGCAAAAACTCTGTTTTTTCGGTATCTATTACAGCTAATTGAGCGAAATTTGGTATTTATAGCGATTTTGAACAAAGAACTTAGGGATTAATGAAATTTTGAAAAATGGGCATTGCCACGTCCACTTATAAAACATTTTCTGTATCTCAATAACAGTATTAGGTATCGTCACAAAATTTGGTGGACATATTTTCCTCAATTATCATACAGTCCATTTTTTGCTTATACATACATACATTCTTATTATAAGCGTTAAATTGTTAACTAATAGAGAAAAACTGAAATCATTAAATATTCTCTAATATCAAAATTCAAAGAGCTAAACATTTATTCAGCTATTATTATCGTAGACAATTTTTGAAATCGGTTCATAACCACGCCCACCTTCCATATAACGAAAATTTTGAAAAATGCAAGAATGTCGTTTTTTCTGTATCTATTAAGGCATATTAATTAAAATTTGATATTTAGAGAGATATTTAATTAAGAAACTTGATTTTTATCACGCCCACTTATAAAGAAACGTCTGTAGGTATGTCAATAACGATGTAAGGTATCGCCACAAAATTTGGTGAACATATTGTCCTTGATATCACTAGCATTACCGTCAATAGTTCTTGAAATCGGACCATAACCACGCCCAACTTCCATGTAACGGAAATTGCTAAAATGCAAAAAACTTCGTTTTTCAGTATTTATTGGACGAAATTTGGTAAAGTTTAAAACTAGCTGCGATTTGAAACAAAGAAGCGAGAATTTTATGAAATCATGGTCACCGACCATACAAAAATATATCGTGAGGGTATATAAAAATCGGTTTCGCCCGAATTTAGCTTTTCTTACTTGTTTTTATATATCTTAACACATAAGACTTTCGCTTTGCTTTGCTTCGGAGTTTCACTTTGACAGATAAGTTAAAGTACAGATGTTATATGGGTGCTGCTAAATACAAGCCGAGAAAAGTAAAGCAAAGCAAAACGAAACAAAATCATCGCGTACTCTCAACTTTTGACAACCAACAGTTTGGATTTCCATTTTATTTCTGCGTGCAAAAGAAGATAAATATGAATAAATAGCAAATGAAATACCTCTTTGGTAACCACCCTCACCTCTTTTTTAAACTCCCCTGGATCGGTTTTTATTTATTTTGTCGAAATATACTCGGCCTTAATATAGTTTATTACACTCGCGACTTTCAAACATACATAAGTAGTATAACTACCACTTAATTATATCAGTACAACTCACTTCTTATTCTTTTATTAAACAAAATACTCGGAATAGGCACAAATAACAATTCAAAACAGACAACTAACGCAGAAACTGTCAAAGCGTTCTATGTAGCAAACCTTCTACACCTCACCGCTATGTTGTTAAATTTCGAATTGTCAAGTAAAGCGAGGAAAGTTGTATGTGTACGGCCCTTAGCGGTTGTTTGTAAGACTTAAAAATTGTGAAAGATATGGATATACACAAACCACAATCTAAAAATTGATTAAAGGGGTCTCCTCATGTAAATCGAAAAATAAAATCTTTTTTGTTTTTTCAGCTTAGTTATCGCCAGTAATGTGAGTCACTGTCCAAAAATTTCAACTTGCACTCACTCACACAGGGTAGAAATGAATTCTCATGTTTGTGTAAAATAAGGACCAAGTCTCATTAGTGAGAACAACAACGAGTTCGCTCAACTTATAACACTCTCACAAGTAACGATCCACTCTCTGCAGGATTGGTCTTCCAAAGCATTTGATTGTGGTGGTGTGAATTAATTCTGTGCAAGAAGGAGGTTGCCTGAGTGAAGGATGTTCGTGTGAATTAACAACTGTTAAGAGAGCATTCGAGTTATTCTAGTCGCATGACTAGACAGAAGTATGTAAACATACATCCATACATATGAATGTGAATAAAAAAAATGTTTCCAATATTCTTTTTAATTGCGATTTTTCATGAAGTTTATTTAGGGATTAATATATTTAACAAAATATTAAATAAATAAAAAATATTTTAGAATTAAAAATCTGCTCTTTAGAACAATTGAAAAAACACTTTTTTTAAATCCCAAAATACATACAACCTTCAGTTCCAAAGTATCACATTTTTATTAGTTAAATTCTGGTTCATTTCCAGTCCATGTATAAATATACCTATGCTGATAAATCGTTGAAAAAATCAAAAACAAAAAAAAACATACATATGCTGCCAAAACAATTTTAATTCCTTTTATCTCCGTTTACACAAAACAAATGACAAATTCAAAATTTAATAAACTGTATCGGTCAAGTGTCTACGGCCGGTACAACACAGGCAAACGGAAAAACCCTTCGGTTTATCTTCTCTATTTGCTTGCCTAGCTGAAAATTATGAGTGCACCCTGTTCTGTTAAAAGAATGAGAGAAACAATGAATTCATATAACAATGAGTGACGATCACACACTATTCCACTGCTAAGCGAACGCCAACGCTTTGCATTCACAGCTGGTTGATGGTATGAGCAAAAAACGTAAATCTATACGAAGCGACAACACGCTGAAATGAAAAATTTCAGAGATTTCTGAGACCGTTTGGTGCCGTCCATCTCCAGGAAGTTCACCACATGCGTACCAGTCCGCACGAAAGAAGTAGAAGAAAATATTTTCGCCTAGTCTAGTTTGCAATCAAAACAAATCGAATATTTTGGTAAAAATGTGCATAATAAATGTATTATATTGATTGTGGTGTCTATATAAATTAGTTGTGAGTGAAAATAGTGCGGTATTAAAGCGTAAAACGCCAGAGAATGTGTGTGGCCGAAATCCAAGTGTCTACCAAAATTTTGAATATACGAAAAATTGTGGAAAATGTGACAAAAATTATATCAAACTATGACATTATGGTTTGCTCGCGTGGTTATAAGAGTGTTTTAATAATATCTTAACATATATTGAATATTCGGCAGTGATTTAGTGTTAAAATGATGTTGCATGAGTAGTGGGTTATTGATAAATTTGTGTTGCAGAGTTCAGGAACGTCGGTGCCTAATAAGTGTAACAAGTATAATTAACAAAACTAGTGTAAATTTAATATATAAATTGCATTCAGTTGTATTTAAAACCTATGCATTTATTTATTTCTTTATATATGTTTTGTTGTCATCAGTATAATCGAAAAATGGGGGAGCCATATTAAAAGTGGTAATGATTCAAAGCCTAAGTATCTAAGTATATATGTATGAATGTGCATGAAAGTTTTCAAAACATTTAGCAAATGAATAAATATGCAAACTTATGCATAAATATTTCAATACATACATACGCCATGGGGTTCAGAGAAAACTATTTTAATTTGGTAGTATATTTAATGAAAAATAGCAGGAGTATAAAAAGGTACTCAAAAGAGCTTTCAGATATAGATCTGCGAGAAAATCACTATAAATTAATGTGATAAGTAAACACTAAGCTAGATTAGAGGTAAATACGTTTGTATATATAGTACACTTTGAACTAAAATTTGTATTAACTTTTGTGACTACTTTTTTTTAAGTAGTAGATTTCCTACTACGGCGGCAAAGCGCAGGGAATTTAGTGCAATAGCAGTGATGATAAACACTGGTGTGCAAATGCGACAAAATTCCCCGACATATTTACATACATATATGTGCGCTTACATATGAACGCAGTGCGCATGGAGGTGAGGACAGGCCGTGATTTAATTAACGCCCTATTTGAGAAATCGTAATGAATTTAAATAATTATTTTCATACAATTTAACAAAACTGTGTTTAACAACGCAAATGCAAACGCAGAATGCAAACACATTTTCAAAGGAAAATGATCCTTGACAAATCATTTTTGATCCCCAGTATATATATCCCGTCAGTATTTATATACTTTGCAGGCTGCGTGGTTCGAAATATATATAGACAATGAAACAAGAAAATAAAATTTGTGCATGCTTAGCCATAATACTGACATTTTCATTAAAAATAAAACAAGTAAAGAGAAGGTACTGGAGTAGAAATTAGTCGCATCGACGAAAAAGAAATGTTACAATATTGACGGTATTGCGATCCATATCCATGGCTTTAAAAATTTCTATTTATTTCGCAATCCTTATCTTATCCATAAATATTGCATGCTACACGGTCAAGAAATAACACGATACTTGCATCACGTCAATAAATACTGAACGTGTGACAATGTCCAATGGTAGAAAACTGCTCGCAGCATCGTGATATGTGTGTATGTAACGGGGTTTTCAATAGGAACGCTACACAAGTTTTTTTTAAATAAAACAAAAACGGTTTTGGATATCAATGAAATTCTTTATTCCTGCGAAAGAATATTCGATCCCATTATGTATGGAACTCGATTTCTTTTGCTTGGCCACCACGGGCACGCTTGCAGAAGTCCAGACGCTGAAAGCAACTTTCGACAGTTTTCAAGCATAAATCGGCCGATACTGGCGTAATTTCACGTTCGATATTCGTTCGAAGTTCATCAATCGTCGCTGGCTTGTTTGCAAAGACAACAGACTTGACGTAGCCCTACAAGAAATAGTCTAACGGCGTTAAGTCGCACGACCGAGGCGGCCAATTGACTGGGCCATTTCGTAAGATAACACGTTCACCAAACTTGGTTTTCAATAAATCAATTGTGGCATTCGCAGTGTGGCTTGTGGCGCCGTCCTGTTGAAACTACATATTGTCCAAGTGCATATCATCCAATTCGGGCAAAAAATATTCGGTTATAATTAAGCGGTAGCGATTTCCATTTACAGTAACGTGCCGGTCTTGATCATCACGGAAGAAGTACGGCCCAATGAAGCCGCCGGCCCAAAAACCGCATCAAACCGTATTTTTTTCGGGATGCAGTGGTAACTCATTGAGTACGTGCGGGTTGCTGTGTGACCAATAACGCATATTTTGCTTATTGACGAAGCCATTCAGCCTGAAATGAGCCTAATCATAAATTGCACGTAGCGCTCTTAAAAGTTTAGGCCACTGACTCCGAATTTCGGTAGTAAATTTCAATAATTTCGACTCGTTGTTGGATCGTATATCTTTCCATGAAGAAATGGCAAACCTTACTGAAGAGAAATGTCAAGAGAGCGGAAAAAAATATTGCGTCGTTTGCTGTCCCTATCGGTCTACTTTTGTAGCGTCCCTATTGAAAAACCCTTGATATATTTATTTACGTTTTTACAAATATATGCACTTTTAAATTTGTATTTTTGTACACATTAAGGAATGTTCACCATGAACATTTAGCTACAAAAAAATCGATGTAAATTCTAAGGTCTTGAAGTATCAAAAGTCTTTCGCAGCTGTTTTATTGGCCCTGAAATAATTAAGAATTAGCTTTCCTTTTTAATTATGCATGCACTATTCTAGGAATACTCTGCTTCAATTTATAGATGGCAGTTATCTCCTTCAGAAAATGTAAAAATGTTTCAGTTATAAGAAAATTAATATATTTATTTGCAAAATATTTGCTTTTGTTTACAAATTTAACCGAAACGAATGAATGAAATAAAGAAGAAAACTCACCACCAAAAAGTTTACTACCCAAGGTTGCTTTTTTCATTGTACACGTTGGTTATAGGAGAATTGTGGTGATCCGTTGAATAATTATTCAAATATGCAAATAAAAACAGTCGTCACAAATTTTCGCCATAAATTTTTGGCTCTAAGTAATAAATGTAAAGTGTATCTTCACTGGTTAATGCAAATATTTCACATTCCGCAAAATTTTGTACGTGATTTTCAAAGTTTATTATGAAATATCATTGCATGCAACTCTGCTATAGTTTATTTTCATTATCCACCATGAAAACTCTTATCCCTGAGAAGGACTTCACCTCAGTTTTACTACTGTGTATACTGTGGTCAAAGTCGTTCTTAAGTTGTATATGTTTGTGTTGTATGGAGTTATGTATGAGTAGCATTACTCCGCCGTAGAATGTTGTGGATGTGTACTGTTTATACATCGAGTAATTAACAGGGATGGGAGTATTTGAAGGATAGTGAAGGTGAGATTCTTGAATTCAAACTATTTTGGGATAATAGCGTCTGCAAAGATTATATGATACGAAACTCTCGTTCTCGTGACGTAAATAATAGAAATACAATGAAGTAACAAGTAAAATACGGGTATTAATGAAAAAAATTATAAATTTATGAGTTCTGCATGAAAACTTCAAATTTTAACTGAAATGAAAAATATCAGTTTTCACATCATCAAACATATCAATTCAATCGAAATGTGTATATGTTTGTATGTATGTATATACAGTATATAGTTAAAAAGTATTTAAAAAAGTAATATATAAGCAATTTTCTTTGAAAAATATTTTTATTAGAAATTTTAAAGACGCTTTTTCTAAATAAAATGCAACATTTTTGTGAAAAGTTCAAGATTTTACACGTTGCTCTTTATTTTGAGATTGTAACACTTTTTTTTTGCAAAGAACAAACACTCAATATCTTATTCTGCACAGTTAGAAAGCGCACTGATTTTATTAATATTTTACATATTTTGCCTCTGGCATCTCGCTATTTTACTTGTCAGCTGATAATAGGGGTACTCATTCGGTTTTGTTGCCAGCATGAAAAACGAGATCAGTCCCCCTATTTTAATAGCGGTTGAAAGAGTTTCGTATCATATAATCCTTGGCGTCTGATTAGCATCAAAAGTTGGTTGTAGTTGTTAATATATCCTCTTATGTTCCATTGCATTATTGTTAGTGTCATTAGTACTTATATGAGTAAGGTATGTAAGTAAGGTATATTATATGTGTGGGATTTAGCTTAATTATATTTTGTTTGTTTTTGGTGAACAATCTATGTAGCTCCATCGATATTGAATCTGATGAATCATCAGATTAATCGTTCAGTTGCGTGGTTTTTGCTTTTGTTTTATTGATTCTTTTAAGTGTAGCTTTTATTCTGTTAGAGGTATTTTTTGGTAGTCTTTTGATCATTGTTTCTGTTAATCGCCGTGTGGTGTACTTTTGTGTTCTGTCGTCTGGTCGTAAATAAGTGCTGCTGGTGGTTGGTGGTGAGTTGTTACTGGTTCCACAGTGTAACTAATAATTTCTCTTGGTGTTAAGTTTATGTCTACGTTGTTAAGAGTGATGATCGCTTGAATTTCTTTTTCTCTTAGAAAAGTGGGAAATTTTTTGTCGATTGGACTGTGGTTGTCGCAGGTTGTCTTACTCTCTATACAGTTTATGCAGCTTTTCGGACCATCGCATTCTCAGTCTAAGTCGGTTTCAATGTGGTTTTTTTTGCTGCAGTTTGGGCAAATTTTCTAATTTTTACAGATTTTACCAATATGACCGTATCGTTGGTAGTTGTTACAGCGGAGTGGAAGGGGGATGTATGGTCGGACTTTTACTTTCTCGTATCCAATAGAGATATCATTTGGGAGGGTAGGGGTGGTGAAGGTAAGTATTGTCAAACCGGTTTCATGTAATTCATTGCTGGTTGTTACTCCTCTCGAGTAATTGAGAGTTGTATGTTCGGTGATTTCTATATTGATTGTAGGAGACAGCGAAATTAGTTTAATCAATTTGTTTGCTTGTACATTGTCTTTAGTTTTTATGAGAATATTGCCGTTTCGTAATTTTTTGCATGTTTTAACTTCACTTCCTGCCGTATAATCAATCACTTTTTTATCAAAAATCGTATTAATCAATAATTCCTTTTCGGTTTTCAAACTGCACTCGATTTCCTAACTGCGATCAGATATGTGTGAGTGCTCAGCGTAGGTGTAAGCGCGAAACTGCAGCGACAGTAGTAAAGGAAACTGCTAAAGTGGTTCATAAAAGCTTCTTAAAATCCTGAAAAAATATTATGAAAAAAAAAAACAATTTGATTTCTTTTTAGTCTTCAAAATCAAAAAATTAAAACAGTAAAAATGTATAAAATAATGTAAATTAAAATGCGTCATTTGACATCACTATTATTTTTTTTAATCTTTAATTTTTAGATTGATTGCAGCAGCAATAATAATGTAAATCAAAATGCGTCATTTAACATCACCATTATTTTTTTAAATTTTTAATTTTTAGATTGATTGCAGCAGCATTAATTATATCCTTATCGGCATATATACAAATACATATTATACTCGTCATCTCAACAAACAAGAATATTTAGATTATTCACGTTGTTGAACTGCAAATGTACTTACGAAAATGCCATAGTCAACATACAAATAGTAATAAATGAACATATATTTACATATATACCCAGTAGCAAATTTATGAACCGATGATATTAGTAGTATGAAGTATTATTATTAAAACCTACCATACCAAGCACACTAGCTACTCGGGCCTTAGGTGCTTTGTTTAATTTAAGTATATGGATGATACAAATAAGCTTAATTGACTAAGTATTTTAATCATATATTAATACTAAAGTTAGTAGCGGTGTTCGTCTCCTTAAGTAGAGTAGAAGGGTGTGAAGAATCAAAAGTTAGTGTTCGTGTTGTGGCTAAGCTGGGCATTGATCGCGGATGTGTTCTACAGATGGATACGCTTGGCAAAATGGACAGGTTTCTGCACTGGCCCCACGAAGGAGATGTGCGTGAGAAATGTTTGTATGTCCAAGCCGAAGACGGATAAATACACTAATTTCCCGCCTTGACAGGCTAGAATGATAGATCGCTTTTTCGCAATTTGGATTGATTGTGGTGTAATTATGTTGATACTGTGACCATTCCATCATTTTTGAATTACGCGAGAAATGTTAACACCTGTGATAAGCTGGCGTCCTTAGCCGCTTTATCGGCAAACTCATTTCCAGGAATGCCCTTGTGACCAGGCACCCAAAAAATTCTGAGCTTATGCTGGTATCTTATAATCAAGTCTCTTATATGCTGGATAATCGAGATGTCGTTGTAGATATTGGAGATCGCTGCTATGACTGACATACTATCTGTGCATATGACATATTTTACACACAATCTAGAAATTGATTAAAGGGGTCTCCTCATGTAAATCGAAAAATAAAATCTTTTTTGTTTTTTCAGCTTAGTTCCACGTATTTTAGGAGATATCGCCAGTAATGTGAGTCACTGTCCAAAAACTTCAACTTGCACTCACTCACACAGGGTAAAAATGAATTCTCATGTTTGGGTAAAATAAGGACCAAGTCTCATTAGTGAGAACAACCACGAGTTCGCTCAACTTATAACACTCTCACAAGTAACGATCCACTCTCTGCAGGATTGGTCTTCCAAAGCATTTGATTGTGGTGGTGTGAATTAATTCTGTGCAAGAAGGAGGTTGCCTGAGTGAAGGATGTTCGTGTGAATTAACAACTGTTAAGAGAGCATTCGAGTTATTCTAGTCGCATGACTAGACAGAAGTATGTAAACATACATCCATACATATGAATGTGAATAAAAAAAATGTTTCCAATATTCTTTTTAATTGCGATTTTTCATGAAGTTTATTTAGGGATTAATATATTTAACAAAATATTAAATAAATAAAAAATATTTTAGAATTAAAAATCTGCTCTTTAGAACAATTGAAAAAACACTTTTTTTAAATCCCAAAATACATAAAACCTTCAGTTCCAAAGTATCACATTTTTATTAGTTAAATTCTGGTTCATTTCCAGTCCATGTATAAATATACCTATGCTGATAAATCGTTGAAAAAATCAAAAACAAAAAAAACATACATATGCTGCCAAAACAATTTTAATTCCTTTTATCTCCGTTTACACAAAACAAATGACAAATTCAAAATTTAATAAACTGTATCGGTCAAGTGTCTACGGCCGGTACAACACAGGCAAACGGAAAAACCCTTCGGTTTATCTTCTCTATTTGCTTGCCTAGCTGAAAATTATGAGTGCACCCTGTTCTGTTAAAAGAATGAGAGAAACAATGAATTCATATAACAATGAGTGACGATCACACACTATTCCACTGCTAAGCGAACGCCAACGCTTTGCATTCACAGCTGGTTGATGGTATGAGCAAAAAACGTAAATCTATACGAAGCGACAACACGCTGAAATGAAAAATTTCAGAGATTTCTGAGATTTCTGAGACCGTATAGTGCCGTCCATCTCCAGGAAGTTCACCACATGTGTATCAGTCCGCACGAAAGAAGCAGAAGAAAATATTTTCGCCGTCTAGTTTGCAATCAAAACAAATCGAATATTTTGGTAAAAATGTGCATAATAAATGCATTATATTGATTGTGGTGTCTATATAAATTAGTTGTGAGTGAAAATAGTGCGGTATTAAAGCGTAAAACGCCAGAGAATGTGGGTTATTGATAAAGAAGCAGAAGAAAATATTTTCGCCGTCTAGTTTGCAATCAAAACAAATCGAATATTTTGGTAAAAATGTGCATAATAAATGCATTATATTGATTGTGGTGTCTATATAAATTAGTTGTGAGTGAAAATAGTGCGGTATTAAAGCGTAAAACGCCAGAGAATGTGGGTTATTGATAAAGAAGCAGAAGAAAATATTTTCGCCGTCTAGTTTGCAATCAAAACAAATCGAATATTTTGGTAAAAATGTGCATAATAAATGCATTATATTGATTGTGGTGTCTATATAAATTAGTTGTGAGTGAAAATAGTGCGGTATTAAAGCGTAAAACGCCAGAGAATGTGTGTGGCCGAAATCCAAGTGTCTACCAAAATTTTGAATATACGAAAAATTGTGGAAAATGTGACAAAAATTATATCAAACTATGACATTATGGTTTGCTCGCGTGGTTATAAGAGTGTTTTAATAATATCTTAACATATATTGAATATTCGGCAGTGATTTAGTGTTAAAATGATGTTGCATGAGTAGTGGGTTATTGATAAATTTGTGTTGCAGAGTTCATGAACGTCGGTGCCTAATAAGTGTAACAAGTATAATTAACAAAACTAGTGTAAATTTAATATATAAATTGCATTCAGTTGTATTTAAAACCTATGCATTTATTTATTTCTTTATATATGTTTTGTTGTCATCAGTATAATCGAAAAATGGGGGAGCCATATTAAAAGTGGTAATGATTCAAAGCCTAAGTATCTAAGTATATATGTATGAATGTGCATGAAAGTTTTCAAAAAATTTAGCAAATGAATAAATATGCAAACTTATGCATAAATATTTCAATACATACCATGGGGTTCAGAGAAAACTATTTTAATTTGGTAGTATATTTAATGAAAAATAGCAGGAGTATAAAAAGGTACTCAAAAGAGCTTTCAGATATAGATCTGCGAGAAAATCACTATAAATTAATGTGATAAGTAAACACTAAGCTAGATTAGAGGTAAATACGTTTGTATATATAGTACACTTTGAACTAAAATTTCTATTAACTTTTGTGACTCCTTTTTTTTAAGTAGTAGATTTCCTACTACGGCGGCAAAGCGCAGGGAATTTAGTGCAATAGCAGTGATGATAAACACTGGTGTGCAAATGCGACAAAATTCCCCGACATATTTACATACATATATGTGCGCTTACATATGAACGCAGTGCGCATGGAGGTGAGGACAGGCCGTGATTTAATTAACGCCCTATTTGAGAAATCGTAATGAATTTAAATAATTATTTTCATACAATTTAACAAAACTGTGTTTAACAACGCAAATGCAAACGCAGAATGCAAACACATTTTCACAGGAAAATGATCCTTGACAAATCATTTTTGATCCCCAGTATATATATCCCGTCAGTATTTATATACTTTGCAGGCTGCGTGGTTCGAAATATATATAGACAATGAAACAAGAAAATAAAATTTGTGCATGCTTAGCCATAATACTGACATTTTCATTAAAAATAAAACAAGTAAAGAGAAGGTACTGGAGTAGAAATTAGTCGCATCGACGAAAAAGAAATGTTACAATATTGACGGTATTGCGATCCATATCCATGGATTTAAAAATTTCTATTTATTTCGCAATCCTTATTCTTATCCATAAATATTGCATGCTACACGGTCAAGAAATAACACGATACTTGCATCACGTCAATAAATACTGAACGTGTGACAATGTCCAATGGTAGAAAACTGCTCGCAGCATCGTGATATGTGTGTATGTAACGGGGTTTTCAATAGGAACGCTACACAAGTTTTTTTAAATAAAACAAAAACGGTTTTGGATATCAATGAAATTCTTTATTCCTGCGAAAGAATATTCGATCCCATTATGTATGGAATTCGATTTCTTTTGCATGGCCACCACGGGCACGCTTGCAAAAGTCCAGACGCTGAACGCAACTTTCGACAGTTTTCAAGCATAAATCGGCCGTTACTGCTGTAGTTTCACGTTCGATATTCGTTCGAAGTTCATCAATCGTCGCTGGCTTGTTTGCAAGGACAACAGACTTGACGTAGCCCTACAGGAAATAGTCTAACGGCGTTAAGTCGCACGACCGAGGCGGCCAATTGACTGGGCCATTTCGTAAGATAACACGTTCACCAAACTTGGTTTTCAATAAATCAATTGTGGCATTCGCAGTGTGGCTTGTGGCGCCGTCCTGTTGAAACTACATATTGTCCAAGTCCATATCATCCAATTCGGGTAAAAAATATTCGGTTATAATTAAGCGGTAGCGATTTCCATTTACAGTAACGTGCCGGTCTTGATCATCACGGAAGAAGTACGGCCCAATGAAGCCGCCGGCCCAAAAACCGCATCAAACCGTATTTTTTTCGGGATGCAGTGGTAACTCATTAAATACGTGCGGGTTGCTGTGTGACCAATAACGCATATTTTGCTTATTGACGAAGCCATTCAGCCAGAAATGAGCCTAATCATAAATTGCACGTAGCGCTCTTAAAAGTTGAGGCCACTGACTCCGAATTTCGGTAGTAAATTTCAATAATTTCGACTCGTTGTTGGATCGTATATCTTTCCATGAAGAAATGGCAAACCTAACTGAAGAGAAATGTCAAGAGAGCGGAAAAAAATATGGCGTCGTTTGCTGTCCCTATCAGTCTACTTTTGTAGCGTCCCTATTGAAAAACCCTTGATATATTTATTTACTTTTTTACAAATATATGCACTTTTAAATTTGTATTTTTGTACACATTAAGGAATGTTCACCATGAACATTGAGCTACAAAAAAATCGATGTAAATTCTAAGGTCTTGAAGTATCAAAAGTCTTTCGCAGCTGTTTTATTGGCCCTGAAATAATTAAAAATTAGCTTTCCTTTTTAATTATGCATGCACTATTCTAGGAATACTCTGCTTCAATTTATAGATGGCAGTTATCTCCTTCATAAAATGTAAAAATGTTTCAGTTATAAGAAAATTAATATATTTATTTGCAAAATATTTGCTTTTGTTTACAAATTTAACCGAAACGAATGAATGAAATGAAGAAGAAAGCTCACCACCAAAAAGTTTACTACCCAAGGTTGCTTTTTTCATTGTACACGTTGGTTATAGGAGAATTTTGGTGATCCGTTGAAATATGCAATCAAATCTGCAAATAAAAACAGTCGTCACAAATTTTCGCCATAAATTTTTGGCTCTAAGTAATAAATGTAAAGTGTATCTTCACTGGTTAATGCAAATATTTCACATTCCGCAAAATTTTGTATGTGATTTTCAAAGTTTATTATGAAATATCATTGCATGCAACTCTGCTATAGTTTATTTTCATTATCCACCATGAAAACTCTTATCCCTGAGAAGGACTTCACCTCAGTTTTACTACTGTATATACTGTGGTCAAAGTCGTTCTTAAGTTGTATATGTTTGTGTTGTATGGAGTTATGTATGAGTAGCATTACTCCGCCGTAGAATGTTGTGGATGTGTACTGTTTATACATCGACTAATTAACAGGGATGGGAGTATTTGAAGGATAGTGAAGGTGAGATTCTTGAATTCAAACTATTTTGGGATAATAGCGTCTGCAAAAATTATATGATACGAAACTCTCGTTCTCGTGACGTAAATAATAGAAATACAATGAAGTAACAAGTAAAATACGGGTATTAATGAAAAAAAATATAAATTTATGAGTTCTGCATGAAAACTTCAAATTTTAACTGAAATGAAAAATATCAGTTTTCACATCATCAAACATATCAATTCAATCGAAATGTGTATATGTTTGTATGTATGTATATACAGTATATAGTTAAAAAGTATTTAAAAAAGTAATATATAAGCAATTTTCTTTGAAAAATATTTTTATTAGAAATTTTAAAGACGCTTTTTCTAAATAAAATGCAACATTTTTGTGAAAAGTTCAAGATTTTACACGTTGCTCTTTATTTTGAGATTGTAACACTTTTTTTTGCAAACAACAAACACTCAATATCTTATTCTGCACAGTTAGAAAGCGCACTGATTTTATTAATATTTTACATATTTTGCCTCTGGCATCTCGCTATTTTACTTGTCAGCTGATAATAGGGGTACTCATTCGGTTTTGTTGCCAGCATGAAAACGAGATCAGTCCCCCTATTTTAATAGCGGTTGAAAGAGTTTCGTATCATATAATCCTTGGCGTCTGATTAGCATCAAAAGTTGGTTGTAGTTGTTAATATATCCTCTTATGTTCCATTGCATTATTGTTAGTGTCATTAGTACTTATATGAGTAAAGTATGTAAGTAAGGTATAATATATGTGTGAGATTTAGCTTAATTATATTTTGTTTGTTTTTGGTGAACAATCTATGTAGCTCCATCGATATTGAATCTGATGAATCATCAGATTGATCGTTCAGTTGCGTGGTTTTTGCTTTTGTTTTATTGATTCTTTTAAGTGTAGCTTTTATTCTGTTAGAGGTATTTTTTGGTAGTCTTTTGATCATTGTTTCTGTTAATCGCCGTGTGGTGTACTTTTGTGTTCTGTCGTCTGGTCGTAAATAAGTGCTGCTGGTGGTTGGTGGTGAGTTGTTACTGGTTCCACAGTGTAACTAATAATTTCTCTTGGTGTTAAGTTTATGTCTACGTTGTTAAGAGTGATGATCGCTTGAATTTCTTTTTCTCTTAGAAAAGTGGGAAATTTTTTGTCGATTGGACTGTGGTTGTCGCAGGTTGTCTTACTCTCTATACAGTTTATGCAGCTTTTCGGACCATCGCATTCTCAGTCTAAGTCGGTTTCAATGTGGTTTTTTTTGCTGCAGTTTGGGCAAATTTTCTAATTTTTACAGATTTTACCAATATGACCGTATCGTTGGTAGTTGTTACAGCGGAGTGGAAGGGGGATGTATGGTCGGACTTTTACTTTCTCGTATCCAATAGAGATATCATTTGGGAGGGTAGGGGTGGTGAAGGTAAGTATTGTCAAACCGGTTTCATGTAATTCATTGCTGGTTGTTACTCCTCTCGAGTAATTGAGAGTTGTATGTTCGGTGATTTCTATATTGATTGTAGGAGACAGCGAAATTAGTTTAATCAATTTGTTTGCTTGTACATTGTCTTTAGTTTTTATGAGAATATTGCCGTTTCGTAATTTTTTGCATGTTTTAACTTCACTTCCTGCCGTATAATCAATCACTTTTTTATCAAAAATCGTATTAATCAATAATTCCTTTTCGGTTTTCAAACTGCACTCGATTTCCTAACTGCGATCAGATATGTGTGAGTGCTCAGCGTAGGTGTAAGCGCGAAACTGCAGCGACAGTAGTAAAGGAAACTGCTAAAGTGGTTCATAAAAGCTTCTTAAAATCCTGAAAAAATATTATGAAAAAAAAAACAATTTGATTTCTTTTTAGTCTTCAAAATCAAAAAATTAAAACAGTAAAAATGTATAAAATAATGTAAATTAAAATGCGTCATTTGACATCACCATTATTTTTTTAAATTTTTAATTTTTAGATTGATTGCAGCAGCATTAATTATATCCTTATCGGCATATATACAAATACATATTATACTCGTCATCTCAACAAACAAGAATATTTAGATTATTCACGTTGTTGAACTGCAAATGTACTTACGAAAATGCCATAGTCAACATACAAATAGTAATAAATGAACATATATTTACATATATACCCAGTAGCAAATTTATGAACCGATGAGATTAGTAGTATTATTATTAAAACCTACCATACCAAGCACACTAGCTACTCGGGCCTTAGGTGCTTTGTTTAATTTAAGTATATGGATGATACAAATAAGCTTAATTGACTAAGTATTTTAATCATATATTAATACTAAAGTTAGTAGCGGTGTTCGTCTCCTTAAGTAGAGTAGAAGGGTGTGAAGAATCAAAAGTTAGTGTTCGTGTTGTGGCTAAGCTGGGCATTGATCGAGGATGTGTTCTACAGATGGATACGCTTGGCAAAATGGACAGGTTTCTGCACTGGCCCCACGAAGGAGATGTGCATGAGAAATGTTTGTATGTCCAAGCCGAAGACGGATAAATACACTAATTTCCCGCCTTGACAGGCTAGAATGATAGATCGCTTTTTCGCAATTTGGATTGATTGTGGTGTAATTATGTTGATACTGTGACCATTCCATCATTTTTGAATTACGCGAGAAATGTTAACACCTGTGATAAGCTGGCGTCCTTAGCCGCTTTATCGGCAAACTCATTTCCAGGAATGCCCTTGTGACCAGGCACCCAAAAAATTCTGAGCTTATGCTGGTATCTTATAATCAAGTCTCTTATATGCTGGATAATCGAGATGTCGTTGTAGATATTGGAGATCGCTGCTATGACTGACATACTATCTGTGCATATGACATATTTTACACACAATCTAGAAATTGATTAAAGGGGTCTCCTCATGTAAATCGAAAAATAAAATCTTTTTTGTTTTTTCAGCTTAGTTCCACGTATTTTAGGAGATATCGCCAGTAATGTGAGTCACTGTCCAAAAACTTCAACTTGCACTCACTCACACAGGGTAAAAATGAATTCTCATGTTTGGGTAAAATAAGGACCAAGTCTCATTAGTGAGAACAACCACGAGTTCGCTCAACTTATAACACTCTCACAAGTAACGATCCACTCTCTGCAGGATTGGTCTTCCAAAGCATTTGATTGTGGTGGTGTGAATTAATTCTGTGCAAGAAGGAGGTTGCCTGAGTGAAGGATGTTCGTGTGAATTAACAACTGTTAAGAGAGCATTCGAGTTATTCTAGTCGCATGACTAGACAGAAGTATGTAAACATACATCCATACATATGAATGTGAATAAAAAAAATGTTTCCAATATTCTTTTTAATTGCGATTTTTCATGAAGTTTATTTAGGGATTAATATATTTAACAAAATATTAAATAAATAAAAAATATTTTAGAATTAAAAATCTGCTCTTTAGAACAATTGAAAAAACACTTTTTTTAAATCCCAAAATACATACAACCTTCAGTTCCAAAGTATCACATTTTTATTAGTTAAATTCTGGTTCATTTCCAGTCCATGTATAAATATACCTATGCTGATAAATCGTTGAAAAAATCAAAAACAAAAAAAAACATACATATGCTGCCAAAACAATTTTAATTCCTTTTATCTCCGTTTACACAAAACAAATGACAAATTCAAAATTTAATAAACTGTATCGGTCAAGTGTCTACGGCCGGTACAACACAGGCAAACGGAAAAACCCTTCGGTTTATCTTCTCTATTTGCTTGCCTAGCTGAAAATTATGAGTGCACCCTGTTCTGTTAAAAGAATGAGAGAAACAATGAATTCATATAACAATGAGTGACGATCACACACTATTCCACTGCTAAGCGAACGCCAACGCTTTGCATTCACAGCTGGTTGATGGTATGAGCAAAAAACGTAAATCTATACGAAGCGACAACACGCTGAAATGAAAAATTTCAGAGATTTCTGAGACCGTATAGTGCCGTCCATCTCCAGGAAGTTCACCACATGTGTATCAGTCCGCACGAAAGAAGCAGAAGAAAATATTTTCGCCGTCTAGTTTGCAATCAAAACAAATCGAATATTTTGGTAAAAATGTGCATAATAAATGCATTATATTGATTGTGGTGTCTATATAAATTAGTTGTGAGTGAAAATAGTGCGGTATTAAAGCGTAAAACGCCCGAGAATGTGGGTTATTGATAAATTTGTGTTGCAGAGTTCATGAACGTCGGTGCCTAATAAGTGTAACAAGTATAATTAACAAAACTAGTGTAAATTTAATATATAAATTGCATTCAGTTGTATTTAAAACCTATGCATTTATTTATTTCTTTATATATGTTTTGTTGTCATCAGTATAATCGAAAAATGGGGGAGCCATATTAAAAGTGGTAATGATTCAAAGCCTAAGTATCTAAGTATATATGTATGAATGTGCATGAAAGTTTTCAAAAAATTTAGCAAATGAATAAATATGCAAACTTATGCATAAATATTTCAATACATACCATGGGGTTCAGAGAAAACTATTTTAATTTGGTAGTATATTTAATGAAAAATAGCAGGAGTATAAAAAGGTACTCAAAAGAGCTTTCAGATATAGATCTGCGAGAAAATCACTATAAACTAATGTGATAAGTAAACACTAAGCTAGATTAGAGGTAAATACGTTTGTATATATAGTACACTTTGAACTAAAATTTGTATTAACTTTTGTGACTCCTTTTTTTTAAGTAGTAGATTTCCTACTACGGCGGCAAAGCGCAGGGAATTTAGTGCAATAGCAGTGATGATAAACACTGGTGTGCAAATGCGACAAAATTCCCCGACATATTTACATACATATATGTGCGCTTACATATGAACGCAGTGCGCATGGAGGTGAGGACAGGCCGTGATTTAATTAACGCCCTATTTGAGAAATCGTAATGAATTTAAATAATTATTTTCATACAATTTAACAAAACTGTGTTTAACAACGCAAATGCAAACGCAGAATGCAAACACATTTTCACAGGAAAATGATCCTTGACAAATCATTTTTGATCCCCAGTATATATATCCCGTCAGTATTTATATACTTTGCAGGCTGCGTGGTTCGAAATATATATAGACAATGAAACAAGAAAATAAAATGTGTGCATGCTTAGCCATAATACTGACATTTTCATTAAAAATAAAACAAGTAAAGAGAAGGTACTGGAGTAGAAATTAGTCGCATCGACGAAAAAGAAATGTTACAATATTGACGGTATTGCGATCCATATCCATGGATTTAAAAATTTCTATTTATTTCGCAATCCTTATTCTTATCCACAAATATTGCATGCTACACGGTCAAGAAATAACACGATACTTGCATCACGTCAATAAATACTGAACGTGTGACAATGGCCAATGGTAGAAAACTGCTCGCAGCATCGTGATATGTGTGTATGTAACGGGGTTTTCAATAGGAACGCTACACAAGTTTTTTTAAATAAAACAAAAGCGGTTTTGGATATCAATGAAATTCTTTATTCCTGCGAAAGAATATTCGATCCCATTATGTATGGAATTCGATTTCTTTTGCATGGCCACCACGGGCACGCTTGCAAAAGTCCAGACGCTGAACGCAACTTTCGACAGTTTTCAAGCATAAATCGGCCGTTACTGCTGTAGTTTCACGTTCGATATTCGTTCGAAGTTCATCAATCGTCGCTGGCTTGTTTGCAAGGACAACAGACTTGACGTAGCCCTACAGAAAATAGTCTAACGGCGTTAAGTCGCACGACCGAGGCGGCCAATTGACTGGGCCATTTCGTAAGATAACACGTTCACCAAACTTGGTTTTCAATAAATCAATTGTGGCATTCGCAGTGTGGCTTGTGGCGCCGTCCTGTTGATTCGGGCAAAAAATATTCGGTTATAATTAAGCGGTAGCGATTTCCATTTACAGTAACGTGCCGGTCTTGATCATCACGGAAGAAGTACGGCCCAATGAAGCCGCCGGCCCAAAAACCGCATCAAACCGTATTTTTTTCGGGATGCAGTGGTAACTCATTAAATACGTGCGGGTTGCTGTGTGACCAATAACGCATATTTTGCTTATTGACGAAGCCATTCAGCCAGAAATGAGCCTAATCATAAATTGCACGTAGCGCTCTTAAAAGTTGAGGCCACTGACTCCGAATTTCGGTAGTAAATTTCAATAATTTCGACTCGTTGTTGGATCGTATATCTTTCCATGAAGAAATGGCAAACCTAACTGAAGAGAAATGTCAAGAGAGCGGAAAAAAATATGGCGTCGTTTGCTGTCCCTATCGGTCTACTTTTGTAGCGTCCCTATTGAAAAACCCTTGATATATTTATTTACTTTTTTACAAATATATGCACTTTTAAATTTGTATTTTTGTACACATTAAGGAATGTTCACCATGAACATTGAGCTACAAAAAAATCGATGTAAATTCTAAGGTCTTGAAGTATCAAAAGTCTTTCGCAGCTGTTTTATTGGCCCTGAAATAATTAAAAATTAGCTTTCCTTTTTAATTATGCATGCACTATTCTAGGAATACTCTGCTTCAATTTATAGATGGCAGTTATCTCCTTCATAAAATGTAAAAATATTTCAGTTATAAGAAAATTAATATATTTATTTGCAAAATATTTGCTTTTGTTTACAAATTTAACCGAAACGAATGAATGAAATGAAGAAGAAAGCTCACCAGCAAAAAGTTTACTACCCAAGGTTGCTTTTTTCATTGTACACGTTGGTTATAGGAGAATTTTGGTGACCCGTTGAAATATGCAATCAAATCTGCAAATAAAAACAGTCGTCACAAATTTTCGCCATAAATTTTTGGCTCTAAGTAATAAATGTAAAGTGTATCTTCACTGGTTAATGCAAATATTTCACATTCCGCAAAATTTTGTATGTGATTTTCAAAGTTTATTATGAAATATCATTGCATGCAACTCTGCTATAGTTTATTTTCATTATCCACCATGAAAACTCTTATCCCTGAGAAGGACTTCACCTCAGTTTTACTACTGTATATACTGTGGTCAAAGTCGTTCTTAAGTTGTATATGTTTGTGTTGTATGGAGTTATGTATGAGTAGCATTACTCCGCCGTAGAATGTTGTGGATGTGTACTGTTTATACATCGAGTAATTAACAGGGATGGGAGTATTTGAAGGATAGTGAAGGTGAGATTCTTAAATTCAAACTATTTTGGGATAATAGCGTCTGCAAAGATTATATGATACGAAACTCTCGTTCTCGTGACGTAAATAATAGAAATACAATGAAGTAACAAGTAAAATACGGGTATTAATGAAAAAAAATATAAATTTATGAGTTCTGCATGAAAACTTCAAATTTTAACTGAAATGAAAAATATCAGTTTTCACATCATCAAACATATCAATTCAATCGAAATGTGTATATGTTTGTATGTATGTATATACAGTATATAGTTAAAAAGTATTTAAAAATAAGCAATTTTCTTTGAAAAATATTTTTATTAGAAATTTTAAAGACGCTTTTTCTAAATAAAATGCAACATTTTTGTGAAAAGTTCAAGATTTTACACGTTGCTCTTTATTTTGAGATTGTCACCCCTATTGCGAGTGTCGATCAAAAATAGATAATCGACTATTGAGCGATTATCGACTATCGTGGTATTGCGAGTGTCGATTTCTCGCTCAACAAGCGACTGTGAATAATTTTTTGTCGATCATCATTCTATAGCCATTTTGTTGTCGTTGAGCGTGTCGATTTTAAAAGTTTGATACAATAATGGCTAAAAAGTGAGTTTTTTGAGTGAAAATAATAATAATACATTTAAGTTATGGTAGTAAAATGTCAAAGTCTCAATTACAGAACGAAAATTGTTTCTAACAAGAAGCAAATGGCGCGGAGTTTGTGGAAAAACTCAAGCAAAGGAAAGATGGGAGCTCATAGCTACTGAACTGAATAGCTTGGGACCACCATTGCGTTTGTGGGAAAAGTGGTTAAAGGTAAACAAAATATGTACATAGCTTTGGTAAATAAAATGCGAGTATTTCATTGTAGGTGCGGACAGATTTCAAATGCAAAACCAAAGAAAAAAATGGTATGATCCCTGCGCGCAAAACCTTAAAGCAGCTGCCAGCTTTAAAATCGTCGGAACTGATGTTCTTCTCAGACCTGGTTGTAGTTTGCTATCTAACAATGAAAGCAAATGCGTAAATGCAGCTTTTGGCATACGAAAGATTTTCAAAAATCTAAAAAGCGGAAGTTTTAATACTTTTTCAACACAGAAAATATAACATATATATCGTATACAAACATTTTTTCCTCAAACTCCAGAGGATTGGAGGAGTCTCTCAACTTTCTCCTCTCTCTAGCTAGGTCCGCTAGCTTTGAACTTGCATCTTCAACCTCCTCACTATCACTAAACCACAGTTCTATAGTATCCATTTTTATTTCATTTTTTTTATTTATTAAGTTATGACTTATGAAATTAAATTGAATTGAAAAATTTTTCGCCAATGTAAAAATGTAAACAAACACCAAACAGCTGATTGAAATTCAACGAACCATTCACAATGGTACATTTTTTGATCGATCAATTTACACAATACCAAAATAAAATACAATCGACTCAATCGACAAATGTCTATTCTACTGCCAATCGACACTCGCAATAGGGGTTTGTAACACTTTTTTTTTCAAACAACAAACACTCAATATCTTATTCTGCACAGTTAGAAAGCGCACTGATTTTATTAATATTTTACATATTTTGCCTCTGGCATCTCGCTATTTTACTTGTCAGCTGATAATAGGGGTACTCATTCGGTTTTGTTGCCAGCATGAAAAACGAGATCAGTCCCCCTATTTTAATAGCGGTTGAAAGAGTTTCGTATCATATAATCCTTGGCGTCTGATTAGCATCAAAAGTTGGTTGTAGTTGTTAATATATCCTCTTATGTTCCATTGCATTATTGTTAGTGTCATTAGTACTTATATGAGTAAAGTATGTAAGTAAGGTATAATATATGTGTGAGATTTAGCTTAATTATATTTTGTTAGTTTTTGGTGAACAATCTATGTAGCTCCATCGATATTGAATCTGATGAATCATCAGATTGATCGTTCAGTTGCGTGGTTTTTGCTTTTGTTTTATTGATTCTTTTAAGTGTAGCTTTTATTCTGTTAGAGGTATTTTTTGGTAGTCTTTTGATCATTGTTTCTGTTAATCGCCGTGTGGTGTACTTTTGTGTTCTGTCGTCTGGTCGTAAATAAGTGCTGCTGGTGGTTGGTGGTGAGTTGTTACTGGTTCCACAGTGTAACTAATAATTTCTCTTGGTGTTAAGTTTATGTCTACGTTGTTAAGAGTGATGATCGCTTGAATTTCTTTTTCTCTTAGAAAAGTGGGACATTTTTTGTCGATTGGACTGTGGTTGTCGCAGGTTGTCTTACTCTCTATACAGTTTATGCAGCTTTTCGGACCATCGCATTCTCAGTCTAAGTCGGTTTCAATGTGGTTTTTTTTGCTGCAGTTTGGGCAAATTTTCTAATTTTTACAGATTTTACCAATATGACCGTATCGTTGGTAGTTGTTACAGCGGAGTGGAAGGGGGATGTATGGTCGGACTTTTACTTTCTCGTATCCAATGGAGATATCATTTGGGAGGGTAGGGGTGGTGAAGGTAAGTATTGTCAAACCGGTTTCATGTAATTCATTGCTGTTTGTTACTCCTCTCGAGTAATTGAGAGTTGTATGTTCGGTGATTTCTATATTGATTGTAGGAGACAGCGAAATTAGTTTAATCAATTTGTTTGCTTGTACATTGTCTTTAGTTTTTATGAGAATATTGCCGTTTCGTAATTTTTTGCATGTTTTAACTTCACTTCCTGCCGTATAATCAATCACTTTTTTATCAAAAATCGTATTAATCAATAATTCCTTTTCGGTTTTCAAACTGCACTCGATTTCCTAACTGCGATCAGATATGTGTGAGTGCTCAGCGTAGGTGTAAGCGCGAAACTGCAGCGACAGTAGTAAAGGAAACTGCTAAAGTGGTTCATAAAAGCTTCTTAAAATCCTGAAAAAATATTATGAAAAAAAAAACAATTTGATTTCTTTTTAGTCTTCAAAATCAAAAAATTAAAACAGTAAAAATGTATAAAATAATGTAAATTAAAATGCGTCATTTGACATCACCATTATTTTTTTAAATTTTTAATTTTTAGATTGATTGCAGCAGCATTAATTATATCCTTATCGGCATATATACAAATACATATTATACTCGTCATCTCAACAAACAAGAATATTTAGATTATTCACGTGGTTGAACTGCAAATGTACTTACGAAAATGCCATAGTCAACATACAAATAGTAATAAATGAACATATATTTACATATATACCCAGTAGCAAATTTATGAACCGATGAGATTAGTAGTATGAAGTATTATTATTAAAACCTACCATACCAAGCACACTAGCTACTCGGGCCTTAGGTGCTTTGTTTAATTTAAGTATATGGATGATACAAATAAGCTTAATTGACTAAGTATTTTAATCATATATTAATACTAAAGTTAGTAGCGGTGTTCGTCTCCTTAAGTAGAGTAGAAGGGTGTGAAGAATCAAAAGTTAGTGTTCGTGTTGTGGCTAAGCTGGGCATTGATCGAGGATGTGTTCTACAGATGGATACGCTTGGCAAAATGGACAGGTTTCTGCACTGGCCCCACGAAGGAGATGTGCATGAGAAATGTTTGTATGTCCAAGCCGAAGACGGATAAATACACTAATTTCCCGCCTTGACAGGCTAGAATGATAGATCGCTTTTTCGCAATTTGGATTGATTGTGGTGTAATTATGTTGATACTGTGACCATTCCATCATTTTTGAATTACGCGAGAAATGTTAACACCTGTGATAAGCTGGCGTCCTTAGCCGCTTTATCGGCAAACTCATTTCCAGGAATGCCCTTGTGACCAGGCACCCAAAAAATTCTGAGCTTATGCTGGTATCTTATAATCAAGTCTCTTATATGCTGGATAATCGAGATGTCGTTGTAGATATTGGAGATCGCTGCTATGACTGACATACTATCTGTGCATATGACATATTTTACACACAATCTAGAAATTGATTAAAGGGGTCTCCTCATGTAAATCGAAAAATAAAATCTTTTTTGTTTTTTCAGCTTAGTTCCACGTATTTTAGGAGATATCGCCAGTAATGTGAGTCACTGTCCAAAAACTTCAACTTGCACTCACTCACACAGGGTAAAAATGAATTCTCATGTTTGGGTAAAATAAGGACCAAGTCTCATTAGTGAGAACAACCACGAGTTCGCTCAACTTATAACACTCTCACAAGTAACGATCCACTCTCTGCAGGATTGGTCTTCCAAAGCATTTGATTGTGGTGGTGTGAATTAATTCTGTGCAAGAAGGAGGTTGCCTGAGTGAAGGATGTTCGTGTGAATTAACAACTGTTAAGAGAGCATTCGAGTTATTCTAGTCGCATGACTAGACAGAAGTATGTAAACATACATCCATACATATGAATGTGAATAAAAAAAATGTTTCCAATATTCTTTTTAATTGCGATTTTTCATGAAGTTTATTTAGGGATTAATATATTTAACAAAATATTAAATAAATAAAAAATATTTTAGAATTAAAAATCTGCTCTTTAGAACAATTGAAAAAACACTTTTTTTAAATCCCAAAATACATACAACCTTCAGTTCCAAAGTATCACATTTTTATTAGTTAAATTCTGGTTCATTTCCAGTCCATGTATAAATATACCTATGCTGATAAATCGTTGAAAAAATCAAAAACAAAAAAAAACATACATATGCTGCCAAAACAATTTTAATTCCTTTTATCTCCGTTTACACAAAACAAATGACAAATTCAAAATTTAATAAACTGTATCGGTCAAGTGTCTACGGCCGGTACAACACAGGCAAACGGAAAAACCCTTCGGTTTATCTTCTCTATTTGCTTGCCTAGCTGAAAATTATGAGTGCACCCTGTTCTGTTAAAAGAATGAGAGAAACAATGAATTCATATAACAATGAGTGACGATCACACACTATTCCACTGCTAAGCGAACGCCAACGCTTTGCATTCACAGCTGGTTGATGGTATGAGCAAAAAACGTAAATCTATACGAAGCGACAACACGCTGAAATGAAAAATTTCAGAGATTTCTGAGATTTCTGAGACCGTATAGTGCCGTCCATCTCCAGGAAGTTCACCACATGTGTATCAGTCCGCACGAAAGAAGCAGAAGAAAATATTTTCGCCGTCTAGTTTGCAATCAAAACAAATCGAATATTTTGGTAAAAATGTGCATAATAAATGCATTATATTGATTGTGGTGTCTATATAAATTAGTTGTGAGTGAAAATAGTGCGGTATTAAAGCGTAAAACGCCCGAGAATGTGGGTTATTGATAAATTTGTGTTGCAGAGTTCATGAACGTCGGTGCCTAATAAGTGTAACAAGTATAATTAACAAAACTAGTGTAAATTTAATATATAAATTGCATTCAGTTGTATTTAAAACCTATGCATTTATTTATTTCTTTATATATGTTTTGTTGTCATCAGTATAATCGAAAAATGGGGGAGCCATATTAAAAGTGGTAATGATTCAAAGCCTAAGTATCTAAGTATATATGTATGAATGTGCATGAAAGTTTTCAAAAAATTTAGCAAATGAATAAATATGCAAACTTATGCATAAATATTTCAATACATACCATGGGGTTCAGAGAAAACTATTTTAATTTGGTAGTATATTTAATGAAAAATAGCAGGAGTATAAAAAGGTACTCAAAAGAGCTTTCAGATATAGATCTGCGAGAAAATCACTATAAACTAATGTGATAAGTAAACACTAAGCTAGATTAGAGGTAAATACGTTTGTATATATAGTACACTTTGAACTAAAATTTGTATTAACTTTTGTGACTCCTTTTTTTTAAGTAGTAGATTTCCTACTACGGCGGCAAAGCGCAGGGAATTTAGTGCAATAGCAGTGATGATAAACACTGGTGTGCAAATGCGACAAAATTCCCCGACATATTTACATACATATATGTGCGCTTACATATGAACGCAGTGCGCATGGAGGTGAGGACAGGCCGTGATTTAATTAACGCCCTATTTGAGAAATCGTAATGAATTTAAATAATTATTTTCATACAATTTAACAAAACTGTGTTTAACAACGCAAATGCAAACGCAGAATGCAAACACATTTTCACAGGAAAATGATCCTTGACAAATCATTTTTGATCCCCAGTATATATATCCCGTCAGTATTTATATACTTTGCAGGCTGCGTGGTTCGAAATATATATAGACAATGAAACAAGAAAATAAAATGTGTGCATGCTTAGCCATAATACTGACATTTTCATTAAAAATAAAACAAGTAAAGAGAAGGTACTGGAGTAGAAATTAGTCGCATCGACGAAAAAGAAATGTTACAATATTGACGGTATTGCGATCCATATCCATGGATTTAAAAATTTCTATTTATTTCGCAATCCTTATTCTTATCCACAAATATTGCATGCTACACGGTCAAGAAATAACACGATACTTGCATCACGTCAATAAATACTGAACGTGTGACAATGGCCAATGGTAGAAAACTGCTCGCAGCATCGTGATATGTGTGTATGTAACGGGGTTTTCAATAGGAACGCTACACAAGTTTTTTTAAATAAAACAAATGCGGTTTTGGATATCCATGAAATTCTTTTTTCCTGCGAAAGAATATTCGATCCCATTATGTATGGAATTCGATTTCTTTTGCATGGCCACCACGGGCACGCTTGCAAAAGTCCAGACGCTGAACGCAACTTTCGACAGTTTTCAAGCATAAATCGGCCGTTACTGCTGTAGTTTCACGTTCGATATTCGTTCGAAGTTCATCAATCGTCGCTGGCTTGTTTGCAAGGACAACAGACTTGACGTAGCCCTACAGAAAATAGTCTAACGGCGTTAAGTCGCACGACCGAGGCGGCCAATTGACTGGGCCATTTCGTAAGATAACACGTTCACCAAACTTGGTTTTCAATAAATCAATTGTGGCATTCGCAGTGTGGCTTGTGGCGCCGTCCTGTTGAAACTACATATTGTCCAAGTCCATATCATCCAATTCGGGCAAAAAATATTCGGTTATAATTAAGCGGTAGCGATTTCCATTTACAGTAACGTGCCGGTCTTGATCATCACGGAAGAAGTACGGCCCAATGAAGCCGCCGGCCCAAAAACCGCATCAAACCGTATTTTTTTCGGGATGCAGTGGTAACTCATTAAATACGTGCGGGTTGCTGTGTGACCAATAACGCATATTTTGCTTATTGACGAAGCCATTCAGCCAGAAATGAGCCTAATCATAAATTGCACGTAGCGCTCTTAAAAGTTGAGGCCACTGACTCCGAATTTCGGTAGTAAATTTCAATAATTTCGACTCGTTGTTGGATCGTATATCTTTCCATGAAGAAATGGCAAACCTAACTGAAGAGAAATGTCAAGAGAGCGGAAAAAAATATGGCGTCGTTTGCTGTCCCTATCGGTCTACTTTTGTAGCGTCCCTATTGAAAAACCCTTGATATATTTATTTACTTTTTTACAAATATATGCACTTTTAAATTTGTATTTTTGTACACATTAAGGAATGTTCACCATGAACATTGAGCTACAAAAAAATCGATGTAAATTCTAAGGTCTTGAAGTATCAAAAGTCTTTCGCAGCTGTTTTATTGGCCCTGACATAATTAAAAATTAGCTTTCCTTTTTAATTATGCATGCACTATTCTAGGAATACTCTGCTTCAATTTATAGATGGCAGTTATCTCCTTCATAAAATGTAAAAATGTTTCAGTTATAAGAAAATTAATATATTTATTTGCAAAATATTTGCTTTTGTTTACAAATTTAACCGAAACGAATGAATGAAATGAAGAAGAAAGCTCACCACCAAAAAGTTTACTACCCAAGGTTGCTTTTTTCATTGTACACGTTGGTTATAGGAGAATTTTGGTGACCCGTTGAAATATGCAATCAAATCTGCAAATAAAAACAGTCGTCACAAATTTTCGCCATAAATTTTTGGCTCTAAGTAATAAATGTAAAGTGTATCTTCACTGGTTAATGCAAATATTTCACATTCCGCAAAATTTTGTATGTGATTTTCAAAGTTTATTATGAAATATCATTGCATGCAACTCTGCTATAGTTTATTTTCATTATCCACCATGAAAACTCTTATCCCTGAGAAGGACTTCACCTCAGTTTTACTACTGTATATACTGTGGTCAAAGTCGTTCTTAAGTTGTATATGTTTGTGTTGTATGGAGTTATGTATGAGTAGCATTACTCCGCCGTAGAATGTTGTGGATGTGTACTGTTTATACATCGAGTAATTAACAGGGATGGGAGTATTTGAAGGATAGTGAAGGTGAGATTCTTGAATTCAAACTATTTTGGGATAATAGCGTCTGCAAAGATTATATGATACGAAACTCTCGTTCTCGTGACGTAAATAATAGAAATACAATGAAGTAACAAGTAAAATACGGGTATTAATGAAAAAAAATATAAATTTATGAGTTCTGCATGAAAACTTCAAATTTTAACTGAAATGAAAAATATCAGTTTTCACATCATCAAACATATCAATTCAATCGAAATGTGTATATGTTTGTATGTATGTATATACAGTATATAGTTAAAAAGTATTTAAAAATAAGCAATTTTCTTTGAAAAATATTTTTATTAGAAATTTTAAAGACGCTTTTTCTAAATAAAATGCAACATTTTTGTGAAAAGTTCAAGATTTTACACGTTGCTCTTTATTTTGAGATTGTCACCCCTATTGCGAGTGTCGATCAAAAATAGATAATCGACTATTGAGCGATTATCGACTATCGTGGTATTGCGAGTGTCGATTTCTCGCTCAACAAGCGACTGTGAATAATTTTTTGTCGATCATCATTCTATAGCCATTTTGTTGTCGTTGAGCGTGTCGATTTTAAAAGTTTGATACAATAATGGCTAAAAAGTGAGTTTTTTGAGTGAAAATAATAATAATACATTTAAGTTATGGTAGTAAAATGTCAAAGTCTCAATTACAGAACGAAAATTGTTTCTAACAAGAAGCAAATGGCGCGGAGTTTGTGGAAAAACTCAAGCAAAGGAAAGATGGGAGCTCATAGCTACTGAACTGAATAGCTTGGGACCACCATTGCGTTTGTGGGAAAAGTGGTTAAAGGTAAACAAAATATGTACATAGCTTTGGTAAATAAAATGCGAGTATTTCATTGTAGGTGCGGACAGATTTCAAATGCAAAACCAAAGAAAAAAATGGTATGATCCCTGCGCGCAAAACCTTAAAGCAGCTGCCAGCTTTAAAATCGTCGGAACTGATGTTCTTCTCAGACCTGGTTGTAGTTTGCTATCTAACAATGAAAGCAAATGCGTAAATGCAGCTTTTGGCATACGAAAGATTTTCAAAAATCTAAAAAGCGGAAGTTTTAATACTTTTTCAACACAGAAAATATAACATATATATCGTATACAAACATTTTTTCCTCAAACTCCAGAGGATTGGAGGAGTCTCTCAACTTTCTCCTCTCTCTAGCTAGGTCCGCTAGCTTTGAACTTGCATCTTCAACCTCCTCACTATCACTAAACCACAGTTCTATAGTATCCATTTTTATTTCATTTTTTTTATTTATTAAGTTATGACTTATGAAATTAAATTGAATTGAAAAATTTTTCGCCAATGTAAAAATGTAAACAAACACCAAACAGCTGATTGAAATTCAACGAACCATTCACAATGGTACATTTTTTGATCGATCAATTTACACAATACCAAAATAAAATACAATCGACTCAATCGACAAATGTCTATTCTACTGCCAATCGACACTCGCAATAGGGGTGTGTAACACTTTTTTTTGCAAACAACAAACACTCAATATCTTATTCTGCACAGTTAGAAAGCGCACTGATTTTATTAATATTTTACATATTTTGCCTCTGGCATCTCGCTATTTTACTTGTCAGCTGATAATAGGGGTACTCATTCGGTTTTGTTGCCAGCATGAAAAACGAGATCAGTCCCCCTATTTTAATAGCGGTTGAAAGAGTTTCGTATCATATAATCCTTGGCGTCTGATTAGCATCAAAAGTTGGTTGTAGTTGTTAATATATCCTCTTATGTTCCATTGCATTATTGTTAGTGTCATTAGTACTTATATGAGTAAAGTATGTAAGTAAGGTATAATATATGTGTGAGATTTAGCTTAATTATATTTTGTTAGTTTTTGGTGAACAATCTATGTAGCTCCATCGATATTGAATCTGATGAATCATCAGATTGATCGTTCAGTTGCGTGGTTTTTGCTTTTGTTTTATTGATTCTTTTAAGTGTAGCTTTTATTCTGTTAGAGGTATTTTTTGGTAGTCTTTTGATCATTGTTTCTGTTAATCGCCGTGTGGTGTACTTTTGTGTTCTGTCGTCTGGTCGTAAATAAGTGCTGCTGGTGGTTGGTGGTGAGTTGTTACTGGTTCCACAGTGTAACTAATAATTTCTCTTGGTGTTAAGTTTATGTCTACGTTGTTAAGAGTGATGATCGCTTGAATTTCTTTTTCTCTTAGAAAAGTGGGACATTTTTTGTCGATTGGACTGTGGTTGTCGCAGGTTGTCTTACTCTCTATACAGTTTATGCAGCTTTTCGGACCATCGCATTCTCAGTCTAAGTCGGTTTCAATGTGGTTTTTTTTGCTGCAGTTTGGGCAAATTTTCTAATTTTTACAGATTTTACCAATATGACCGTATCGTTGGTAGTTGTTACAGCGGAGTGGAAGGGGGATGTATGGTCGGACTTTTACTTTCTCGTATCCAATAGAGATATCATTTGGGAGGGTAGGGGTGGTGAAGGTAAGTATTGTCAAACCGGTTTCATGTAATTCATTGCTGGTTGTTACTCCTCTCGAGTAATTGAGAGTTGTATGTTCGGTGATTTCTATATTGATTGTAGGAGACAGCGAAATTAGTTTAATCAATTTGTTTGCTTGTACATTGTCTTTAGTTTTTATGAGAATATTGCCGTTTCGTAATTTTTTGCATGTTTTAACTTCACTTCCTGCCGTATAATCAATCACTTTTTTATCAAAAATCGTATTAATCAATAATTCCTTTTCGGTTTTCAAACTGCACTCGATTTCCTAACTGCGATCAGATATGTGTGAGTGCTCAGCGTAGGTGTAAGCGCGAAACTGCAGCGACAGTAGTAAAGGAAACTGCTAAAGTGGTTCATAAAAGCTTCTTAAAATCCTGAAAAAATATTATGAAAAAAAAAACAATTTGATTTCTTTTTAGTCTTCAAAATCAAAAAATTAAAACAGTAAAAATGTATAAAATAATGTAAATTAAAATGCGTCATTTGACATCACTATTATTTTTTTTAATCTTTAATTTTTAGATTGATTGCAGCAGCAATAATAATGTAAATCAAAATGCGTCATTTAACATCACCATTATTTTTTTAAATTTTTAATTTTTAGATTGATTGCAGCAGCATTAATTATATCCTTATCGGCATATATACAAATACATATTATACTCGATATCTCAACAAACAAGAATATTTAGATTATTCACGTGGTTGAACTGCAAATGTACTTACGAAAATGCCATAGTCAACATACAAATAGTAATAAATGAACATATATTTACATATATACCCAGTAGCAAATTTATGAACCGATGAGATTAGTAGTATGAAGTATTATTATTAAAACCTACCATACCAAGCACACTAGCTACTCGGGCCTTAGGTGCTTTGTTTAATTTAAGTATATGGATGATACAAATAAGCTTAATTGACTAAGTATTTTAATCATATATTAATACTAAAGTTAGTAGCGGTGTTCGTCTCCTTAAGTAGAGTAGAAGGGTGTGAAGAATCAAAAGTTAGTGTTCGTGTTGTGGCTAAGCTGGGCATTGATCGAGGATGTGTTCTACAGATGGATACGCTTGGCAAAATGGACAGGTTTCTACACTGGCCCCACGAAGGAGATGTGCATGAGAAATGTTTGTATGTCCAAGCCGAAGACGGATAAATACACTAATTTCCCGCCTTGACAGGCTAGAATGATAGATCGCTTTTTCGCAATTTGGATTGATTGTGGTGTAATTATGTTGATACTGTGACCATTCCATCATTTTTGAATTACGCGAGAAATGTTAACACCTGTGATAAGCTGGCGTCCTTAGCCGCTTTATCGGCAAACTCATTTCCAGGAATGCCCTTGTGACCAGGCACCCAAAAAATTCTGAGCTTATGCTGGTATCTTATAATCAAGTCTCTTATATGCTGGATAATCGAGATGTCGTTGTAGATATTGGAGATCGCTGCTATGACTGACATACTATCTGTGCATATGACATATTTTACACACAATCTAGAAATTGATTAAAGGGGTCTCCTCATGTAAATCGAAAAATAAAATCTTTTTTGTTTTTTCAGCTTAGTTCCACGTATTTTAGGAGATATCGCCAGTAATGTGAGTCACTGTCCAAAAACTTCAACTTGCACTCACTCACACAGGGTAAAAATGAATTCTCATGTTTGGGTAAAATAAGGACCAAGTCTCATTAGTGAGAACAACAACGAGTTTGCTCAACTTATAACACTCTCACAAGTAACGATCCACTCTCTGCAGGATTGGTCTTCCAAAGCATTTCATTGTGGTGGTGTGAATTAATTCTGTGCAAGAAGGAGGTTGCCTGAGTGAAGGATGTTCGTGTGAATTAACAACTGTTAAGAGAGCATTCGAGTTATTCTAGTCGCATGACTAGACAGAAGTATGTAAACATACATCCATACATATGAATGTGAATAAAAAAAATGTTTCCAATATTCTTTTTAATTGCGATTTTTCATGAAGTTTATTTAGGGATTAATATATTTAACAAAATATTAAATAAATAAAAAATATTTTAGAATTAAAAATCTGCTCTTTAGAACAATTGAAAAAACACTTTTTTTAAATCCCAAAATACATAAAACCTTCAGTTCCAAAGTATCACATTTTTATTAGTTAAATTCTGGTTCATTTCCAGTCCATGTACAAATATACCTATGCTGATAAATCGTTGAAAAAACCAAAAACAAAAAAAAAACATACATATGCTGCCAAAACAATTTTAATTCCTTTTATCTCCGTTTACACAAAACAAATGACAAATTCAAAATTTAATAAACTGTATCGGTCAAGTGTCTACGGCCGGTACAACACAGGCAAACGGAAAAACCCTTCGGTTTATCTTCTCTATTTGCTTGCCTAGCTGAAAATTATGAGTGCACCCTGTTCTGTTAAAAGAATGAGAGAAACAATAAATTCATATAACAATGAGTGACGATCACACACTATTCCACTGCTAAGCGAACGCCAACGCTTTGCATTCACAGCTGGTTGATGGTATGAGCAAAAAACGTAAATCTATACGAAGCGACAACACGCTGAAATGAAAAATTTCAGAGATTTCTGAGACCGTATAGTGCCGTCCATCTCCAGGAAGTTCACCACATGCGTATCAGTCCGCACGAAAGAAGCAGAAGAAAATATTTTCGCCGTCTAGTTTGCAATCAAAACAAATCGAATATTTTGGTAAAAATGTGCATAATAAATGTATTATATTGATTGTGGTGTCTATATAAATTAGTTGTGAGTGAAAATAGTGCGGTATTAAAGCGTAAAACGCCAGAGAATGTGTGTGGCCGAAATCCAAGTGTCTACCAAAATTTTGAATATACGAAAAATTGTGGAAAATGTGACAAAAATTATATCAAACTATGACATTATGGTTTGCTCGCGTGGTTATAAGAGTGTTTTAATAATATCTTAACATATATTGAATATTCGGCAGTGATTTAGTGTTAAAATGATGTTGCATGAGTAGTGGGTTATTGATAAATTTGTGTTGCAGAGTTCATGAACGTCGGTGCCTAATAAGTGTAACAAGTATAATTAACAAAACTAGTGTAAATTTAATATATAAATTGCATTCAGTTGTATTTAAAACCTATGCATTTATTTATTTCTTTATATATGTATGTTTTGTTGTCATCAGTATAATCGAAAAATGGGGGAGCCATATTAAAATTGGTAATGATTCAAAGCCTAAGTATCTAAGTATATATGTATGAATGTGCATGAAAGTTTTCAAAAAATTTAGCAAATGAATAAATATGCAAACTTATGCATAAATATTTCAATACATACCATGGGGTTCAGAGAAAACTATTTTAATTTGGTAGTATATTTAATGAAAAATAGCAGGAGTATAAAAAGGTACTCAAAAGAGCTTTCAGATATAGATCTGCGAGAAAATCACTATAAATTAATGTGATAAGTAAACACTAAGCTAGATTAGAGGTAAATACGTTTGTATATATAGTACACTTTGAACTAAAATTTGTATTAACTTTTGTGACTCCTTTTTTTTAAGTAGTAGATTTCCTACTACGGCGGCAAAGCGCAGGGAATTTAGTGCAATAGCAGTGATGATAAACACTGGTGTGCAAATGCGACAAAATTCCCCGACATATTTACATACATATATGTGCGCTTACATATGAACGCAGTGCGCATGGAGGTGAGGACAGGCCGTGATTTAATTAACGCCCTATTTGAGAAATCGTAATGAATTTAAATAATTATTTTCATACAATTTAACAAAACTGTGTTTAACAACGCAAATGCAAACGCAGAATGCAAACACATTTTCACAGGAAAATGATCCTTGACAAATCATTTTTGATCCCCAGTATATATATCCCGTCAGTATTTATATACTTTGCAGGCTGCGTGGTTCGAAATATATATAGACAATGAAACAAGAAAATAAAATTTGTGCATGCTTAGCCATAATACTGACATTTTCATTAAAAATAAAACAAGTAAAGAGAAGGTACTGGAGTAGAAATTAGTCGCATCGACGAAAAAGAAATGTTACAATATTGACGGTATTGCGATCCATATCCATGGATTTAAAAATTTCTATTTATTTCGCAATCCTTATTCTTATCCACAAATATTGCATGCTACACGGTCAAGAAATAACACGATACTTGCATCACGTCAATAAATACTGAACGTGTGACAATGTCCAATGGTAGAAAACTGCTCGCAGCATCGTGATATGTGTGTATGTAACGGGGTTTTCAATAGGAACGCTACACAAGTTTTTTTAAATAAAACAAAAACGGTTTTCGATATCAATGAAATTCTTTATTCCTGCGAAAGAATATTCGATCCCATTATGTATGGAATTCGATTTCTTTTGCATGGCCACCACGGGCACGCTTGCAAAAGTCCAGACGCTGAACGCAACTTTCGACAGTTTTCAAGCATAAATCGGCCGTTACTGCTGTAGTTTCACGTTCGATATTCGTTCGAAGTTCATCAATCGTCGCTGGCTTGTTTGCAAGGACAACAGACTTGACGTAGCCCTACAGGAAATAGTCTAACGGCGTTAAGTCGCACGACCGAGGCGGCCAATTGACTGGGCCATTTCGTAAGATAACACGTTCACCAATCTTGGTTTTCAATAAATCAATTGTGGCATTCGCAGTGTGGCTTGTGGCGCCGTCCTGTTGAAACTACATATTGTCCAAGTCCATATCATCCAATTCGGGCAAAAAATATTCGGTTATAATTAAGCGGTAGCGATTTCCATTTACAGTAACGTGCCGGTCTTGATCATCACGGAAGAAGTACGGCCCAATGAAGCCGCCGGCCCAAAAACCGCATCAAACCGTATTTTTTTCGGGATGCAGTGGTAACTCATTAAATACGTGCGGGTTGCTGTGTGACCAATAACGCATATCTTGCTTATTGACGAAGCCATTCAGCCAGAAATGAGCCTAATCATAAATTGCACGTAGCGCTCTTAAAAGTTGAGGCCACTGACTCCGAATTTCGGTAGTAAATTTCAATAATTTCGACTCGTTGTTGGATCGTATATCTTTCCATGAAGAAATGGCAAACCTAACTGAAGAGAAATGTTAAGAGAGCGGAAAAAAATATGGCGTCGTTTGCTGTCCCTATCGGTCTACTTTTGTAGCGTCCCTATTGAAAAACCCTTGATATATTTATTTACGTTTTTACAAATATATGCACTTTTAAATTTGTATTTTTGTACACATTAAGGAATGTTCACCATGAACATTGAGCTACAAAAAAATCTACGTAAATTCTAAGGTCTTGAAGTATCAAAAGTCTTTCGCAGCTGTTTTATTGGCCCTGAAATAATTAAAAATTAGCTTTCCTTTTTAATTATGCATGCACTATTCTAGGAATACTCTGCTTCAATTTATAGATGGCAGCTATCTCCTTCATAAAATGTAAAAATGTTTCAGTTATAAGAAAATTAATATATTTATTTGCAAAATATTTGCTTTTGTTTACAAATTTAACCGAAACGAATGAATGAAATGAAGAAGAAAGCTCACCACCAAAAAGTTTACTACCCAAGGTTGCTTTTTTCATTGTACACGTTGGTTATAGGAGAATTTTGGTGATCCGTTGAAATATGCAATCAAATCTGCAAATAAAAACAGTCGTCACAAATTTTCGCCATAAATTTTTGGCTCTAAGTAATAAATGTAAAGTGTATCTTCACTGGTTAATGCAAATATTTCACATTCCGCAAAATTTTGTATGTGATTTTCAAAGTTTATTATGAAATATCATTGCATGCAACTCTGCTATAGTTTATTTTCATTATCCACCATGAAAACTCTTATCCCTGAGAAGGACTTCACCTCAGTTTTACTACTGTATATACTGTGGTCAAAGTCGTTCTTAAGTTGTATATGTTTGTGTTGTATGGAGTTATGTATGAGTAGCATTACTCCGCCGTAGAATGTTGTGGATGTGTACTGTTTATACATCGAGTAATTAACAGGGATGGGAGTATTTGAAGGATAGTGAAGGTGAGATTCTTGAATTCAAATTATTTTGGGATAATAGCGTGTGCAAAGACTATATGATACGAAACTCTCGTTCTCGTGACGTAAGTAATAGAAATACAATGAAGTAACAAGTAAAATACGGGTATTAATGAAAAAAATTATAAATTTATGAGTTCTGCATGAAAACTTCAAATTTTAACTGAAATGAAAAATATCAGTTTTCACATCATCAAACATATCAATTCAATCGAAATGTGTATATGTTTGTATGTATGTACATACAGTATATAGTTAAAAAGTATTTAAAAAAGTAATATATAAGCAATTTTCTTTGAAAAATATTTTTATTAGAAATTTTAAAGACGCTTTTTCTAAATAAAATGCAACATTTTTGTGAAAAGTTCAAAATTTTACACGTTGCTCTTTATTTTGAGATTGTAACACTTTTTTTTTTGCAAACAACAAACACTCAATATCTTATTCTGCACAGTTAGAAAGCGCACTGATTTTATTAATATTTTACATATTTTGCCTCTGGCATCTCGCTATTTTACTTGTCAGCTGATAATAGGGGTACTCATTCGGTTTTGTTGCCAGCATGAAAAACGAGATCAGTCCCCCTATTTTAATAGCGGTTGAAAGAGTTTCGTATCATATAATCCTTGGCGTCTGATTAGCATCAAAAGTTGGTTGTAGTTGTTAATATATCCTCTTATGTTCCATTGCATTATTGTTAGTGTCATTAGTACATATATGAGTAAAGTATGTAAGTAAGGTATAATATATGTGTGAGATTTAGCTTAATTATATTTTGTTTGTTTTTGGTGAACAATCTATGTAGCTCCATCGATATTGAATCTGATGAATCATCAGATTGATCGTTCAGTTGCGTGGTTTTTGCTTTTGTTTTATTGATTCTTTTAAGTGTAGCTTTTATTCTGTTAGAGGTATTTTTTGGTAGTCTTTTGATCATTGTTTCTGTTAATCGCCGTGTGGTGTACTTTTGTGTTCTGTCGTCTGGTCGTAAATAAGTGCTGCTGGTGGTTGGTGGTGAATTGTTACTGGTTCCACAGTGTAACTAATAATTTCTCTTGGTGTTAAGTTTATGTCTACGTTGTTAAGAGTGATGATCGCTTGAATTTCTTTTTCTCTTAGAAAAGTGGGACATTTTTTGTCGATTGGACTGTGGTTGTCGCAGGTTGTCTTACTCTCTATACAGTTTATGCAGCTTTTCGGACCATCGCATTCTCAGTCTAAGTCGGTTTCAATGTGGTTTTTTTTGCTGCAGTTTGGGCAAATTTTCTAATTTTTACAGATTTTACCAATATGACCGTATCTTTGGTAGTTGTTACAGCGGAGTGGAAGGGGGATGTATGGTCGGACTTTTACTTTCTCGTATCCAATAGAGATATCATTTGGGAGGGTAGTGGTGGTGAAGGTAAGTATTGTCAAACCGGTTTCGTGTAATTCATTGCTGCTTGTTACTCCTCTCGAGTAATTGAGAGTTGTATGTTCGGTGATTTCTATATTGATTGTAGGAGACAGCGAAATAAGTTTAATCAATTTGTTTGCTTGTACATTGTCTTTAGTTTTTATGAGAATATTGCCGTTTCGTAATTTTTTGCATGTTTTAACTTCACTTCCTGCCGTATAATCAATCACTTTTTTATCAAAAATCGTATTAATCAATAATTCCTTTTCGGTTTTTAAACTGCACTCGATTTCCTAACTGCGATTAGATATGTGTGAGTGCTCAGCGTAGGTGTAAGCGCGAAACTGCAGCGACAGTAGTAAAGGAAACTGCTAAAGTGGTTCATAAAAGCTTTCTAAAATCCTGAAAAAATATTATGAAAAAAAAAAAAACAATTTGATTTCTTTTTAGTCTTCAAAATCAAAAAATTAAAACAGTAAAAATGTATAAAATAATGTAAATTAAAATGCGTCATTTGACATCACTATTATTTTTTTAAATCTTTAATTTTTAGATTGATTGCAGCAGCAATAATAATGTAAATTAAAATGCGTCATTTAACATCACCATTATTTTTTTTAATTTTTAATTTTTAGATTGATTGCAGCAGCATTAATTATATCCTTATCGGCATATGTACATATATACAAATACATATTATACTCGTCATCTCAACAAACAAGAATATTTAGATTATTCACGTTGTTGAACTGCAAATGTACGTACGAAAATGCCATAGTCAACATACAAAGAGTAATAAATGAACATATATGTATGTACATATGTACCCAGTAGCAAATTTATGAACCGATGAGATTAGTAGTATGAAGTATTATTATTAAAACCTACCATACCAAGCACACTAGCTACTCGGGCCTTAGGTGCTTTGTTTAATTTAAGTATATGGATGATACAAATAAGCTTAATTGACTAAGTATTTTAATCATATATTAATACTAAAGTTAGTAGCGGTGTTCGTCTCCTTAAGTAGAGTAGAAGGGTGTGAAGAATCAAAAGTTAGTGTTCGTGTTGTGGCTAAGCTGGGCATTGATCGAGGATGTGTTCTACAGATGGATACGCTTGGCAAAATGGACAGGTTTCTGCACTTGCCCCACGAAGGAGATGTGCATGAGAAATGTTTGTATGTCCAAGCCGAAGACGGATAAATACACTAATTTCCCGCCTTGACAGGCTAGAATGATAGATCGCTTTTTCGCAATTTGGATTGATTGTGGTGTAATTATGTTGATACTGTGACCATTCCATAATTTTTGAATTACGCGAGAAATGTTAACACCTGTGATAAGCTGGCGTCCTTAGCCGCTTTATCGGCAAACTCATTTCCAGGAATGCCCTTGTGACCAGGCACCCAAAAAATTCTGAGCTTATGCTGGTATCTTATAATCAAGTCTCTTATTTGCTGGATAATCGAGATGTCGTTGTAGATATTGGAGATCGCTGCTTTGACTGACATACTATCTGTGCATATGACATATTTTACACACAATCTAGAAATTGATTAAAGGGGTCTCCTCATGTAAATCGAAAAATAAAATCTTTTTTGTTTTTTCAGCTTAGTTCCACGTATTTTAGGAGATATCGCCAGTAATGTGAGTCACTGTCCAAAAATTTCAACTTGCACTCACTCACACAGGGTAAAAATGAATTCTCATGTTTGTGTAAAATAAGGACCAAGTCTCATTAGTGAGAACAACAACGAGTTTGCTCAACTTATAACACTCTCACAAGTAACGATCCACTCTCTGCAGGATTGGTCTTCCAAAGCATTTCATTGTGGTGGTGTGAATTAATTCTGTGCAAGAAGGAGGTTGCCTGAGTGAAGGATGTTCGTGTGAATTAACAACTGTTAAGAGAGCATTCGAGTTATTCTAGTCGCATGACTAGACAGAAGTATGTAAACATACATCCATACATATGAATGTGAATAAAAAAAATGTTTCCAATATTCTTTTTAATTGCGATTTTTCATGAAGTTTATTTAGGGATTAATATATTTAACAAAATATTAAATAAATAAAAAATATTTTAGAATTAAAAATCTGCTCTTTAGAACAATTGAAAAAACACTTTTTTTAAATCCCAAAATACATAAAACCTTCAGTTCCAAAGTATCACATTTTTATTAGTTAAATTCTGGTTCATTTCCAGTCCATGTACAAATATACCTATGCTGATAAATCGTTGAAAAAACCAAAAACAAAAAAAAAACATACATATGCTGCCAAAACAATTTTAATTCCTTTTATCTCCGTTTACACAAAACAAATGACAAATTCAAAATTTAATAAACTGTATCGGTCAAGTGTCTACGGCCGGTACAACACAGGCAAACGGAAAAACCCTTCGGTTTATCTTCTCTATTTGCTTGCCTAGCTGAAAATTATGAGTGCACCCTGTTCTGTTAAAAGAATGAGAGAAACAATAAATTCATATAACAATGAGTGACGATCACACACTATTCCACTGCTAAGCGAACGCCAACGCTTTGCATTCACAGCTGGTTGATGGTATGAGCAAAAAACGTAAATCTATACGAAGCGACAATACGCTGAAATGAAAAATTTCAGAGATTTCTGAGACCGTATAGTGCCGTCCATCTCCAGGAAGTTCACCACATGCGTATCAGTCCGCACGAAAGAAGCAGAAGAAAATATTTTCGCCGTCTAGTTTGCAATCAAAACAAATCGAATATTTTGGTAAAAATGTGCATAATAAATGTATTATATTGATTGTGGTGTCTATATAAATTAGTTGTGAGTGAAAATAGTGCGGTATTAAAGCGTAAAACGCCAGAGAATGTGTGTGGCCGAAATCCAAGTGTCTACCAAAATTTTGAATATACGAAAAATTGTGGAAAATGTGACAAAAATTATATCAAACTATGACATTATGGTTTGCTCGCGTGGTTATAAGAGTGTTTTAATAATATCTTAACATATATTGAATATTCGGCAGTGATTTAGTGTTAAAATGATGTTGCATGAGTAGTGGGTTATTGATAAATTTGTGTTGCAGAGTTCATGAACGTCGGTGCCTAATAAGTGTTACAAGTATAATTAACAAAACTAGTGTAAATTTAATATATAAATTGCATTCAGTTGTATTTAAAACCTATGCATTTATTTATTTCTTTATATATGTTTTGTTGTCATCAGTATAATCGAAAAATGGGGGAGCCATATTAAAAGTGGTAATGATTCAAAGCCTAAGTATCTAAGTATATATGTATGAATGTGCATGAAAGTTTTCAAAAAATTTAGCAAATGAATAAATATGCAAACTTATGCATAAATATTTCTATACATACCATGGGGTTCAGAGAAAACTATTTTAATTTGGTAGTATATTTAATGAAAAATAGCAGGAGTATAAAAAGGTACTGAAAAGAGCTTTCAGATATAGATCTGCGAGAAAATCACTATAAATTAATGTGATAAGTAAACACTAAGCTAGATTAGAGGTAAATACGTTTGTATATACATATAGTACACTTTGAACTAAAATTTGTATTAACTTTTGTGACTACTTTTTTTTAAGTAGTAGATTTCCTACTACGGCGGCAAAGCGCAGGGAATTTAGTGCAATAGCAGTGATGATAAACACTGGTGTGCAAATGCGACAAAATTCCCCGACATATTTACATACATATATGTGCGCTTGCATATGAACGCAGTGCGCATGGAGGTGAGGACAGGCCGTGATTTAATTAACGCCCTATTTGAGAAATCGTAATGAATTTAAATAATTATTTTCATACAATTTAACAAAACTGTGTTTAACAACGCAAATGCAAACGCAGAATGCAAACACATTTTCACAGGAAAATGATCCTTGACAAATCATTTTTGATCCCCAGTATATATATCCCGTCAGTATTTATATACTTTGCAGGCTGCGTGGTTCGAAATATATATAGACAATGAAACAAGAAAATAAAATTTGTGCATGCTTAGCCATAATACTGACATTTTCATTAAAAATAAAACAAGTAAAGAGAAGGTACTGGAGTAGAAATTAGTCGCATCGACGAAAAAGAAATGTTACAATATTGACGGTATTGCGATCCATATCCATGGATTTAAAAATTTCTATTTATTTCGCAATCCTTATTCTTATCCACAAATATTGCATGCTACACGGTCAAGAAATAACACGATACTTGCATCACGTCAATAAATACTGAACGTGTGACAATGTCCAATGGTAGAAAACTGCTCGCAGCATCGTGATATGTGTGTATGTAACGGGGTTTTCAATAGGAACGCTACACAAGTTTTTTTAAATAAAACAAAAACGGTTTTGGATATCAATGAAATTCTTTATTCCTGCGAAAGAATATTCGATCCCATTATGTATGGAATTCGATTTCTTTTGCATGGCCACCACGGGCACGCTTGCAAAAGTCCAGACGCTGAACGCAACTTTCGACAGTTTTCAAGCATAAATCGGCCGTTACTGCTGTAGTTTCACGTTCGATATTCGTTCGAAGTTCATCAATCGTCGCTGGCTTGTTTGCAAGGACAACAGACTTGACGTAGCCCTACAGGAAATAGTCTAACGGCGTTAAGTCGCACGACCGAGGCGGCCAATTGACTGGGCCATTTCGTAAGATAACACGTTCACCAAACTTGGTTTTCAATAAATCAATTGTGGCATTCGCAGTGTGGCTTGTGGCGCCGTCCTGTTGAAACTACATATTGTCCAAGTCCATATCATCCAATTCGGGCAAAAAATATTCGGTTATAATTAAGCGGTAGCGATTTCCATTTACAGTAACGTGCCGGTCTTGATCATCACGGAAGAAGTACGGCCCAATGAAGCCGCCGGCCCAAAAACCGCATCAAACCGTATTTTTTCGGGATACAGTGGTAACTCATTAAATACGTGCGGGTTGCTGTGTGACCAATAACGCATATCTTGCTTATTGACGAAGCCATTCAGCCAGAAATGAGCCTAATCATAAATTGCACGTAGCGCTCTTAAAAGTTGAGGCCACTGACTCCGAATTTCGGTAGTAAATTTCAATAATTTCGACTCGTTGTTGGATCGTATATCTTTCCATGAAGAAATGGCAAACCTAACTGAAGAGAAATGTCAAGAGAGCGGAAAAAAATATGGCGTCGTTTGCTGTCCCTATCGGTCTACTTTTGTAGCGTCCCTATTGAAAAACCCTTGATATATTTATTTACGTTTTTACAAATATATGCACTTTTAAATTTGTATTTTTGTACACATTAAGGAATGTTCACCATGAACATTGAGCTACAAAAAAATCTACGTAAATTCTAAGGTCTTGAAGTATCAAAAGTCTTTCGCAGCTGTTTTATTGGCCCTGAAATAATTAAAAATTAGCTTTCCTTTTTAATTATGCATGCACTATTCTAGGAATACTCTGCTTCAATTTATAGATGGCAGTTATCTCCTTCATAAAATGTAAAAATGTTTCAGTTATAAGAAAATTAATATATTTATTTGCAAAATATTTGCTTTTGTTTACAAATTTAACCGAAACGAATGAATGAAATGAAGAAGAAAGCTCACCACCAAAAAGTTTACTACCCAAGGTTGCTTTTTTCATTGTACACGTTGGTTATAGGAGAATTTTGGTGATCCGTTGAAATATGCAATCAAATCTGCAAATAAAAACAGTCGTCACAAATTTTCGCCATAAATTTTTGGCTCTAAGTAATAAATGTAAAGTGTATCTTCACTGGTTAATGCAAATATTTCACATTCCGCAAAATTTTGTATGTGATTTTCAAAGTTTATTATGAAATATCATTGCATGCAACTCTGCTATAGTTTATTTTCATTATCCACCATGAAAACTCTTATCCCTGAGAAGGACTTCACCTCAGTTTTACTACTGTATATACTGTGGTCAAAGTCGTTCTTAAGTTGTATATGTTTGTGTTGTATGGAGTTATGTATGAGTAGCATTACTCCGCCGTAGAATGTTGTGGATGTGTACTGTTTATACATCGAGTAATTAACAGGGATGGGAGTATTTGAAGGATAGTGAAGGTGAGATTCTTGAATTCAAATTATTTTGGGATAATAGCGTGTGCAAAGACTATATGATACGAAACTCTCGTTCTCGTGACGTAAGTAATAGAAATACAATGAAGTAACAAGTAAAATACGGGTATTAATGAAAAAAATTATAAATTTATGAGTTCTGCATGAAAACTTCAAATTTTAACTGAAATGAAAAATATCAGTTTTCACATCATCAAACATATCAATTCAATCGAAATGTGTATATGTTTGTATGTATGTACATACAGTATATAGTTAAAAAGTATTTAAAAAAGTAATATATAAGCAATTTTCTTTGAAAAATATTTTTATTAGAAATTTTAAAGACGCTTTTTCTAAATAAAATGCAACATTTTTGTGAAAAGTTCAAAATTTTACACGTTGCTCTTTATTTTGAGATTGTAACACTTTTTTTTTGCAAACAACAAACACTCAATATCTTATTCTGCACAGTTAGAAAGCGCACTGATTTTACTAATATTTTACATATTTTGCCTCTGGCATCTCGCTATTTTACTTGTCAGCTGATAATAGGGGGACTCATTCGGTTTTGTTGCCAGCATGAAAAACGAGATCAGTCCCCCAATTTTAATAGCGGTTAAAAGAGTTTCGTATCATATAATCCTTGGCGTCTGATTAGCATCAAAAGTTGGTTGTAGTTGTTAATATATCCTCTTATGTTCCATTGCATTATTGTTAGTGTCATTAGTACTTATATGAGTAAAGTATGTAAGTAAGGTATAATATATGTGTGAGATTTAGCTTAATTATATTTTGTTTGTTTTTGGTGAACAATCTATGTAGCTCCATCGATATTGAATCTGATGAATCATCAGATTGATCGTTCAGTTGCGTGGTTTTTGCTTTTGTTTTATTGATTCTTTTAAGTGTAGCTTTTATTCTGTTAGAGGTATTTTTTGGTAGTCTTTTGATCATTGTTTCTGTTAATCGCCGTGTGGTGTACTTTTGTGTTCTGTCGTCTGGTCGTAAATAAGTGCTGCTGGTGGTTGGTGGTGAGTTGTTACTGGTTCCACAGTGTAACTAATAATTTCTCTTGGTGTTAAGTTTATGTCTACGTTGTTAAGAGTGATGATCGCTTGAATTTCTTTTTCTCTTAGAAAAGTGGGACATTTTTTGTCGATTGGACTGTGGTTGTCGCAGGTTGTCTTACTCTCTATACAGTTTATGCAGCTTTTCGGACCATCGCATTCTCAGTCTAAGTCGGTTTCAATGTGGTTTTTTTTGCTGCAGTTTGGGCAAATTTTCTAATTTTTACAGATTTTACCAATATGACCGTATCTTTGGTAGTTGTTACAGCGGAGTGGAAGGGGGATGTATGGTCGGACTTTTACTTTCTCGTATCCAATAGAGATATCATTTGGGAGGGTAGGGGTGGTGAAGGTAAGTATTGTCAAACCGGTTTCGTGTAATTCATTGCTGCTTGTTACTCCTCTCGAGTAATTGAGAGTTGTATGTTCGGTGATTTCTATATTGATTGTAGGAGACAGCGAAATAAGTTTAATCAATTTGTTTGCTTGTACATTGTCTTTAGTTTTTATGAGAATATTGCCGTTTCGTAATTTTTTGCATGTTTTAACTTCACTTCCTGCCGTATAATCAATCACTTTTTTATCAAAAATCGTATTAATCAATAATTCCTTTTCGGTTTTTAAACTGCACTCGATTTCCTAACTGCGATCAGATATGTGTGAGTGCTCAGCGTAGGTGTAAGCGCGAAACTGCAGCGACAGTAGTAAAGGAAACTGCTAAAGTGGTTCATAAAAGCTTTCTAAAATCCTGAAAAAATATTATGAAAAAAAAAACAATTTGATTTCTTTTTAGTCTTCAAAATCAAAAAATTAAAACAGTAAAAATGTATAAAATAATGTAAATTAAAATGCGTCATTTGACATCACTATTATTTTTTTAAATCTTTAATTTTTAGATTGATTGCAGCAGCAATAATAATGTAAATTAAAATGCGTCATTCAACATCACCATTATTTTTTTTAATTTTTAATTTTTAGATTGATTGCAGCAGCATTAATTATATCCTTATCGGCATATGTATATACAAATACATATTATACTCGTCATCTCAACAAACAAGAATATTTAGATTATTCACGTTGTTGAACTGCAAATGTACGTACGAAAATGCCATAGTCAACATACAAATAGTAATAAATGAACATATATGTATGTACATATGTACCCAGTAGCAAATTTATGAACCGATGAGATTAGTAGTATGAAGTATTATTATTAAAACCTACCATACCAAGCACACTAGCTACTCGGGCCTTAGGTGCTTTGTTTAATTTAAGTATATGGATGATACAAATAAGCTTAATTTACTAAGTATTTTAATCATATATTAATACTAAAGTGAGTAGCGGTGTTCGTCTCCTTAAGTAGAGTAGAAGGGTGTGAAGAATCAAAAGTTAGTGTTCGTGTTGTGGCTAAGCTGGGCATTGATCGAGGATGTGTTCTACAGATGGATACGCTTGGCAAAATGGACAGGTTTCTGCACTTGCCCCACGAAGGAGATGTGCATGAGAAATGTTTGTATGTCCAAGCCGAAGACGGATAAATACACTAATTTCCCGCCTTGACAGGCTAGAATGATAGATCGCTTTTTCGCAATTTGGATTGATTGTGGTGTAATTATGTTGATACTGTGACCATTCCATAATTTTTGAATTACGCGAGAAATGTTAACACCTGTGATAAGCTGGCGTCCTTAGCCGCTTTATCGGCAAACTCATTTCCAGGAATGCCCTTGTGACCAGGCACCCAAAAAATTCTGAGCTTATGCTGGTATCTTATAATCAAGTCTCTTATTTGCTGGATAATCGAGATGTCGTTGTAGATATTGGAGATCGCTGCTATGACTGACATACTATCTGTGCATATGACATATTTTACACACAATCTAGAAATTGATTAAAGGGGTCTCCTCATGTAAATCGAAAAATAAAATCTTTTTTGTTTTTTCAGCTTAGTTCCACGTATTTTAGGAGATATCGCCAGTAATGTGAGTCACTGTCCAAAAATTTCAACTTGCACTCACTCACACAGGGTAAAAATGAATTCTCATGTTTGTGTAAAATAAGGACCAAGTCTCATTAGTGAGAACAACAACGAGTTTGCTCAACTTATAACACTCTCACAAGTAACGATCCACTCTCTGCAGGATTGGTTTTCGAAAGCATTTCATTGTGGTGGTGTGAATTAATTATGTGCAAGAAGGAGGTTGCCTGAGTGAAGGATGTTCGTGTGAATTAACAACTGTTAAGAGAGCATTCGAGTTATTCTAGTCGCATGACTAGACAGAAGTATGTAAACATACATCCATACATATGAATGTGAATAAAAAAAATGTTTCCAATATTCTTTTTAATTGCGATTTTTCATGAAGTTTATTTAGGGATTAATATATTTAACAAAATATTAAATAAATAAAAAATATTTTAGAATTAAAAATCTGCTCTTTAGAACAATTGAAAAACACTTTTTTTAAATCCCAAAATACATAAAACCTTCAGTTCCAAAGTATCACATTTTTATTAGTTAAATTCTGGTTCATTTCCAGTCCATGTATAAATATACCTATGCTGATAAATCGTTGAAAAAATCAAAAACAAAAAAAAACATACATATGCTGCCAAAACAATTTTAATTCCTTTTATCTCCGTTTACACAAAACAAATGACAAATTCAAAATTTAATAAACTGTATCGGTCAAGTGTCTACGGCCGGTACAACACAGGCAAACGGAAAAACCCTTCGGTTTATCTTCTCTATTTGCTTGCCTAGCTGAAAATTATGAGTGCACCCTGTTCTGTTAAAAGAATGAGAGAAACAATGAATTCATATAACAATGAGTGACGATCACACACTATTCCACTGCTAAGCGAACGCCAACGCTTTGCATTCACAGCTGGTTGATGGTATGAGCAAAAAACGTAAATCTATACGAAGCGACAACACGCTGAAATGAAAAATTTCAGAGATTTCTGAGACCGTATAGTGCCGTCCATCTCCAGGAAGTTCACCACATGCGTATCAGTCCGCACGAAAGAAGCAGAAGAAAATATTTTCGCCGTCTAGTTTGCAATCAAAACAAATCGAATATTTTGGTAAAAATGTGCATAATAAATGTATTATATTGATTGTGGTGTCTATATAAATTAGTTGTGAGTGAAAATAGTGCGGTATTAAAGCGTAAAACGCCAGAGAATGTGTGTGGCCGAAATCCAAGTGTCTACCAAAATTTTGAATATACGAAAAATTGTGGAAAATGTGACAAAAATTATATCAAACTATGACATTATGGTTTGCTCGCGTGGTTATAAGAGTGTTTTAATAATATCTTAACATATATTGAATATTCGGCAGTGATTTAGTGTTAAAATGATGTTGCATGAGTAGTGGGTTATTGATAAATTTGTGTTGCAGAGTTCATGAACGTCGGTGCCTAATAAGTGTAACAAGTATAATTAACAAAACTAGTGTAAATTTAATATATAAATTGCATTCAGTTGTATTTAAAACCTATGCATTTATTTATTTCTTTATATATGTTTTGTTGTCATCAGTATAATCGAAAAATGGGGGAGCCATATTAAAAGTGGTAATGATTCAAAGCCTAAGTATCTAAGTATATATGTATGAATGTGCATGAAAGTTTTCAAAAAATTTAGCAAATGAATAAATATGCAAACTTATGCATAAATATTTCTATACATACCATGGGGTTCAGAGAAAACTATTTTAATTTGGTAGTATATTTAATGAAAAATAGCAGGAGTATAAAAAGGTACTGAAAAGAGCTTTCAGATATAGATCTGCGAGAAAATCACTATAAATTAATGTGATAAGTAAACACTAAGCTAGATTAGAGGTAAATACGTTTGTATATACATATAGTACACTTAGAACTAAAATTTGTATTAACTTTTGTGACTACTTTTTTTTAAGTAGTAGATTTCCTACTACGGCGGCAAAGCGCAGGGAATTTAGTGCAATAGCAGTGATGATAAACACTGGTGTGCAAATGCGACAAAATTCCCCGACATATTTACATACATATATGTGCGCTTACATATGAACGCAGTGCGCATGGAGGTGAGGACAGGCCGTGATTTAATTAACGCCCTATTTGAGAAATCGTAATGAATTTAAATAATTATTTTCATACAATTTAACAAAACTGTGTTTAACAACGCAAATGCAAACGCAGAATGCAAACACATTTTCACAGGAAAATGATCCTTGACAAATCATTTTTGATCCCCAGTATATATATCCCGTCAGTATTTATATACTTTGCAGGCTGCGTGGTTCGAAATATATATAGACAATGAAACAAGAAAATAAAATTTGTGCATGCTTAGCCATAATACTGACATTTTCATTAAAAATAAAACAAGTAAAGAGAAGGTACTGGAGTAGAAATTAGTCGCATCGACGAAAAAGAAATGTTACAATATTGACGGTATTGCGATCCATATCCATGGATTTAAAAATTTCTATTTATTTCGCAATCCTTATTCTTATCCACAAATATTGCATGCTACACGGTCAAGAAATAACACGATACTTGCATCACGTCAATAAATACTGAACGTGTGACAATGTCCAATGGTAGAAAACTGCTCGCAGCATCGTGATATGTGTGTATGTAACGGGGTTTTCAATAGGAACGCTACACAAGTTTTTTTAAATAAAACAAAAACGGTTTTGGATATCAATGAAATTCTTTATTCCTGCGAAAGAATATTCGATCCCATTATGTATGGAATTCGATTTCTTTTGCATGGCCACCACGGGCACGCTTGCAAAAGTCCAGACGCTGAACGCAACTTTCGACAGTTTTCAAGCATAAATCGGCCGTTACTGCTGTAGTTTCACGTTCGATATTCGTTCGAAGTTCATCAATCGTCGCTGGCTTGTTTGCAAGGACAACAGACTTGACGTAGCCCTACAGGAAATAGTCTAACGGCGTTAAGTCGCACGACCGAGGCGGCCAATTGACTGGGCCATTTCGTAAGATAACACGTTCACCAAACTTGGTTTTCAATAAATCAATTGTGGCATTCGCAGTGTGGCTTGTGGCGCCGTCCTGTTGAAACTACATATTGTCCAAGTCCATATCATCCAATTCGGGCAAAAAATATTCGGTTATAATTAAGCGGTAGCGATTTCCATTTACAGTAACGTGCCGGTCTTGATCATCACGGAAGAAGTACGGCCCAATGAAGCCGCCGGCCCAAAAACCGCATCAAACCGTATTTTTTTCGGGATGCAGTGGTAACTCATTAAATACGTGCGGGTTGCAGTGTGACCAATAACGCATATTTTGCTTATTGACGAAGCCATTCAGCCAGAAATGAGCCTAATCATAAATTGCACGTAGCGCTCTTAAAAGTTGAGGCCACTGACTCCGAATTTCGGTAGTAAATTTCAATAATTTCGACTCGTTGTTGGATCGTATATCTTTCCATGAAGAAATGGCAAACCTAACTGAAGAGAAATGTCAAGAGAGCGGAAAAAAATATGGCGTCGTTTGCGGTCCCTATCAGTCTACTTTTGTAGCGTCCCTATTGAAAAACCCTTGATATATTTATTTACTTTTTTACAAATATATGCACTTTTAAATTTGTATTTTTGTACACATTAAGGAATGTTCACCATGAACATTGAGCTACAAAAAAATCGATGTAAATTCTAAGGTCTTGAAGTATCAAAAGTCTTTCGCAGCTGTTTTATTGGCCCTGAAATAATTAAAAATTAGCTTTCCTTTTTAATTATGCATGCACTATTCTAGGAATACTCTGCTTCAATTTATAGATGGCAGTTATCTCCTTCATAAAATGTAAAAATGTTTCAGTTATAAGAAAATTAATATATTTATTTGCAAAATATTTGCTTTTGTTTACAAATTTAACCGAAACGAATGAATGAAATGAAGAAGAAAGCTCACCACCAAAAAGTTTACTACCCAAGGTTGTTTTTTTCATTGTACACGTTGGTTATAGGAGAATTTTGGTGATCCGTTGAAATATGCAATCAAATCTGCAAATAAAAACAGTCGTCACAAATTTTCGCCATAAATTTTTGGCTCTAAGTAATAAATGTAAAGTGTATCTTCACTGGTTAATGCAAATATTTCACATTCCGCAAAATTTTGTATGTGATTTTCAAAGTTTATTATGAAATATCATTGCATGCAACTCTGCTATAGTTTATTTTCATTATCCACCATGAAAACTCTTATCCCTGAGAAGGACTTCACCTCAGTTTTACTACTGTATATACTGTGGTCAAAGTCGTTCTTAAGTTGTATATGTTTGTGTTGTATGGAGTTATGTATGAGTAGCATTACTCCGCCGTAGAATGTTGTGGATGTGTACTGTTTATACATCGAGTAATTAACAGGGATGGGAGTATTTGAAGGATAGTGAAGGTGAGATTCTTGAATTCAAATTATTTTGGGATAATAGCGTGTGCAAAGATTATATGATACGAAACTCTCGTTCTCGTGACTTAAGTAATAGAAATACAATGAAGTAACAAGTAAAATACGGGTATTAATGAAAAAAATTATAAATTTATGAGTTCTGCATGAAAACTTCAAATTTTAACTGAAATGAAAAATATCAGTTTTCACATCATCAAACATATCAATTCAATCGAAATGTGTATATGTTTGTATGTATGTATATACAGTATATAGTTAAAAAGTATTTAAAAAAGTAATATATAAGCAATTTTCTTTGAAAAATATTTTTATTAGAAATTTTAAAGACGCTTTTTCTAAATAAAATGCAACATTTTTGTGAAAAGTTCAAAATTTTACACGTTGCTCTTTATTTTGAGATTGTAACACTTTTTTTTTGCAAACAACAAACACTCAATATCTTATTCTGCACAGTTAGAAAGCGCACTGATTTTACTAATATTTTACATATTTTGCCTCTGGCATCTCGCTATTTTACTTGTCAGCTGATAATAGGGGGACTCATTCGGTTTTGTTGCCAGCATGAAAAACGAGATCAGTCCCCCAATTTTAATAGCGGTTAAAAGAGTTTCGTATCATATAATCCTTGGCGTCTGATTAGCATCAAAAGTTGGTTGTAGTTGTTAATATATCCTCTTATGTTCCATTGCATTATTGTTAGTGTCATTAGTACTTATATGAGTAAAGTATGTAAGTAAGGTATAATATATGTGTGAGATTTAGCTTAATTATATTTTGTTTGTTTTTGGTGAACAATCTATGTAGCTCCATCGATATTGAATCTGATGAATCATCAGATTGATCGTTCAGTTGCGTGGTTTTTGCTTTTGTTTTATTGATTCTTTTAAGTGTAGCTTTTATTCTGTTAGAGGTATTTTTTGGTAGTCTTTTGATCATTGTTTCTGTTAATCGCCGTGTGGTGTACTTTTGTGTTCTGTCGTCTGGTCGTAAATAAGTGCTGCTGGTGGTTGGTGGTGAGTTGTTACTGGTTCCACAGTGTAACTAATAATTTCTCTTGGTGTTAAGTTTATGTCTACGTTGTTAAGAGTGATGATCGCTTGAATTTCTTTTTCTCTTAGAAAAGTGGGACATTTTTTGTCGATTGGACTGTGGTTGTCGCAGGTTGTCTTACTCTCTATACAGTTTATGCAGCTTTTCGGACCATCGCATTCTCAGTCTAAGTCGGTTTCAATGTGGTTTTTTTTGCTGCAGTTTGGGCAAATTTTCTAATTTTTACAGATTTTACCAATATGACCGTATCTTTGGTAGTTGTTACAGCGGAGTGGAAGGGGGATGTATGGTCGGACTTTTACTTTCTCGTATCCAATAGAGATATCATTTGGGAGGGTAGGGGTGGTGAAGGTAAGTATTGTCAAACCGGTTTCGTGTAATTCATTGCTGCTTGTTACTCCTCTCGAGTAATTGAGAGTTGTATGTTCGGTGATTTCTATATTGATTGTAGGAGACAGCGAAATAAGTTTAATCAATTTGTTTGCTTGTACATTGTCTTTAGTTTTTATGAGAATATTGCCGTTTCGTAATTTTTTGCATGTTTTAACTTCACTTCCTGCCGTATAATCAATCACTTTTTTATCAAAAATCGTATTAATCAATAATTCCTTTTCGGTTTTTAAACTGCACTCGATTTCCTAACTGCGATCAGATATGTGTGAGTGCTCAGCGTAGGTGTAAGCGCGAAACTGCAGCGACAGTAGTAAAGGAAACTGCTAAAGTGGTTCATAAAAGCTTTCTAAAATCCTGAAAAAATATTATGAAAAAAAAAACAATTTGATTTCTTTTTAGTCTTCAAAATCAAAAAATTAAAACAGTAAAAATGTATAAAATAATGTAAATTAAAATGCGTCATTTGACATCACTATTATTTTTTTAAATCTTTAATTTTTAGATTGATTGCAGCAGCAATAATAATGTAAATTAAAATGCGTCATTCAACATCACCATTATTTTTTTTAATTTTTAATTTTTAGATTGATTGCAGCAGCATTAATTATATCCTTATCGGCATATGTATATACAAATACATATTATACTCGTCATCTCAACAAACAAGAATATTTAGATTATTCACGTTGTTGAACTGCAAATGTACGTACGAAAATGCCATAGTCAACATACAAATAGTAATAAATGAACATATATGTATGTACATATGTACCCAGTAGCAAATTTATGAACCGATGAGATTAGTAGTATGAAGTATTATTATTAAAACCTACCATACCAAGCACACTAGCTACTCGGGCCTTAGGTGCTTTGTTTAATTTAAGTATATGGATGATACAAATAAGCTTAATTGACTAAGTATTTTAATCATATATTAATACTAAAGTGAGTAGCGGTGTTCGTCTCCTTAAGTAGAGTAGAAGGGTGTGAAGAATCAAAAGTTAGTGTTCGTGTTGTGGCTAAGCTGGGCATTGATCGAGGATGTGTTCTACAGATGGATACGCTTGGCAAAATGGACAGGTTTCTGCACTTGCCCCACGAAGGAGATGTGCATGAGAAATGTTTGTATGTCCAAGCCGAAGACGGATAAATACACTAATTTCCCGCCTTGACAGGCTAGAATGATAGATCGCTTTTTCGCAATTTGGATTGATTGTGGTGTAATTATGTTGATACTGTGACCATTCCATAATTTTTGAATTACGCGAGAAATGTTAACACCTGTGATAAGCTGGCGTCCTTAGCCGCTTTATCGGCAAACTCATTTCCAGGAATGCCCTTGTGACCAGGTACCCAAAAAATTCTGAGCTTATGCTGGTATCTTATAATCAAGTCTCTTATTTGCTGGATAATCGAGATGTCGTTGTAGATATTGGAGATCGCTGCTATGACTGACATACTATCTGTGCATATGACATATTTTACACACAATCTAGAAATTGATTAAAGGGGTCTCCTCATGTAAATCGAAAAATAAAATCTTTTTTGTTTTTTCAGCTTAGTTCCACGTATTTTAGGAGATATCGCCAGTAATGTGAGTCACTGTCCAAAAATTTCAACTTGCACTCACTCACACAGGGTAAAAATGAATTCTCATGTTTGTGTAAAATAAGGACCAAGTCTCATTAGTGAGAACAACAACGAGTTTGCTCAACTTATAACACTCTCACAAGTAACGATCCACTCTCTGCAGGATTGGTTTTCCAAAGCATTTCATTGTGGTGGTGTGAATTAATTATGTGCAAGAAGGAGGTTGCCTGAGTGAAGGATGTTCGTGTGAATTAACAACTGTTAAGAGAGCATTCGAGTTATTCTAGTCGCATGACTAGACAGAAGTATGTAAACATACATCCATACATATGAATGTGAATAAAAAAAATGTTTCCAATATTCTTTTTAATTGCGATTTTTCATGAAGTTTATTTAGGGATTAATATATTTAACAAAATATTAAATAAATAAAAAATATTTTAGAATTAAAAATCTGCTCTTTAGAACAATTGAAAAAACACTTTTTTTAAATCCCAAAATACATAAAACCTTCAGTTCCAAAGTATCACATTTTTATTAGTTAAATTCTGGTTCATTTCCAGTCCATGTATAAATATACCTATGCTGATAAATCGTTGAAAAAATCAAAAACAAAAAAAAACATACATATGCTGCCAAAACAATTTTAATTCCTTTTATCTCCGTTTACACAAAACAAATGACAAATTCAAAATTTAATAAACTGTATCGGTCAAGTGTCTACGGCCGGTACAACACAGGCAAACGGAAAAACCCTTCGGTTTATCTTCTCTATTTGCTTGCCTAGCTGAAAATTATGAGTGCACCCTGTTCTGTTAAAAGAATGAGAGAAACAATAAATTCATATAACAATGAGTGACGATCACACACTATTCCACTGCTAAGCGAACGCCAACGCTTTGCATTCACAGCTGGTTGATGGTATGAGCAAAAAACGTAAATCTATACGAAGCGACAACACGCTGAAATGAAAAATTTCAGAGATTTCTGAGACCGTATAGTGCCGTCCATCTCCAGGAAGTTCACCACATGCGTATCAGTCCGCACGAAAGAAGCAGAAGAAAATATTTTCGCCGTCTAGTTTGCAATCAAAACAAATCGAATATTTTGGTAAAAATGTGCATAATAAATGTATTATATTGATTGTGGTGTCTATATAAATTAGTTGTGAGTGAAAATAGTGCGGTATTAAAGCGTAAAACGCCAGAGAATGTGTGTGGCCGAAATCCAAGTGTCTACCAAAATTTTGAATATACGAAAAATTGTGGAAAATGTGACAAAAATTATATCAAACTATGACATTATGGTTTGCTCGCGTGGTTATAAGAGTGTTTTAATAATATCTTAACATATATTGAATATTCGGCAGTGATTTAGTGTTAAAATGATGTTGCATGAGTAGTGGGTTATTGATAAATTTGTGTTGCAGAGTTCATGAACGTCGGTGCCTAATATGCAAACGCAGAATGCAAACACATTTTCACAGGAAAATGATCCTTGACAAATCATTTTTGATCCCCAGTATATATATCCCGTCAGTATTTATATACTTTGCAGGCTGCGTGGTTCGAAATATATATAGACAATGAAACAAGAAAATAAAATTTGTGCATGCTTAGCCATAATACTGACATTTTCATTAAAAATAAAACAAGTAAAGAGAAGGTACTGGAGTAGAAATTAGTCGCATCGACGAAAAAGAAATGTTACAATATTGACGGTATTGCGATCCATATCCATGGATTTAAAAATTTCTATTTATTTCGCAATCCTTATTCTTATCCACAAATATTGCATGCTACACGGTCAAGAAATAACACGATACTTGCATCACGTCAATAAATACTGAACGTGTGACAATGGCCAATGGTAGAAAACTGCTCGCAGCATCGTGATATGTGTGTATGTAACGGGGTTTTCAATAGGAACGCTACACAAGTTTTTTTAAATAAAACAAAAGCGGTTTTGGATATCAATGAAATTCTTTATTCCTGCGAAAGAATATTCGATCCCATTATGTATGGAATTCGATTTCTTTTGCATGGCCACCACGGGCACGCTTGCAAAAGTCCAGACGCTGAACGCAACTTTCGACAGTTTTCAAGCATAAATCGGCCGTTACTGCTGTAGTTTCACGTTCGATATTCGTTCGAAGTTCATCAATCGTCGCTGGCTTGTTTGCAAGGACAACAGACTTGACGTAGCCCTACAGAAAATAGTCTAACGGCGTTAAGTCGCACGACCGAGGCGGCCAATTGACTGGGCCATTTCGTAAGATAACACGTTCACCAAACTTGGTTTTCAATAAATCAATTGTGGCATTCGCAGTGTGGCTTGTGGCGCCGTCCTGTTGAAACTACATATTGTCCAAGTCCATATCATCCAATTCGGGCAAAAAATATTCGGTTATAATTAAGCGGTAGCGATTTCCATTTACAGTAACGTGCCGGTCTTGATCATCACGGAAGAAGTACGGCCCAATGAAGCCGCCGGCCCAAAAACCGCATCAAACCGTATTTTTTTCGGGATGCAGTGGTAACTCATTAAATACGTGCGGGTTGCTGTGTGACCAATAACGCATATTTTGCTTATTGACGAAGCCATTCAGCCAGAAATGAGCCTAATCATAAATTGCACGTAGCGCTCTTAAAAGTTGAGGCCACTGACTCCGAATTTCGGTAGTAAATTTCAATAATTTCGACTCGTTGTTGGATCGTATATCTTTCCTTGAAGAAATGGCAAACCTAACTGAAGAGAAATGTCAAGAGAGCGGAAAAAAATATGGCGTCGTTTGCTGTCCCTATCGGTCTACTTTTGTAGCGTCCCTATTGAAAAACCCTTGATATATTTATTTACGTTTTTACAAATATATGCACTTTTAAATTTGTATTTTTGTACACATTAAGGAATGTTCATCATGAACATTGAGCTACAAAAAAATCTACGTAAATTCTAAGGTCTTGAAGTATCAAAAGTCTTTCGCAGCTGTTTTATTGGCCCTGAAATAATTAAAAATTAGCTTTCCTTTTTAATTATGCATGCACTATTCTAGGAATACTCTGCTTCAATTTATAGATGGCAGTTATCTCCTTCATAAAATGTAAAAATGTTTCAGTTATAAGAAAATTAATATATTTATTTGCAAAATATTTGCTTTTGTTTACAAATTTAACCGAAACGAATGAATGAAATGAAGAAGAAAGCTCACCACCAAAAAGTTTACTACCCAAGGTTGCTTTTTTCATTGTACACGTTGGTTATAGGAGAATTTTGGTGATCCGTTGAAATACGCAATCAAATCTGCAAATAAAAACAGTCGTCACAAATTTTCGCCATACATTTTTGGCTCTAAGTAATAAATGTAAAGTGTATCTTCACTGGTTAATGCAAATATTTCACATTCCGCAAAATTTTGTATGTGATTTTCAAAGTTTATTATGAAATATCATTGCATGCAACTCTGCTATAGTTTATTTTCATTATCCACCATGAAAACTCTTATCCCTGAGAAGGACTTCACCTCAGTTTTACTACTGTATATACTGTGGTCAAAGTCGTTCTTAAGTTGTATATGTTTGTGTTGTATGGAGTTATGTATGAGTAGCATTACTCCGCCGTAGAATGTTGTGGATGTGTACTGTTTATACATCGAGTAATTAACAGGGATGGGAGTATTTGAAGGATAGTGAAGGTGAGATTCTTGAATTCAAATTATTTTGGGATAATAGCGTGTGCAAAGATTATATGATACGAAACTCTCGTTCTCGTGACGTAAGTAATAGAAATACAATGAAGTAACAAGTAAAATACGGGTATTAATGAAAAAAATTATAAATTTATGAGTTCTGCATGAAAACTTCAAATTTTAACTGAAATGAAAAATATCAGTTTTCACATCATCAAACATATCAATTCAATCGAAATGTGTATATGTTTGTATGTATGTATATACAGTATATAGTTAAAAAGTATTTAAAAAAGTAATATATAAGCAATTTTCTTTGAAAAATATTTTTATTAGAAATTTTAAAGACGCTTTTTCTAAATAAAATGCAACATTTTTGTGAAAAGTTCAAGATTTTACACGTTGCTCTTTATTTTGAGATTGTAACACTTTTTTTTTGCAAACAACAAACACTCAATATCTTATTCTGCACAGTTAGAAAGCGCACTGATTTTACTAATATTTTACATATTTTGCCTCTGGCATCTCGCTATTTTACTTGTCAGCTGATAATAGGGGGACTCATTCGGTTTTGTTGCCAGCATGAAAAACGAGATCAGTCCCCCAATTTTAATAGCGGTTAAAAGAGTTTCGTATCATATAATCCTTGGCGTCTGATTAGCATCAAAAGTTGGTTGTAGTTGTTAATATATCCTCTTATGTTCCATTGCATTATTGTTAGTGTCATTAGTACTTATATGAGTAAAGTATGTAAGTAAGGTATAATATATGTGTGAGATTTAGCTTAATTATATTTTGTTTGTTTTTGGTGAACAATCTATGTAGCTCCATCGATATTGAATCTGATGAATCATCAGATTGATCGTTCAGTTGCGTGGTTTTTGCTTTTGTTTTATTGATTCTTTTAAGTGTAGCTTTTATTCTGTTAGAGGTATTTTTTGGTAGTCTTTTGATCATTGTTTCTGTCAATCGCCGTGTGGTGTACTTTTGTGTTCTGTCGTCTGGTCGTAAATAAGTGCTGCTGGTGGTTGGTGGTGAGTTGTTACTGGTTCCACAGTGTAACTAATAATTTCTCTTGGTGTTAAGTTTATGTCTACGTTGTTAAGAGTGATGATCGCTTGAATTTCTTTTTCTCTTAGAAAAGTGGGACATTTTTTGTCGATTGGACTGTGGTTGTCGCAGGTTGTCTTACTCTCTATACAGTTTATGCAGCTTTTCGGACCATCGCATTCTCAGTCTAAGTCGGTTTCAATGTGGTTTTTTTTGCTGCAGTTTGGGCAAATTTTCTAATTGTTGTTACAGCGGAGTGGAAGGGGGATGTATGGTCGGACTTTTACTTTCTCGTATCCAATAGAGATATCATTTGGGAGGGTAGGGGTGGTGAAGGTAAGTATTGTCAAACCGGTTTCGTGTAATTCATTGCTGCTTGTTACTCCTCTCGAGTAATTGAGAGTTGTATGTTCGGTGATTTCTATATTGATTGTAGGAGACAGCGAAATAAGTTTAATCAATTTGTTTGCTTGTACATTGTCTTTAGTTTTTATGAGAATATTGCCGTTTCGTAATTTTTTGCATGTTTTAACTTCACTTCCTGCCGTATAATCAATCACTTTTTTATCAAAAATCGTATTAATCAATAATTCCTTTTCGGTTTTTAAACTGCACTCGATTTCCTAACTGCGATCAGATATGTGTGAGTGCTCAGCGTAGGTGTAAGCGCGAAACTGCAGCGACAGTAGTAAAGGAAACTGCTAAAGTGGTTCATAAAAGCTTTCTAAAATCCTGAAAAAATATTATGAAAAAAAAAAACAATTTGATTTCTTTTTAGTCTTTAAAATCAAAAAATTAAAACAGTAAAAATGTATAAAATAATGTAAATTAAAATGCGTCATTTGACATCACTATTATTTTTTTAAATCTTTAATTTTTAGATTGATTGCAGCAGCAATAATAATGTAAATTAAAATGCGTCATTTAACATCACCATTATTTTTTTTAATTTTTAATTTTTAGATTGATTGCAGCATATATTAATACTAAAGTTAGTAGCGGTGTTCGTCTCCTTAAGTAGAGTAGAAGGGTGTGAAGAATCAAAAGTTAGTGTTCGTGTTGTGGCTAAGCTGGGCATTGATCGAGGATGTGTTCTACAGATGGATACGCTTGGCAAAATGGACAGGTTTCTGCACTTGCCCCACGAAGGAGATGTGCATGAGAAATGTTTGTATGTCCAAGCCGAAGACGGATAAATACACTAATTTCCCGCCTTGACAGGCTAGAATGATAGATCGCTTTTTCGCAATTTGGATTGATTGTGGTGTAATTATGTTGATACTGTGACCATTCCATAATTTTTGAATTACGCGAGAAATGTTAACACCTGTGATAAGCTGGCGTCCTTAGCCGCTTTATCGGCAAACTCATTTCCAGGAATGCCCTTGTGACCAGGCACCCAAAAAATTCTGAGCTTATGCTGGTATCTTATAATCAAGTCTCTTATTTGCTGGATAATCAAGATGTCGTTGTAGATATTGGAGATCGCTGCTATGACTGACATACTATCTGTGCATATGACATATTTTACACACAATCTAGAAATTGATTAAAGGGGTCTCCTCATGTAAATCGAAAAATAAAATCTTTTTTGTTTTTTCAGCTTAGTTCCACGTATTTTAGGAGATATCGCCAGTAATGTGAGTCACTGTCCAAAAATTTCAACTTGCACTCACTCACACAGGGTAAAAATGAATTCTCATGTTTGTGTAAAATAAGGACCAAGTCTCATTAGTGAGAACAACAACGAGTTTGCTCAACTTATAACACTCTCACAAGTAACGATCCACTCTCTGCAGGATTGGTCTTCCAAAGCATTTCATTGTGGTGGTGTGAATTAATTATGTGCAAGAAGGAGGTTGCCTGAGTGAAGGATGTTCGTGTGAATTAACAACTGTTAAGAGAGCATTCGAGTTATTCTAGTCGCATGACTAGACAGAAGTATGTAAACATACATCCATACATATGAATGTGAATAAAAAAAATGTTTCCAATATTCTTTTTAATTGCGATTTTTCATGAAGTTTATTTAGGGATTAATATATTTAACAAAATATTAAATAAATAAAAAATATTTTAGAATTAAAAATCTGCTCTTTAGAACAATTGAAAAAACACTTTTTTTAAATCCCAAAATACATAAAACCTTCAGTTCCAAAGTATCACATTTTTATTAGTTAAATTCTGGTTCATTTCCAGTCCATGTATAAATATACCTATGCTGATAAATCGTTGAAAAAATCAAAAACAAAAAAAAAACATACATATGCTGCCAAAACAATTTTAATTCCTTTTATCTCCGTTTACACAAAACAAATGACAAATTCAAAATTTAATAAACTGTATCGGTCAAGTGTCTACGGCCGGTACAACACAAGCAAACGGAAAAACCCTTCGGTTTATCTTCTCTATTTGCTTGCCTAGCTGAAAATTATGAGTGCACCCTGTTCTGTTAAAAGAATGAGAGAAACAATGAATTCATATAACAATGAGTGACGATCACACACTATTCCACTGCTAAGCGAACGCCAACGCTTTGCATTCACAGCTGGTTGATGGTATGAGCAAAAAACGTAAATCTATACGAAGCGACAACACGCTGAAATGAAAAATTTCAGAGATTTCGGAGACCGTATGGTGCCGTCCATCTCCAGGAAGTTCACCACATGCGTATCAGTCAGCACGAAAGAAGCAGAAGAAAATATTTTCGCCTAGTCTAGTTTGCAATCAAAACAAATCGAATATTTTGGTAAAAATGTGCATAATAAATGTATTATATTGATTGTGGTGTCTATATAAATTAGTTGTGAGTGAAAATAGTGCGGTATTAAAGCGTAAAACGCCAGAGAATGTGTGTGGCCGAAATCCAAGTGTCTACCAAAATTTTGAATATACGAAAAATTGTGGAAAATGTGACAAAAATTATATCAAACTATGACATTATGGTTTGCTCGCGTGGTTATAAGAGTGTTTTAATAATATCTTAACATATATTGAATATTCGGCAGATTTAGTGTTAAAATGACTTTGCATGAGTAGTGGGTTATTGATAAATTTGTGTTGCAGAGTTCATGAACGTCGGTGCCTAATAAGTGTAACAAGTATAATTAACAAAACTAGTGTAAATTTAATATATAAATTGCATTCAGTTGTATTTAAAACCTATGCATTTATTTATTTCTTTATATATGTTTTGTTGTCATCAGTATAATCGAAAAATGGGGGAGCCATATTAAAAGTGGTAATGATTCAAAGCCTAAGTATCTAAGTATATATGTATGAATGTGCATGAAAGTTTTCAAAAAATTTAGCAAATGAATAAATATGCAAACTTATGCATAAATATTTCTATACATACCATGGGGTTCAGAGAAAACTATTTTAATTTGGTAGTATATTTAATGAAAAATAGCAGGAGTATAAAAAGGTACTGAAAAGAGCTTTCAGATATAGATCTGCGAGAAAATCACTATAAATTAATGTGATAAGTAAACACCAAGCTAGATTAGAGGTAAATACGTTTGTATATACATATAGTACACTTAGAACTAAAATTTGTATTAACTTTTGTGACTACTTTTTTTTAAGTAGTAGATTTCCTACTACGGCGGCAAAGCGCAGGGAATTTAGTGCAATAGCAGTGATGATAAACACTGGTGTGCAAATGCGACAAAATTCCCCGACATATTTACATACATATATGTGTGCTTACATATGAACGCAGTGCGCATGGAGGTGAGGACAGGCCGTGATTTGATTAACGCCCTATTTGAGAAATCGTAATGAATTTAAATAATTATTTTCATACAATTTAACAAAACTGTGTTTACCAACGCAAATGCAAACGCAGAATGCAAACACATTTTCAAAGGAAAATGATCCTTGACAAATCATTTTTGATCCCCAGTATATATATCCCGTCAGTATTTATATACTTTGCAGGCTGCGTGGTTCGAAATATATACAGACCATGAAACAAGAAAATAAAATTTGTGCATGCTTAGCCATAATACTGACATTTTCATTAAAAATAAAACAAGTAAAGAGAAGGTACTGGAGTAGAAATTAGTCGCATCGACGAAAAAGAAATGTTACAATATTGACGGTATTGCGATCCATATCCATGGATTTAAAAATTTCTAATTATTTTGCAATCCTTATTCTTATCCATAAATATTGCATGCTACACGGTCAAGAAATAACACGATACTTGCATCACGTCAATAAATACTGAACGTGTGACAATGTCCAATGGTAGAAAACTGCTCGCAGCATCGTGATATGTGTGTATGTAACGGGGTTTTCAATAGGAACGCTACACAAGTTTTTTTAAATAAAACAAAAACGATTTTGGATATCAATGAAATTCTTTATTCCTGCGAAAGAATATTCGATCCCATTATGTATGGAACTCGATTTCTTTTGCATGGCCACCACGGGCACGCTTGCAGAAGTCCAGACGCTGAACGCAACTTTCGACAGTTTTCAAGCATAAATCGGCCGATACTGCTGTAATTTCACGTTCGATATTCGTTAGAAGTTCATCAATCGTCGCTGGCTTGTTTGCAAGGACAACAGACTTGACGTAGCCCTACAGGAAATAGTCTAACGGCGTTAAGTCGCACGACCGAGGCGGCCATTTGACTGGACCATTTCGTAAGATAACACGTTCACCAAACTTGGTTTTCAATAAATCAATTGTGGCATTCGCAGTGTGGCTTGTGGCGCCGTCCTGTTGAAACTACATATTGTCCAAGTCCATATCATCCAATTCGGGCAAAAAATATTCGGTTATAATTAAGCGGTAGCGATTTCCATTTACAGTAACGTGCCGGTCTTGATCATCACGGAAGAAGTACGGCCCAATGAAGCCGCCGGCCCAAAAACCGCATCAAACCGTATTTTTTTCGGGATGCAGTGGTAACTCATTGAGTACGTGCGGGTTGCTGTGTGACCAATAACGCATATTTTGCTTATTGACGAAGCCATTCAGCCAGAAATGAGCCTAATCATAAATTGCACGTAGCGCTCTTAAAAGTTGAGGCCACTGACTCCGAATTTCGGTAGTTAATTTCAATAATTTCGACTCGTTGTTGGATCGTATATCTTTCCATGAAGAAATGGCAAACCTAACTGAAGACAAATGTCAAGAGAGCGGAAAAAAATATGGCGTCGTTTGCTGTCCCTATCGGTCTACTTTTGTAGCGTCCTTATTGAAAAACCCTTGATATATTTATTTACGTTTTTACAAATATATGCACTTTTAAATTTGTATTTTTGTACACATTAAGGAATGTTCACCATGAACATTGAGCTACAAAAAAATCGATGTAAATTCTAAGGTCTTGAAGTATCAAAAGTCTTTCGCAGCTGTTTTATTGGCCCTGAAATAATTAAAAATAAGCTTTCCTTTTTAATTATGCATGCACTATTCTAGGAATACTCTGCTTCAATTTATAGATGGCAGTTATCTCCTTCAGAAAATGTAAAAATGTTTCAGTTATAAGAAAATTAATATATTTATTTGCAAAATATTTGCTTTTGTTTACAAATTTAACCGAAACGAATGAATGAAATGAAGAAGAAAACTCACCACCGAAAAGTTTACTACCCAAGGTTGCTTTTTTCATTGTACACGTTGGTTATAGGAGAATTGTGGTGATCCGTTGAATAATTATTCAAATATGCAAATAAAAACAGTCGTCACAAATTTTCGCTATAAATGGGAGTATTTGAAGGGATGGGAGTATTTGAAGGATAGTGAAGGTGAGATTCTTGAATTCAAATTATTTTGGGATAATAGCGTCTGCAAAGATTATATGATACGAAACTCTCGTTCTCGTGACGTAAATAATAGAAATACATGAAGTAACAAATAAAATACGGGTATTAATGAAAAAAATTATAAATTTATGAGTTCTGCATGAAAACTTCAAATTTTAACTGAAATGAAAAATATCAGTTTTCACATCATCAAACATATCAATTCAATCGAAATGTGTATATGTTTGTATGTATGTATATAGAGTATATAGTTAAAAAGTATTTAAAAAAGTAATATATAAGCAATTTTCTTTGAAAAATATTTTTATTAGAAATTTTAAAGACGCTTTTTCTAAATAAAATGCAACATTTTTGTGAAAAGTTCAAGATTTTACACGTTGCTCTTTATTTTGAGATTGTAACACTTTTTTTTTGCAAACAACAAACACTCAATATCTTATTCTGCACAGTTAGAAAGCGCACTGATTTTATTAATATTTTACATATTTTGCCTCTGGCATCTCGCTATTTTACTTGTCAGTTGATAATAGGGGTACTCATTCGGTTTTGTTGCCAGCATGAAAAACGAGATCAGTCCCCCTATTTTAATAGCGGTTGAAAGAGTTTCGTATCATATAATCCTTGGCGTCTGATTAGCATCAAAAGTTGGTTGTAGTTGTTAATATATCCTCTTATGTTCCATTGCATTATTGTTAGTGTCATTAGTACTTATATGAGTAAAGTATGTAAGTAAGGTATAATATATGTGTGAGATTTAGCTTAATTATATTTTGTTTGTTTTTGGTGAACAATCTATGTAGCTCCATCGATATTGAATCTGATGAATCATCAGATTGATCGTTCAGTTGCGTGGTTTTTGCTTTTGTTTTATTGATTCTTTTAAGTGTAGCTTTTATTCTGTTAGAGGTATTTTTTGGTAGTCTTTTGATCATTGTTTCTGTTAATCGCCGTGTGGTGTACTTTTTTGTTCTGTCGTCTGGTCGTAAATAAGTGCTGCTGGTGGTTGGTGGTGAGTTGTTACTGGTTCCACAGTGTAACTAATAATTTCTCTTGGTGTTAAGTTTATGTCTACGTTGTTAAGAGTGATGATCGCTTGAATTTCTTTTTCTCTTAGAAAAGTGGGACATTTTTTGTCGATTGGACTGTGGTTGTCGCAGGTTGTCTTACTCTCTATACAGTTTATGCAGCTTTTCGGACCATCGCATTCTCAGTCTAAGTCGGTTTCAATGTGGTTTTTTTTGCTGCAGTTTGGGCAAATTTTCTAATTTTTACAGATTTTACCAATATGACCGTATCGTTGGTAGTTGTTACAGCGGAGTGGAAGGGGGATGTATGGTCGGACTTTTACTTTCTCGTATCCAATAGAGATATCATTTGGGAGGGTAGGGGTGGTGAAGGTAAGTATTGTCAAACCGGTTTCGTGTAATTCATTGCTGGTTGTTACTCCTCTCGAGTAATTGAGAGTTGTATGTTCGGTGATTTCTATATTGATTGTAGGAGACAGCGAAATTAGTTTAATCAATTTGTTTGCTTGTACATTGTCTTTAGTTTTTATGAGAATATTGCCGTTTCGTAATTTTTTGCATGTTTTCACTTCACTTCCTGCCGTATAATCAATTACTTTTTTATCAAAAATCGTATTAATCAATAATTCCTTTTCGGTTTTCAAACTGCACTCGATTTCCTAACTGCGATCAGATATGTGTGAGTGCTCAGCGTAGGTGTAAGCGCGAAACTGCAGCGACAGTAGTAAAGGAAACTGCTAAAGTGGTTCATAAAAGCTTTCTAAAATCCTGAAAAAATATTATGAAAAAAAAAAAAAACAATTTGATTTCTTTTTAGTCTTCAAAATCAAAAAATTAAAACAGTCACCGACTAACATTCGTGCTGAGCAGTAGTGTCGTTGTCATTTTCGAGTTTCTGCTAATCATTTAGCACCGCGCGTATACTTCTACCTTGCTTAATCTACTCTTGCAAACATATTTGGTTTGCCGTATATAAGTGAGTAAGAAAAACTTAATCATAGAAGTGTGAGTGCTCTTTGATCAAAAATGCCCCAAGGGGCTACCCGTTTCGGGGACAATAGGTTCGCTCTGCTTGCCCAGAGTCCCCAACCTAAGCGTAAAAAAGCGAATCAAAAATTATCGGACATTTTTCCTACTCTTCCACCTACAAGAAAAGACGATCCAAAATTTATTGTGCTAAAATCTGACGATACTTCCAAGCCTCTTTCAAAAATCTCGTGTTTTCGTGTTCACAATGCCATTTTAACCATAAGCAAAGAAATAAACAAAATCAGTGAATTGCGTGATGGAAGCTTACTTATTCTGGTAAATAATAAACTCATAGCTGAGAAATTTATAAAAACCAAACATCTTCCCTCCATTGGATCAGTCACAGCTACCTATCATGAACACCTTAACTCCAATAAAGGTACGATCTATGCACCATTCCTCATAGACGTCCCGGAAGATGAAATAATCGAAGGCTTAAAGTCATACGAAGTTAAATCTGTCTACAAATTCAAACGAGTAGTTGATGGTGTTGAAAAATATACTGGAGTAATGCTTATCTCCTTTAACTCCTACACTCTTCCTACAAAAATTGACATCGCATGGAGAATGACCTCTGTGCGCCCTTATATTCCAAATCCGATGCGATGCAAATCGTGCCAGAAATTGGGACACACGGCTAAATACTGCCGAAATTCTCCAATGTGCGTTATTTGCAGTCTTCCAATACACTTCCCAGAAAACTGCCAGCGTACGATGTGTATGAACTGCTCCGGGGATCACCCGTCCTCCGCCAACTCTTGTCCTAAGTTTCAGCAAGCAAAGGAAATATTAAAAATAAAAACCTTGGAAAAATGCAGCATGCGAGATGCTGTGAAAAAGTACAAAGACACTCTTCCAACCAACACCTTAACGGAAACATTTGCTAATGTACTAAAACCAGCAACTCAAATTACATTGCACTCACCCCCAAATAATACAAACATCAACCACACTCCAAATAAAAAAAATAATCAGAACACAGATAACTGCTCAGCATCGACCTTCACTTCTTCCAGATCTGAACACAACTCTTCATCAATAATAAATAACAACGTCACTTCCATAAACAACAACTCCGCAATTGATCTTACCTCTCTCAGTCCAACAACATCTTCTCTAATTTTCAGCACTCTAAATTCCATCAATAAATATCCAACCGCCAACAATAACCCACTTAACTCAATGGAATTCCACAATAGCTATATGCATGATTCTGACACATCCACAATACACCAACATTCCAAACAAAAAGAACAAATTAACACAGAAAATAATGTAGTTGAATACAACAAAGACTCTCAAAAATCACTTGAGTGAGCTTTCAACAGGTGACACTCAGCCAAGCTGACTACTCACTCTAGCTGATATCTCATTCTCTCTTAAGCTCTCTCATCTCCTCCCTTCTTAAATCTTTCTAGTTATCTTTAATCCAACTGCTTAATAAAGTACTCTCCTAACATGTGTACAATAATGCAATGGAACCTAAATGGCTACATTAACAATTACAACGAACTCCAGCTCCTAATAAAAGATTACGCACCATCAATAATACTCTTAAATGAAACACATATCGCTTACAAACAGACTGCTCATACTCCCAAACAATACATCGGTATCTTCCACAATCTTCCACATAACAAAACAAATAAACAAGGCATTGGAGTTTTACTCAGAAGGGACATTCCACACAAAGTTAAACAGATCCAGTCAAATTTGGCTGTGCTATCTATTGAAATAGTTCTAACACAAATAATTCACGTAATATGCGTATATATTCCACCTGACCAACACTTCACCACGAATGATATCATGCAAATAACTAGTCAATTTCCTTCCCCATTGATCTTGGCCGGCGACTTTAATGCATGGAGCCCGATATGGGGCTCGACGACAGTAAACACCAGAGGAAAACAAATAGAAAACATAATTATTTCCTCAAACCTAATCTCCTTAAACAACGGCTCAGCCACCCACTTTTCAACTCTCTCCACCTTTTCCCATGTTGACATCACTTTATGTACAGATTCGCTCGCCGCCATATGTGAATGGAACATTCTAGATAACTTACACGGTAGTGACCACTTCCCCATAATACTAAAAGTACACATGGGACCAATAACTAAATGCTATAAACCCAAAAATATTTTCAAAACCGATCATGCTGACTGGGTGAAATTCCAAACTTTCTGTAGAGTTAAATGTGATAAAAATCCACCAGCAGTAAATCCCAACCAGGAAACTGCTCGAATAACGAAAATTATTCGCTCAGCAGCAAACGATTCCATTCCACAAACTAATCACTCAAAAATTTCTAAAAATATCCCTTGGTGGAATAAACAATTAGCTTCTTTAAGAACAAAGAAGCAAACTGCGTGGTATGACTACAAACGATGCCGTACACTAGAAAAGCTCATCTGCTTCAAAAAAGCCAACGCCAACTTTCGTCGATCCGTCAAACACGCCAAGCACAAATGTCTGGAAGACTTCACGCTCAAAATTAACCCTTCTTCCAATCCGAGACAAATCTGGGCCGACCTCAAAAAGTTAGCTGGAACGCCCAGCACGACAGCAATCAGATGCTTAAATTTGCCTTCAGGTTACTTAAACAATCCAATAGACATCGCAGAAGAATTCGTCAATCATTTTTCCAACAACAGTTCTGACAACAATTTCAGCACGCAGTTCCAAGCCCTCAAATCATCCACACTTTCAGAAAACGCCTCTATGTCTTCAACAATGTCACCCTCAGCAAAGCAAATCGATTCCAGTGTTCAATTAGCTGAGTTTGAGTATGCTCTATCCGGAAAAAGTGGCAAAACCCCCGGTTTAGATAAAATATCTTACCCTATGATCAAAAACATACCAATTGAGCTCAAGCAACGAATCGTCAAACTTTACAATAAAATACTGGACACCGGTATTTATCCCCAATTTTGGAAGACATCGTGCGTAATACCTATTCTTAAACCCAATAAAGACTCAACAGACATAGACAGCTATAGACCAATTTCTCTCCTACCATGCTTAGGCAAACTTTTCGAAAAAATTATTGCGAACCGGCTGTCGTGGTACGCCCACCGGAATGAGTTAATGACTCCTAACCAAGTCGGTTATAAAAGAAGTCAAGGCACGTTAGATGCATTACTCCACCTCGACCACTCCATCTGCAACGCCCTGTCCAGTAGGAATCATTTATCTATATTATCCTTAGATTTCCACAAAGCCTTTGATAAAATCGGCGCCCACATTGTGCTGCGGCAATTAAGAAACTGGAAGATCGGTCCGAAAATTTTGAATTTTGTTAAAAGCTTTCTCACTAACCGTAAGTTGAAAGTAAATATTAATGGATTCTTCTCCTCCACACTTCCAATCTCAAACGGCACGCCGCAAGGCTCGCCACTTTCAGCATTCCTCTTCATCACTGCCTTTGATGAGATAAGTCGAATAATAAACACACACAAAGGAATTGAGCACCAAATGTATGCAGACGATGTCGTAATTGACACCAAACGTTCTGATCTAAATGCGACCGAACATACATTTTCCAATATCCTTAATGAAATCTCTGAATGGGCGCTAGTTTCCGGTGCCCAGCTATCATTAGACAAAACGCATATCCTCCATATATGCAGAAAAACAATTTGCAACGGAATAAAACTTTGCTTTAACAACACTAACATTGAATGTACAAAACAATTAAAAATTCTAGGATTAGTTTTCGACTCTAAGTATAATTTTAATCCGCACTGTAAATATATTAGAAACTCTTTGCAATTAAGACTAAACATTGTAAAATATCTTTCGTCAAAATACACGTTAATTCATCCAAATACGCTCATCAGTGTTGTCAGATCGCTTCTACTTTCAAAGATCGACTATGCGCTTCCGCTTTACGGACGAAGTTCGAAGAACAACATCAAGCTTATATGTGCCCCATACCACTGCGCGATACGCCGTAGCCTCAGAGCTTTTCCAACGTCGCCAATTGAAAACATCCTCGCGGAGTCAGGTTTACCAAGTGTACAAAATAGGATAGAAGACGCAACCCACCGACTGCTATCAAAAGCGGTTGAAAGCACAAACTCATCGCTAACCAATGCCTTTACTGCTTTGCTGAAACGTACAAGGCTACCAAGAATTCATTCAGCAATAACGAAATGCGTTATCTTTGCAAGGAAAAATGCTGTTCCACTGTCTGTGGGGAACAAAGTTAAGCCCCTTTATCCTCCTTGGCTAATCCCTCGTGAATCACTCCCCAACAAACTATCCATGCTGTCCAAACAGAACACGCCAAACGATGTTTTCAAAAAAACGTTTGTTGAAATGGAGCACGAATACAAAGAAAATGGCTGGAAGTTGATTTTCACAGACGGATCTAAGTCATCCGAATACACTTCCTTTTCCGTTGTCACGAACACAGGTAATACAATCTGCAACTGGCTTCTTCCTCATATGTGCTCGATATTCTCAGCAGAGGCATCTGCCATATTGAAGGCGGTCGAGCATGCAAAAAAACACAAAGGTAAATACCTTATATGCACCGACAGCAAGTCATGCATCTCAGCCATCAACTCATTATCAAACTACAACCCAATAATAAGCAAAATCAGAGACACCGTGATCAGTTCTCCGAGAAAAATCAAAATAATGTGGATTCCTGGCCACGTTGGAATAACTGGCAATCACTTAGCTGACGCCGCTGCCAAAAGTGTTAAATACATACCGGCTCTTACCCACAACTATCTTTCGAAACAAGACATACGCAACTTCATAATACACAAAAGGCTCAAAGAAAACTTAAATGCTTGGAAACTACACACCCACAGTTACGCCATCATCAACCCAGATAGGATACCAACCTGGTATGGGCCCACCACGAAAATAAGCGCCATCAAAGCATACACTCGCCTCAGGATCTGACATACCATCCTAACTCACTCGCATTTACTTATGGGAAAATCCAGTTCCAATTGTCCCTTCTGCGACAACCCCGTATCAATTCAACACATACTAGCAGACTGCCCAGTAATCCACTCAATAACACACAGCTCTGACAACATTGACTTAACACAAGTGTTAAAAAACCCCTCAGATAAAAACGTAATGATTATATATAAATTCTTGAAAGATAGAAATTTACTAAAATACATCTAAGCTACTAACAACTAACTAACGCAATTACCTAATCTAATAATAAGGCGGCTGAAGGCCTAGTAGCCAGTGCTGTGATTTCATGTATTTATATAATAAATATTTTATTGTATAAATGATTATAAAATAAAAAAAAAAAAAAATAAAATAAAAAAAATTAAAACAGTAAAAATGTATAAAATAATGTAAATTAAAATGCGTCATTTGACATCACTATTATTTTTTTAAATCTTTAATTTTTAGATTGATTGCAGCAGCAATAATAATGTAAATTAAAATGCGTCATTTAACATCACCATTATTTTTTTAAATTTTTAATTTTTAGATTGATTGCAGCAGCATTAATTATATCCTTATCGGCATATATACAAATACATATTATACTCGTCATCTCAACAAACAAGAATATTTAGATTATTCACGTTGTTGAACTGCAAATGTACGTACGAAAATGCCATAGTCAGCATACAAATAGTAATAAACGAACATACATATATGTATGTACATATGTACCCAGTAGCAAATTTATGAACCGATGAGATTAGTAGTATGAAGTATTATTATTAAAACCTACCATACCAAGCACACTAGCTACTCGGGCCTTAGGTGCTTTGTTTAATTTAAGTATATGGATGATACAAATAAGCTTAATTGACTAAGTATTTTAATCATATATTAATACCAAAGTTAGTAGCGGTGTTCGTCTCCTTAAGTAGAGTAGAAGGGTGTGAAGAATCAAAAGTTAGTGTTCGTGTTGTGGCTAAGCTGGGCATTGATCAAGGATGTGTTCTACAGATGGGTACGCTTGGCAAGATGGACAGGTTTCTGCACTTGCCCCACGAAGGAGATGTGCATGAGAAATGTTTGTATGTCCAAGCCGAAGACGGATAATTACACTAATTTCCCGCCTTGACAGGCTAGAATGATAGATCGCTTTTTCGCAATTTGGATTGATTGTGGTGTAATTATGTTGATACTGTGACCATTCCATCATTTTTGAATTACGCGAGAAATGTTAACACCTGTGATAAGCTGGCGTCCTTAGCCGCTTTATCGGCAAACTCATTTCCAGGAATGCCATTGTGACCAGGCACCCAAAAAATTCTGAGCTTATGCTGGTATCTTATAATCAAGTCTCTTATTTGCTGGATAATCGAGATGTCGTTGTAGATATTGGAGATCGCTGCTATGACTGACATACTATCTGTGCATATGACATATTTTCATTTATAAACAGAATTCAGCCGCTTCTTTTATTTTCCATCCTGATGAACAACAGCAAAAGTAGTACTGTGCATGGATTTTGACCCGTCCGTAAATATTGGAATCCAATTAGCTAGCTCATTTTGGTTTAACTGTTCCACAAATAGTTGTTTAAATATATCTTTACTAGTAATAGTTCTTTGATACTCGCGAAGATGACTGTTTAGAGACCGGGGCTGCAGAAGCCATGGAGCTTGACTGCTAGTTTTGTTACAAGCCGACGGTATTTTTAGATGTAATTCTTTACATAACGCCAGACAAAGTATTATTGTAGATTTAATTGAAAAGTCACGTTTGTGACTAGCAGCTGACTTGAAGGCATCAAACAAGATCTTGTTTTTAGTGTTGAATAGTTTTGGAACCAGTCTATGTAAATTTAAGTTGCGTCTCTCTATGATAGTTGGGAGCCCAGCTTCTGGCAGAATGCATTTCACGGGAGTTGTGGGAAAATCATTTAAGCTGCGGCGAAGAAGCCGTAGATGTGAAATGGCACACCATCCATAAATTGTGAGTCCTTAGTCTATCTTTGCAAGGATAAGTGATCGTGTAATATCTACTAATGTGTTAGTATGAATACAGAGATAATTCGAAGATAAATATTTCACTATATTAAGCCTAGTAGCTAGACTTTTTCTTAATCGTACACAATGCTCTTTAAAAGGATATGTGGAGTCGAAAGTTATACCTAAGATCTTAAGGCTATTTACATTTGCAATACTTGTGTTATCTACATTTACGTTAATCGGGTTACAATTATGTTTGCGGCAAATGTGCACTTTTCGTATGCCAAATTGGCTCCGGATTTTGAGCTCCATTTTTTTATGTTCATTAGCAGTTTTGAGAATGTGTCGTGAGTTCTAGTTATATCTTTGTCTTTGGTGTAAAATATTGCATCATCTGCGTACACGCTAAGTTGTAAATTTTTTGTGTCTGGTAGTAAATGGGTTTATTTGCTCAAATGCTATCATGAATAGTACAATAGATAAAGGGGATCCTTGTGGAACACCATTCTTCTGCGGGTAGAATTTGGAGAGTACACTTTAAAGTTACGCCCGATCATGAACGAATTTACTATCTGGAATATGGTCTTACCAACCTTCCAGAGTTTCAGCTGTTCTAAAACGATGTGAACGCCAATGCGGTCGAATGCCTTTTTTAAGTCTGTGACTAGCGCTGTCACGTGATTTTTTGTTGAAAGCGTATCAGTGATGAAATTCTGTATTCGAAACAACGCATCGATCGTTCCGTGATTCTTCTTAAAAGCCGTTTGGTTATGACTAATTAGTTTGTTTTTTAATAGAAACCAAATAAGCCTTTTTGCAAGCATCTTTCCGAAAATCTTAGTCAAGCAGGATAGGAGAGAGATTGGTCGGTAGCCTTCGATTTGGTCCTGGGGTTTGCCCGGTTTATGGATAGGAATAGTAAATGTAGATAGCCAAGTATGGGGAAATTGGCCCTTTTTTAATATTAAGTTATATAAAGATAACAGGATTTGTTTCGCATTAACAGGAAGATTCCGAATCATTGGATATGAAATTCGATCAATACCCGGGGTTTTGCCTTTCGAATGCTGAATTGCGAGTTCCAACTCTAAAAATGATAGATTTACCTCTAGTTTACTTGCGTCAGGTGAGACTTTTGCGCGGGAAAAAGCTTCCGACAGGGAGGAAATCTTTTGGTTTACATATTCGGCAGAAAAGTTAGAGTCTTCGGTATAATTCGACCATGCCAAGGCAAAGGTATCGGCTATTTCATAGGCCGAGGTCAAGAAGGAGCTGTTTTTCCGTAAGGCTACAATCGGATAAGGTGGCGTGCCAGTGAGGGCTTTTATGGCGGCCCAGATCTTCTTTGGTGAGGAAGCTGGCCCAATGTTTGAAGTAAACTCATAAATCGATTAACGTTTTGCATATTGGACTGCTCGTTTGAATATCGCGTTTACTTTTTTGTTCTTTATTAAATTAATCACAGAGCACGAACGTTTGAATGTTTGCCAGAGATTTTGTTTATTAGTTCGCAGTTCTTTATTTCACCACGGAGTGCTTGCTTTTAACGTGTTCGGGTTACTTTGAGAGATCGATTTGTTCGCTGCGAATCGTATAGCTTTTGTTATATTGGCAGCAATTTGGTGAACGTTTGTTGAATCCCAAATACGAAATTGGTTTGGGCAATGTGCCTGAAAGAGCGGCCAGTCTGCTAGGTATGTTAGAAATTTGGGTGTTTTTAATATAAATTAAACTTTCCGGTAGGGTTTTTACGAAAAAAATGTGTTCCGGCTAATGCCGAACTTTATTCATCAACGTAAGTTCTTAAACTAAATTTACAATGTTGTCTTAAAACTAAGCTAAGCCCGTGTGCTGAAAGGTGTTTTGCTGATTAAGCGTTTCCCACGGGAACGGCAGTCGCTGCTCTGTTGTCTGGTCAACTTTTGGTATGCGCGTGTGGGGTGTAGGATTTCTTGTCTGTATGTCTGCTGCGCTAGATGTTGCGCAAGCTACCTTTGGTATGCGCGTGTGGGGTGTTTTTTTTTTTTTTTTTTTTTTTTTTGTAGAGGTGGCACAAAGCATTGAAAGCCGAAGTGTGGGACTTGCCTTTCGACTCACCGCACTAAAAACCCACCCCCGCTCCGTTTCCCTCGCTCCGTGGAACTACCGTTAGGTATTACTTCGCGGAGGGGGAGCGGCCTATTGCCTTTCTATGAATCTATGAATTTCTGCGGATAAATTTCTGCTCCGCTTGACGCAGTTTAGTTAGGATTTTGTTCGCCATATTGCAGACAACGGACCAATTTTCTTTAGACTCGAGCATAGTATCTACCAGGTTTTTAACCGAAAGAAATTTCCCCAACTTCGTGCTCGAGTCATCCCTTTCAATCGCAAAGCGCGGACAGACAAAAAAACAGTGTTCTGCGTCTTCAACAACCTGATTTGCACAGAAGGTGCAGTAAGGGTCATCATCATGTTTAAACTTATATAGATAGGACTTAAAACAGCCATGCCCTGTCAATATTTGGGTAAGGTGGTAATCCACTTCACCGTGTTGCCTCTCTAACCATTTCTCTAACGAAGGAATAAGTCTACGTGTCCAGCGTCCCTTACTCGCAGCGCTCCACTGCCTCTGCCACAGCTGCAAACAGTTTCGCCTCACCGCCTCACGTTCTGTAATGCTCGATGGGGTTATCGTAGCCTCTTTTACCAGGATCTCAATTGGGCAGAGCCCAGCCACTACTAGGGCGGCATCTTCTGACGTTGTTCTGAACGCACTGCACACCCGGATAGCGCAAAGGCGATACAGTGATCTGATCTCTCGTGCGTACGAAACTTTCTCAATCGCCGCCGACCAGATTGAAGCCCCATATAGAAGTACAGACCGTATTACGCTTGCATACAGTTGCCTACTTTGTTGCTTAGGTCCTCCTATATTTACCATTAGCCTCGATAGCGCTGTGGGGTGTAGAATTTCCTGTCTGTATGTCAGCTGCGCTAGGTGTTGCGTTATCTCCTCCCTCCTCAAGTGCGGACGTCCCCGTTTGCAAATCCATAGATTTTGAAGTACTAGGGTCGTTTGGTTTATTGCATTTCTTTTGATATTCCTTAGGCTCCCTTTTCTCGAAAATTTTCAAGGTAAGTAATATGATGGCTATTACGATGGATATTATGAGTGCTGTATTGGAGGTCAGGCCAAATTTATTGATTTTGCTGATCTTCTCCAGTTTCTTTGTATTTTGTATTTGGAGGTCCTTCATCATCTGTAAGGATAGTATTTCTTCAAAAGGTGTTTTTAGATTTGGCTGTTGTAAAACGGCTGGAAGGGGATGCAAATTGCTCATCTCATGCACATAGAAAATTTTGTTCTGCACTTTGATGGTGGAGTTGTGGTGTTGAATTATAAATGTTCCGTTCAATTCTATTGATTTTCCATCAATTTCGATTAAACCATTATAATCGTTCAAAAATAAAATTCCGGGCTTTAGTTCTTCAAGACTGCTAATGTGGTCAGCATTTACGAGCGTGCAATTCGGGCGTTTACTATTTATAAGGTTGCTAATGCAGCTATTATTACTAATTTCTCTAAAATCTTTTTCATTACAAATTGTTATTTTATTATATCCTTTGCAATCGTTTATTAATCCGTACAATTTTGTTTTACACTTAAGTATATTTTCGTAATCTATTTTATTAATTTTATTTTCCTTTTTCACTCCTTTGAGTGTTTTTTTTTCACAGGACTCTTTATTAGTGGTTGGTAAACTTAAAATATAAATTATTGATGTGCCATTTGAGGCTATTCTTATATCGCTAAATTCTAATTCTTCTTCAATATTTATGTAAGGTATTTCTTACTTTTTGATAATTTTCTCAATTGCGCTTATTTCTAGATTTGATAATATAAATGAATTAACAATGTTTGATTTTGCACAATGTAAGGCATATTCGATATTCAATAATTCTTCCTTAATAAACTGCAATTTGTATTTAATCTTAAGTCCTAGTTCTAATTTAACGTTCTCATTTTCTTTTAGATTTTTAAGAATTTCATAAGTTTTATTAGTTGCTTCATTAATTTTACTTAAAAATTTGTTGTTTATTACTATTTGTCTATCATTATTTTCTAATAAGTTTCCGATATTTGTATTAATTATTTCTAAGTCATGGTGGGCTGGGTTACCAGCAATCCATTTCCATGCTGTACCGATAAAATCTAATGAACGTTTCTTTTTTACTTTTTTATCCTAGGGGTTAATTTTGATAGGAGTGTCCGAACTTGGGCTAGTTCATGGGTGAGGAAAGGGTATAAGGGATTGTTGCTCCAATGATCGAACGCCTATAGCATTTTACTCGATTTTATTTATTACATAATGATCGAACGCCTATAGCATTTTACTCGATTTTATTTATTATCTAATGATCGAACGCCTATAGCACTTTACTCGATTTTATTTATTATCTTACCCTAATTATATTTTAATTAAATTTATTTTTTTCCCCAATTTAATTTATTGAAATGAATTCCATTCGATGAGTGCGAATTCAATTTAATTTGAAAGACTGTAATTGAAACTTTAAATTATTAACATAAATTTTTATTTAATTTCATTTAAATCAATTTAATTCGATGGATACGAGTTTAAATTGATTTGAAGAAATTTAACTGAAATTTTAATAAATTTAATAGTATTTACTTTAATATAATTTCTTTTTAATTGATTTAATTCGATGGATACGAATTTAACGTAATTGAAAAGAAGTTCAACTGTTCCCTAAAAAATGTGTGGCAACTTTTATTTTTCGCTTTTCAAATTTTTGTTTGATAATTTGTTTCCTTAATTTTCTCTATAAAAAAAAAAAAAAAATAAAAACTGTTTTTTTCTTTTTTTTTGTATTTTTTTCTTGTTATGAGGTTAACTCCTGATGTTACTTTTATGCACTATTTTGCCTGATTGAGTTTTTACCGTAGTCCTGTTATTTCCTGCTACTATTTCTTTTTTGTACCTTTTATTAATTTTAACAAATATTTCTTCACCTATGGAGTAATCTTTCGTTTTCTTCCAGTTTTTGTTGTGGTAATCAAGGTCCTTTGCTTGCTTTCTTGTAAGTAAAGTTATATTTTGTTGGCTATGTCTTTCTAACTCTTGGGGGTCTGTGGTCAGTCTAGTACCAAAAAATGTTTCTAGTGGTCTTTTCTTAGTGGTGGAATGAATTGTTGAATTGTATTTTTTGACAAATTTGAAAAGTAATTCTTCGAAAGTAAGACTATTGTTGTCGGATTTTAAACATCTCATAATTTCAGAAAGGGTTGAGTGGAAACTTTCCACTTGTCCGTTTGTCGTGCTAGCCTAAGGGGGAGTAACATATACTTCTATATTTAATTGATCCTTCAATAACGATGAAATTGAGGCGGAATTTAATGATTTCTCATTATCAATTACCACAAGTTTGGGAATTCCAAATGCAATTATTAATTCGCGTATTGGGTCTTTTATGTGTTCTATTGCTCTGGAAGAAATTATTTTTACCTGGGCATATTTCGAATATTTATCAACGGAAGTGAGGACAAACCTTTTCTCCGAAGAGTAAATATCTATATGAACAATTTCTCCTGAATTTTGGGGTATCGAGTGGCTTGGATTTCTGGTTTTGGAGGATGTCTGTCGTATTTTTGTTGAAGGCAAGTTGAGCATTGTTTGACCTTTTTATCTATTTTGGAGTACATTCCAGGGAAATAGTATTTGTTTAGAATTTGAGTTTTGTTTTCGCGGCTATTTCTATGAGCTCGTTGATGCTCTCTTAGTATTATTTCTTCTTGTTCAGTTTCATTTGTGATGTCTTCTAATAAAGTTTGTGTAAAACGGATTTTTACGTTTCTGAAATGTACTGGATAAATTTCTTGTATTCTACCCATAATATTTTCTGTTGTATAGAGCCCATTAACAAGAGCTGGATCTAACCGTCGTTTAAAAATATCAATTAAGTCTTGCGTGGTGTAATCTGTTTTAGTTATGGTATGTCTGTGATAACTAGGGAAAGGGAATTCAAAAGTGTAGTTGTTTTCATTTCCTGTTAGTATGAATAGCTGATTTTTAAATGCGTTAATCGGAGCTTCTGAAGCAGGTATGAGGATATGAGCGGAGCTTTCGTCACTATGGTCGGTTGTCGTGAGGTTGTTTATTTCAAATTTTGGGGGTCTAGAAAGGGCGTCTGCAACTATATTTGTTTTACCCGGTTTATACTTCAGTTCGTAATTATACTCCTCTAAGATGTATTTCCATCTTTTCATCTTTCCATTATGGTTTTTATTACTTAAAGCGAATGTAAGAGGCTGGTGGTCGGTGTGAATTATAACTTTGGCTGAACCGTAGAGGTAATTCCTTAACGTGTTCAGTGCCCAAATTATCGTCAATATTTCCTTTTCATTTGCGGCGTAATTCTCTTCTGTCTTTGATAAGGATCTTAATATGAATGTAATTGGTTTCCCTGTTTGCTCTAAAACAGCACATAGAGCGTAACTCGAAGCGTCAGTCGTAAGGTGGAATTCTTTGGTGAAATCTGGGTATATGAGTATAACGTCCTCTGATATTAGTGAACTTTTGATTTGATTGAAAGCTTGTTTTGCATTGTCGTTGAGTGTAATTATATTTTTACTTGAGGCTGTTTTTGGAACTCGTCCATCTTCTCCTCTAAGGAGTGAAGTTAATGGTTTTGCTAATTTAGCATAGTCACGGATAAAACGTCGGTAATAACCGGATAATCCCAGGAATGATCTTAGATCTTTTAATGTCCTTGGATGTGGAAATTCTTGGATGGCTTTTACTTTTGCAGGATTCGTCTTTATACCCTTTTGTGAAACTATGAAGCCTAAAAATTCTACCTCGGCTTTGAAAAATTCACACTTGTCTAATTGTACTTTCATTCGGGCATTTTCAAGTGTTTGAAAAATAACTTCTAAGTTCTCTAAGTGGCTACGTTCGTCCTTACCAAGCACTATTATGTCGTCTATGTAGACGAAACAAATTTTTCCTATATGGTCCCTTAATTTGTCATCCAGGGCACGTTGGAAAATAGCTGGTGCGTTCTTTAAGCCAAAGGGGAGTCGTGTAAACTCGTACTTCCCATTGTTAACTGAGAAAGTTGTTTTTTTCGTATCGGATTCCTTCAAGGGAATTTGATGGAATCCGCTTTTCAGATCGAGAACAGAGAAAAATCGACTATTACCTAATTGCGAAATTATTTCATTGATTTCAGGTAAAGGATATTTGTCAGCAATTGTTACGGTGTTAAGTTTATTATTCCGTCTCTAAGTAATGTTTCGATTTCTTGGTTAACAAAATCTCTCATAGCCAAAGGATATGGATAATATTTGGAATAAATGGGACTGTCGGATGAGGTTTTAATTTATCCGACGACAGTGGTCGTATAAGTAAGTTTTGCGTTTGGTTCTGAAAATAACTTTGGGTATTTTCCTGTTAAATAATTTATGGCTTGTTTCTGTGGAAAGGTCATGTGTTCAGTTCGAATGTCAATTTTGTTAACGTCTGCTGATAATTTTTGTTTGATTTTAATGACTGTATCATTGCCAATTTTAAGCGTATTGTCGTGGATATTTATTACGGCGGACAAGTCTCTTAGGCAGTCGTTGCCCAAGATACCGTGAAAGGAGTTTAAAGTTGGAAGGAGAAAGAATTTTAAATTTGTATCCTTTTTACCAAAGAGGTTTACTAAAGTGTGCTGAGTGATTTCCACTTTACCGGCTATTGAGTTTGCGAAAAAAGGTTGGTCATTAAGGAGTGGTTTTGGAACAAGATGTGGTTGGATGTAATTCTTACTGGAGCCAGTATCTAAGAGTACTTTGAGAATTTCCCCTTTCTTCGTCTTGCACTCTATGTACGGTAACGAAGAACACGTCATTCTAAAAAATGAATGTCAGTAAAGTCGGAAGGAGTTTGTTCGTTTTCCTGAGAGAATTGTGAATTGTCTTCATAATTTAGTGCCGTCTCATATTCGTCCGTTGTGGGCGTCCATTGTTGATCATGGTATTGTTGGTATCCTTCCTGCTGTTCTGTTTCGCTTTGAATATGAAAATTCCTTTGGGACTTATATGGTATCTGGTTAGAGGTGTTTGATGGTCTTTTTTCAGCTGTTTTACTTGCTGTTGGTCTGTTCATGTAATTAATAGCTCTAGATTGCATTGAACGATCGACGTCCATAGGTTCCGGTTTTGGTAATGGCTTTGCGGCTACTGGTCGAGGTGTATAATTAGCTTGGATCTGGGGGGATGGTTGGAAAAGTCGTGCCTGACCTGATGGTTGACCAAATGTAGGGTAAGGTTGAATAGGTTGTTGCGTATTCCAACCAAATTGTGTAGGTTGAGTCCTTTGTTGGAATAGTGGTATATTCCTTGGAGGTAATGGTGGGGGAGTTGGTTGTGGATAATATGGTGCTCGGACATTGTAGTGTGCTCGCGGATTTAAGGAAATATTCCTTTGTCCATTTAATTTAGCAGGAGCTGATATTGCTGATCTATTTGATCTGTTGTGAGGGGAAAAATTTATTTGGTTCTCAAGGATTTCGCACAAATGCAGTGAATGTGGAAGGTCCTTAGGTTCTTTTACTGCTAAGAGTCTTGGCATATCGCCGTTAAGTCCGTTTATAAAAGCATCTCTTGCTTTTTCCCTAAACATGTTTGTAAGGCCCTTAATGGCATCTGGACTTTCCTGCATACAGGCTATCTTGTTCAATATTAAAGAAAGGTGCGAATAGATCTGCTGGTAAAATTCACGAATTGGTAATCGTCCCTGGACCAGGCTACACAGCTGGTATTCGAGAGTTTTTAAGTCTCTCTTATCAGCGTAGTGCCATGTTAGACAGGAGCGTATCGCCGTCCAATTCAAAGGAATACTATAGGATTCCAATACCTCGTCCGCATGTCCTACATTTTTATTTCTGATAGCCATCAGTATACCGAAGTATTTTTTTTTACAAAATGTAAAATTATATTTTCAAAATTTTTCTTTGCATAAAACACGTTTGTGTTATGTTTTTCAACTATCTCACTGGATAAAAATTCTACTATTTTTTCACAATTGAGGATTTTATATTCTTACATGCATTCACTTAAAAATATTAGTAAACTTACAAAATAAAGTAGACTTCCATAGTAAAGTGACGGCTAGGATGATTCCCTTTTGGTCGCCTTTCCAACGATGACTCAGGATCCTTAATCCGCACACGCCTTGCGTCTATTGACCTTGGCGTTCTTCACTGGTTTTGATGTGTTGCCCAGACGCCTAGGACTTGCTGCTTGTTTATTTGGTCAAGGAGCCTTTATCCTTTATTGGTGAAAGAAGATGTCCTGCTGCTGTTTTTCAGGAGCCTTCTGAACACTTCGTCTAAGTTGCACCGCTGCAAGAAGATGTCCTGCTGCTGTTTCAGGAGCCTTTGAACACTTCGTTTAGTTTGCACTTCGCGCTGGGCCCCACGTTGGGCGCCAATTAAACTTCCCGGTAGGGTTTTTACGAAAAAAAATGTGTTCCGGCTAATGCCGAACTTTATTCATCAACGTAAGTTCTTAAACTAAATTTACAATGTTGTCTTAAAACTAAGCTAAGCCCGTGTGCTGTAAGGTGTTTTGCTGATTAGGCGTTTCCCACGGTCGCTGCTCTGTTGTCTGGTCAACTTTTGGTATGCGCGTGTGGGGTGTAGGATTTCTTGTCTGTATGTCTGCTGCGCTAGGTGTTGCGTTATCTTATATTACGAACGAAAGTCGTTGTGAAATTCAATTAGTATAGGAAAATGATCGCTACTGTACAAGTCACTTAAAACTTTCCACGAAAATTTGGGACTTAACAACGATGCAATCATTGTAATATGAACGTGTGTAAATGTGTTATGGGTGGACAGGGGCGTTGGCGAGCCATTGTTGAGCACAAACAGGTTTTCCGAGAAAATTACATCTTCTATTAAAACTCCTCTGCGGTTAGGCCTATCCGAACCCCAAAGGTGACTACACGCGTTAAAGTCTCCAAGGAATACAGGGTGATGATCGCATTGTCGAAGCAGATCGCTCAACTCTCTTGCGCAAAAATTTTGTTTTGGTGGGATATACGAATTAATTATTGTTATAGGAAAATTTAGCTTGGATATTGCTAGAATATGTCACATGTACATGCGGAATATTGGTCTTAATTAAGACTGCAACTCCTTGTTTTGCATAGCTATTATTGTTGTTGTTATGAAAATAACCGGTGTATGTTTTGGGAATTACTATATTATTTGTCGAAAGTGGGAAATGTGTCTCTTGAAGACAAATTATATGGGGCTGGAAATGTTTAATTATCTCTTCTAGCTCATTAAAATTATTAAGGTAACATCTTAGATTCCGTTGCATTATTCTTAAAGGCATTAATGAGCGTATATAATAATACTTATACTAAGTAGAAATTTTATTGTTATTATGGTGTATTTGCAACAGAAAGAGTGTAATTAAGTGAACTTTTCTTATTATTATTTCCAGTTTCCTTTGTTACATTTGCTGTTGCGAAAGTCGTGTCTATATCCATTCGAAGGTTTGCAGCTTGTGTATTTGTTTTATTTTTAACTTTTTGTTCCAGTGACGTTAGGAGATTGCCCAGTGTTGTTGCATCCAAAACAGGTTTTTTGATTTGTTGGTTGTTATTTTCCAGTGGTTGATTTGTGCTCTCGAAACTAGTAGGTTTTATTGCTGTGTCGGTAAATGTGCTATTATTTTTTTTCGGAATTTTTTGATATGGCGTTGTTGTTGTGTGAAAAGGGGGTTGTGATGATTGTTTTTCTGATGTTGTTTTATTTTCATGTTCTTTGACTTTGTTGGCGAATGACAATGAATTTGATGTATTGAATGTGTTAAGGGCCGTACACATAAGACTTTCGCTTTGCTTTGCTTCAGAGTTCCGCTTTGACAGATAAGTTGAAGACCTGATTTTATACGAGTGCTGCTAAATACAAGGCGAAAAAAGTAAAGCAAAGCAAAACGAAGCAAAATCATGGCGAACTCTCAACTTTTGTACACTTTGACAACCAACTGTTTACATTTCCATTTTATTTCTGCATGCATATACACACGATATAGGAAATTCACTAGTATTTCATAATTTTTGCATGTATAACTTGGTAGTTCGGAATAAAACTACTTTTAATTTTCTTGCTTATGTACTATGTAAGCGTATTTTTATTTATGATAGCTGCAGCGTTGTGCGCTGTTTGTTGATTCTAAATGGAATGACTTACAAACTAACAAAATGACTTAATAATACCCTAACTGTTTTGCGCTGTTGCTAATGGAGGCTCCTGTTGTTGTTGTTGTTGTTGTTGTTGGTTTAGCTGCAGTCGAGGTGTTCTTGCTGCTGATAACGCTTCAGTTGAATAGGAACGCATGTAAATCGTAACATTAGCTCTTTCGTGTGCGAGAACAAACGGTGGGAACTTTTGATTGTGGTGTCACGCGCAAATTGTAGACATAGCGTCAGCAATTTTTGGGCGTGAGAGAAATTCGTTGCTAACTTCTCCCCCTCTTAAGACGGGCGTCCCTGTTTCGGCTGACATCGTTTATAGCGTTAATTGTAGCTAGTTGCATGTCCTCTACACTCATAGAATGGCCTCCTCTATATGCTTTATTGCTGACTGTTATTTTTGTGCGTTGTTTTAATATAATCAGGCAGAATAATATGAAAAGTACTGCGATGAACATTACTGCAAGCGATATCCAGGTTATCATGCTTTTCGACTCAGTTTCCACTGCAATATGGTTAAGTCTTTTGCTATTCATTATGTTAAGGTTGTGTAGATATTCAATGGTTAAAAGTTCATTATAGTCACTGATGTTTATTGACATTGTTTTAGGGGGCTCTATGACATGCGTAGGGCTTTTTGTAGTTTCGAATTTGGATTCGTTTATTAATAGACAGTTTTTGAACGATATTAGGTACGTTCCTCTTGGCAGTTTAATGATTGGATTGCCATCTTCTTTCACATCGGCCGGGAATTCATTGACTATGACGAGCCCATCATCAATATGTTGTATTTTGGGTATTTGGGTTGCTGTTATGGTCTGACATGTTGCTGTATTATTATTCATTAAAGCTGTTGCACACGGCGCGTCTGTTGATTCCACGCATACTAATATGTCTTCAGCTGATTGGCATTCGGTTAGCGCTTTTACAGTTTCCCTACATCTACCCATAATTTTACTTTCTAAGTTTAAAATAGAGTTATTACGAATAACAGGGTAAATTTTAATTAAACTACAAGATTCACCAATTTTTGGTAATTTTACAAAGTATTTGATTTCATCTTCAGATGCATAAATTTTAACTTGTGCTAACAGCAATATTTCGGTTATAGAAATTGAATAGTCTAATTTTATTAATTTGTTTATCTCATAAAGGTCAAATATAACAGGATTAATTGTATTTAATTTGGAAAGTGCGATACCATTAACAATATTATTAAAATCAGATATTATAATTCTATTTCTTATCATAGCTAATTCTAAAATTTTATTATTTTTAGAATCGTCTTTGGATATTGCGTTAGTTCTTTCAATCAATCGATTAATTTTATTGGTTATTTCATTCATCTGAACTTGCAGATTTTGGTTAATATTAATTTGAGTGTTACCGTTCTCTATAAGAGCCTCTTCTGTGGCCTGCAATTGCACCAAGTCATCATGGTCGGGAGAACCAGAGATGAGTTTCCATACAGACCCTATTAAATTGATAGATCTTTTTGATCTTGAATTTTTAAATAATGATAGTAACTTTTTTATTTCGTTTATATCATGCTCCAATATTGTGTTCTCTTCTTTCCTATTACGATAATTAACAAATAATTCTTTGTTTTCCTCCAAAATGTTTTCGTATTGCTTTAAATTAACCGTATGAGTTATGAAGAAATGTCCCTTCGTAATTGTTACTTTTCCGTTATTAACGGCTATTATCGGGGACGACGAATAGTCATGTACTTCCGAGCGCACTAAGTGCCTGCAAAGATATCATTTAGCTTATTATTTTAATATTGTCCTTATGGATTACACGTCCGTCTTTAGTTTTAACAGTTGTTCCTAAATCTTCACTAATTTCAACCTCCTTAAAAATATTCTTAATTTTACTTCCTAATCTATTATTTACTTTTAAGAGCACTTTCTCTCCTTTTTTTACTGTTTTCTGCTCCCTATTTTTATTGTGGGTTTTAGTACTTAAAACTTGATTCTCCTTTAGTTTATTTATTATTTCAGATTTTGTTTTCTCTGAGATGGATTTTAAAATATTTGCTGGTTTTTTCCCGGTTCTGGAATGAATACTATTATTATACTTTGAAGTGCTTGTAAGAACTAGGTCTGTCAATTCCATTGTTGGATTCTCGCACCTTAGGCACCTGGCAATTTCTATCAGCTTGGAGTGAAATCTCTCCACTTGGCCGTTGCTCTTGCTGTGAAGTGGAGGCACTTTATGGTGGTCTATTCCAAGATTTTTAAATAAAGTTTGCATTGTCTCGGAACAGATAGCTCTCTCATTGTCCGAAACGATGGTTTTAGGTACAAATATTGTAAAAATTTCTAGAAGAGCTGGCTTTATATCAATGACAGATTTGGTTTTAATTGGCTTTACTATGGCCATTTTGGAAAACTTGTCTATGCAAGTCAGAAATAGTTTATTCTCTGTTGAGAAAATATCTACGTGTAAAATTTCTCCTATTTCAGTAGGTATGGGTGTTTCTCCTAATAATTGCTGTTTGGGTTTCCTATCATATTTACAAACATGACAAGTGGAGCAGTTCTTTGTAACGGATTTTAACATTTCTTTCATTTCCGGAAAATAATATTGGTTCAGAATCTGACAAAGATTCTCTTTAAATTGCCTATGAGCCCTATTATGTTCCGTATTCACAATTTCGTGCTTGTCATTTTCATTAAATATGTCTATAACCATTTTTTCAGTGTGTTTAAATTTCACCGACGGAAAGAGTTCTATTAAAGGATTTTGGATTCTCCCCAACACCTCTAATGAGCAATAAATGCCGTTAACTGCGTTAGGGTTGATGGCTGCCTGCAGTTAGTGCATTAGCTCGTTGATGGTTTTAAAGTTAATGGTATGTCTGATTCTATTTTTAAAAATTATTTTCCTTTTATGACTTGGGTGACCTTCTGAGATCGGAATCTGATTTTTAAAGGAGTTTATAGGAGTTTCAACAGATGTTATTGTGAACGTGTAAGATTCTTCACTGTGGCAGGTAGCTGCCGTGGCCGAATCCTCTATTGCGTGCATTGCCTGGCGTGATAGTGCGTCAGCTACAATATTTTGATTCCCTGGCTTGTAAAAAAACTGTGGTGAAAACTCTTCTATCAATGCCTTCCATCTTTGAATTTTGCTATTAGCGTTTCTTTCAGAAATTGCAAAGATAAGAGGTTGGTGATCTGTAAATATTCTGATATCACTAGCACCGTAAAGGTAATTTCGCAATTTTTGCAAAGCCCTTATGATAGCGAGAAGCTCTCTTTCGTTTGTTGCGTATGACTCTTCTGTTTTTGATAGAGTTCTTGAAATAAACGTTATAGGCTTCTTATTCTGAGATAATACTGCACCAATTGCTACACTTGAAGCATCGGTAGCAAGCTGAAAAGGTTTTTGAAAGTCAGGATGTTGTAACAGAACATCCTCTGAACTTAGTGTCCTTTTTATACGTTCGAATGCATTTACTGCTTCTTCGTCCAACCGTATTTTAATATTTTTTGATTGTTTTGCTTTAGCATTACCGTTTTCACTTGTATGAACCGTCTGTAGTACCCAGATAGTCCAAGAAAAGATCGAAGAGCTCTAAGAGATTCGGGTTTCTTATATTGAAGGACATCATTAACCTTCTTTGGGCATGTTTTAATGCCATTTTCATTAATAATAAATCCTAAAAACTCAATTTCTTTCATAAAGAATTTTGATTTTTTTAGTGAAATGCGCATATTAGCATTTTTTAGTTTCTGAATGACTTCATCTAAATCCTTTAGGTGTTGCTCTTTCGTACCAGAGTAAATAATTACGTCATCCATTTAGACATGACAGGTCTTTCCTATCACCTCTCTTAAAACATCATCAATTGCCCGCTGAAATATGCTTGGGGAATTTTTTTAACCAAAGGGTAAGCGACGAAACTCGTATTTTCCATTATTAACGGAAAATGCGGTTTTCTCGCGGTCCCCTGGGTTAAGCAAAATTTGGTGAAACCCGCTCTTTAAATCTAAGGTTGAAAAGTATTTTCCAGTGCCAAGATTTGATAAAATTGATGAGGTTTCCGGCATTGGATACCTGTCCGCAATAGTTATTTTATTCAGTTTTTGAAAATCAATAACTAGTCTTAAGTCTTGGTCACCATTGTCGTTAGTTGTTTTCTTTTTTACAACCCATATTGGACTATTGAATGGACTTCGGGATGGCTGGATTATGCCATCTTTGAGTAGACGTTGAATCTCCTCATTTACAAATTTTGTGTAAGCGATAGGGTATGGATATGATTTACTGTAAACAGGCTCATTAGTGGTGGTTTTAATGGATGCTCTTACCTTGGTGTGGAAGGGTAGTCCTAAATTTGGGTCAGCGAAGGCTTTCTTATTTCTTTTCATCATATTTTCAAATTCAGGTAAAATTTCAGATGGAACTTCATTAAAACCAGTAGATAAATGGGATACTTCTTCACATTTAAAGAATTCTATATTTTCAAATCCATCCCTATATTGCAATTTGTCATTGACTGTATCAATTTTCGCACTAATCTCCTTAAGAAAATCGTAGCCAATTATAGCGTCGAATGAAGTGAGACCAGGCAAAATAAAAAAGGTTGAACTTTGTCCTAAAACTTTTATTTTACATTTTTTGGTTATAGTTTGTGAACCGGATACAGTTTTTATTTTGAACGGTTTTTCAACCCTTTGAGTATTCTTTATAATAGCGAGATTTTTTATATAGTTTTTGGAAGTGCCGGTATCCAAAAGAATTTTTAAAGTTTTTTCTTTGTTCAGCCTCTTCTCTATATAGGGGGGGTGAAGAGGCTCCTACTCTAAAAAATTATCCTCACCATAACACTCCTCTTCCTCAGAATTTTCAGAAATGTTGTTTACTTTTTGAGTTTTGTGCAAATTGGATCTATTTGACCCATCTGAGCTTTCACGACTTCTTTTTTGAGTTTGATATTGGCTTTTGCTATTATTTTCCTTTGAATTTGCTATCTGGCCCTTACTATGCTGAGAGCAGAGCTGTTAACTAATGATTAATAATCTTAATGATTAATAATCGAACTAAAATATTTTTGATGCCCTTTTAATTGATTAATTAAGATTAATTCCCAAAATTTGGAATTAATAATCGATTAGGATTAAATTTTTGTCAGGATTAATGAGGATTATTTAGGATTAATACATTTTAATAATTAATCCTAGGATTTATTTACTTAATCCAAAATTTTAATTCGATTAAAATTTTGGATTAATTTTGATTTATCACGATTAAAGCACATTTAATCTTAAAATTAATGAAATATTTTACATTCAGTGTTACTATGAACACCCGATTAGAATTTTATTATTTGCTGATTGACAACTCTATGATAAATTGCTTATGTTTGATTATGAAGAATTATAGTACATAAATTATGTATCAGATATTAGAATTTACGTATGGAATAAGTTATCAATCGGTACTTATGTATTAGTTGCAAACGTATTTAAGGAGAAGAATTTGTGAAATAAATATAGAATAAGATATTTAACTTTATAATTAATCAAATTTTTTTTTTTGAAAATATGTAGGTGTGTACATGTCATATGTAAATGGTTCAGTTCATTAATATAAATATATAAACATCTGAACAAAAAAAAATAATTCATAAATTTAAAGATATGTACATATGTATATACAAAAAATGTCAACAATTAATAAATACGTACACATAAAGCAAAACATTAATTCTGACAATAACCATTGGACTTTAACAAAACTAACTTTTCGAAGGACAAATCTGATAAGGCATTCCGCCGAGGATTATTTACAATACCGGCGAAAGAGAATAGCCGTTCCACTGGGGCAGATGATGTAAGAGGTGTATTAAAATGTAAAGAAGCGTCCTTCAGTATCGGATATTTCTCCCAAATTCCTGGTTCCACATTAACATCATTAATGTAGGCATACAATTGATTGGAAATTGCCACATCAATGCCAACATTGTCCATCTGTTTGAAGCATGACCCGAGCATTTCGCTATCAGCTTTTGAAAAGAGAATATTATGTTGTTGATTTATTTTGAACCGTATTATACAGATTATTAACATACCATCTACATCAAAATCAAAATAATCGTTATTGCTCATTGGATCATTACTTATAAGTTGAAGCTTAGAAGCAAGATCTGATGCTTCAGCAAAGGAACAAATGCTCGAAATTACCCTCTGAAAAATAAGCTCCCTCGTCAGACCAGGTGTAAGTCTTTGTAATACACTGAACCACTTCATTTTCACCTGTGGATTCAATACAGCCGCTGTTATTGCAAAGTATGCATCAGGTTCGAAAGAGAAAATATTCTCGAAGCGTTTCTTCAGTGCTTGCTCCAATTTTCCCGCTATTGAGCTGAACTGAAACTCTTTCCTGCTGAGTTTGTGAAGTTGGTTGCTCAATGTCATCAGCACAGGTACAAGGAACCCGAATTGAACATTTTTCTCGCCTTGCAGAAAATCCAACGCCTGTGCAATTGGCGCCATCAACAACACGTATGACTCCAAATACTGTATTTCGCCAGGTGACTAGAACATCTGTGATGCTTTGGTAGAAGCGCTTCGTTCTGAAACACAGGCGCATCATCAACATCATCACTTTCTTCTTCCAAATCAAGGCCTGCCACACCATGATCCCTAAACGCTTTGACGAAGTTCGAGCCATTGTCAGTGACTGTTAGAACAATGTTCTTGCTATTGAGGCTATAGAATGCATTGATCTCCGAAATGAGATGCGCAATGTTGGCTGCGGAGTGAATTCCTTTGAACCTCCTACACGCTAATGCCACTGACTTTCTTTGGAAGTCGCTTGTTAGCCAGTGACATGTGTAGCCAAAGAAACTTTTGTGGTTCCCAGACCAAACATCTGCCGTTGTACAGAAATATTCTACAGAAGAAATATCTGTTTTTATTTTTGTACATTGGGTTTGGTAGTGATCTTCCAACTTTTTCATTGCTGTTTGCCTACACATTGGTATCAGACCAGTGCCTTCAAACAACGAGGCAAAAGTCGGTCTGTCAACGACAGATACAGGCAACGCTGCATCAACAACAAAATTTAAAATTTTCTGATTGAGGCAATCTTGCAGTGATGAAGACTGATCAAAATTACCCAACTTCAAATTTTTATATTTTGTGAAGACTTCAACGTGTTTCAGTTTAATATGTGTTACAAAGTTGGAAGATACGTCTCCACATCCTTTAATTTGGCGTCCACATGTCACGCATTTGGCTATAGTGGTATTCTTTCCACTCGCAGAAACCTACCAAAAATAAATATATTTATTTTCGGTTTGAAAGAGTTTTGAAATAAAAGAACATTTAAACATACTTTAACAACATCAGTGTAAAAGTCTGATTTAAAAATAACTTTAGTGGAAAAGTTGTTAGCCAATCGCCGCTCCTTTACATTAACGCTGCACTCGTCTGTGAGTTTCCTTTTTAATGCTGTTCTCTGTGGCCTATATGTGGGATCAGTAACGTCATCATCCGAGGAGAAGTCAATACCACTGAATATATTTTCTGTCATTGTCACTAAACAGAATAAATTAAAAAAAAATGCACTTTTCATACATAAATCTACTGTAAATAAATTTATAAAACTGATACTTACATACCAACTAATGCAATAGCAATAAGTCAAGGATAAGAAATAGAAAAATTGGAATGCAGCAATTCTGCAGGTATGCTTATAAGTTAAGCTCAGTAAATGCATACGATAGACTGTACTAGCGAAAGCGTACGTACAATCATACATACATATATACCTACCTATAATACGTAGTGTTGCAAGTGATAGAAGATAGACGTGCGTTGTTAGTTCTGCAAAATAAATTGGAATTGTAGTAGAAATAGCAGGGTTTTGTGGGGCTCCGCCACACAACATACCGAAGAAGTGTCTAGGAATCTCTTGTAGGCTTTCCGGGAGTCAGTGGTATTGGTTTTTCGACGGGAGACCCAATAAACTCGCGTTTATAAAACTTTTCAAACGTTCTTCTTCTTTTTTTTTATAAATACGCGCGAAAATAATAAAAATAAAAAAAATTTAGTGAGAAAATATAAACGAGACAGGTAAGAGGCTTTGTTTAATTGTCAACTACAGCTGATCTTGTCACCCCAAGCAGAAACAGTGTAATCAGCTGTTAGTAAAGTTGCAAACCTTATAGTTGCAAAGGCACTGTAGTAGGGTAGTAGAAGATCACTAGGGTAGGTCATAAACATAAAAAATAGAAAAAATTAAAAATAATAATAAAATGAAAAATAAAAATTAAAAAAAAATAATTTCAACTAAATATAACAGCAATAATCACACTCAATTAAACCAATTTAACAAAAAAAAAAAAAAAAAAAAAAAAAATTATAATTATTAATAATAAAAATAATCAATAGCAAAAATAAAAATTGAAACTAACAGAATACCCAATAAAATTTAGTAGTAATAATAACAATAACTCTAACTATACGATTTAAATAACTTTTGATATAGTATGTATAACATACAAATAATAAGGCAAAAAGAAAAACTTATATATGAGTGTTACTAGGTCGCCTGTACAAGGGCGAAATATCCCAGAGGATGCAGGTCCCCCCCAAACAGGGATTAGAGGAATAGACAGTGGATTGTTAAACCCGCTTGCAAAGCGTCCCAGGCTTGCATACTCTCCGCCGAAGTCGCTGCCATGTTCGCCGGTTCCCGAACAACCGCCCGCAGATCTGCAAGGCCCCGCATTTAATCGAATTAAAATTTTGGATTAAGTAAATAAATCCTAGGATTAATTCTCAAAATGTATTAATCCTAAATAATCCTCATTAATCCTGACAAAAATTTAATCCTAATCGATTAATAATCCAAAAAAATAAAATAATTATTAATTAATCGATTAAATTTAAAAATTATATTCAAAGATTGTTAATTTTAATCTAAGTTTAACAGCTCTGGCTGAGAGGCGTTTTGAGGTTCATGAGTGAAATTGTTTGTTTTAAAACTCCTTTTATAGTGAGATACTGATGGATCTACATCCATTGGAACAGGTTCTTGGGAATTGTTAGTATCACTGTTTGGGACCCTTCTATAATGGGGATTTCTTTTTTGGTACTTACTAGTAAATTCATCGAAGGAGTTTGCAAACTGGTATCTCCAACGATTGCTTTCTATTTTATGCGCCATAGCGAGTGCGGTCGGCATGTCTTGTGGTCCTTTAGAATAAATAATATTACCTATTAAAGGCTGAAGACCTGATATGAAAGTTCGCAGTGCGTCGGATCTATATTTCCTAAGTAAAACCTCAGTGATTTCTTGGTTGTCATTTTCCATCAATACTTTTGAAGAAATGAGGGTAAATTGTTTTTCTACTTTATCATAGTATTCATTTATACTTAGTTTTCCTGCTTCATCATACTGAGCTGTTGCTCCAATATATGCAATGGCCTTCTGTCTGCATAAGCGTGATCTAGCCTAGCAACTATGGCGTCTAAATTAAGAACAGTATTATATTTGGATAAGACTTGATCTGCTTGACCAGTTATCTTTGTTCTAATTATTAGGAGAGCTTGCGTGTAAATTGTGGACCTTTTGTAGACTTTGTCCATATAGATAGCTAATCGCCTCCATGAAGGATAAGCAGCTCTATCACCTTTGAACTCCGGAAGGTTTTTCACTGCCTCCAAAGTTGTTGGAAACACATTTGTTAACTCTACTTCAGTATAACCTTCTACTTTTGGCCCTACTGAGAGCTTTTCTATTTTCTTCACTAATTCATTAATTTGCGCATCGTACTGCGCGTTATTATTTTTTATAAGTTCCGCGAAAGCGGCTTGAAAAGCTGCTGAATCCATATTAATGAAATTAATCGAATGATTGGAAAGAATTCTGCTAAGTTTTTATTGCTCAACAATTCACTCTTTCACAGGGGGAAAAAATATAAAAATATTTAAATTTAATCAAAAAATCTTACAGTAACATAAATACTGCAATCCACATCCTTGCTCGTCAGTGTTAATGAGTCCTTATCACGGTGTTAGATGAATCCTTTTCCTGTTTGTTAGGACAGTCCTTATCTTGCTGATGATCCGTGAGTCCTTATCTCGTGTGATCGGTAAGTTCTTATCCCGTTGGGCGCCACTTGGTAGTTTGGAATAAAACTACTTTTAATTTTCTTGCTTACTATGTAGGCGTATTTTTATTTATGATAGCTGCAGCGTTGTGCGCTGTTTGTTGATTCTAAATGGAATGACTTACAAACTAACAAGATGACTTAATAATACCCTAACTGTTTTGCGGTGTTGCTCATGGAAGCTCCTGTTGTTGTTGTTGTTGTTGGTTTAGCTGCAGTCGAGGTGTTGTTGCTGCTGATAACGCTTCAGTTGAATAGGAACGCATGTAAATCGTAACATAAGCACTTTCGTGTGCGAGAACAAACGGTGGGAACTTTTGATTGTGGTGTCACGCGCAAATTGCGTCAGCAATTTCTGGGCGTGAGAGAAATTCGTTGCTAACTTATAATTACTTTTAAAAAGAGAAAATAAGTAAAATATGAATTAATAGCAAATGAAACACCTCTTTGTTAACCACCCTCATCGTTTTCCTAAACTTCCCTTGATCGGTTTTTATTTATTTTGTCGAAAGATGCTGCAAGAAGACTTGTTACTTCTCAGTCTTAATAAAGTTTATTACACTCGCGAATTTCAAACATACACAAGTAGCTGTAAAACACATTTATTATTCTTTTATTAAACAAAATACTCGGAATAAGCACATATCGCAATTCAAAACCAACAATTATCGCAGAAACTGTCAAAGCGTTCTATGTAGCAAACCTTCTACCGAGGAAAGTTGTATGTGTACGGCCCTTTAGACTGGTTTAGATTTGTGTAAATTTTGTGCGCGTCACGCATTGTACATTTTTTTTCTGTTTTCATTTTTAGGATGGCTTTTGCTTGTTTAAATCTGGGACAGGTGTTGGAAGAAGACGCATGCTGCCCGGAGCATAGCTGTCGAATGTCAGAAGGTGAACTCCAGACGGTTTGACAGTTCCTTCAACCATGCGAGTGAATTTGTAGACATTTACCACGTTGTACTCTTTTAAACCCTCAATTATTTCATTTTCAGAAACTTGTGCCTTTCAGGCATAAATTGTGCCTTTCACGTAATTTAGATTTTCGTGCAGAACAAAAAATGACAGCTGACAGCAATTAAATATTAAGCAAATATTTATTGTGTAAAGTGGTTTGAAATAATGGAATCAATAACATATCTTTCTAATATTTCAGTTCTATGTAGGCGACGTTTTCTAAAACCCCGTGTTTATGGCATACGACATAATTTTTTTGAAATATACGATGATGATACCTTCATTTATAGATTTCGGTTGTCCAAAAACAGTACATTTTGAATAAAATCCAAATACAAATTCAGAATCGTACTGAAAGGTGTAATATCCACCTCTAAAGCAAAAAGCAAAACTAGAAAATCATATATTTCATTCCTTACGGTTTCCAAATAAATATTTTTCGGAATATTAAACTTTTATTAAATTCGAACTAATAGTTCCTATTACTAAAACAACCCTGCACGTTAAAAAATGCTCGCATGCGATATTTGAAATATTCATACTACCATGGGTGGAAACAAGTATTTTTTTTCGACCTCCCAAGCAGGATCATAGCAAGGAAACCAAAAATCCATTTACATATATACGCTTAGCCAAAATTAAATTATAGTAAGTAATTACTTTGAGATTTTTTGCTATCAAGTAGATGGTTTATTAAGTTTTCTTTTTTTTGTCAATAAACTAACAACTTTTAAACCGTCTGGCATATTAGCTGGGGGTTTGCTAAAGCGTGAGATTAAATTTGAGACACTCAAAAGTTCCCACTGAGTCTGTCATCCTAGAGGATTGAAAAAAAAAAAAACAAAAGAAGTTAATAAGCTGAAAGCTCATTTACTCTCTATGCATTTCTTATTTCTTTCCTCCTTATCCTCTTCATATACAGATTCTTTCAGCGTAGCAACAAGACGAAATTACTGCCCATATCGTACCAGTCCTCAGTCACATGCTGGCCACGCACCCTCCTCCCCCCTGAAGTGCGGAGGGGAAAGTAATACTTCGGTCCGTTAGTGAAAAAAAAAAAAATATATATATATATATTAAAAGATATAAATAAATTACAATTTATTCAATAAACTACGTGGTTCAAAAGATTAAAAAAAATTTGGTGAAACCTACATCAATAACCTTTCCACCGAAAAGACGGGTTTTTGTGAAGAAAAATATATATGTATATATATAAAAGAACAAATTTAAATGATACATACCTATCTAGGTATAAGCAAAGGTGGTTAAAGTAAAACCAAATACAAAAAGAAAAAAAAGGCTTATTTGAGAAATTTTGCCTGCAAATTAATTAAGTGTGAAATTCTAATAGCTAAAATTGTTTTCTATTAAAATTATGAATTAATCAATTTCCCTTGCGAACGTATTAAACTTAAGGATTTTAGTGCATAAAAAAAACATTATTTTATAACCCAACGGAAACCCACTTTCCCGCCCAACCGACACGAGGGGCTCAATCCGCATAACGTACGGATGTTTTTTAAATATACAAATCTTAGGTGCCGAGTCGTGACAGAAGAAAGTTTGTTAAGCGTCGAGATCCCAAGCTGCTCAGCTACAGAATAAGAATTCATCAGCCGAATACAAAGTTAGAGAAATGCAAAGTAAGAAAATTGGATCGTTAACTGTTATTAAGAGAGGATAGAACAGTTCTTTTAATTATAAAAAGTGAGTCCGATATATCAAAGGTGCTGGAATGATTGTTAAAGTCTCGGCATAAACCCCGAAACGGTTCATTCAACTCAAAGTTAGTTCTGCATAGTTTCAAGAAAAGTGGTTTAAAGTTTCTCGTTGCACGGGAGGGTTCATTAAAATTAATTTGCTCTAGAAGAAATGGACTTGAGATCCATCCATTGACTAATTTTACCAGAAATATTATACCTAACATTTCTCTGCGACTCGAAAGAGTAGGAAGATTAATAAGTTTTAAACGACCAGTGTAAGGGGGAAGATTGTATGGCGAATCCCATCGAAGATTTCTCAAAGCAAAAAGTAAGAATTGTTTTTGTATTGACTCTAGTTGGTCTGAGTGGACCTGATAACGAGGATTCCAAACTATGGAACCATACTCCAGTATTGGTCTTACCAATGAAGTAAAAAGTGTTTTAGTTATATACGGGTCGCGGAATTCCTTTGACCAACGCTTTACAAAAGCCAGAACACCCCTTGCTTTATTAACTGTTCATTCATAAATATTCGTTAATTGAAAAGTAAAACGCAACCCACGTAGCGAAAACAATACTTATTTTAAGCCGGTAGCAACTAAGTCAAAATGACCTACAAAAAAACATAAAAACTGAAACATGTAAAAACACCAAACGAAAAGCTGCAGACATACGTTTTCTCTAAGTCTCCACAAATAGTTAACTCTCCACTGCAACAACCACAAGAAAGGCATTTCAACGTGAGCTGCTAATCAGTAGGTAAGTTATCTTGAACACTTTTACACATCCGATTTTCTGCATGTTTTTTTTTTATACAAGCTTCATATTCGAGCGGATTAAGACCCGCACAGCTTAAATTCTTTACACACCTTGTTTTGTTGTTTTGCTATGGAAATTCGCCGCAAATATATATATACAATGTATATGTATATGTATATGTATATGTATATATATGCATAAAAGAAAGAAGTAAATAAAAGAGTCTAAATGAATTAAACGATATACATATGTATGTACATCGGTATGTACCTCTTAACTTATTTACATACATATTAGGGTGGGTCAAAAAAGTCGATATTTGGTACCCCCTAGTTGTGTTTTATAAATCATTTTAAGCAACTTTTCCAATGGAAGTATGGTTTTATTTTGAATTTCGAGCCCCCCAATTTTAAAAATAGGTATTTTTTCGTCCTTTTCAAGGTTCGACTTGGACACAGCATTGAAAAAAGGATTACAATATTTTGCTATGTATGTGTAAAGGGGTTTTTTGGTACGAAAAAACCGAATTTGACATTGGCTCGGCGATAAAATTATGTTTTGATACTCAATTTGAACAAAAAAGGCTTAAGATGGACGAAAATGGCACAAAAATCGGAATATTTGTATGGAGAGTACCCTCATTTTTCATCGTGATGACTTAAAATTTTGCACAAAGTTTTTTTTTTACAAAAAAAAAAAAGATAATGAAACTTACAGTGCAATACAATAAAAATTAAGGGTACTTCACATACAAGTTTTCGACTTTTAGCCTTTTTCTGGCCAAAAATTGAAAAATTTGTATGGAAAATATGTTTATACTTTGAGCTTTGCTATGATGTGTGACAGATTTGGTGTGTCTGACAGAATAGCATCAGCATTAGCAACATCTCTTATGAAAGACATTGGGGTGAAAGATGATCGTAGCAATCTTGTCATTATGGATAAATGTAAAGTTCGTAGAGAAAAAAACTAAATCTAGACAAGAAGTGCTTCGTAAGCGGTATGATGCTTCAAACATACGCAACTTAGCTCTAAAAAAAATTGTACACTACCGCAACCATGTGGATAATCCGATGCAACTGAGAGCTTATAAAAAACCTATCTTGAACTTCAATTGCACGGATTATACGAATATGATTGATATGAATGATAATTCAATCATATTCGAACCACCGTTTACTCTAAGCATCCCTTATGAACATCTAGAACAATATCTGGAAAATGATGATCGACCGCTACCTGATCCAAAAATTCCGTAACACATACAAGCAACGGAAAGACATGTTCAATTGCTAGCTAGCGTGTCCAAACGAGTTTTAGAACAGAAACGAGAATAAGTGATGGCAGTGACATCAGAAAGCCGTAAAAAATTTCCTAAACTTGACAGCAAGAAAGACTTTCAAGAATAAGTCCTTCTCGCTTCTTACAATATTCAATTGAATTTTTTTCATTTACATTTTATATAAGTTTTTATCTTTAAGGTTGGAATTGTAAAGAATAATAAATTTGAAATGAGAAAAATAGGCTTTGTTCATTTAGCGAGTAGATAGAGGAAGATCTAAGAAAAGGAAAAAAAATAAATACATATTTTTAAAAATTGGGGGGCTCGAAATTCCAAATAAAACCATACTTCCATTGGAAAAGTTGCTTAAAATGATTTATAAAACACAACTAGGGGGTACCAAACATCGACCAAAAATTTAACCCACCCTAATACATATATAGAATACATGGGGGATATACAGAAGCTTTTCTTGCGTTGATGTATTTTTAAGTACATAAATATATACATATAAAGACATTTAAATTTTGCGATTGGTTTAAGTAACTTAAAATTTGTTTGGTTATTTTATATAGAATGGATTAATAACTTTTGGTAATTAATAGCTACATACGTACTGACCCACATTATTAATCTTAAGAATGTAGGGAAAGTTGGTTTACTAGATATACAAGTTGAGTAAGTCCTTTTCACCTTCCTTATGGCCCGGTTGCTTTTATGTTCAAAGTATGATGATCCAAGTATATTTGCGATTAGAACGAAAGTTAGTCCGGCCCAGAATTAATAAACACCGAGCTTGTTGGCTGCCAGAATCTCACTGATCTTTATTGAAAATATAATTTTGTCACTTAGCATAAAATTCAACTAACAGCTACCTATGTGTTAGTTCATATACTTTATTCTATGAATTACATAAATATGTAGGGAACTGGAACCGCAGCTGTTTATATGTTGTAGTTCCTTTTGTTGTTGACTTTGTTTAGTCTATTGGCCGCTAGCACCTGACTGCAAGCGCTGACAGCTGGCGTGGGAGCATAATGGGAATCATCCGAAACTGCTGATGTTGCAAGTTACCCTGGGAATGGATTTAGCGTAGTGATGTGATGTTTAGAGTGGAAGTCATGGCGTGGGAGTCATGTGTTAACTTACATATGTCAAATGATTTTCTGACTTGACCCCTACTAATGTGACCATGACCGTAAATGAGACGAACGAGAGAGAAGACAGAGTAAAATGTAGAGAGTTGAAATCGGACCGCGGACATGAACAGTCAACCATTTGTAGACAATACTTTTCTAAACTTTAATTGAATAAAAACTAATTGAATTTTAAAACGGTGCCTGTTTTAGTTATTCGAAATATCCTGACAATATTCAGAAGGGGTAAAAAGCCCAAGTGTGTGGTTAATTAAAGTTTTAAAAAGAAGCGAAAAACGTGTGCGCAAGCGGTTGTAATACCGAAGCATAAAAAAAAAGCCGTGTTCGTGATCCGTGTATAAACTGTGTGTAGAAACAATTTCTACGTCGAAATTTAAAATAAAAAATGAATAGAATCGGTGATTTGAATGTGGTGCAACTACGGGCAAAGTTGCGGGATGCTGGTTTGCCGACGTCGGGCAATAAGGCAAAACTAATCGAGCGCTGGTACGAAAACCAGTATAGCGAAAGTTTCGCAAGTGCACAAAATGAAAGTGTTGAACGGCGGGTAAAGCAATTGGAAAATGCTTTCCAATCAGTGCGTGTTGAGGCAGATGAGGTTCGTGCTATGCCATTAAGCACATCCTCACCAGCATCAGTTTCGCATTCGGCAAATGTGTGCAACGTACAGGAGAGAATGACGAGCAGGGCAATGTGTGAACCTGTACGCATGCCTGTACATGTTGCGCAGCAAGCTATGTCGATAAGCGAAAGCAGAGCTACGTTAGGTTCAAGCTCTGCGCAAGCAGCGACGTCGATTCCGCGTCATGTGCAGTTCGTCGAATCTTCGGCTGAAACATCGTGCATGTTTGAATGTAATCCTATTTGGACAGCGGCAAGGGCAGAGAGTGAGAGAGAGAATACTAATAAATATTCGTTCGCTCAAATGGGCCAGGCAGAACGAAATGAGAATCGAAATACATTGTTTGCAACAATGCCTGCGTATGGTGCAAGGGAAATACAATGCCAACATATGTGTATCCAAATGATACGTTCGCGCAGTCTCATTATTTGCCACAAAATGGGAATTGGAACAATCGTCAAATGTATAATACCTTCGGAAATGTAAATGACATAATTCAAATTTTGCCGTCGTTTGATCCGAGTGACAAATCGTTGTCGTCGGTGCAGTTTGTCGGTCGAGTAGAGCAACTTTTACATGTGTATGGGTGGAATGAGAAAATACTTCTCTTTGCAGTACAAGCAAAATTAAAGGGTGCTGCAAAGTGGTGGATAGATTCTGCACCAATCGTATATGTAAATTGGTCATGTTTTGTAAAAGACTTTATGAATCAGTTTCCGTCAATAATCAATTCAGCAGATGTTCATATGGAACTTATGAATATGCGGCGAGGGGTAAATGAAACTCCTGAAATGTTTTATTATCGAGTGTTGGCTAAATGTCATCAAGGCGGAGTGGATGACCAAGCGATGGTAAAATACGTGATAAACGGGGTAAATGACATGGATATGAAAAAGTGTCTGTCGGTAGCAAGGTATGTTACGTGCAACGAGCTATTATATGCAATAACAAATTATTGTGCGTATAATGTAGCAAAGAACATCGCGCCGGGTAAACAAACAATGCAAGACAACCAAACAAAGCGTGTGACAAGTGAAAAGAAATCAAAGGCGGAAATTATTTGTTATAATTGTCGCAAACCGGGTCACATATCGCGCGAATGTAATGAAAATAAACAAAAAACAAAATGTCAAAAGTGTGGTGAAATAGGTCACCGTAAAGCCGATTGCAAAGGACAACAGCAAATGTCCGAAAAATGCAATGCTATCGAAGAAGAACCTATAAAGTTTACAGTAAAAACGTTCGTTGGTGAGAAAGTCAGTTGCGGCAACAATAGATAAAGGTGTAAAAGAAAAATGCTATGTGCGCCTCAAAGGTTTTGCAGGTGGAGTGTTTGAGTGTTTTGACAAAATAAAAGTCGAAATGAGAATTGATAATGCGAAAGTCAGTGTATATTTATTGGTTGTTAATGACGATTTAATTGAGAATAGTATTCTCATTGGGCGTGACGTACTATGTTCGGGTGAAAATAAATACGTAATTGATGATGACAATTTATATATTCATGATAGTGGCACGAAAACTGTGAACGCTATTGAAGTTAACGCAAATGCGGGCAAGTATGGTGAATTAAGCAAAATCTTGTGTAGATTTGAAAAACGCTTTTCAACGTTGGGAAAAGCCAACTTAGTGAAGATGTGCATTAAACTCTCCACTGATCAGCCCATAAATATGAAACCGTACAGGTTGCCTTTTGCAAAACGCCCAATAGTGAATGAAATAATTCGTGATTTATTGGAAAAAGATGTTATTAGAGTATCTAACTCCGCGTATGCTTCGCCGATAGTAGTAGTAGCGAAGAAAAATGACGAATATAGAATGTGTGTGGACTATAGGGAATTAAATCGGGTTACAGTAAAGCAACCATTCCCTTTGCCGATTATGGACGAACTTTTTGCTATACTCGCGGGTAATCGTTATTTCACAGTCTTGGACTTCAATATGGGCTATCATCAAATCGAAGTTGATGAGGGTAGTAAACAAGTTACCGCGTTCGTTACTAATGATGGTCATTACGAATACAATCGTATGCCATTTGGTCTGGTGAATGCGCCGTCGGTATTCCAGACCATGATTAATGAACTATGCGTAAAAATGAAACCGCGGAAAGTGATCGCGTATCTCGATGATGTAATAATACCGAGTGAGACAGTGAGTGATGGCCTAGAAACGCTTGGCGAATTTTTGAATTTGCTTGAACAGACAGGTTTGACTTTGCGGCGAGATAAGTGTAAGTTCTTGGCCACTGAAATAAACTTTCTCGGGCATAAAGTGAATGGTAATGGTATTACACCTGGCGAGTGTAAAGTAAAAGCGATACGTGAATTTCCAATTCCGACTAATCCGACAGAAGTACGTCGATTCTTGGGTTTGACGGGTTTATTTAGAAAGTTCGTGAAGAATTATGGCATCATCGCGAGACCCTTGAATAGATTAACTGCAAAAGATACCGCGAATAACTTCGTATGGGGTGATACAGAGACTATTGCATTTGACTCCTTGATCCAAGCGTTGACGAGTGAGCCAGTGTTGGTATTGTATGACTTCAAAGCAAAACATGAAGTTCATACAGATGCGAGTTCGATTGGCATAGCTGCTGTTTTCCTCCAATCTGGTGACGAAGGAAAAACCTGGAATGCTGTGATGTATTTTAGTCAACGATGCACTGCGGTAGAATCGCGTTATCACAGTTACGAGTTAGAGGTCATGGCAGTGGTGGAGGCCTTACAGCGTTTTAGAGTATATTTGTTAGGGAAACCTTTTAGGGTCGTAACCGACTGTGCAGCTATCATCAATGTAAGAACGAAAAATGAACTTATACCGCGCATCGCTCGTTGGTGGATGCGTTTGAGTGAATACGACTTTGAGTGTGTTCACAGACCTGGCGTTCGTATGACTCATGTGGATGCACTGAGCCGTGCCCCGATAAGTAACGACATAATTCCTGAAAATGAAAATATAATGCAGATCGCGTTACAAACTGAAGATTGGCTGTTAACCATGCAGCTGCAAGATGCTAAAATTGGTGAAATCATCGACGTGTTGCGGGATAGGCGGAGCAAATACAACAACTGCGGAACGAGTATCAGGTAGACAACAATCGACTTTACCGACGTGATGGGGGTAAACTGCTCTTCGTTATTCCGAAAGCTGTTCGCTGGCGCATCGTGATGTATTGCCATGATGATATGGGCCACTTTGGGCTCGAGAAAACAATTCAACGCATAAAAACACATTTTTGGTTCCCTCGTATCCGGAAGTATGTCAAGGAGTATATATCAGCTTGCATTGAGTGCTGTTACAATAAAACTGTGGGAGGCAAGCCTGAAGGTACGTTATATATAGACACTATAGCACCTATTCCTTTTCATACGCTCCACGTCGACCATCTGGGTCCCTTCGTAAAAAGCAAAAAGGGTTACACCTACGTAATTGCCATCAGCGACGCATTTACCAAGTACTTAGTAGTAATGCCAGCACGAAATACGAAGACGCAACCGGTATTGAAAGTTCTTAGTAAACTACGCTCATATTTTGGGTTACCAGTGAGAATTGTTTGCGACCGTGGTACTGCTTTCACATCCAAGCAGTTCGAGAAATTTTGCAATGACCATGATATCCAACATATAAAAACTGCTGTGAGAACACCTCGTTCTAATGCACAGGTTGAGCAAGCCAACCAAACTATTTTGAATTTCCTGCGAACTTCTGGTACCCATGCAAAAGAGTGGGACGATTATTTGCAAAAGCTACAATGCAGCGTCAATGCTCAAGTGAATTCGGGCACAGGGTTTAGCCCTAAAGATTTGATATTTGATTTTAAGATCCGAGACGTAATACGTAACAAACTTTTGGCAGCGGTCATTGATGATTGTGATGAACTTCCTATGGCTGAGAGAAGGGTAGAAGCTCTCAACAAATTGCAGCAACAACGAGAGAAATGGAAGAAGGGATTCGACGAAAAACACAAGTCTCCCACTACGTACCAGGTGGATGATCTGGTAGTTATTTTAAATGATTTACAATCTACTGGAGAATCGCGTAAATTGGACGCGCGATATCGTGGTCCTTATGTCGTCAGCAAGGTGATTGGAAAAGATAGATACTTGATCGAAGATATCGACGGTATGCAGCGTAAACAGAAACTATTCAGTTCTATCTATTCATCTGATCGAATGAAACCGTGGTGTGCACTACCACCTACTATCGATAACGACGATACCATCGAGAACGACGAAAACGAGGATGACATCGAGACTATGTCAAAGTAGGATAGACCGAGCTGTCAAATGATTTTTTGACTTGACCCCTACTAATGTGACCATGACCGTAAATGAGACGAACGAGAGAGAAGACAGAGTAAAATGTAGAGAGTTGAAATCGGACCGCGGACATGGACAGTCAACCATTTGTAGACAATACTTTTCTAAACTTTAATTGAATAAAAACTAATTGAATTTGAAAACGGTGCCTGTTTTAGGTATTCGGAATATCCTGACACATAATTGTTTGCGTTTTTCTTTTAGTTAATTATTTTTCCTCACTTGATTAATTTTTCTAGCTTAATATTGTTTAATGAATTCGGGACTCTACAAAAACAAATAGTGCTGCAGTGTATAGAGCAATTAGGGTAGCCAAGAACCTCCCCAGCCACTGAAGCTAGCCCAGATAAACGGGTCCCGATCGACTATCCTAAAAGCCCAATTTCCGTTGTTTGGCTTGGAAACGAACAACCCTTCTAAGATCATTTTACGGTTACATATTTTGGCGCCCAACCTGGGGCAACACAGGCCTGGAATTTTGAAGAGTTAAATCTTTGCTAAAAATAAAAAATCCAATCCCAATTCCATAGATCAGAGTAAATTCTGGTTGGGATTTCATACATTTAAGAAAATGATTTTTTTTCAGTACCTGGCTCGTAGTCATATAGAGTTTTTGTTTTCGTTGTTAATTTTTGTCGTCAATCTGATTGAATATTGCTACATTAGGGAATCTGATTCCAATAATGTTTGCCGCAGGAAGACTGATTACCCAACTTGCTTTTTTTTCTTTTTGATTATTGTTCGCTGGAATTTTGGCAGTCTGTATAGAGCACGGACCACAAACCGTGAATAATTCAACCGAACGTTAGTTTTTTTTCTTCTTTAGTTTAGTTATATTCTGCTTATTAAGCATTTAGGAAGACAGATTAATTTAACTCTTACAGTAGATAAAATATTGTAGTCCTAACTTGGTAAGCTGATTGTTAACATGCTGTTGCATCTTTGCTAAAATTAATTCATAATAAAATTTTTTTTCACCACTCTCTCAGCTCGACCGCGCAATTACGTTGCCAAACGCATTAGTTACCCGTAAACCCAAAAAGAGGAAATACGGTTTAAAAAAAAAATATATATGTATATATACATACATATACATACATATATCACAAACAATAAAAATGCCTGTTACCCGAAGTACAGAGAATATTCCTGCCATGCCTGCAGTGGCTAAAGAGTTATGTGCTTGTGCCATTTGTCAGGAAACAATGACTGAGAAGCAGGACTGTATAATTACTTTGTGCAACCACGTATATCACAAAGAATTTGTTGAAAAGTGGCTTGAAAAGAGCCACGAATGTCCTTGTTGCAAAAGATTATGTCGATTATGTCATATTAAAGACTGCTTACCAATTACTGTCAAGCAGCCGGAGCAAAGCCTTCAGAGTGAACAAGGTGCCAGCATTGGAATATTAAATACAATGGATCTTCCAATGAATTAACTGTAGAAGAATTTATTTACCGTGTTCGATCCCTCACCAATAGGGATGATCACCTCACCCTCATCTGTAATACATGTCACGGAGCATAGCACCATGTATGGGTTAACAGTTTCCATGAGTCTTTTAAGTACAATTTTATTAGCCAATAAACTACTTATATTGAGATACACGCATTTTAATAAACAGTGGCGATCTTTGCTTACGTCTAGTTGCTAACATCCCACTCTCTCACTCTTTATAACAGGAATCCCACGAATTTTTAATATTTGTATTACATAAGTGCACGCTTCTTTATTCGAGTGCTTATGTGCATTTGGAAGAGGATTATGCATGAGTTTGCCCATCTGTCAGCCCTTTTAAGTTCAACTTAAGTCGCCGAATTTCTCGTCTAAAACTGATCTTATCTCTGCGAACAGCTGATTATTGCTTGTCAAATAAAATTGTAAAGACCTAAATACAAATAATTGAAAAAATCTAAAGAATTTTCGAAATATGGAATTTGATGGGAGTAGTAATGAAGACAGTGACTTAGAGAACGAGGAAGTAATAAACATGTTTGTATTAAGGAGAACTTTCAATTTCAATTGTACGATGAAAAAGATTTTCGCAACAGATTTTATTTCAATAATGCTTGAAATGTCCTTAAATTGAAAATATCAAATCGAAGCAATAGACTAACAGGTATGTGTATCCTTTATTATTTCCAAAGAAACATAAACTACTTTAATTTGTTCCAGGAACCATTCGTTGCGTCTGGAGAGTATTTTTTAATTAACATTTCGACAAAGCTACTACCTCACGAGCTATAACATACGAGCTTACGTCACACCCTATAGTACTGTTGAGAAAAAATTTATAAAACTTCGACAAAGTTAAAAAATAACACAGTGTCAAAATTTATTTTGCCCTAGATTACCCCCCAAGTCATTTTCATTCAGAACGAAATTGTTTCTTCTCTTTGTATTTTAAATTTTTTCTTATTAAATAAATATAATTCTGTAATATTTGACTTGAAAATACTTTTTGAATTAACCGCACGCAAATATTTTTATATGAGTTATTTTCTATTTGCACTAATTTCAAAATTTAGAAAAACAAAACAAATTCTTGTGGTGCTACCATATTTCTGTATTAAATTTTTCCATAAATTAAGTCTCCATTCTGAAAGGCATTGGAGCAATGTTGCGGCAATTAAAGGAATACGGCCAATGCATGCAGGGCCAAGAAAACCGAAAAAAAAACTATATATACATACTTCGCAAGAACATGCCAGCACGAATGGACTTTAGTGGAATAAATTTGAATATATAAAAATATTTCTAATACAAAATGTATTTAATAAATTTGTTATAAATTGCCAATATTTCACTTTGACTTCAAAAAATCATACAGCCAGTATCACATTCACAAATTTCCCTGCGGATTCGGTATTAAATCACATGTTTGGTGCTCCCAATTTCACATTCACATACATTTTTGTGAAATGAATCCGACTGCTTGGTTGTATGTGAAATGAAAAGTAAATGACAAAAAGTGTGTGAATGTTTAATTATTTTCGATTAGAATAATTTTTTAAATATTCTTTGATGTTTATAGAAGCCATTTATGACATTTCAGTATTTGTTATTCATTGAAATATAAGTACTTTTAAGTTTTTTGCTGATGACTCCTCAAAAAAGCATACATAGTTGAATCCGAAAGGGAAATTTCAACAGCTGTTTGTGAATTGCTACAACGATAACCGATATGTGTGACAGGGATGACCTGATATGCGAAGAAATTTGTGAAATTGGGAGTACACTAATTCACTTTCACAGGAAATTTTTAAAATCACATTGTGGAATTAAAATGTGAAACTGGGAGCACGACTGATAATTTCTAAACAACGAATTTAGGCTAGTAGAGGCTGCACCATAATTTAGTATATATATATGACTATAAAAAAAATATGAAGGCAAAAAAATTCGAAAATTCTTTAGGTTAAAAGTTTTTTGATTTTTTTTTATAATAACGATGTTAGAGATTAAGCTCATGGATTATCGCCCACTAATCTGGCATCGCCATTGTTTGGTGACTCTCTATATTCAGAAAATATCACGCCACTGTGCCGTTGACTGGCTCATGCCATTACACCGTTTACAGGAACAACAATGCTTTCTAAATTTTGCCTTTATACGTTTTTCTTATTTAAGCGGGTCGGAAGTTGTAAAATGGATGAATAAAACTTTTGATCGAGAACAGATTGGATTTATTAGTTGAGTGTTTAGTAGATTCCTAAACATTTTTGGTGCTTCCTGTGAGGATTGAAATTGTTTGTATTTTTTTTTAACTTTCGCGACTGTATAAACCGAATTTGCGATGTCTGCGTTAAATCTGCGAACGTCAGCGCGCACCTCTATTTTTCGCGTTTGGTCTTATATTCAAGCAGACCATTACGAGCCTGATGACGTTGAAGGTGAGCAGCTCTTGTCCAATGCCCGCCAACACTTCGCTCGGTTCATGGACAACCACCTTGCCTTGGTTTCTGCCGCACAAGATGACGAAACTGTAGATCACGACGAGTTGCATGTTCGCCGTTTACTAAAATTGCCAAATCAGCCGCTGAAGTCGCGTGCCGAGTTAACCAACATTGTAGACTGTGTTCGTAAATCTTTTCGAGCACTTGGAGTGATGAATGTGCCCGTAAAACATTGGAATGCCATAGCAGTGGCGTTACTTTTACCCAAGCTACTAGTTGTAACCCGTACGGAGGGGGCATGAGCTTGAAATCTAACGATATTCCAAAGATAGACGATCTAATGGCTTTTGTCGAACGCTTAGCATTGAACTTGCCGCAATCTGTGTCTGTAAATACATCATCGGCGGCCACTCGAAGTATACCACGTACCGCAAGGACGCATCTTTCCACAGCCTCTGCACGGACTTCTAATTTGCCCGCGGGGCAAGGTAAATTCATAAAGTGTCCATCTTGTTCAGATGTTCATCGCATTACAAAGTGCCACAAGTTCCGAAATCTATCGGTCGATAGACGATGGGAGTTGGTAAAACAAGCTTCCCTGTGTTTGAATTGCCTTAAGTCTGGTCCTAGCAGCCGAGATTGCCCATCGGACGATTGAATGTCCTGTCAGAAGAAGCATAACACACTCTTATGCAGAAGTTCGCAGCAAGCAGCTTATTCAAATACTTCCCCGACGAATACCACGCTTTCATCAAACACAATGGAACCCGGGGCTTCCACGACACCAATGACGTAACAGAACAGTCCAGTCATTCCTCCTGAAGAATGACCGGACAGTTCTCTTAGCAACGGCAAGGGTGCTTCTTGCTGATGGTAATGGCACCATGCTTGGTAGGTGAGCTTTGTCAGGGAATCGTTAATATCGTTAAGCCCCTTCGAACTTCAGATCCAAGGTATTGGCCAGAACTTTTCAGCACACAGAAAGGGCATAGTTGACATTTGCATGCGATCTCATATGGACCACGAGTTTAAAATCAATTTTTGTGCATACGTTATTGATACGATCACGGCAACGACTCCTGCTACTACCGTAGATGTACGAGCCAACAAGCATCTGCAAGGTCTTCATCTGGCCGACCCCGCGTTCGGGACTCCTGGTCCAGTCGATCTACTTATCGGAGCGGACATTTGGCCATTGCTAGTGTTAAGTGACGGTATAGTAGGGTCAAATACCGAACCATGTGTACTCAACACACGTCTGGGTTGGATAGTTCTTGGCCCAGCCATGTGGAACACTTCTGAATTTAAGGCGCACTCAATGCTTGCTGAGGTCTGCGACGACAATACGACAATCGATCGGCTCTTGCTAAAATTTTGGGAATCTGAAGAGCCGTCTAATAAGATTGTCGCAGAGGTTGACACCTGTGAAGAGATTTTTTTAAGACATTTACACGTTGTCCGGATGGTCGGTACTGTGTTCAAATTCCCTTTCGGCCTGATGCACCTGGACTTGGTAATTCGCATCCCCCTGCGCTTCGACAATTCTTTCAACTTGAAAGGAAACTAGCAAATGATGCAACGCTGAGAGACAAGTATATCCAGTTCATGCGGGAATACGTGAATTGAGGGCACATGGAAGCTGTCAAATCTACTGCAGTCGGTCTAGAGTAATGTTACTACATACCTCATCACGCAGTGATGACTAAATTCCGCGTGGTATTCAACGCATCATCAAAAACAACAAACGATGTGTCACTTAACGATACCCAACTTGCGGGGCCACCGCTTCAAGATAACTTGGTTGACATCCTGCATCGCTTCCGCCGGTTTCCAGTTGCACTCACCGCGGATATAAAAAAAATGTTTCGGCAAGTCTTAGTCGACCCAAGACATCGGCAGTGCCAACAGATTCTTTGGAGAGAATCACCCACCGACACCTTGCGAACCTATCAGCGTAAAACGGTGACCTATGGTATGACAAGCGGTCCGTATAATGCTATTCGCGCCTTCAGTGTGCATACGACAACTGGGAAGTCATCGCTGACGTCAGCCGGGCGGCCGCAGCACGAGACAGCATACTTAACAGTTTTTACGTGGACGACTATTTAGAAAGTGTTCACACACCAGAAATGGCCATTAATCACCCGCGTGATGATAAATGGAACTCCAACTGCGCCGCGGTTCTGGCAGAAATCAGCGGCTCGAAGACATCCACAACGGAGATGGACTTTAGGGATTCCTCAACGGTACTAGGCCTGCATTGGAATCCTATCACAGACATTTTATTTTTTAAGGTCAAGGTATGTAGAGTTGATATAATTCCTACTAAACCTACGTTTTTAAGTGATATAGCAAGGCTATATGACCCCATGGGTATGTTGGCTCCGGTCGTCGTGACAGCGAAGATGCTAGTACAAAGGCTTTGGTTGGCAAAACTGAGTTGGGACACTCCTTTACCAACTGAACTATCTGAAGATTGGCTGAAGTTCCGGAAGGGGCTCATGGTTCTTGAGAACGTCAGAGTTCCACGTTGGCATCACGCATAATTCAACCACATCACTATATGGCTTTTGCGACGCTAATTCCAAGGCTTATGCTGCAGTAGTTTACGTAAGAAACATTAAGGAGAATCTCGAACAGCGATAGTAGCGGCAAAAACCAAGGTCACGCCTCTAAGAGAAACGACCATCCCACGTCTAGAACTTTCTGCATCTCAGCTTCTAGTAACAACGATGAACGGCGTTCGCCGAGCGTTGCAGTTAGAGAATTGCGCTTACACATTGTGGAGCGATTCCACCATTGTCCTTTACTGGATTCGTCGTCAGCCTTCATCGCTGAAGCAGTATGTCGCTAATCGGGTAGCATACATACAGGCGAAGTCAGGTGTTAACGCTTGGCGACACATTTGATCGGAGTGTAACCCTGCTGATTGTGCGAGTCGAGGGATCTCAACTGCGTCAATCGAAAATTTTAAACTCTGGTGGAGTGGACCCGACAAAATGCAGGTTGACGTAGAGAAATCTCACATACCACGCCTACCCGATGTGCAAGAGAGTGATTTAGGTAGCGAAGATCGACTGCTTAAAAATTGCCTGGGAGTGGGTGTTGAGTCACGATTACTAATGACGTCCTGTGGGACACAACGAATACCTTTGGTTGAAAAATTCAGCCGCCTGGGAGTGCTGCTCAATACGATTGCACGCGTTCGACGTCTCATTCCATCACTACGGAGACAACGTTCAAATGATGTCGTTACTGCTCAGGGGAAGGAGTGGGCACTTTTGCTGCATATACGGCAAAGTCAAGCGTATGCTTATCAAGCTGAAATTAATGCTCTAAAATATAGTTCTAGCGTTGCGGCATCGAGTAAATTGCTCCCACTGAATCCAATTTTTGATGAAGGGGGTATACTTCGGGTAGGCGGCCGGTTAATGAATTCGGAGCTACCATTCGATTAGAAGCAACCAGTAATTATCACAAAGAACTGCGCTTTGGCAAGGTTACTAGTATCCGACGCTCATAAGCAGTGTATGCATGGCGGTATACAAGAAATGATACAGCACTTACTCGTTCGATTTTGGATTATCCACGCCCGTCGACTTGTAAAGACCTGCATTCATCAGTGTGCAATATGCCGTGGGCACACACGAGCAACACAACAACAGCAAATGGCATCGCTTCCGAGATCCCGGGTGATAATATCTTCTCCTTTCACTCACACAGGGCTGGACTACTGCGGGCCATTCAATATTGGTTCTGGAGTGAAGCGATCAGCAACCATAATAAAAACCTACGGTGTTATATTCATTTGTATGGCCACGAAAGCCGTACATATTGAGCTTGCTGGGGGTTTATCCACCCAGTCATTCATCGATGTATTTGATCGCTTCGTGAGCCATAATAAAAACCTACGGTGTTATATTCATTTGTATGGCCACGCAAGCCGTACATATTGAGCATGCTGAGGGTTTATGCACCCAGTCATACATCGATGTATTTGATCGCTTCGTGAGCCGTCGAGGCATATGTTCGATCCTCTATAGTGACAACGGAAGACAGTTTATTGGAGCAAGCCGCCGTATGTATCAAGATGTTCAAGATTGGCAGAATGCGTACTCGCAGCAACAATGAATAATTATCCATGTTGCAAGCGCGGTGATTTTTGTGCGGTACATTTGTACATATGTATGACGACGTGTATATTTAATGCTTTAAGACTTCAATAGTTCCCGTAGTTCACGATTTGCGCCGATAAAGTTTGTAGCGTTGTCGGACACGATTGTTCGACACTTACCACGGCGGGCTATGAATCGGTTAAGAGCTGCAATAAACGCTGCAATAAACGCTGCTGTAGATAAGTCAGGCACCAATTCAAAGTGTACCGCCTTGGTCGTAAAGCATATGAACACGGCTATGTAGGCCTTGACTAGAGTGCGCCCTCTGATTTTTTGGGTAACTAGAAAAGGCCCGCAATAATCGACACCTGTTGTCTCGAACGGATATGAAGCTGTGATGCGCGATGGCGGAAGGGACCTATTAAATATGCTTTATTTAAGAAATATAAACTCAACGATACTTGATATGACTTTATTAATAACGACACTTTACAAATCTTTATATGAACATGTGTCTCTGCTCGTGAACTAAAAGTAAGTGAAATCAATGTCACCTGACAGTTGACCAACTTCATATATAGCGATGAGAGTGTACGAATGGAGTAGGCTAAGAACTCCAATAGAAGGTGTTGTCGTATCTCAGATATTTAACAGGACCCCATAATTTGTTCTGATACTACCGGACGTAGACGATAGCATATGATGCAGTTGTGAATCACTTGCCTGATTGTTGTACGACCACCAATTATCCAAAACTGGTCACGAATAATGTTTTGAAGAGTCTGCGCTCCTGCATGAAGATGCTTTGTTGATGTATTTGTGGCCTGCCACTAAGTCGAGTCCTTGTTCTATTAGCAAAGCTACGCGCTGTCTCCTTTGTTCCGAAAAACTCCGTCGGGACGTTGTAAACTGAGGCTGGCCAGGTTTTGGGCGAAGTTTTTAAAAATGACGGCCCCTGGAACCACTGTTGATTGCTCTTGATCTCCTCCACTGTTGCACCGCGAGAGACAAGGTCGGCAGGGTTGAGTGCCGAAGGCACGTGATGCCATATATAGCGCGAGGTGAGTAGCTGGATTTTCGACACCCGATTGGCCACAAAGATGGTCCACTTGGACGGCTCTCCGCGAATCCAGCACAAGGCTATTGTTGAGTCTGTCCAACAGCGAACGTGCTCAGGCTTAATTTCTACGACATTTGCAACAGATTGAAGGAGTTCGGCTAATAGAACTGTAGCACAAAGTTCCAAACGGGGTAAGCTTACTTCTTTCTTAGGCGCCACACGGGATTTGGCACACACCAGCTGTTTAGGCCTCCAAGCTAAATCGCTTTCTTTAGAAAGGGTGTACCACCCTAATGTTAAGTAGCACTCACATACACATGCATGCGCAAAGTATCTTACTGTAGCCTCACACACACATGCGTGTGCAGAGTGAACGGCATGAATGTGTTTTTTTTTTCGGTTACGACCAGGGAGGAGGAATCTTCATAGATACGAGCAGCCCGTGCTGCCCGCATGCCCGATTTGCCTCCTGGCACCTACGGACTAAACCCAACCTCCTTCGTACGCTGGGCCTGTGGCACCCCTGCGGGACTATCAATTCCGATATTACTTCGCAGGGCAGGCACTGGACGTTATTCTTCGTCTTCACTCAGCGTGCGTTATAATTCTGCGCGGTTCGCGGTTCGCGTTTCGCTCGTCTATTCGAAGTCTTTTCATTATTCCCGTGATGGTGTTAACACATTTGTGCCAAATATCCTTATCGGACAGCATAGCCTCCAGCAAGCCTTCGGGGGACACGGCTTTTCGCATGTAACGTTCTAGATAGTTGCGTTCTGTGTCGAATCTGTGGCAGTCCATAAGTATGTGTTCTGCGCTTTCAATTTTCCCATCGCAATGTAGGCAGAAGGGGTGATCAACGTGCTTGTATTTATATAAATATTGTCGGAAGCAGCCATGCCCGGTAAGGAACTGGCTAAGGTAGAAGTTTGTTTCTCCGTGTTTTCTCTTAATCCACTCGTCTACCCTTGGGATCAATCTCTTTGTCCAACGTCCTTTTGGGGACGAGTCCCACCTTTGTTGCCACTCGTCGGTGCTTTGTTGCAGGATCTTGTTGCGTTCACTTGGGCTATGCTTTATTGCTGCCGCCGTTCTTGCAGCTATGTCTATCGGGCATCTTCCAGCCAGCAAGTTTGCAGCCTCGTCTGACACGGTCACGAATGCACAGCATACTCTAAGAGAAGATAATCTGTGCACTGAGGCTGGTGCTCTCATATATGAGGTTATAGGGGTCGCGCTTGCCCAGATTGGTGCCGCGTACATTAAAATTGATGAGCTGACGCTCGCAAGCAGGGTTCTTTGTTTCTCTTTTGGGCCTCCCATATTTGGCATGAGTCTTGCAAGAGCCATACTGGTCTTCCTTGCCTCCTCGTTGGCATATTTCAGTTGTTCCTTATAGTTCATTCGTGGATCGAGTACGACACCGAGGTATTTTAAAGTTGGCGCTGACGCTAAAATGTGTTCTCCTACGCGGATTTGAATTTTTTCCACCTTTTTTCGACTGGTCATAAGCAGGGCCTCTGTCTTGTGGTCAGCTAACTCTATTGCTGCATTCTGCAGCCAAGTTTTTGCTAACGCTATTGTTTCGCTACACATACGCGACACGTCCACCAAATGTTTTGCCACTACTACGATTGCTATGTCATCCGCATAGCCTATTATAGACACGCCTTCGGGTTTTTCAATTTTAAGGATGCCATCATACATGATGTTCCAAAGGATTGGTCCGAGGACGGAACCCTGCGGCACACCACCTGTGACATGGTACCTTTTTGGGCCTTCATTTGTATCATAAAATAGCTCTCGTTCGCAAAAATAGTTTTGGAGTATTCGGGTCAAGTAGTCTGGGATTTTCATCTCTATCAACGCCTTTATTATGTAGTTCCAGTTGGCGGAGTTGAATGCATTTTTTACATCCAGCGTGACTACAGCGCAGTACTGTTTAGTTCCTTCGAACCATCTTTTGCCCTCCAGTGCTTTACGCGCTATATCGCAGACAGACGCAATGGAATCGACAGTTGACCGCATTTTTCGGAAGCCGTATTGTTTATTTGAAAGCCCGTCGTCACTTTCCGTAATCTCTTGGAGTCGGGCGCTTATTATTGCTTCAAATAGTTTCCCTGCAGTGTCCAGCATGCACAGAGGCCTGTATGAAGAAGGCTCTTCTGGGGGCTTGTTGCCTTTGGGTAGCAGAACTAGCCGTTGCCGCTTCCATTTCTTTGGAAAGATACCTTCTTGAATGCATTTCGTGTATAGATTGCTGAAGGTTTCAGTCTTCTTCTTAACTACATATTTAAGAATGCTATTCGGAATTCCATCCATACCTGGGGACTTGCTGGTTTTAATTCTAGCTGCAGCAGCGAGCACTTCATTATTTGTTACCGGAGGGATCTCGGCGGTTTCTACTACTAGCTCCCTCGGTGCACTGCATACTTCTTGCTGTGGGAAAAGGCCTGAGACTATCCGCTTCATTGTGAGTGGGCATACTGGCGGTTTGGCGTTGCACCCTTTCAATTTTTTCAGGACGATATTGTATCCGCTTCCCCAAGGATTGTCGTCGACGTCTTTTACTAACTCTGCAAAGGCCTCGCGCTTGCTCTTTTGGATTGCTTTTCGTAGTTTTATTCGGCTGTGCTTGTATGCAGATTGAAGGTGTTGATACTGGGGATTGTTTCTTGCCCTCTGTCTCTGGTGTTGCCGGCGTAGCCTTAGGCATTCCCCTCTTAGCTCCGCTATTTCGTTTGTCCACCAGTACGCTGGTGCTCTTCGGTTACCACTCTTTTTCCGTGGCATTGATGCATCGCAGATGTCAGTGATCAGCTTTACTAGTGCATTAGCACATGTGTTGGGGCTTCCAGAGATTCCAACGAGTGTGTCTGGTACGAGTTCTGTCATGTATTCCAACATGCTGTTATCTTACATTTTTGTTTTCCATCCAATGCTTTGCACTTTCGACGCTCTCCTTTTATTCGCGGAGTTTCGGGGCGGGTGGATGGTTAAGTAGATGGCAAAGTGGTCGCTGAATGTAAACTCCTCTGAGACGTCCCATGTTATTTTATTGAATATCGCAGAGCTGCAGAATGTCAGGTCGATGATCGAACCCGCATTTCCCCTTTGGTAGGTATTTTTACATCCTTTGTTGAGCAGCACGATGTTAAGACTAGAGAAGGCTTCAAGCAGCGCCTGGCCCCGTGGGGTTGTTTCTGGACTGCCCCATTCTACTGCCCACGAATTGAAGTCTCCAGATATTACGAGAGGTGCTTTTCCCGCAGCATCGGTTACCAGACGGCTCAGCATGTTTTTATAACTTTCTACTGGCTCGCTTGGAGGCGCGTAGCAGCTGTAGAAGTGAATTCCACCAATTTTTGCGTAGATGAAGCCCTCATGTTGACTATTACCTCTGATTTCGATGGGGTTGGCCCCGCATGCCCAGATTGCAGCTTTTTTTCTTTTGTCTTGCAGCCAATTTCCTTCCACTGAGGGTTCTTTGTACTGCTCGCTGATGAGTGCAATATCGATCTTTTGCTCGTAGATTGCCTGCTTTAGAAGGTCTTGTGCAGCCATGCAGTGGTTTAAATTAATTTGTATACACTTAATCATTATTTTAGTTGTTTTACCGCTTTTTTATACGCAGGGCACCTGAAACTTCCAGTAGGGTGGTCTTGTGCGTCACCAGTCGTTGTCTTGCAAATGGCGCATTTGGGTGCTGCTTTGCATTGCTTGGCCAAGTGTCCTTTCTCTCCGCAGCGTAGGCATGTGCCGCTGCGATCTTCTGTGGACTTACAATGCCTAGATAAATGTCCAAAGTCAAGGCAACGATAGCATCTGATGGGGCTGATAAGTTCCCGAATTCGGTAGTTGACCCAGCCTACGCGGATTCTTCCGGCCTCCACCAGAATTTTTGAGTCTCTGGCTGCCAAACTTACGATCGCTGTTTGCGTGCCATTCCATGACGACTTTATAGTCTTTATTGGAACGGGTTTCCCGTGGTTTATCTCTGGGAACTGTTTATTTATGGCGCTGGCAACGTCTTATTCCGTTGTGGCTACATCCAGGTCACGAACCTCTACGTTCAATGTATGACTCAGAATCTTCACATTTGCGGCGTCCTTAAGCACAGCTGTCGCTCGTTCTTTGAACATATTTGCCATCTTGCCGGTCTTGTCGCGGAGTTGGACAAGCAAGTCACCTCTTGCTGTTGTTGTGATCTTGTTAACACTTTCACCCAGTTCTTTCATTTCGGGTTGCTGCCTCATTTGCCTGATTATATCCGCATATGTCATTTCGCTCGTTTTCGAGATTATAACCGCGTCTGGCCTGGTCGATTTCTTTGCAGCCTTGCTTAGCTTTTTCGCGTTTTTAACCAGCGTCCATTTGTTAGCCTCTACCTCGGATTTATTGACTTCGTTGCCTGCATTCTTTGTTGCTGAGGCATTTTCATTTGGATCTCCTCGCTTGTTACCTGCCGGTTTCCGCTTTTTGTCCTCTTGTTCGGTTTGGACATGTTGTTCCCTTGTGGTTTTGTTTCCGGAACTGCGTTCATTAGGTTTGGCCGCTGCCTTGCTATGTAGTTTGGCGATTTCTGCAACCAAATCTCGCATGGGCTGATGGATCGTTCTTCTACCACCACTCATCATACTTAACAGCAGATTTATTTTTTCCCCCAACTCCTTCATGGGGTTTTTTGCCTCAATGGCGCCGTTTTCGGGGTGTTTTCCGACGTGGCTAATGTCCGGTGGGGAGGAGTGTGAACGCGAATTTTCAGCTGTTTTTTCAGCGCTTAGTGACTCCTCACGACCCCTCGTGGGCCTTGTGGCACGATCTTGATCTCCTTGGGCGAGATTAGGAATATCAGTTCTACCGTTTCCTTCGCTATTTTTCCCGCTGGCATTTAACTCTGGGCAGCATCGTTGTTCCGCTTCGCCATTTTCTCCCTTGTCTGGTTCCTGGTACATTAACCTAGGACGCTTTGCAAAAGGGTTCATTAAAGACCCTTCACCGGTAGAAGGACCAGCGGCTTCCCTAATATTTCGCCCTTGTGGGGGCGATCTGGTGACACTCATAGTGTTTGGCTCTTGTTTCAGTTGTTTTTATTTTATTTATTATATTGCTATTATGTTTTTTATTTTATTTTTTATTTTTTATATTATTATTATTATTTTGATAATTTTTATTTTTTTTTTTTTTTTTTTATTTTTATTATTATTATATTATTATTATATTATAAGGTTGCTTTTATTTTTATTTTTATTTTATTTCATTTTTTTTGTTATTAGTTTTTTAAAATTTATATGATTATTTTATTCTGTCCGTGTTTATGGACTGCCCTAATGTTCACTGCTAAGGAGCCTTTTTATGCCACTGCACTAATACAGTGCTTTCACAACTGTGGGTTTGTAACTCCACTAACAGCTGGTAACACTATTGCAAGACAAGCTCAGCTCTATTTGACAACTGATCACTGCAAATATGTGTTTTAGCCGTCTCGTTTCGCAGAGTTTTTTCGCGATTTTATCTGAAATGTGAGAAAAAAAAGAAGAAAAACGAATACAAAAAAAAAAAAATGCCTTTGGATTTCCACGTATTTTGTGGTTTTCCTGTCGTAATCACTGTCACCAGCACACGTAAAGCTCAAGAGGGATCACCAGGCACTTTCCAGGTAGGTCAAATGGTGGAACCCCACTTAAGGCTTTCTTTTCACTACAATTTTCTTTTATTTTAGCAGCGATTGAAAATTCCGCGCGCGGATTGCAACGGCATGAATGTGTGTGCGCATGCATGTGTATACGCGGATAAAACCATTCGGGCGGGTTTCCCCTAAAAACGGTAGAATAATTGTCCCGCGGGTTTTAGAAAAATAGCTTTTACTTTTTTTGCGGATATTCTGTTGAAAACAACCGGAGCATCAGCATCAGCATCAACTCGTGTCTCAGCCACCACAACAGATAATATCACCACATATTTTTGTACAAAATTAAAAAGTTAATAAGCGCACAATAAATCCACATACCAAAATATATACACAAACACTAAAGTCGTTTTGCATTTATATTTTTTATTTCCAAAATATACACCGGTGCCATTTCGGAAAAGCCGCCTAGTCACCGTTGTTCACCAGCGATGATACTGCTTCTTGCGCTGTGCGAGTAACCATGTAGATACACGCACCTTAAGCCCTTCAGCTGGCATCTGCAAAAGCATGGATTTCAGTAGTAGCATTGAAAGGAACATACCTTGGGATTTGTATGTTGTCGATGAGGTATAGCAGTTCTTGGAAGTTTCGCCATTGTGTATAGACGTATTGTGGCACGCTTTCGGCCCAGTCTAGTTTAAGCTGCCATAATTGTTGCATGAGTAGTTTGCACGAAACGATGAGGGGGTTGAGAAGACCAAGCGGATCAAAAAAGCTGGCTATCTGCGACGGTATGGACCTCTTGGTTGCCCTTGACTGCTACGAACGATTGTTGTAGCTAAAGGTAAAAACGTCTTGCAATGGTGACCACTTTATGCCGTGAGTCTTCACGTATTCAGAGTCGCCTAGTTTAAAAATTCTTCCCTGTCTTCTTGGGGTACGTCTTCCATGATGCTCGGGTGGTTTGATGCAAATTTGCGCAACGGGAAACCACCACTACTAAGAAGAGATGTGACCTGCTGTTTTATAACCATGACTTCACTGAACGTCGAAGCACCCGTCATCAAGTTATCAACATAAAAGTCCAGTTGGAAAACGACTGGATTCATCTTTAGCTAGTTGACGAAGACATTTAGTCGCAAGATATGGTGCTGAACTGGTGCCGTAAGTGATAGTCCGAAGTTGAAAAGCTTGCGGCTGGGTTTCAGGTGACTTCCTCCAAAGTATACATTGCCAGGGGGCATCAGCTTCGTGCACCAATACCTGGCGGTACATTTTAGCGATATCGGCATGAGCACATACTTGTGACCCCGAAAGCGGACTAGTATGGTAAAGATGTCATCTTGCAGGGTGGGACCAACGCTAAGCATATCGTTCAGGCTCTTTCCCGATGTCGTGCGACAGGACGCATCGAAAACGACGCAAAGCTTGGTAGTGCTGCTGTCAGCTTTCATCACACAGTGATGCGGGATAAAGTAGTATGCGGCTCTCAATGCATGTCATATGATTCATTGAGTTGTACTCATCCAAAAATTCGGCATATTGTTTGAATAGCGGCGTGTTACGTGAGAACTTATATTCTAACGCGAGTAGCCTTTTGAGTGCGGTATCGTATGAATGGCCCAGCGTCTGAGGTTGTTCTTTGAAGGGCGAACGCACGATAAATCTCTTGCTGACTGGGCATCTGGTGGTTGTGGCTTCGAAAAACTCTTCGCAGTCCTTCTCTTCCGCCGAGAGAAATTTTACTGAATCATTACAGGTTTCAAGCGTCCAACATTTTTCGAGCAAATCGTTGACCTGCGGTTGAATACTGGTGGCGACGAAAGCCTTGTAGATTGGTGATGCTGAGGAGGTGTGTGACGATGACAAAGATAACGAAGTTGCTGACGCCGGAGCTGCTCCAGACACAATCCAGCCAAGTTTAGTCTTTTGGAGTACGGATGAGCTGCCGGGGAGTTTAATCTGACCGACAAGCAGTAGATCGAAGAATAAGCCTGCTCCGATGAGGCAGTCAATCCCACCTGGTTCATGGAATCTGCCATCAGCTAGGGTAACATTGCTCGGTAATTTCCATGACTCAATGCTTATGCGGCTGGCTGGCTGTTGTGACGTAATTGATGGCAAGATCATAGCTTCAATGTTCGCAGCATAGGCGGTGTGAAGGGACTTGAGTTCCACTGAACACATCTGTTGAGTTTTTGTTGTAATTGTTTCAATACCCATTACCTCGATGCTACGTTTGGAACGAGATATACGCAGATGTTGCGCTATGTTTTCTGTCACGAAATTCAGCTGCGAACCTGAATCCAACAAAATACGAGCAATGAGTGACGAGCCCGCTGAGTTAAATAGCCGAACGAGGGTGGTGGCCAGAATGACCTCCCCTCTGCATTTGGTGGCTTGAAGCGATGTTTGTCTGCTGTCGTCATTGGTTGTGTTGCTATCTTGGCCATATGTTCTATGCAGTAGTGTGTGGTGGCTCACTTTACAGTGTTGGCACCTGCGACGCGATGGACATGTGCTGGAGCAACGATTAACACCAAGGCAATTTATGCAAAGCTTCAGCCGTTTGACTCGAAGATATCGCTCGACTGGGTCCATCTTCATGAAAGGTTCGCAATTGAATGGGCTATGATGTGGACTTATATCGCAGAATACGCATTTTGTTGGGGGTTGTGTGGCAACGAATGACAACTGGTTTCTCTTCTGTGGGGGATTTTTAGTACCTAGGTGACAAACTTGTGAACGGGGTCGTATCTAGCATGTTGAACGTGTGGCACCGGCATTCTAGAAATGTTGCCAGATCTGGCCACGTTGGCATTCTCAGTTGTGAGGAGATAGTGGAGTTCCACTTAGAAGATACCTCCTCTTCCCATCGTCTGCGCGTTGATACATCTAATTTTTTCGATACCACATACAACAAAATTGCATCGCCTATCTGCTGTGTTGTTGCCAGTGATTGCATGGCACGGAGATTCACATTGACAACATCGATGAAATTACAAAGAACTGGTACTGTCGATGGAGAAATTGATTGTATCTCACAAATCTGCTTCATGTGTGCTTGAAAAATGAGGCGGCTATTGTTTAAGCGAGCGACGATGAGTTCTAAGGCGACCTTGTAATTGGCGTTGGTTACTTCAAGCGACTGAATCAATCGCAATGCCTTGTGAGTCAGGCACGACCGCAGATATTGAAATTTCTCTACGTCCGACAAGTCCTTGTTGTTGTGGACTAGAGTTACAAATACGTTGTAAAAGTCTAACCAATCACGCTACTCCCCGCTGAAGCGAGTCAATTGTAGTTTTGGCAGATTAATGCGACTTGATTGTGACATTCGCTTGAAATACGAGTGCTGCTGAACTGTTGCGGACTTGCAGTGGCTTTTAAGGTAGAAATACGGTCGTTTATTGCTGACTTCGCTTCAATGAACGGTTGTTATACGTGATCGTGCTTCAGCACTGTCACTATTGGTAAACGATGAACCGGCTTCCGATGAGTTATCCGATGAAGCCATTAGGAGGCTATGTTCCGTGGTTCGATGAAATATAAAATTGATCAGGCTCCAAGGGCCTCTGTTGAATTGTAGAGCCTTTTCTACAATTTTCTCCTTCCAAAAACAATTAAAAGACTTAATCTCAAAAGTGGACTGTACTGTACGCTAGCGTTTATTTAACAAATTGGTTTTGCTTGTACAAGGTAAAGCGCGTGCCTTCCGTACAAAAAGCAGAACACGGAATGAACGCAATTACACCTTTTCTAGCAGTTCATACCAATATTATATATGTTAATATATATGTATGTATAGTCTAATGCGAGAACAAGGAGGTGTCGTGATTTTTGTGCGGTACATTTGTACATATGTATGACGACGTGTATATTTAATGCTGCAGCAATGAGGTGATGAAATTAGCAAAGTAGGCGATGACGACTAACGGACTTAGAGCTCTGACGAAGACAAAAAACTATGACGACGACGACAAATGGCAGCGACTGCGGCTGCGACTGATCCAGCAATGCTGTTCTCGCGACGATGATTTTGGTGAGAGAGTGCATAATGACGCGCTTGCACATGATGACGAATATTAACATACTTAGGCAGAGGCGGAGATGATACGGTTTACAAAGGGGGTCGTGGACAGGATGAATAAAACTTTTGATCGAGAACAGATTGGATTTATTTGTTGAGTGTTTAGTAGATTCCTAAACAGACGATATAATTCTTTTTTTTTTAAAATATTATGTTTCACACATTTTACTTTTAGAGGAACCCTTTACCTTTAAATAGAAAAAAAAAATTGAAGATCGGTAATTTTTCTTGCACTTCAGGTACCTCCTCCACCGCTGTAGCCGAGTGCTGTCGTACATTCATCTCTGCTTCATACACTTTCGTGCGCTGATAAATTAGAAGGAAAGTGTCGCATCCTCCCGTTATCGTTTTTGTTTCGACTTGACAGCTGTGTGACGTCATATCATACCAGAATATCGAGTCAAAAGGGAAAAGAAACAGAAAATTCGCATTCGCGTGCAAAACAATGAAACAATTAATTAAGGGTTTTTCATTAAACGAAGTGTACAATGGCAAATTGTAGCAACAACAACATAAAACCTTTGCATTTTCACTTTATTTTGATACTAAAGTGCTTAAACAAAAGGATTTTATAATTTAGTGTTCCTTATCCACGTTTGTAGAATTGTACAATACACCATTAGCTGACTCAACAACACCGGAATATCACAATTTCATATATTTTAATGTACCAATTGCCTTATTTTCGCTAAATTACCGCTGTTTTTGATGTTTAGTTGTTGGCATGCACGCGGCGCGTTTGTTTACGATTTCGCCGCCATATGGGTACTTTCATTTCGCTTCATACACATATTCTGCACGCTATGACGTAGAAATGTTGCAATCTTCTAATTTATCATTTTTGCTCGCACAGCAAATTTCACAGCGCACCGAAAAATTACAATACAAAATTTTGCTCTGCAGGCACACCATATTTTGTTCTCATTTTCAGTTTTCAGTGTTCAGTTTCGAAGTTGCGGTCTAGTGAAGGTAAAAATTATGATAAAATTGACATAGTTTGCGTAAAAATTCGCTTTGCTTTCAGACGGGAATTCTGGGGCGATGATAAAAAATAATTCATTTGTACGTACTTAATTATGTACATTAAAGTGGGTCAATTTTTTTCTCGGCAAAGCGGTTATCAAAATCGTAAACTACGATGAGTTCTTAGAAAATTTGCCCAAGAAAATCAAAATCGAGCTTCCGGTTTTTAACGAGAAACTTTTCGTATTTTGTATTTTGTAAAAATCAATCCAATTTCAGTTACACTGTCGATTGTTTGTTTGATTTGCAACGCAACGCTGATGAATTACTTATAAAACAATTGTTTCCGAAAGCATGGTTTTGAATTATTTTGATACAATATTGCAGTTAGAAGTTTTTACTCAAGAAAGAAGCGTGTGTCTCTGATTTTCGCGATTCTAACATTTTAAAGCAAAATTTAAGCTTCTTTTAATTATGGAGTCATCTGCTATATCAATTAGCTCTTCTGCAAATGATATTACATTATCAAATCAAATTTGGTGCATATGCCAGATCCAAAATTTAGTGCTTTCGGTTTGCCAAGGGATTTACACAAACTAAATTTGCCCAGTTGCCGCGATGTTTTAAAATTTTTTTTTTTGTGAGTGATCGGTCTAAAAATAGAAATAAAATGTTTTCGTACGCATCTTTTACTCCACAAGTGGCGAATAAATTGATTGAAATTTAGAGCAAATTGAGTATCGGCATAATGACCAAGCTGAAAACCTTGCTAAATAAATATTCTAAAGAAACAAAAGGCACGTCCACAACTGAAAAATACACCGGATTTATTAAGACTATGAACAACTTATTCTATATTGGAAAATGCAAGGGCAATTTACAAAGCAATTGTTGCTCATGTGGTTTGATGCCTGATCATTTACACGAATTTTTGACAACTGACAATTTCAGCAGTCCTGGCGGATGATGTTGATTTGGATTTGGCTCCGACAGCTCCGAATATTCATCTTACCGGCCTGACTCATCAGATATGGACATTGATGAATATTTTGTGTTCAAAACACCAAATGCAGAAAGGCCAGTTGTTCTTAAGCGCGGTCCGTATACGAAAAGGCTTGATAACCCCAATTATGCTATGATGTGCCACTTATTTGGTGTGTCAGACAGAGTTGCTGCGTGTTTGGCTACGGCACTTTCTAAAGATATAGATTTCAAAAACGACAATGGGGAACTTATTATTGTGGACAAATGTAAAGTAGCGCGAGAAGTGCAAAAATTCTGGGATTCTGTGCGTCAAAAACAATGCAGGGATTCCAGCGTGCTGGCATTTTCATTTGATGGCAGAAAAGATGAATCTTTGACAATGGAGAAGATTAATCATAAGTTTCACCTGAGAATGGTTAAAGAATCTCACATCGTGGTTGTGCGAGAACCTAAAACCGAGCTCTTGGGTCATTTAACACTCAATGCTGAGGACGCTGGTACAAAACAAAAGCTGCTATATGACTTCTTTGTTAAAAAGAACTTAGTTTTTTCGATCTGGTTGGTATTTGCTGCGACAGTGAAGTCACCAATACTGGCACGGAAAACGGCATATTACGACGATTTGAAGTACTGTTAGACAGACCATTGCACTGGTTTGTTTGCTTGTTACATTTTAATGAGTTACCTTTTCGCCACTTATTTTGCGCGCTGGAAAATTCGACTACAAGTGGACCGCGAACTGACAGTGGAGCTCTGACAAAATGAATGGAAACCTGCGAACAGATTCAAGTAAGCAATGAATTAGTACTTTAATAAATATCTCTATTTTTGGTTCTGAATAAGTAACTTGTTCTTTATGTAGGTTGTACCCGACTTTCAGCGTATTTTGCTGGGGAATATGCCTCCGTCCTTGTCGTCAGAACAGGAAAAAACTATTTCAACGGACATTAAGTACTAGTACGTATATCGGATAGCCAACGCGAATCATAACGGTTCCTGTCCATAAGATTTAGTCAACATTCACCATCCGAAAATTTAAGAATTTTAGCAACGTTTGTCATGAAAGTTTACGTACCTATGTACTTTAATGTTAAGTATTACAACTCGGTTATATATGGCAGTTCACTCTTATGTAAATTTATTTGTTCAACGCAATATTTACCACAAAATCTACGCGAAATTGTAAATAATGTTGTTCAAAATAACTCATATTTTGCACATTCAGAAAATGCTTTTTGATGACAGAATGGAAGTGCAACAGAGGGCTTTAAAAAAAATTGTGTACTATCGTGAAAAGCTTTACGACCAAACAAAACTAAGAGCTTACAAAAAACCCACTATTAATTTTGACTGCACTAATTATGTTGAGAAGATAAACTTAGATAACAATAGCATTTTGTCGGAGCCGCCCTTCACAGCAAACATACCCTATGTCCATTTGCTCGAATACATAGAATTTGACAATCCTCCGCTTTCGGATCCACAAATTCCTCCACATATTTAAGGAACCGCGCGATTTGTGCAAATACTGAAGAGTGTTTCACGTCGAACTATTGAAAAAAATCGCGATAGTGTTATGGCAGTCACGGTTGCAAGTCGAAACGCAACATCTAGGATGGACAGCAAACAAGACCTTAAAACTAATTAATTCTGAACTTTAGAAGTATATTATTTTTTGTTTGGCCCTTAACAGTTAAGTTTTTGTTTTGTATTTAGATATAAAATTATATTGTTTACTACAATACGATTTGGCGGAAGATGAAAGCTATTCAAGTTTGAAATCTAGAAACCAACGCAAAATTGTTTATGGATGGATAGGTAACATAATTTAGCATAAAAACCATTCAAATTTTTTGGATTATAATGTTTAAACTCTTCAATGGCATTTTTTGATTCTCTTGGATATATTTGCTTATTAGTTTTCCTTTTTCATCTTATTTTGTTTTTAATTTTATACCAGAGCTTTTTAAAACCCGATCTAGATACTAACATTTTATAAACATCTAATTTATTTTTGAGGGTCACAAGGTTTTATTTCTTAAAATTACAAAAACCATGAGCTTTTACATTTCTTGTGTACCATTTATTGATGATTTAATGGCCAATTTCATAAAAAACCTAAACAACAAAATTAGTCCGTTATCTATACAGCTTTCGAAAGCTCATGAAATTTCCTTTCGAACAAACCCAAACATAACCACTTTTGTTAGTTTTCTTAAAATATTTAATAACATTTTAGAATGTTTTAAATTTCTGTAGAGCACTTTCTCAAAATTGCAAGTATATAGAGAACATTAAGATCAACTTGATATACATCACAAAAAGAACGCTGATTAGAGTTGTAGCAGTCTACGAAACAGCTGTACGGTCACTGCTTTTTGTTTTCGGCTCTAGTGGATGTTACTATTTTCCACTTCATTTATTAAAAAAAAAAACGAAAAGTTTCTTGTTAAAAACCGGAAGCTGGATTTTGATTTTCGACCCATGGTTTCTGGGAAAATTTTATTAAAAACCATAGTAGTTTACGATTCTGATAACCTCTTGATGAATTTTTTTTGCTCCATACAAATTGACCCACTCTAACGTACATACCTGCTTTTGTCTATACGCGTTTCAGCTAGCCGTGGTAGCTGTTGCATAAAAAAGGGGATGGTGAGTGGAGACGACGTTGTGATGGAACAAGTTTTAAGGGGTGAAAGAAAGTTTGAGCCTGAACGCAAATGCGCTAACAAGCTGAATAATTGTGTATGTACGTGTGTATATGAGTGTTTCTTTGTGCTTTCTGGTGTACGCGTGTGCGCAACCCATTTAAAGAAAAATCTATTGAAATTTTGCTTTAGATGCTCTAATTAAAAAAAAAAAGTGGTTACGGTGAGTAATTCGAGTTCAGCAACTGAAATATTTTACAAGCTTACGTTCATAGAATGTCAAGATATGTGAATGTTTGTATATTCATGTGCACACCCATACCTATGTCCATTACGTGTCCAAAAGCGAGTAATAGCAAATTTATTTTGAATATTATCTAGCAAGTTCCCTCCCTCGTACAAAGTTTGGAACAATAGTTTTTATGGGTTTAGTTGCATAGTTAGCTATAGATTTATTAATAAATTCATATAATATCAAATAAAAAAAACTGTAGGGTTTATAATGTATCTAATTTATTAACTTTACTTGTTTAATGTTTTTCAATTGATTTTTGATTATTAATTTTATTGTTATATTGAAACTTACTTGATGTGCATATTCATTAAAAATAAAATATTTTAAAGATATTTTAAAATATCTAATATATAAAATTCTCGTGTCGCAGTGTTTTTTGCCAAACTCCTTCGAAACGACTGGACCGAATTTGATGAAATTTTGTGTTATTATCGGGTAGGTCTGAGAATCGGCCAACGTCTATTTTTCATACCCCTATACGTTAAGGGTGCAATGGGGTACAGTGGTGCTTCTGGGTATGCGGTTACAGTTGCACGGCTGTACTCAATTCCTACTCTTACGTCCACGTTCGTGCACCCTGGGCAACGTGAGCAACCCATGTGCTAGATACGGTAACCAACCCGTGTGGAGCCATGGGTCACGGCTAATAGAGAGGGAGCTTTAGTGGAGCCACTCCGACATATTCGGTTTAAGGGTCAACTAAAGTCCGCAGCGTCTGTTCACCAGGAGGTGCGGCTGCAAACGGGCGTCTGTCTTGGAGCCAGCGGCTCGCTATATAAACGAATTTAAAATTTCAACCCCCAGCAATGGGTTGTGCGCAGGGCTTGGAACCCGCCGCGTAAAAAACAACTTCCAGTGAAAAGCAAAGCAAAGCCTTGGACAGGACCCCCCTTTTTAGATGACGACCACGGCAAACGTTTTAAGGACCATGATTTGAGGGCATGCACCTGGAATGTCCGAACCCTTAATTGGGAAGGTGCCTCTGCCCGGCTGGTAGATGTCCTCGGTAGAGCGAAGGTTGGCATCACCAACATCCAAGAAATGCGATGGACGGGGCAAGGGAGGAAAACGGTAGGCCCTTGCGATGTATACTACAGCTGCCATGTAAAGGAGCGCAAATTTGGTGTCGGATTTGTGGTGGGAGAGAGACTTCGCCGTAAAGTACTGGCGTTCACTCCGGTGGACAATCCGCATCAAGGGGAGATTCTTTAACATCTCCCTGATTTGCGCCCACGCCCCGACGGAAGAGAAGGACGATGGGACCAAAGATCGCTTCTACGATCTCCTTGGCCGCACGTTCGAACGCTGCCCCCAACACGATATAAAAATCTTGCTTGGTGATTTCAATGCCAAGGTGGGCAAGGAGGGCATCTTTGGTTCCACAGTATCCACGAGGAAACGTCTGATAACGGATTGAGACTGATCGACTTCGCCGGGGCCCGAAACATGGTAGTTTGTAGTACCAGGTTCCAGCATAGGAGGATACATCAGGCTGTCTCCAGATGGTAAGACACGAAACCAAATCGACCATGTTGTGATAGACGGAAGGCACGCTTCCAGTGTCCTAGATGTGCGCATGATCCGAGGAGCCAACATCGACTCGGACCATTATCTTGTCGCAGCCAAGATACGCACGCGCCTCTGTACGTCAAAAAGCGTGCGGAAAGGCACACAAGGAAAGCTCGACGTCGGAAAGTTGCAATCACAACAGACAGCCACGCACTTCGCTACTCGACTCGCATTCCTGCTCTCTGAGACCTCTTATCAACACAGCGATATTTCAGAGCAATGGAACCACATCTCTTGCTATTTACGTACCGCCGCTGAACAATCTATTGGTTTCCAGCGAGCCCGGATTGGTACGATGAGGAATGTCGCGTTGCCACGGAACGGAAAGATGCTGCCTACAGGGCCACGTTGCGATCGGGTGCAACGCGAGCCTTGCGGGAGAGATATCGTGAGTTGAAAAAGGAAGCGAGACGCATTTTTCGAGAGAAGAAGAGAAAGGCCGAAATGCGTGAGTGCGAAGAGCTTGAAATGCTGGCCGACAGGAAAAGCGCCCGAAAATTCTTTCAGAAAGTACGACGGCTAACAGAAGGTTTTAAGACCGGGGCGAATTCCTGTAAGAACGACAACGGCGACCTGGTAACTGACGTTCAGAATATACTTAGTTTATGGAGGGAGCACTTCTCCACACTACTTAGTGGTAGTGACAGAGACCACCTTGGAGAAGATGATGATCCCGAAACCCCAATCAATGACGACGGAATTCATGTTCCGTTACCCGACTGCGATGAAATCCGTTTAGCAATAGCACGGCTCAAGAACAACAAAGCGCCTGGAGTTGACGGGCTGACAGCTGAGTTATTCAAATACGGTGGAGAAGAGTTGGTAAAGCGCATGCACCAGCTTATCTGTAGAGTATGGTCAGACGAATGCATGCCTACTGATTGGAATCTAAGTGTACTTTGCCCAATCCATAAGAAGGGTGATACTGCAATTCGCGCCAACTATCGTGGTATCAGCCTTCTAACCATTGCATATAAGGTTCTGTCGAGCGTATTGTGTGAGAGACTAAAGCCCACCGTCAATGAACTGATTTGACCTTATCAGTGTGGCTTTAGACCTGGTAAATCTACTATCGACCAGATATTCACAGTGCGCCAGATCTTGGAAAAGACCCAAGAAAGAAGAATGGACACGCACCACCTTTTTGTCGACTTCAAAGCCGCTTTCGACAGCACAAAAAGAAGTTGCCTTTATGCCGCAATGTCTGAATTTGGTATCCCCGCAAAACTTATACGGCTATGTAAAATGACGTTGAGCAACACCACCAGCTCCGTCAGGATTGGGAAGGACCTCTCCGAGCCGTTTGATACCAAACGAGGTTTCAGACAGGGTGACTCTTTGTCGTGTGACTTTTTTAACCTTATGCTGGAGAAGATAATTCGAGCCGCAGAACTAAATCGGTCAGGCGCTATAAGAGTGTGCAGCTGCTGGCGTACGCCGATGACATTGACATCATCGGCCTTAACAACCGCGCAGTTAGTTCTGCCTTCTCCAAACTGGATAGAGAAGCAAAGCGAATGGGTCTGGAGGTGAACGAGGGCAAGACGAAGTATCTCCTGTCATCAAATAAACAGTCGGCACATTCACGACTGGGATCAAACATCACTGTTGACAGTTATAACTTTGAAAAAGTAGAAGACTTCGTTTACTTAGAAACCAGCATTAACATCAATAATAATGTCAGTCTCGAAATCCAAAGGAGGATCACTCTTGCCAACAAGTGCTACTTCGGACTGAGTAGGCAACTGAGCAGTAAAGTCCTCTCTCGACGGACAAAAATTACGCTCTATAAGTCTCTCATTATGCCCGTCCTGATGTATGGCGCCGAAGCATGGACGATGAAGATATCTGATGAGAAGGCTCTGGGAGTGTTCGAGAGAAAGATTCTCCGAAAGATTTATGGGCCTTTACGCCTTTGCGATGGTGAATACCGGAGAAGATGAAACGATGAGCTGTACGAGCTTTATAACGACATAGATATAGTGCAGCGAATTAAGATTCAGCGGCTTCGCTGGCTTGGTCATGTCGTTCGAATGGATGAAAGCGCCCCAGCTCTGAAAGTATTCGACGCGGTACCCGCCGGTGGTAGCAGAGGAAAAGGGAGGCCTCCTCTGCGTTGGAAAGACCAGGCGGTAAAGGACTTGGGTACGCTTGGTATTTCCAACTGGCGCCAGTTAGCGAAAGAGAGAAATAACTGGCGTGCTGTGCTAAGCTCGGCCAAAATCGCATAGGCGGTTATCGAGCCAATGAAAGAAGAAGAATACGTTAAGGGTGGTCCACCGCAATTTTTTTTTAATTTTTGGGACAAAATTTTTAATTTTTATTTTTTATGATACAGCATTAAAAAAACACTCAATTCTAAATTTTCACCCTTATGCGATCAACCCCTGATTTTTAATCGCGATGTTTATATAATTCTGCTCCACCCACAGATCCACAAGATGGCAGTTGAATACAATAATTGTGGTATACTATAATTTTCATGACACAGCCGCCAGGTGTGCAACTCTCGAGGTAATTTTATTCTCATAGTGAATTTATCATTATTTCTCAGTGCTATTATTACTTATTTACATTTTATTAATAATTAACAAAGACAGTTTTCATTTCAAATTGATTTAGTCATCTGATATAAATCAACACGTTCATATGCTTCAAGATCCATCTGCCGAAACTTTCTCAAAACAACTATTAGATATTGGCAATGGAAAACTTGCTGTACATGAAAATATTGGATGCATAAAATTACCGAAGGAATATTTCTATGAAAGAATTTTGAGAAATGAGAATACAGAAATATCGAGAAGAGAAGGCTTCAATCGCAATCACATTTTATTTACCGTGTTAAAATAATCGTCAGTTACCTTCTTGTAGCCACTCCAACTATTTAAGTTTTTACAAATTCTGAAATGAAGTTCCAGGGGGTCACAGCAGACTTTGATGTCTACTTGACCAAGTTAATTAGTTAATTGTAGTTTTTTATAAAGGTATTTGGTAGTTTTATATTTTATGAGCTAGAACATAAATACACAATTTCTTGCCGCAAGGCAAATAAAAATACTACATAGGATTTTAGATTTCCCCAAAGATATGTTATCTTTTAAAGCCATAGACGTGTAACATCGCTAGACAAAACATAAATCCTGAAAGACGAAACAGAATCAAGTTTGCTATATATGTACATACAATAAAAATAATTGCCTAAAAAATATTTCCTAGAAATAACGTATATGTCAAAACAACGTTTGCCGGGTGAGCAAGTTATTCTATAGAAACATATTAAATTTATTTAGCAAAGAAAAAAAAATATTCAATTAATTTAATAAAGGAAAAAGGAACTAATAATAATAATCTTAATCCACATACTATTGACAAATATATATACTATCTACATACTATTTTCATATATACATCTTCTATTTCTGCATTAAATATTTTCCATACTTAAGTCTCCATTGTGAAACGCAAATGTGTGCAAAATCTTAAACTGGTCTTAGCTAAGATTTGTCTTAACTAGAACTTAAGTTGGACTTAAGATTGGATTGTAAAACCGGCCCTTATAGAATCAGACAATTGTTAGTGCAAACAGCAAAAGTTGTTAAATAACCACACAACTTTTGGGGTTGTTAAGAGTTACAGAATCGCACTACTGGTTTTACATTATTCAATTCGTTAAGAGCAATGCTTGCTCATTTCCTTATGTGTTTTCTCTTTGTTTTTACACGCTTCAACTGAATTGAATTCAACTTTTGCGTTTCCTGTTTTCTCACAACAACAAATATGAGGAAAAAAGAGAAGATGTCAAAAGCAAACAATGAATCTTAAAAGCAATTGACGGTATGGACGCTTGTGAACTCGTCCCTTTGCTTTTCACCCCCTCTCTTCTAAGTCGGAGCAGAATTAAAAGCAATAGTTTAAGTAATATAAACCAGACTTCACTAAACTTACCGATAAAGAAGTGTCTCTCATCGCTAATCTTACTTACCACTTTTTATTGTCGGGTTTTACATTTTTTGTATTGGCAGAAATTTATGGATAAAAAAATGTGTATTGTTATGGTGTCAACATCAAAAAAAGTTTGATTTGCCGTAAAGATAATATCAAAGAAGGTGTGTGTAAAAAGAGCATATTAAACGATATTTGTTGGAACGAAAAAAAGTAAACAATATAGTATATTAAACCCTTATATGGAATATCTACCATATTCAATTTGTTTTGGGTTTAATTTTTAGAATAGTTACCCACGAATTATGTTGCAAGATTTGTAAAAGAGGAAAGGGGCATGGCAAACTTACAGAAAATACTCCTCCCCCAGTGTGAGGCACCATAAAATTAACATACATACATACATATTTCTATCTTTAAAAGGGTCGGGTTCGATATAGCGCCGCGTGAATTTCGTTTATTGTGGCTAAAAGCATATAACAAATTGAAAAATTTAAATGCACTTAAATGAACTACAAAAAAAATTTTGTTTAATTGTCGTTTTGCAGAAATCCGTTTACAAATTTCATCACAATTTAACTTTAAAAATGATCTTTCTTTTGCAAATTTTTCAAATATGTGGTTTGTGATTTTCATTGACTGTTTTAACTGAGCAACTAACGTTTTTATTTTGGCACACGCATAATATTAATACATTGTTGTAACTCTTTTTAGAATCAATAACCCTTTAAGTACTTCGCTATCGTTAAATAAAATGTTGAATTTTTAAGCACAGATCAAAAAACTAAAATTTCTACCTAATGTTTCTGTCAAACTACCGAAAAAAAGGAACGAAAGGGAAACCAAAGGAAAATTTATATAACCCAGTAAGCTAAAAATACTGTTGATGGCGTAGACAGAGTTTGTCCCGTCAGGGTTATGTTTTTAAAGCTCAGCCGAAATCCGCCCAGGCGGTAAGGAGTTCTGCACGGAAAACACGCCCCCCTTATTCCCGGCTCACAATCCCCTTTTTATGCGGCACTATATTAAACATTCCTCCTTAGAAATATTGGAATTTTCATAGTTTTCCAATTAAATCTGATCACACTCATTTTTGAGAAACACTACAATACCAAATACAAGTTCTGTACCTTCCACCAATGTGTTTGGCCGAGGTTTTCTTACCATTTGTAGTCTGCAAGTTGCTTGGTTTCTGATGGAAAGAACAAGTTTCCGATCCCTATTCTACTTCTTACTTTCCATACTGTATGTGAGTCGGCTCTATAGAGGAATAGTTTGTCATGGTGGAAAGGCCGTGTTTCCGCCTTTATTTGATGCCAGGACGGATGGAAAGACCAAGTTTCCATTCCGAGCCCTTGTCGGATAGCTAATGTTTTACAATGGTCATACAGTAATTTCTTGAAACTACTAAAGTTAGTGCAGTTTTTTATGTGCGACGGTAATTAATTAAAACACTTTAGCCCTTTATAGAAAATATTTCTTTTGTCCACTTCGGTTCTATAGAAGGGAAGCCTAATGCTGTTGTTCTCTCTTAGTAGGTTTGAGTGGGTATCGTTAATGTATTGAAAATTGTCACTCAAATAATCCGAAAGTCTGCCTTCTTTTATGTTAAACACGAATTTCATAGCATGATAAGAAACTTGCTCAGCGATCATCTCCCGCGTGGGTGTATCGTAAGGCTTATTTAGTATAAAGTGCATAGCTCGGTTTTGCAGTTTATCTACTTGGGTATCGCTAACTATGAAGAATATCGTTGGACAGTATAAAATGTGGTGTTCCACTATAGATCTATAGAATATGGGTTTGTATCTTCTTCCTAGATATTTACAAGATCTTTTTATAAAGACAATTTTTTTTTTCAATTTTTTTAACAGCGTATTTAACATGCTCATCCAATTTTAATTTATTATCAATGTATATCCTTAAGTATTTAATAAGTTTAACTTTTTTAATAACTTCATGTCTGATTTTTAGGTTATAGTTTGAGCATCCGTAATTGACTGCCCTTGTTGAGACCATAAACTATGTCTTATTAGCATTCAGTTTTAGTTTATTAGAGCATATCCAATTATATAAGAAATTCAGATCTTCATGCATTTTTTCCAATGCATTCTGCACGTTCCTATCACTGGCTGTTTGGAGTTTGTCTTCAGCGAACAATTATATCTTACAGTATTTTAGCACCATATTAATATCATTGATATAAATCTTGAAAAGAACTGGTGCTAACACCGATCCCTGTGGTAACCTGAAGTTCACGGCTACTGTTTTTGACACAGTTGATTAGATCACTGTTTGCTGCATACGATCGGTAAGGTAGCTCCGAAACCACTCAAGCACCTTGTATTTTATACCAATATTTAATAACTCACATAATGTCAATTGAGTAAGTCGTGTTTTGTGGTGCTAGTAAGTCTTAGCGTTTTTTCCTCGGTATTTTGTGAAATTTGCCTTCATAAATCTCGATTTACCGACGTGCGTGCAAACTTCTATTTCTGGCTATAAATATACACTGATTCACCTGGATTGCTTTACTTTAAATCGTCATAATGTCATCAACAAAAAAAAAATCCCGTGAGAAAGCCTACATCTCCACATATAACTCCACTCACTCCAGCATCAACTGCGTTTGAAAGGATGGAGAAGAAATTAGAAGAACAAAGAGATGCTATAATTGCACAGTTGACTGCGGTTCTGGAGAAATCAGAAGAAAGAGTGATGCAGAGGATTGGTGAGCTGGCTGCTGAAACGGCAAATTTCAAGCTTTTCATTGCAGCCATTGAGAAGAGAGTCAATGTGGTTGAGAATGCATGTGCCGATGTTCTCTTTTTACGCTCTGAGCTTACTGCTACCAAGGCTCAGCTCACTGCACTTGAAAGCAGTGCAGTCGCCACGGATGTTGTTATCAACGGGATTCCTAAACAGCTGGTGAGTGTTTGAGTGTAGCTCAGCACAAACCTCCACCTGTACGTGATGTTTTTCGTCTGCGAAAAGTGAAAAGCAACGAAGAAAAGAGCAGCAGCGCCTCTCCTATTATAGTGAAGCTTTTCTCTTTAAACAACTGCAATCAACTCTTAGCTCGTCCCTTTGTTCTACAAGAATAAAAAGAGATCGCTTGCGCTTTCCGATATTGAGCTGCCGGGATATGGTAATATATATGTATATACATGAGAGTCTGTCAAAAACTCAGGGAGAAGTTATGGCATATGCATCCGAGTTAAGGAGAAGTAAGAGATTGGCATCGGTATTTTCCATACGTGGGAAAGTATTTGTGCGACTAAAGCCTGGTGATGAGCCCAAATTAGTTTGCAGCAGAGTAGAGGTTAATGCTCTTATTGGCACTAGAATTTAAGAACTATGTACTATGTACTTCGTGTAGAGCAAGCAATCAAGGTGGCTGGTTTTCTTCTGAATTTTGTGAGTAAACGAATTGTGAACATAAGTAATTCAAGCAGTGGTGTAAATCTTTAAAAGTACGCAGGATCACTCATAATTTTATGCGAAATAGTGGGGATTGCCCTAAGCGGTAAGCAGCATTGTATTTAACTATTTTAATTTCATACTTTTCTTGTGCTATTGTGCTGCGACCCAAGCAAATTGAACCGGTGCCTTGAGGTCGGGTTAGGTGACGCCATGGCGTCAGGTGTTGAAAAATGTGATGAAACTGGGGAGGAAAATGATTTTTTGCTTTCCAAAAGCAGATAAAAGGAAAGAAAAAAGGAATAAATAGCGTTGAAAGAAATGCGGTAGTTAAAGACATGTGTGTGTGGGGTCCGTTGCCTCAGCAGACACTCAAAATTTAGGCAAAGAAACAGACATGGCGACAAACAAGATACTAAATAAATGTACTAATAACGAAACATATGACTACACGAAAAGCAATACGGGAATTTTGCTGCCTGGGGAAAAAGCCACAGGCCCACAAGGGGAAAACGTCAGGAGGGAAGTTTTATTGTACCCAGCAAACCACAAAGGCAAAGCTACGGTACTTTTCGATACATCGCAAGCTGATACTGTACACAACAAGCAAGTTAGAAATGAACTGTATATATGGGGTAAGATTAAATCGTAGTGGGCATTGATACAATAAAGGCTATAGGTGTCACGCTATATAAAGTTGTTTTTGAGAAAGCAGCATATGCAAATGAATGTGTTAAAAGAAACATTCTAAACACAGTAAGGATCAGAACCTTTATTCCTCGAAATTTCATAGAGACTTTTTGAGTGATCAGACACATTCCGACGGACTATACTGATGATGAAATAAAAGAAGGGCTATCCTCGTTTGTTTGTTTAACATCGGTAGAAAGATTTACTAGGAAGGACAAAGAAAGTGACAAAAGAACTCGAACGTTATCGGTAAAGATTTGCTTCTTTGGGGAACACATTCCCAAAGAGGTCATTCTGGAAAATACAATCCTGGAAGTGGAACAATTTTTTCCAAGGCTAAGACAGCGCTATAATTGTGGAAGACTTGGGCATACCCAAAAGGGATGCAAATCGGTGAAGAGGTGTTTAAAGTGTGGGAAAAAAGAAGACTGTACAAATAATTGTGTGCCAACCAGTTGCATCTTATGCGGGGAGGCAAATCACAATGCCTTTGATAGAAGTCGATGTCCAATGTGGGAGAAAGAAGATATACTAAACAAAATTATGACCCAGAAAAAGCAATAAAGAAGTTCTAAAAGAACTCAGCTCGACATCCTCAAACAGATTTGAACTACTAAGCAGCGAACACTTCCCGGAATTGGAAGTGCAGGATAACACCTACATAGATAACCAAAAAGAAATCAACAGGTTTCTCACACCAGTTACTTATCCGAAAAAAGTCAGGCAAAATTATATCAAAGCAGGAAATAGGTTATATAATACAGCGCCAGTAGCTCATAAAAAGTTACAAAGTCAGTAAAATACAAATGGAATAGCTTTTAACCATAAAAACTTACACATAGTCTCAGAAATTGAAAAGATAACTGTAGAAATGACAAAATTTGCTAGAGACGCCTTCAGGCAAATTAACTTTCCTGCAGGGGTGAATGCTTTTGTTCACTTTAATGATAGACTAAAACAAAAATTCGCAACACTTGATAATAAAGAAATCCCTATCATGGAAGGGCAATTAGAAGAAATACAAAATGAAGATTTTACAATATAACTGTCAATCATTAAGAAAAAATTCATACAATATTGATTTCTTTGTAAATAGCAAGGAATATAAAGTTGTATGCCTCAGTGAAAATTTTTCTCACGGAGATGATGAAAGAAAGAAAAATCTATTAAACTTTAACCTAATTGAGAAAAAGAGAGAAGATGGATATGGTGGAGTAGCAATTGCACTTCATAAATCAATTAAATTTAAAAGAATCAACTACAATGCTGATCATGATTATGCATAATTCAGACAAAAAATCTTGCAAGCAATTTGACTGTTTGTCCGGTGTACTGCACACCATCCATGGATCTAAACACCTTTAAGGACCTTATAAACAATCTTTTAAATTTTTTAGAGAACTACAGAAATGTAGTAATAATGGGAGACTTCAATGCCCGCTCAACTCAATGGGGAGATAGTTTTAACTCCTTCAAGGGAAACTGGCTTAAATCTTCATACACATGTCAACCTTTAGATGCCTGAATAACGGATCATTTACATTTGTGCAGAATATTAGTGACAGCAGTAGGGGGTCGGTTCTTGACCTAACTTTTACGAATATAACAAAAAAAATTATTGGGAAGTGATAAAATGTCATTTAGGGGGTAGTCATCATTACCCAATTTCTATGAACGTGGACGGGACGGAAGCAGGGAACTTAAACTTCCTGTCTAAAAAAAGACTCATATCTTCTTTGGGTGAGATTCAGCTGGAACGCTTAATTGGTAGTATTACGGAGGGTTTTATAAGGAAATTAAGAGTGCCACTATAACTCTGGACAATAAGACACCAAAAGCTTGGTGGCAGAAAGACTTGAACAAGCATTTCAGATTATACCTGGCAGCAACAAAAAAATGCAATAATTTTCCCAGCCCTGAAAACTTTGAAAAAGCAATTATTCTTAAAGAAAGTTGGAAATCTGAAGTAAGAAAGGCTAAAAACCAAAACTTTGAAAAAAGCATTCAGAAGCTAAATAACAACCCGAACACCAAGGAAGGTTGGTGGGTCATCCACAACCTGAAAGGCAGTCCAAGAAGCCTAAAAAGCGGTCTGTGGTCAGAGGACTGGAACAGACCCTTTCTGCAGCACATCAAAAATCAAATCACAAATATACAGGAAAGATCGGGTGAGTATGCAGAGCCTGCTGAAAACACTTAATTTTCTCATTTTAAACTAGAAGAATTAAACATTGTACTTAAAAACAAGAACAAAAGATCGGCTGGTGGTCAGCATATGATCACTTATGAAATGATTCAGGCTCTTTCTGTGGAAGCCAAAACAACCTTGGTATCGGCACTAAACGACTCCGTGCTGAAGGGAAACATTGAAAAACACTGGCGGATCATAAAAATAGTTCCTATTCCTAAATGCGGTTAGGATTTAAAAGATTTTAAAAACTACACTCACTAATACCTGTACTTCTTAAGACGATAAGCCTAATTATAATGATCAAAGCCAGAATTAACCCGTATGTAGACAAAAACCTTCCTAATAGAAGCTGTGCATATCGTAGGGGCAGGTCTGCCTCTATGTGCGTAAACGAGATATTACATAACATATATGTATATAAAGATCTCTCTCTTTATATCCCAGAAGGTAATGCGGGAGTAATTGACATCAGCAACGCGTATAACTGGGCAGAACCTTAACATCTTCCCTGGCGGAGACCGCGCACTACAAAGACTTAATAGCAAAATCGACAAGTAACGTTAAACTAATCAAATCCGTCACAACGGTGAAAGCCGGTGTTTCACACAGAATTGCAATAAATTTATATAAACGCTTTGTAAGATCTAAGTTTGAAATTGCTAGATCCACTACCCAGGATCTACCGAAAACGGTGGAAAGGAAAATCAAAACCATACAAAACAGCACGTTGCGAAGGTGCTTGGGACTAACCCCTTCCACCCCAGTTCATAATTTCTATGCCTTAGCAAATGAGTACGAACCAAAGGAGAGAGAAAAGCTTCTTACGGCACGTGAACTGATCAAATTAAAGTTCAATAACAAGTTGGTCTATAGTAATATTGTATCAGGCAAACAAGTTAATTCAAGCTATTCTGTCAGTTACCACTATTTCAAAAACATTATTGACAAAGTATGTACGGAGTCAGACTATGGTAGAAATGAGCAATTGGAAATTATTAAAAACACCATACTAACCAGGAAATCAAATGTTAGCAGAGACCAGATGCATTCGGAAAACAAAAGACTAATGAACAACTTCAAGGAAAAAAACTTTATAATCTTTGCCACTGATGCTTCTGGTGGATTGCGGACAGTTTGGCAAAATGGGCCACTGAAGTAGGGGCTCCGTTAAAACCCCTTCTCACCACGGACGAAGCAACGAGACAGATCACGGACGTACTTAGAGAAGAGTGGAATACGAGATACAAAGAAATTTCACAAGACAAAGGTAAAACTTTTGCCATGTGTTTTCCGGACATTCCGAAAAAACCAGTATAGTCTTGAACCGAAAGAAATTAAGCTGATAAATAGATTACTGACTGGTCACACTTTTGACACGGTTTATTTGCACAGAATCAAAGTTGTAAACTCCGATATATGTGCGCTGTGTCAAACTGTTGATACTTATAATCACGCGATATTTGCTTGTGATAGGTACAATAGCACAAGGATAAAATACAATGCAGTGAATAATCATAACAATTTTATTGAATTTTTTAAAGGAAGTGATGGTGCGTCTCTTAAAGAGATTTGCAGATTCATAATTAAATCTAATTTATTTCACTAAAAACATTTATAAAAAAAAATGTTTTTAAATAAATAAAAAATATAAATTTTTTTTTTTGTGTGAAATAATTGAAAAATTTAAAACATACAAACTGTTCAGAACATACAGTTTCGATATATATTTACATTTACAAAAACTCATATATGTACAAACATACTTACTTACTTACTTAATTGGCGCATTAACCGCCTAAGCGATTTTGGCCGAGGTCAACAAAGCACGCCAGCTGTCCCTATCTCGTGCTAACTGGCGCCAATTGGAAATCCCAAGTATAGCCCAGTCTTTTTCCACTTGGTCTTTCCAACGCAGAGGAGGTCTTCCTTTTCCTCTGCTACCACCAGCGGGTACCGCGTCAAAAACCTTCAGGGCTGGAGCTATTTCATCCATTCGAACGACGTGCCCTAGCCAGCGGAGCCGCTGATTCTTAATCCGCTGCACTATATTTACGTCATTGTACAGCTCGTACAGCTCATCGTTCCATCGTACACGGTATTCGCCGTCGCAAAGACGCAAAGGTCCATAAATCTTTCGAAGAATCTTTCTCTCGAACACTCCAAGAGCCCTCTCATCTGATGTTGTCATCGTCCATGCTTCTGCGCCATACAATAGGACGGGCATTATGAGAGACTTATAGAGTATGGTTTTTGTCCGTCGAGAGAGGACTTTACTGTGCAATTGCCTACTCAGTCCGAAGTAGCACTTGTTGGCAAGAGAGATTCTGCATTGGATTTCAAGTAAACGAAGTTCTCTTCTTTTTCAAAGTTATAGCTGTCAACAGTGATGGTAGATCCCAGTCGTGAATGCGCCGACTGTCTATTTGATGACAGGAGATACTTCGTCTTGCCCTCGTTCACCTCCAGACCCATTCGCTTCGCTTCTCTATCCAGTTTGGAGAAGGCAGAACTAACTGCGCGGTAGTTAAGGCCGATGATGTCAATGTCATCGGCGTACGCCAGCAATTGCACACTCTTATAAAAGATGGTGCCTGACCGATTTAGTTCTGCGGCTCGAATTATCTTCTCCAGCATCAGGTTAAAGAAATCGCACGACAAAGAGTCACCCTGTCTGAAACCTCGTTTGGTATCAAACGGCTCGGAGAGGTTCTTCCCAATTCTGACGGAGCTGGTGGTGTTGCTCAACGTCATTTTACATAGCCGTATAAGTCTTGCTGGGATACCAAATTCAGACATTGCGGCATATAGGAAACTTCTTTTCGTACTATCGAAGGCGGCTTTGAAGTCGACAAAAAGATGGTGTGTGTCGATTCTTCTTTCTCGGGTCTTTTCCAAGATCTGGCGTATTGTGAATATCTGGTCGGTGGTAGCTTTACCAGGTCTAAAGCCACACTGATAAGGTCCAATCAGTTCATTGACGCTGCGCTTAAGCCTTTCACACAATTCACTTGACAGAACCTTATAGGCGATGTTAAGGAGACTAATCCCGCGATAATTGGCACAGACTGCAGGATCACCCTTTTTTTGGATTGGGCAGAGCACACTTATCAGTAGGCATGCGTGATTCCGACCATATTCTAGAGATGAACTCGTGCATGCACTTAAATAGCTCCTTTCCGCCGTACTTAAATAACTCAGCTGGTAACCCGTCAACCCCGGGCGCTTTGTTGTTCTTCAGCCGTGTTATCGCTTTCCGAATTTTGTCATAGTCGGGTGATGGTACATCACGTCCATCATCATTGATTGGGGATTCGGGTTCAACATCTTCTCCATCGTGGTTGCAGCTGCTTCCATTAAGCAGTGTGAAGAAGTGCTCCCTCCATAATTTAAGTATGCTGTGGACATCAGTCACCAGGTCGCCGTTTTCAATCTTACAGGAATTCGCCCCGGTCTTGAAACCTTCTGTTAGCCGCCGTACTTTCTGAAAAAAATTTCGGGCGCTATTCCTGTCGGCCAGCATCTCAAGCTCCTCGCACTCACGCATTTCGGCCTCTCTCTTTTTCTCGCGACAAATGCGTCTTGCTTCCTTCTTCAACTCATGATAACGCTCCCGTACAGCCCGCGTTGCCCCCGATCGCAGTGTGACTCTGTAGGCAGCGTCTTTACGTTCCGTAGCTGCGCGACATTCCTCGTCATACCAGTTGTTCTTTCGTTCTCGCTGAAATCCGATGGATTTTTCAGAGGCGGTATGTAGACAGCGAGAAATATGGTTCCACTGCTCGGAAATATCGTTCTGTTGATTATTGCTCTCAGAGAGCAGAAGTGCAAGTCGAGTGGCGAAGTGAGTGGCTGTCTGTTGCGATTGCAGCTTTCCGACGTCGAGCTTTCCTTGTGTCCATTTGCGTGCGCTTTTTGCTGCACCGAGGCGCGTGCGGATCTTAGCTGCCGCAAGAAAATGATCCGAGTCGATGTTGGCTCCTCGGATCGTGCGCACATCTAGGATACTGGAAGCGTGCCTTCCGTCTATCACAACATGATCGATTTGGTTTCGTATCTTACCATCTGAAGACAGCCACGTAGCCTGATGTATTCTCCTATAGTGGAACCTAGTACTGCAGACTACCATGTTTCGGGCCCCGGCGAAGTCGATCAGTCTCAATCCGTTATCAGACGTTTCGTCGTGGAGACTGAATTTTCCGACAGTGGAACCAAAGATGCCCTCCTTGCCCACCTTGGCATTGAAATCACCAAGCACGATTTTTATATCGTGGTGGGGGCACCGCTCATACGTGCGGCCAAGGAGATCGTAGAAGCGATCTTTGGTCCCATCGTCCTTCTCTTCCGTCGGGGCGTGGGCGCAAATCAGGGAGATGTTAAAGAATCTCCCCTTGATGCGGATTGTCCACCGGAGTGAACGCCAGTACTTTACGGCGCAGTCTCTCTCCCACCACAAATCCGACACCAAATTTGCGCTCCTTTACATGGCAGCTGTAGTAGATGTCGCAAGGGCCTACCGTTTTCCTCCCTTGCCCCGTCCATCGCATCTCTTGGATGGCGGTGATGGCAGCCTTTGCTTTGCTGAGGACATCAACCAGCCGGGCAGGGGCACCTTCCCAATTAAGGGTCCGGACATTATAGTTGCATGCCCTCAAATCATTGTCCTTAATATGTTTGCCGTGGTCGTCATCAAAAAAGGGGGTTCTCATCCGAGGCTTTGTTATCCTTTTCGTTGGAAGTTGTTTTTTACGTGGCGGGTTCCAAGCCCTGCGCACAACCCATTGCTGGGGGTGGAAATTTTAAGTTCGTTTATATAGCGAGCCGCTGGCTCCAAGACAGACGCCCGTTTGCAGCCGCACCTCCTGGTGAACAGACGCTGCGGACTTTAGTAGACCCTTAAACCGAATATGTCGGAGTGGCTCCACTAAAGCTCCCTCTCTATTAGCCGTGACCCATGGCTCCACACGGGTTGGTTACCGTATCTCGCACATGGGTTGCTCACGTTGCCCAGGGTGCACGAACGTGGACGTAAGAGTAGGAATTGAGTACAGCCGTGCAACTGTAACCGTATACCCAGAAGCACCACTGTACCCCATTGCACCCCTGTAACCGCATAACCAGAAGCACCACTGTGCCCCATTGCACATACATACATAGAAGTTAAATTTATTCTTAAAATTGAAAATAAGAGTACAAAGCTGACCGTAGCAAACGTAAATACCGATTTTAGACTACTGTTTTATAATTTTTGTTTTATTTTTTTGTTTTGTTTTGTTTTTATACACACATTGCCCATTGCACACACTGTAGTGGGCATAAACAGCCTTTCGATTTTTTTTTTTTGTTTTACCTTGTATCAACTGGTTTACTACAAATAAACCTCGCATAACTATAAGTATAATCTGTAAAGAAGAATAAGACAAGCCTGAGCAATCACAGGAAAAACAGCAGCGAATTTTACTAAAAACAAATTGGACCTACTGTCATGTCGAGCTGAAATTTCAACACATCATTACTTGAGACTGAATACCCTGGCTTTAAGGGTCAAATAGCCCGGCCATAACACATCGTGTCGATAACACAAAAAAAAAAAAATAATAGTTACCCACGAATTATGTTGCAAGATTTGTAAAAGAGGAAAGGAGCATGCCAAACTTACAGAAAATACCCCTTCCCCAGTGTGGGACAACATAAAATTAACATACATACATATTTGTATCTTTAACAGGGTCGGGTTCGATATAGCGCCGCGTGAATTTCGTTAATTGTGGCTAAAAGCATATAACAAATTGAAAAATTCAAATGCACTTAAAACTTTTGTTTTAATGTCGTTTTGCAGAAATCCGTTCACAAATTTCATCACAATTTAACTTTTAAAATTATCTTTCTTCTGCAATTTTTCAAATATAAGGTTTGTGACTTTCATTGAGTGTTTTTACTGAGCAACTAATGTTTTTATTTTGGCACACGCATATTTTTAGTTCATTGTGTTAACTCTTTTTTAGAATCAATAACCCTTTAAATACTTCGCTATCGTTAAATAAAATGTTGAATTTTTAATCACAGATCAAAAAACTAAAATTTCTACCTAATGTTTCTGTCAAACTACCGAAAAAAACGAACGAAAGGGAAACCAAAGGAAAATTTATATCACCCAGAAGCTAAAAAGACTGTTGATGGCGTAGAGTTTGTCCGGTCAGGGTTATGTTTTTAAAGCTCAGCCGAAAGCCGCCCAGGCGGGAAGGAGTTCTGCACGGAAAACACGCTTTCCTTATTCTCCGCTCACAATCTTCTTTTTATGCGGCACTATATTAAACATTCCCCCTTGAAAATATTGGAATTTTCATAGTTTTCCAATTAAATCTGATCACTCTCATTTTGAGAATCACTACAATAGCAAATACATGTCCTTAACCTTCCACCAATGTGTTTGGCCGAGCATTTCTTAACGAGTTGCTTGGTTTTGATGGAAAGAACTAGATCCATATTCCACTTCTTACTTTCCATACTCTATGTGAGTCGGCTCTATAGACGAATAGTTTGTCATGGTCGGAAAGGCCGTGTTTCCGCCTTAATTTAATGCCAGGACGGATGGAAAGACCAAGTTACCATTCCGAGCCCTTACATACAGTAATTTCTTTAAAATACTAAAGTTAGTCCATTTTTTTATGTGCGACGGTAATTTATTAAAACACTTTAGCCCTTTATAGAAAATATTTATTTTATCCAATTCGGTTCTATAGAAGGGAATCCTAAAGTTGTTTTTCTCTCTTAGTAGATCTGAGTGGGTGTCGTTAATGTATTGAAGATTGTAACTCAAATAATCCGGAAGTCTGCCTTCTTTTATTATAAACACGGATTTTATAGCACGATAAAAAACTTGCTCACTGATCATCTCCCGCGTGGGTGTATCGTAAGGCTTTTTTAGTATAAAGCGCATAGCTCGGTTTTGCAGTTTATCTACTTGGGTATCGCTAACTATGAAGAATGTCGTTGGACAGTATATAAAGTAGGGTTCCACTATAGATCTATAGACTATGGTTTTATATCCCCTTCCTAGATATTTACAAGATCTTTTTATAAAGCCAATTTTATTTTTTTTTGCCATTTTTTTAACTGCGTATTCAACATGCTCAGCCAATTTTAATTTATTATCAATGTATATCCTTAAGTATTTAATGAGTTTAACTTTTTTAATAACTTCATTTTTGATTTTTAGGCTATAGTTTGAGCATCAGTTATTGACTGCCCTTGTTAAGACCATAAACTGTGTCTTATTAACATTCATTTTTAGTTTATTAGAGCATAACCAGTTATATAAGGAATTCAGATCTTCTTGCATTTTTTCAATCGCTCGCATTCTGCACTTTCCTATCACTAACTGTTAGGAGTGTGCCATCATCGAACAATTTTATCTTACAATGTTTTAGCACCATATTAATATCATTGATATAAATATTAAAAACAACTGGTGCTAACACCGATCCCTGTGGTAACCCAATGGTGACGGTACTGTTTTTGACACAGTTGACTCGATCACTGTTTGCTGCATACGATCGGTAAGGTAGCTCTGAAACCACTCAAAAAGATCCTTGTCTTTTATACCAATATGCTCAAGTTTTTTCAGCTTTCAATCCGTGTCAATAGTTTCAAAAGCTCTTTTAAATCAATAAACACCGCTACGATATTCAACTTTGAATTAAGATCTTCCTTCCACTCACTCGAGTGGTTCTCCCGGAAACCTGATTGCTCTTTTATGAATATGTTACTAGTTTCAACATGACACAACAATTGCGTTTTAACCACATTTCTAGAATTTTTTCAATATTTGGAAGAGCGTTAATTGGCCTCATTTCTTCAGCTTTTATAATACCCTTTACTTTTTTAACGGGGACTATCGTCAAAAGTTTTCACTCTTTAGGTACTATTCCTGTTTCAAGGCTCTTATTTATCAGTAAGGAGTAGAAGTGTCCCATTGACTCTACCGAGTCTTTAATAACACCCTCAGACAATAAATTTGTCCCTCCTATCTTCCTCTTAAATTTTTTTACGGTATGTACAATATCATTGGAGTTAATCTGGTTGAATTTAAACTTATTTACCTGGTTAGCCTGCGGTATTAAGTTACTGTTAATGTCTTTTATATTTATGTTTATCTCCACTATACTTTCTACGAAGAAATCATTTACGTTTTCTGCAATTTCTTCGCTGCTTTTGAATATTTTACCCCTTATTAGAACTTCTGCAATTTTTTTTACTATCTGATTATTAACCACTTGTTTTAAGTGTTTCCACATTAAAAGGCTATCATTTCTATTTGCTTCGACTTTCTCTTCCATGTAGCTAATTTTCTTAATTTTGATAATTTTTTTGTACTGCTTTTTTACCATGTTATATTCTGCCAAATCTCCTTTTAGCACTGCTTTTTCATGTAATTTGAACTTCTTCTTGTTAACCTCAGCTAATTGCCTGTCATGCCATTTGTTTCTAATCTTTATATAAATTTGTCGCTGACTGGTTAATTAGTGCATAGCCGACTTCATACAATTGTTAATGTGCTCGAGCCTCCCTTCAATATCAAGACTACTCATATAACTGAAGTTATACTGTCTCAGCACATTAAGCAAATTATTAGGGGTATACATATCCCAGGAAGTAAATTCTGACAGCTTTTTCAACGAAATATTATAGTTTCGTGATCCGTTATTCTGCGATCCTGTAAATTTCCACATAACACTTCCTTATTGTTAGAATACAACAAGTCTATAAGTGTTGCAGAGTGCTCCGTAATCCGTCTATCAAAGCTTGTCAACTGTTTCATTGCTTGATGTGAGAAGATCTCGTTGAGTTTTTTACTATAAGTCGAAACTACTTTAATGGTTATGTTGAAATCACCAACAACAATAGTGTTTACTAAGTTATCAGATATTTCTGTTAGAATATCCTCCATATATGTGAGAAACTCGGCATCATTTGTGCTTGGTGAATGGTATACCACCCCGATCTTCCATTTAGTCTGGCAATTTTTCAGTTGGATGTCCATGCACCATACATTATTATTTACCGATTTGTTGACCTTTATCTTGAACTCAAGAGTGTCACGTAAAATTATGATCACACCGCCTGTATGTCTACTGTGTGAATCGCACCTTATTACCTCGTATGTTAGAAAATTTATCTCCGAGTCATCTATTTCATCTGTAATACATGTCTCGGCGCATAGCACCATGTATGGGTTAACAGTTTCCATTAGTCTTTCAAGTTTAATTTTATTAGCCAATAAACCTTTTATATTGAGATACACGCATTTTAATGAACATGGGCGATCTTTGCTTACGTCTAGTTGCTAACAACCCACTCTCTCACTCTTTATAATAGAATCTGAAAATATTTGTATTACATAAGTGCACGCTTCTTTATACGAGTGCTGATGTGCATTTGGAAGAGGATTATGCATGAGTTAATTCAAATCAAGGCTACTTATCTAGATAACATTGCCCGTCTGTCAGCCCTTTTAAGTTCAACTTAAGTCGCCGAATTTCTCGTCTAAAACTGATATTATCTCTGCGAATAGCTGATTATTGCTTGTCAAATAAAATTGTAAAGACCTATGTAAATACAAATAATTGAAAAAACTAAAGAATTTTCGAAATATGGAATTTGATTGGAGTAGTGATGAAGACAGTGACTTAGAGAACGAGGAAGTAATAAACATTTTTGTATTAAGAAGAACTAAAGAAATTTCAATTGTACGATGAGAAAGATTTCCGCGACAGATTTTATTTCAATAATGCTTGAAATGCCCTTAAATTGATAATATCGAATCGAAGCAATAGACTATCAGGTATGTGTATCCTTTATTATTTCCAAAGAAACATAAACTACTTTAATTTGTCTCAGGAACCATGCGCCGTGTTTGGAGAGTATGTTTTAATTAACATTTCGACAAAGCTACTACCTCACGAGCCATACCATACGAGTTTACGTCACACCCTATAGTACTGTTGAAAGAAAGATTATAAAACTTCGACAAAGAGAAAAATAAGACAGTGTCAAAATTTAGTTTGCCCCAGATTACCCCCCAAGTCAATCTCGTTCAGATTGAAATAGCTTCTTCTCTTTGTATTTTCAATTTTTTCTAATTAAATAAATATAATTCTGTAATATTTGACTTGAAAATACTTTTTGAATTAACCGCACACAAATATTTTTATATCAGTTATTTTCTATTTGCACAAATTTCTAATTTTGGAAAAACAAAGCAAATTATTGTGGTGCTACCATATTTCTGTATGAAATATTTTTCATACTTAAGTCTTCATTGTGAAACGCAAATGTGTGCAAAGTCTTAAACTGGTCTTAGCTAAGATTTGTCCTAACTAGAACTTCAGTTCGACTTAAGATTGGATTGTAAAACCGGCTCTAAGGCGTTAAAAGCATCAGTATTTACGTCGATAGTCTAAGCAAAATAATCGATTAATATTATTTGCTCACTTCCACAACAGTCGGTTCTACGCTACCGAAGTGACTCGGATTTCATCCGACCAAGGACTGTTGTTTCGGCGACCTAACCCCACTTAGGCTGCCGGGCACCCCCAATCTTATCTCCTCTTGGGTGCAATACCTTGCAACAGGTTTGCTACTCATACTGCTGGCCAGGGCGGGCGCACAGAAACCCATTTCTGGTGCTTCTGCCAGAGAAGGCTCCATTCGAATTCCACTCCGGTGAGGTGTAATTCGTGCAACGGATGGTGCCATCTTAAGGTCTGCTTAGGTCTGCGCACAACCCATTGCTGGGGGTGGAAATTTTAAATTCGTTTATATAGCGAGCCGCTGGCTCCAAGACAGACGCCCGTTTGCAGCCGCACCTCCTGGTGAACAGACGCTGCGGACTTTAGTAGACCCTTAAACCGAATGTGTCGGAGTGGCTCCACTAAAGCTCCCTCTCTATTAGCCGTGACCCATGGCTCCACACGGGTTGGTTACCGTATCTCGCACATGGGTTGCTCACGTTGCCCAGGGTGCATGAACGTGGACGTAAGAGTAGGAATTGAGTACAGCCGTGCAACTGTAACCGCATACCCAGAAGCACCACTGTACCCCATTGCACATACATACATAGAAGTTAAATTTATTCTTAAAATTGCAAATAAGAGTACAAAGCTGACCATAGCAAACGTAAAGACTGATTTTAGACTACTGTTTAATAAGAAAACAAAAAACCGGAAAAATCTTTAATAATAATATGGTCTCAAAGCAGCAGAGGCCAACCTCGTTAATTGCTAAATTTTTGTTTTATTTTTTTGTTTTGTTTTGTTTTTATACACACATTGCCCATTGCACACACTGTAGTGGGCATAAACAGTCTTTCGATTTTTTTTTTTTTTGTTTTACCTTGTATCAACTGGTTTACTACAAATAAACCTCGCATAACTATAAGTATAATCTGTAAAGAAGAAGAAGACAAGCCTGAGCAATCACAGGAAAAACAGCAGCGAATTTTACTAAAAACAAATTGGACCTACTGTCATGTCGAGCTGAAATTTCAACACATCATTACTTGAGACTGAATACCCTGGCTTTAAGGGTCAAATAGCCCGGCCATAACACATCGTGTCGATAACACAAAAAAAAAAAATAATAGTTACCCACGAATTATGTTGCAAGATTTGTAAAAGAGTAAAGGAGCATGCCAAATTTACAGAAACTACCCCTCCCCCAGTGAGGGACAACATAAAATTAACATACATACATACATATTTGTATCTTTAACAGGGTCGGGTTCGATATAGCGCCGCGTGAATTTCGTTTATTGTGGCTAAAAGCATATAACAAATTGAAAAATTCAAATGCACTTAAAATTTTTGTTTTAATGTCGTTTTGCAGAAATCCGTTCACAAATTTCATCACAATTTAACTTTTAAAATTATCTTTCTTTTGCAATTTTTCAAATATATGGCTTGTGATTTTCATTGAGTGTTTTTACTGAGCAACTAACGTTTTTATTTTGGCACACGCATATTATTAATTCATTGTTTTAACTCTTTTTTAGAATCCAAAGGAAAATTTATGTAACCCAGTAAGCTAAAAATACTGTTGATGGCGTAGACAGAGTTTGTCCGGTCATGGTTATGTTTTTAAAGCTCAGCCGAAAGCCGCACACGCATAAAGGAGTTCTGCACGGAAAAACAGCCTTCCTTATTCTCCGCTCACAATCCCCTTTTTATGCGGCACTATATTAAACATTCCCCCTTGAAAATATTGGAATTTTCCAAGTTTTCCTATTAAATCTGATCACTCTCATTTTGAGAATCACTACAATAGCAAATGCATGTCCTTAACCTTCCACCAATGTGTTTGGCCGAGCATTTCTTAACGAGTTGCTTGGTTTTGATGGAAAGAGCTAGTTTCCGATCCATATTCCACTTCTTATTTGTTTTTCTCTCTTAGTAGATCTGAGTGGGTGTCGTTAATGTATTGAAGATTGTAACTCAAATAATCCGGAAGTCTGCCTTCTTTTATTATAAACACGGATTTCATAGCACGATAAAAAACTTGCTCACTGATCATCTCCCGCGTGGGTGTATCGTAAGGCTTATTTAGTAAATATAAAGCGCATAGCTCGGTTTTGCAGTTTATCTACTTGGGTATCGCTAACTATGAAGAATGTCGTTGGACAGTATATAAAGTAGGGTTCCACTATAGATCTATAGACTATGGTTTTATATCCCCTTCCTAGATATTTACAAGATCTTTTTATAAAGCCAATTTTATTTTTTTTTTTTTCAATTTTTTTAACTGCGTAATCAACATGCTCAGCCAATTTTAATTTTTTATCAATGTATATCCTTAAGTATTTAATGAGTTTAATTTTTTTAATAACTTCATCTTTGATTTTTAGGCTATAGTTTGAGCATCAGTTATTGACTGCCCTTGTTAAGACCATAAACTGTGTCTTATTAACATTCATTTTTAGTTTATTAGAGCATAACCAGTTATATAAGGAATTCAGATCTTCTTGCATTTTTTCAATCGGTCGCATTCTGCACTTTCCTATCACTAACTGTTAGGAGTGTGCCATCATCGAACAATTTTATCTTACAATGTTTTAGCACCATATTAATATCATTGATATAAATATTGAAAACAACTGGTGCTAACACCGATCCCTGTGGTAACCCAATGTTGACGGTACTGTTTTTGACACAGTTGACTCGATCACTGTTTGCTGCATACGATCGGTAAGGTAGCTCCGTAACCACTCAAGAAGATCCTTGTCTTTTATGCCAATGTGCCCAAGTTTTTTCAGCTTTCGATCCGTGTCAATAGTTTCAAAAGCTCTTTTTAAATCAATAAACACCGCTACGATATTCAACTTTGAATTAAGATCTTCCTTCCACTCACTCGAGTGGTTCTCCCGGAAACCTGATTGCTCTTTTATGAATATGTTACTAGTTTCAACATGACACAACAATTGCGTTTTAACCACATTTATAGAATTTTTTCAATATTTGGAAGAGTGTTAATTGGCCTCATTTCTTGAGCTTTAATAATACCCTTTAGTTTTTTAACGGGGACTATCGTCAAAATTTTTCACTCTTTAGGTACTATTCCTCTGTCAAGGCTCTTATTTATCAGTAAGGAGTAGAAGTGTCCCATTGACTCTACCGAGTCTTTAATAACATTCTCAGCCAATAAATTTTTCCCTCCTATCTTCCTCTTAAATTTTTTTACGGTATGTACAATATCATTGGAGTTAATCTGGTTGAATTTAAACTTATTTACCTGGTTAGCCTGTGGTATTAAGTTACTGTTAATGTCTTTTATATTTCTGTTTAGCTACACTATACTTTCTACGAAGAAATCGTTTACGTTTTCTGCAATTTCTTCGCTGCTTTTGAATATTTTACCCCTTATTAGTACTTCTGCAATTTTTTTACTATCTGATTATTAACCACTTGTTTTAAGTGTTTCCACATTAAAAGGCTATCATTTCTATTTGCTTCGACTTTCTGTTCCATGTAGCTAATTTTCTTAATTTTGATAATTTTTTTGTACTGCTTTTTTACCATGTTATATTCTGCCCAATCTCCTTTTAGCACAGCTTTTTCATGTAATTTGAACTTCTTCTTGTTAACCTCAGCTAATTGCCTGTCATGCCATTTGTTTCTAATCTTTATATAAATTTGTCGCTGACTGGTTAATTAGTGCATAGCCGACATCATACAATTGTTAATGTGCTCGAGCCTCCCTTCAATATCAAGACTGCTTATATAACTGAAGTTATACTGTCTCAGCACATTAAGCAAATTATTAGGGGTATACATATCCCAGGAAGTAAATTCTGACAGCTTTTTTAACGAAATATTATAGTTTCGTGATCCGGTATTCTGCGATCCTGTAAATTTTCACATAACACTTCCTTACTGTTAGAATACAACAAATCCGTAAGTAATGCAGAGTGCTCCGTAATCCGTGTATCAAAGCTTGTTAACTGTTTCATTGCTTGATGTGAGAAGATCTCGTTGAGTTTTTTACTATAAGTCGAAACTACTTTAATGGTTATGTTGAAATCAGCAACAACAATAGTGTTTACTAAGTTATCTGATATTTCTGTTAGAATATCCTCCATATATGTGAGAAACTCGGCATCATTTGTGCTTGGTGAATGGTATACCACCCCGATCTTCCTCAAGAGTGTCACGTAAAATTATGATCACACCGCCTGTATGTCTACTGTGTGAATCGCACCTTATTACCTCATATGTTAGAAATATATCTCCGAGTCATCTATTTCATCTGTAATACATGTTTCGGCGCATAGCACCATGTATGGGTTAACAGTTTCCATTAGTCTTTCAAGTTTAATTTTATTAGCCAATAAACCTTTTATATTGAGATACACGCATTTTAATGAACATGGGCGATCTTTGCTTTCGTCTAGTTGCTAACAACCCACTCTCTCACTCTTTATAATAGAATCCCACGAATTTTGAAAATATTTGTATTACATAAGTGCACGCTTCTTTATACGAGTGCTGATGTGCATTTGGAAGAGGATTGTACATGAGTTAATTCAAATCAAGGCTACTTATCTAGATAACATTGCCCGTCTGTCAGCCCTTTTAAGTTCAACTTAAATCGCCGAATTTCTCGTCTAAAACTGATATTATCTCTGCGAATAGCTGATTATTGCTTGTCAAATAAAATTGTAAAGACCTAAATACAAATAATTGAAAAAACTAAAGAATTTTCGAAATATGGAATTTGATTGGAGTAGTGATGAAGACAGTGACTTAGAGAACGAGGAAGTAATAAACATTTTTGTATTAAGAAGAACTAAAGAAATTTTAATTGTACGATGAGAAAGATTTCCGCGACAGATTTTATTTCAATAATGCTTGAAATGTTCTTAAATTGATAATATCGAATCAAAGCAATAGACTATCAGGTATGTGTATCCTTTATTATTTCCAAAGAAACATAAACTACTTTAATTTGTCTCAGGAACCATGCGTTGTGTCTGGAGAGTATGTTTTAATTAACATTTCGACAAAGCTACTACCTCACGAGCCATACCATACGAGTTTACGTCACACCCTATAGTACTGTTGAAAGAAAATTTATAAAACTTCGACAAAGAGAAAAAATAAGACAGTGTCAAAATTTAGTTTGCCTCAGATTACCCCCCAAGTCAATCTCGTTCAGATTGAAATAGCTTCTTCTCTTTGTATTTTCAATTTTTTCTAATTAAATAAATATAATTCTGTAATATTTGACTTGAAAATACTTTTTGAATTAACCGCACACAAATATTTTTATATGAGTTATTTTCTATTTGCACAAATTTCTAATTTTGGAAAAACAAAGCAAATTCTTGAGGTGCTACCATATTTCTGTATGAAATATTTTCCATACTTAAGTCTTCATTGTGAAACGCAAATGTGTGCAAAATGTTAAACTGGTCTTAGCTAAGATTTGTCCTAACTAGAACTTCAGTTCGACTTAAGATTGGATTGTAAAACCGGCTCTAAGGCGTTAAAAGCATCAGTATTTACGTCGATAGTCTAAGCAAAATAATCGATTAATATTATTTGCTCACTTCCACAACAGTCGGTTCTACGCTACCGATGTGACTCGGATTTCATCCTCTACCGAGACAGACGAGACTCTAACAGTTTAACTGCAACGGACTCTCGAGCAAGATCTCGGAGGTGGTTACCTTCATGGCTCGGCACGGGCTGTTAATAGCTGCGGTCCAAGAAACGAAGCTACGTCGCAGCTCAACTTTAACGAACTTTAATGGTGGGGGCCTAGCCTTCAGGCGAAAGCCTCCAAATCCATTGGCCCAGACGGGTTAAGCATGTTGATGCTGAAAAAATTGGGCACTGAGGAAGTAGCGTATCTCACCAGGGTCCTCAATCTGTCCGCAACCACCCTAATCATTCCAGATATCTGGAAGATGAGTAAGGCGATACCACTGCTGAAGCCAGAGAAACCTGCCGGCCAAGGCGAGTCCCACCGGCCGATCTCCCTGCTTTCTCCAGTGGTCAAGACACTTGAGGCCCTGTTGCTCCCGCATTTCAATCACTACCTCAACCACGGCTTCCGGAAAGTGCATAGCACTACAACGGCACTTAACGCCATAAACACTCAGGTTAATCGTGGTCTCAATGGCAACCGCCCCTGTGAGAGAACCGTCCTCGTGGCTCTGGACTTGTCGAAGGCCTTCGACACAGTCAGCCACTACACCTTGTTGAAGGACGTGGAGGCCTCACCTCTACCAGTGGCGTTGAGGCGATGGACCGCGAACTATCTGTGTGGTCGTCAGGCGTCGGTGTCCTACCGTGATGCAGTTTCAAAAGTGAGAAGAATTAAGCAGGGGGTACCACAGGGTGGCGTCCTAGCCCCCCTTACTATTTAATTTCTACATCCCGCGACTCCCCTCCCAGCCAGAGGGAGTCACACTGGTCTCGTATCCCGACGATTGCACGATAATGGCTACCGGCAATGGAATTGATGGCCTGTGTTCTAAGGTGAACAGCTGCCCTACCTCCCAGCGCTTGCTCACTACTTTACAGGACGACATTTGGCGCTGTCTCTTGCGAAGTCCAGGGCGACCCTATTTAAATCTTGGACGAAGTAGGTCGGGCTCACCCTCGACATACACATCGAAGGGACCCCCATACCGACGGTTAACCACCCGAAAATCCTGGGGGTGCACCGAGACTTGCTCGCGCTGGAGCCGGCACCCAGGCACATCAGGGGACACCTCACACAACTGACGGACGAGGTCCAGACTTACGTACGCTTACCGCTGGACCCAAGTACGTACCGACAATCTCTGAACGACATTCACAGGGAGTCTGTATCCAAATATATTGACACCCGCCCTGTGAATGCAGTCCTGGGAGTCCAACCACCACCTACCTCGGGAGACGCGCGTCACTCTGGCGCAACTCCGATCTGGATATTGTAGCAGGTTAAACTCCTACCTATCCAGGATCAACCCCGAACCCCAACGGCATGTGGAGAGTCTCCGCACGACACCAATCACCTATTCACATGCCCGGCCAAACCTACTCAACTAACACCCCTCTCCCTATGGTCCGACGCTGTTGAAACGGCTCGTTTCCTGGACCTATCGTTAGTTGAGCTTGACGATAATGATTGAGGGAGCCCGCCAGCCCAGTGGGGCGTAGCTAGCCGTTACAACAACAACAACAACATTAATATTATTTGCTCGATCAATCATACCTTTGTCTGATTTTACATTATTCAATTCGTTGAAAACAATTCTTGTTCATTTCCTTATGTGAATTCTGTTTGTTTCAACTGAATTGAATTCAACTTTTCCGTTTTCTGTTTTCTCACAACAACAAATATGAGGAAAAAGACAAGATGTCAAAAGCAAACAACGACACTTGAAAGCGATTGACGGTATGGACACTTGTGTACTCGTCCCTTGGCTTCTCACCCCCTCTCTTCTAAGTCGGGGTAGAATTGAAAGCAATAGTTGAATAATGTAAAACCAGACTTTACTAAACTCATTGGTAAAGAAGTGTCTCTCATTGCTAGTCTTACTTACCATCTTTTACTGTCGGCTTTTACATTTTTTGTGTTGGCAGAAATTTATGGATAAAGAAATGTGTGTTGTTAAGGTGTCAACATTAAAAAAAGTTTGATTCGCCGTAAAGTTTTTGATTTACAACAAATTTGATAAATATCCATACATATGTGTAGATAATATCAAAGAAGGTGTGTGTGAATAGAGTATATTTAACCCTTATATTGAATATCTACCACATTCAATTTGTTTCGGGTTTAAACTTTAGAATAGTTACCCACGAATAATGTTGCAAGATTTGTAAAAAAGGAAAGGGGCATGCCAAACTTACAGAAAATACCCCTCTCCCAGTGTGGGACTCCATAAAATTAACATACATATTTGTATCTTTAGCAGGGTCGAGTTCGATATAGCGCCGCGTAAATGTCGTTTATTGTGGCTAAAAGCATATAACAAATTGAAAAATTCAAATGCACTTAAACGAACTACAAAAAAACTTTTATTTTAATATCGTTTTGCAGAAATCCGTTCACAAATTTCAACACAATTTAACTTTAAAAATGATCTTTCTTTTGCAATTTTTCAAATATATGTATGGTTTGTAATTTTCTTTGACTGTTTTTACTGAGCAACTAATGTTTTAATTTTGGCACACGCATATTATTACTACATTGTTTCAACTCTTTTTAGAATCAATAAACCTTTAAATACTTCGCTATCATTAAATAAAATGTTGAATTCTTAAGCACAGATCAAAAATCTAAAATTTCTACCAAATGTTTCAGTCAAACTACCGAAAACAACGAACGAAAAGGAGTTCTGCGCGGAAAACACGCCCCCTTATTCTCCGCTCATAATCCCCTTTTTATGCGGCACTATATTAAACACACCCCCTTAAACTTATTTGAATTTTCATAGTTGTCCAATTAAATCTGATCACTCTCATTTTGAGAAACACTACAATACCAAATACATGTTCTTTTCCTTCCACCAATGTGTTTGGCCGAGGTTTTCTTACCATTTGTAGTCTGCGAGTTGCTTGGTTTCTGATAGAAAAAACGCTCTATAGACGAATAGTTTGTCATAATCGGAAAGGCCGTGATTCCGCCTTAATTTAATGCCAGGACGGTGTGTGTCGTTAATGTATTGAAGATTGTAACTCAAATAATCCGGAAGTCTGCCTTCTTTTTTACAAACACGGATGTCATAGCACGATAAAAAACTTGCTCAGCGATCATCTCCCGCGTGGGTGTATCGTAAGGCTTATTTAGTATAAAGCGCATAGCTCGGTTTTGCAGTTTATCTACTTGGGTATCGCTAACTATGAAGAATGTCGTTGGACAGTATATAAAGTAGGGTTCCACTATAGATCTATAGAATATGGTTTTATATCCCCTTCCTAGATATTTACAAGATCTTTTTATAAAGCCAATTTTATTTTTTTTGCAATTTTTTTAACTGCGTATTCAACATGCTCAGCCAATTTTAATTTATTATCAATGTATATCCTTAAGTATTTAATGAGTTTAATTTTTTTAATAACTTCATCTTTGATTTTTAGGCTATAGTTTGAGCATCAGTTATTGACTGCCCTTGTTAAGACCATAAACTTTGTCTTATTAACATTCATTTTTAGTTTATTAGCGCATAACCAGTTATATAAGGAATTCAGATCTTCTTGCATTTTTTCAATCGCTCGCATTCTGCACTTTCCTATCACTAACTGTTAGGAGTGTGCCATCATCGAACAATTTTATCTTACAATGTTTTAGCACCATATTAATATCATTGATATAAATATTGAAAACAACTGGTGCTAACACCGATCCCTGTGGTAACCCAATGTTGACGGTACTATTTTTGACACAGTTGACTCGATCACTGTTTGCTGCATACGATCGGTAAGGTAGCTCCGAAACCACTCAAGAAGATCCTTGTCTTTTATACCAATATGCTCAAGTTTTTTCAGCTTTCGATCCGTGTCAATAATTTCAACAGCTCTTTTAAAATCAATAAACACCGCTACGATATTCAACTTTGAATTAAAATCTTCCTTCCACTCACTCGAGTGGTTCTCCCGGAAACCTGATTGCTCTTTTATGAATAAGTTACTAGTTTCAACATGACACAACAATTGCTTTTTAACCACATTTATAGAATTTTTTCAATATTTGGAAGAGTGTTAATTGGCCTCATTTCTTCAGCTTTTATAATACCCTTTAGTTTTTTAACGGGGACTATCGTCAAAATTTTTCACTCTTTAGGTACTATTCCTGTTTCAAGGCTCTTATTTATCAGTAAGGAGTAGAAGTGTCTCATTGACTCTACCGAGTCTTTAATAACACCCTCAGACAATAAATTTGTCCCTCCTATCTTTCTCTTAAATTTTTTTACGGTATGTACAATATCATTGGAGTTAATCTGGTTGAATTTAAACTTATTTACCTGGTTAGCCTGTGGTATTAAGTTACTGTTAATGTCTTTTATATTTCTGTTTATCTCCGCTAACCTTTCTACAAAGAAATCGTTTACGTTTTCTGCAATTTCTTCGCTGCTTTTGAATATTTTACACCTTATTAGTACTTCTGCAATTTTTTTACTATCTGATTATTAACCACTTGTTTTAAGTGTTTCCACATTAAAAGGCTATCATTTCTATTTGCTTCGACTTTCTGTTCCATGTAGCTAATTTTCTTCATTTTGATAATTTTTTTGTACTGCTTTTTTACCATGTTATATTCTGCCCAATCTCCTTTTAGCACTGCTTTTTCATGTAATTTGAACTTCTTCTTGTTAACCTCAGCTAATTGCCTGTCATGCCATTTGTTTCTAATCTTTATATAAATTTGTCGCTGACTGGTTAATTAGTGCATAGCCGACATCATACAATTGTTATTGTGCTCGAGCCTCCCTTCAATATCAAGACTACTTATGTAACTGAAGTTATACTGTCTCAGCACATTAAGCAAATTATTAGGGGTATACATATCCCAGGAAGTAAATTCTGACAGCTTTTTTTACGAAATATTATAGTTTCGTGATCCGTTATTCTGCGATCCTGTAAATTTTCACATAAAACTTCCTTACTGTTAGAATTCAACAAGTCTATGAGTGTTGCAGAGCGCTCCGTAATCCGTCTATCAAAGCTTGTCAGCTGTTTCAATGCTTGATGTGAGAAAACCTCGTTGAGTTTTTTACTATAAGTCGAAACTACTTTAATGGTTATGTTGAAATCACCAACAACAATAGTGTTTACTAAGTTATCAGATATTTCTGTTAGAATATCCTCCATATATGTGAGAAACTCGGCATCATTTGTGCTTGGTGAATGGTATACCACCCCGATCTTCCATTTAGTCTGGCAATTTTTCAGTTGGATGTCCATGCACCATACATTATTATTTACCGATTTGTTGACCTTTATCTTGAACTCAAGAGTGTCACGTAAAATTATGATCATACCGCCTGTATGTCTACTGTGTGAATCGCACCTTATTACCTCATATGTTAGAAAATTTATCTCCGAGTCATCTATTTCAGCTGTAATACATGTCTCGGAGCGTAGCACCATGTATGGGTACAGTTTCCATTAGACTTTCAAGTTCAATTTTATTAGCCAATAAACCTTTTATATTGAGATACACGCATTTTAATGAATATGGGCGATCTGTGCTTACGTCTAGTTGCTAACAACCTACTCTCTCACTTTTTATAATAGAATTTTGAAAATATTTGTATTACATAAGTGCACGCTTCTTTATACGAGTGCTGATGTGCATTTGGAAGAGGATTATGCATGAGTTAATTCAAATCAAGGCTACTTATCTAGATACTATTGCCCGTCTGTCAGCCCTTTTAAGTTCAACTTAAGTCGCCGAATTTCTCGTCTAAAACTGATCTTATCTCTGCGAATAGCTGATTATTGCTTGTCAAATAAAATTGTAAAGACCTTAATACAAATAATTGAAAAAAACTAAAGAATTTTCGAAATATTGAATTTGATTGGAGTAGTGATGAAGACAGTGACTAAGAGAACGAGGAAGTAATAAACTTTTTTGTATTAAGGAGAACTAAAGAAATTTCAATTGTACGATGAGAAAGATTTCCGCGACAGATTTTATTTCAATAATGCTTGAAATTTCCTTAAATTGATAATATCGAATCGAAGCAATAGATATTAGGTATGTGTATCCTTTAATATTTCCAAGGAAACATAAACTACTTTAGTTTGTCTCAGGAACCATGCGTTGCGTCTGGAGAGTATGTTTTAATTAACATTTCGACAAAGCTACTACCTCACGAGCCATACCATACGAGTTTACGTCACACCCTATAGTACTGTTGAAAGAAAATTTATAAAACTTCGACAAAGAGAAAAAATAAGACAGTGTCAAAATTTAGTTTGCCCCAGATTACCCCCCAAGTCAATCTCGTTCAGATTGAAATAGCTTCTTCTCTTTGTATTTTCAATTTTTTCTAATTAAATAAATATAATTCTGTAATATTTGACTTGAAAATACTTTTTGAATTAACCGCACACAAATATTTTTATATCAGTTATTTTCTATTTGCACAAATTTCTAATTTTGGAAAAACAAAGCAAATTATTGTGGTGCTACCATATTTCTGTATGAAATATTTTTCATACTTAAGTCTTCATTGTGAAACGCAAATGTGTGCAAAGTCTTAAACTGGTCTTAGCTAAGATTTGTCCTAACTAGAACTTCAGTTCGACTTAAGATTGGATTGTAAAACCGGCTCTAAGGCGTTAAAAGCATCAGTATTTACGTCGATAGTCTGAGCAAAATAATCGATTAATATTATTTGCTCACTTCCACAACAGTCGGTTCTACGCTACCGAAGTGACTCGGATTTCATCCGACCAAGGACTGTTGTTTCGGCGACCTAACCCCACTGAGGCTGCCGGGCACCCCCAATCTTATCTCCTCTTGGGTGCAATACCTTGCAGCAGGTTTGCTACTCATACTTCTGGCCAGGGCGGGCGCACAGAAACCCATTTCTGGTGCTTCTGCCAGAGAAGGCTCCATTCGAATTCCACTCCGGTGAGGTGTAATTCGTGCAACGGATGGTGCTATCTTAAGGTCTGCTCAGGCGCAGATGCCTCCACGGCTCCCCGGAGCTCACAGCAACACCGAACCTCACGCTCCACAAGGGACTGGTCTGAGAGCTTCACCGCTCCCTGCTGCCGCAACAACCCCCAGCAAGTGTCGACGACTCAACCGAGACAGACGAGACTCTTACAGTTTAACTGCAACGGACTCTCGAGCAAGATCTCGGAGGTGGTTGCCTTCATGGCTCGGCACGGGCTGTTAATAGCTGCGGTCCAAGAAACGAAGATACGTCGCAGCTCAACTTTAACGAACTGCGACGGCTACAATATGCTTCATAGAGATCGCGAGCGAGATAATGGTGGGGGCCTAGCCTTCATATTACACAACACCGTGCAGTATCGTCGCATCGATGTAGACATCGACCCAAGGGACAGCACCCTTGAATGTCAAGGGATCGCTGTCCGGTCAGGCGATGCCGGGATCGAAATATTTAATATTTACATACCCCCTGTCTCCTGCTGCCCCGCTGGATATCACCCTGACATAGGTGCGCTCCTCAGTGGTGAAAACCTATTGATAGTCGGAGACTTCAACGCTCATCACGATCTTTGGTTCTTAAGCCTACCAAACGATCGTAGGGGAAATATTTTGGCAGAGCAGATAGATGATTCGACATTCTGCACAATGAACGACGAAGCCCCCACCAGGATAGTGTGTAGTTGCAGCAGCTCGCCAGATTTAAAATAGGCTAGCGCTTGCATCAGACCACCTACCCATAATCGTCTCGATTGACAGACCTGCCAACTATGTTGCCTCGGACCGCCACACCTACATCAACTTCAAAAAAGCTGACTGGGAGCAGTTCGAGGATTTCACTGAAGACGCCTTCAGTGCTCTTCTAGCTCCTACCGACGTTCGCTTTGGCGAGCGCGAGCTCCGCAGGGAGGTGAAGTCCGCTGCAGCTCGTTTTATTCCGGCTGGTAGGATCCCCGAGATCCAAACAGACTACCCGGGTGAGGCGGTTACTTTGGCGGATGAACGCGACCACCTTCGGCAGGCAATGCGCGAGCTATTTTAGCCGACAATTTATACTGCATCCTTCGACCGACAAGCAAACATCGAGCGCACCAAATATCCTCTCTAGCACTAAGGTGAAGGACGCAATCGGGAAGGCGAAAGCCTTCCAATCCATTGGCCCAGACGGGTTAAGCATGTTGATGCTGAAAAAATTGGGCACTGAGGGAGTAGCGTATCTCACCAATGTCCTCAATCTGTCTTAAAACACCCTTACCATTCCAGATATCTGGAAGATGAGTAGGGTGATACCACTGCTGAAGCCAGGGAAACCTTCCGGCCAAGGCGAGTCCTACCGGACGATCTCCCTGCTTACTACAGTGGTCAAGACACTTGAGGCCCTGTTGCTCCCGCATTTCAATCACTACCTCAACCACGGCTTCCGGAAAGTGCATTGCACTACAACGGCACTTAACGCCATAAACACACAGGTTAATCGTGGTCTCAATGGCAACTGCCCCTGTGAGAGAACCGTCCTCGTGGCTCTGGACTTGTCGAAGGCCTTCGACACAGTCAGCCACTCCACCTTGTTGAAGGACGTGGAGGCCTCAGCTCTACCAGTGACGTTGAGGCGATGGACCGCGAACTATCCGTGACGCAGTTTCAAAAGTGAGAAGAATTAAGCAGGGGGTACCACAGGGTGGCGTCCTAGCCCCCTTACTATTTAATTTCTACATCCCGCGACTCCCCTCCCAGCCAGAGGGAGTCACACTGGTCTCGTATGCCGACGATTGCACGATAATGGCTACCGGCAATGGAATTGATGGCCTGTGTTCTAAGGTGAACAGCTGCCCTACCTCCCAGCGCTTGGTCACTACTTTACAGGACGACATTTGGCGCTGTCTCTTGCGAAGTCCAGGGCGACCCTATTTAAATCTTGGACGAAGGAGGTCGGGCTCACCCTCGACATACACATCGAGGGGACCCCCATTCCGACGGTTAACCACCCGAAGATCCTGGGGGTGCACCGAACCCCGAACCCCAACACTTGGCCGGCATGTGGAGAGTCTCCGCACGACACCAATCACGCTATTCACATGCCCGGCCAAACCTATTCAACTAACACCCCTCTCCCTATGGTCCGACGCTGTTGAAACGGCTCGTTTCCTGGACCTCTCGTAAGTTGAGCTTGACGATAATGATTAAGGGAGCCCGCCAGCTCAGTGGGGCGTAGCTAGCCGCTACAACAACAACAACAACAACAACATTAATATTATTTGCTCGATCAATCATACCTTTGTCTGATTTTACATTATTCAATTCGTTGAAAACAATTCTTGCTCATTTCCTTATGTGATTTCTGTTTGTTTCAACTGAATTGAATTCAACTTTTCCGTTTTCTGTTTTCTCACAACAACAAATATGAGGAAAAAAGACAAGATGTCAAAAGCAAACAACGACACTTGAAAGCAATTGACGGTATGGACACTTGTGTACTCGTCCCTTGGCTTCTCACCCCCTCTCTTCTAAGACGGAGCAGAATTGAAAGAAATAGTTGAATAATGTAAAACCAGACTTTACTAAACTCATTGGTAAAGAAGTGTCTCTCATTGCTAGTCTTACATACCACCTCTTACAGTCGGCTTTTACAATTTTTGTATTGGCAGAAATTTATGGATAAAGAAATGTGTATTGTTAAGGTGTCAACATTAAAAAAAGTTTGATTCGCCGTAAAGTTTTTGATTTACAACAAATTTGATAAATATCCATACATATGTGTAGATAATATCAAAGAAGGTGTGTTTGAAAAGAGTATATTTAACCCTTATATTGAATATCTACGATATTCAATTTGTTTTGGGTTTAAACTTTAGAATAGTTACCCACGATTTATGTTGCAAGTTTTGTAAAAGAGGAAAGGGGCATGCCAAACTTACAGAAAATACCCCTCCAACAGTGTGGGACACCATAAAATTAACATACATATTTGTATCTTTAACAGGGTCAAGTTCGATATAGCGCCGCGTAAATGTCGTTTATTGTGGCTAAAAGCATATAAAATTCAAATGCACTTAACTAACGAACTACAAAAAAACTTTTGTTTTAATGTCGTTTTGCAGAAATCCGTTCACAAATTTCAACACAATTTAACTTTAAAAATGATCTTTCTTTTGCAATTTTTCAAATATATGGTTTGTAATTTTCATTGACTGTTTTTACTGAGCAACTAATGTTTTAATTTTGGCACACGCATATTATTACTACACTGTTTCAACTCTTTTTAGAATCAACAAACCTTTAAATACTTCGCTTTGATTAAATAATACATGTTCTTTACCTTCCACCAATGTGTTTGGCAGAGCTTTTCTTACCATTTGTAGTCTGCGAGTTGCTTGGTTTTTGATGGAAAAAACGAGTTTCCGATCCATATTCCACTTCTTACTTCCCATACTGTATGTGAGTCGGCTCTATAGACGAATAGTTTGTCATGGTCGGAAAGGCCGTGTTTCCGCCTTTATTTGATGCCAGGACGGATGGAAAGACTAAGTTTCCATTCCGAGCCCTTACCGGATAGCTAATGTTTTACAATGGTCATACAGTAATTTCTTGAAAATACTAAAGTTAGTGCAGTTTTTTATGTGCGACGGTAATTAATTAAAACACTTTAGCCCTTTATAGAAAATTTTTATTTTATCCACTTCGGTTCTATAGAAGGGAAACCTTAAGGTGTTGTTCTCTCTTAGTAGGTATGAGTGGGTGTTGTTAATGTATCGAAGATTGTCACTTAAATAATCCGGAAGTCTGCCTTCTTTTATGTTAAACACGAATTTTATAGCATGATAAAAATCTTGCTCAGCGAACATCTCCCGCGTGGGTGTATCGTAAGGCTTATTTAGTATATGTAAAGCGCATAGCTCAGTTTTGATCTACTTGGGTATCGCTAACTTTGAAGAATATCGTTGGACAGTATATAAAGTGGGGTTCCACTATAGATCTATAGACTATGGTTTTTTAACTGCGTATTCAAAATGCTCATCCAATTTTAATTTATTATCATTGTATATCCTTAAGTATTTAATGAGTTTAACATTTTTAATAACTTCATCTTTAATATTTATGCTGTAGTACCCGTTATTGACTGCACTTGTTAAGACCATAAACTTTGTCTTATTAACATACAGTTTTAGTTTATTAGAGCAAAACCAGTTATATAAGGAATTCAGATCTTCTGCATTTTTTCAATCGCATTCTGCACTATCCTATCACTAACTGTTAGGAGTGTGTCATCATCGAACAATATTATCTTACAATGTTTTAGCACCATATTAATATCATTGATATAAATATTGAAAAGTACTGGTGCTAACACCGATCCCTGTGGTAACCCAATGATCACGGCTCCTTTTTTGACACAGTTGACTCGATCACTGTTGCTGCATACGATCGGTAAGGTAGCTCCGAAACCACTCAAGCTCCTTGTCTTTTATACCAATATGCTGAAGTTTTTTCAGCTTTCGATCCCTGTCAATAGTTTCAAAAGCCCTTTTGAGATCTATAAACACCGCTACGATATTCAACATTGAATTAAGATCTTCCTTCCACTCACTTGAGTGCTTCTCCAGGAAACCTGATTGCTCTTTTATGAATATGTTATTAGTTTCAATATGACACAACAATTGCGTTTTAACCACATTTTCTAGAATTTTTTCAATATTTGGAAGAGTGTCCCCTACTTTTTTAACCGGGATTATCGTCGAAATTTTCCAATCTTTAGGTACTTTCCCTGTTTCAAGGCTCTTATTTATCAGTAAGGAGTAGAAGTGTCCCATTGACTCTACTAAGTCTTTAATAACACCCTCAGACAATAAATTTTCCCCTCCTATCTTCCTCTTAAATTTTTTTTTACGGTATGTACAATATCATTAGAGTTAATCTGGTTGAATTAAAACTTATATACCTGATTAGCCTGCGGTATAAAGTTACTGTTAATGTCTTTTATATTTCTGTTTATACTTTCTACGAAGAAATCGTTTACGTTTTCTGCAAATTTTTCGCTGCTTTTGAATATTTTACCCCTTATTAGTACTTCTGCAATTTTTTTTACTCCCTGATTTATTAACCACTTGTTTTAAGTGTTTCCACCTTAAAAGGCTATAATTACTATTTGCTTCGACTTTCTGTTCCATGTAGCTAATTTTCTTAATTTTGTTAATTTTTTTGTACTGCTTTTTTACCATGTTATATTCTGCCCAATCTCCTGTTAGCATTGCTTTTTCATGTATTTTGAATTTCTTCTTGTTAACCTCAGCTAATTGCCTGTCATACCATTTGTTTTTAATCTTAATATAAGTTTGTCGCTGACTGGTTAATAGGTGCATAGCCGACATCATACAATTGGTATTGTGCTCGAGCCTCCCTTCAATATCAAGACTACCTACGTATGTAACTGAAGTTATACTGTCTCAGCACGTTAAGCAAATTACACAGTGCTACAAAAAAGAATGAAGTCGAAATACCTGGGAAGTGATGTTATTTTCCTTGTAGGTCTTATCGAGTAGAACGAGAATCCAATTTTGGAATTTGTCAAACGCCCCCAAAATCTCGATTTAACCTTGAAAACCCGATTTTCGTGCTTTTGCTTACTTCTTAGCCCATATCTTAGCTAACAAAAACCGATTTTCATTCTAAGAACGGTTTATGAAAGAAGAAACTCAGACCTTTTGAAAGATATATAGACGTCTTAAAAAAACTGAAGAAATTTATTTGTTTTTGCATAACAAACTTAAATTTTGCTACCCTTTTTCTTCTTTTTTTGACTTTGCCGATATTTTCACAAACTATTTCATAAAAACACAAAATGAGTTTTGATTAGATTCAAAGAGTACGTTTAACACCGAGTTCAACGAATGTTTCTTTTAAAAATCGGCCATAAAGTGACTGAGTTATTTTACTTTTTATAAGAACGAAATTTTTGCAAAAATTTGCTTTTGTTGTTCCCAAGGAAATTATCACTTAATTTTTGAGTTTTACTCAATTTTCTTCTTTATTTTGACTTTGGCGATATTTTCACACACTATTTTATAAAAACACAAAATGAGTTTTGATTAGATTCAAAGAGTACGTTTAATACCGAGTTCTTCTGTTGTTCGCAAGGAATTTTTGAGTTTTTACTCAATTTTGAAATCTTTATAAATTTCCGTTATACTGAAGTGCACGTGTTGTTTATCTTTCGTTGTGTTTGCTGTTAAATTGGATAAAAATCGTGGAAAAGTAAAACTAAAATGTGCGACAAGCGTAATAAGTTTTGCTACATTTGAGGCTTATTTACGGATACAAGTCATCGGCGTGATATTAAAAATAATATTGGTGTTGTTAAAATATATAACAAGATTTTCAAAAGGTTTTATAGTGCAAGTCGCTGGTACGAGCCAGAATTTATTTGTGAATATTGCTGCACAACATTAAAACAATTTAAAGTTCAACAATCATTACTTTGCCCATTTCTGTGCCTATGACTTGGCATCATTAGGCATATCATAAACAAGACGATTGCTATTTTTGCAAAACAACGAATGTTGTTACGGTTACAAAACCAAAATACTTAAAAGCCGAAGTGCCTACAAAAAGTGAGTCAATTGATGCTGGTGAAACATATTTAGTAGAGGAAGAATTCCTTCCTCGTAAATCAAAATCAACGGAAAGGCATTTGGTTTCAAATTCTGATTTCAGCTCGTGCGTGATTTGCATTAATCGAAACGAGAATCTGAAGTCCTCGGTTCACGACTAAAGCAGTGGAATTTAGTGAAAAAATATTTTCAAATAACATCGGGTAGAAAAAGCGACCGCACTTTGATACTTAGAGAAAGTTTTAAAACTGATGGCAAATTATTTTCGGCTTTAAATTATAATTATAATGCAGATGAATGGCGACTTTTCATTGATGGATCGTGAAAAAGTATGCACCCTAAAAAAAAAAAAACCTTCGTGTTCCCTTAATGAAGTCTGTAATGTCACCCTTAGGTTTAAAAGCTGTGTTATTACACAATGAAAATCTCTTACCATCAGTTCCAATCGCGTATAGGGTTAACAAGAAATAAACGTATGAAATGATGGAAAAAATTTTACGGTTGATTGACTATGCCACGCATAAATGGAAAGTCATCGCTGACTTAAAAGTGTTGACAATTTTATTTGGCATGCAAGGTAGCTACAGAAAATATCCTTGCTACCTTTGTGAATGAGATAGTCGGGCATCCAATCGCTATGATCGCAAAGCATGGCCATCTCGAGAGTCACATCAGATAGGTAGGAAAAACGTTTAAGGCCTCCCATTGGTAAAATCTGAGGATGTTATCTTACCACCACTACACTTAAAGCTGGGATATATTAAACAATTTGTAAAGAAATTGGATGTTAATAGCGTAGCTTTTCTTCATCTTAAAACTGTCTTCCCAAAATTAAGTGCAGCTAAAATAAAAGCCGGTATTTATTAATTTGTTTTCATACCTACTTGTTTTTTTTAGGTATTTTCATTGGACCTCAAATTCGCAAAATTATGAGCGACGTTACCTTTATTAAGTTAAGCTGTGTTGAGAAACGTGCATGGAAGAGTTTTGTAGCGCTATGTGATAATTTTCTTGGGAACAACAGAAGCGACGACTACATCACGGTTGTAAACGAATTTTTAAGTGCATATGGTGAAATGGGTTGCAACATGTCGATAAAAATTCATTTCTTGCATTCGCATTTGGACTTCTTCCAACATAATCTGGGCCGGTTCAGTGATGAACAAGGCGTACACTTCCACCAAGAAATGGCTAAGATCGAAAAACGTTTCGAAGGAAAAAACAAAATAAATATGATCGCAGAATATTGCTGGTCAGTACAACGCGAAACTGACGATGCTGACCTAAGGAAAAAACGGTCAAAAAGCACTTTTGATCTATATATTTTCATTTCATAATATTTATTAGTAAATTAAGTTCGTTGTAAATTTTTGCAAAAATTTCGTTCTTATAAAAAGTAAAATAACTCAGTCACTTTTTTGCCGATTTTTTAAAAGAAACATTCGTTGAACTCGGTATTAAACGTACTCTTTGAATCTAATCAAAACTCTTTATTTGTGTATTTATAAAATAGTGTGTGAAAATATCGCCAAAATCAAAAAAAGAAGAAAAAGGGTAGCAACATTTAAGTTTGTTGTGCAAAAACAAGTAAATTGCTTCAGCTTTATTAAGACGTCTGTATACCTTTCAAAAGGTCTGAGTTTCTTCTTTCATAAACCGTTCTTAGAATGATATGGGCTAAGAAGTGCGCAAAAGCACGAATCGGTTTTTAAGGTTAAGTCGAGATTTTGGGGGTGTTTGACAAATTCCAAAATTGGATTCTCGTTCTACTCGATAAGACCTACAAGGAAAATAACATCACTTCCCAGGTATTTTTGAGTGTCACACTGTGTTATCAATGGTATACATATCCCATGAAGTAAATTCTGACAGCTTTTTTAACGGGATACATTTCTTTATATTAAATTGAAACAGTATAGTTTCGTGATCCGTTGTTCTGTGATCCTGTAAATTTTCACATAACACTTCCTTACTGTTAAGTAGAATACAACAAGTCTGTGAGTAATGCAGAGGGCTCCGTAATCCGTGTATCAAAGCTAATCAACTGTTTCATTGCTTGATGTGAGAAGATCTCGTTGAGTTTTTTACTATAAGTCGAAACTACTTTAATGTTTATGTTGAAATCACCAACAACAAAGTGTTTATTAAGTTATCAGAGAATAGCCTCCATATATGTAAGAAACTCGGCATTATTTGTGCTTGGTGACACCGCCTGTATGTCTACTGTGTGAATCGCACCTTATTACCTGGTATGTTAGAAAATGTATCTCCGAGTCATCTTAGAATAAAAATCGGTTGTTAATTAGCTAAGATATGGGCTAAGAAGTGCGCAAAAGCACGAATCGGTTTTTAAGGTTAAGTCGAGATTTTGGGGGTGTTTGACAAATTCCAAAATTGGATTCTCGTTCTACTCGATAAGACCTACAAGGAAAATAACATCACTTCCCAGGTATTTTTGAGTGTCACACTGTGTTATCAATGGTATACATATCCCATGAAGTAAATTCTGACAGCTTTTTTAACGGGATACATTTCTTTATATTAAATTGAAACAGTATAGTTTCGTGATCCGTTGTTCCGTGATCCTGCAAATTTTCACATAACACTTCCTTACTGTTAGAATACAACAAGTCTGTGAGTAATGCAGAGGGCTCCGTAATCCGTGTATCAAAGCTAATCAACTGTTTCATTGCTTGATGTGAGAAGATCTCTTTGAGTTTTTTACTATAAGTCGAAACTACTTTAATGTTTATGTTGAAATCACCAACAACAAAGTGTTTATTAAGTTATCAGAGAATAGCACCCATATATGTAAGAAACTCGGCATTATTTAAGCTTGGTAAATGGTATACCACCCCGATCTTCCATTTAGTCTGGTTATTTTTTAGTTGGATGACCATGCACCATACATTATTATTTATCGATTTGTTGACCTTTTTCTTGAACTCAAGAGTGTCACGTAAAATTATGATCACACCGCCTGTATGTCTACTGTGTGAATCGCACCTTATGACCTGGTATGTTAGAAAATGTATCTCCGAGTCATCTATTTCATCTGTAATACATGTTCCGCAGCATAGCACCATGTATGGGTTAACAAATTCAATAAGTCTTTCAAGTTCAATTTTATTAGCCAATAAACTATTTATATTGAGATACACGCATTTTAATGAACATTGGCGATCTTTGCTTACGTCTAGTTGCTAACAACCCACTCTCTCACTCTTTATAATAGAATTTTGAAAATATTTGTATTACATAAGTGCACGCTTCTTTATACGACTGTCTATGTGCATTTGGAAGAGGATTATGCATGAGTTAATTCAAATCACGACTACTTATCCTAGATAACATTGCCCGTCTGTCAGCCCTTTTAAGTTCAACTTAAGTCGCCGAATTTCTCGTCTAAAACTGATCTTATCTCTGCAAATAGCTGATTATTGCTTGTCAAATAAAATTGTAAAGACCTAAATACAAATAATTGAAAAAACTAAAGAATTTTCGAAATATGGAATTTGATTGGAGTAGTGATGAAGACAGTGACTTAGAGAACGAGGAACTAATAAACATTTATGTATTAAGGAGAACTAAAGTAATTTCAATTGTACGATGAGAAAGCTTTTCGCGACAGATTTTATTTCAATAATGCTTGAAATGTCCTTAAATTGATAATATCGAATCGAAGCAATATACTATCAGGTATGTGTATGCTTTATTATTTCCAAAGAAACATAAACTACTTTAATTTGTCTTAGGAACCATGCGTTGCGTCTGGAGAGTATGTTTTAATTAACATTTCAACAAAGCTACTACCTTACGAGGCATAACATACCAGTTTACGTCACACCCTATAGTACTGTTGAAAGAAAATTTATAGAACTTCGACAAAGAGAAAAAATAAGACAGTGTCAAAATTTAGTTTGCCCCAGTCAATCTAATTCAGAACGAAATAGCTTCTTCTCTTTGTATTTTAAATTTTTTTCTAATTAAATGAATATAATTCTGTAATATCTGAACTTGAAAATACTTTTTGAATTAACTGCACACAAATATTTTTATATGAGCTATTTTCTATTTGCACAAATTTCAAAATATGGAAAAACAAAGCAAATTCTCCTCTCTTCTAAGTCGGAACAGAATTGAAAGCAATAGTTGAATAATGTAAAATCAGACTTTACTAAACTCATTGATAAAGAAGTGTCTCTCATTGCTAGCCTTACTTACCATCTTTTACTGTCGGCTTTTACATTTTTTGTATTGGCTGAAATTTATGGATAAAGAAATGTGTATTGTTAAGGTGTCAACAAATAAAAAAAGTTTGATTCGCCGTAAAGTTTTTGATTTACAACAAATTTGATAAATATCCATACATATGTGTAGATAATATCAAAGAAGGTGTGTGTGAAAAGAGTATATTTAACCCTTATATTGAATATCTACCATATTCAATTTGTTTTGGGTTTAAACTTTAGAATAGTTACCCACGAATTATGTTGCAAGATTTGTAAAAGAGGAAAGGGGCATGCCAAACTTACAGAAAATACCCCTCCCCCAGTGTGGGACACCATAAAATTAACATACATATTTGTATCTTTAACAGGGTCGAGTTCGATATAGCGCCGCGTAAATTTAGTTTATTGTGGCTAAAAGCATATAACAAATTGAAAAATTCAAATGCACTCAAATGAACTACAAAAAAACTTTTGTTTTAATATCGTTTTGCAGAAATCCGTTCACAAATTTCAACACAATTTAACTTTAAAAATGATCTTTCTTTTGCAATTTTTCAAATATATGGTTTGTCATTTTCATTGACTGTTTTTACTGAGCAACTAATGTTTAAATTTTGGCACACGCATATTATTAATACATTGTTTCAACTCTTTTTAATAAAATGTTGAATTCTTAAGCACAGATCAAAAAACTAAAATGTCTACCGAATGTTTCAGTCAAACTACCGAAAACAACGAACGAAAAGGAGTTCTGCGCGGAAAACACGCCCCTGTTATTCCCCGCTCACAATCCCTTTTTATGCGGCACTATATTAAACATTCCCCCTTAAAAATATTTGAATTTTCATAGTTGTCCAATTAAATCTGATCACTCTCATTTTGAGAAACACTACAATACCAAATACATGTTCTTTACCTTCCACCAATGTGTTTGGCAGAGCTTTTCTTACCATTTGTAGTCTGCGAGTTGCTTGGTTTCTGATGGAAAAAACGAGTTTCCGATCCATATTCCACTTCTTACTTTCCATACTGTATGTGAGTCGGCTCTATAGAGGAATAGTTTGTCATGGTCGGAAAGGACGTGTTTCCGCCTTTATTTGATGCCAGGACGGATGGAAAGACCAAGTTTCCATTCCGAGCCCTTACCGGATATCTAATGTTTTACAATGGTCATACAGTAATTTCTTGAAAATACTAAAGTTAGTGCAGTTTTTTATGTGCGACGGTAATTAATTAAAACACTTTAGCCCTTTATAGAAAATTTTTATTTTATCCACTTCGGTTCTATAGAAGGGAAACCTAAAGGTGTTGTTCTCTCTTAGTAGGTATGAGTGGGTGTTGTTAAAGTATCGAAGATTGTCACTTAAATAATCCGGAAGTTTGCCTTCTTTTATGTTAAACACGAATTTCATAGCATGATAAAAATGTTGCTCAGCGAACATCTCCCGCGTGGGTGTATCGTAAGGCTTATTTAGTATACATATGTAAAACGCATAGCTCGGGTTTGATCTACTTGGGTATCGCTAACTTTGAAGAATATCGTTGGACAGTATATAAAGTGGGGTTCCACTATAGATCTATAGAATATGGTTTTGTATCTCCTTCTTAGATATTTACAAGATCTTTTTATAAAGGCAATTTTTTTTTGGCAATTTTTTTAACTGCGTATTCAACATGCTCATCCAATATTAATTTATTATCAATGTATATCCTTAAGTATTTAATGAGTTTAATTTTTTTAATAACTTCATCTTTAATATTTAGGCTGTAGTATCCGTTATTGACTGCCCTTGTTAATGCCATACACTTTGTCTTATTAACATTCAGTTTTAGTTTATTAGATCATAACCAGTTATATAAGGAATTCAGATCTTCTTGCTTTTTTTCAATCGCATTCTGCACTATCCTATCACTAACTGTTAGGAGTGTGTCATCATCGAACAATTTTATCTTACAATGTTTTAGCACCATATTAATATCATTGATATAAATATTGAAAAGAACTGGTGCTAACACCGATCCCTGTGGTAACCCAATGTTCACGGCTACTTTTTTGACACAGTTGACTCGATCACTGTTGCTGCATACGATCGGTAAGGTAGCTCCGAAACCAGTCAAGCTCTTTGTCTTTTATACCAATATGCTGAAGTTTTTTCAGCTTTCGATCCCTGTCAATAGTTTCAAAAGCCCTTTTGAGATCTATAAACACCGCTACGATATTCAACTTTGAATTAAGATCTTCCTTCCACTCACTTGAGTGCTTCTCCCGGAAACCTGATTGCTCTTTGATGAATATGTTATTAGTTTCAGTATGACACAACAATTGCGGTTTACCCACATTTTCTAGAATTTTTTCAATATTTGGAAGAGTGTTAATTGGCCTCATTTCTTCAAATTTTATAGTACCCTTAACTTTTTTTAACGGGGACATTCGTCGAAATTTTCCACTCTTTAGGTACTATTCCTGTTTCAAGGCTCTTATTTATAAGTAAGGAGTAGAAGTGTCCCATCGACTCTACTGAGTCTTTAATAACACCCTCAGACAATAAATTTTTCCCTCCTATCTTCCTCTTAAAATTTTTTACGGTATGTACAATATCATTAGAGTTAATCTGGTTGAATTAAAACTTATATTGTTTGGTGCTGATCAATTTTATATTTATGTAGTTGCAAATAGGCTTTTTGATCTAACGTTATTGAGTGCAAAAGAAACAAAAATTTTTTGTTCTTTTCACTTTCTGCCCAACGTTTCGCTAATTTCCTTAGCTTCCTCAGGGGCGACAACCTTTATTAAAACAAAAACAGAAGCATTTTTACACACATTAACAATGATCAAGACATAAAATAACAATCACAGCTGTTGTAAAACATTAGTAAACATAAATCAACAAACACTTACATGAAACAATAAATATAAATAAAACTATGCTTAATAACTAAACATCATCGGTACCAACTGTAGGTGGTACTCTTGTCGAACTAAATTTGTTTTGTAAACAAAGTAAATAACTAGCTGCGATGTCGTGAGTGTCTTCTTTTTTGTTAACTGTTCTGTCTCTATTTTGCATAATGCGGAGACTTTCTATGGTGTATCGTATTTTTTCTCTCTTCTCTATGTCTAATATCTTAGCATTGCTAAGATCAGCTTTGTGACCGCTTGTTAGTATGTGTTGTGCTAGTGCCGTGTTGTTTTCTTCTTCCGTATGTCCGCTTCGTGTTCATATAATCTTGTGCCTAGTGAACGCTTTTGTTG